>CM038670.1:527152488-528403321 GCA_021605145.1 Aegilops bicornis
TATTGCCTCTAGGGCATATTTCCAATAGTCTCCCACTTGCACTAGAGTCAATAATCTATTCACATCGCCATGTGATTGACACTCACAGGTCACATCGCCATGTGACCAACATCCAAAGAGTTTACTAGTGTCACTAAACTAGTTCACATCATCATGTGATTAAGACTCAATGAGTTACGGGGTTTGATCATGTTTTGCTTGTGAGAGAGGTTTTAATCAACGGGTTACGCAACATTCAGATCCGTATGTACTTCGCAAATCTCTAGGTCATATTGTAAATGCTGCTTCCACACTCCACTTGGAGCTATTCCAAATGGTTGCTCCACTATACGTATCCGGTTTGCTACTCAGAGTCATTCGGATAGGTGTTAAAGATTGCATCGATGTAACCCTTTACGCCGAACTCTTTATCACCTCCATAATCGATAAACATGTCCTTATTTACTCCAAGGACAATTACCGCTGTCTAATGATCCATTCATGGATCACTCTTGTACCCCCTTGCCAGACTCATGGCAAGGCACACTTCAGGTGCGGTACACAGCATAGCATACTATAGAGCCTACATCTGAAGCATAGGGGACGACCTTCGTCCTTTCTCTCTCTTCTGCCGTGGTCGAGATTTAAGTCTTAACTTCATACCTTGCAACTCAGGCAAGAACTCCTTCTTTGACTGATCCATCTTGAACACCTTAAAGATCACGTCAAGGTATGTGCTCATTTGAAAGTACCATTTAGCGTTTTTGATCTATCCTCATAGATCTTGATGCTCAATGTTCAAGCAGCTTAATCCAGGTTTTCTATTGAAAAACACTTTTCAAATAACCCTATATGCTTTCCAGCAATTCTACATCATTTACGATCAACAATATGTCAACAACATATACTCATCAGAAATTCTATAGTGCTCCCACTCACTTCTTTGGAAATACAAGTTTCTCATAAACTTTGTATAAACGCATAAAATCTTTGATCATCTCATCAAAGCGTATATTCCAACTCCGAGATGCTTACTCCGGTCCTTAGAAGGACTGGCCGGAGCTTGCACACTTGTTAGCATCTTTTAGGATTGACAAAACCTTCTGGTTGTATCACACACAACCTTTCCTCAAGAATATCGTCGAGGAAACAATGTTTTGACATCCTATCTGCAAGATTTCATAAATCATGCAGCAATTGCTAATATAATTCCAACAGACTCTTAGCATCGCTACGAATGAGAAAGTCTCATCGCAGTCAATTCCTTGAACTTGTCGAAAAACATCTTAACGACAAGTCGAGCTTTCTTAATGGTGACACTTACCATCATTGTCCGTCTTCTTCTAAAATCCATCATGCACCAACAGCCTTTACGACCATCAAGTAGTTCTTCCAAAGTCTACACTTTGTTTTTCATACATGGATCCTCTCTCGGATTTTATGGCCTCAAGCCATTTGTCGGAATCCGGGCCCACCATCGCTTCTCCATAGCTCCTAGGTACATTGTTGTCTAGCAACATGACCTCCAAGACAGGATTACCGTACCACTCAAGCAAGATACTTGTCCTTGTCGCCCCACGAGGTTTGGCGGTGACTTGATCCAAGCATTATGATCACTATCATCGCCTTCCACTTCAATTGGTGTAGGTGCCACATGAACAACTTCCCGTGCCTGCTACACTCTGGTTGATGTGATGGTTCATTAACCTCATCAAGTCTCCACCATCCTCCCACTCAATTCTTTCGAGAGAAACTTTTCCTCGAGAAAGGACCCATTTCTAGAAACAATCACTTTTGCTTCCGGATCTAAAATAGGAGGTATACCCAACTGTTTTGGGTGTCCTATGAAGATGTATTTATCCGCTTTGGGTTCGAGCTCATCAGGATGAAACTTTTTCATATAAGCGTCGCAGCCCCAAACTTTCAAGAAATGACAGCTTAGGTTTCTCTAAACCATAGTTCTTATGGTGTCATCTCAACGGAACTATGTGGTGCCCTATTAAAGTGAATGTGGTTGTCTCTAATGCCTAACCCATGAACGATAGTGGTAATTCAATAAGAGACATCATGGTATGCCCCATATCCAATAGGGTGCATCTATGATGTTCGGACACACCATCACACTATGGTGTTCCAGGCGGTGTTAGTTGTGAAACAATTTCCACAATGTCTCAATTGTGTACCAAACTCGCAATTCAGATATCGATCTCTATGATCATATCACAGACATTTTATCCTCTTGTCACGAAGATCTTCAACTTCACTCTGAAATTACTTGAACCTTTCAATAATTCAGACTTGTGTTTCATCAAGTAAATGTACTCAACATCTACTCAAATCATCTGTGAAGTAAGAACATAACGATATTATCTGCTTGCCTCAGCACTCATTGGACTGCACACATCAAAATGTGTTACTTCCAACAAGTTGCTATCTTGTTCCATTTCACCAAAAGCAGGCTTTCGGTCATCTTGCCAATATGGTATGATTTGCATGTCTCAAGTGATTCAAAATCAAGTGAGTCCAAACGGTCCATCTGCATGGAGTTTCTTCATGCATATACACCAATAGACATGGTTCGCATGTCTCAAACTTTGAGTGAGTCCAAAGATCCATCAACATGGAGCTTCTTCATACGTTTTATACCAATATGACTTACATGGCAGTGCCACAAGTAGGTGGTACTGTCATTACTATCTTATATCTTTTGGCATGAACATGTGTATCACTACGACCGAGATTTAATAAACCATTCATTTTAGGTGCAAGACCATTAAAGGTATTATTCAAATAAACAGTAACCATTATTCTCCTTAAATGAATAATCGTATTGCGATAGACATAATCCAATCATGTCTATGCTCAACGCAAAACACCAAATAACAATTATTTAGGTTTAACACCAATCTCGAAGGTAGAGGGAGCGTGCGATGCTTGATCATATCAACCTTGGAAACACTTCCAACACATATCATCAGCTCACCTTTAGCTAGTCTCCTTTTATTCCGCAGCTTTTATTTCGAGTTACTAGCACTTAGCAACCGAACCGGTATCTAATACCCTGGTGCTACTAGGAGTACTAGTAAAGTACACATTAACATAATGTATATCCAATATACTTCCGTCGACCTTGCCTGCCTTCTTATCTACCAAGTATCTAGGGTGGTTCTGCTTTAGTGTCCGTTCCTCTCATTACAGAAGCACTTAGTCTCGAGTTTGGGTTCAACCTTGGGTTTTTCATTAGATCAGCAACTGTTTTGTCGTTTCATGAAGTATCCCTTCTTGCCCTTGCCCTTCTTGAAACTAGCGGTTTTACTAACCATCAACAATTGATGCTCCTACTTGATTTCTACTTTCGCGGTGTCAAACATCACGAATATTTCAAGGATCATCATATCTATCCCTGATATGTTATAGTTCATCACGAAGCTCTAGCAGCTTGGTGGCAATGACTTTGGAGAAACATCACTACCTCATCTGGAAGATTAACTCCCACTCGATTCAAGTGATTGTTGTACTCAGACAATCTGAGCACAAGCTCAACGATTGAGCTTTTTTCCCTTAGTTTGCAGGCTAAGAAACTCGTCGGAGGTCTTATACCTCTTGACGTGGGCACGAGCCTGAAATCCCAATTTCAGCCCTCGAAACATCTCATATGTTCCGCGACATTCCAAAAAGGTCTTGATTGCCTCAATTCTAAACCATTTAACATTACCGAACTATCATGTAGTCATCAAAGCGTGTATGTCGGATGTTCGCAACATCCACAGAACACGCTCGAGGTCCAAAGACACCGAGCGGTGCATTAAGGACATAAGCCTTCTACTGTCCGCATAATTGCTACTGTCAACTTTCAACTATATTTTCTCTAGGAACATATCTAAAATAGTAAAACTAAAGCGCGAGCTATGATATAATTTGCAAAGGGCTTTTGACTCTGTTCAGGATAATTAAGTTCATCTAATGAACTCCAACTCAGATAGACATCCCTCTTAGTCATCTAAGTGATTACATGATCCAAGTCAACTAGGCCGTGTCCAATCATCACGTGAGACGGACTAGTCATCATCGGTGAACATCTTCATGTTGATCGTATCTACCATACGACTCATGCTCGACCTTTCGGTTTCTTGTGTTCCGAGGCCATGTCTGTACATGCTAGGCTCGTCAGGTCAACCTAAGTGTTTCGCGTGTGTAAATCTGTCTTACACCCGTTGTATGTGAACGTTAGAATCTATCACACCCGATCATCACGTGGTGCTTCGAAACAATGAACTTTCACAACGGTGCACAGTTAGGGGGAACACTTTCTTGAAATTTTAATGAGGGATCATCTTATTTACTACCGTCGTTCTAAGAAAATAAGATGCATAAACATGATAAACATCATATGCAATCAAAAAGTGACATGATATGGCCAATATCATTTTGCTCCTTTGATCTCCATCTTGAGGCTCCATGATCATCATCGTCACCGCATGACACCATGATCTCCATCATCGTGTCTCCATGAAGTTGTCTCGCCAACTATTACTTCTACTACTATGGCTAACGGTTTAGCAATAAAGTAAAGTAATTACATGGCGTTGTTCAATGACACGCAGGTCATACAATAAATTAAGACAACTCCTATGGCTCCTGCCGGTTGTCATACTCATCGACATGCAAGTCGTGATTCCTATTACAAGAACATGATCAATCTCATACATCACATATCATTCATCACATTCTTTTGGCCATATCACATCACATAGCATACCACCGCAAAAACAAGTTAGACGTCCTCTAATTGTTGTTTGCATGTTTTACGTGGCTGCTATGGGTTTCTAGCAAGAACGTTTCTTACCTACGCAAAACCACAACGTGATATGTCAATTGCTATTTACCCTTCATAAGGACCCTTTTCATCGAATCCGATCCGACTAAAGTGGGAGAGACTAGCACCGCTAGCCACCTTATGCAACAAGTGCATGTCGATCGGTGGAACCTGTCTCACGTCGATTATACGTGTAAGGTCGGTCCGGGCCGCTTCATCCCACAATACCGTCGAAAAAAGATTGGACTAGTAACGGTAAGCATATTGAACAAAATCAACGCCCACAACAACTTGTGTACTACTCGTGCATAGAAACTACGCATAGACCTAGCTCTGATACCACTGTTGGGGAACGTAAAAGAAATTCAAAATTTTCTATGCATCACCAAGATCAATCTATGGAGTAATCTAGCAACGAGGGGAAGGAGAGTGCATCTACATACCCTTGTAGATTGCTAAGAGGAAGCGTTCAAGAGAACGGGGTTGAGGAGTCGTACTCGCGGCGATTCAGATCGCGGTTGATTCCGATCTAAGCACAGAACAACGGTGCCTCCGCGTTCAACACACGTACAGCCCGGGGGCGTCTCCTCCTTCTTGATCCAGCAAGGGGAGAGGAGAAGTTGAGGGAGAACTCCGACAGCACGACGGCATGGTGGTGATGGAGCTCGTGGTTCTCCCAAGAAGGCTTCGCCAAGCACTATGGAGGAGGAGGTGTTGGAGGAGGGAGAGGGCTGCGCCAGGGGAAGGGTGCGGCTGCCCTCTCTCTCTCTCTCACTATATATATGGGGGAGGGAGGAGGTGGAGGCGCCCTAGGGTTCCCTAGGGGAGGGGCGGCGGCCATAGGGGAAACCCTAGATGGGTTTTGGCGCCCCCACCCCCTAGGAAACTTGCCCCCCAAGCCGGGAGGGGTGGCTGCCCTAGGGGTGGCGCCTCCACCTCTCCATGTTACGTGAGATGGGGTGGGAGGGCGCTCAGCCCCTTTGTGGGCTGATGTGCCCTCTCCCTTGGCCCATAAGGCCCCCAAAGCTTGCCGGGCCTCCAAAACCCCTTTCGGACATCGCTGGTCATCACCGGTACCCCGGAACAATTAGGACTCCAATATCCTTCGTCCAATATACCAATCTTCACCTCAGGACCATTCCGGAGCTCCTCATCATGTCCGGGATCTCATCCGGACTCGAACAACCTTCAGTAACCACATACTATTTCCCGTAACAACTCTAGCGTCACCGAACCTTAAGTGTGTAGACCCTACGGGTTCGGGAACCATGCAGACATGACCGAGACATTCTCCGGTCAATAACCAACAGCGGGATCTGGATACCCATGTTGGCTCCCATATGTTCCACGATGATCTCATCGGATGAACCACGATGTCAAGGATTCAAGAAATCCCGTATGCAATTCCCTTTGTCTAGCGGTATTGTACTTGCCCGAGATTCGATCGTCGGTATGCCGATACCTTGTTCAATCTCGTTACCGGCAACTCTCTTTACTCGTTCCGTAACACATCATCCCGTGATCAACCCCTTGGTCACATTGTGCACATTATGATGATGTCCTACCGAGTGGGCCCAGAGATACCTCTCCGTCACACGGAGTGACAAAACCAGTCTTGATTCGTGCCAACCCAATGCAGACACTTTCGGAGATACCGTAGTGCACCTTTATAGCCACCCAGTTACGTTGTGGACGCTTTGGTACACCCAAAGCATTCCTACGGTATCCGGAGTTGCACAATCTCATGGTCTAAGGAAATGATACTTGACATTAGAAAAGCTTTAGCATACGAACTACACGATCTTTGTGCTAGGCTTAGGATTGGGTCTTGTCCATCACATCATTCTCCTAATGATGTGATCCCGTTATCAACGACATCCAATGTCCATGGTCGTGAAACCGTAACCATCTATTGATCAACGAGCTAGTCAACTAGAGGCTTACTAGGGACATGGTGTTGTCTATGAACCCACACATGTATCTGAGTTTCCTATCAATACAATTATAGCATGGATAATAAACGATTATCATGAACAAGGAAATATAATAATAATAACTAATTTATTATTGCCTCTAGGGCATATTTCCAACAAGGTTGTCATGCACTTTTATGGTTGGATGCACAAAATCTTAATGCAAAAGAATGTCACTTTATATTGCCGCTTGTGATAAAGACCTTTATTATGTAGTCCGTCGCTTTTATTTCTTCCCTATCACAAGTTCGTATAAAGCTTATTTTCTTCGCACTAATAGATCATACATATTTAAGGAGCAAATTTTTTTATTGCATGCACCGATGACAACTTACTTGAAGGATCTTACTCAATACATAGGTAGGTATGGTGGACTCTCATGGCAAAACTGGGTTAAGGAATGTTTGGAAGCACAAGTAGTATCTCTACTTGGTGCAAATAATTTGGCTAGCATGAGAGGGAAAGGCAAGCTCAACATGTTGGATGATCCAAGACAATATAATGTTTCTAATATAGGAAAGTTGTCTTCCTTGTCCAACATCAACTTTTTAGCATGTCATATTTTAATGAGTGCTCACAATTACAAAAGATGTCAAAGATAGTATATTTATATGTGAAATCTCTCTTCCTTTAATATTCTTTCATGAATTGTTCAAGTGACCAATACAATGTTTGCTAACCTTCAATACATTTACCACCTCTACTTCTTATATGTGAAGTCATTACTCCCCATGGGATAAGCATATGAAACATATATAATTTCAGATTTATGATATTCAATTCATTCAACGATTTACTCATAGGATATAAGTGAAGCACACGAGTAAATGACAAAACTACTCTAAAAAGATATAAGTGAAGATCAATGAGTAGTCAGATAATTATTTAGCTATGTGAGTACTCTCTCTCATTTAAGTACTTCAGATCTTAAGTACTTTATTCAAACAACAAGCAAAACTAAATAAAATAAAATGATGCTCCAAGCAAAACACATATCATGTGGTGAATAAAAATATAGCCTCAAGTAAAGTTACCGATAGATTTGAAGATTTAAAAGAGGGATGCCTTCCGGGCATCCCCAAGCTTAGGCTTTTGGTTGTCCTTGAATTTTACCTTGGGGTGCCTTGGGCATCCCCAAGATTAGGCTCTTGCCACTCCTTATTCCATTGTCCATCAAATCTTTACCCAAAACTTGAAAACTTCACAGCACAAAACTTAACAGAAAACTCGTAAGCTCCGTTAGTATAAGAAAATAAATCACCACTTAGGCACTGTTGTGAACTCATTATCAATTCATATTCGTGTAATATCTATTGTATTCCAACTTCTCTATGGTTCATACCCTCCGATACTACTCATAGATTCATCAAAATAAGCAAACAACACATAGAAAACAGAATCTGTCAAAAAAAGAACAGTCTTTAGTAATCTGGTAACTTTCCATACTTTTGTAACTCCAAAAATTCTACCAAATGAGGAAAACCGGAGAAATTTGTGTACCAATCCAGAGCAAAAAGAATCAGATCAAAAGCACGTTTATGTGAATTATAAAAACTAATTTACTGGGCGCAAGAGTTTCTGATTTTCAGCAGGATCAACACAACTATCACCGTAAGCTATCCTAAAGGTCTTACTTGGCACTTTATTGAAACAAAAGCTATAAAACATGATTACTACAATAGCATAATCATGTGAACACACAAAAACAGTAAAGGTAAATATTGGGTTGTCTCCCAACAAGCGCTTTTCTTTATTGCCTTTTTAGCTAGGCATGATGATTTCAATGATGCTCACATAAAAGATAAGATTTGAAACATAAAGAGAGCATCATGAAGAATATGACTAGCACATTTAAGCCTAACCCACTTCCTATGCATAGGTATTTTGTGAGCAAACAACTTATGGGAACAAGGATCAACTAGCATAGGAAAGCAAAACAAGCATAGCTTCAAGATTTTCAACACATAGAGAGGAAACTTGATATTATTGCAATTCCTACAAGCATATATTCCTCGCTCATAATAATTTTTAGTAGCATCATGAATGAATTCAACAATATAAATATCACATAAAGCACTCTTTTCATGATGCACAAGCATGGAATTTTTATTACTCTCCACATAAGCAAACTTCTTCTCATGAATAGTAGTGGGAGCAAGCTCAACAAAATAACTATCATGTGAGGCATAATCCAACTGAAAATTAAAACCATGATGTCAAGTTTCATGGTTATCATTATTCTTTATATCATACATGTCATCACAATAATCATCATAAATAGCAACTTTGTTCTCATAATCAATTGGAACCTCTTCCGAAATAGTGGATTCATCACTAAATAAAGTCATGACCTCTCCAAATCCACTTTCATCACTATAATCATCATAAATAGGAGGCATGCTTTCATCATAATAATTTTGCTCATCAAAACTTGGGGGACAAAAAATATCATCTTCATCAAACATAGCTTCCCCAAGCTTGTAGCTTTGCATATCATTAGCATCATGGATATTCAAGGAATTCATACTAACAACATTGCAATCATGCTCATCATTCAAAGATTTAGTGCCAAACATTTTAATGCATTCTTCCTCTAGCAATTGAGCATAATTATGGGAACCCTTATTTTCACGGAAGACATTAAAAAGGTGAAGCATATGAGGCACCCTCAATTCCATTTTTTTGTAATTTTCTTTTATAGACCAAACTAGTGATAAAACAAGAAAAATAAAAGATTCGATTGCAAGATCTAAAGATATCCTTCAAGCACTCACCTCCCCGGAAACGGCGCCAGAAATTGCTTGATGTCTACTAGGCAACCTTCTTCTTGTAGACGTTGTCGGGCCTCCAAGTGCAGAGGTTTGTAGGACATTAGCAAATTTCCTTCAAGTGGATGACCTAAGGTTTATCAATCCATGGGAGGCGTAGGATGAAGATGGTCTCTCTCAAGCAACCCTGCAACCAAATAACAAAGAGTCTCTTGTGTCCCCAACACGCCCAATACAGTGGTAAATTGTATAGGTGCACTAGTTCGGCGAAGAGATGGTGATACAAGTGCAATATGGATGATAGATATGAGTATTTGTAATCTGAAAATATAAAAACAGCAAGGTAGCAAGCGATAAAAGTGAGCGTAAAGGATATTGCAATGCTAGGAAACAAGGCCTAGGGTTCATACTTTCACTAGTGCAAGTTCTCTCAACAATAATAACATAATTGGGTCATATAACTATCCCTCAACATGCAACAAAGAGTCACTCCAAGGTCACTAATAGCGGAGAACAAACGAAGAGATTATTGTAGGGTGCGAAACCACCTCAAAGTTATCCTTTCTAATCGATCTATTCAAGAGTCCGTAGTAAAATAACACGAAGCTATTCTTTCCGTTCGATCTATCATAGAGTTCGTACTAGAATAACACCTTAAGACACAAATCAACCAAAACCCTAATGTCACCCAGATACTCCAATGTCACCTCAAGTATCCGTGGGTATGATTATATGATATGCATCACACAATCTCAGATTCATCTATTCAACCAACACAAAGAACTTCAAAGAGTGCCCCAAAGTTTCTACCGGAGAGTCAAGACGAAAACGTGTGCCAACCCCTATGCATAAGTTCACAAGGTCACTGAACCCACAAGTTGATCATCAAAACATACATCAAGTAGATCACGTAAATATCCCATTGTCACCACAGTTAAGCACTTGCAAGACATACATCAAGTGTTCTCAAATCCTTAAATACTCAATCCGATAAGATAACTTCAAAGGGAAAACTCAATCCATTACAAGAGATTAGAGGGGGAGAAACATCATAAGATCCAACTATAATAGAAAAGCTCTCCATAAATCAAGATCCTGCCGAATCAAGAACACGAGAGAGAGAGAGGGAGTTCAAACACATAGCTACTGGTACATACCCTCAGCCCCGAGGGTGAACTACTCCCTCCTCGTCATAGAGAGCACCGCGATGATGAAGATGGCCACCGGTGAGGGATCCCCCCCTCCAGTAGGGTGCCAGAACAGGGTCCCGATTGGTTTTTGGTGGCTACAGGGGCTTGCGGCGCCGGAACTCCTAATCTAGGTTTCTTTCTGGGGTTTCTGTATCTATAGGAATTTTTGGCATTGGTTTCACGTCAGGGGGGTCTCTGAGTCGTCCACGAGGCAGGGGGCGCGTCCAGGGGGGTAGGGCGCACCCTCCACCCTCGTGGATGGCTCGGGACTCTTCTGGCCCAACTCTTTTACTCCGGGGGCTTCTTTTGGTCCATAAAAAATCGTCAAAAATTGGCACGTCAATTGGACTCCGTTTGGTATTCCTTTTCTGTAAAACTCAAAAACAAGGAAAAAACAGAAATTGGCATTGGGCTCTAGGTTAATAGGTTAGTCCCAAAAATCATATAAAATAACGTATAAAACATCTAAGATGGATAATATAATAGCATTAATACTTCATAAATTATAGATACGTTGGAGACGTATCATGGGTCCCCCTGACTTGTTCTCGACACCAACACCTCTTACATATCCCCAAACCTCCATAACAGAACCTAGACTAGGAGTTCCGCCGCCGCAAGCCTCTGTAGCCACCAAAAACCAATCAGGACCCTGTTCCGGCACCCAGCAGGGGGGGGGGATCATCACCGGTGGCCATCTTCATCATCCCAACACTCTCCATGACGAGGAGGGAGTAGTTCACCCTCGGGGCTGAGGGTATGTACGAGTAGCGATGTTTTGATCTCTCTCTCTCTCGTGTTCTTGATTTTGGCACGATCTTGATGTACCTCGAGCTTTGCTATTATAGTTGGATCTTATGATGTTTCTCCCCCTCTACCTTCTTGTAATGGATTGAGTTTTTCCTTTGAAGTTATCTTATCGGATTGAGTTTTTAAGGATTTGAGAACACTTGATGTATGTCTTGCACGTGCTTATCTATGGTGACAATGGGATATTCACGTGATCTACTTGATGTATGTTTTGGTGATCAACTTGCGGGTTCTGTGACCTTGTGAACTTATTCATAGGGGTTGACACACGTTTTCGTCTCGACTCTCCGGTAGAAACTCTCGGGCACTCTTTGAAGTTCTTTGTGTTGGTTTGAATAGATGAATCTGATATTGTGTGATGTATATCGTATAATCAAACCCGCGGATACTCGTGGTGAGATTGGAGTATCTAGGTGACATTAGGGTTTTGGTTTATATGTATCTTAAGGTGTTATTTTAGTATGAACTCTAGGGCTGTTTGTGACACTTATAGGAATATCCAATAGATCAATCAGAAAGAATAACTTTGAGGTGGTTTCGTAACCTACAATAATCTCTTTGTTTGTTCTCCGCTATTAGTGACTTTGGAGTGACTCTTTGTTGCACGTTGAGGGATTGTTATATGATCTAATTATGTTATCATTGTTGAGAGAACTTGCACTAGAGAAAGTATGAACCCTAGGCCTTGTTTCGAAGCATTGCAATACCGTTTTTGCTCACGTTTGCTACTTGCTACCTTACTGTTTTTATATTTTCATATTACAAAAAGCTATATCTACCATCCATATTGCACTTGTATCACTATCTCTTCGCCGAACTAGTGCACCTATACAATTTATCATTGTATTGGGTGTGTTGGGGACACAAGAGACTCTTTGTTATTTGGTTGTAGGGTTGTTTGAGAGAGACCATCTTCATCCTACGCCTCCCATGGATTGACAAACCTTAGGTCATCCATTACTGTCCTACAAAACTCTGCACTTGGAGGCCCAACAACATTTACAAGGATAAAGTTGCGTAGTAGACATCAGTGGTCCGATGAGTGTTGAGGCACACGGTGGGCATCATTATTTTCTGACCTTCACAGATGATTTGAGCAGATGTGGATATATCTATTTAATGAAACACAAGTCTGAAACATTTGAAAATTTTAAGGAATTTCATAGTGAAGTGGAGAATCATCGTAACAAGAAAATAAAGTTTCTATGTTCTGATCGCGTAGGTGAATATTTGAGTTACGAGTTTGGCCTTCATTTAAAACAATGTGGAATTGTTTCACAAATCACGCCACCTGGAACACCACAGCGAAATGGTGTGTCCGAATGTCGTAACCATACTTTATTGGATATATGGTGTGATCTATGATGTCTCTTACCAATTAACCACTACCTTTTTGGGGTTATGCATTAGAGACAACCGCATTCACATTAAATAGGGCACCATCTAAATCCGTTGAGATGACACCGTATGAACTATGGTTTGGCAAGAAACCTAAGATGTCGTTTCTTAAAATTTGGGGTTGTGATGCTTATGTGAAAAAGCTCCAGCTTGATAAGCTCGAACCCAAATCGGAGAAGTGCGTATTCATAGGATACCCAAAAGAAACTGTTGGGTACACCTTCTACCACAGATCTGAAGGAAAGATCTTTGTTGCTAAGAATCGATCATTTCTAGAGAAGGAGTTTCTCTCGAAAGAAGTGAGTGGGAGGAAAGTACAACTTGATGAGGTAATTATATCTTCTCTCGAATTGGAAAGTAGCTCATCACAGAAAACCGATGCCTACACCAACTAGAGAGGAAGCTAATGATAATGATCATGAAACTTAAGATCAAGTTACTACTGAACCTCGTAGAGGTCAACCGTGAGCACGCTCCGCACTGTGAGTGGTACAAGAATCATGTTACGGAAGTCATGTTACTAGACCATGATGAACCTACGAACTATGAAGAAGCTATGATGAGCCCAGATTCCGCAAAATGGCTTGAGGCCATGAAATCTGAGATAGGATCCATGTATGAGAACAAAGTATGGACTTTGGTTGACTTTCCCGATGATCGGCGAGCCATAGAGAATAAATGGATCTTCAAAAGAAGAGTGACGCTGATGGTAATGTTACAGTCTACAAAGCTCGACTTGTTGTGAAAGGTTTTCGACAAGTTCAAGGAGTTGACTACAATGAGACTTTCTAACCCGTAGTGATGCTTAAGTCTTTCCAAATCATGTTAGAAATTGCCGCATTATATGATTATAAAATCTGGCAAATGGACGTCAAAACTGCATTCCTTAAAAAGAAGAGTTGTATATGATGCAACCAGAAGGTTTTGTCGATCCTAAAGGTTCTAACAAAGTGTGCAAGCTACAGCGATCCATTTATGGACTGGTGCAAGCATCTCGGAGTTGGAATATATGCTTTGATGAGGTGATCAAAGCATATGGTTTTATACAGACTTATGGTGAAGCATGTATTTACAAGAAAGTGAGTGGGAGCTCTGTAGCATTTTTGATATTATATGTGGATGACATATTGTTGATTGGAAATGATGTAGAAATTCTGGATAGCATAAAGGATATTTGAATAAGAATTTTTTCGATGAAAAACCTCGATGAAGCTACTTATATATTGGGCATCAAGATCTATAGGGATAGATCGCGATGCTTAATAGGACTTTCATGAAGCACATACCTTGACAAGATTTTGAAGAAGTTCAAAATGGATTAGTCAAAGAAGGAGTTCTTGCCTGTATTGTAAGATGTGAAATTGAGTAAAACACAAAGTCCGACCACGGCATAAGATAGAGAGAGAATGAAAATCATTCCCTATATATGCCTCAGCCATAGGTTCTATAAAGTATGCCACGCTGTGTATCAGACCTACTGTGTACCTTGCCATGAGTTTGGCAAGGGGGTACAATAGTGATCCATGAGTAGATCACTGATAGCGGTCAAAATTATCCTTAGAGGACTAAAGAAATATTTCTTGGTTATGGAGGTGATAAAGAGTTCGTCGTAAAGAGTTACGTTGATGCAAGCTTTGACACTGATCTGGATGACTCTACGTCTCGATCTGGATACATATTGAAAGTGGGAGCAATAAGCTAGAGTAGCTCCAGGCAGAGCATTGTAGACATAGAAATTTGAAAAATACATACGGATCTGAATGTGGCAGGCCCGTTGACTAAAACTTCTCTCACAAGCAAAACATGATCACACCTTAGTACTCTTTGGGTGTTTATCACATAGCGATATGAACTAGATTATTGATTCTAGTAAACCCTTTGAGTGTTGGTCACATAGCAATGTGAACTAGGGGTGTTAATCACATAAAGATGTGAACTATTGCTGTTAAATCACATGGCGATGTGAACTAGATTATTGACTCTAGTGCAAGTGGGAGACTGAAGGAAATATGCCCTAGAGGCAATAATAAAGTTGTTATTTTATATTTCCTTATATCATGATAAATGTTTATTATTCATGCTAGAATTGTATTAACCATAAACTTGATACATGTGTAGATACATAGAGAAAACACCGTGTCCCTAGTAAGCCTCTACTAGACTAGCTCGTTAATCAAAGATGGTTAAGTTTCCTAACCATAGACATGTGTTGTCATTTAATGAACGGGATCACATCATTAGGAGAATGATGTTATGGACAAGACATGTCAGAGTAAATGACCACGGGTAGCCTCATCAGCCTCCCATGGTATTTCAAGACATTGGGGCCGGTTGTGCCCCTCAAGAATCAAAGACCAAAGGCCGCCTTCTTGGGGCCGACTCCTAGCAGGCGGCCTCCAGAGAGGCCGGCTCTTAGCAGGCGGCCTCTCGTGCCCTCGGAGTTTACACCACATTATGACGACGAGACGGGGCCTGCCATCCCCGAATCCAGGGCATAGCGTGGCCACAATGCGGCGTACTGGGCGGACATCCCCTGCCCGACGCGGCACTGTTGCCACGCAGCCCATGACATCACCCATAATGGGGGAGGCCATGCCCCCACTACGGGCTGTCAGTATGGCCTACAGGCGGCAGGCCCTAGATGTCAGTGAGAAGCCATCGGGCGGCGAGCCCCAACCAGTCGGCGTGGGGGAGGCCGACTCCAACCAGGCGGCCCTCCACCTGCCTCAAAGTTTGTGCGCCATTAATCAGAAGAGACGGGGAGTGGCTATAGTGAATGCCCGCCAGGCGGCGGCACTGTAGCCACGCCTCCCCCGATAAAGCACACATCATCAGTGGCATTGCCACAATACTAAGAAGCCAGCAGGACCCGCCAGTGGCGGGCGCGGCCTGTCGGTCAAGTACGAGATAGCCGGCGGGACCCACCAAGCAGCGGGCCCCAGCGGCCAGCGGAGAAGCCGTTGACCACATACACTGACAGCCGGGTCCTACACCCGGCTAGATTACCTTTGTACCCCTGGGGGTAGGCCTACACTACTACAGGATGCTGCTAATGTGACACTACAATCAGAGAACCTTCGAGAAACTGTGTGCGATGCCATAATTGCAAACGGTGCTGTATGAAAACCGTCAGAAATGTATAAAACGTTTGCGATGACGGATGCATCAAACACGGTTCAGGTTTTAGTTGCGTGTGCGATGAAGGGCATACGGTTCAGTTCAATTAACTGTTTGCGACGAGGAGGAACAAAAGAAACGGGCAGCCAGATGAAGGCGTGTGCGATACACAGCATACGGTTCGCTTGGATGAACTGTTTGCGATTAGGCAACACAAAAGAAACGGGCAGCCATATGAAGGTGTGTGCGATATACAGCATATGGTTCACTTGGATGAATTGATTGTGATTAGGAAACACAAAATAAACGGTCAGCCAGATCAAGGTGTGTGGGATATATGGCATGCGGTTCACTCGGATGAACTGTTTGTGTTGACACAAGAGTACAGAAATGGTTCAACTTAACAAGACGCATGTGTTGTGCGATGGGATTGCATGCGGTTCACTCGGCCCTTGTCATCAGAGTGTGACCTCTGTGGCAACCGTTCGCTCCCCAGGTGCCTCTTCGTGTACCGTGGCAACCGTCCACCGACTCTTCGCCTTTCCCTCTCGGTTTGGAACTGTTGTCGCACGCTAGCTCTTCCTCCCTCCTCCATTTGCCTTCATCCTTCCTTCTGCCATTGTTTGATCGTCTTCTCCATGGAGGGAACAAGCCGGAAACGACCCTGTTATTCTTGCCCTGATCTGAATGATGACGCGGTGGAGGAACTCATTGATCGGTGCGACGTCAACACCTCGGCTAGCATGGCAGGTTCGTTCAAGACCATTCTCGACTCAACTAATAACATCATTACAAGGAACCCAAGGGTTCATGAGTGGTTTGATCTCCCCTATCTTCTTCGTCGTGACCCTGCTGACTGGCGCGGGGACGAGAGAAGCCTCGCCTTGTGTAAGTTGATGCCGCTTGATATTGATACGTATGATATTAAGATGCCATCGCTTGAGGGTAAGGCTTGGGAGGGCGCAAATGGAGATTGGGTTGTTTATATTGGGTACAACTGCGAGTGGGAACTTGTGAATGTGTACACTCGTCACCGGGTTCCACTTTGAAAAATCTCAGACGACTGCCCAGAGGTTGAGTACACCGGTATTCTACGTGAGTTTAAATATGATCATGCTGACTGTCGTCTATGGAAGATAGCAATTTGTCGAGTTCCCAACCGCTCTTGGGGTTATAGGAATGCTTATGTTTTCGCTATCTTCGACAAGCTTGTTGTCGTCCTTCATGGTTCGACTCGATGGATATTGCTCAAAAATCAGTTTCTATACACGGGTGAGTACTGTGATGCAATTAAATACGAGGGTCTTGTGTTTGCTGCCACCACTGTGGCAATCGCTTTTTGCATGGAATCCTCATGATTTGGCACGTTTGTCTTCCACCGTAATTATAATTGTTTCATCCACATGCATGCGGGTTAGCTAGTTTCCCTTTACTAATTAACCTTATTGTGTTTCCAAGGTCCCGTGAACATTCCACCACCTATACTTGAAAATTTTATTCACGAGCATGAGGACGAGCAGGACCCATATACTCGGTGGCGTCGGCAACTTATTACGATGGATCACCTCTTCTTGTCTCAGACACGGGCAATCGCTAATGTTACTAAGGAAGCAGGTGTTGTCTCGTATGGTCGCACTCTCCGGACCTATTCCAACATCCGTTACAGGGTATTTGGGATGGATACTGGTGTACTAGCGCCAACACCTTCTCCCTGGTTCAGTATTGAAAGTCTTGGAGGAAACTCGCTCTTCCTTGGACAAAACTATCCAATGATGGTGGAAGGCGATCCAGCTGCTGTTGACACAACATTACTACCATTTATGAGAAGCAACTTTATCTATACCTCGGACATTACTATGATTCCCTACCGTCCCAATATGGGTATTGATAATATTCAAAAAAATATGGGTATTGAAATAGGCCGCTTCAGCCTGGATGATCAGTCCTGCGTTGGTCTCGGGATTGACAGTAGCTGGCCCTCCCCAGAGAATTACTTCTGGTTCAAAGCAAGCGTTTCCAACGCCGACGAGTGGTTGAGCTGAAGTTCATTTCATCGCTTTGTTATTTGTTGTGTGAGAAAAACTTCTAGAATGTTTTGCTGGAAATGATCTATAATCCAACATGTATCCTCGTTGTCGTTGTGGGTTGATGACTTGTTGTATGTAATCAATGGTACATTTGCATATGCGTCCATGAACTCACGCCTGCTAGTGGTGTCAATATGAACACTGCTAGTGATTTTAGTTCCAAAAATTAGATAGTGCTAGTGATTTGTAGCTGCATATTTTGACAAATCGCAGTGTTACAAGGTTGACAAATGGCAATGTTACTAGATAAACAAATGTCAATCTTTCCAGTTTGAGAAATGGCAACATACCCAAAATGACAGATATGCAAATCTTACCCAATTGTTTATACGTGGTTGCACACGGGTCATGCAAAACAACCGTTTGCGTTGAAGGGACGCAGAAATCCTGCTCGGCACATTTCCCCTTGGCTTCCTGGGGAAGTTGTCGGTTTGCATACGGGTGTTCTAACTAAAACGTTTGCGATGAGTGTTTTATATTTAAAAATTGTTGATGTTTTTTTAAAAGAAAGTCGTTTGATAAGTTTGTACATTAAAAGAGAAAAATGCAAGTTCGTTCAAACCATATCTTTCATTCAGTCACACGGCGAATTTATATTCATATGATCGAGAATTCGAGATACAGTATTAAACCCCAAAAAAAACTATTTCCGACGGCGGCGGAGGCGGCGTGCCGCGCCGTCGTTGTCGTTGTCGTCCTCCGGGACGCCGTTGTTGAAGTCTTCAAGGCAGCGCAAAATGGTCTTCACTTGTAAATCAAACATCATGTCGTCGCGCGATCGACGGGCTGGGCGCGGGAGGACGGCAACTGGCGCTGCTGAGAGGTAGCGGTCGACCGCAGCGTCCCATGCCGCTAAGGGGGGGCGTGCACGGGCACGGGCGCGGCAGGTGCAGCCAAACGCCACGGGACCGGCGTCGCGGTGGAGTGGAGGCGCGCGCGGGCGCGCGGATGCAGCCAAACGCACGGGGGCCGGCGGCACGGTGGGTGGAGGGGCGCGCACGGGCATGGGCACGGGCGCTAGCGCTGGCATGTACATGAGCTCGCGCGGGTCCACGGAGACCTCGCTGACGCCCGCGGCTTCCAGCTCTGCGATAGTGCTCGGCGACCAGCCCGTCAATGCTACGGGGATGGTCGCTGGCGCGGGCGCGTGGATGGGAGCTAGGACGAGAGCGGGGGCAGCAACCGCCGCGGCCAGCTCGTACTGGGCCATGTCCATGAGGCCCCATTCCTCCTTATTTTCTATCTCCTCTGGCTCGGAGTCGACTTCGCCAAACTTGAAGACTAGTGGCAGATGATCATTCTGCGCCACGGCGGTGGAGGTCTACGGGGGGGGGGGGGGGGATGGGAGGCGAACAGTAAGGTCGCCCGTATTAAACAGCGGCTCGGGCGCCATTAATGGAGAGAAAGGCGGGCGGCCATGGAAGTCAAAGGGCTTGCTTACCAGTGAGCCTGCACAGCGTAAAGCTCGCATGCTTCCCGGTGAGCCTGCGCATTGGAGGATAGCTTGCACGCCTCTCGGTCAGCCTGTGCACCGGACTGCGCTCGCACGCCTCCCGTTCAGTCAAGGTCAAGTAGTTGTCCGCACGGCACCTCCTACAGCCATTAAAACCAAGACACGTGGCGTCACGTGAATGGTTAACAGAACGCACACGTTTTGAATTATACAAACGTTTGAGATATTAAGTGGCAGCTATTTTTTCAAAATGCCTTTGTTGGCTGTCATTATTCAAGTGCGCCTTCTCTCAAAATGGATACGAAAAATACCACATCATGTCGGGCGCCATACCATGATAGCATGCCAAGTTTCATGAATTTCAGACGATTTTTGGATTTACTAGAATTTAAAAACCAGGCATCTCAATGTTTTGTCGGCAATCAACGGTGCCCTGGTGTTTGAAATTCATTCCCATTTATTGCATGGGACCTAAGCATGCACCCAAGGACACATATTTGATTTTTCAACCAATTTATATGCACTGGAGCATGTGCATGTAGTTCAAATTTGAATTATGCACATAAATGCATTGAAAACTCGGTTATGCATAAAAATGTCCAAAAGAACCCCAAAAAATCACAAAAATTGACACAACACTCCTGTTGTTCTATGTTGACACGAGAATTTTTTTCAAAGAAATAAGAGGCAATGGATATCATTTTGTGCCCAAAGGTGGGACGTTCCCTACCGAAACCATCATGCTTGTTATGAGAAGCTCTTGTTTGTGAGAAGCTTATACCCGAACCTGCCCCAAATGGGACAAATTTTTTAACACGGCATGTTGATGCCGCTCCATGATAGCATGCCAAGTTTCATGAATTTCATGCGAGTTTTGGATTTACTAGAATTTAAAAGCCAGGCATCACAATGTTTTGCCGGCAATCAACAGTGCCTTGGTGTTTGAATTTCATTCCCATCTCTTGCATGGGACCAAGAAATTCACCCAAGGACACACATGTGATTTTTCAACCAACTTTAGTGCATTGGAGCATGTGCTTGTAGTTCAAATTTGAATTATGCACATAAAATGCCTAGAAAACCCAGTTAATGTATAAAAAGCCAAACGAACCCCGAAAAATTCCAAGATTGAACCCAACACTCCTGTTGCTCTATGCTGACACTACAAAAAAGTTGAAAGCAATAAGAGGCAACGGATATCGTCCCGTCACCAAAGATGGTATGTTCCCTATCGAAACCATCATGCTTGTTGTGAGAAGCTCTGGTTTGTGAGAAGCTTATACCCGAACCTGCCCCAAATGGGACAAAATTTTCACCACGGCATGTTGATGCCGCTCCATGATAGCATTCCAAGTTTCATAAATTTTAGACGAGATTTGGATTTACTAGAATTTTAAAACCAGGCATCTCAACGTTTTGCCGGCAATCAACAGTGCCATGGTGTTTGAATTTCATTCCCATCTCTTGCATGGGACCTAGAAATTCACCCAAGGACACACATGTGATTTTTCAACCAACTTTGGTGCATTGGAGCATGTGCTTGTAGTTCAAATTTGAATTATACACATAAAATGCCTAGAAAGCCCAGTTAATGTATAAAAAAAGGCCAAATGAACCACAGAAAATTCCAAGATTGAACACAACACTCATGTTGTTCTATGTTCACACTACAAATTTTTTTAAAGCAATAAGAGGCAACGGATATCGTCTCGTCCCAAAAGGTGGTACGTTCCCTATCGAAACTATCATGCTTGTTGTGAGAAGCTCTGATTTGTGAGAAGCTTATACCCAAACCTGCCCCAAATGGGACAAAATTTTCACCACGGCATGTTGATGTCGCTCCATGATAGCATGCCAAGTTTCATGAATTTCAAACGAGTTTTGGATTTACTAGAATTTAAAAACCAAGCATCTCAACGTTTTGCCGGCAATCAACGATTGCCACAGTGTTTGAAATTCATTCCCATCTCTTGCATGGGACCTAGAAATTCACCCAAGGACACACATGTGATTTTTCAACCAACTTTGGTGCATTGGAGCATGTCCTTGTAGTTCAAATTTGAATTAGGCACATAAAATGCCTAGAAAACCCAGTTAATGTATAAAAAAGGCCAAACGAACCCCAAAAATTCCAAGATTGAACACAACACTCCTGTTGTTCTATGTTGACACTAGAAATTTTTTGAAAGCAATAAAAGGCCAAATGAACCCCGATTTTTTTTAAAACAAAAATCTTGGAGCACCGTCGGTGTATAGTACGCCAATGGCTTACGCGAGAAGGTGCGTCGGCTACAGTCCACAGCCGGTGTGTCAAGTACACTAGCTCACTCCCCCAAAACTCCCGCCTCTGCATCCCTCTCTGCTTCAGTCCCTTGATTCAAATTTTTAGTAGCCCCGGCATTTTACTCCCGCCTCTGCATCCCTCACAATCTCAAAAATATCTGCTCGCCCTTGATCCAAATTTTCAGTAGCCCCGCCTTGTTACTCCCGTCTAGTAAAATTTTCAGTTGCCGCAGTATTTCCTCAAACACAACCTCCGCTCATACAGACACGCAGAACCCTCGAAACCATTGGTAGGTCGCCGCCATCGCCGGCGCCTCCATCCTCAACCTTTGCCTGTGTGCGGGGGAGCTCGAGTAGCCAATGGCCAAAAAGAGGTTCATCGCGGCCTTTTCGCCCAACGCCGGCGAGGTGGCCGCCGAGGTGTCCCCGTCGTCCTCCACGGGCCCGATCCACCGTCGCTGGTCCCCCGATTCGCCCGCCGCCGCGCCCCTACGCCGGTTCGAGGACTACCCTGTCCTCCCCTGGACCCGATAGCCGACAAAGTCCTACCTCGGGGTCCGACAGCAGCGGTGGGGGATGTGAGTCGCTGAGATTACAGATCCAGAGACCCACACCCACCGGTGGCTTGGTAGCTTCCACACAGCTGAGCTCGCGGCCATGGAGTACGACCCATTTGGCAGTACGCTGCCACGGCGGCGGCTTAGGCTCGCTTTCTTCGCACACGTCCGGTCCACCTTGTTTCGCCGGAGCCGAGGGTGGCGAAGCTCGGCTATGGCGCTGGGAGGACCGCGAGGCGTGGGAGCGTCTCGAGGCCGAGGCCGCCGACGAGGCCTACATGCAAAACTCCGCCCGGCGGCACCAGGCTCGTGGAGGCGGAGCGGGCGATCTTTGCCGGCACGGAGGGCGGCAAGGTTATCTCGCTCTCTTCCTATGACGAGGTTGAAGGCGGCGAGGACGACGGCACGGAGGGCTGCGAGGTTATTGCGCTCTCCTCTGATGACGAGGTCGAAGGCGGCGGAGACGGCGGCGCGAAGGGTGTCGAGGTGGGCCCCCAGGACGAGGAGATCGACGTCGACGAGTGGAGGAGTGCCTTCCCCAACGACTCCGACGACGGTACTGGCCCGGACCCGGCTCGCGACACACCGTACATGACGAGGAAGGATTGGCTCGACCTATACTTCGACCAAAAGTAGTTTAGCTTAGTTTAAATTTATGTTTTATGTTCGGTTATGCAAAACTATCTATGTTTATGTTTGAATGCATGCTACTTTCGGTTGAACCTGCTTTGAACTTGATCGAATTGAAGTTCACAACCTTAAGTTTAGGGGATCGACTAGAAAAGGCCAAAAATTGCTGGAGTATATATATATATATATATATATCCACTAAGGGTTTTAGTCCTTTAACTTTTCAAGGATCGCCTAGAGATGTCCTTATGACCTGTTTATTTCAGTTCTTCACAATGTGATGCTCTATATGTGCAACTATTTGCTGTGCAGTTCAATTTCATCAATAACAGTTTCAACAATACCACTATGTATTACTATATTTGATTGCTGTTAAGGATATTGCAGTTAACATGCCTTTTCATTTTTCAATTGTTGTTTAGCAACATGCAATGTACTGAATGACTAAATATGCAATCCCAGGCTACATAGCAACAAGGAAGAGTGTTACCTTAATGTTCTGATGATGTCTAGATATACATGTAATAAAATCTTATATAATGGGATGGATGGAATGTTGTACGACATCATTTTTCAATTGTTGTTTAGCCTCTAATATTAACTTGGTGCTTTTAGGTACATATACCATTGCCAAAGATCCACATTTCGACCCTTTCTGCGCATGGGGCAATGAGATATTCATGAACTAGCATCAAGTGAGGAAACTGATAAAGATTGTTACTAAAATGGGTTAAAAGATGTCAATCGAACTATTTGTTTACACTTTATGCATGTCAACAGTGTACTGCAGGATGGTATGTATGATCCCTGTAGCCTTCTTTTTACTGCCCGTAATGAGTTGTGTTAGAAGACAATATCTGAATCTTTTTTATTTTGCAGTGGATCCTGAAGCAGTTTACTCAAGATTACCTCTCAAACTACATGATTGGCGGCCGTCCATCGCAAGGGGTTGGACTAGAGTCCTGCATGCCTTCTGCATCCAGGAGAGCACAATAGGGCCATTCCGCTTCACCTTGTTCAGCAACTGGAATGTCTGTCGCCTCTTTCTTTACCATCTGTAATAGTACAAGTATAGAACCCTGGTACATCATTCTTTATTTGGTGCTTCTGTAATTCTTAAACATATGTACCTATGAATCGAATAATGCATTGGTTTTTTGAACCTGATGGATATGAATAAAGCTATAGACTACTTTCAAGTTTAAATTAGGTACAATTTTAAATAGCGGCAATTAAATTAGGGCGAAATTACGTTGTGCAGGTCATTACGGCACACACACGGTTTGTAAAACACAAACGTTTGCGATATACACCATAATTCGAGACGGTTCACGGAGAGGAAACGTGTGCAAGCATGCACACAGTTGTCGTTCGCAAAGCGTGTGTGATGTCAGACACTATCACATACTAAATGTGTGTGATTGTCTACCTATCGTACATGGTTTATAATCATGAACTATTTGTGATGTGCCAGGCATCGTAAATCTCCAGTGCCTGGAATCTGCCTAGAGTCTGCCTGGAAAGCTCCCGTGCCTAGAATCTGCCTGGTTTTAGGCAGAACCACAAAACTCCGACTGCGATGGGAATGCGAGCACAAACGAGTAGCAAGGATGAAGCGTTTGGGGTATTAGAGATATCGGAAACGGTTATATAGGGACAACTGTATGCATCAAGGCTCCCTATCCCCGACGGTTTCTGGGTCGTGTGGGAAGGACCCCCCCTATCGCCCACACTCACTTGGCGACGGTTCCAAATGCCGTCGCGGAAAGGGGTAAAAAACGTTTGTTTAGGACCGACGCGCACCAATGCTATATAAACCCCCCAGGGCACCCATGCAAAGGGTTCAGACCTCAGTCCACCCACGCCCACATACAAAGAGAGGAAGCTAGGGCTAGCCTTGTTCTTCTTCCTCCTCTAGAGAAACAGCTCAAGGAGCAAGCTTGTAGCCACCATTCTTGCTTGAGTGATCATGCAGAGACCCCGCAGAGCAGGAGTAGGGGTGTTATGTCCTAGGAGAGCCCCGAACCTGGGTAAGATTCTTCGGTGGGCATGTTTGCGCCTTATCCCGTTTCCAGGCATCGGCGACGTATTATTAGCCCCCTCCATGATAAGCCATCCTTTGGCATATGTCGCATGACACCCCCAAAATTTGGCGCCCACCATGGGGCTAGGTGCACCGTCGCCCGGAGATCTGTTCTGGACAGGAACCTTGTTCCTCCCTGGCGAGCACAGCCATCCCGGCACACCTGATGGAATTTTCACTGACGCGCTGCATGGCGCTGAGCTCGCCTGCTTGGCGAGCTGCCTCGCCGACCTCATCGGCGAGATCCGCCTCCCCGACGACCCCGCGCCCGACGCGGGAGCAGCCAGCTCTGAGAGCTACCTTGTCGACCTCCTTGGCAAGCTTGACATCGCCAACGAGTCGGCCTGCGACCTGGAGTCGATCGGCTCCACCGACCCAATGCTTGTCGACTCCGAGACAGCATCCCTTGACGCCTTCCCCACCAACGTGGTGATCATCGATGACCCGCTTCCTCGCGCCGACAGCGGCCGCGGCACCATCACGGAGGTGTTCGTCATCAGCCACGATGGAGCCTCTCTGGTGGGGGTGCCCAAGACCCGCTGCAGGCGGCGCTGCGGGATCTGTCTGCACCCATCGCAGAAGACGCCAACGCTGAGACACTAGAAGCATGCCGCGTCTCGCTCGTCGAAAGCGCCAAGAAGATGGCCACCATGAGATGCCTCTCAGAGGCCTACCAGCGCGAGATCGACCACACTGTTGGTGGCGCGCCGGCTGCTGGCGGGCCCAGCCACATCGGCACGGTCCGGAAGCGCGGCGCTGCCGCGCCAGCATATTCGGGGTAGACCATCCTATCTATGCCACGCCCATGGAGAACATTCAAGCTGCCCAAGCGGCAGCAGATGAGCTAGACCACCTCGAGGGTGACGAGCAACGCTGCATGACGGAGCATGTTCAGCAGCTCATTGACGCGGCTGCCGCGCAACAGGAAGCCGGCTGCCGCGTAGAAGAACCCGGCCAGCGAGTTGAGAACCCGTCCCCTCGCCGAGAGCAAGGCACAACCTCCCGGACGCCAATAGGCGGCGTCCGCGACAGACGAGACAAAGAGCCAACTGCTAGCCGTAGCCGCACATGCCTCACCATCGAGCGCGACCAAGATGGCCGCCCACGAGCAGTAGAACGACGGGACGACTATCCGTCTCCTCCTCCTCCTTGCAGGGAGAGGCGCGCTTCCCTGCTGCCTGTTGAGCACCCAACTCTCGGCGACCGGCTCGGCTGCCGAGAGGGAGTCGGAGAGAATGACGCTCGCCACCGGATCGACCGTCTTGCTCGATCCCTGGCGCTAGAAAAGGAAGACGCAATGTGCCCGCCTTGTTTCGGCCCCCGCATCTGCGATGAGCCCTTCCCCAAAGGGTTCTCGCTCCCATGAGACACTCCCAAGTACAACGGCTCCGTGAAGCCGGAAGATTGGCTGGTCGACTACTCCAGGGCATCAACATAGCAAATGGCAACAAGCGCGTTGCCATAAAGTACGCTCCGCTCATGCTCCAGGGCACGGCCCGGACATGGCTGAACAGCCTGAAGCCCCGCAACATCAACAGCTAGGTAGATTTCACTGAGGTCTTCGTCCGCAACTTCACCAGCACCTACAAGCAGGCTCCCAAGCCTCGCCAGCTCTCGCTGTGCGTTCAAGGCCCGGACGAGTCCACCCGTGATTACTTGACGCGGTGGGCTGAACTATGCAACTCCTGCGAAGGGGTGCACGAGGTGCAGGCCATAGAGTACTTCAATGCCGGGTGCCGAGAGGGCAACTTACTCAAGCACTGATTCCTCTGCGATGAGCCGGCTACACTCGACGAGCTGCTGATCATAGCAGACAAATATGCCACTGCCGATTCCTCCATGAAGTCAGAGCTCCGAGTGGACGCGTCCGAGAAGGTGCTTCCTCCAGCTCCTCGGACGCCGGCTGGTGACAACAGTTGGCGCCAGCAGCAGAACAACAACAAGCGCAAGGCCCCGCAGCCGGCTTCCACCAGCCGGTAGGTGGCGACAGTTGAAGACCAGCAACCGGAGGGACAACCCTTACCTAAGCGTCAGAAGGGCGGCAAGCCGGCTTGGTTGCCTACCTTCTCCTATGAGCAAACCCTCGATGCTCCCTGCAAGTTCCACAGCGGCACGAAGCCGTCCAACCACACCACCCGGAAGTGCCATTGGCTCACCCGAATCTCCAAGGGCGAAGGACTGCTCCCTCCTCCACCTGCCGGCCCGCTGCCGCCGCCTCCTCAGCAGCCGGCGGCCCGTCCGGCAGTCGGCGCCATCTAAGACGAATTCCCTGAGGAGCACGGAGCCTACGTCGTCTTCACAAGTGTGGTCGATGACAAGCATAACCGGCGTCAGCAGCACCGAGAGGTGAATGCGGTCACCTCAGAAGCCCCAGAGTTCATGCACTGGTCCGAGAAGCCCATCAGCTAGAGCCGAGCTGACCACCTGGAGGTGATGCCTTCTCCGGGTTCTTATGCCCTGGTGCTGGATGCCACATTTGCAATAGAGAGACGAGGTGCTCGCTTCTCCCGAGTTCTGATAGATGGCAGTAGCAGCATCAACATCCTTTACCATGACACTATGGAGAAGTTGTGCATCAAACAGAAGTAGCTCCAACCCAGTCGGACTGTCTTCCACGGTATTGCGCTTGGCCTTTCCTGCTCACCAATCGGCAAGATCAAAATGGATGTCCTCTTCGGAGACAAAGATCACTTCCGCCGGGAAGCAATTTGGTTTGAGGTAGTCAACCTGGAGAGCCCTTATTATGCACTGCTTGGCCGACCTGCTCTGGCCAAGTTCATGGCTGTACCGCATTACGCCTACCTCAAGATGAAGATGCCAGGAACCAAGGGTATTATCACCATGTCTGGAGATTACAAGAAGTTGGCCGCCTGTGCTGCAGCCAGCAGCCGGCTGGCTGAGTCCCTTGTGATTGCGGCCGAGAGGAAGCTCCTTGACTGGGTGGCCATGGCCAGCAAGCAGCCGGACCTGTCACCAGACCCCGAGGAGTCGGAACCTCAGGGCTCCTTCCAGCCGGCCAAAGAGACCAAGAAGATTCCCTTGGACCCGAACCACCCGTAGAAGTTCGTTGTCATAGGTGCTCACCTTGACAGCAAATAGGAAGGCGAGCTCGTAAATTTCCTCCATGAGAATCGGGACATCTTTGCATGGTCCCCCAAGGACATGCCGGGTGTTTCGACGGATTTTGCCGAGCACAAGCTACACGTCAGAGCAGATGCAAAACCAATTAAGCAACCCCTCCACCGCTTGTTAGAGGAGAAGAGAAGAATTGTTGGTGAAGACATAGCCCGGCTTCTGGCAGCCGACTTCATTATGGAAGTGTTCTTTCCAGAGTGGCCTTCCAACCCAGTCCTTTTACTAGAAGAACAACAAATGGCGCATGTGTATTGATTATACTAGCCTCAACAAAGCTTGCCCCAAAGATCCGTTTGCTTTGCCTCGGATTGACCAAGTGATAGACTCCATAGCTAGATGTGAGCTGTTGAGCTTTTTGGATGCCTACTCAGGATACCACTAGATCAAGTTGAACCCGGCCGACCGCTTGAAGATCGCCTTCATCACACCATTCGGAGCCTTCTGCTACCTGACCATGACACTCGGCTTGAGGAATGCTGGTGCCACCTTTCAGCGTTGCATGTAGAAGTGCCTCCTCAAGCAACTCGGCAAAAATGCCCACATCTATGTAGACGACATTGTGGTGAAGACGGAGAAGCGCGGTACCCTCTTGGAAAATCTCAAGGAAACTTTTGAAAATCTGCGCTGGTTTCAAATCAAGCTCAATCCAGAAAAATGTGTCTTTGGAGTACTAGCCAGCCAACTCCTTGGCTTCTTGGTCTTAGAACGCGGCATTGAGTGCAACCCTGTCAAGATTAAGGCCATTGAGAGGATGGAGAGGCCCACCCGGCTGCGAGACGCCCAGAAGTTTACCGGCTGCTTGGCATCGATCAGCCGGTTCATCAGTCGGCTGGGTGAGAAGGCTCTTCCCTTGTACCAGCTCATGAGCAAAACCACTCATTTCGAGTGGAACGACAAGGCAGACGAAGCTTTTCTCCAACTCAAGAAAATGTTGACCACGCCGCCTGTTCTGGCCGCCCCGGCTGCTAAGGAGCCCATGCTCCTCTACGTCGCCGCCACCAGCCGGGTGGTCAGCACGGTCGTGGTGGTAGAGCGCAAAGAAGATGGCAAGGCACTGCCTGTCCAGAGGCATGTGTACTACTTGAGCGACGCAATGTAAGCCTCCAAGCAGAACTACCCCCATTACCAGAAGATGTGCTACGGCGTGCACTTTGCCGCCAAGAAGCTGAAGCCATACTTTCAAGAGCACCCCATCACGGTCGTCTGCACCGCCCCACTTGCCGAGATCATTGGAAGCCGAGATGCACCTGGCCGAGTGGCCAAGTGGGCCATCGAGTTGGCCCCCTACACCATCTTCTACCAGCCACGTACTGCCATCAAGTCCCAAGCACTGGCTGACTTCCTCGTTGACTGGGCCAAGACCCAGTACCTGCCGCCAGCTCCGGACTCCACTCATTGGCGGATGCACTTCGATGGCTCAAAGATGCGCACCGGTTTGGGAGCCGGCATCATACTTACCTCTCCCAAGGGAGACAAGCTCAGATATGCATTGCAAATCCACTTCGCCGCCTCCAACAACATGGCCGAGTATGAGGCGCTCGTATACGGGCTCCGACTGGCCAAAGAACTCGGCAACCGCCGGATCCTGTGCTACGGCGACTCAGACTTGGTGGTCCAACAGTCGTCTGGCGACTGGGATGCCAAGGATGCAAACATGGCGAGCTATCGCTTCCTCGTCCAGCAGCTCAGCGGATACTTTGAAGGGTGTGAGTTCCTTCACGTGCTAGGGAACGACAACGGACAAGCTGATGCCCTGGCACGGATCGGCTCCAACCGTCAAGCAATACGAACCGACGTCTCCCTTCAGTGCCTCTGCAAGTCGTCAATCAAGCCTTCTCCAGAATCTGAGTCCATCTTCGTGTCGGCTCCTCCCGAAGCAGTCAGATCCGACTCGGGAGCTGTAGCAGTCGGCCCGGGGACTTCGGCAGGCGGCACAGGGACTGCAGCAGTTGCACCCGGCCCGGGGACTTCACAACCTGGCTCGCGGGCTGCTGTAGTCGGTCCGGGGACTTCACCAAGCGGCTCGGGGACTGCAACAGCCGCACCTGGCCCGGGGACTTCACAATCCGCCCCGGGGGCTGCAGCAGTTGGCACGGAGACTTCAACGACGCAGCCAGCGGCAACCAACTCCGACCCGCCGCCTCCCAACCCAACCGCCCTAGTACAAGTGGCCGTAGTGGCAGTGGAAGAAATTCAAGCACATCATGGGCACAACCCATCCTCAAGTTTCTGGTGAACAGAGAGCTGTCGACCGATGAGATCTCGGCCTGACACATGCAGCGCCGAGCAGGAGCCTACACGATAGTAAACAAAGAGCTCGTCAGACGCAGCGTGACTGGAGTTTTCCAGCGCTGTGTAGAACCAAAGAAGGGCCAAGCGATCCTCAAGGATATCCACCAAGGTGAGTGCAGCCACCACACGGCCTCCAGATCCCTTGTCGCCAAAGCTTTCCGCCATGGTTTCTTCTAGCCGACTGCTTTGGAAGACGCCAAGGAGTTGGTCAAGCATTGCAAAGGGTGCCAGAAGTTCAGCTCCAAGCAACATCTACCGGCTTCTGCACTCAAGACCATCCCCCTCACTTGGCCCTTTGCCGTGTGGGGGATGGACATGGTGGGACAATTCAAGATAGCACGCGGCGGCATGACCCATGTGCTTGTCGCCATGGACAAATTCACCAAGTGGATTGAAGCAAAGCCAATCAAGAAACTGAATGATCCGACTGCTGTGACCTTCATTGCAGATATCACCGACCGATACGGTGTGCCACACAGCATCATCACAGACAACGGCACAAACTTTGCCAAGGGAGCCTTGGACCGTTTCTGTGCGACACAGGGCATCCGACTGGACTTAGAGTCCGTTTCCCATCCGCAGTCAAACGGCCAAGTCGAGCGAGCAAACAGCCTCATCCTCTCCGGCATCAAGCTCCGACTGGTCGAGCCACTGGAACGCTCGGCCGTCTGCTGGATTGATGAGTTGTCGGCCGTCCTATGGAGCCTCTGCATCACTCCGAACAAGTCAACCGGCTTCACTCCATTATTCCTCGTGTATGGGGCCGAGGCCGTCATCCCAACTGACATTGAGTTTGACTCACCTCGCGTCACCATGTACACGGAGGCAGAGGCGAAAGAAGCAAGAGAAGACGACATTGATCTGCTGGAAGAGGGCCGGTTGTTAGCACTCAGTTGGTCCGCAATCTACCAGCAGAGTCTGCGCCGCTACCACAGTCGAAAGGTCAAGCCAAGATCGTTCCAAGAGGGAGACCTTGTGCTCCGGCTGATCCAAATAACACCGGCGGCAAGTTCTCGATCCTTGGGAAGGCCTGTTCATCATCAGCAAAGCTTTGGGCAATGACTCCTACTACCTCATCGATGCGCAGAAGCCCAAAGCACGCAAGAGAGATGACTCCGGCAAGGAATCAGAGCACCCATGGAACACAAATCTCCTCCGAAGATTTTGCAGTTGCTTCAGTATGTACCACGCTACCTTTTGTATTAAGCGCTAAGACATCGGGTCCCTCGAGGAGCACTCGGGGGCTAGCGTTTTTATCTCTATGATAAGTTATATGCCTATGAATATGTTATTTCATTATTATGCCTGGCACCGGGTTCGACCACTCGACCCGGGGGGCTTGCCGCGTTGTACTATGTCAATGCTACCTGCAATTGGACAAGTAGTGTGCCGGCACCTAAGCCCTCTCTTGTCATAAGCCGCAGCTCGCAGAACGACTGTCCGGCTGGCAAGAGTTAAAGGCAGGAAATGGTGCCCACGCGAAAAATGGCTAAGGACCAAAGCATTCGCATAGGACAAGTCGGCTCCTTGCCTCGCCGACCGGCTGTTGAAAAGCCGGCCGGCTGGTTTTTAACTTAACTTGCTATGCTTTACCAATGGCTAAAGTACTTGCCTTCCTAAAACGGCCAAGTACTTGACCCAGCCACAGACCGCAGAGTGGCTGTCCGGCTGGCAAGATGACAGCTAAGGGAAGGCGGCAAAGGCAAAAGCCAAAGGAGCAGAAAAGCAAGACAAGTCGGAAATCGGCAAAGACAATTTACATAGCAAAATGCCCTTGGCTAGCATTCAACAGAGTTTGAATACACCCCCACCGGGTGGAACTGCGCAAATCTAACAAGTTTGTTCAAAGAAATTACAAAATAGGAAAGAAAGATAACTTGGCCGCTTAGGCCAGAGGAGCAGCAGCCAGATCGGAGGGGTCGGCGGAGGTCGAGGCTCCGGGTGGTGGAACGGCCGACTGCTTGGTCTCGGCCTGGTCAGCACCGGTAGCAGTCGGCTCGCCGGCGCGCCGGCCGTTGGTCGAGACTTGGTCAGGCTGAGGCCGGCTGTCGTCTCCGTCATCCGGCGCATCGTCTTCGCCGTCCTCGTCCTCGTCCTCCTCCTCCTCACCCTCATCGCTGGAGGCGATCTCCTCCACCGAGTCCTCACCGTCTTCCGGGTTCAGCCCAAACCAGTTGGGCGGTGCCTCGGCGCCCTCCTCATTTAGCTCGGGGAGGAAGACACTGGCGTCCGTGTACTCAGCAATCGTTGTGGCGCGATGATCGAGCGCGGGCGCCACCGCCGCCAACTCTTCGCTGGCTTCAGCACAGAGCATGGCCAATTGGGCTAGGTTCAGCCCAAGGTACCACCCCTTGATGAACTCCAAGGCCCGTTGTGTGCCTGCTCGGGCGGAGGAGCCTTTCCACGCCTCGATGCGGCCGATAGCCACCTCTAACCAATCGGAGGTCCGACTGGTGGTGCGTAGAACTAGAACACAGAACTAGAGCACCCGACCAGAGGGCGGAAATCACCTGGGCTCCTGCATGCTGCAGATGGCGGAGAGCCCGATGCGCTGGACGAAGACGAGCTTGGATGGCGAGCAGCTGCTCGGTGAGGGTCCGAGAGGTGTTGGGCGTGATTGTTGCACTAGCCAGCCTCCGCTCGTCACGGCGAGCCTGGACAGCTTGGCCGGCGGCGATGGCGTAACCAGGGAAATACTCTGCACGAGAAGAAAAAATAAGTATGAAGTCAGAAGCCGGCTCATATGACAAGTCGGCAGGCAAAAGGAAGAGAAGGACAACTCACCATCGAGCATGTCCTCGATCTCGCCATAGCCATCCGACAAGGCCTTCTCCCTCTCGACCCAGTTCGAGCGCTGAGTCTCGAACTCGGCCTGGAGGGCCTCCTCCGCGTCCTTGAGCTTTTGTAGCTCTGCCTGGTCAGCCATATGTTTGGCCAGGCGGTCGCGCTCTTGCTCCATCTTGATGCGCTCCTCCTCCTTGGTGCGCAGCACAGTTTGAGCCTCGCCCAGCTGCTGCCGTAAGGTGGCGTTGGTTCCTATAGAAGACAAGAAAGAAAAGACGATCAGTAAATCAACAAAAAGAGAAGTGGTTGCCGGAAGATCCGACCCGGCGCTCGTGATCGGCCCGAATCTCGGGGCTACACCTGGTCTTTGGCGCGCCCCCGCGAGAACGAAGAGCGGAAACTTACTCCGGCTGTCGGACAAGTCGGCGGTCCGCTTGGCCAGCTCCTGGACCTGGGAGTTGAAGGCGGCCGCACGGATGTTGTGGTAATCCTGCAACAAAGACAACAGAAGAAAAGAAAGGGTCAGCACTTGGAACTTACCTTTAAGTTCCGAGCCGCCTGCTTAGCAACCGGATCGGAACTCGGGGGATACACCCAGTGGGTGCGCTGGCGTGCCCCCACAGAAGAATTCAAGAAAATCACAAGAATGAGAAACAAGCGGTCAAGGAGCATACCCGGACGGTGGCTCGCGACGCCAGGAACGCCTTCGTGTAGTTCTGGAGGGCGGTGCTTTGAGCCTGAAGTAGGGACTGTACCTCATGTGTAGCCTTGTTCAGGACACTCGGCCCACCCCCAGATGTCCATTCTCGCGGGACAGCACTAGTGGCCTTGATACGTCTCCAACGTATCTATAATTTTTTATTGCTCCATGCTAAATTATCTACTGTTTTGGACCATATTGGGCTTTATTTTCCACTTTTATATTACTTTTGGGACTAACATATTAACCGGAGGACCAGCCCAGAATTGTTGTTTTTTGCCTATTTCAGTGTTTCGAAGAAACGGAATATCAAACGGAGTCCAAAAGGAATGAAACCTTCAGGAACATGATTTTCTCACCGAATATGATCCAGGAGACTTGGAACCCCCATCAAGAAAGAAAGGAGGTGGCCACGAGGGTGGAGGGCGCGCCCCCTGCCTCGTGGGCCCCCCTTTGCTCCACCGACGTACTCCTTCCTCCTATATATACCTACGTACCCCCAAACGATCAGAGACAGAGCCAAAAACCTAATTCCACCACCGCAACCTTACATGCCCACGAGATCCCATCTTGGGGCCTGTTTGAACTCATGGGAAGGGGAATCCACCATGGAGAGCTTCTACATCATCACCATAGCCCCTCCGATGAAGTGTGACTAGTTTACTGAAGGAAATATGCCCTAGAGGCAATAATAAAGTTATTATTTATTTCCTCATATCATGATAAATGTTTATTATTCATGCTATAATTGTATTAATCGGAAACATGATACATGTGTGAATACATAGACAAACTTAAAGTCACTAGTATGCCTCTACTTGACTATCTCATTAATCAAAGATGGTTATGTTTCCTAACCATAGACATGTGTTGTCATTTGATTAACGGGATCACATCATTAGGAGAATGATGTGATTGACTTGACCCATTCCGTTAGCTTAGCACTTGATCGTTTAGTATGTTGCTATTGCTTTCTTCATGACTTATACAAGTTCCTATAACTATGAGATTATGCAACTCCCGTTTGCTGGAGGAACACTTTGTGTGCTACCAAACGTCACAACGTAACTGGGTGATTATAAAGGAGCTCTACAGGTGTCACCAAAGGTACATGTTGAGTTGGCGTATTTTGAGATTAGGTTTTGTCACTCCGATTGTCGGAGAGGTATCTCTGGGCCCTCTCGGTAATGCCACATCACTATAAGCCTTGCAAGCAATGTAGCTAATAAGTTAGTTACGGAATGATGCATTACGTAACGAGTAAAGAGACTTGCTGGTAACGAGATTGAACTAGGTATTGGATACCGACGATCGAATCTCGGGCAAGTAACATACCGATGACAAAGGGGACAACGTATGTTGTTATGCGGTTTGACCGATAAAGATCTTCGTAGAATATGTACGAGCCAATATGAGCATCCAGGTTCCGCTATTGGTTATTGACTGGAAACAGTTCTAGGTCATGTCTACATAGTTCTAGAACCCATAGGGTCCGCGCGCTTAAGGTTTCGATGACAGTTATATTATGAGTTTATGAGTTTTGATGTACCGAAGTTTGTTTGGAGTCCCGGATGTGATTACGGACATAACGAGGAGTCTCGAAATGGTTGAGACATGAATATTGATATATTGGACGACTATATTCGGACACCGGAATGGTCCCGGGAGTTATCGGATATATACCGGAGTACCGGGGGGTTACCGGAACCCCCGCGGAGGTTAATGGGCCTCATGGGCCCAAGTGGAGGAAGAGGAGAGGCGGCCAAGGGGCAGCCGTGCGCCCCTCCCCCCAAGTCCGAATTGGACAAGGAGGGGGCACCCCCCTTCGTTTCCCCTCTCTCCTTCCCTCTCCTCTCCTACTCCAACAACGAAGGGAGGGAGTCCTACTCCCGGTGGGAGTAGGACTCCTCCTGGCGCGCCTCCTCCTGGTCGGCCGCACCTCCCCCCTTGCTCCTTTATATACGGGGGCAGGGGGCACCCTCGACACAACAATTGATCCTTGAGATCTCTTAGCCGTGTGCGGTGCCCCCCTCCACCATAGTCCTCGATAATATTGTAGCGGTGCTTAGGTGAAGCCCTGCGACGGTAGAACATCAAGATTGTCACCACGCCGTCGTGCTGACGGAACTCTTCCCCAGCACTTTGCTGGATTGGAGTCCAGGGAATGTCATCGAGCTGAACGTGTGCTAGAACTCGGAGGTGCCGTAGTTTCGGTGCTTGATCGGTCGGGCCATGAAGACGTATGACTACATCAACTGCGTTGTTCTAATGCTTCCGGTTTCGGTCTACGAGGGTACGTGGACAACACTCTCCCCTCTCGTTGCTATGCATCACCATGATCTTGCGTGTGCGTAGGAATTTTTTTGAAATTACTACGTTCCTCAACATTTACCTCAGACCTTCGGGTCCATAGTTAGTAGCTAGATGGCTTCTTCTCTCTTTTTGGATCTCAATACAATGTTCTCCCCCTCTCTTGTGGAGATCTATTCGATGTAATCTTTTTGCGGTGTGTTTATTGAGACCGATGAATTGTGGGTTTATGATCAAGATTATCTATGAACAATATTTTAATCTTCTCTGAATTCTTTTATGTATGATTGGTTATCTTTGCAAGTCTCTTCGAATTATCAGTTTGGTTTGGCCTACTAGATTGGTTTTTCTTGCAATGGGAGAAGTGCTTAGCTTTGGGTTCAATCTTGCGGTGTCCTTTCCCGGTGTGATGAGGGGCAGCAAGGCACGATTGTATTGTTTCCATCAAGGATAACAAGATGGGGTTTTTATCATATTGCATGAATTTATCCCTCTACATCATCTCATCTTGCTTAAGGCGTTACTCTGTTTTCTTGAACTTAATACTCTAGATGCATGCTGGATAGCGGTCGATGAGTGGAGTAATAGTAGTAGATGCGAGCAGGAGTCGGTCTACTTGTCTCGGACGTGATGCCTATATACATGATCATACCTAGATATTCTCATAACTATGCTCAATTCTGTCAATTGCTCAACAGTAATTTGTTCACCCACCGTAGAATACTTATGCTCTTGAGAGAAGCCACTAGTGAAATCTATGGCCCCTGGGACTATTCTCATCATATCAATCTTCCATCAATTTATTATTGCTTTGCTTTTTTACTTTGCCTTTTATTTTACTTTGCATCTTTATACCAAAAATACCAAAAATATTATCTATCATCTCTATCAGATCTCACTCTCGTAAGTGACCGTGAAGGGATTGACAACCCCTAATCGTGTTGGTTGCATGGAGCTATTTGTTTTGTGTAGGTACGAGGGACTTGTGTGTAGCCTCCTACTGGATTGATACCTTGGTTCTCAAAAACTGAGGGAAATACTTACTCTACTCCGCTGCACCACCCTTTCCTCTTCAAGGAAATCCAACGCAGTGCTCAAGAGGTAGCAGGAAGATTTACGTGCCGCTTGCCGGGAGTCTACGCAAAAGTCAACATACCAAGTACCCATCACAATCCCTTATCTCTCGCATTACATTATTTTCCATTTGCCTCTCGTTTTCCTCTTCCCCACTTCACCCTTGCCGTTTTATTCGCCCTCTCTTTTCCGTTTATCTTTTTATCGCTTGCTTGTCGTTATGTATGAATTTGGGTAAATATTGCCGACATGGACAATAATAATATCATGGAGAATTCTGATGCTCCAGCTGAAGAACCCCCTACCTTGCATACAAAAAATATTCGAGTTGGTAGTGGTAATATTATTAGAAAAGGAGTTATTCAAGATTTCTTTACTTGTGCCGGTGCTTTGCCTTCTATGGGCGGTTCTATTCTTCATAGAACTAGTAGTCTTGCGGACGCTATTGTCATGCTTATAGTTGAACTTGAAAGGCAATTTATGCACATGCATCCTTGCATACAACGAATTTTCTTAGAATTCTCTAATATTGAGCATTCTTTTGTTAAGCGTGCCGCCACTATCTTTTTGGCTCATGAGTTTAGATTTATAATAAAAGAGGCCAAAGAAATCTTTGCGCATTATAGGGTGGATGCTAGTCATCCTCCCATTGAAGCTATCATTTTTAATCAAGAAAACATGATGCGTTTACAATCTTTATATCATATTGCTTATAATGAAAATCTTAGGAAAAAGGTTCCTGCCGATGTTCTAGTTGATAAAATTTCCGAGCTTAATGATGATTTTGTTATTCAGAATAATGGACTAGGTTTCCCCCTTGAACGAAGGCTTGTAGCTTTCTGCCAAAAGAATGCTCTTAATGATGAATTGGTTGTGCAATACAAAGGGCCTAGGGAGGAACCCATACCTCCCGAGATTGATCTTGGGGACTTTTGTCCCATTAAATTTAGCCCTTTTGATTGTTTTTGCTTGCCTCAGAGAAAACTTGCTGCTGAACATAGAGAATATGAGAGAAGTTTTCATGATTTGCCATACCACTATTATGGCAATACCTAGATCTATCCTTGCTTTTATGCCTAGCTAAGGGCGTTAAACGATAGCGCTTGTTGGGAGGCAACCCAATTTTATTTTATTTTTTTGCTTTTTGTTTCTGTTTAGGAATAAATAACCCATCTACCTTCTGTTTAGATGTGGTTTTATGTTTCAATTAGTGTTTGTGCCAAGTTAAACCTATAGGATCTTCTTGGATGATAGTTATTTGATCTTGCTGTAATTTCCAGAAACTTTCTGTTCACGAAAACAATTGTTAAAAATCACCAGAACGTGATAAAATAGTTATTACAATTGCTTCTGATCAATAAACATATTTCCTAGGTCGTCCTATTTTGGCAGAATTTTTGGAGTTCCAGAAGTTTGCGTTAGTTACAGATTACTACAGACTATTCTGTTTTTGACAGATTCTGTTTTTCGTGTGTAGTTTGCTTATTTTGATGAGTCTATGGCTAGTAAAATAGTTTATAAACCATAGAGAAGTTGGAATAAAGTAGGTTTAACACCAATATAAATAAATAATGAGTTCATTACAGTACCTTGAAGTGGCCTTTTATTTTCTTTCGCTAACGGAGCTCACGAGATTTCTGTTGAGTTTTGTGTTGTGAAGTTTTCAAGTTTTGGGTGAAATCTTTTGATGGATTATGGAACAAGGAGTGGCAAGAGCCTAAGCTTGGGGATTCCCATGGCACCCCCAAGATAATCTAAGGACACCAAAAAGTCAATGCTTGGGGATGCCCCCGGAAGGCATCCCCTCTTTTGTCTACTTCCATCGGTAACTTTACTTGGAGCTATATTTTTATTCACCACATGATATGTGTTTTGCTTGGAGCGTCTTGTATGATTTGAATCTTTGATTTTAGTTTACCACAATCATCCTTGCTGTACACACCTTTTGAGAGAGCCGCACATGAATTGGAATTTGTTAGAATACTCTATGCGCTTCACTTATATCTTTTGAGCTTTATAGTTTTGCTCTAGTGCTTCACTTATATCTTTTGAGCTTTATAGTTTTGCTCTAGTGCCTCACTTATATCTTTTGAAGCACGGTGGTGGATTTGTTTTATAGAAACTATTGATCTCTCATGCTTCACTTAGATTATTTTGAGAGTCTTAAATAGCATGGTAATTTGCTTAAAAATCTTAATATGCTTGGTATTCAAGATTTGTAAAACTTTCTTTTGAGTGCGTTGACTACTAAGAAAATTTTGATGCTTGATAATTGTTTTGAGATATGGAGGTGATAATATCAAAGTCGTGCTAGTTGAGTAGTTGTGAATTTGAGAAATTCTTGTGTTCAAGTTTGCAAGTCCCGTAGCATGCACGTATGGTAAACGTTATGTAACAAATTTGAAACATGAGGTGTTATTTGATTGTCCTCCTTATGAGTGGCGGTCGGGGACGAGCGATGGTCTTTTCCTACCAATCTATCCCCTAGGAGCATGTGCGTAGTGCTTTGGTTTTGATGGCTTGTAGATTTTTGCAATAAGTATATGAGTTCTTTATGACTAATGTTGAGTCCATGGATTATACACACTCTCACACTTCCATCATTGCTAGCCTCTTGATGCCGTGCATTGCCCTTTCTCACATTGAGAGTTGGTGCAAACTTCACGGTGCATCCAAACCCCGTGATATGATACGCTCTTTCACACATAAACCTCCTTATATCTTCCTCAAAACAGCGACCATACCTACCTATTATGGCATTTCCATAGCCATTCCAAGATATATTGCCATGCAACTTTCCACCATTCCGTTCATCATGACACTTTCATCATTGTCATATTGCTAGCATGATCATGTAGTTGACATAGTGTTCGTGGCAAAGCCACCGTTCATAATTCTTTCATACATGTCACTCTTGATTCATTGCATATCCCGGTACACCGCCGGAGGCATTTATATAGAGTCATACTTTGTTCTAGTATCGAGTTGTAATCATTGAGTTGTAAATAAATAGAAGTGTGATGATCATCATTTAATAGAGCATTGTCCCAATAAAAAAATAAAAAAAGAGAGAGAAAGGCCAAAGAAAAAAAAAGGCCCAAAAAATATATAAAAATAAAAAGGGGCAATGCTACTATCTTTTTTCCCACACTTGTGCTTCAAAGTAGCACCATAATCTTCATGATAGAGAGTCTCTTGTCTTGTCATTTTCATATACTAGTGGGAATTTTTCATTATAGAACTTGGCTTGTATATTCCAACGATGGGCTTCCTAAAATGCCCTAGGTCTTCGTGAGCAAGCAAGTTGGATGCACACCCACTTAGTTTCTTTTGTTGAGCTTTCATACATTTATAGCTCTAGTGCATCCGTTGCATTGGCAATCCCTACTCCTTGCATTAACATCAATCGATGGGCATCTCCGTAGCCCATTGATTAGCCTCATTGATGTGAGATCTTCTCCTTTTTGTCTTCTCCACTTAACCCCCATCATCATATTCTATTCCACCCATGGTGCTATATCCATGGCTCACGCTCATGTATTGCGTGAAGGTTTATAAAGTTTGAGATTATTAAAGTATGAAACAATTGCTTGGCTTGTCATTGGGGTTGTGCATGATGAGAGCATTCTTGTGTGACAAAAATGGAGCATGACTAAAATATATGATTTTGTAGGGATGAACTTTCTTTGGCCATGTTATTTTGAGAAGACATAATTGCTTAGTTAGTATGCTTGAGGTATTATTATTTTTATGTCAATATGAACTTTTGTCTTGAATCTTTAGGATCTGAATATTCATGCCACAATTAAGAAGAATTACATTGAAATTATGCCAAGTAGCACTCCGCATCAAAAAAAATTATCATTTACCTACTCGAGGACGAGCAGGAATTAAGCTTGGGGATGCCTGATACGTCTCCAACGTATCTATAATTTTTGATTGCTCCATGCTATATTATCTACTATTTTGGACCATATTGGGCTTTATTTTCCACTTTTATATTACTTTTGGGACTAACCTATTAACCGGAGGCCCAGCCCGAATTGATGTTTTTGCCTATTTCATGTTTCAAGAAAGCGGAATATCAAACGGAGTCCAAACGGAATGAAACCTTCGGGAACGTGATTTTCTCACCGAATATGATCCAGGAGACTTGGACCCCCCCGTCAAGAAAGAAAGGAGGTGGCCACGAGGGTGGAGGGCGCCCCCCCTAGGGCGCGCCCCCTGCCTCGTGGGCCCCCCTTTGCTCCACCGACGTACTCCTTCCTCCTATATATACCTACGTACCCCAAACGATCAGATACGGAGCCAAAAACCTAATTCCACCGCCGCAACCTTCTATACCCACGAGATCCCATCTTGGGGCCTGTTTGAACTCATGGAAGGGGAATCCACCATGGAGGGCTTCTACATCATCACCATAGCCCCTCCGATGAAGTGTGAGTAGTTTACCTCAGACCTTCGGGTCCATAGTTAGTAGCTAGATGGCTTATTCTCTCTTTTGGATCTCAATACAATGTTCTCCCCTCTCTTGTGGAGATCTATTCGATGTAATCTTCTTTTTGCGGTGTGTTTGTTGAGACCGATGAATTGTGGGTTTATGATCAAGATTATCTATGAACAATATTTGAATCTTCTCTGAATTCTTTTATGTATGATTGGTTATCTTTGCAAGTCTCTTCGAATTATCAGTTTGGTTTGGCCTACTAGATTGGTTTTTCTTGCAATGAGAGAAGTGCTTAGCTTTGGGTTCAATCTTGCGGTGTCCTTTCCCAGTGACAATAGGGGCAGCAAGGCACGTATTGTATTTTTGCCATCGAGGATAATAAGATGGGGTTTTTATCATATGCATGAATTTATCCCTCTACATCATGTCATCTTGCTTAAGGCGTTACTCTGTTTTCTTGAACTTAATACTCTAGATGCATCTTTGGATAGCGGTCGATGAGTGGAGTAATAGTAGCAGATGCACGAGGAGTCGGTCTACTTGTCTCAGCATGATGCCTATATACATGATCATACCTAGATATTCTCATAACTATGCTCAATTCCGTCAATTGCTCAACAGTAATTTGTTCACCCACCGTAGAATACTTATGCTCTTGAGAGAAGCCACTAGTGAAATATATGGCCCCCGGGTCTATTCTCATCATATCAATCTTCCATCACTTTATTATTGCTTTGCCTTTTACTTTGCCTTTTATTTTACTTTGCATCTTTATACCAAAAATACCAAAAATATTATCTATCATCTCTATCAGATCTCACTCTCGTAAGTGACCATGAAGGGATTGACAACCCCTAATCGCGTTGGTTGCGTGGAGCAATTTGTTTTGTGTAGGTACGAGGGACTTGCGTGTAGCCTCCTACTGGATTGATACCTTGGTTCTCAAAAACTGAGGGAAATACTTAATCTACTCTGCTGCATCACCCTTTCCTCTTCAAGGAAATCCAACGCAGTGCTCAAGAGGTAGCAGGCCTCCACCTCTGGGGCCGACGATCTCGAGGCCCTGATCTCCTGAGGCCGCAGCTACCGGCAAGTAGCCTTCGCGACCGGCCACGGAGTGCGGGCCACGGGGTCGCCTCAAAGACCAGCTTCGCCACCAACTTGAGGCGTCGGTGGCACGTCAGGCCGACTGCCCTGGGCCTCGGCGGTCGGTGCTTGCTGGAGCACCTCCGTCCTCAGGATGATGGCATCGCCCCCTCCCTCTCCATCACCGGTTGGCTGTCGCCGGCTCCTCCAGTCGGCATCGAGATCTCTGACACCGACGACATGGAACGCAGGGGGACAATGAGCTGTGGAGTCTGGCCGCGTGCGGCTTCCTCCGTTTGCGCCTTGGCGGCCGCGTCCGCCTGGGCCTGGGTCGCGGCGTCCGCTTAGGCCTTGGCTGCGGCGTCGGCTTTGGCCTTGGCCGCCGCGTCCGCCTCCTCCTGTGCCGCTTTGGCCGCCTCCCACTGTCGTTCCGCCTCCTCCCACTCCTCGCGCGCCTCCCGCACGTTCTTCTCCGTCGCCTCCCGCAGGTCGGCTGGCGGGTCTACGCGGCGGGTGTTGGCGGAGCCCTCCGTCCCCCCAATGATGGAAGCAGAGGCTGACCGCTCAAGAGAGAGTGGGGCTCTGTTCAAGCAAGACAAGAAGAAATTCAGAAGGAATTTCGCAAGTAAGAAGAAAAGGAAACAAGAGAAGGCAAACGCTTACTCAGCCACCACAGGCGGCTGCTTCGGGACCTTCTGGAACCGGGCCGCCTTTGCGGCGGCCTCCTCCTGCCTGGTCGCTGCGGCCGAGCCCTTGGGTTTCTTCGGCCGACCGCCTTGTAGCTGCGAGCCGGCTCGGCGCTTCGGTGCGCCGCCTGGTGCAGTCGGCGCTGCTGAGGAGCTTGCCCCCGCCCTGTTGGCAACCGACGGGTGGCGCAGTGCATGCTCCTCCTCCTCGTCGTCTGGCTAGTCCTCGAGGCCGCCTCCTTCTTCGGAGCCGCCTGCTCCGTCACCACCGCCTGTGGCGTCGTCTTCCTCCATGGCGGCCGCCCCCAAGTCGGGGTCGTCCGCATCACTCACAGATCGGTCCAGCAGGTACTCCTGGCCCTGCTCCAGGGCGTCGGCTGCCGACTTGGTCGTGAGGAGCTGCATCGTGACCGACTAATCAGGCGGCAAAGCAGAACCCGACAGACAAAAGAGAAAAAAGAGTTAAGAGCTTACCGCAGGCGGCGGGTGTGCGTGGGAATATGGCCGCTTGCTGAACTGCCACTCCGACTCTGAGAGTTTGCAGTTCGAGATCTCGTTCACCAGGCGGGCCACCTTCGCGGCCGGCATCTCCCTGGTGGACATCCGGCACGGGTCTCGATGCCCGCTCATCCGGCGGATCAGATGAGGCCGGCCTTGAAGAGGGAGAACCCAGCGGTCCACAAAGGCGGTCAGCAAGTCCGAGGCTTTGATGCCCTCTAACTCTGTCATCACCCTGAGCCGGGCGACGGCGGCGGCGGAGGCGGCTGGCAACGTCTTTGGCTTGAAGGTCCAGTTGGTGCGGGGCTCGGTCGGTGGGCCGGCTTCATAAGCCGGCAGGTTGACGAAGTCGATCGCCAGGTTGACGTTCTTGACGTAGAAATATGATTTTTGCCACAGCTTGACCGACTGCGTCAAGCTGGCGGCCGGGAAGCAATTCCCAGCACCCGGGCGCCGCACCGTGATGAAGGCTCCGCACTGAGCCGCCTCATTCTTGGCGGCAGTGCCGATCTTGGTGTAGAAGAATTCCCCCCAGAGCTCGAGAGTGGGGAGAACGCCGAGGTAGCCTTCGCAGAGCGTGACGAAGGCCGATAGCAGCACCACCGTGTTTGGTGTGAAGTGGTGCGGCTGGAGTCGGTAGAATTGAAGAAAGGAGCGGAGAAAGCCGCTTGCCGGCAGGCCGAGGCCGCGAAGGAAGTGTGACCGAAAGATGACGCGTTCGCCATCCTCTGGCGCCGGCGGAATCTCCTTCGCAGGCGGAACGCGTACCTGAACATAGCCCTCGTCGGGCAGCCGCCGCGTGTTGCAAAGGAAAGTGATGTGGTCTTCGAGGATGTTCGAGCCGTCCCGGTCACCGGCCCGCTCGCGCGTCATGGAAGCTCGAGTTCGACGGAGGCGTGGCGCGGCAATGAGTGCGCAAGCCTGCGGCAAATCAGCGGTGTGGCGGAGAGGATGGGCTCGGTGACGACGGGCCACAGCAGCACTTCGGCACGGTGCGGGAGTGCGGCGGCAGCGAAGGAGAAGAGGAGGAAGAAAATGGCGAAGGGAGAGGAGGGCGCGCGTGCTAGCGCTGCTCCCCTCCTCCCCCTACTTATAGCCCCTGGCTGCGAAGCCGAGGGGACGGGGCATGGGGATCGTGGGATTAACTGTGCCCACGACCCCACAACCCCGCATTTACCGTGCGGTAACGGCGCGAAGTAATTGCGCCACGGAATCCCAACCGTTCTCCTCGGCCGCAGCGGATCCGCGCGCATGCCGAGGCCCGATAGTGGCGGGCCCCGGACAGCGAGACATCCCGTCACGCACGTGGATTGGCAGGCGGTCCAGCTGGCTGGCGCTGCGTGGCGTGCGGATAGCGAGCGACGATCCTGGCGCCTGGCTGGCGCGCCACCTAGCTCCCGCCGAGACGTTTCAAAAACCACCAGGCGGCCTGCCTGGTCGCGTCCGACTCCTGATAGTCGGCACTCCGGAAGATGGACGAAGCAAGATCAATGGACCACTCAGAGTAGGAAGCCACTGGGACCCCTCGCCTCTTTCAGCCACGGCGCCCCACCAGCTTCGGGGACTATTGTCGGAGTAAATGACCACGGGTAGCCTCATCAGCCTCCCATGGTATTTCAAGACATCGGGGCCGGCTGTGCCCCTCAAGAATCATAGACCGAAGGCCGCCTTCCTGGGGCCGACTCCTAGCACGCGGCATCAAGAGAGGCCGGCTCCTAGTAGGCAGCCCCTCGTGCCCTCGGAGTTTGCACCACATTATGACAACGAGACGGGGCGTGGCTACAGTGCAGCCTGACACCCCCGAATCCATGGTAGAGTGTGGCCACGATGCGGCATACTGGGCGGACATCCCCCGCCCGACGCGGCACTATTGCCACGCAGCCCATGACATCACCCATAATGGGGGAGGCCATGCCGCCACTACGGGCTGTCAGTACGGCCTGCAGGCGGCAGGCCCTACCTGTTAGTGAGAAGCCAGAGGGCGGCGAGCCCCCCAACCAGTCGGCGTGGGGGAGGCCGACTCCAACCAGGCGGCCCTCCCCCTCCCTCAAAGTTTGTGCGCCATTAATCAGAAGAGACAGGGAGTGGCTATAGTGAATGCCTGCCAGGCGGCGGCACTGTATCCACGCCTCCCCCGACAAAGCACATATCATCAGTGGCATTGCCATGGTACTAAGCAGCCAGCAGGACCCGCCAGCGGTGAGCGCGGCCTATCGGTCAAGTACGAGATAGCCAAGGGACCCACTGTGCAGCGGCCCAGCCGTCAAGTGAGAAGCCGGTGACCACAGACACTGACAGTCGGGTCCTACACCCGGCCAGGTTACCTTTGTACCCCTCGGGGGTAGGCCTATATAAACCCCCCAGGGCATCCATGCAAAGGGTTCAGACCTCAGTCCACCCACGCCCACATACAGAGAGAGGAAGCTAGGGCTAGCCTTATTCTTCTTCCTCCCCTAGAGAAACAGCTCAAGGAGCAAGCTTGTAGCCACCATTGTTGCTTGAGTGATCATGCGGAGACCCCGTAGAGCAGGAGCAGCGGTGTTATCTCCTAAGAGAGCCCCGAACCTGGGTAAGATTCGTCGGCGGGCATGTTTGCGCCTTATCCTGTTTCTAGGCACCGGCGATGTATTATTAGCCCCCTCCATGATAAGCCATCCATTGGCATATGTCGCACGACACCCCCGACAAGACCCATATGTTAGCTTAGCATATTGATCATTCAGTTTTATTGCTATTGCTTTCTTCATGTCATATACATATTCCTTTGACTATGAGATTATGCAACTCCCGGATACCGGAGGAATGCCTTGTGTGCTATCAAACATCACAACGTAACTGGGTGATTATAAAGATGCTCTACAGGTATCTCCGAAGGTGTTTGTTTGGTTGGCATAGATCGAGATTAGGATTTGTCACTCCGGGTATCAGAGAGGTATCTCTGGGCCCTCTCGGTAATGAACATCATAATAAGCCTTGCAAGCAATGTGACTAATGAGTTAGTTACAGGAAGATGTATTACGGAAGGAGTAAAGAGACTTGCCGGTAATGAGATTGAACTAGGTATGAAGATACCGACGATCGAATCTCGGGCAAGTAACATGCCGATGACAAAGGGAATAACGTATGTTGTCATTATGGTACGACAGATAAAGATCTTCGTAGAATATGTGGGAACCAATATGAGCATCCAGGTTCCGTTGTTGGTTATTGACCGGAGAGGTGTCTCGGTCATGTGTACATAGTTCTCGAACCCGCTGGGTCCGCACGCTTAACGTTCGATGACGATTTTGTATTATATGAGTTATGTGATTTGGTGACCGAATGTTGTTCAGAGTCCCGGATGAGATCACAGACATGACAAGGAGTCTCTAAATGGTCGAGAGGTGAAGATTCATAAATGGGACGATGATATTCGAACATCGGAAGTGTTCTGGGGGTACCGGGTACATATCTGGTCACCAGAAGGGGTTCCGGGCACCCCCCCCCCCCGGCAACTATATGGGCCTAATGGCCCAAGAGAGGAAACGCAGAAGCCAGCAGGGGCTGCTGTGCCCCCCATATGGGCCACACCTTAGGAGGAAGGAAAGGGGGAAGAGAGAAGGAAGGGGAGGGATTCGGCCTCACCTTCCTTCCCTCCTCCCTCCTCTTTCCTTCCCCCTCTGGTAGATATGGAAAGGGGGGAGGCTGAATTGGAGGCGCCCAAGTCGGATTCCTCCTACTTGGGGTGCCCCCTTGGCTGCCTCTCCTCCCCTCCAACCTATATATATGTGGGGGGTGGGGCACCGCTAGAACACACATCAACAGTTGTTAGCCGTGTGTGGCGCCCCCTCCACAGTTTACGCCTCCGGTCATATTCACATAGTGCTTAGGCAAAGCCCTGCGTGGATCACTTCACCATCACCGTCACCACGCCGTCGTGCTGACGGAACTCTCCCTCGACACTTTGTTGGATCAAGAGTTCGAGGGATGTCATTGAGCTGAACGTGTGCAAAACTCTGAGGTGTCGTATGTATGGTGCTTGATCAGTCGGAATGAGAAGAAGTTTGACTACATCAACCGCGTTGTCAAACGCTTCCGCTTTTGGTCTATGAGGGTACGTGGACACACTCTCCCCCTCTCGTTGCTATGCATCTCCTAGATAGATCTTGTGTGAGCATAGGATTTTTTTTGAAATTGCATGCTACATTTCCCAACACAAACACCATTGTGTCTCACTCTGGAAAACTGCAAGCACGTTGTTCAGTACATGGATGCTGTAGAAGAAAGGAGAAGCTTGTTGCATCTTGAGTCTTCTCTGAGAAAGCATGCGACTGAGAAAGCACGGAAGCTGATTCTTTAGCAAGCAAGTATCTGGAGGCGTCGGGCCAAGATAAGGGGATGCACCCTCGAAGATGAGAACACGAAGTCTTTCCATGCCGCAGCAAACTGCCACCATAGGAAGAACAATATCAAACTTTTAATAAAGGAAGGAATGGAGTTTTTCGGGGAACATGAAAAGCTTGGGATAGTCATAGACTATTACACTGGTATTTTTGGGAAACACTCTCCTTGCTTGCCCACTGTTGATCTATCCCGGATGTATGAGCATTCTTCCCTCAACTCACTGGAGGAGCCTTTCACATGGGGCGAAGTGGCATCCGTGATCCAAAAGAGCCCCAATAATAGGAGCCCAGGACCGGATGGATACACTAATGAGTTCTACAAGCACTTCCAGGAAATATTGAAGGAGGACTTGATGAACTTCTTTCATGAATTATATGAACACAACTATCCTCTTCACAATATCAAGACTGCACACATTGTACTGATCCCAAAAAAGGACAAGCCTACGGATATCAAGGATTTCAGGCCCATTTCGCTGGTGCATAGCATACCCAAGCTGGCCACTAAGGTACTTGTTGTGAGGCTTCAGTGACAAATAACACACCTGGTTCACCCTCTACAGTCTGGCTTCCTTTCGGGCAGATGCATTCTTGAGAATTATGTGTTGGCAGCTAAGTTAGTACAGCAAGCAAACAAGAGGAAGAAGCCCATGATTGTTTTGAAGCTAGACTTTCAGAAAGCCTTCGACAGTGTTAGTTGGGAGGCCCTTCGGCAGATCCTTGCAGCGAGGGGGTTCGACAATAGATGGATCAGGTGGATCTCTGACATTATGGAGTCCAGCTCCTCCAAGGTTACGATCAATGGACACCTTGGGAGCAAAACCATGTCCAAGAGTGGGTTGTGGCAGGGCGACGCTCTGTCCCCCTACCTGTTTATACTGGCAGCTTTGCAACCAAGAAAACAGAGCAGGGAATATCAAGCATCCTCTTGGTGTGGCTGACTTGTTCCCTGTCCTACAGTATGCGGACGACACGATCTTGTTGATCCAGGGGGATGTCCAGCAGGTGCGAGTGGTGAGGCAAATACTTGATGCTTTCTCTGGTTTCACGGGGCTGAAGATCAACTACCACAAAAGTACTCTCATACCTATCTGCATAACTCAAGAAACATGCCAACAAGCTGCCTAGATTCTCCAATGCCAGGTTGAGTCTTTTCCTTGCACATACTTGGGCTTACCCCTTTCACCCAACAAGATCATGCACAGTCTGTTGATGCCCGTCATCCACAAGGTCGACAAGCGTCTGTCAGGCTGGCTTGCCACTTTCCTTTCGTGTGGAGGGAGGTTGACGCTTATCAACGCGGTGCTGGCAACAATACCGAGTTTCTTCAGGGGGTGTTTCATCTGGCCGAAGCAGTCTCTTGAGCAGCTTGAGCAGATCATGATAGGTTCTCTTTGGAAAGGGAAGAACCGTGCTAATGGGGGTCACTGTCTAGTTGCCTGGGACGTGGTTTCAATGCCAAAGGAAAATGGGGGACTTGGAGTGCGCTACCTTAGAGCACATAACTTGGCGACGGTCTGCAACCTCATGGCCAAGGTGCTCCAGCAAAATAATAGTCCGTGTTACAGTTGATTTGGCACCCAATATTGTTAGAAGGAGATCTCGCCTACACCGCGGAATGGGAATACAACCATCTAAAGAGGCCTTAAATCTGGAATGCAACTAATCCTTCAAGCCACAAGGTGCAAGCTAGGGAATGGACGCACTACCTCTTTTTGGTTTGACTTGTGGCTGCAATTTGGCCGTCTAGCATTCGCCTTTCCAACGCTGTTCACCTTCTCCAAAGCCAGGTTTTGTACAGTTGCCTCCCAGTGCAACGAAGGCAACTGGGTGCTGCAGCTGCACCCGGATTTATCTCTAGCAGCGTCCCATGAGCTACAGGGCCTTCAGGTTTTGTTGCAAAATGTTCAGCTACAAGTAAACAAGCCGGATTGCCGTGTGCCTCTCATGGAAGACATGCAGTATCAACAGCGTACTTCCACAAGCTTCTAAGCTTCCGAGGAAAAGCGTGTCCCCTGGCACCATACATCTGGGACAAGATCATACCACACAGACACCGGGTGTTTCTTTGGCTTGCGTTCAGAGATAGGCAGAACACGAGAGACAATATGGCACGGAAACGGGACAAGGTTGCAACACACAATGGATGTGATTTATGCCCAGCTGCAGAGACAATGAGTCATGTCCTACTAAGATGTCGGCTGGCGGATGCAGTATGGGCCAAGCTGGGACTGAAGGAGCTTGCCGTTTCCTTGGATGGACTCCTACAATTCTTCAGGTCTGAGTGGCCAGGTAGCATCCATGGAAAGCTGTGGCATATCCTTTTTGCCGCATGTGCAACCATCCTATGGAACGCCAGAAATGCGCAAGTCTTCAAGAACGAACTCTGGCGGCAGGGGTGGGTCTTCCATGAGATAGCTGAGCTACTCACTTTGTGGACTACGCACACACGCGAGGATGACACTAGGACCACTCTGCGGGCATGGGCCGATCTAATTACCTCAGCCTAGATACATGACGGTCATCTTCTGCTTTTCTAGTCTTTTATTTCCTGTAAAGGTCTGATGATGGCATGCTGCATCATCCGTGCAGCGCTAACATCATCTTCATGTAAATGACTCCGGTCATCCGGGCGCGTTGCCTGTTTTGAATGCATAAGGTAGGGAATACCCTATCTTTTTATTAAAAAAATCAAGTTAATTTTGACAATATCAAATCCAAGTGCCGCATCCACCAAAACTAGCTAGAAGTAAGGTGTGTGTGGGGCGGGTGGAAGATCCACGTGTGAAGATTATTGATACTTTTGTAGTAAAAAATACTATGATGATCACTTTGCAATAAAGAGTATTTTGATGCTAAAAAATACGATTGTCTATTCAGAACTACAAATCTCTAGCCGTAAAAAAATAAACCTTTTTTGAGAAAAAACAAAAAAGAACTAGTACAACTCTCCGAGGCGTACAGAAAATAGGCGGGTTCGCAAAATGATGACACCACCACCGACGCTGGCGACACGGAGACGCGGCAGCACCGCACCAGGGACGAGCACTTCTTTAATTTCTTCCCGCCGCAAATCAAGTTAATTTTAACAATATCAAATCCAAGTGCCGCATCCACCGAAACAACCCGATAACCAAACCAGCCACTTAGGAGTAGTTCACAATGCTTTGGCGGCTTCACGCATGCCCCCCAAAGCAAACGTCCCAAGGCACGTTGTTCACAGTGCTTTGGCTGCTTCACGCATGCCCTCAACAACCCTCTAACTAACGATTTAAGCTGCCGGCCGGCGCGGCGCGCCGTGTGGAAGCACGTATGCATAGTAGTTTCGTATGCAAAACTTCGCGTAGGGCACAACAACCCACTAGCTGCGGCCTGGTCGAGCTTGGCGCCACGCCATTGGCCCAGGCGCCGCGTGCCGACACAGCCCGCGCCGGTGTGCGTCAGTGCTCGCTCCACCGATGCCCGCGGCCATCATGAGCTCGGGTCGGTCGCCACAGTCGCACTCGACGCTACCACTATATAAGGATCAGCTCCGAGGCCATGAAACAGGCAGCAGCTAGCTTACGAGTAGCCCGCACACGTACTGAGTTCTAGTACTAGTGAACACTAAGCAGCCACACTGTCATCTTAGCGATCGAGGTGAGGCGACGATGTCGATGAGGAGTCTGCTGGTGCTCGCTCTGGTGGTCGCCGCCGCGGCGTGCCTCGCGGCGCCGCGCGGCGCGCACGGAGCCGGCGAGTGCGGGAAGACGCCGGCGGACAAGATGGCGCTGAAGCTGGCGCCGTGCGCGTCGGCGGGGCAGGACCCCAAGTCGGCGCCGTCCAGCGGGTGCTGCACGGCTGTGCACACCATCGGCAAGCAGAGCCCCAAGTGCCTCTGCGCCGTCATGCTCTCCGACACCGCCAAGAGCGCCGGCATCAAGCCGGAGGTCGCCATGTCCATCCCCAAGCGCTGCAACCTCGTCGACCGCCCTGTCGGCTACAAGTGCGGAGGTACGCAGAACGGGTCACCTGACAATGCCATGGCTTAATTATGTGTTGTTGCTCCTGTCTGAAATCCTTGCTCTTTTGCAGCTTACACTCTGCCGTGAGCCTCGAGGCCACATGATGCGCTGCGGGGGCGATGAATGGATGCTGCTGAGTGTTGTTTATCAATCAGAAATAATGTTAGTTCCATGATGTGGAACGCCCTGTTTCAGAGGTGTACTGCCTCTGCGTTATGTTCACGAGTATGAGTACCTTTGTTTCTCGAGGGTGTTGCAGCTATCCGAGCTATACCCCAGAATAATAAAAGAGTTATCTTCGTCAGCAAATTGATCCTTTGGAACGAATGAATTCACACAAGTGACGGACACACTGCAAAAAAAAAAATCGAACAGAAAAGTTACCACTCTCTCGGTATCTGCACCAAAAATGCATATATTCATACAAAGGTTGGTTATTAGCAAATTTGAAAGAGGATAAAAAGGACCGGCCTTTCTTTTAACACAGTACATGTGCAAACGCTCATACACTCACCCATACGGGCATCTCCAAAAGACTAAGCCGGCACATAATTTTGAGATTAACAAAATCGCCGCATATATCTTCGTAGTCAACGGGAACATCTCCCACTGAACGCATGTTACCGGAAGACCTGAAATGAATCCAGAAAAATGCGAGCACTAGTGTCTAGTCTAAGACTTGAACTAGGGTGGACTTTGGATACCGTTGTCTTCCTATCCATCCAATCACATCACATGTTGATTCGCGATACACCTACCGACCTACCCCATATAATGTACCATCCAATCTAAACATGAGATTCGTACAAGTACAAAAAAGAATATGAAGATCTTAATCGGATGACTACGGTAATTATTTACGGGTCAAACTAGCTATTGTCACTCCGTGGAAACAAATATGTAATTGAACAAATGTTGTCATTCTCCTCTTCCAGTAAATCATCGGCGTCCTCCGCCACCACCAGTTCACCGGTGGGATATGCGGAGAGGACCCGGCCTATTTTCGGGAGCCATATTTTTTTCCTCCTGGGGCATTAGGTATATCTCTATTTGACGGTGGCGATGGCGAGACAACACCGTCGTTGTCAGCATTACTGTAAATTCTACCCACCTCAACACCGTTCCAGTGATGCTTGCTCGTATTGTCGCGAGAAATGTGGAAGATGGTATGTTATTAGATCTGGTTCTTCGGGTTTGGCTTTTTTCCTACAGGTTTGTCTCGGTCACGCTGTCGTGTGGAACGTGGTTCTATGTCTTGGTCCTTTGGCTCCAGTTCCGACGGATGAAGGTTCGGCACTCTCGGCCTCATCAGAAACACCAGAAAGCGTGTGAGCTTTGTGTTCCCAGACTCCGTCTTGACGAAACTGGGGCATTCTACAGGCCTTCTCTGTCATGTTCTTCTCTAGGGCGGCAATTTGCTACCCCAAATCACCATCGGCATCTTCTAGTGTACATGGACGACTTCCCGGCCGCTGCTACTACAAGCTCATGGGCTTAAACAAGTTTGCTCCGCTAAAACAGAGGCCCATCGGCAACAACGTGCTTTGCTCATGTCAGGCCGCTGGTGGATGCAGCAAAAAGAAGAAAACGTGGGATTCTGCAATATGTACTTTTGGATGGTCATAGAAAACAAACACATGATTAAGATGCCAAATATCATGTACTCCTATAGGATTTGAAAACAATGGAATTCTTTAGTATGTACCTTTCGATCATACCTCATTGGATTGCCGAAATTTTAAAACTTAGGAATTAGGGATAGGAAAAACATAGGATTAAGATGTCACATACCATGTACTCCTATAGGATTTGAAAACCCTATGATTTGCAATATGTACTTATAGAATTGTTGAGAGAGAGAAAACTTGGTGGATGGATAGTTTAGTACTAAAACTAAGTTTTGAGTGACCGAACTTATCTTAGCGTGCAAATATGGCGCCCCCTCGCGTATGCGACCCTATGTGGCGTTTGCGTGGCCATGGCCCACTGTCAATGGGTGGATAGGGAGAGGCACTGGCTATCATGCACATTTTTTGCAGAAAACCTCCTCATGTCATTTTAAAATGCGCAAAAAACCCTCCAAAGCTGGGAAGAGACAACCCTTGAATTTCTATGCATTGCCCCTCCCCCCCAACTGCATAACATCTTGACTCGCACTCCCCACCACTTCGCCTCCCCCCCCATCCCCTCGTGTGCGACCATTCCAAGGCGGTGGTGGAGGGTGGTGCATGACGGTATGTCGGAGGCGATGGACGACCCTCATCATCGACTGTCAGGCGAATCAACACCATTTGTACGGCGAGTCATGCCCAACTCGCTCCCTCTTAGTTTTCTCGTCCATCTCTCACTCCTATTTCGGTTAGGGTTAACCGGAGACTCAAGTCTTTGGTTTACTTGTTTAATCCATGTATTGAGCAAAATATTTGTATGGATTGATTCTTGACGGCATTGCCCCTTGCATCCTGAATTGTGCTATGGTTTTTTTGGTGGCTTGAATGAGGCAATTTTGTGGAGCAAATTCGTTGGTCAATAACATGATGGCAACGCATTTGGCAACATTTGTGCTCAATTTTTTTAGTAATCTTGTGGGTCATGTATTTTTCAAAAATCATAATGTTCCACAACTGAAAATCTTGTAATGTTGGTTAACCGAATTTCTATACAGTTTCGCTCCTAAATTTTTGTGAAATGTGTACTGAAGTTAACTGAAAATTGTGTGCACTGAATTTTTCTACAGTTAATTTACTGAATATTTATGACATTGTAACTACTGGAGTTAACTGGAATAGTTAGTTAAATGAATTGCTAAATTTGCTTAACTATATTGTATATTCTGTTGGTTAACTGGATTTTTGAATTGTTGTGACACTAACAATAGTACATTTAACTGCTTTTTTGTGTACTGGTGTTATCAGTTATGTGAATTTATTACCTGAATTTGTGCTATTTTGTTCATGCAGGATAATTTGATGGTTTGTTTACTTCAGATCCATCGTAAGGGTTTCTTTTATGAAAGTGGCAGATGATATGTGATGCAACATGTTGCAAATGATAGCTGCAATAATAGAGCACAAGAACTTGCTACTGCTTGTAGACCATGGTGGATTACTTCATAGAAATATTTTGCTCAACACATGTATTGAGCTAGAAAAACAAAGACTTGAGTGCATGATCATGCATCTAGTTAACCGTAACAGAGACAGGGCAAGGCAGGGCATGACTCGCCATATGATGGTGCTGATTCGCCGGCAGTCAACGGCGAGGTTCTTCCCTCACCTGCAACGCTGGTCACCATGACACACCACCTCTGACACCACCTTAAAACGAGAGGGAGAGAGAGAGAGAGAGAGAGAGAGAACCATGAAGGGGAGACGAAGCGATGCAGAGTGTGAGTGAAGATGTAGCTCATTTGGATGTGAAAAAATTAAAAGAACGAAGCGACGTCGTTGGAGGGGCTTTTTGCACAATTAAAAGAATGTTAGTTTTTTTTTTTTGCAAAAACAATAGCGCGGGGGACAACTAATGCTTCCCCGTATCTCACCCACTAACATTAGGCCACGACTACACTGGTGTGCCACGTGAGCGCCACATACGGCCGCAGACTCATGGATGCACCATATTTGCACACCCAGTTAAGTTTGATAATCAAAACGTGCATTTTGCAATTTTTAGCATTAAAACTGACCATGCAACGCAAGTTGTAGCACTTCCGTGTAATTACCTCGATTAACAATGATAGACATTATACGTATACAAAATATACAAACCTGTGTACAGTCTAATATATTTGATGTGTGCTATGCTTTTCCAGTTTAACTACTCCCTCCGTCTCATAGAGTGTTTTGGACACTAGTATAGTGTCCAAAACACTCTTATATTATGAGACGGAGGGAGTAGTAGTTGTCACTTGACCTAAAAACGCACACTACAGGAACTCCCTTGTGTGTGGTTTTTCCATAAACGCACACTACAGGGTCTAGTTCAAACGGCGTGCCTTAATTAATAACTAATGGGTTTGTGTGTCCTTTTTGCTGATTTTTTTAGTTAACCATGTGTTGTATTTGTATGTTTTTTGGGCGGTTTCCCTCGTTTAACTGGACCAACTTGAGTAGTTGGCGTTTCTAAAAGGGAACTCTAATTGGTTGCCATCACTAATGGTTCTGCGTTCACAAGCCGTAGTATCAACCCTTTCATGCCATCACAAATTTCGTGCATGTATGATACTAGATTGCAACACGCTACGAAGGAAGTTGTGCCACACATTTATCGTGAGAAGAAAAAAAGGACGGCGCCACACACGTATCTTGTTCCCTCGAGCGTGCTATGCCTGTGCTTCTTAACGTAGAGCATAATTCTGACGGATGGTGCATCTGGCACTGGGACTGCTGTGTCCATCACGAGGTTCGTGCTCCTTGCATGGTCGCTAATCCATGACACTGTATATATAAGCAGAAGCCATGCCGCCATTTAGCCACGACAGCGCGCGCACACAAGAGCCGAGCAAAGAGAGCGTAAACCACCACGAGCACAACAATGAGGTCCCTGATCTCGGTGTCCGCGGCCGCGCTGGTCCTGGCCGCCGTCCTCGCCGCCGCGCCGCGGCTCGCGGGGGGCCAGGACGAGTGCGGCGCCACCCCGCCGGACCAGGAGGCCCTGAAGCTGGTGCCGTGCGTGGCGGCGGGGAAGGACCCGGACTCCAAGCCCTCGGACCGCTGCTGCGCGGCGGTGGAGGAGATCGGGAAGAGGAGCCCCGCGTGCCTCTGCGCGGTGCTGCTCTCCAAGATCGTGCGCCGGGTCGGGGTCAAGCCGGAGGTGGCCATCACCATCCCCAAGCGCTGCGACCTGGCCGACCGCCCCATCGGCTACAAGTGCGGCGGTACGTTACGTGCTGTTTCATTCATTGCTCGCGTGGTTCTTGCCTAGGAATTCGTTAGATTATGAAACGGCCATCAACGATGCGTTGGGTGTGTAATCACGTGTGATTTTTCTTTTGCAGACTACACCATGCCCAGCCTGCAGCTGAAGGACTGATCGACGGTTTACCAGCACCAAAGCGGTTAAATAAGGCTAGTAAGTAAGTGTCTCCGTATGCAGACACCAGCACATTGTATGGAGTGTTAAATTTTTTTTACTGTACATTGTATGGAGAGAATGATCCCCGTGCTTCAGTGGCTTTGTTTGTGCCGTGAATCGAGGATGCAAAGAACGACGCCGTTGCGCCCAACTCTGAAAATGGCAGCATTTCTGATTGTTGATTGCGTGAAAACAGAATCGAACACTTATCGTGTAGCCAGAAAAGACCATAGATTATGTCTGTATACAAACGCCAATAACCCGATGGTAACGTGCGGGTATCCGCTAGCAAAGGTAGAAGCTGAAACACTGTCACGCTGGTCGAGGATTGCTCCTGTGTATGAAATCGTTCGACAAATTGGATAACGGACGATATCGTACTGCCCGCAAAAAAAAACGGATGATATTGTACTAGTAGTATCATATATATTTCCTTTGTCCAAAATTAATTGACGGATAAATGGCTAAAAATGAATGTATCTAAACGGAGGGAGTTACTAGTAACAAAAGTGTAAAAGCAATGAGCTATTGGCCCTGCGCCCACACGCACTCCGTACATACTCAATGGCACAGCGATGGCTACTTGTCACCTGCCTCCACCTCACGTTTGCATCAGCACATCAGCCCAAGCCTGCACCGATCTCAGCCGTCCATCGCATACAACACCCAGTAATATTGTACCACCTGGCGTCCCCGATTCCTATCTCGCCCTGCCCCCGCGTCCCCACCCCCTCCTTGGGCGGTCTTCGCTCTGCAGCCTCTGCTGGTTCCACTCCATCCAATCGTCCGTGTTCCATCCATGGCCGCGCCAGCTCTCCCCCTTGCCAACCACGCCGCGCCCACGGCCACGGCCAGGTACCTCTACCGCAACCACCAGTTGCTGCAGCCCAAGAGGCAGCTCCCGCCCGGCTTCCTCGCCGCTCGGCCTCTCCGGCAGCCGCGCCGGGCGCTCTCCGCCGTGCCGGAAACCAAGGAGGAGGCCAAGACGGCCGAGGAGATCACCGAGAAGTACGGCCTCGAGGTCGGCCTCTGGAAGGTAAGCACGTACGCCACTGCAGCCTACTAGTAATCTAGTATGCGTATACATGAAGTGAAATTTCCAGGCACACGTGAACTGAATCGTGTGCCGCCTGACATGTTTGCTTGCTTCAGATATTTAGCTCGAAGGAGGAGGAGGGAGGCGAGGAAGGGGAGGAGGGGAAGCCGAAGAAGTCGAGAACGGAGCAGGCCAAGGAGCTCCTGGGCAAGTACGGGGGCGCGTACCTGGCCACCTCGATCACGCTCTCGCTCATCTCCTTCACCGCCTGCTACCTCCTCATCAACGCCGGCGTCGACGTCCAGCAGCTGCTCAGCAAGGTCAGAGCTACTAACTAAACCACTCCCCAAGTTTCGACTCGAGCTGGTCACAAACTTCTTAATCACAGACGGGGGTTGTGCTTTGTTGTAATATAAATGCTGCAGATTGGGATCGCTACGGACGAGACCGGAGGGAAGGTGGGGACATTCGCGCTGGCCTACGCCGCGCATAAGGCCGCGTCGCCGATAAGGTTCCCGCCGACTGTGGCGCTCACGCCGGTAGTGGCCAACTGGATAGGGAAGATCACCAAGGGAGGCGACTGACTAGACTGATGCAGCAGTCAAGTGTAGGCACTTCGATCCAAGTGCACTTTGCTGTTTTAGATGTTCTACTAGTGTAAATGAAATCTGGCTAAAGTACGATTTTGCCTACTTGTTTTGTATGTTTGCTGCTCTTGTAAAACAGGATAGTAATCCCAATGTATCAGAGACAAACTAGTACTAGTAACTGGAAATATATCGAATTTTAGCTAGTAATAACAACGAATGACGAGTCCAGAAACCTTCAATGCTTGGGAAATGACCTGTAAACTCTTCTGCATGGAATTTGCACAATTTGCTCGACATATGTCCTAGTATAATGGTATAAGTCAGCCATTGTACTTTGTACACGTCTGCCAGAATATTTACACGTTTTGCAGAGGAAGAACCAGGCACCCAAACTGACCTTATCAGGGGAATCCAGTTGGAGAAAATCACCTGGTAAGCTCAAGCGGCAGACTGATGACACAAAATACTAGCGACTCAATGTACATACGCTAACTGGAAGGAGGTGAAACCATTGAGGCACGGCAAAGCAATAAGTTACTGAACACATATCGCCAGATCACTGCCAGAAAGGACGCAAAATTTGGTAGAAATCACCAGTCTCCAAAGAGTCCCAGGAAGAACATTTACCATCCCCAAGAAACGAACTCTGTTGTTCCAGAATGTCCTAATCATCATCTTGTTGTCTATCCACAGGTTGGGCCTACAGCTGTAGATTTACCGACAACTGCTGGCTGTTGCTGGGGTGTGCGAGGGGCGGTTGCCTCTTCAGCTAAGAACTGATCCCACTGCACTTCTGCTGTTCATTAGTCAAGTACTTCAAAGTTGAGGTCAGGTCGTGCCTTTTTAAACAAGATCACAGTGAATTCATTCCTTAAAGGATACGTGCTGTTCTCCACATATCTGTAATGCTGCTGGCATCACCGTCAGTGAGAAGGTAGTAGTCAGCATCAACCTGCAAAAGTGTGTAGAAGCATGAGCCCTGGGTCTTGAGTCTGGATATCATATCAATACAAGATAATAAACAATAAAAAGCTAAAAATAGATTACTGTTATTGCTACCAGAAAGGTGATTGGATAGTACAAAGATCAAGAGTCCAAGAATATATATATATATATACGCAACTAATGTGAGTTGATGTTCACAGATGTCATGGACAAAAAATTTATGAAGTGAAAAAAAATCAGAGTCCGGTGTACTTTTCAGTTCAATGATATGATTGTTTTTTTACCTTCCATAATAGTTTATTTATACAGAACGTAAAGTTCATATCGACTTGCATCAACATTTTTTTATAAGGAACTTACATGAAATTCTGGAGTTATCTTTGCCATCCCCCCAAAGTCTTGAGCATTTAGATCTGGAGTTCTGTGGATATGCTGAATATTCGGCAACTTGTCCTTTGATCTGCTGCTTTGTCCAGCTTCTGTTGCTATGAATCCGTCTGTGGAGGCAGGTTCTGCCACATTTGCATGCCTTGGAGGCGTTGCGACACCAACCAGCTCTTCCATGTTTTCCTCAAATTTACTAAAAATATAATAAGAATGCTAATCAGACAATCTACCATTTAATGCATAAGCCTCAAAGAGAAGACTGACACATTACCTAACCAGGTAAAGATCGATGGAACCCATTGTACTCCTTATTACGATTGTGTACCTCCTTTGGATATAATCACCAGCCTGATTAAGGAACAGATTCACAGAGGTCGCAAAATAGTTAGTAATAATTATTAAACAATAGACGAAGTAGATGGAGAACTCATCACTTTTACTGTTTCATTACCTCATCAGGATCTGGTACTTCCAGTGTAGTGCCATGAGGTGCTTTTATCGCGATTAGTGTTTCATTCTGCAGAACGACAAAGACCATATGAGATCGCAACAAAATTATCTCCATACAGATTATTATAGCTGGTCTGTTAAGCTAACTCTGAACAATTAGCAATAAAGTGACCTTTGGAAATGAATAATATTGCATTTCTCAGTAAAACAGACAGACCTGAAAGCAGGGCAATCCCTTGATGTCATCCTCGGTAAGGTATAGCCACCTAAAGGCAGGAATACCAGAAAAAGATTAGTACATGATTAGAAACTGGCATGCTATTAAGTACAAAAGCCAAACATGGAAGGAATATAGTTTACCTCTGATTGTTCTCCTCTTCAGTTAACTCCCTCACCTTTTCATGCATTTCACTGCAAGTATAATTATTTTCAGATCATGTAGCTATTTATTTTAGGTACCAGACAAATTACAGTCAATAATTTTGCAACCTCCAGTAGCTACCAACCTTAGACGATTATCCAATGCTTTTTCTTGGAGTTTAAGATTTTCAAGTTCTGTCTGCGACAAGGTTACACAAAAGGCTGCTTAGATTAAAATGTTTTCTGTTTCTATCTTCAGAAGAAATTATCAAAACTGACAATTTCAAGGTTGCAAGAACTAGAAAATTACAGCAATACGTACCTCCAAAACTGAAATTTCATTGTCTAAGTTAGCTCCTGAGTCATCCAAACCCCTGCAGCGTTGCGAGCTTAGCATTTCACACCATAAATACAGGCATAAATAGTTAGAAGGAAGACAATGGTTACCTCCAACGGATTCTGTTCTTAAGCTTCTTTTCTAACAGCCCAATTCCTTCAAGGACATTTGTAATGTCGTATATGCGTCTTTTTTTAACCTGTTGTTAGAAACCATCGGTAATCTTGTATCAATAGGGACCAAGATATATGTTAGCTTTAATGAGAAGAGAAGAAATTTATACCACTAATATCTCTGCAACATTATTCAAATCTAAAATGCCATCTTCAGCCTGCTTGAGCAAACTGATGAACTTTTTAGTCAATTCCCCTGAACAGACATTACACAGAGAGCTGTCAGAAAAGCTAATATCTAACCAGGCAATTCTCTTCTACTTAATGAATAGGCAGCACTCCTGCTGGGTATTCCCGGAAAAAAAAGTAAAAGCTAATATCAAGCATGACGATATAACCAGATATAAATGCACCATAAGCTGAATCCCAGCAGTAAGGTGAGAAAAACTAGAGATCGTATAGACGAGACATACCTAATGAATGTTCAGCGCGGGTAGAACCAGGAGTGAGTGGAGTACCAGGTGAACCTGCAAAACACAAAGGTGCATGCATTCAAATATTAGTGAGAAAAAATACATTCAGATATAAAAGTATAAGTTGTGAAAAAAAAACTATGTTGATGTAATCAGTAGTACAGAACAAGAGGTTTCTACGTGCCAGCATTTGATATAGGGGTCTGCAGTCCATCTTTGCTGCCTTTAGCCTTTGATTTGTATGTCCTAGCAGCTTTTCCAGAGACAGGGGTCATATGTGGACTGCTAACTCCTTCAGTAAACCCAGGGCTGGTTATCATCCATTCAGTTGACTCAATGGCATCACTTTCTCCACATGGAGCTTTTCTTTTTAGCTGCAAAAGGAGAAAATGCATCATTCAGTGATCTTACATTAGAAATTGCCTTAAGTGGCATATGCAAATAATAGATCTCAAATTCTCAATTATGCAGTAAGTGTATCATGAGTAAGTCAACATGCCTCCTGGGTCTAGTAGGCAGATAATATTTTGTTTATATGCTGTATAATCAACATATGAACAATGAAAATGGACAGCAATCCGCATGATCACAATACAAAGATATAAGAAAACCTAGTGCAGATAACACCAGTGTCAGGTATAGGCTATAGCTGCATTGAACCTATGACAACACAAACAGTGATCCTATGATGGCTACCAATAATCCCAAATGACAATTTCCTTCACCAGAAAACTCAGAATCTCTCTAAAAAACACAACTATATTTGTGGAGCTTCAATGTGAAAAGTCGTGTACACTGTCCAAGATAACAAAGATCATGAAATCTTTTTATACTCTGGGGAAGTAACCATCATAAATACATAAACATGTTTTTCTGCAACATTGTCTCGTTAACCTGGAACAAGCACAGTGATCCAAAGAAAACAGATATCTCTAACAAAGTGCAATGCAAATTACTACATGAGCAGCAATTTCTGTGTTGCAGATACATACACCTCAGGCATGAGAATTGCAGTAATAATAACTAAATTAGCAATAACATGGCTATTCACAGAAAAAGAAACATGACAGAAGCACCAGAACTGAGAATTGCCAATCATAGTTGCAACAAAGTGAGGCGACAGCGAATTTACATCTAAACCGATTCTACAAAGTATCAAATGCTACTTTATTGGTATTCCTAAAAAAATGCTACTCTAGTACCCTCCCAAGCCGACAAGAAGCAACTCTCAAGCAGCTGGGAAGGATTAAGGAAAACAACCTGAATGTAGCATTTGCCATCCAAACATTACCTATCGCCCCCAAACCCCAAATCTCCTCGCGGACCAGCGAACTACATACACAGATTACTCCACTTTGTATTCTAGAAAAAGATTACTCCAATTTGCAATCGATACCAGATAAATCGATAGACTATCCAATGCGATGGAAGCTTAGCATCAATGTTTCCCCAAATTATTCAGTGAATGGTAATAAGCTGCGGACGATTCTACCGAAATCAACATGCCGATAATAAATTGTATAACATGTTCGATGTTCCGCTAAATGACAACTCGAACTGCACAAAACCTCACCAAATCCGTACGAAGATCCCTCCAAGAAACAAGCACATGGTACAGTAAAGTTCATGGGTAGGCTCAAAGAGGCAACTCACGGGCGTCCTGATGATGATCCCCTCCTCGACATCGCCGCCAGCGCTGCCCCGGGATGCTGCTGCCGGGGCGGAGGAGGACGTCGGCAAGGGGAACCGGTGGTATTCGGCGGGGACGGCGAAGGGCGGACGCTCCGGGGCCAGCGGAACGCACTTCTGCACCGATTGCACGATCTGCTGCGCGGCCTGCGGCCGGCCGCCTCCCGACATGGTCTCCGACAGGAGGGCCGCAGCACCACCGAGTCCGGCGATCACCGGCCAGGCGCGTGGAGAGCCTGGTCCTGGTCGGATCTCCGGCGATCGCCCGATGCGGGCTCCTTGGGTAGGGTTCCGGCGGGGTCGGCGGCGGGAGCGGGGCGGTGCGAGGGTTAAGGGGAAAAGCGCGAGGAGAGAAAACGAGGGAAGCGAGGGAAATTGGTAGCGTTTGCGAGTTGCGACTTCAGATAGGTTATGTGGAGGGAAGCCGACGGAGAGGGTTGTTCTGCGACGGGGTTATTTTATTTCTTCGAGGGTCTGGATGTAAATGTAGCGCGGGACTGGAGCCCCGCGGCGCTTGTGTGGTTTTAGTTTCTGCCTTTGTGCCGTCCGTGTAAACATTATTCCGTATTTAAAAAGAATCATTAAATTGGGAGCTTTATTTTTGTTTGTTTTGAGATTGCTTACCACATAAGTCACGTGGTAATTAGGAGCAATTAATGAACTAAAGGCATCTACAGCCGGACACCTCAAACCCCTCGAACGCCCGGGCGGACGGCCCGGTCACTGACCGGTCAAAAATAAACGAACCAAACGGGCGTCTCGAACCGACCTCAAACGTCTGGGCTGACCGGCACCTCTCATATTCAGCCCAAATCTAGGGCGGATATGGGGTGGCCCGGGCACCGGGCGCGTGCGTCACGTGTGATCGGGCATGGAGTGCATTGAGTATTTCAGACATATCATGACTAGGCAAGACGATTTGGTGCCCCTCGAAGACTATTGAAGACGGTTTTTCTCTACGTTTTTTTTCGGTGTATTTGAGTCGTAGGAAAGCCGTATTATTAAGAGGGGGTCCGTTTTGAAAAGGTTTGGGTGGAATCATCACGTACACGTCTACTCCTTTTGCACCATCTTTCCTTTGGCTCTTTGGAGCGTCCTCCATCTTTCCTTGTCTATGCAAAATGTCGTGTTCTTTGGCCCGGGGCATGAGGTAATCTTGCTCCTCGGGCGGTAGTATCGCCTTGAGCCCTTCGGTAATACCGGCCTCTGGCGCGTAGTACCGAAGTGCTCTGAGTAATACCGCACCCTTGGAAGCGGTAGTACTATGGCCTCGAGCCAGTGACTGCTTTTACGGTAGTAGGCGGATGTAATTTTTACATCCGCGCCTCTGTGATAGTATCACACCAGGCGCGGTATTACCGTGCTGATGCAGTGGGGCTCAACGACATCTTGGCTGCGATGAAGGCGGATGTAATTTTTACATCCGCGCCCGTCTTGATAATACCGCCTCGGCTTTTGATACTACCGTGTCGGATTTTTGCATAGATCCCAACTCAGCGGAAGTTGCCACGGATGTATTTTTATATGACCGTGCCTTCCCAAATCTAGTCTATCCCTGCCTTGTGGTAGTACCGCAAGGGGGAGCGGTAGTACCGCGCCAACGGTTCTACCGCCCTCTGCCCCTTCGCTTCAGGGCTAGTTTAGATTCTGCTGCATGGGCGGTACTACCGCAGTGCCTTGCGGTAGTACCGTGTGCCCTTGCGGTAGTACCGCGTCTCCGGCGCGATAGTACCGTGCTTCGCGGGCTGAGTTGGTGGATAACGGTTGGATTTATTCTTCCACTATATAAGGGGTGTCTTCTTCTCTGAGTTGACTACCTCTTTCATCCCCAAGCTCCATTGTTGCTCCAAGCTTCATTTTCGCCCGATCTCTCTCCCTAGCCAATCAAACTTGTTGATTCTTTAGGGATTGGTTGAAAAGGCCCCGATCTACACATCCACCAACAGAAAATTGATTCCCCCCACTAATCCCTTGCGGATCTTGTTACTCTTGGATGTTTGAGCATCCTAGACGGTTGAGGTCACCGCGGAGCCATATTCCATTATGGTGAAGCTTCGTGGTGTCGTTGGGAGCCTTCAATTAAATTGTGGAGATTGCCCCAACCTTGTTTGTAAAGGTCCGGTCACCGCCTTCAAGGGCACCAATAATGGAATCACGGCATCTCGCATTGTGTGTGGGCGTGAGGAGAATACGGTGGCCCTAGTGGCTTCTTGGGGAGCATTGTGCCTCCACACCACTCCAACGGAGACGTACTTCCCCTTAAAAGGAAGGAACTTCGGTAACACATCCTCGTCTTCATTGGCTCCACTCTTGGTTATCTCGTGCCTTTACATGTGCAAGCTTATTTGTGTTATATCCCTTGCTTGCTTGTGTGCTTGTTGTTGTTGCATCATATAGGTTGCTCACCTAGTTGCATATCTAGACAACCTACTTTGATGCAAAGTTTAAATTGGTAAAGAAAAGCTAAAAATTGTTAGTTGCCTATTCACCCCCTCTAGTCAACTATATCGATCCTTTCAATTGGTATCAGAGCCTCGTCTCTTTATTAAGGACTTTTCCGTCCGAAGAGTATGGTTGACACCGTAGACGGTGGTGAGGAGCACTCCGGTGTTAATCCGATCTCGTCTATGGTCGATGGGGGAACTGTCGTGGAATTGTCACGGCAGATGTCCTCTTGCAAGGACTTAGTCGTGGAGCCATTGCAACTAAGAAGCTTAAAGGGGTTAATCGGGACAAGGGACATGAGAGGTTTTATACTAGTTCGTCCCCTTACGGTGAAGGTAAAGCCTATGTCTAGTTGGGTTGGTATTGCTTGAGGTTTCGATGACCAGGGAGCGAGATACGCTATGCCCGGTTCTCGATTGGTTGTTTCTTGCCCTAAGCCGCTAGCGGGTCGTCCCCTTATATACACGGGTTGATGCCCTCCGGCCTACAGAGTCCCGCCCGTCTTATAAACAATGTCCGGCTCGGTGACTAGCCCAAGTCTACCTTATGATACAGGTCATGCCATTATGGCGGTTTACTACAACGGGCCTTAAGTCGCCTGTGGGCCTTAGGCCCCTTGTTGAGACGCCATCTTCATGCTTGGACTTGGGCTTCTGTTTGGTAACCTCTTTACGTAACCCGGCCCCTCCTGGGCGGCTTACACAAATTGTTATATCCCCAACAGGAACCGCGGTCTCTCGTGAGGAATTCAATGTAGTTTTAGACACATTGAAAACCTCCATGACGACCGAGGTTGAAAGCATGTTTAATACATTCTTAGAAGGGCTTAAACTATCTACCGCACCGATGAAAGTGGGTGATCCCACTAACAAGGTGAAGGATGCTAACTCCGACAAGGGGGAAGCTACTAGTGAAAAGGCTCCTTCTTCTAGTGGTAAAAATGGCAACGGCATCTTTGCCCATGTGGAACCTCCACTTACTTATGGTGGACCGATTCCTTCCACTCATTTGAATCATGTCGGTCCTCCCCCTAAGATTATGAAAAATGAGGACTTTGATTCTTGGGTTTTATCGCTTTAAGCGTCATTTAAACCATGTTAATACTAATCTTTGGAGAATCATTGAAGAAGGTTTTTATCTGCATGACCGAAGCAACTTCACCCCTAGAGAAGCCGCGGACAATCAATTCAATGAGAATGCTCTCTTCATCATCCAAGATGCAATTCCACCCGAAGATCTTGCTCACCTCCGGCCATTCACCGTGGCCAAGGATGCATGGCACCATGTTGTGTCCCTCTACAGGGGAAGCACAAGCATTCAACGCTCCAACTATGAAGTGGTGCAAGATGAAGCCGATGAGTTTGCAATGAAAGAAGATGAAGAACCTCGTGAACTTTATCAGAGATTAACTACTCTCACAGTCTCACTCCAAGATCATGGGAGCAAGGATACGGATGACAGTTGGATCAAGCGCAAATTCCTCAAGGCCATGATGCCTTACCACAAGGCCATGTCCTCCGTCATTCGTCAAAGACCGGACTTCCACACCTTGTCCTCAAGTGAAGTGTTGGATGAGTTTGTGGCTATGAGCATCTTGGACAAGACCACCGACAATGCAGTGTTACGCTCTCAAAGAGCAAAGAAGCCCAACCTTGCCTTGAAGGCCAAGGTTATTATGGAAGAAGAGCAAGAAGAGGAAGAAGAGGAGAGCAATCCCGAAGATACAAAGTATGCTTATCATGAACACATGGCTCTTGCTTCAAGGCAATTTTGGAGCAAGAAGAACACAAGGCCCAACTTCAACAAGAACAACTCAAGTGGTGCGAAGGTCAAGCAACGAGTGAGGACTTGCTATAATTGTGGCAATGTGAGCCACTTTGTTGCGGAATGTCCTTATGAGAAGAGGGAAGATAATGGTGGCAAGCTCATCCGAAAGGACAAGGCCAAGTCTCTCCCCAACAAGAGCAACTTCACCAAGAAGACTCCTCCCAAGGGGTTGGTAGCACAAGAAGAGTACAATGAGGATGATGATGATGATGAAGACGGTGAGTCGGTTGCCGTGGCCTCCGTTGCCATTGCGACAACTCCACGGGTGTCTCTCTTCGACTCGCCCAATGAGAACATCACTGCCGAGTGCCTCATGGATAAAGCCACCAACAAGGTAACCCCCAACATCGAAACTACCATCATTAATAATCCTTCTTTGACGGATTGCATTGATGAACATGAGGGGTCTAATGTGGAGGAGAATGAATTTGAGTCTTTTATGAGTAAGCTCAAGGGTAAATCCAAGAAGCACTTCATTTCTCTCTTGGAACAACTTGGTGAAGCCAATGACATGATCGAGGCTCACGAAGATACCATCTCTAGGATGGAGGGGCATAGTCGTGACTATGCCAATGAGATTTCGGATCTTTCCAATGCTCTTGAGGAAGAGCGAGGTCTTTGTTTGACTCTTGAGGAGTCATACAACGATGACCACGCTAAATTAAAGAAAGATCTTGATAATGCTCTTGTTGTATCTCGTGTGCTAAACTCCGAGAAGGCCAAGCTTGGGGTTGATCTTGCTAGACTCAAAGAGGAGTTTGATTTACTTGAAAAGGCTCACAAGGTCTTGAAGGGTGCTCATGCTAGCCTCAAAGAGTCTCATGATCAACTCCAAGTAAAGCTAACCAAGGAGAAACCCACCTTTCCTCGTATGGTCTTAATTGATAATGCAAATGCTACTAACCCATGTTGTGAGCATGTGCATCTTCTTTGAGGAGAATGCAAAGTTGAAGAAGCAACTTGAGAAAGGCCTTGTGTCGTGCATACAAGGTGAGAAGAACCTCAACGACCTTTTGAGCAATCAAAAGGAAGTTGTGGCCAAGGAAGGAATTGGGTTCACACCCAAGTCCAAGAACAAGAAAAAGGATGACAAGGCCAAACGACCTCCCCCTCTCAAGCAAAATTTTGTGAAGGAGGGAGAGGGTGCTTCTAAGAAGAATAAGAAGAACAATGTGAAGGGTAGTGATTCTAAGAAGGGCAATGCTACCCCTCCCAACAAAGCCGGCGACTTTAACCCTTCTTATGTGTTATGCCGTGCTAGTGATGGACATGTTTATGCCAAATTTGTTGGTTCTTCTTATGAGTACATTGAATGGTCTATTTGGGTTCCTAAGACCCTTGTTACTAACATCAAAGGACCCACTACAAAATGGGTACCTAAAACCAAGCATTGATTTCTTGTAGGTGTTTGCTTCCGGTGGGGGATCATGGTTGCTCGATAGTGGAGCCACTAATCATATGACTGGAAGCAAGGACTTGGTGGTGGACGTTTACAAGATTCCATCTATGCCCACCAATGTCGAGTGGGGTGATGCCTCGTCCTCTAAGGTATTGGGACTTGGCAAGGTTGTCATTTCTCATGATCTCACGATCGAGAAGGTCATGCTTGTTGAGTCACTTGCATACAATTTACTTTCCGTTCGTCAACTTGCACTCATGGGCTTTGCCACTTTCTTTGATGTTGATACCATGGCCCTCTTGTGGAGAAAGACTCTCAAAGTAGCCTTTGTTGGGCATGTTGAAAACGATCTCTATGTGATTAACTTTTCGGAGCAACCCACTAAGACCGCGACATGCCTAATGGCTAAAGTTGACGTGGGATGGCTTTGGCATCGCCTTTTAACCCATGTCAATATGAGATCTTTGCAAAGTATTCTCAAGGGGGACCATGTTCGTGGACTAACAAATGTTAGTTTTGCTAAATATTGTGCTTGCAGTGCTTGTATCGAAGGAAAGCTACATGAAAAGGCTCACCCTCCCACGACTATCATTTACTCGAAGAGGCCTTTGGAACTCCTTCACTTGGATCTCTTTGGGCCTCCATCCTTTGACAACCTTGGGGTAGAAAGTATTGCTTGGTGATTGTGGATGATTATTCAAGATACACTTGGGTATATTTCTTCAAGAGGAAGAGCGAGACCCAACAAACCGTCATTGACTTTGCAAATGAAGCCCAACGTCAACATAATGCAAATATCTTGACAATAAGAAGTGACAACGGCACCGAGTTCAAGAACTACACCTTGGATGAGTTTCTTAGTGATGAGGGGATCAAGCATCAATATTCCGCACCATACACCCCTCAACAAAATGGTGTCGCGGAGAGGAAGAACCGGACGTTGATGGATGCGGCAAGGACCATGATGGCGGAGTTCAAGTCTCCTTACAACTTTTGGGCCGAAGCCATCAACACCGCCTGTCATGCATCCAATCGGCTCTACCTCGGCAAGGGTTTGAACAAGACTCCATATGAGATACTCACCGGTAACAAGCCCAACCTCAAGTACTTCCTGGTGTTCGGGTGTAAGTGTTTCATTCTCAAGAAAGGTGTTCGTTTGTCTAAATTTGAGGCTAGAGCTCAAGAGGGCATATTTGTTGGTTATGCTACAAACTCTCATGCTTACCGTGTCCTCAATAAGTCTATAGGACTTATTGAGGAGACATGTAACATGGAGTTTGATGATAATAATGGCTCCCAAGTGGAGCAAAGTGGCACTTGTGATGTAGGTGATGAAATTCCTCCCCAAGCCATAAGAAGAATGGGAGTTGGTTTTATCCTCCCCATCGAGGAACCCCTTGTGGCCGAAGGAGAAGGACAATGCTCCACTCATGTGGGGCCATCACCAACCCAAGGCCCACACGCTTCCGAAGAACAAAGTGAAGGCCCTCAACCTCATGAACAAGACCAAGGGCAAGATCTACCTCAAGATGGTGTTGAATCGCCAAGTGATGCCCAAGGTCAAGTTCTCTCATCCAAGCAAGTTCAATATCAAGAGCAAGCTCAAGACGACGCTCAAGATGATCAAGTTTCCGCTCCTCGACTCACCCCCGAGGAGGAATTGGAGCGTCGTGCCACCAAGATTGCATCCAAGCTCTCTACAAAGGGTCATCTAGTGAAGAATGTGCTTGGAAGCATTCAAAAGGGGGTAAGCACTCGTAGACAATTGGCAAACTATTGTGAACATCACGTGTTTGTCTCTTGTGTTGAACCCCCAAAAGGTATATGAGGCGCTCGAAGATTCGGATGGGCTCAATGCCATGCATGAAGAACTCAACAACTTCGAGTACAAAAAGGTGTGGAGATTAGTGCCAAGGCCATCGGGGAACCACAATGTCAGTGGAACCAAGTGGATATTCAAGAACAAGCAAGATGCTCATGGGACCATTATTCGCGACAAGGCAAGATTGGTAGCACAAGGCTACTCCCAAGTCGAGGGTATCGACTACGATGAAACCTTTGCTCCCGTTGCTCTCCTTGAATCCATTCATTTGTTTATTGCTTATGCTTCTCATCATAACTTTAAGTTGCAACAAATGGATGTGAAGAGTGCTTTTCTTAATGGTCCTATTAATGAGTTGGTGTATGTCAAGCAACCCCCTGGGTTCGAGGATCCCTACTTCCCCGATCATGTGTATCAACTCGATAAGGCACTCTATGGCCTTAAACAAGCCCCACGTGTGTGGTATGACCACCTTACCAAGTTGTTGCAAGATCGTGGATTTGAAGTTGGGAAAATCGACCCCACTCTTTTTACTAAGAAGGTCAAAAGGGAGTTGTTTGTGTGCCAACTCTATGTTGATGATATTATCTTTGGTTCCCCTAACAAAGCTTTCAATGAGGAATTTGCCGCTCTCATGACCTCAAAGTTTAAGATGTCTTCAATGGGAGAGTTGAAGTTCTTTCTCGGGTTCGAAGTCAAGCAAAGAAGAGAAGGAACCTTCATCAACCAAGCCAAATATACTCAAGACATGCTCAAGAGATTCAAGCTAAGTGATGTCAAGCCGACTTCCACTCCAATGCCCGTCAAATGCCAACTTGACAGAGATCCCAATGGTAAAGCGGTGGATCAAAAGGTATATCGCTCCATGATTGGCTCCTTGCTTTACCTTTGTGCATCTAGACCGGATATCATGTTGAGTGTGGGAATTTGTGCATGGTTTCAAGCCGCACCTAAGGAAAGCCACTTTGTGGCGGTCAGCTTAATCTTCGATATTTGGCTCATACCCCAAACTTTGGCTTATGGTATCCAAGAGGTGCAAACTTCAAGCTTGCAGGATATTCGGATTCCGATTGGGCGGGAGACAAAGTGGATAGGAAGTCCACTTCCGGAGGGTGCCAATTTCTTGGTTTCTCTTTGGTAAGTTGGTCTTCCAAGAAGCGAGTTGTGTGTCTCTCTCGTCCACGAAGCGAGTATGTGGCCGCCGGTAGTTGTTGTGCACAACTTCTTTGGATGAGGCAAACTTTAAAGGATTACGGTGTCATTTGTGACAAAGTGCCTCTTTGGTGTGATAATGAAAGTGCCATCAAGATTTCTCTCAACCCGGTTCAACACTTCAAGACGAATCATATTGAGATTCAGTATCACTTCATCCGGGATCACATTAGGCGAGGGGAGATCGAGCTCAACTATGTCAACATTCATGATAATCTTGCAGATATTTTCACGAAGCATTTGGATGAAGCAAGATTTAGGGAGTTAAGGCATGAGCTAAATATCATTGATTCGAGCAATGTTGCTTGAACCCTTGCACACCCCACCATACTCAACTTGTTATCTTGTTTAGATGTAGGCATGGACATAGGGGGAGTGTTGTTCTCTCAGTGAACTCTCCCTCCCCCCATTATGCATAAATTGATCAACTCTTTCACATTAGCCATTGTTGATGGTACTTGTGCCTCAAAGACGAGTTTTGGTCATGGGCCCAAGGATAATTCTTCACGGTTCCATACCAATTGACTCAAACATAGGTGGATCCAGCCACCGCCCTCTCTTTGGAGAGGTTGTGTTGCGTGTTTTAGTCCTTGTTGTCTCTTGTTTCCCTTTCTTCGTGCCGAGCTTGTGTGTGTTGTCTCGTGTGTCAGCGTTTTGGTGCGTCCGTTCGCTTGAAGGTTGTTTTGCAAAGGCCTTTTTGGTCTTCTCTATTTTTGAAACTTGCATTTTCTTGAGCACACGGTACTACTGCGGCTTGCCACGGTACTACCGCAGGAGCTGCGCATGGTACTACCACACCCAGCACGACAGTAATTTTTTACTGCCGCCTGGGGGAGTGGTACTACCGCCCAAGGTGCGGTACTTCCGCCCAGGCGGTACTACCCTTGACGACAGCGGTACTACCGCCTGATCGAGAGCGTGGGGTTAGGCGGGCAGGGGGAGTTCCAACTCCCCCATACCCATTCAACTCTTTCTCCCCATGCAGTCTCTCTCTCTCCTGCTCAAGAACGGCACCAGAGACCCTCGCCGGATCTCCATCTCCGACCGCTCTCCTCGCATTCCGTCCGGTGGGATTGTTCCCCACCACTTCCTCTTGCCATGGAACAAGGTTTCTCCCCAAATCCCTCTCTCTTTGGTTCGTTCTTTCGCTTCTAGGTTTTTTGGGAGATGCATGTTGTTCTTGAGATTTTAGGCCAAATCTTTGCAAGAGTAGGATGTAGGAGAGTAGTAATGCGTAGAGATTGTACTTGATATGTTGCCCCGTGGCAGATTTAATCAACCGTAGTACCGCTTCATTGTCACGGTTGTGCTCAGATCCAGTTGAGGTTTTGGATCTGACACCGTGTGGTACTACCGCATCTCTGGTGCGGTACTACCGCTCGTACGGTACTACCGCTCCTCAGGAGTGGTACTACCGCGCGAGGCGCGGCACTAAAATTATACTGCTGCTTCGAGACACGATACTACTGTGCCACCCTGGCACGGTACTACCGTGGCTAGGAGCAGCACTAAAATTTTAGTACCGCGCACCCATGCGGTACTACCGTTGTTGTCAAATCTCCCAAGTGGCAATTACCAAGTGCGAATTCTACTTGTTTCACCTATTCTGTTGTGGTCTTTGCATTGATCCTTCTCGCTTCTCTTGCGTGTTTTTGTGTTTTGTGTCATAGGTGGTGGCTCCGGTGCCCCTGCACGCCGTTTCAATCCCAGCCGTGACACGGGATCCAAGCGTTTGCGCAACCAAGATGAAGCTCCAGAGGGCTCCAATGCCCCCCAACGCAGAACCAAGACCACCGCCACCAAGAACAAGGAGCCCTCCATGGGCATGGATGAGATACCTCTTGCTGAGTTCATCACTCGGAGGAAGATCAACCCCTATGTGAATCCCCATGCTAACTTCGGAGGGAATGATCTATTCTGGACCAAGCAGCAGAACCTTATCTATCTGAATGTGATCAAGGCCAAGCAGAACACCTACGTGGACGTGCACTGGATTGACATGAATCATATGAGGCAGAAAAGCACCGTGACTACTTTGGAGAGGCTTTGGACCTTGTGGAGCAGTTTGGCATTGAGGACATGATCTCTTTCCATCTGGATTATGACCCTGAGATCATAGCCCAGTTCTTCGCTTCGGTCCATTTCCATACTGATGAGGAACGGTCCATGACTTGGATGACCAATGGACATCAGCTGACTGCTAAGTGGAAGGAATTCATGGCTTTACTTCAGGTGCCTGATGAGGGGCTCAACACACCCGTTGGCGTTTTCCCTCATGCCAACCCCGAGTCCGCTAGCAAGAACAAGCTCCAACAATACTATGTTGAGAAGAAGCTTCCCAATGACAAGAAGGCATGGGTGCTGAACTCCTTCCTGGACATCATGCATCAGACTTTCCGCAACTCCCTCTTTCCACGCATTGGTGACAAGGACAAGGTGCATGCCTATCTTGTGGATATGATGCTCATTTGTGAGGAGGCACGTCGCGCTCAGACTCAACCGCTTGATGTCTCACACATCATGTGGTGCGAGCTTCAGTTTGCGGTGTTCAACCGTAAGGTCCCCATCTATGGACCTTATATGTTTCTCTTGATCACGAAGACTTGGGAGAAGCTCTATCCCAATGAGGAGTTTGTTGCCCCTGACTAGATCCATCACGAACCCATCAATCTCCGCATCAAGCCTCAGTGGGCTAACACTACTACTCGTGCTGAGGCAGAGGCTACTAGGATGGATGTTGATGAGGAGGAGAATGAGGAGGAGGACGCAGATGAGGACAGCTCTGCTGGGTATGCACCTCCATCTACTGAGCCCTCATGGGCTAAGAAGCTGAAGGCCAAGATGAAGGCCTTGTTCTGCATGCAAGCAAAGGGGAAGTACCGGACTCACATTGCCTCCAAGGAGAGTCGCCGCCGCGATAAGAGGATCTTGAGGACTTTTGGAGAGGACATTTCCAACGGATCCGAGAAGCACATCACTCCAGAGGCCGAATGGATGGCGAAGCAGGGGTAACAGTGGACTGAGTCCGAGGAGGAGACTATCCCCGCTGCCGAGTCTGACGAGGAGCGTGACGAGTGATCACTTTAGCTTGAGCCACCACTTGTGTCGTAGGTGTCCTCTCTGCCTTTTTGGTGTCTCGATGCCAAAGGGGGAGAGAGTGTAGAATTTGCGAGTCGTGTGTCGTGTGTTTCGTCTTGTCGCTTTGCTTTCATTTCGTTGAACTTCGTTTGCTTTGGTTTGGCTTGTGCTTGTGAGACCTTTCTATCATATGGTGTAAGACATATGCACTCTAGCTTACCTCGTTGAGCCTATGCTATCTTATGATCTGTACTTTTTGCTCTTAGTTAATATCTTGCCTAGTGCTAGCTTTATTGTTGCAAGATATGCCTTGTCAATAAAATATAGGGGGGAGTGTTGATCCTAGTTTGTGTGCCGTGCAGTCCAAAGCACTTCTCTAGATAGCACACATCTAGGGGGAGCCCGTCTATATTTTAGAGATGTGGGGTTTGCCCATGTTTTATGTTATCTCCCTTTGTGCAAATCACGTATTGTCATCAATCCACCAAAAAGGGGGAGATTGTAAGGGCATATTTATCCCTTAGTTGTTTTGGTGATTGATGACAATGCTTTTGCGGGCTAATCATGTGCATTGAGTATTTCAGATATATCATGACTAGGCATAAGAAGATTTGGTGCCCCTCGAAGACTATTGAAGACGGTGTTTCTCTACGTTTCTTTTCGGTGGATTTGAGTCGTAGGAAAGCCGTACTATTAAGAGGGGGTCCGCTTTGAAAAGGTTTGGGTGGAATCATCACGTACAAGTCTACTCCTTTTGCACCATCTTTCCCTTGGCTCTTTGGAGCGTCCTCCGGCTTTCCTTGTCTATGCAAAATGTCGTGTTGCTGAACTGGGGCATGCAGTAGTACTGCTCCTCCACTACAAAAAAAAAAGACACATCCGTGACATTTTGGGTCGAACGATTTTTTTTTCTGTCATACATATGAAACTTCTATGACGATAATTGTGACAAAACCCGGTATCATCATAGATGTCTTTGGGCTCCTATACTGTGACAAAAAATCATGACGAAAATGGGCTTTTCGTCTGGGCGGGCTGGAGACGCAATCGCATGACATTCTTTGGGCCGTCCATGACGGAAAAAACTGTGGTAGAAGCGAGGGGAGGAAAATTTCGGGAGTTCCAGTTACGGTGGGAGGTCGGGGCCGGCGATGCGCTGCTTTTCTCGTACACGCGTCTGGCGTGTGTGTGCGAGGCGTTGGCTCTAATCGAACCCGGCGAGGTGTTGGGCTCTAATCGAACCCGGCGATGCTGCGAGCTATGCGTTATCGAACCCGGCGATTGATCGATGGCTGTTAACTGAACACGATTGAGTGATTCCTTCGCTACTGCTGCTAACTGAAGCCGATCTATGTTGCCTCTGGGATGAACAGTGAGCGTTGCGGGGGTTGGATGAGCGATGGCGGTGGCGTTGCCTCTGGATGAACAGGACCCGTGTGGTGTGGTGGAGGGCTGGATGAGCGATGAGACGGTGGAGGGGTGCCCGTGGAGGGTGGTTGAACAGGACCCGTGGTGTGGAGGGCTGGAGGAGCGATGAAGCGGTGGAGGGTGGTGGTTGAGCGATGGCCGTGGAGTAAGCGCGGTGGAGGCTGGATGAACAGAGCCCGTGGAGACTGGAGGAGGTCGACGGTAGCCCGTGGAGGCTGGAGGAGGTCGACGGTGGAGATGAACAGTATCCCGTGGAGTCCCGCTTTGCGGTACGCCACACCCCTCCCGATGAACAGGACCCCCGTTTCGACCGTAGGGAGGTCCGTTTAAATCCCGTTTTGCGACGCCACACCCTCCCGATCAACGGGACCCCCATTTCGACCGTAGGGAGGTCCGTTTCCTCCGTTTTGCGGTACACCACACCCTCTCGATCAACAGGACCCCGTTTGACCGTAGGAGGTGCATTTCCTCCGTTTTCTTGCACGCCACACCCTCCCGATCAACAGGACCCCGTTCCGAACGTAGGAGGTCCGTTTCCTACGTTGTGCGGTACGCCAGACCTCGTTTCCATCGCCTGTTCCGTACAAGCCCTCCCGATGAACACGACCACACATTTCGTTCCTACCCAGCCGGTTGGCTCCCACGCGTTCCGTTGCCTCCCGATGAACACGATGCATTCCGTTGCCTCCCCATGAACACGACGCACTCCGTTGCCTCCCCATGAACACAACGACAACGCTATTTCTCCGTTCCGACCCAGCCATGTACACGAGCCATGGCCGTACATATGCGTGAGTAGGCGTTCGAGACCCTGCCCGTATGTACACATACATGGCCGTATTTTCTTTCTTTCACCCTGCCCGCTGTACGTACGTGTACATGCTACATGCGCGCCTCTACTACGACACGTGCGTGCCTCTACAACGACCAGTATGTACATACACGTTCGCGACCAGAATGACAACGCTACGTACGCTTCGTCCAGGTGGGTCCCGACTGTCAGGCACTTCCTTGTGTGCAAAGATGTAGCTGGTGGGTCTCAGCAGTCAGGGGGGCGAATCATTTTTTTTGCCCGGACGCACTTCATTGCATGCGAAGATGTAGCTGGTGGGTCCCAGCAGTCAGGGGGGCGAATCGTTTTGGTTTTTTTGCCCGGACGCACTTCCTTGCGTGCGAAGGTGTAGTATTGTTGGGTCCCAAAGATCGGGAAACGTATTTTCGCGAAATCGTTGGCCCGTCCGGTGGGTCCCATTTGTCGGTGGAGGAATAATTATTTTGCGCGTAATAAGGAGGCACTTCCTTGCTGCGGCCGTGGACCCAGCTGTCAGCGTCTCCACGCATAGTACTCTTCCGATGGAAGTCGGTCGTTGACCACATTGACCACGCCGCGCCGAGAGCACCACGGCGGTGGACGACGGTGAGGTCTAGGAAGGGGACGACACGGAGGCATGGAAGACTCGGCAGTTGTTTCCCACGCGGAGGGGAGTACGACTGTATGAGGGTTTACTGGTTCGTCTATGTAGGACCTTGAAGTATGTCTAGAGGGGGGGGGTGATTAGACTACTTGACCAATAAAAACTTAACCTTTTCCCAGTTTTATAGTTTGGCAGATTTTAGCTATTTTAGGACAAGTCAAGCAATCATCACACAATTCTAGCAAGCATGCAAAGAGTGTATAGGCAGCGGAAATTAAAGCATGCAACTTGCAAGAAAGTAAGGGGAAGGGTTTGGAGGATTTAAACGCAATTGGAGACACGGATGTTTTTGACGTGGTTCCGATAGGTGGTGCTATCATACATCCACGTTGATGGAGACTTCAACCCACGAAGGGTAACGGCTGCGCGAGTCCATGGAGGGCTCCACCCATGAAGGGTCCACGAAGAAGCAACCTTGTCTATCCCACCATGGCCGTCGCCCACGAAGGATTTGCCTCACTAGCGGTAGATCTTCACGAAGTAGGCGATCTCCTTGCCATTACAAACTCCTTGGTTCAACTCCACAATCTTGTCGGAGGCTCCCAAGTGACACCTAGCCAATCTAGGAGACACCACTCTCCAAGAAGTAACAAATGGTGTGTTGACGATGAACTCCTTGCTCTTGTGCTTCAAATGATAGTCTCCCCAACACTCAACTCTCTCTCATAGGATATGGATCTGGTAGAAAGAAGATTTGAGTGGAAAGCAACTTGGGGAAGGCTAGAGATCAAGATTCATATGGTAGGAATGGAATATCTTGGCCTCAACACAAGTGTAGGTGGTTCTCTCTCGGAAGCTGGTAAGTTGGAAGTGTAGGTTAGATTCGATGGCTCTCACCACGAATGAAGAGGAGGTGGAGGGGTATATATAGCCTCCACACAAAATCTAACCGTTACACACAAATTACCAAACTCGGTAGGACCGAATCGTTAAACTCGGTGGGACCGATTTAGTAAACCTAGTGACCGTTAGTGATTTTGATTGGGATGACAAGCATCTCGGTGAGGCCGATTCGGTTAGGGTTAGGGCATAACGTAATCTCGGTGAGACCAATTACACAAACTCGGTGAGACCGATTTGGTAATAAGCTTTCGAGAGAGTTGGTCGGAGTAAACTTCGGTGGGACCGATTTGCTCTTTTTGGTGAGACGAAATGTTACAAAAGGAAGCAGAGAGTTTACATTGCAATCTCGGTGGGACCGATCGGTCACTTGGTTGGACCGAAGCGTTCTGAAGGGAAGCGAGAGATTGCAACCCCATCTCGGTGAGACCGAGATCCCTATCGGTAAGACCGATTTGCTTAGGGTTTGTGGCGATGGCTATGACTTTTGGAATCGGTGGCGCGGATAGAAAGAATCGGTGTGACCGATTTTGGCTTTAGGTTTAGGTCATTTGTGGATGTGGGAAAGTAGTTGAGGGTTTTGGAGCATATCACTAAGCACATGAAGCAAAAGGCTCATTAAGCAACACCTCATCCCTTCTTGATAGTATTGGCTTTTCCTATAGACTCAATGTGATCTTGGATCACTAAAATGTAAAATGAAGAGTCTTGAGCTTTTGAGCTTGAGCCAATCCTTTGTCCTTAGTATTTTGAGGGATCCACTTTCATCATCCATGCCATGCCATTCTTGAGCTTTCCTGAAATAATAGTCTTGGAATAGCATTAGCTCAATGAGCTATATGTTGGTCTGAATTACCAAAACCACCTAGGGATAGTTGCACTTTCAATCTCCCCCTTTTTGGTAATTGATGACAACATATAGATCAAAGCTTCGACAAATGATAATAGAATTTAAATAACATCGTCGCTTTGAGAAGTATGTGATAATCAAGAGCTCCCCCTAAATTTGTGCATAGTTTTAGATTTGCTTTGGACTGCAAATGCACAATGAATTAGGCTCATGGGTTACTCTTTCATGTCACATACATCTTGGTGGAGCGCTCAAAATAATAAACAATGAATACATGCACTCATCACCAAGCATAGTGAGTGATCACATAAGATAGATAGGATAATATCAAGCATGCATAAGTGTAGCTTATGATCAAACACATGATCATCAATGTCTCACAAGCATAGTATCTCAACCAAAAGCAAACAAAGATTGAAAAACCACCAAATAAAGCAAGAGAGAACAAAAGCAACACTCTCTCTCTCGAAGCCTATGATCTATACATTTTCTCCCCTTTGGCAACAAGTTACCAAAAGTTCATAGAAAATGCATAGTGCTAGATCGACTCTCGGGCTTGATCTTACGGTGGTGGAGTCCGGATAACACCGAGGACGAAAGCTTCAGTTGAAGTAGATGGAGCCGAGCTGATGTAGATCTTTGGAGCTGGTTGCACTGAGGCTGTAGCTGGTGCAGATGAAGTTGCTCTTGTGTCAGAAACTGGCACAACAGATGACCTCTGGGCTCTGGGCACTCTGGCAAACACATTGGTGGTAGTCTTGCCCTTCCTCTCCTGCATGTCATCTTGTAGTTCCTCCACTGCAGACTGAATCTCAGTTACTTTCACATCTAAGTTATAGAACTTTTGTTCTATGATTCTCTCCAAGCTCTCCTGATTTTGAGTGAGGGTGGCCAATCCCTTCTCAATCCTCAGGGTTGATGCTATTAAGTATCCGAGCTGCTTACGCTTGTTCTTCAAGAAATACTCAGATGCCTCCTCTTGAGTTGGCATCTTGGCAGCCTTCTCCCTCTTTGCCTTCTCCTTCTTCTCCACGAGATTGAACTGATTGTGGATCATCTTCATTCATGACAACTTCATTGTCCTCAAAGTCTGGATAAAGTGGAAAGTGTTCCTTATCCAACTGATATTTTCCTGTGCCCATCTTTGAGTTTATCAATTCTTGAATCTGAGGTGCATATCCACAGCTCCTCTTATGATCTGCTGCAGTCCTCTTGATTGTTTCAATGATCAGGCTCAAGACTTTGAACTTCGTGGCACATCAAACACATGCAACATGTTGATGGCATGCCCTCTGATCATGTTATGGTCACCAGACTTGGGCAACAAAGTGTGCCTCAGAATCCAATTTATGGTTGGCAACCCTGACAGCAGAAAGTGGACTGATCCAAACTTGTTAGTCTCTAATGCCTTGTCTGGAATTTCCTTGTACATGTGAGTCATTGAATTGTGACCCATCTTCTTCTTTGCATAAATGTCTAGGTCATCCTCATTCTCCTTGGGGGCATTGATCAGACTTGCCCATTCTTCAATAGTGGACTGGTACCTTGTACCTTGAGACATCAAACTATTCTTCCATCTAGGTAAAAATGTGCTGTGGAGTAGAACTGCATGATAAGTTCATCATTCCAATTTGTGAGCTTTTGCCCAACAAAATCTGCAACTCCACAAGCAATAAAGCTGTCTTGCACTCCAGGATAGTGTTGTTCATTTTCCTTGATGAATTTCCAGTCAACCCACCTCACGTCACAAACTATGGGCTTCTTGTCCAACAGAATTGTTTCATAGAAGTCCTGCTGTTCCTTTGTGTGGAACCTGTTGTCAACAGCAGTTCTTCTTCTTGAAGCATATGGATCTTCCATTCTCCATAGTCTCAGCCCTGAATCCTTCACGATTCTCATGTCCTCGACCACAAGATGGGCATCATTGTGGTGCAGTATCTTGGGCTTGAGCTTTCTCGAACTTGTCCTTCTTCATCTTCCTCATCGGCATCCTCGTGCCTTTGGGGCCTTGTTCTTCTCAGCAGTGGAATACTCTGGTATTCCTCTTTAGTGCAGACTTGGCCTTGGGGGCAGCTTCGGGTGCTTCCTTGGGCTTAGATGTGGCAGCCCCTGATCTAATAGCATCTCCCATAAGCTTTGGTGCCTTTGGAGCTGGTGCAGCAAGCTCTTCTTCTTCTTCCATCTTGGAAGGTTGACCAACAACTCTGGCCATGGTCTTCTTGACCCTTTCCTTTCTTTTCTTTCCTTCAACAGCAGGCTCTTTGGGATCAGGCTTCTCCGACAGTTTAGTTGATTCTCTGGCCTTGGACATTGGTTGTCTTCCTGCAGGCCTTTTGATCTTCATGCCTGGCTTTGTATTCTTTGCTGAGCCATATTCCTTCTTGAGTACTACTTTCTTGGAAGTTGCCTCATCTTCCTCAGCTTTGTAATCTTCATCCTCTGAATCTGAAGTTCTTTTCCTCCTTTGCCTAGTTGCAGCCTTAGGCAAATTGCTAGGAGTACTTCTGCTCCCTTCATCTGAAGTTGAGGGACTAGTGCTCTCACTCAAGTCCATCTGCTCTTGACTGTTCTCGGCTGTCACTTTGATCGGACATCTGCAAAAGTATTGCTGACCTGTGAAGAGTTATAGATGAGATAGAAAAGATGAGCATCACAAAATGCAGAGGTTTTTGCAAAGACTGACTCAAAAGTTCAGTCTTAGTTTTCCACAGAAAGCATTTCGGATCCACCGATTTTCAAACTTGGTGATACCAAGCGGTTTTGGAACCTAAATTGATGATCTCGGTTGGACCGAGTTTCAGTTTGGTGGTACCGAGACTGCTAGGGTTTCACAGAATCCTCAAATCGGTTGCACCGATTAGTAATTCTCGGTCAGACCGAGAGTCACTAGTGCAATGGCATAAGCCAAATCGGTGAGACCGAGTTTTTCAACTCGGTGGGTCCGAGATGGTTTCGGCGGAAACCTAAACCTAAAAATTTGAATCACATCTAATCTTTGAACTACTTTGGTTGGATAGAAGAGTTTCAATCGTGGCAAGAATGAATATGAAAACAATGTGCTAGGAATCAGACGTGGATAGCACAAAGATCAAGTCCATACCCTAACTTGGCGGTGGACTTGCTACGACGGCAACGGCGGGGACGAAATCCGTTGGCTTGGCGGAGACCCGTGACGAGGAGGCTCTTTGGCGGCGAGGAGGCGATTCGGAGACCACGATGGCAGAGCGAGCTGTTGCGCCGGCGCAGGGTTTCGGAGAAACTTCCAAAATTTTGCTCGTGGCAATATATAGCTCGACCCTGTCGGTGTGACCGAGTGGAACAACTCGGTGGCACCGAGATGCATAACTGTGTTCAGTTACTGCAAATCGGTGAGACCGGAAAGTTCAAATCGGTTGCACCGAGACTGCAAACTCAGATCAACTTGATGATCTCGGTAGGACCGAAATGGAAGGATCGGTCAGACCGAGAATCACTAAGAGGTTTTGGATGTTTAAGTCTATGACGAATCAGGGACTCCGAGTGCTCCTCACACAGAGTGGTTCGAATCTGACTTGATCAAATTTTGTGATGTAGCATGAATAGAGTTTGAGACGAGAAGAGCATAGATAGCTAAAGAAGGTTCTTAGGCATTCTTGTCCATCCACTTGGCACAAAGAAAAGAATCCAAACAAACAAAACAACAAGTGGATGTCCTTGAATGAGTAAAATATGCACCAACATGCTCACACAATAAGATGGCAATTGAAATATGTGGCAAAGCATGCACAACCAATTTTAGCAACTATCAAGCAATTGGCGATGACTAGGTCATCTATATATGAGTATATTGACTTAGGAGTCAAATGAGAACATTTGATCATAGGTCATACTCATCGTTTAAGCTCAAGTGGGGTTACCACTTTTACATAATGCATTAATGTGTTCACACCATTAGAGTTGCTTTGACTCAATTCTTAGAGTTAAGCTCCCCTAGATGTGAGATCCCTCCTTAGAGGGATGAACTAACCTTGGGTTTTGTCGATGATGACTTCATGTAGGTGTTGAAGATGTAGATGCTCAAAGTTGATGTAGATCATTTGGAGCAATCCTTTGGAGTGAGTTGCACTTTCAACTTGCCTACATGGGTTAGTCCCACAAGGAACAAACACGACATAGAGTGATGCACACACAAGATGATGTCCATGAAAACATTAGGTTACCTTGTCCCTTGCCTTACCAACATGAGGGTTTTTGACTCCTTGAACTAGTGCAAGATGTGAAAGTTGATTGCACTTGTTCTTGCCAAAATGACATGAGTGAAGAATGTTGGCGGAGTCACCCTCAAGAACTCTCTAGTTCTTCTTCTTCGGGATCCACATCACTCTTGATGGGAATCCTTGGAGTTGTAGTTGTACTTGATGAAGTAGAACTTGACATAGTCTTGGGGACCCACTCGAACGAGGCTTTAGGTGCTTCTTCAAATGCATCAATCTCTTCTTGAAGCTTGTCCTTGCCTTTGTTCTTGTGGTCTTGTGGTGGAAGATCATCTTGAGCTTGTGTCCCCTTGAAGGAGGTAGGATCATACTTCTCTTGTTGAGGAACAAACTTTGTCTTGGGGTATTGATCTTCTTCCCACTCAACTCCATTGGCGTTGAACTTTCGTTCAAAACCAACACCTTGATTCTTAGGTGCCTTCCTTGCTTGCGTACAATTTCCTTGAATTGCTTACTCCCGGCAAGGCTCTTGTAAACACCTTTCTCTATAATTCCCTTCAATAAACTATTTTCTTGCTCAAGTATAACTTGGCTAAGAGAATAATTAGTGGAATCATGAGAACTACTAGAAGCAACAACATTGGATTTGACATTATTATTGTTACTACTAGAGGAAGTATCTTTCTTGTACTTGTTACTAGACTTGACTTGAGGCATGTAAGTAGATAAGAGTAAACGCTTGGCAATGTAAGAAGAACTTTTCTTGCGAAGATCATCATTGATTGCCTTTAAGAACTCATGCTCTTGCTCAAGATTGAGCTTTTCAAAGCGTAACTTCTCATGAGCCCTTAAAAGTTCTCGATGATCTTGAAGATAGTTTCATGAGCCAACTTAAGAGTGTTTAGTTCTTTAGTTAGATGCTCAATTTTCTCCTTATCATTGTCATTCGTTTGATTAGCATGATTAATTGACGTTTCATCATAGTATTCATCACTAGAGTTGTCAACAAGTAAATCATCATCCACAAGCAAGTCATCTTCATCACTATTAATATCAACATACTCGGGATGTGTTACCTTTGGACCTTTGGCCATGAAGCATCTTCCAACACCTTCATTTGGTGAGTCAAATATGTCGTAGGAGTTGGTTGACACAAGTGCTAGACCGGCAACACCTTCATCTTGAGTATATTCGGAGTCGGAGTGATAGCTTCTCTCGGAGTGATTGTCGGAGTCGGAGCCGGAAACCCATTCACCAACATGAGCTTGATGTCTTCGTTTTGTGTAGCTCCTTGATGACTTGTCCTTTCTTTCCGAATCCTTGCTTCTCCGTGAGGGTCTTCGTTCATAACGATCATCTCTACTCCTCCTCTCTCTTGGTGGTGATTCTTCTCTTTTACTCCTTCTTCTTGGAGAATCTTATCTTCTTTTGTAGGGTGCCGTACACTCATTGGAGTAGTGTCCGGGTCTCCCACAATTGTAGCAATTGTGCTCTCGACTAGAAGATCTCTTGTCATTGTAAGACCTTGACTTGGAGCTTCTTTCTTTGCTTCTACTTTTGTAGAATTTGTTGAAGTTCTTCACCATTAAGCTCAATTCTTCATTGAAGGTTGGTTTCTCACTTGATGATCTTGGGGCTTCACTTGAGGCTTTGTAAGCACCACTTGACTTGTTGTGAAGTTCCTCCTTATCCTTGAGTGACATCTCATGAGCAACAATCCTTCCAATGACTTCCGTTGGCTTGAGATCTTTGTAGTTGGCATCATTTGGATCAATGTGCACACGGTATCATACTTTCCATCCAATGCTCTTAGGACTTTCTTGATGATGAATTTGTCGGTTATCTCTTCACTCCCTAAGCCGGCAATCTCATTTGTGATAAGAGCAAGCCTAGAGTACATTTCAGCGACACCTTCACCATCCTTCATTTTGACCTTGTCAAGCTGACTTTGGAGCACATCCAACTTGGATTCCTTGACGGACTCGGTACCTTCATGCATATCAATCAAAGTATCCCAAATTTCCTTTGCATTCTCAAGACGACTGATTTTGTTGAATTCTTGAGGCACAATCCGTTGAAGATGATGTCACATGCTTGAGCATTGTATTGTAGCATCTTCAATTCTTCGCATTAGCTTCACGGTTCGGTTCTCTCCCATCGAAGAATTCACCTTGCAAGCCACGACAAATAAGTGCCCAACCGGCGGGATTATGTCCAAGAATATGCATTTTCATCTTATGCTTCCAACTTGCAAAATTAGTACCATCAAAGTAAGGACCTCTACGGTGATAATTTCCCTCGCTAGACGCCATACTCTCCTAGGTTGTGAAACCAAGGCTATGACCACCAAAAGCTATGGAAATCAAAGCAAATGGAGACCAAAGCTCTGATACCACTTGTAGGACCTTGAAGTATGTCTAGAGGAGGGGTGATTAGACTACTTGACCAATAAAAACTTAACCTTTCCCCAATTTTATAGTTTGGCAGATTTTAGCTATTTTAGGACAAGTCAAGCAATCATCACACAATTCAAGCAAGCATGCAAAGAGTGTATAGGCAGCGGAAATTAAAGCATGCAACTTGCAAGAAAGTAAGGGGAAGGTTTTGGAGGATTCAAACGCAATTGGAGACACGGATGTTTTTGTCGTGGTTCCGATAGGTGGTGCTATCGTACATCCATGTTGATGGATACTTCAACCCACGAAGGGTAACTGCCTTGAGTCCACGGAGGGCTCCACCCACGAAGGGTCCACGAAGAAGCAACCTTGTCTATCCCACCATGGCCGTCGCCCACGAAGAGCTTACCTCACTAGCGGTAGATGTTCATGAAGTAGGCGATCTCCTTGCCCTTACAAACTCCTTGGTTCAACTCCACAATCTTGTCGGAGGCTCCCAAGGGACACCTAGCCAATCTAGGAGACACCACTCTCCAAGAAGTAACAAACGGTGTGTTGATGATGAACTCCTTGCTCTTGTGCTTCAAATGATAGTCTCCCCAACACTCAACTCTCTCTCATAGGATATGGATCTGGTAGAAAGAAGATTTGAGTGGAAAGCAACTTGGGGAAGGCTAGAGATCAAGATTCATATGGTAGGAATGGAATATCTTGGCCTCAACACATGAGTAGGTGGTTCTCTCTCGGGCTGGTAAGTTGGAAGTGTAGGTTAGATTCGATGGCTCTCTCCACGAATGAAGAGGAGGTGGAGGGGTATATATAGCCTCCACACAAAATCTAACCGTTACACACAATTTACCAAACTCGGTGGGACCGAATCGTTAAACTCGGTTGGACCGATTTAGTAAACCTAGTGACCGTTAGTGATTTTTGGTGGGACTGACAAGCATCTCGGTGAGGCCGATTCGGTTAGGGTTAGGGCATAACGTAATCTCGGTGAGACTGGTTACACAAACTCGGTGAGACCGATTTGGTAATAAGCTTTCCAGAGAGTTGGTCAGGTAAACTCGGTGGGACCGATTTGCTCTTTTCGGTGAGACCGAAATATTACAAAAAGGAAACAGAGAGTTTACATTGCAATCTCGGTGGGACCGATCGCTCACTTCGGTTGGACCGAAACATTACGAAGGGAAACAGAGAGATTGCAACCCCATCTCGGTCTCACCGAGATCCCTATCGGTAAGACCGATTTGCTGAGGGTTTGTGGCAGTGGCTCTGACTTTTTGGAATCGGTGGCGCCGGATAGAAAGAATCGGTGTGACCAATTTTGGCTTTAGGTTTAGGTCATTTGTGGATGTGGGAAAGTAGTTGAGGGTTTTGGAGCATATCACTAAGAACATGAAGCAAAAGGCTCATTAAGCAACACCTCATCCCTTCTTGATAGTATTGGCTTTTCCTATAGATTCAATGTGATCTTGGATCACTAAAATGTAAAATGAAGAGTCTTGAGCTTTTGAGCTTGAGCCAATCCTTTGTCCTTAGTATTTTGAGGGATCCACTTTCATCATCCATGCCATGCCATTCACCGAGCTTTCTGAAATAATAGTCTTGGAATAGCATTAGCTCAATGAGCTATATGTTGTTATGAATTACCAAAACCACCTAGGGATAGTTGCACTTTCGGTCTACCACTGTCACGGAGAATAACAACAGGTGTGGGTGAGTAGAGGGATGGCTAGGCCAGCGATGGGAGTACGGTGGGCGGTGCGGCCTGTGGCAAGACAACCGTCATGTGAGGAGGAGGAGTAAGCAGTCCCTTGGTTGTGTGAGCGGGCCGAGCAGAAGAGCAGAGATTGAAGAAGCACGGCGGCCGTTGGATGGACATCCAACAATCACTGCTTGTGCGTCAACCTTTTTTTAGGAAAGCCTCAAATATGTGGAAAACAGCATACATCCCATCTGCCATCATTTCTAATAATTTACAGCCCATTTGCTAATTCTTAAGGTTTTTTTGGAGCCCATATTCTTTTTGTTAGCATTACAACCCATGTTGTGGCCACGATTAAAAAATTATACGAAATTTTGCATATTTCGGTGCGGTCCGAACTGTTTTTAATCCCGAAATTTCGACTCACATTCAAACTGATTTTAAAAATATATGTATATCAATATAAAATCCAACAAATTCTCCACGCATGAAAATTAATGTAATTTAAAATCTTGAAATGAAAAAAAGATATTTGAAATTAATTGCTGGTTTGATGTGTTTTTAAAAATGTACAACCAATTTCTCATTACTAATGGGCCATTTTCTCGGCCAGCCGAATGAAAGCTCTCCTCGTCTTGAAAGATTTGTAGCCCAACAGGCCTGACAAAGCGACTTACTTGACAAATCACAAAAAAACTGGGCTGTGGCCGTGGACCCGGTATCGGCCTCTCCACGTCTGATTACTCTTCCGATGGAAGTCGTTCCTTGACCACGTTGACCACGCGCGTGGAGAGCACCACAATGTGGATGAGGGCGAGGCCTAGGAAGGAACAATGCGAGCCGGGAAGACAGCGGTGGAAGCCCGCGAAGAGGAGTACGAGGGTTCACTAGTTCCGGCTGCGGTGTGAGGCTGCCGTCGCCCTTGAGAACTGGCAGCCAGTGGGAATAGTAGGGCGGTGCCTCTGCGGCAGCAGAGCCGCCACGGAGGCAGGAGCACGTGGCACGACCGGGCGCTGCTTTGGGCGGCCGGAGCAAGAAGACCAGAGGTTGAATAAGCACTATGGCCGTTGGATGGACATCGACGCAGTCACTTGGAACTAGAATCGTTCATATTGACTAAGTTGACAAAGCCCTTCGTCCCCGTCAACTTAGTAGGCCCACAAGTCATCCTCCCACCAAGGTGGGTCCCAGCTAGCCGGGGGAGTATTCATTTTTTTGTGCGTAATAAGGAGGCACTTCCGGTGGGTCCGAGCTGAGAGCGGGGGAACGTCTTTTCGTGAAATACGGTGGCCCGTCTGGTTGGTCCTAGCAGTTAGGGGGAAACGATTTTTTTTGAAAAATACTGGTGGCCCGTCCGGTGGGTCTCCGCTATCAGGTGGAGGAATAATTATTTTCCGCGTAATAAGGAGGCACTTCCTTGCGGCTGCCGTGGACCCAGCTATCAGCCTCTCCAGGTACAGTACTCTTCCGATGGAAGTCGGTTGTTGACCACATTGACCATGCCGCGCCGAGAGCACCACGGCGGTGGACGACAGTGAGGCCTAGGAAGGGGACGATGCGGAGACGGGGAAGACACGGCAGTGGATGCCCACGGAGAGGAGAGAATCTGGCGTTCTTGGTTCGGCTGCGGTGTGAGGCTGCCCTCACCGCAGAATAACATGGGGTGTGGGTGAGTGGAGGGATGTCCTGGCCAGTGGTGGGAGTAGTATGGGGGCGGTGAGGCCTCCGCGGTAGCACAATCGGCCACGGGAGGAAGGAGCAGGCGGCACGACTGACGCTGCTTTGGGCGGCTGGAGCAAGAAGACCAGAGGTTGAAGAAGCACTATGGTCGTTGGATGGACATCATACGGTCATCGGAGTCTTGACTAAGTTGACAAAGCCCTCGGCCCGTCAACTTAGTAGGCCCACAAGTCAGCCCAACAATATGGTGGGTCCCAGCTAGCAGGGGGTATTCATTTTTTTGGGCGTAATAAGGAGGCACTTCCTTGCGTGCGAAGATATAGCTGGTGGGTCCGACCTGTCAGCAGGGGGAACGTTTTTTTCGCGAAATACAGAGGCCCTTCCTGTGGGTCCTAGCTGTCAGGTGGAGGAATCATTATTTTGCGCCTAATAAGGAGGCATTTCCTTGCGTGCGGCCGTGGACCCAGCTGTCAGCCTCTCCACTTACAGTCCATTTCCGATGGATGTCGTTCATTGACCACGTTGACCAGGCCGCGCCGAGAGCACCAGGGCGGTGGACGACGGCGAGGCCTAGGAAGAGAACGACATGGAGTCAGGGAATACTCGGCAGTTGTTTCCCACGCGGAGGAGTACGAGGGTTCTTGGTTCGTCTGCCGCCGTCACGGAGAATAACAACATGTGTGGGTGAGTAGAGGGATGGCTAGGCCAGCGATGGAGTACGGTGGGGCCGTGAGGCTCTTGGCAGACATAGCCGTCATGGGAGGAGGAAGCGAGCAGTCCGCCGGCGCTTGTTTGAGCGGCTGGAGAATGAAGAGTAGAGATTGAAGAAGCACGACAGCCGTTGGATGGACATCCAACAGTCAATGCTCTCGTGTGTTCACTAAGTTGACAGGGCATTGCGTGTGCGTCAACCTTTTTTTTATGAAATCATACGCGTCAACTTGTAGTAGGCGCACAAGTCAGCCTCAAATATGTGGAAAACAACATACAACCCATCTGCCATTATTTCTAATAATGTACACCCCATTTGCTAATTCTTAAGAATTTTTTTGGAGCCCATCTTCTTTTTGTTAGCATTACACCCCATATTGTGGCCATGGTTAAAAAGTATATGAAAGTTTGCATATTTCGGTGCGGTCAACTATTTTTAATCCAGAAATGTCGATTCACATTCAAACTATTTTGAAAAATATTTTATATAAATATAAATCCAAATAATTGTCCACGCATAAAATCAATGGAATTTAAGATCTTGTAATGAAAAAAAATTGAAACTAATTCCCGGTTTGATGTGTTTTAAAAATGTACAGCCCATTTCTTGGCAAACCGAATGAAACTCTCCTCGTCTTGAAAGATTTGCAGCCCAGCAGGGCCGACAAAGCAAGTAGGCCTTGTTTAGGTATTTCTTAAAAAAATAGAACTGGGCTAGCCATTTTCAGCAAGAAAAAAAACACAACTGGGCTCATGATGTGGTAAACATAAATAAAACCCTGGCTAGACGGGCCACAACCCCCGCACAACCCCGTTGTTACCCTGATCCGTCGCTAAAACTAGTATAAATAACAACTGCTTGTTCCTAAAAAAAACTACGCGACTTCTTTGGGTCCCTCGGTGTCACCTGCTCGTAGTGTAATTCTCTCGTTTATTGACTACGTTGACAATGGCGTGAGCCCCAGATGTCCAACCATTAGGAGGAACCATATTTTTGGGCTTGTACTATAGAGGCACTTGCTTGCGTACTGCCATGACGCTGGTGGGTCCCTACTGTCATCCTCTCCACGTACAGCCATCTCCTTGTTCCTCTCAGTTATTGATGACGTTGACGATGCAAGAGGGCGACGCACCGTGCATGGCGAGCGAACCAAGGCCGCAAGGCGGAGGACGACGGTGAGGCCTCGGACGGAACGAACACGAGCCGTTGAACATGCACCGGTCCAGTCACAGGTGGAGGGGAGTACGATGGTTGACTGGTTCGGGCGCGGGTGCGTGTTGGGGCTGACATCGCCGGAGAATAACAGGACATGTGGGGGAATAGAGGGAGGGACTGGCCAACGTTGGAGGGTACGTACGGTAGGGCGACGGAGACGCAGCCAGCCATGGGAGGCGGGAGCAGGCGGAGCCGACGGGGTGGTTTGGTTTGGGCGGCTGGAGGAAGAAGAAGACAAGAGATAGAAGATACAAAACTGATGTTGGATGTCAATCCAACGGCTGGTAGGCAGAATCGTTTGTTGTCTGGCTAGTAAGTCGACACCACCTTGGATAGGCTATTTCCTCGCGGGTCCCAACTGTCAGAATCCAAATCTGTCACGGTCATGCAATAAGTTTGTGGGTGCTAGTGGGGGCTAATCACTTGGCTTCTGTAATGCACAGTGAGCTCAAGCAGCCGGCGAAAGTGATGTTATTTCCTTTGGTTGGGATTTGTTACAACATTTCACTATAAATTAAACGAATGGCAAGCCATTTGCCTTGTTTCAATGAAAATATGACAGTCACAGCCGAGTTGAAAAGGACATGAACATCTAACTCCAGCTTACAAACTTTAAAGCATGAGGGTTAATTGTTCATCAGGTTTACAAAAAAACCAGATTGAAAAGGGCAACAACATCTAACTCCAGCACTGTTTTCGACAGTCACAGTCTAATGGATTGGTCAGTTCCATAGAATGAACATCCTGGGTCGTAAAATTTACTGGATTATGACCACAATATGTTGTAAATAGAAGCGACATGTTGAAGCTCTTTTGCCCACGAAACTCCTTTTTGCTCTTCTACATACCCATCCGTCAAAACCATGCATTGATAAACTTAAGCCTGATGGACAATAGTAACCTCGCATTCAGCAGGAAGAATGTGAAAAATCTTGTGTTTGCACGGTTGGCTACATATCGTTCTAGCGTTATTGTCTTCAATCGAATCTCATGAGAAGTGAGAAAATCCCGATGCTTACGAATCCACCGATTGGTTATAACTTTCTTACCCGTCCACATTACCTAAATATACATGAAGATTGAAAGCAGTTAAGGTCTAAAAGAAGAGTGTCGAAAGAGCAACAAATTTGAACAGTTAATTCTAGTACACTATATGCGGGCTTCCAATGTGCGTGAAATTATCACCTTTATATACAACTTCTCCGGACATGGAAAGCATTGCAGCAAGCCAATAATCTTGTTCAGATCAAAACTATTCATTTGGATATATAAGATCTTGATGTAATCCAGCACCATTGATAGGCCATCCATGGAGAAACTCTTCATTGAGCATAGAACATAATATTAGTACAAAATGTGTACTCCAAGATGATATATAAATTATGCGAGAAATTTAAAATGCAGCTTATGGTTACAAGTGTAGATGATAATATAAAGTACCAAGAACTGTGGCGCCAAACACCATATTGAAATGAGCACAGAGATCATGTATTACACCCAAGGTCTCCAGTTTAGGCGCAGAGAGGACGGTTATTTGCAACGGTGAATAACTAGAATAAATGATCAACCTTTGAAGTGAAGGGGCATCTTGGATGATGAGCTGCCTTCCGTCAAAAGAAATTCCAATTCTTACAAGGTTAGGCGACTTTATTTGGAGACAACCGATTCTAACTGTGAAAACAAGCACCAAGCACTCTAAGCGCAGGCAACCGGAGTGGATGATGATGTGCAATGAGGCCTCCGATATCTGAACCCGCACAAGTGAAAGTTTCTTGAGAAATGGGAGTCGAAGGTTTAGTACCGATTATGCGGTAGGTAGCCTGACAAAAGGTGGCGATGTGGAGAGAGGAGGAAAACCATGAGATGGACATCAGTCTTTGAGGGCACAAGTTCATGGCGTTCGATATGTGGTATGTGATTTCCAGGGGAATAGTAGAACTCAAGCAGTTGTAGTTCTGTGAATTCAGGGGATTTCAGCCAGGCGTCCACCATGCAGGGCATGGTATGCTTGCTCAGGTAGCATGACGGGATGCAGAGGCTTTGAACGGAGCCCTGGTGGGAGTAGATGATGGCTCTGGGGATTTCAAAATTATTGAAGAGAGATAGCTGACGACAGTCGAGATTAAGGGGCACGACGCACCATAGAGGGCGCCACCGAATTGAGAGGACTTGGGCGCGGCAGCAATCCTTGGTGGGGAGAAGCGAGATGATCTCCCCAAGGACGGCATCCAGGAGATCGCTGATGCGGTCCACCAGAGATTCTACGGGTTCCTGGGATCCGGTGGAGGCGGGGTCGCCGCTTCTCCCCGCGCTACCCAGTGCGGGATCTACAACAGGCGTCACCGCTGGCGGGAGTCTCATCTTCTTGGCGCTGGGGTCAACCGACTCCATTTTCCTCGAGGGCGTTGCGTCGCGCTCATGAATTTGAGCAGAGTAACGAATGACGAGCCTAGTTGTAGTGTGAGCGAAGAAGAAGGGAGCTGGGGGTTTTCTGTAGGAGTGAGGAAGAAGGGGAGCTGGGGTTTTCTGTAGGAGTGAGGTGAGGAATTTGGGGGTATGAGTGGAGCGAGCTGACGTGAGGTGGGTGGGAGCGAGGAGGAAGAAGAGCACCCAGGTTTTTTTGGGGGGGGGGTGCTGGGTGTGGGTAGCGCCTCTCATTCAGTAAATATATGGGCTTTTGAATTGATTTACTATTTACTAGTGTGGATGGGCTATGAGGGAGTCCTGGATTAGGGGGTGTCCGGATAGCCGGACTATGACCTTTGGCAGGACTCCTGGACTATGAAGATACAAGATTGAAGACTTCGTCCCGTGCCCGGATGGGATTTTCCTTGGCGTGGAAGGCAAGCTTGGCGATACGGATATGTAGATCTCCTACCATTGTAACCGACTCTGTGTAACCCTAACCCTCTTCGGTGCCTATATAAACCGTAGGGTTTTATTCCGTAGGACGAACAACAATCATACCATAGGCTAGCTTCTAGGGTTTAGCCTCTCTGATCTCATGGTAGATCTACTCTTGTACTACCCATATCATCAATATTAATCAAGCAGGAGTAGGGTTTTACCTCCATCGAGAGGGCCCGAACCTGGGTAAAACATCGTGTCCCTTGTCTCCTGTTACCATCCGCCTAGACGCACAGTTCGGGACCCCCTACCCGAGATCCGCGGTTTTGACACCGACATTGGTGCTTTCATTGAGAGTTCCTCTGTGTCGTCATCCTTAGGCCCGATGGCTCCTCCGATCATCAACGACGATGCGGTCCAGGGTGAGACTTTTCTCCCCGGACAGATCCTCATATTCGGCGGCTTTGCACTGCGGGCCAATTCGCTTGGCCATCTAGAGCAGATTGAAAGCTACGCCCCTGGCCATCAGGTCAGATTTGGAAGTTTGAACTACACGGCTGACGTCCGCAGAGACTTGATCTTCGATGGGTTCGAGCCACAGCCAAGCGCGCTGCACTGTCATGAGGGGCATGATCTAGCTTTGCCGCTGAACAGTGTCCTGGAGGCCGCACCAGTGCCTGCTCCGACCCTTAGCTCGGAGCCGACTGCGCCGATCGAGGACTGGTGGCTGGACACTGCCTCGGGGGCTGCGATCTCTACGGCAGTTGAGCCATACACCTACCCTGTCCTTTGCGAAGCTCGTGACTCCAAGGTACCGGACTCCGAGCCTTCCGCGCCCCCGCTAATCGAATCCGATTGGGCGCCGATCATGGGATTCACTGCCGCGGACATCTTTCAGCACTCGCCCTTTGGCGACATTCTGAATTCACTAAGGTCTCTCTCTCTCTCTATCAGGAGAGCCCTGACCGGATTATGGTCAGGAAGGTTGGGATGCGGGCGGCGAAGAAATTCAAAGCCCACCCACCACCCACTTCGTAGCCACTGTCGATGATTTAACCGACATGCTCGACTTCGACTCCGAAGACATGGACGGTATGGACGACGATGTAGGGGAGGAACATGAACCAGCACCTATAGGTCACTGGAGAACCACCTCATCTCAAGATGTATACATGGTGGACACACCTAAAGGAAGCGACGTCGAGGAACAATGGGACGCTACGAAGGATCATTCCCTCGAAAAGCAGTCAAAACGGCGACATAAGCGCCGCTCAAAGTCCCGCCTCGACAAAGACAACAGCCATACATACCCAGCCATAGAGCAGGGCGAACCGGTGGACGACGAACATGCTATCGAGCAACCGTCCGAACAGGACAACCTGGATAAACAACCCATCCCCGGCGAAGACAACAGTCCGGACGATCTCACGCCGGAAAAGTTGCTGGAGCAGAAGAACCTCCACAAAAGGCTCGTCGCCACTGCACGTAGCCTGAAAAAGCATATGCGGAAGCTCAAAACAGCGGAAGATGCACTCAGAATCAGATGGAGCAAAGTACTCAACACCGCAGACAAATACGGCGATAGTCGTCGAACAAAGAGCTACCCAAAGCGAAAACTACTGCCCGAATTTGATGAGGAGGCCGTAGAGCCCCTGCAATCAAAAAACAAGGAGGCCACCCGGTCGGATGGACGACCCCATGGCAAACAGAGAGCGGCAAACGGCGCCGCACACAAGCCAGCACGCGATCCGCATAGGGATTCACATCAAAAAGATGGCCCAGTTAGATCTATCTACGGGCCAAGAAAGCAAGCTGTAGTAAGCAATGCAACACATCAAGTATCCGAACATCACGGTACACCTAAATATAGGGGTGCCGCACACCCCCCGTGTACATAGAGGCATACGACGGAACAACAGACCCTAGAGTCTGGATTGAGGATTACATCCTCCATATACACATGGCTAGAGGAGATGATCTCCACGCCATAAAATACTTACCCCTCATCCTCAAGCTCAAAGGGCCAGCCCGACATTGGCTTAAAAAGCCTTCCCGAAAACACCATTGGAAGTTGGGAGGAGCTCGAGGATGCTTTTCGGGCAAATTTTCAAGGGACCTATGTCCGACCTCCGGATGCCGACGATTGAAGTCACATAACTCAACAACCCGGAGAGTCAGCCCGGAAATTTTGGAACATATTCCTTACTAAAAAGAACCAAATAGTCGACTGTCCGGACACCGAAGCCTTAGCAGCTTTCAAACACAACGTCCGAGACGAATGGCTCGCCAGACACCTCGGCCAAGAAAAGCCAAGAACAATGGCCGCATTAACAAGCCTCATGACCCGCTTTTGCGTGGGAGGATAGCTGGTTGGCAAGATGCTGATACCGACAACCCAAGTACATCAAGTCGAGGGATGGAAGCGGAAACCACGACGCAGCAAGGACCAGCGTCGGACCAAGGGAAACAACCCGAAGAGCACAGCAGTAAACGCCGGATTCAAAAGCTCTCGGCAGAATCATAAAAGCTACCCCCTAAGGATAACAGGGACGAGCTATCTAACTTAAACAAAATCTTGGACAAGATATGCCAAATCCACAGTACTCAGGAAGCTCGCAAACCATACCCACAGAGATTGTTGGGTCTTCAAGCAGTCCGGCAAACTCAACGCCGAACACAAGGGGCTCGACACACCAAGCGAGGACGATGACGAACCCCACAAGCAGAGCACCGGAAAACAAAAGAATTTCCCACAAGAAATCAAAACAGTAAACTCACTTCACGTGACAAAAGGAAAAAATAGAGCGGCGCCCATAGAGGTACGCCATACGGCCTATCCCGAAGGAGTCCCGCCACTGGTTGTTAAAACCAATCACCTTCGACCATCAGGATTACTCTAGAAGTATACGGAATGCAGGTTGGACTGCCTTGATATTAGATCCGATAATTGGCGGACTCCAATTTACACAAGTCCTAATGGACGGTGGCAGTGATCTAAACCTGCTATATCAGGACACAATCCGCAAAATGGGGATAGACCCAACCAAATTTCGCCACAGCAACACTTCCTTTCAAGGGGTAATGCCAGGCCCATATGCCCATTGTACGGGCTCTCTACGGCTAGAAGTTGTGTTCGGCTCACCCGGCAACTTCCGCCGCGAAAAGTTAACCTTCCACCTTGCCCCATTTACAAGTAGCTATCAAGCACTATTGGGACGCGAAGCTTTCGCCCGCTTTAACGCAATACCGCATTATGCATCTCTTACACTTAAAATGCCCGGTCCACGCGGCATCATCTCGCTAAAGGGAAACATCGAGGGTTCCTCGAGTCCGGAAAATTGTGCGGTTGCGTTGACAGCCACACAATAAACCGGCTTCACCAATACAAGCACTTAGACAGGTCGTCCAGACCCCGGACACGGCTGGGCCGAGTCGGCGTAAACATACAAGGGCTTACTAGACGCATACCCCGTACATAAGGGGCTCCAAGATGCACAACAAGAGACAATAAAGCTCAATTTTATTCATTTTTGAATTGTACTTCGTTTATTTAATATAACATACATTTTCGCATGATCTTTTCAACTAAGTTCCTCTCTTTACTGAGATGAACACCGTGCTACACCCGTCCGAGGATACGGCTGCGGAACCACGGCGCATAAGCGTGCGAGGGACCCGTTGCAAGGATTCTTTTCAGATTAAGACCCTGCGTAAACCTTTTTACTGTCTCTTGTTGATACACATCCCCCGGTTCCTTGCTATAACCAAGGAGGAGGTTGGCATTTTGGCATCGGCCACGTCAGAATTTTGCGCGTACCTAGACACCAGGGGCTTATTACCAAGGGCGTTGTTCGGCCTGTTTTCATAAAGACCGAATACCTTAGGGAGTGTTCGGCGTCTCGAGTTAGGCCTTATATGCATCAGCTCCGAATCATGTCTTTGGTCAAATGTTGGGTTTGCCCGGCTCTTGTGTTTTGCTGCCTTACGTTCTGCTCTATCGGCTAATGCGGCACCAGGAGAACTACTGCGATTGTGCCCCGGTTCGGCCAAAGGAAAGCACCTCAAGAGAGAGAAAGCCGAAAACTGACTGTCATGATATAGCGTGAGACTGGTCAACCACTCGATGACCCGCTAGAATCTTTAGAATTCCTCCGCATTGACGAAGGGCCGTTTCCCGGTCAGGCACATACGCGCCCCGAATTCGGGTGAGCGCAGTGCCCCTAGGGGCTATATAGTAGCCCCACTGTCGAACTCCTATGGCTAAGTGAAAGTGATAAAGCATTATAGTCCGGTTGCCTAGTTTGCTGCGCTATCACCTCCTTTGTAGGACCAAGACGTTGGATCAAGTGTGAAAAGGTGCTTTCTGCAAACACCCCCGCATTATATGCGTGGGGGCTGAAGCCAAAGACTGCCATCTTTCATGTTATATACACATGTAAATTAACGGCCGCATAGGAGGTATTTTAATTCTTGAAGGCACAAGTATAAAAAGCTTTTATATTCCATCAAAACATTGTTTCACAATAATACATGTTATTCGAACATAAAATCCTTCGAGCACTGCGTCTCTATTAAACGAGCGCCCTGCAGAACTTCCCCGAAAATAGTGCTCGGCGGTACTCGGCTTCCGTCCGAATCTTGGGATGCAACATCGGTGGCCTTCATCTCCGCCCAGTATGTCTTGACATGGGCAAGAGCCATCCACGCACCCTCTATGCATGCTGACCGCCTCATTGCTTTGATATGCGGCACCGCACCAAGGAACTGGTGCACCAAGCCAAAATAACTCTTCGGCTCGGGCCTTTTCGGCCACAAATGAGTCACGACAGCCTTCATGGCAAGCCTGGACAATCTATTCAGCTCCGCCCATTCGGCCAAATGATCGGTTAATGGAAGTGGACGCTCTGGATTACGGAACTGCGACCAAATAAGCTCTTCCATCTCGTGATCCTTTTGATCTCCGAAGTGTTCGGCCGCCATGCTGCACTCGCCGCCAAGTCCAGATAAGCATCCTCCGAACTCCACAGCCGGTCCAACTGAGCATATTTAGGATCCGTGAACTTCCTCCGCAGCAGAAAGGGCTTTCCAGCCGCGATATCTCCGGCCTGACGTAGCTCCTCCTTCATAGCTCTCATCGCAGAGCGAGCATCCTTGGCCTCGGTGGTGGCCTTCTTCAGGTCCTCTTGCTCCGCTCGACCTTCTTTTTCAAGAAGCTCGCAGCTGTCGGTAGCATTCTTCAACTTCACGGCCATCTCGGCCATTTCCTTCTTGCTTCGGCAGTGAGCAGCATGTTCGGCTTTTAGCTCTTTGGCCGCCTTTAAGGCACCCGCATCACTTTTTCTGGCCTGCTCCTTGGCTCGGGCAAGCTCCGCCCGAAGGTTCTCCACAGCAGCGGCACCATCTGCATCAATCATAGATGTTGTAAGGCACGGGCATCAAGCTCCCTTACCAGGTGTCCCCGGAGAAACTGCATACCTTGTGACTTGTCAAGCCGCTTATTGACAAGCGCAATGTCGGCACCCGCCACGTCAAGTTGCCGCTTTAGTTCGACAAATTCATCAGTCCGGCTAGCCACCGGACGCTCCGCCACCTACATAGGAAGGGCGACATATTATAGCTGGGATTATGATCCTCGGCACGCTGTCATTTTTGACAACGCACCGAGTCTCAGGGGCTACTATCTACATAGGGCGCATTTTATATATGCGGAACCGTCAAAAGGTACATCATTGCACGTACCTCAAAAACCGTCAGTAAACTCCTGGCGGCCTCGTACAACCTGCTTTCCGCGGACGAAATTTTTTCAATCACCGTACCCATAAATGCACGGTGATCCTCTGAGATAGACGCTCGCCCGAGCAGATCCTTCAACTCCTCCGACCGTGCACCAGGAGGTGCCGGACTCGTCTGATGGCCTTTTTCGAAGTCCGGACATGGAGGGCTTTGGGGGGCCCTACGACCGCCCTCCACCCCTGCCGAATTCGGAGAAACCCTCCGCGACGACACCTCAGGATTGTCCGCCTCGCTAGGCGGTACGACAGGGGGAGGCGTTCCGCTCTCCATCATCTCTGGACGAAGATCCCCTGAAGGCGAGCTCTGCTGAGAAGGGCCGAGATCCGAACTACAAGGTAAAATTTTGGTTATCTTCAGAAACAAAACAGGGATGTCTCTTATTTTAAAACTCCCCTCTCTACTTACGGCTCACTGGAGGGCTGATCTCCTTGGGGAAATAGTGCGGCCGGGGCATCTCCCGGCGCAGGACCCTCTGGCGAAGATCCCCCCCCCCCCGCTTTGAGGCCTTGGTCTCCGGATCTTCAGAGGCGGTACTCTTCTCCCCTTGGATGGAGGGATTCTCGATCCCTCCTTTCTTGATAACCTCCTTAGCAGAGGTAGTAGCTTTCTTGTTCCCCCCTTCGCCTTCTTCCAAAGGCGCAGCCTCCAGCATCTTGGTTAACACGGGATCCGACGTGGTCTCAGGGAGGGGGGCCGGACACCTGATCAGTTTTGCTTTCGCTATCCACTCCTGTTTAAGGGACAACTCTTTTAAGGGCAAGTTTATGATAAATATACGGATAGCGTGTCCGGGTACAGGACTACTTACTTGAGTATCCGGGCGATTGCAGCTCAGACCTGCATCCTCGGTCAAGTCCGGACACATTGCTTGTGATCCGAAGAACAGTTTGTACATCTGCACGGGCGTTGCGCCCATAAAATGTTGGAGAGCTCGTGGTCCCTCGGATTGAACTCCCACAAAGTGAGGGGGCGACATTTGCAGGGTAGGATGCGACGAATCAGCATGACCTGCGCTACTACGACCAGATTGATCTCTCTCTCTAGGAGGTATCGAATACGGCCCTGCAACAAGGGCACGTCCTTAGACGGCCCCCAGTCAAGCCCCTTATTGACCCATGACGCCAGCCGTGGTGGAGGACCCGAGCGAAAGGCAGGTGGCGCCACCCATTTGGTGCCCCTGGGAGCTGTGATATAAAACCACTCTTGTTGCCATAGACTGAGCTCCTCTTGAAAAGAGCCCTCGGGCCATGGAGCCTCAGCATTCTTGCTTATAACAGCCCCTTCACTCACTGTTGCCCCTTGATCATCTTCGGCTCCACCTTGAAGGTCTTGAGCCACAATCCGAAGTGAGGGGTAATGCGGAGGAAGGCTTCTCATACGACGATGAACGATGAGATGTGGAGGATGGACTCCGGATCCAAGTCGTGAAATTCCAGCCCGTAATAAAAGATGAGCCCCCTCACGAAGGGGTCCGTCGGGAAGCTTAGCCCCCGAAGGAAGTGAGACGCGAACACCACGCTTTCACCGGGCTTGGGAGTGGGAATAACCTGCCCTTGGGCAGGCAGCCTATGCGAGATTTTGCCGGTTAGATACCTGGCATCTCTTAGCTTTAGGACGTCTTCTTCCGTGATGGAGGAGGGCATCCACCGGCCTTGAAGGTCGGAGTCGGACATCATCGAAGGTCCGAAGCGCCTGAATCTGGAGCTTTGGGTGTTGGGACTCGAGGCGAGGGGCGGATTCGATTGAGATTGGGAAAAAGGAGCGGAGCCTTGGTCTCTTTATAAAGAGGTTGAATACCAGGAGCCCTCCTCGTGACCGTTCGGGACTCGCCTTCGATAGGGGAGACATGCCAATGGGCACGATTGGGTTACCCACGCCCGTATTGATGAGAATCCCGGAATAAAGGGACACGATCTCTGCTTTGACAAGACGTGCCAAGGAAACCGCCTCGCTAAATGCTACCGAGGTGGGACAAGAAAAACAATCCGAATAAAGGCTTGGCCGTGGTGTGATATCGCTACTGCGAATACGTCGGCCAGATTGAACTTGTGTAAATATTATTCTCTCTATGGTGGTATGTGGAACTTATTTTGCAGAGCGGACACTATCCTTGTGTTCAAAATCTTCTATGAAGTATTCGGAGGAGGAACCCGCCTTGCAATGCCGAAGACAATATGCTACCGGACTCGTCGTCATTGAAGCCTGGTTCAGGGGCTACTGAGGGAGTCCTGGATTAGGGGGTGTACGGATAGCCGGACTATGACCTTTGGCAGGACTCCTGGACTATGAAGATACAAGATTGAAGACTTCGTCCCGTGTCTGGATGGGATTTTCCTTGGCGTGGAAGGCAAGCTTGGAAATACGGATATGTAGATCTCCTACCATTGTAACCGACTCTGTGTAACCCTAACCCTCTTCGGTGCCTATATAAACCGGAGGGTTTTAGTCCGTAGGACGAACAACAATCATACCATAGGCTAGCTTCTAGGGTTTAGCCTCTCCGATCTCGTGGTAGATCTACTCTTGTACTACCCATATCATCAATATTAATCAAGCAGGAGTAGGGTTTTACCTCCATCGAGAGGGCCCGAACTTGGGTAAAAACATCGTGTCCCTTGTCTCCTATTACCATCCGCCTAGACGCACAGTTCGGGACCCCCTACCCAAGATCCACCAGTTTTGACACCGACGGGCTGTTTTGTCTTGGGCCCAGAGGAACAATTACTACTAGTACAGTGGAGACACTCTACAACTACCCAGAAAACAATTACTACTAGTACAGTGGAGACACTCTACCGCTTCTGGCTCCTCCTAGGTCATTGAAACGTCTCCCTCTACTAAATGCCGTTATACTTTTGTTCACCGACATGCGGGCCATGTAGCGCACAGGCCCAAATGCCATCCACCAAATTAGAATGCAGTATGCAGGCGGAGAGTCACCCCGGTCGTAGCGCGGCAGTAACGAGCCGTCGTATCACAAAACCCCACCTCCCCACAGTCTAAGTTTGACGGACGAAGCAACCATCATTTCACTCTTTGCTGAATCCCCTTCTCCCTCACCGTATTCAAGAAAGGCAACACTTGCATCTGCCACTGTTCTTCTCTCCGAACGAAGGGAAGGTAAGCGGATCCGTGATGTTGGTATATTTTCGTTCAGAGAAAAAAAAGAACTTTTGCAAAGCAAAGAATCGATCCTCACTCTCTTTTTGTTTAATTGTCATTGCGATTGTGTTTCCTTTCGGTGGTCTCCTAGTATTCGCTGGTTTCATGATGGACCAAGGAGAACCAGGCAAAGATCTGCCGATATTGGAGCAGACGCGGAGGCTGATCCCCACGAGATAGAGAGCTCCAAGAAGATGGAGGCAACCACCGAGCCGACCCCAGATCACGCCACGGCCACTCTTGAGATGGTCAACGCCTGCTTGAGGTTACATCCCCGTGGCGCTGCAGAGCAGTTTTCCCCTTCGAGGATGTGCCCCCATTGAGCTGCCCAAGGTGATTTCCTTCTTTGCCGATCTCGATTGTGGTTTTTAATCTAAGTATGTGGTGATTTTTTTAGAAAACGAAGTATGTGGTGATTAATAATGCAAAATTTTATTAGCTTCGATGCCATGCTATACATAGTGGTTTAAATAACTTGTGTTTCTTATACTGAAAAGTAATTCAAAATTTGTTTACATTTCAATTAGAGACTGATGCGCATAAGGATTGTGTGGTAGTACATGTCACTCTCTAAGAGGCGGACGACCTGAGTATACGCTCTGGGAAAACAGAGTTCTTAGGCTGTTGGATCCTGGAAGCCATTAGCGGATAAACCAATGAAGAGTTGTATTCAGCCTCACCGTTGTCGAGCGTGTTGTCTAGGGTGTCTTTGAAGCACAAGAAGTTCAAAGCTACTCCTTCGTTTGTGAGGCATACTATTCTTGTCAAGCTTACGCAGAAGATGACGTGGCATGCCTCCACAAACAAGTTTATCAGTGGCAAGGCCACAAGGTTGTCTTCATGAAGGTTCACAGATTGAGCTGCTGCGGGACGTCCTCGATGATGTTCATGGCAAGGTCCGTCTTGTGTCCAGCCCAAATTAGATTGAGGCATGAAATAGTTGCCCCAGCTAGTGTTTAATAGTAGTTTGGATTGTGTCTAATTATCCGAACCTTGCTCAGTATCGACCCCTCTGGGGCTAGTACTCTGTTTTTATCCGTCTATGGGAGCTGCTTTGGTACTTTTGTGTGCTCGTGAATCATGTGAGAACCATCGTAATTGTTGCCAAACAGCAGGCGTCCTCACTAGTTTTTTCATGAATATGGCATGGTAAGACATAAGTTGTCACGGTTTATCATACGAGCAGTGTGTGTTTTGATGAAATAGAGCACTCGTTTGAGAACCATGTGCCGACGTATACATAAGTACTTGTAAACACTGTTGGTGCTACCCCACTTGTAAGTAGTTGTGCAAAACACGGCACATTGGCTCAGCTCGCTTTAACACTAGGCTATCGACCAGCTAGCAATCAACAATCGGATGTCTGACATATAAGCAACTATGTATCTTGTTACAGTGGTTCATGCAGTTAATTGAGGCCACAATGTAATAAATTCCAAACGTTCACACGCTAGTCCAGTGCTCATGTGGAACACTCACATTAAACTCGTCTTCATAAAAAACTTGAAAAGCATAAGTTAAGCAATTTTATACATCTCAAGGATTCATAGAACATAACAAACATATACTAGTTCACGGCAAAAGACAAAGTTGTGAGAAGGTTTACAAATCAGGAAAAACAAGCAAAAGGCTTCTTTGAGCAAAGGGCCTCCCGGCAGGCTTAAGTTTCCTGGAGTTCACTCTGGTTTTTTCTTGTTGCCACCATCCAGGGTTAGGTTCTCTCATTCCGAATAACCAGTTATAATTGTGGTCCGAAATGGAATGCTGAATCGAACCATGCGATTATCGACTGTGTGAAATTCTTGTGCATTCCACTAAATTTAAGCACCGCTTATTTGCAGAAATAAGCAGACCACAATGCCTCTTGTCCTCACAAGACTTTTGTCAAAAAACTGCGTGCGGCTGTGCTACTAGTCCTCGGTCCATGGATGAACTGGTAGAAAGTGCATTCCGGACTAGGATGCGATTGTTTTCGCTTCGTCCACCGACCGCAATCGGGAAGTAAAACGTATGAATCAGCTTCTTTTAGATTGCGTTGGTCATTCTACCTTAGTTACTACCAATGTAGGGATACCTTGAAGACGGGAGGTTAGACGACGGCAACGAGGGATAGCCATCTCATTTTGCGCAGTTGTACTAAAACTGAGGTGTGTGCTTTTGATTGCGCGGATAGAAACGATATAGAGACAGACATCCCTGTTTGCGCAAATACGAAATATGGTTATTTAAACAGTGACATATATTACTACTTTCCCCCGTTTCCTCTTAGAACCAAGTCCTAGATTCATGCTACAACTTTCCCACTTTCTTCCCTGTTTGAACCAACGCTTTGAGTCGACTGTATGAACTAGCTTTACTTCTAATAATAGTAGAAATCTAGGTGGCTTTGGAACAGCGGATGGAAGTAGAAAAGGATCCACACGAAGGGAGCTGGGGCGAGAGCAAGGCAGGTTTCAAGGAATATATACACGAGGTCATCGGCATGTGGCAAAGACGGCGTCGGGAGGCCGCATCTTGGCCACAATACCGCAAAGAGGAAGAAGGGGTCGGAGGCCCTCCCGAGCCGGCGCTCTCGGAGAGAACGGCACGGCCGCCGATCGGGATGCGCGGGTAGCTGTTGGTCTCCTCCCTCGCCACGATTTACAAAGCATGAATGATGCACCTACACCCCTGCCTTGCCGAGGTTGTCCGCCGGGTTTGTGACCAGCCGTGAGCTGAGAGAGAGTGTGGCCACCTATGTCTTGCTTAGATCTGGAGAGCATGAGAGAGTGAACGAGAGGAACCCTAGTAAAGCAAGCGCTAAGGCTCCTGCTTTTATATATAGTGGAGTGATTTTGTTGAACCAGCTTAAAAAAATGCGCTCCTACGTGTACCCGCGAGTGGGTGTGAGAGAACTAGTGCGTGCGTGCACCGCTTCTCTTCGTGAGAGTACAATATACTATGCCCAAAGAACGTTCGCCGCAAGAGTAATAGTATAAGTGTGTGACGTGTGAGCTAAAATAAAATGTGCGCTACTGCCTTTTGTTTTCTAGAAGTTACGAGGGTAGGGTGTGAAGAGCACATATGTGCGTGGCGTCTACCGCAGAGATAGACGGTGGGTGCGACGTCTTGAGTCTGCGAGAGGACTCGGGAGAGTCGTGACTCGTGAGGGTGCGTAGCGTGAGAGAGAGGGGGCACGTATCAATGCAATGCATGTGTCCGTAAATCATTATCCGACAAACGTTCGCCACAAGCCTTTTCACGATTTAACGCCAGTAAGAACCATTAGATCGGCATCCGACAGTGTCACTTTTGCCATGTCATTTAACAGAACAGCCACTCCTCCTACACACAATCTTCCACGTGAGTGTTAGCAACTGCCATAAGCTCCCTCCGTTCCGAAATGCAGTGCATATAGCTTTATTGAAAATTCGAACCTCGCAAACTTTTACCGAGTTTTCGTGTACCAAATTGCATATGTAGAATACCCTGTATATATCATTTCATTTATCTTTGAGAGGTAACTATAAAGATGGGTGAGGAGTCTACAAAGAAAGACCATCGTATCACCCGCAGCAATTTCAAGCATCCTTTAGTGTCGAGGAATATCAAAGGAACTCTATATGATATGATTTTTACAAGATTTTTTCCTTTAGAGCCAATTGGTTAATAGGAATATATTCATATACTCCACATTTCAAAGGAAATAAACATGATATCATTTCTATAGCTTTAGAGCTACTTGGTTCATATGAGGATTCCTATACTCCCTTAATTTAAAGGAAAATAAACATTAGCATATATTCAATAGAAAAATTCCTATGATATGAACCAAATTACATCTCTTTTCTAATCCCTCCTCATAGGATTTGAGATACATGTCCTCTCTAGATTCAATAGAAAAGTTCCTATGATGTGAACCAAATGACATCCCTTTTCCAATCCCTACTCATAGGAATTGAGATGCTCCATGTCATCTCTTTCCCTACAACTTCCATGTATACATCTTCTATTCCTAAATAGATAGTACAACCCACTAGTAGTTTTTTACAAAACATGCAACTATGGCACAATAACTATATAGTGTGCCAATAACTTTGAAAGATGGTCATTTGGATGAAGCTAACCCGACAAAGGCGAGAGATAGGCAAATCCGAGCACTACTGGCTGTTGGATATCATCAACATTCCAGCAGATCTGCCACATGTACAATTTAGAAGACTCCATGGTTGAACTTAAGCATAATGCACAAACCTCAAAACACAAGCACTTCTCCTTTGTTCTAGAATCTTCTATATCATAATTGATTTTTTTTTCTAAATGAATTGCCATTATTTGTTTTTTACTTTATGATTTAAAATGCACAACCCCATGAATCTTAACATTTTTATAAAACTAATTGATTTTGAATGAGATGAACTATAAGAACTAAACGAACATCTACATCATGCGTATATGACTCAAAGCTTTACATGCTATAGTGTGTATTTATTCATAATTTGGTTTCGAAATCTCATGTGTTCAATACATGTGTACCTTACTAGTTTTGAGTAGAGTAGCAAATTTCACGCGGCCCCGGGTATATCAAAATGCAGGCCCATGCATCATTGCCTTTTCGGTCGAACCCACGTCCACAATTTTTGTACGCATTTATATCTCCACCGGTCCCCGTACCCAAAATGCTGCCTCGTTCCCGTAAAACCAAGCGGCCCACACATATTTAAGGCGCCGACCGAACCCGCTTTTACTACGACGTGGCCTCAAGATGCCGTAGTACTCCTACAAACCCTACCGCCGCACTCATCATCCGTTTTCTTCAAGAGGACGAGGGAGAAGCCGATTTGTAGTGGAGGCGCTCTAAAAAAAGGATCTGTAGTGGAGACCCCTACCCTAGGGTGCCCTAGGTAGCTGCCACACGCATCATTGTTTTCTCTTTTCTTTATGCTCTTGTGACCTAGAGTGAAATGATGGTTGCTTCGTCTGGCCCAAAGACTCCAAATTAATGCGGAAAGGTGGGGCTTTGTGATTTGACCCTCATCGCTCATTTTCTACTACTACGGCGCTTCGACCGGGTGCCTCCAATTCCATCCGCTGCTCGAACTGTAATTTGGTGCATCACACGGAACAAGACGGTGGATGAGCCACATGTCAGCCAAAGGGGTCTGTTAAGTGTGTCGCCATTTCGTGCGGATCGACCTCGCTTGAGTTGTTACGCCAACACGACATGTGAGCAGCCTACCACTTGGTTTTGCTCCTTGGTGAATCCCGACTATATTGATCTAAAAGATACTTGCTGATCTACCCTATCAGTCTCGGTTTTTTATTTTTAGGCGTCTCGGTTTATAGGGCCTGCACGTAGTTCTATGTCATCCATTTGACTAACTAAATATGAGTTACTATGTCACAAAAAGTATATCATTGGATTCTTAAGCGGATGTAGTTGTATTTAAAAGTCGAGGGCGGGGCTTTTCATGCGCGGTAGGCGGCGAGGCAGTTCCGCCTAGTCGGTTCGACAGAGACGCGAGAAGACGAGGGAGTAGACTGCTGCAAACGTATAGCTGTGTGATTTGACAAATGAAGTTATCACCGGATGTGTGTGAGGGCCTGTGATTTGACTTGCCATTATCATTTTAATCATGGCCACGACCGGGCGTGAGTCTCCCGATTCCGACCACCTCCATACAGGTGCCTCTCCCAATGCTCCACCATGTAGTAGAGGCTGGCTCTTGCATGAGAGCCCACTTCTCCACTTTTTCCTTGCCTCTCTTTCCTCCACATATGAAAAAATGCCATGTAAAGAGCAAGTACAATAGAGCTGACTCAGCGGGCTATAAGATATAAACTAGTATATTTTTGCTTAGTTGGAGGAAAGAGAAGAAGAGAGAGAAGGTAAGCGGGCTCTTGGTGAAGAGCCAGCTCTAGCACGTGCTCCTAGGCACTTTGTGAGAGTGAAATGTGGGCCATATAATAAATAAGTAGTACACTCTTCTAATCAACTATTATACATGTTGGCTATAAGATAGGCTATAGATGACATGGAAATGGCTTATAGCCAGCAGCTGGCTATACTATTAACCATGCTCTAAAGCGCACTATTGTACTTACCGATGCGTGTACAAGTTCATGGAAATTTAGTGGTCATTCATGCATTCGTTCTAACTAATGCCTCGGTAAACATAACTTTTTGAGAAAAACGAGCGTACTAATTACTTGTGCAAACTACAAAATTAATTCGACCACTCACCGTCTACCTTGGTTGGAGAGATTTTGAAATTGAGCCATAAACTGGAAAGGAGGGAGTAGTAACTTTTGTCTCGATTACTATTTGTGGCCTTGTATAGATGCAAAATGTATTTTTTTATAGTGGTCTTGTATAAGTAAATGGAGGGAGTACTAACCAAAGTATACGTAGTAGGGATGAGGAGTAAATGGAGGGAGTAGTAAAATTTTCTCCAAGGCCGTTTTGAACCTTTTCCAAGGCCGTTTGTTGTTCAGTGGCAATGCAAACAAGTTTGGTATAACTAGGTTCAATATCATCATCAGATTCATCATCATCAGATTCATCATCACCAGATTCATCGTCACTAAACTCGGATGAGGAACATTCGGTTACCTTGTCTCCCTTTGCCATGAGACATGATGCAGAAGATGATGATTCTGGTTCGAAAGTCATCATTTTGAGAGATTCGTTGAAGTCCTCAAACCAAGGATCATGACGGGTTCGATGACCTTCATAGACGTCAGAGATTCGGTCCCAGATAAGCTTCCCATTGCAAAGATGCATAATGCGCTTGAATTCATCTCTGGATAGGCAGGAACAGATGATGTCCTTCGCCATGATGTCAAGTCGAGTGTACTTGCGAATGTCATCAGCGCCCGCCTTCTTGCATAGATCGATAAGCCCAATCTCAGTGACGGTCCACAGCTCGTTGTTCATTGCCATGAGGCGCTTCCTCATCATGGCCTTCCACTTGGGATAATCATGACCGCCAAAGATAGGGCATGTCACTTTCTTCATACCTGTGGTCGACATAACTAAAACTCCAGGTGGTTAAACCAAAATCACACAGAACAAGGGAGTATCTTGCTCTGATACCAATTGAAAGTGCGTTATATCGACTAGAGGGGGGTGAATAGGTGATTTTTATGAATTCTTCACTAAGGAATTTGCTGGTGAGGAAATTCCTAAGCGAAGAACTACTTGCAGAGGAATAAGTACTCAGAAGTAAGCATAACAGAATGCGGGCATGTTCATCATGATGAAATGAAGAAAATCACAGAGTACAGAAAGCGTAATCACAGGATAACACAAGATGAAGACAAACAGACTGAAGAAATTGAACTGAGGAAATTGAGAAAGTCTTCAGTCAAAGTCTTCAAACACAGATATGAACAAACACTCAACAAAGTAATGAGGAAATGAAAGAGTTGAGGAAATAGAACCAGTAAGGTTGGTGAAGACAATGATTTTGTAGACCAATTCCAACTGCTGTCTCAGATGTACGCCTGGTTGGAGCGGCTGAGTATTTAAACTCGAGGACACACAATCCCGGACACCCAGTCGTTGAGCACGCAGCTCAGGACACCAAGTCCTCACCGTATTCTCCTTGAACTAAGGTCACACAGACCTCGTCCAATCACTCGTGGTAAGTCTTCAGGCGACATCCAAACCTTCACAGACTTGGTCACTCGGCGATCCACAATTCCTCTTGGATGCTCTAGACCATGACGCCTAACCGTCTGGAAGAAGCACAGTCTTCAAAGGTAACAAGCGTCGGATCCACGCAGGATCAATCTCTTGATGATGCTCAATCACTTTGGGTTTGTAGGAGTTTGGTTTTGGGTTTTCCTCACTCGATGATTTTCGCTCAAAGTCCTCGGAGGATGGGTTGCTCTCAAATGACAAGTGTCAAGTTCTCTCGGAGCAGCCAACCAGCTAGTGGTTGTAAGGGGCGGCTATTTATAGCCTAGGGAGCAGCCCGACATGATAAGACATAAATGCCCTTCAATGATATGACCGTTAGGTGGATAAGATATTTTGGGACAGCTGGCGCGCAGCACAGCAACGATCAGAAATTTGACTCTCAAATTCCTCAGGGCTATCATGTTCCTCCTTTGTGTAGGCAATTCAGACTGGCGAATTCCTAACTCCTCGATCAGAACAAATTCCTTAGCGACCGTAAGAACTTCGTCTCACATCAAGAAATTGACTGAATCTGTATGAGATTTCCAAAGGATTCACTCAAAGGGATTGGTAGGTGTAGGATTTTGAGTTGAGCATCACATGGAAAATTTTCCTTAGTATTTCCTCGACCCCCTTTAACAGTGCGGTGTTTCCTATGACTCAAGAAAGATAAAATGAAACTACGAAAACAAAAGTCTTCACGCTTCATGTTCCTCAAATGAATACCAAGTCTTCAAGGTCACACCAATTTCTTCACTTTCAAAGTCTTCAGAAAGTCTTCAGAATATCAAAGTCTTCAGTCGACGAACTTCATTTGTAGGGGGCGACTTACTCTGTAAATATCAAACGCCTCATAGACTTATATACCGTGTACACTCATAAACACATTAGTCCCTTAACCTATAAGTCTTCAATACACCAAAATCACTAAGGGCACTAGATGCACTTACAATCTCCCCTTTTGGTGATTGATGACAATATAGGTTAAGTTTTCAACGGGGATAAATATATGAAGTGTAAATACTGATATTGAGGAATTTGATTGCAAGATATAGAAGAACTCCCCCTGAAGATGTGCATAGTGAGGAATTTGCTTTTGAGGCATTTAATTCAGCATGCGTGTATTAACACATAACGAAGAATAAGCATGTAGAGGAACACATCAAAAGTATCAGAGCACCATCGGGTTTAAGATTACAACTCGATCCAATAAAAGTTTCAGAAGGACGAGAGTTGTAACTTAGCAAAAGAAAATGCCCATATAGTAGACCCGCTTGAAGACTAACTCAAATTTCTCCCCCTTTGTCATCGAATGACCAAAAGGATCGAAACTGAGGACTAACGCTCAAGAATATCAAGTTGATGAAGGAGCGCCCGGTGTTGTCATGGTCGGTTGTCGTAGTAGGGCCTGCCGCAGTGTCGTCCAAGTCTTCATTTTCATCAGTGTCGCGCGATGAAGAATAGGAGCTGGCCACCAAGGAAGGAACCTTGACCTTCTTGAATTTCTTCGGAGGAGGTGCAGACCATTCAAATTCTTCCTTGAGACCCATGTTCTTCAGATCTTCTGCGCTGTAGAGATGAGATAGAACAGCCCAGGTACGGTTGAAGGTTTCATGGAGGTAGTATTGGTTTTTCTTCACTGCATTGTGTGTTGAGGTCATGTTGTGAAGAATTGAACCAAACTGACGCTTGACCCATTTATGATTGCGATCAACCTTCTGATGAAGACTGAGGAGTAACACACGATCAGTCATCATCCTGGGTGCTGTGGCTTGAGGATTTTGCTTGGCTGAGCTATTGGCGGCAGAGTCATGTGTGGCAGAGTCATCATTGGTGGAGTAGGATGCAGCCTTGTGAAATTCACCATCCAATGGACGAATGCCTTCATCTATCACAGCGGTTGCCTTGCCTTTGTCATCAGTTGAGGAAAATGTTCGTTTGAGGACTTCAATTGGAGGCAAGTAGCTGCAGTGGTTCAGAGTATCAGCCTTGTAATTGAGTGAATACCTTGTCCTGATGAACCTCATAATCCATGGTGCATAAGGCTTCAGCTCAAAAGGTGACATAGCAATGTTTGCCAGAGTCCTCATGAAGAAATCATGGAAGTTGACGGGAACGCCATGAATGATATTGAAAAGCATATTCTTCATGATGCCAACGACTTCTTCATCATTTGAGTCATGGCCTTTGATAGGACTCATTGTCTTCGTCGAATGCGATAGACGGTCCGAGGCACATATAGTAATTCCTTGACGAAGAATTTGGTTCGAGGTGCACCTTACAGCTTCAAAGGCTTCATCAGAACTTGCATGTAGTGATTTGTAAGCTCAGGTTCGCTGTAGATGCAACGAGCACCATCAAGGGGAGGACTGAGTGGGAGGGCATGAAGCAATTAAGTTTCTGGCGCCTTGTAGTGAGTATATTCTGTCATCCAGTCCAGTACCCATGAGTTCACATCTTCAGAATCTCCGGTGATGTGCAGCGTCGCATAGAATTGAAGAATGAGTTCTTCATTCCAATCACGAGATGTCGGTCAGAAATTCAGCAATCCAAAGATCGTGAAGAACACCGAGGATCGGCTCAAGCTGGCAGAGATTCCATGTCCACGTGAGGAATATGTGCATGATCGAAGACTTTGCCTTTGTTGAATAGCACAGAGGAATAGAAGTTGGCTTGACTAGCAGTCCAGAAACGCCTCTTCCTTATGCAAGCAGAGTCATATGGGTTGTAGTCAGTGAAGAATACATGCTTGCCGAAGAAATCTTCAGCCTTGAACTTTTGCTTCGTTGAGAATGGATTCTTTGGCTTTGGCAGTGGAGTGTCAGTGAGTTGCATCACTACCTCAAGAATCGCAATCTCAGGTTCTTCAGGCTGAGGATTTTGTGGTTCCTCTTCATATGCAGTCTGCGTGTTCATAGGATCGGCAGGAGTTCTTCAAAGACTAGTGGCTGGAATTTCTTCATGCACGGACGAGGTGGGATGAATTTCTTCAGAGCCCATTTGAACCGTTGGTGCAGGGGACTGAGGAATTTGTTGGATTGGGGTAAAGAGTGGAGAATTGGGATGCTGACTTTCCCAAAAGTCATCATTCATTACAGGCGTGGTGCATTCAATATCCACGTCTTCGTCTTCAAATTCCTCAACACCAGCCTCTTCAGCTGTGAACTGAGGCATAGGCGAGGAAATGATTGGTGTTGAAGGGATTGCATCCACTTCAATTTCTTCATCAATCTGCTCTGACGAAGCAGCAGAATGATTTTATTCATCAGATCCGCTTGGGATCTCATATTCTTCACCAAAAGGAACAAGGTCCTTTGATGGCATGGAGGAAATTGGAACAACATCAATTGAATTTTCAAATGAGCTGGTCATTGGCTTCATTTTCTTCGGGGCCGAAGAATTTGACGCAGCTGATGCTTTCCTTTTCTTCACTGCAGCTCGCTCTGCAGCCTTGGTCGTCTTCACATCTGATGCAGATGGAAGGATAGGAGTTGGTGTAGGCGCAGGAGGAGCTGAGGAATCTGTTTGAATTTCCTCGGTATGGCGATGCGATTGCCACGACTTCTTCGATTTCTTGGTGCACCACTAGTGGATGCCACGAAAATTTCTTCGGCCGGTGGAATGGAGTCATCAGCCCTGGAACTAGCATTGTCTTCAAAGAGGCTAAAAATCATCGTGGTCTTGGCATGTTCTTCAATGAAATTTGGCGGAGGCTCCACTGAGGAATTTCTTATTGCGATGGGGCTGCAACATTTGTAAACTTCTTTGTCAGTTGACAAATCTGACTTTGGCTCCTTGCCAATCGGCATAATAGGCATCAAAGTCATCACCGAGGGCTTTGATTTCAGATCGGATCTTGAGGAGTTCCTCGGTTGTCATTACGACAACGTTTTCCTCGAGAACTTCTCTTTCTGGCCGAGCCTTCTTGATCTGCCTTGCCTTCTCAAATTTCCATTTCTCTTGAGAGATGAAACGAATTGACATGTGACTTTGTCCAGGAGTCAAATGAAAATCAGGCATAGGTGTCTGTGGATCCTTGTGCCATAGATCAATGTATTCAAGGATCGCCCTTGGATACAAAAGCAGTGGCACATGTGTGCCTTTGGCTCTAGCGGCCCTAACTTTTCGGTCTCTGATGATTTCTGCAAGTTCATCATCATCAGCTTCATCGTCAGATGGCACTTGGAAGGCAACCTGTTTCTTCTTCGGACTTGGCCGAGGACCTCGTCCAGCAGTTGCCTTTTTCTTCAAAGCAGTGGGGCTGATGAAGAATTTGGTGCTGGTGAGGAACTTCTTTGAGACACCGAGGCAATAGAGATGCTGCACTCCTTTGTACGTGGCGATGCATGCAGTGCCGAGGACTATGGAGGAGCTGTTGAGGACTTTGGAGGAGGAGCTGACGATTTGGGAGGAGCAGGAGCAGCATGAGGAACTGGCCGTGAGGGCATTGAAGATTCTGGCCCTGAGGGCATTGCTGAGGATTTTGGCCGTGAGGGCCTTTGTTGGTGAAGCACTTGGCTTGTGCTGGCTTCTTTGCCATTGATTTTCTGGGCTTGACAGGGCCTCGGTGGCGCAGCAGATAGCAGAGTCTTCATTGAATTTCCTCACGCTTATTTGGCTTGTCTTGCCAACTTGGCTTGGCGCTTGGCCCATTCTTCAGAAAGTCCTCACCACGCTTCATCTTTGGTGGGGTCGACTTCTTGGCAGTGCCAATGGAGCTCTTGGGCATGGAGGATTAAGAGCAAATTTCTACATATACTTTGGAGTAACATACGCATTCTCCTCCATTCCCTTGCCCATCTCCTTTCAATCCTCTGAATGCGCACCTTGCGCTGATTTTTATTTTCCTTGCCAAACTTGGCTTCATCAGTGTGCAATAGTCGGCATATATGTCCTCGGGTATTTCAAAAGCCGTCATGACCTCGGGCCTCTTTCCTCCTTTAAGGGGCTTCTTTCCTTACGCCATATTCTTCAAATTGAGGAATTTGAACAATCGAATTCTATGAAGAAGTATGCAACTTTTCTTCGAGGAACGCTGCAAATGAGTTAAGTTGATGAGAACCTAGTGATTCAAAGACGGACATGAGTACCTGTGAATAGAGTATAGTTGCGAGGAATTTGGAGAGGTCATATGCGTTCTCAGAAGGTTTAAAAAAATAACTAGTTTGAGGAATTTGACCAGATGAGCCTTGAATAATTTCACTAAGCGATATTTGTCTTAGGTTCCAGAGTTGTATAGATCGAGGATCCACACAATTGAGAAATCTTGAAGAAAAATCATTGCTTAGAGAAACAAATCAAGAGCGTATTTCGTTTGAGGTGTTCATATGTGTGAAGATTTGAAGAATAAACACCTTTGAAGATTTTCAGGAAGGTTTGAGAATCAAAGCGAGTAATAAAAGTAACTTTTAATTACCCAAACTGAAGAACACGAAGAACTGAGAAGTGTAGATTAGAAGTTCGTCATTTCAGATCGCCCACGCCCTAACTCGGCGGAGGAAGACAGCTACGGCAGCAGCGGAGTGAAGATTTCCACGGTCGGCGCGAGTACGACGGCTACGAGGTCGAGGCAGTGAAGCTCTTCCTCACCGGCGACGATGGAGTAGCGGTGGCGCTAGGGTTTGAGAAGCTCGAGCGAGAGAGAGAGCGGTCGAGCGGAGTAAAGGAAGTGAGGAAGGGGAGAGGGGGTATATATAGCCATGGTGAAAAACTGTTCGCTCAAGATTTTGGAATTAACGTGCCTGACCCTTCTCATTGTCTTGACATGTGTCACCCACGTACTGAAAAGTGGAGGTCGTGTCAGATCGTGGGTGAATAGATAATTCTAACGTAGGAAGCGGAACGGATTGAGTGGCAAAGCCGAAAATTTGGATAAGATTAGTTTTAAAGTTCCGTTCACAATTTCTTCAGCTGACAAGGACACAGTGAAGATTTTGAACGAGTTTCAAATAGGATGCACATGAAGAATTTGTGAATAGATTGGGTTGAGTATAGCATAGAGGGGGAAGGGTCCGATCACATTCACTTAGCAGAAAAAGCAACATGAAGAAGTAGCCATAAGTGAATGTTGTAGAGGACATAAACCCATATATATACATAGTCAATGAAGAAAGACAACAGAAACAGTGAAGATTTTGCAAAGTTGAAGAATTTGAAAAACTGAAGAATTTCAAAACTGAGGAAAAACTCAAATTGAAGATTTTCAACTTTGGTGGTGGCGTGACCCACCGTATAAGAATGATGATTTCAGACACCGCGTACAATTGTCGTAGGGTTCTGAGGATCAAATTCTTCATTAATTTCTTCACACTTAGAGTGTTATTCTTCATTGATTGAAGACAAACGTTTCTTCATGTGTTGCACATCTAAATCATCAATTTTGCATAAGTGTCAGGATGTGTGTCCTTTTCAAAGAACATTTGAAGATTCTAAGATATTTAGCTCACACCGCAACTTGCTAAATCTCTTCTCATCCAAAGGCTTTGTGAAGATATCGGCTAGCTGTTCTTCAGTATTCACATGATCAATAAAGATGTCGCCCCTCAACACATGATCGCGAAGAAAATGATGACGAATCTGAATGTGCTTTGTCTTCGAGTGCTGAACTGGGTTGTGAGCAATCTTGATGGCACTCTCATTGTCACAGTAGAGAGGCACATTCTTCATGTTGATGCCGTAGTCCTTGAGAGTTTGCTTCATCCACAGCAATTGAGCACAGCAAGAACCAGAAGCAATGTACTCAACTTCCATAGTAGACAGTGATACGCAGTTTTGTTTCTTCGAGGACCAACAGACCAAAGATCGTCCGAGGAAATGACAAGTACCAGAAGTTGACTTGCGGTCCACACGATCACTAGCATAGTCAGAGTCAGAATATCCAATGAGATCAAAAGTAGAGCCCTTGGGGTACCATAATCCTAGTGTTGGTGTGTGAGCTAGATATCGAAGAATATGCTTCACAACCTTATGGTGTGATTCCTTCGGTGTTGCTTGAAATCGGGCACGCATGCAAACACTAAGCATTATATCTGGCCTAGATGCACATAAGTACAATAAAGAACCAATCATGGAGCGGTATACCTTGTGATCGAAGTCAATACCATTTTCATCAAGGCATAGATGGCCATTTGTGGGCATAGGAATTTTGACGCCTTTGCAATCTTGCATGCCAATTTCCTCGAGAACATCCTTGAGGTATTTCTCTGAGATATGAATATGCCATTGTGTTGTTGACGAATTTGAAGACCTAAGAAGAATTTCAACTCTCCCATCATAGACATTTGATATTCTTCACTCATCATATAGGCAAATTCGTCACTATAACGTTGGTCAGTACAACCAAAGATAATATCATCAACGTATAGTTGGCACACAAACAGTTCACCATCATATGATTTAGTAAAGAGAGTAGGGTCGAGTGAACCGGGTGTGAAGCCATTCTTCATGAAGAATTCCTTCAATGTATCATACCACGCTCGTGGGGCCTGCTTGAGGCCATAGAGGGCCTTGTTGAGTCTGAAGACTTTGTCAGGATTCTTTGGATCTTCAAAACCTGGGGGTTGAGCAACATATACTTCTTCCTCAAGCTTAACATAGAGTAATGCACTTTTCACATCCATTTGATATAAAGTGATATTATGATGGTTAGCATAAGCAAGTAATATGCGAATAGCCTCAAGTCTAGCAACAGGTGCAAAAGTTTCATCGAAATCAATTCCTTCAACCTGTGTGTAGCCTTGAGCTACAAGTCGTGCCTTATTACTCTCCACGAGGCCATTTTCATCTTGCTTGTTGCGGTAGATCCACTTTGTGCCAATGATATTATGCTTGCGAGGATCTGGACGTTTGACCAGTTCCCAGACGTTGTTGAGCTCGAACTGATGTAATTCTTCTTGCATGGCCTGAATCCACTCAGGCTCCATAAATGCTTCATCTACCTTAGTGGGCTCTGTGATAGAGACAAAAGCATAATGCCCACAAAAGTTAGATAAATGTGAAGCTTTTGAGCGTGTGAGAGGACCTGGTGCTTCAATGTCATCGATGATCTTATCAACTTGCACTTCTTTTGCAACGCGAGGATGAGCTGGTTGTCGTCGAGGAATTTGATCAGCATTTTCTTCAACACCATTTTCTTTAGCATTATCCTCAGGTGCAAAGCCAGATAAGTTAGATGGATCAACTGGAGGTCCCTTTGCAGCAACCCATGAGGTTTTGGGGTACTGCTCAGGCTTCCAATATGTTCCATCAGCTTTGAGTTTCCTCTCAAAGGCAATACCCTCTTTCATAGGGTTTCGGTTGAGGATCTGCTTTTAAGCACATCACAGAGAGTCTGATGCCCTTTGAGGCTTTTGTACATGCCTGTCATGTACAATTCCTTCACCACTGCATCGTCGGTGATACTAGCAATGTCCTCGGATGAGGAATTAGTGAAAGCAAGAGGTAGGTGAAGAATTTGTAATAGTTGAAGCATTTGAACATTGGTGAAGAATTAATGATTCACGTTCAATGCACTTTAAGCATGGAGGAACAAATTCTTTACGAGAAGCGCTGATTTGTTGAGCAAGTAATGAATCGCGCTCCTTCTGAAGATCTTCATAACTCACTCTTAGCTTCTCAAGATCTTGCTTTCTTTGAAGAAATTCATAAGAAAGTTTCTCATGATCAGACAAGAGAGTGTTATGATGACCTTGAAGGCTGTCAAACCTAGGCTGAAGTCTCACGAAGATTTTCGATCGAGGGCTTTAGTGCGATCCATTTCTTCACCCAACATATCATCACTTTTATCTAGCATGTTTTGAACCTTTTCCAAGGCCGTTTGTTGTTTAGTGGCAATGCAAACAAGTTTGGTATAACTAGGTTCAATATCATCATCAGATTCATCGTCACTAAACTCGGATGAGGAACATTCGGTTACCTTGTCTCCCTTTGCCATGAGACATGATGCAGAAGATGATGATTCTGGTTCAAAAGTCATCATTTTGAGAGATTCGTTGAAGTCCTCAAACCAAGGATCATGACGGGCTCGATGACCTTCATAGACGTCAGAGATTCGGTCCCAGATAAGCTTCGCATTGCAAAGATGCATAATGCGCTTGAATTCATCTCTGGATAGGCAGGAACAGATGATGTCCTTCGCCATGATGTCAAGTTGAGTGTACTTGCGAATGTCATCAGCGCCCGCCTTCTTGCATAGATCGGTAAGCCCAATCTCAGTGACGTTCCACGGCTGTTTCATTGCCATGAGGCGCTTCCTCATCATGGCCTTCCACTTGGGATAATCATGACCGTCAAAGATAGGGCATGTCACTTTCTTCATACACGTGGTCGACATAACTAAAACTCCGGTGGTTAAACCAAAATCACACGGAACAAGGGAGTACCTTGCTCGATACCAATTGAAAGTGTGTTATATCGACTAGAGGGGGTGAATAAGCGATTTTTATGAATTCTTCAACGAGGAATTTGCTTTGGTGAGGAAATTCCTAAGCGAAGAACAATTCTGTGGAATAAGTACTCGTAAGTAAGCATAACGAGAATCGCGGGCATGGTCATCATGATGAAATGAAGACAATCACAGTCTGTAAAGCGTAATCACAGGATAACACAAGATGAAGACAAGCGGTGAAGAAATTGAACTGAGGAAATTGAGAAAGTCTTGATCAAAGTCTTCAAACACAGATATGAACAAACACTCAACAAAGTAATGAGGAAATGAAAGAGTTGAGGAAATAGAACCCGATAAGGTTGGTGAAGACAATGATTTGGTAGACCAATTCCAAGCTGCTTTGTCTTAGATGTACGCTTTGGTTGGAGCGGTGAGTATTTAAACTCGAGGACACACAATCCCGGACAACGATCGCTGAGCACGCAGCTCGGGACACCAAGTCCTCACCGTATTCTCCTTGAACTAAGGTCACACGGACCTCGTCCAATCACTCGTGGTAAGTCTTGAGCGACTTCCAAACCTTCACAGACTTGGTCACTCGGCGATCCACAATTCCTCTTGGATGCTCTAGACCATGACGCCTAACCATCTGGAAGAAGCACAATCTTCAAAGGTAACAAGCGTCGGATCCACGCATGATCAATCTCTTCAGGGATGCTCATTCACTTTGGGTTTGTAGGGGTTTGGTTTTGGGTTTTTCCTCACTCGATGATTTTCGCTCAAAGTCCTCGGAGGATGGGTTGCTCTCAAATGACAAGTGTCAAGTTCTCTCGGAGCAGCCAACCAGCTAGTGGTTGTAGGGGGCGGCTATTTATAGCCTAGGGAGCAGCCCAACATGATAAGACATAAATGCCCTTCAATGATATGACCGTTATGTGGATAAGATATTTTGGGACAGCTGGCGCGTAGCACAACAACGGTCAGAAATTTGACTCTCAAATTCCTCAGGGCTATCATGTTCCTCACTGTGTAGGCAATTCGCACTGGCGAATTCCTAACTCCTCAGTCAGAACAAATTCCTCAGCGACCAGAAGAACTTCGTCTCACATCCTTTGAAGAAGTTGACTGAACTGTATGAGATTTCCAAAGGCTTCACTTGAAGGGATTGGTAGGTGTAGTATTTTGAGTTGAGCATCACATGGAAATTTTTCCTTAGTATTTCCTCGACCCCCTTTAACAGTACGGTGTTTCCTATAACTCAAGAAAGATAAAATGAAACTACGAAAACAAATGTCTTCACGCTTCATCTTCCTCAAATGAATACCAAGTCTTCAAGGTCACACCAATTTCTTCACTTTCAAAGTCTTCAGAAAGTCTTCAGAATATCAAAGTCTTCAGTCGAAGAACTTCATTTTTAGGGGTGGACTTTCTCTGTAAATATCAGACTCCTCATAGACTTATAGACCTGTGTACACTCATAAACACATTAGTCCCTTAACCTATAAGTCTTCAATACACCAAAATCACTAAGGGGCACTAGATGCACTTACATGTTGCGAGCCACCGCGCGCGTGGGCGAGGGAGCGGGCGTAAAGGCGTACAATAGTAGTAGTAGTAGCAATAGTAGTACTACTACTACTCGTAAGCAAGCTTCACCTCATCCTGCGAGCCACCGCGCCCGTGGGCGGGGGAGACGGCGTACTAAGCAAGCTTCTCCTCGTTCTGCGAGTTGCCGGGACACATCAAAAGTACTCCAGTGTATAGAGCCTTGCCTCTAAGGTAGGCCCCACATGGTTTGCCTCTTTTTTTTTATTTAACATAACGCGTCAATTCGTAATTTGTTTGTTCACCCGTGGTAGACGATCCTCCCTCCACCAATTGGACAACCAGAACACTTGCCAAATTACCACGTGGGCTGCCTTTTTCGTATAGAAATGAGCTCCACCGTGTACCAGCGGGTGTGGTTGGGATCTGAGGCAGTATGCGTGCGCCGTGTGTGCACCTCTTCTCTTCGTGAACATCCCCACCTACGTGGGTGTGTGTGAGAGATACAAACCCTAGACATAATGCGTCGTCCATCCCCATGCCTCCGCCCGATCCGACCACCGGTCACCACGCCCCTCCTCCTCACCTTATCTCTCATCTTTCTCCCTCCATTTTTATATACAAGGGCCACTATCAAAATTACAATTTGCAGATATACAAGGCCACTAAAACTAATCGATGCAATATTAATGGTGTTTGCCTCGTGGTACTAGCAAAGGAGGACATTAATTATCCCTTGCATGCATGCGGAGTTTGTAAAAATGCATCTTGATGTTTCGTGCAATGCACGGGCATGTTGCTAGTCCATGAAAACAACACATGGCAAAATTCCACGGTGAACGAGGGATTTGAATCTGTTGGGAGGGGCTGTTTGGATCTTGACCGGGGTAGCCAAAATATTGGCGACTCTTTTGTCCACCGGTGCCTTTGCCACCGATGAACGAAGAATGGCTCGGATGCTCATGTTGTCATGCATCCTCCAGCGCGCATGTTGGAGACGAGCTCGCACGAGCTGTGTTGTTTTGTCCCACAACACCACCCGAGCCGCCCGCAGACCGACCGACGACCCGCAAATTATGCCATCCAACCGTAGTCGCGCACATTATGACAGCAACTCAACCAACCGGACGAAATTCACGCAAACACATAGGCAAACTGATATTTCATATAAACAATGACGGAAATCATATAAAATACCGGATTTTCATACAAACATGATGGATTTCATTACATTCAAATGAACTACGCGGTGCTAGTTCTGGACGGCACAGGTATATAATACCTGGTCCAAATGGTCGTCCGCTGAGGGAGTCCCGGATTAGGGGGTGTCCGGATAGCCGGACTATCACCGTTGGCCGGACTCCTGGACTATGAAGATACAAGATTGAAGACTTCGTCCCGTGTCCGGATGGGACTTTCCTTGGCGTGGAAGGCAAGCTTGGCGTCTGGATATGTAGATCTCCTACCATTGTAACCGACTCTGTGTAACCCTAACCTATCCGGTGTCTATATAAACCGGAGGGTTTTAGTCCATAGGACGAACAACAATCGTACCATAGGCTAGCTTCTAGGGTTTAGCCTCCTTGATCTCGTGGTAGATCTACTCTTGTACTACCCATATCATCAATATTAATCAAGCGGGGTAGGGTATTACCTCCATCGAGAGGGCCCGAACCTTGGTAAAAACATCGTGTCCCTTGTCTCCTGTTACCATTCGCCTAGAGCATACGATTCGGGACCCCCTACCCGAGATCCGCCGGGTTTGACACCGACATTGGTGCTTTCATTGAGAGTTCCTCTGTGCCGTCGCCATCAGGTAGGATGCCTCATCTCGTCTTTAAAGACGATACCCTTGCCAAAGGAGCCTTGGCCGCTGGCTAGACTCTTCGGCTAGGTGGTTTTCTTATGACCGCCAGTCCGGCCACCGCGCCGACAATGACCTCTCGAGTCATCGAAACCAATCTCCATGTTAATTCGGAACTTGCCAAACAGTTAAATCCGATCGAGCTCTCCTCCGTAAACGAGCTCTTGGATCGCATCGCCGCCCTAAGAGTCGCAACAGACTACGACCGGATCGGGCCTAAAACCGATCTGAGAGAGATCAACTCTCCCCAGGCTACCCATCATGTTGCTGTGATAGAGGAGCAATGCGGCGATTCTTCTTCTATCTTAAGGACTAGCTACGTCCGGATTCCTGATCCCTCCATGCCGGATTCCCACAGAGGGACGGCTGTCGATCAAGCCACGAACTTAAAGTCGGTGGCGGGTTGGACTCATTGGATAACACTCAAAAATCCAAACTTCCGAGTTCGGAAACTCCTCGGCCCCTGAGTCCTAAATTGGGCCGGGGTTCGATCTAGTTCCACCGCCCACCCAAACATTAGCGATCTCTCTCGAATTCGGCAAGAGCCCGCTGAAGCGATTACATCATTCTTGGGCGATTCCTCCACAGTTATGAACAGGATAAAGGACTGCCGAGAGGAAGACGCAATCCCAATTTTCTGCAATAATTGCACGGACAAGGGAATCCTAAATGCCATAAGTCGTCGCGAAATTACACGCTTCACGGACTTGGTGACCATAGTACAAAAGTACTATGCGATGGAGAGCGCCTGGAAAACCGAAAGTAAATTTTGGGATAATCCGGCCCCGAATACATCCCTAGTCCGAAATAAAAGGGTGCATCATTATCAAGCACCTGGGTTAAATACCAAAAAACCAAAACCCCCTAAAGGGTACAGAACCGTCTTTGGAGGGTTGGCTAAGCGGACCTGCAAAATTCATATACGAGGGCGCCACTCCAACTCATAGCCTTGAGCATGTTGGATACTACGGCAGGTGGCCAAAAGTGGTGAGGAGCTTCTAGCTTGAGAATCCCAGCCAGCAACACCAATGCAGTGTTAACAGATCTTGAGACTTTCACATCAAATAACATGCAACGAACACTCCGCAACCTTGCGAAGTCTACCAAGTAGCAACAATAAATCCATGGAGTGACACGGCTATTACCTTTAATGCGGTGGCGAACCTAAATTCGAACAGCCCGAGCACGGCCGCATTGGTCCTTAGTCCGATAGTGGGCGGCTTTAGCCTTACTAAGGTACTCATGGATGGCGGCAATGGACTAAACCTCATCTATGAGGAAACCCTCCGAAAAATGGAAATAGACTGGAACCGCATTGGCGAAGCAGCACAACCTTTAGAGGAATAATCCCTAGCCGGAAGCATCTTGCAGGAAAAATCTGCGGACGTAGTGTTATTTCATGGGACAATTACAGGTCCGAGGAGGTCACATTTCAAGTGGCCCCGTTCAACAGCGGATATCATGCTTTATTAGGACGAGAGGCATTCACAATTTTTCAAGCTCTACCCCATTATGGGTACATGAAGCTTAAAATGCCCGGTCCTAACAGAATCATCACTCTCGCTAGTGATCCGAACATAGCACTCCGCGCTGAAAACAAGACAGCCGCACTAGCCCTCGAGGCACTATCCAAAGCCCTAGAGGCTGAGGAACTGACTGCGCTGCGCTCCAAGGTGATTAGGGACGATCTGATACTCGACAAAAGATCCAAGTCCACGTCTTTTAAACCAGCGGATGAAATAGTCAAATTCCAAGTCCACCCAGCGGACCACAAAAGGCGGCCTCCATTGGGGCACAATTAAACCACGATGTAGACGCGCACCACGAGAATTTCTACAAGAAAAGCGGGACATCTTTGCTCGGCACCCTTCGGACATGCCAGAATCCCACGTCGGTGGTCGAGCACAGCCTAAATATCCTAAAAGGATTCAAGCTAGTCAAACAGGCTTTTAGGCGCTTTTAGAACCCAAGAGGCAGGCCATGGGAGAGGAGCTAGCCAAACTTTTGGAAGCCGGATTCATCGGAGATATAAAACATCCGGATGGCTAGCAAACCTGGTGATGGTACCAAAGAAGGATAAATCCTGGCGCCTATGTGTTGATTTCAAAGACCTTAATAAGGCTTGCCCAAAGGATCCCTTCCCCTCCCTCGAATTGATCAAATTATTGACACTACAGCAGGACACGACTCATTGTGCTTCCTCGACGCGTACTCCGGCTACCACCAAATCAAGATGGCGGAGCCAGACCAAGCTGCAACAACATTCATCACTCCATACGGCCCGTTCTGCTTCAACACAATGCCCTTTGGGCTCAAAACGCCGGTATAACATATCAGCGCATGATTCAGACATGTCTGGCAAACCAGATCGGCAAAACAGTGGAAGCATATGTAGATGACGTGGTCGTCAAAACCAAACACGTCGAAACTCTAGTAGATGACTTGAGGCTCACATTCGACAGTCTTCGAAAATATGACATCAAGCTCAATCCGGAAAAATGCGTCTTCGGCGTTCCAGCCGGAAAGCTCCTGGGCTTCATTGTGTCCGGTAGAGGAATTGAAGCAAACCCAGCCAAGATCCGAGCTCTGTCACAATTGGATATTCCAAAAGACCTCAAACAAATACAAAAATTGACGGGATGTGTAGCGGCTCTAAGCCGCTTTATTTCCCGTTTGGGAGAAAAGGCGTTACCCCTTTACCGCCTCCTCAGGCGCACCGAACACTTCGAGTGGACGGATGCCGCCACGGCCGGACTCGAAGAAATAAAGGCCATTTTGGCAACAAATTCGGTCCTGGCCGCGCCCAATGTGGGCAAACCAATGCTATTATATATCGCCGCGACACATCAAGTTGTCGGTAGCGGTGCTCGTTGTCGAGCGAAGCAGATGTACACCGGTTTCCTCTTCAAAACCGGTTTACTACGTGTCCTTGTCCTAACTCCATGCAAGTCCGGTACCCACACTATCAAAAGATAGCATACACGGTGTTCATGGCATCCCGGAAGCTGCGACACTACTTTCAAGAGTGTTCGATAACGGTAGCCTCCGAAGTACCTCTTAACGACATTATAAACAATCGCGACGCAATGGGCCGGATTGCTAAATGGGCCATAGAGCTCCTTCATTTGACATAACTTATAAGCCACGACGATCTATTAAGTCACAGGTTTTGGCCGACTTCGTGGCCGAATGGACTGAAGCCGAACTCCCTAAAGAGTACGGCGCATACTCCAATTGGATCATGCACTTTGACGGCTCCAAAATGTTGGCGGCACGAGGCTGGTGTAAATCTGGCGTCCCCAACCGGGACACGGTCCATACGTCCTTCGATAATGTATACAAACTCCAACAACACGGCGAATACGAGGCCCATACGCACGGCCTCCGGATGGCGATCTCCATGGGCATTCAACGCCTAGAGGTGCACGGGATTCGAACCTCGCAATATCTCAAATAAGCGGAGACTTCGATGCCAAAGATCCAAAAATGGCAGCATACCGCAATGCGGTCCTAAAAATGTCGGTGAGGGTTGAAGGGCTCAAATTTCATCATATAGCCCGGGATAACAACCAGGTGGCGGATATATTAGCACGCATCGGTGCAAAGCGCGATGCCGTCCCGCCTAACATCTTCACAGAACGGCTATTCAAGCCATCCGCATTACTATGGGAAGGAGTCCGGCAATAATAATCCGGACCCAACCGCACCGCTGACGCCCGAACACTCGACACAACGGAGGCTCGCCCCGAAATAACACCCTCCGCTCACAAAATAATGGCGGTTATCGCCCGTGGGCCGGAACCATTCCTAGCCTACCTAACTAGGTAGGAACTCCCGAACCAAAATGAGGCTCGTTGCATAGTACGGCGATCTAAAGCCTACAAAGTCCATGAGGAGAGCTTTATAAGAAAAGCACTACGGAGTCCTTCAAAGGTGTATCTTGAAGAGGAAGGCGAAACCTCCTGGCTGAAATTCATGCGGACTGGGTGGGCACCACGCCGCAGCCGGGCCCTTGTAGGCAAGGCCTTCCGTCTGAGGATTTTATTGGCCCGGCGGCCCGGGCAGAATCTTGCGCAGGACTTAGTCCAACGATCGTCGGTTGCCGACTTTTGCTAACCAAAGCCACATGCCACCCACCGCCCTTAAAACTATACCCATCACCTGGCCGTTCGCGATGCAGGGGCTTGACATGGTTGGACCCCTTAAGGGAGGAACCCACAAGCAAAAATACCTATTGGTCATGGTGGATAAATTCACCAAATGGATTGAGGCCAAGCACATTAAAAGCGGCGAATCCGGACCGGTGATAGACTTGATATCGGGGGTAGTGCTGCTATTACGGTGTCCCCACGGTATCATCAACGATAACGCGACACCAACTTCACGGCCGATGAGGTCAAATTATGGTGCAAAAACATGGGCATCAAGCTCGATTACGCCTCGGTCTATCACCCTCAAACCAACGACCAAGTCGAGCGAGCAAATGGTCTAATCATGAGCGGCATTAAATCCGGACTAGTGCGGTCCCTCAAGGAATCTAACACGACCTTTGGGTTGAGGAGCTCGACTCCGTACTCACGGGGGCTGCGGACCACGCCGAATCGTACTACGGATTCACACCATTCTTTATGGTGTACAGCGCGAGGCAGTCCTGCCTGCGACATAATACATGACTCACCTCGCGTGCGCATGTATGAAGAAAGAGAAGCCGAGCTTGATCGGCGGGACAGTTGGACGCATTGGAGGAGGAGCGCGACGTGGCAAAAGCTCACTCCGCATTCTATCAACAGCGAGCTCGAAGATATCAAAGCAGGGAAATGCGGGCCAAAGCTTATAACGTTGGCGAACTAGTTCTACGCCTGCCGGACAAGAAAAAGGACAAACTCAAGCCCAAATGGGAAGGTCCCTTCATCATCGACCAGGTCCTGACTAGCGGAGCATACCGTCCGCGAAACGCATCGGATAACCAACTCGATCCGAACCCATGAAACGCAGCCCGTCTACGGAGATTCTACGCCTAAGTGCCGGACTCCAAGTTCGTCTCCTTCCTCCGTCCACATTTTCTATTTTTGTTGTCTTTTATTTCTCTCCTTCCTCCTTCTTCTTCTTGAAGCCTCTAGAGGCTCGTTTGCGCTTTTTTTTTTACACACTTGGCGCTTGTCCGCGCTCATTATACACAGGGGCTTCTTTAACAGAAGCTTATTTATCTGGCTTCATGCCCTACACATGCGTTAAACTTCCGCATGTACCTTTTATTCACCATTATATGCATCGATATGACTTAAGTTTTGGCCAAGCTGGGTTGCTGGCTCCTGTGCTTACCCCTCGTTCCCGATTGTTCGGCTAGGTGGTAAAGGAGCACCTCTTCGATTATTCTTGCCGGGTCACCGGATGTGTACCTCAGTAGGTGAAGCCGAAAGCTAGCGTTCTTAAGGGAATATTCGGTCGGTGAACTGAAAGATGATTTTTAACTATTTACCCATTTGCCCCAGATGATTTTCTTCTTTCGTAGCAGCTTTGACATGCACTTTAGGGCATGCATCCCAGCGAAAGGAACTCTTAACGGAGCTATTCTCCCTGGAAGATGTTTCTTACTACCCATGTAATATAACATAACTAGTTGGGCACTTATACGTCTGACAATAATGACCCCTACGCTTTGGTCTCCATGCATACCCGGTTCTTATATAACCACGAGGGTATTCGGACACACTCAGGACTATTGGGTCCTTAGGTCGAGCGAAAAGGTCCGCTATGACAAGCGATCTACAATCCGGCTAGAAGACATTTTTTCATGTCACATTTTACATAGTCAACTCGACTCATTGTATTCCTCCTCAATGCCATCTAATAGGCTATCTAATTTACAATCTTCTTTGGGAATACTTGGCGACCAATTCTACTTGGCCGTACACTAAGCTTACAGGATCTCCATCCCATCAGGCCCCACAGGTCCGACCTCGGCCATGTGGTTTGGGTCAGCAACCGTGTCTGCGTCTTTACCATGGCCGAGCCTCCTTTGGCGCCTTTGACGGCAGCCGATATCTTCCATAGTCGGAAGCGCCGCCGTGCTCCTTGAAGCCGCTCCGCCAACTCCCCAATGCCTTGGGCAGGGAGATAGATGGCCACATGGCCTGGCCGATGCCTTTCATCACTGCCGGACTCGTTAAATGCGGTGGCCTTGATTCGGGAAGAAGATCACCAAGAACTGGGCATCTCCTCCTCGGGGCGACACAGTGAGCAAACCTGCATACATGTTTATGTTAGTCGCCTTCCTCGCCGAACTCTTTTAAAGTTCGCTCAAGCACTTACTAAAAATGCCGCTGACGAAGCCGCGATTCTCCTTCTGAGTCGGACAAGCTGAGCACAAACATCCTTTAGTTCCTCACCCAGCTTGGTGTTGGCGTCTTGGAGGTTATTTTTCTCCTGCCGCACCCTCGTAAGCACGCTCTACTTGACCTTTAGCTGGCGCAAGAAACTGCTTGTCGAGATCTAGTCCGGTGCCATGTGCAATATTTTTGTCGATTTACAAACCCGCCGCACTTCATAAACTATTTATCTTTTAAAGCGTATATTACGGTGGGGGTCTCTGCGGCTCCCCACATGGCGGCTAGTGCGTCCTCGAGTTGGGCCTTGCACTCTTCAAGCTCCTGGGACAATCGGGTATTCTTTTACGAAGATCCTACATAACAAATGATCCTTAAATCAGTTATTCTAACTATTTTAAGTCTCGAGACTCTTGGCATATATAACTATCAAATTTCCTTACCGTATGTCCTTTGCATCTTTGCTCGTGGCTCTGGCTAGACCATCTTGAGCGGCACGCAGGTGCGCATCTCCCGAATCGAAGGCATTCAAGGCCTCACAGGAGAAACATGTCGTCCACGAAGAACTATCCGGCGGTGCACGTGATTCAAGGCGCTCTCCACCTCGGAGTTGGTGGCGGACAACCTGTCGGCATCCTCTGTCGGAGGAGCATCCGGCGCGCGTCTCGTGCTCGCCTCGGCCTCCGGACCCGGCTTTGAAGCCTGGCGGTGGAGGTTCGATTGGCAACCTCTCCGGACTCAGTTCGGCGAGCGCTCTTTTTCCTGAAAAGAGCACCAGCATTAGTAAGCCTTCCAGGAATCAATCCTGGGAGTATGGTGACATGCCATACCGTTGCGGCGGAGTTTCGATCCGGACCGCACTTCTTTTTTAACTTTCTTGAGGCCGCGCCCTTTGTTGGCCAGCCGCGGGCTCGGCTTCTGCCTCGAAGGTACCCCCTGCGAAGCACCATTGGAATGCGGTGATAAAAAATATGCATGGGTGGGTCATTATCAGGATTTTGGGACCTCGGTGTCATTTACCTGTGAGGCTGGAAGTATTCCGGGATAATCGGCCGTAATGGCAACCAAAGCATTGTCAATGCTAAGTTGGTAGAACACCCCGTCGATCAACTCCACCTTTATATCCGGATCCTCTTCGGGGGTCGGATCGAGGACCGCTCGGATCCTCGGGTTGAGGCGGGCTGTGTATCTTCTCCATATCCGGCGCAGTTCTGCGCAAAAAACCATGAAATGAGATATTTAACCAAACATGGATCGTGACAGGTCAAAAAGATGTTTGCTTACCCAGCCGAGGATTATTCAAGAAAACTCCTTGATGGATTGACGCGAGGAAATCCTCCTCCTCTCCTTTATACATGGCGGACAAAGATCTTCACCAGTTCGGTGACCGATCCCGCCCTTTGCGGCCGTGGCTGGTGGCATCGTCCTCCCGTTGAAGTCCCACATAGGGTGGCCCCTATATTGGGCGGCTGCACTCCCCTCATGTCTGATTGCCATGACTCCAATCATGGTCAATCCGGCATGAGCCAAGAACCTTATTCGGCTCATCTAATAAAGGACATCGGTCATTTTCCTCCGGCTCCGAGGGCGCCCGGCTTAAGGCGCTTCTTGAGGAGGAGCATTGCTGAACTCCGGAAGGCCGATCCGAATAGGATCCGGCAGCGGACGTCCTCCATGTAAAACCATTCGAAGGCCGGTCTTGGACGCCTTCTTTGGGGTTCGGATAGGTATCCGGTCGGCGATGCGCCATAGCTCGGCTCCGCCCACTTGATATATTGACCCCTCATGAGAACGGGGTACTAGGCAGAATATTCTCTTCCACAGCCGAAATGAGCCTCGGCGCCCAAGAACAGTTCGCAAAGGGCCACGAAGCCCGCGATGTGCAAGATGGAGGCAGGAGTAAGATGGTGCAATCGAGGCCGTAGAACTCCAAGAGCCCCGGAGAAAGCGGATGGATTGAAATCCGAGTCCTCTTACTAGATAAGAGATGAAGCATACCCGCTCTCCTTTAGAGGGATCGGGGCGCTCTCCGCTTGCTTTCCGCCCTTGTAGATGGCAAGTCCGGCTCGAACCCGGAACCATGAAGGCCGGGGAAGAAATCCCTTGGCTTGGAGTATAACTAGCTCGCTATGCGGATCGAGCATCTCTCCCAATTTCCGGGCTGAGGGCTGGGAGCGCGAGAGGAGGAGCCGCGTCGACTGTCCATGATGGAATGGGCTTTGGTCAAAGGCGCTCCGATAAAAGCTTGCGAATGGGGGATGATGTGACTTAGATCTAGAACCTCGCCCCTTTTATAGGCAGCTCATTTGCGCAGCCAGGGGGGTAATTGTAAAAAAACCCTGGCTTTTCGCATTCATTCAAACACGTGGAGGATGGCCTTTATTGGGCGTAGAAGCCAAGGAGCGCAGCATTTATCAGAAGCCAGACACTATTCGACAAGTATATGGAATTTGGAGAAGAACCCGCCTCGCAATGCCGAAGACAATCAACGGGCCGGACTCATCGTCATTGAAGCCTGGTTCGGGGGCTACTGAGGGAGTCCCGGATTAGGGGGTGTCCGGATAGCCAGACTATCACCGTTGGCCGGACTCCTGGACTATGAAGATACAAGATTGAAGACTTCGTCCCGTGTCCGGATGGGACTTTCCTTGGCGTGGAAGGCAAGCTTGGCGATACGGATATGTAGATCTCCTACCATTGTAACCGACTCTGTGTAACCCTAACCTATCCGGTGTCTATATAAACCGGAGGGTTTTAGTCCATAGGACGAACAACAATCATACCATAGGCTAGCTTCTAGGGTTTAGCCTCCTTGATCTCGTGGTAGATCTACTCTTGTACTACCCATATCATCAATATTAATCAAGCGGGAGTAGGGTATTACCTCCATCGAGAGGGCCCGAACCTGGGTAAAAACACCGTGTCCCTTGTCTCCTGTTACCATCCGCCTAGACGCACGATTCGGGACCCCCTACCGAGATCCGCGGTTTTGACACCGACACCCGCCCGATCGATTTGTGTTCCTCATGTCCGGCAAGACGATCACCGGACTGCCGGAGCCCCGAGGTATATGCTTCAGCGCAAAGGACGGCTCGCTTCCCCTGCCCAACTGATATCATTGGCTGGTGCCGTAAGATGATGGTGGCCGGCACCGGTTCGAGTTCATCACCGGCCACTACTTGGCCATGGCCGGCACCGACTCGAATTCATCCTAACATTCCCCTCTTCCGTGGAGCCCATGCGGGGTTGACGAAGGTCCTCGCAACAAAAGGATCCGGCAAGACACCTGTTGTGTACGCCGGCGTCGCCTCTGCGGTGGCCTTCATGGGACCCAAGCGGCGGCGACCTCCCGTGTTCTACTTCTCCTCGATGATGGCGGCGGACGCAGAGGCGCTGGCCACCGACTCGTTGCTCTCTGCGCACCCGGCTTCTATCGCTGCTTGCATGGTGCGACCGCCGGCATGGGAGTCTCGGCCACAGAAACGGGAGACGCGGTACGAGGCGGCAACGTGGACGGCAGCAACGACGCCCGTGCGCCGCTCCTCGTCGAGCTGGCATGGACCGGCGAGTTGCTGAACCATGCGCCGGCTTGGGGCGGCAACTGGCTCCGTCGGGCGAGGGGAGGGAGGTGGATCAGCGAGCTGCATAGCTCGTATCCGGCGGGCTACCCAGCCGGCTTGGATGCGGAATAACTACTCTTCGTAAGCCATTGTAAGAGTGGACAATATGGTGGAGGAGATAGGGGAGCGGCGGAGGTGTGCGATTCTTGGCCGGCGTTTGGCCTCGTTTAAATAGGAGATTAAATAGACGGCGGACGGGAGGAGCTCGGCAGGTGTTGCGTTTAACGCCGACCCGGTCATGAACGGACGTGTGTCCAGAGTGGGTTTCTCGGCTTCCACACGGGCGGGTTTCATGGAGGCGTTTGAATGCGGCACGGAGGCGTGTTCAGCCGGGCATGCCGCGAGTGGCGCCCTCGACTCTGACCTAGGACACCGTGCCGTTCTTCCACTGACGTGTGGGCTCTTTGGGTGCATGGCCTGCATGTCAGTGACCCAACGCAGCGCACAGCAGAGGAACCTTTGGTGGGCCAGGGCGGTCAGAAGCGGGCATTTCATAAACCGATGATTGTTCATTGAGTGTGACATCATCTTTTTCATGTAGATAAGCCTACTATGTTGATAGCCTGTTCGATACTTTGTGATTCATAAAGACCGCTGCAAACATCAATGTTCTGCTTATCACAGATAAGATTGATTAATACCCGTAACAATCCATGTCCTTAACAAAGGGTGCATGCACGTATAGGGGGAGCGTGTGTCTTACGTCGTGTGCTCTGTGCATGCAGGCGTGCGAGTGTTGCGTGCGTGCAAGGGTAAGTTTCAGTGTTGCATGCATGGGTGCGTACATGCGTGTGTTCGTGAGTGCATGTGTATGTGTCAGTGTTGCACGCCAGCATGCGTGCGTGTGTACGTTATGTGTATGTGTCAGTGTTGCACGCCTACATGCGTGCGTGTCTTGCATGCGTGCATGTAATATGCGTGCTGAGGTGAGGCTACACGTCAGTCGACTGACTTTTTCATCTCTGGTCATTAGATTTTCCAGCCATTGGATACGAAATCAAGGGCCTCCAGTTTATCATCAAACTCCACCCCCCCCTCAGCCGCCAGCCACCACCGGCCGAGCCGCCAACCCCCGCCGCCCGCGGCCGGCGCGCCCTCCTTGAAACCACTCCCCACCGCCGGTCCGCCGCCGCACCGGCCATCCCTCTAGCCCCCAGCCGAGCTTTTCTCCGGGACCCCAGCCCACCTCCCAATGAACGCCCCCAACCGCGGTGGATCGCCAACGGAGGTCTCACGACTTCGAATACCCACCGACCACTAATTTATTACCATTTATGTCCTTCATATACGCGCTGACGGGTGGGCCCTATGGTAATGTGCGCTGCTGAATGTGGACCGTTTGACTGGTCAATTGATCGTGTCATCAACAAATTACGGAGCTGTATGGTGAGCCAGTGACCGTATGATCACCCTAAAATGTACTCCTATTTTATTAACACAGTACAGACTCAAACTACCATTTCTTTCTTTCATATACGGGCTGACAGGTGGGCCCCACGGTTATGCGCCCCGATGGTGCAACACTAGTTGCGCCGCGTGGAACGTTTGACTGGTCAATTGATTGTGTCATCAACATAATACGGAGTTGTACGGGTGATCCAGTGTCCGTATAATCATGACATGTATTTGTTTAACACGGTACAGACGCAAGGGCTCATATATACGCGCAAGCACTCACCGCTATAAGCGCACACACGCGAACCCTACCCCTATGAGCACCTTCGAGAGAGTGGGCCAGCATATATGATCTTGAGATTTTACGAAGTCACCATAGGTGCCTCGTAGTCGAGTGTAACATCTCCTCCCACTGAACTTACATCTCCGGAAAATACTGAAATTAACACAAGATAAATGCGAGCACCGGGACTTTAACCTTGGTGGGCTCGAGAAACCACTGTCCTCTAACCATCCAACCACATGTTGGTTAGCTCGACAAAATGTATGTGGTGACCGTGATGAGCTTATTCCAAGTCCAGTGACCATATCATGCTTTCGCTTCAAATACATTGACCGTAAGTGTAAATCCCAACAAAATCTGAACCGCACGCATCAAATGCAAAGTCCGTTAGTGTCATCAACAAAATATGGACACGTATCGTGAGCTAGATACCGTTGTACTATTGTATATGCTTATTTTCTTAGTGGCCTGTTGCGTGTGCGGTGTGGTGGGCACATCATTTCTAGTTGTGGTGGGTCAACATCAAGACTCATGGGTCGGTTCCATCCTGCGCCACATATAGGTTGGACCGAGACGTGTTATACGAAGACCCATGTGGAGGACTCGGCGTACAACACGAAGCTACCAGTCGCGGAGGACTCTATCCCCACTGGTGATAAGCCGACTATATATGATTTGTAACCCTAGGCCCTTAGTATGTTATACAAGCTTGAGGGCTAGTTCGTCGATAGTATACACACACACACGCACAATGCCTGGTATTCACGTGTACTTTGTACACACCCCTATCACTAATATACAATACCAGGAGTAGGCTCTTTCTTCAACTGCAAGGGTCCGATCCGAACTAGGGTAAAACTTTGGCTCATATTACCATCCAGCCTAACAACCAGGGATATCCTACCGAATGACGATATAATGAAATCATATCTGCCAACTACTAAGAGAGAGGTGTGTCGGGGGGGGGGGGGAGGCAATGTGTGCGAGAGAGGCCTAAAGATAATGTGCGTGCGGGAGACACGTAGGCACATATATGTGCGTATAGAGGGCTAGTAGAGACCGTGCATGTGTATATATGCATGTGAGAGAAATAGTGTTTTCCAACTGAGATTAGTGAAAAGAGTGGTACATAGTAGTCAGAAAGAGAGAGAGAGAGAGAAATAGAGAGAGCATGTGCGTGAGACACCCCGACACCATGAGAGAGACTGTGAGCATGTGTGAAAGAGAAATGCCAATGCATATAAAGTGTGTGCACTTATGCGTTAGATAGAGAGATATATAACGCGTCTGTGAGAACGGGGCGAGGCATAGTGCATCTACGTGTAAAAGGCGGTTCTACGCATTAAATTAAAATATAAATGGCATTATTATTTTTGGATGAGATCATGAATTTTGCAAATTGCGTATGGACGAAAATCAGTCTATCAGACACCCATACTCTATTGAATTCTAGCATGTGCATGTGTTTATTTCATATTATCAATCCATAGAGTGAGAGCGGTTTGAAATACAGGCAATGGAAGCTTTTGCAATTCATATATAAACATTAATTAGTGCACTCCATGTTGTTAGTGTGAAGCACTTTATACATTTGTCACTTGCATGGATACATTCCAAATTGCTAGCTACGAAATAGAATACATGTCGAATTCAACATAAAGGGGTTTCAAGATTCGAATTCATAGGAAGTGCATTCATCTATTTGAACCGGGATAATGGCATTTGTAAATCAGATGTAAAAGGGGCATCAATCTTTGTTGTGAGTTTGAACATGCTATATATATATTCATACGCATATCTAACTTTTTTGCAACCAAGGAGATTATATCCGGAACCATGCACGAACCGAGGTAAGTTGCATATTTTTAATATATACTGTGTACAATGTATATTCAAATGTACCCCCTCCATTCCAAAATAATCGTATCTTTAGGATTTTCAAGAGTAAACATTTGTGAAGTTTGACAAATCCTGAAAGTTCAATTCAAGAGAACCGAAAACGTTAATGCTTCTGCTCCCAAATATTGAACGAAGCGCCAAATAGGCCTCTGGTCACCCGAAACCGCGCGAGACCAATGTTTTGGTGGTAGGAAATTACTGTCCTAACTCTGGCCCGTGTAGCCTATCGGCCCGATGTCCAAAGGTCTAAACCGGGGTAGGTTTATAACTTCACCAAGACGCCAGATCTCAACTGCTCGAGAAGCATTCATACTGTGGGGCGCCTAAACACCCATGCGCTCGGCCGAAATCTATCCCGCCCATTGATACGTCTCCAACATATCTATAATTTTTTATTGCCCCATGCTACTTTATCTACTGTTTTGGGCAATATTCGGCTTTATTTTCCACTTTTATATTATTTTTGGGACTAACCTATTAACCGAAGGCCCAACCCAGATTTGCTGTTTTTTTGCCTATTTTAGTATTTCAAGGAAAAGGAATATCAGACGGAGTCAAAACGGAACGAAATCAACTGGAGAAGTTATTTTTGGATGGAAAGCCACCCGATGGACTTGGAGTGCACGTCAGGAAAGAAGGGAGGTGCTCACGAGGGTGGGGGGCGCGCCCCCTGCCTCGTGCCCCCCCTTCGGTCCACCGACGTACTCCTTGCACCCATATATACCTACGTACCCTAAAACTTCCAGAACAGAAGATAGATCGGGAGTCCCGCCGCCGCAAGCCTCTATAGCCACCAAAAACCTCTCGGGAGCCTGTTAGGCACCTGAGGGGGGGGAACCCATCACCGGTGGCCATCTTCATCATCCCGACGCTATCCATGACGAGGAGGGAGTAGTTCACCCTCGGGGCTGAGGGTATGTACCAGTAGCTATGTGTTTGATCTCTCTCTCTCTCTCTCTCTCTCTCTCTCTCTCGTGTTCTCTCTCGTGTTCCCTCTATGGCACGATCTTGATGTATCCCGATCTTTGCTATTGTAGTTGGATCTTATGTTTCTTCTCCCCCTCTACTCTCTTGTAATGAATTGAGTTTTCCCCTTGAAGTAATCTTATCGGATTGAGTCTTTTATGAGAACACTTGATGTATGTCTTGCCGTGTTTATCTGTGGTGACAATGGGATATCATGTGCCACTTGATGTATGTTTTGGTGACCAACTTGCGGGTTCCGCCCATGAACCTATGCATAGGGGTTGGCAAACGTTCTTGACTCTCCGGTAGAAACTTTGGGGCACTCTTTGAAGTACTTTGTGTTGGTTGGATGAATCTGAGATTGTGTGATGCATATCGTATAATCATGCCCACGGATACTTGAGGTGACAATGGAGTATCTAGGTGACATTATGGTTTTGGTTGATTTGTGTATTAAGGTGTTATTCTAGTACGAACTCTTTTATAGATCGATCAGAAAGAATAGCTTTGAGGTGGTTTCGTACCCTACCATAATTCTACGTTTGTTCTCCGCTATTAGTGGCTTTGGAGTGACTCTTTGTTGCATGTTGAGGGATTGTTATATGATCTATCTATGTTATTATTGTTGAGAGAACTTGCACTAGTGAAAGTATGAACCCCAGGCATTGTTTCCTATCATTGCAATACCGTTTACGCTCAGTTTTACCACTTGTTACCTTGCTGTTTTTATATTTTCAGTTTACAAAAACCTATATCTACCATCCATATTGCACTTGTATCACCATCTCTTCGCGGAACTAGTGCACCTATACAATTTACCATTGTATTGGGTGTGTTGGGGACACAAGAGACTCTTTGTTATTTGGTTGCAGGGTTGCTTGAGAGAGACCATCTTCATCCTACGCCTCCCACGGATTGATAAACCTTAGGTCATCCACTTGAGGGAAATTTGCTACTGTCCTACAAACCTGTGCACTTGCAGGCCCAACAACGTCTACAAGAAGAAGGTTGCGTAGTAGACATCAAGCTCTTTTCTGGCGCCGTTGCCGGGGAGGCTAGGTAAGTGAAGGTATATCTTTATATCTTGCAATCAAATATTTTTGTTTCTTGTTTTAGCACTAGTTTAGTTTATAAAAGAAAACTACAAAAAAATGGAGTTAAGTTTGTCTCATACGCTTCGTCTTTTTAATATCTTTCGTGAGTATGATGGAAAGGAAAATTGTGCCAAAGTGTTAGAACAAGAATGCATTAGAATGTTTGGCACTAAATATTTGTATGATGAGCATGATTGCAAAGTTGTTAGTATGAATTCCTTGAATATCCATGATGCTAATGATATGCAAAGTCACAAGCTTGGGGATGCTATGTTTGATGAAGATGATATTTTTTTCTCCCAAGCTTTGATGAGAAAATTTACTATGATGAAAGCATGCCTTCTATCTATGATGATTATAGTGATGACACGTATGCTATAAAGAATAATGATAACCATGAAACTTGTCATCTTGATATTAATTCTCAATCACATGATAGTTATTTTGTTGAGTTTGCTCCCACTATTGTTCATGAGAAGAATTTTGCTTATGTGGAGAGTAGTAAATTTTCTATGCAAGTAGATCATGAAAATAATGATTTAGGTGCTGGTTTTATTGTTGAATTCATTCATGATTCTACTGAAAATTATTATGAGGGAGGAATATATGCTTGTAGGAATTGCAATAATATCAAGTTTCCTCTCTATGTGCTTAAAGTTTTGAAGTTATGCTTGTTTTACCTTCCTATGAAAGTTGATTATTGTTCCCATAAGTTGTTTTCTCACAAAATCCCTATGCATAGAAAGTGGGTTAGACTTAAATGTGCTAGTCATATTCTTCATGATGCTCTCTTTATGTTTCAATTCTTATCTTTTATGTGAGCATCATTGAAATCATAATGCCTAGCTAGGGGCGTTAAACGATAGCGCTTGTTGGGAGGCAACCCGATTTTATTTTAGTTTCTTGCTTTTTGGTTCTGTTTAGGAATAATTAATCCATCTAGCTTCTGGTTAGATGTGTTTTCATGTTTTAATTAGTGTTTGTGCCAAGTAGAACCTTTGGGAAGACTTGGGTGAAGTCTTTATGATCATGCTGTAAAAAACAGAAACTTTAGCGCTCACGAGATTAGCTTCAACTTTTTACTGGAGAGTGATATTTAGTTGATTCTTTTTGAAGATGATTACTGGACAAATTCCTCAGGTCCACCAATTTATTTTAGAATTTTTGGAGTTCCATAAGTTTGCGTTAGTTACAGATTACTACAGACTGTTCTGTTTTTGACAGATTCTGTTTTTGACAGATTCTGTTTTCATTGTGTTGTTTGCTTATTTTGATGAATCTATGGCTATTAAAATAGTTTATAAACCATAGTTAAGTTGGAATACAGTAGTTTTAACACCAATATAAATAAATAATGAGTTCATTACAGTACCTTGAAGTGGTGTTTTGTTTTCTTTCGCTAAACGGAGCTCACGAGTTTTCTGTTAAGTTTTGTGTTGTGAAGTTTTCAAGTTTTGGGTAAAGATTCGATGGATTATGGAATAAGGAGTGACAAGAGCCTAAGCTTGGGGATGCCCAAGGCACCCCAAGGTAATATTAAAGGATAACCAAGAGCCTAAGCTTGGGTATGCCCCAGAAGGCATCCCCTCTTTCGTCTTCGTTCATCGGTAACTTTACTTGGAGCTATATTTTTATTCACCACATGATATGTGTTTTGCTTGGAGCGTCATTTTATCTTGTTAGTATTTGTATTAATATTTTGCATCTCTATTTTCAATAAAAAAGGTCAAGGATAGCCTTTGCCATGCTTATTTTGCTACTATACTTGTTGCTGTTTGAAAACAGAAAGTTTACCGCTGTTGCAAAAATTCCCTAGAAAAGTCAGAGAGTGGTATACTGTTGAATATTTTTGAAGATTGAGCTATGATAAATTTATTACAGTGGGAATTTTAGTTCATGATTTTTGGAGTTAGGGAAGTATGATGAATCTTGCATCCTTTACAGACTATACTGTTTTGACAGATTGCTGTTATGTTTGCATTGTTTGCATATGTTTGCTTGTTTAATGATTCTATTTGAGGATAGGAGTATTAAATATGCAGAGGCATTTATTATGCAATGTTTAATTATAATTTTAGTGATTTGTTACAGTAGGAAATGATAAGGTTTTGCATTGGTTTATACTAACCTATCTCACGAGTTCTTGTTGAGTTTGTTGTGAATGAAGCTTTTGATAAAAAGAGAAACCATCCATATTGCACTTGTATCACCATCTCTTCGCCGAACTAGTGCACCTATACAATTTACCATTGTATTGGGTGTGTTGGGGACACAAGAAACTCTTTGTTATTTGGTTGCATGGTTGCTTGAGAGAGACCATCTTCATCCTACGCCTCCCACGGATTGATAAACCTTAGGTCATCCACTTGAGGGAAATTTGCTACTGTCCTATAAACCTGTGCACTTGCAGGCCCAACAATGTCTACAAGAAGAAGGTTGCGTAGTAGACATCACCCACATTTGGGACACCTGACATGACTGTCCTACCCCCAACCTGCAATATGTCCGAAATTTTAGATGGGGGCAAAGTTTGTAACTTTCCCCAAATTTCAAACAAGCGCGTCTCAAACCGAACATTGTTCCCCCTTAGTTCCCCGCCTCCCTCCGTTTCCCCATTCATACTTCGTGGGTGCGAAAACGCCCTCTCCACCAGCCGCGAAACCCCAGCCTCCTCCTCAGTCCGTCCTCCACCCCATAGCGGCCAATCCACCGCCGCCCTCCTCCATCACGCCGGAGTCGGTACCCCGACGTCGTCGTCCAACGCAACCGCAACCGCAACGCCCTCAAGGACTTAGCAGCTGAAGCTGAGGCAGATCTGCCTCCACGACGCCGATGCCGACGTGCGCCATACCAGAACCACTCCGACCACGCCGTCCTGCGCCTCACTGCTGCGGCTCCACTGCCGCAACCGTCCACCACACCGGAGCTGTTCCCGCTACGCCGTCGTTCGCTGCCTCGGATCTGCTTCCCCGCCGCCGACAGACAGCCACCGCACCACACTCAACAACTTGGCCATGGGTTCATCCAAGGCTGCACCGTCCTCCACAACTTCTGGTTTCCGTCGAACAACAAGAAGATCGTCGAAAAAACAGATGGAGGACACAACACTGCCAGCAGAAAGAGGTACTCCTCTTCCCTTATTCGTGCAAATCTTATGTCTCCGCTCACACCGTATTCATGCCACGAAAGAAACTAGTTGAGCGCTTCTTACTGCATCTTCTTCGTGATACTAAATGCACAAGGTTTCCTCCCTTTTACTATTTCACCTTTGCTAGAGGTCGAGTAGCCTTTGGATTTCAATTCAGGTCGGTCGAACCGCAATTAAAAGAAGCAAAGACCGCTTAGGCGCGCGAGCACGTAGTCACTTTGTTCCCGGGAAGCGGTGCATCGGTGTCTATCATAGGAGTGTGGGGCGCAGGAGCTTCTTGCGCCCGATCTGGAGGTCGATAGGGCTTGAATGGATGGTCGGGGGGGGGGGGGTGCCAAGCACGGCGGTGCGGTGAGGTCGAGGGGAGGGTGCAGGCAGGGGAGGAACACTGGGCCGGTGGTCGCTGGCGTTTCGAGGAAGATCGTCAACACTGACTGGCTGGAGGTAGATGAAGGTGATCTGCCCGTTCTTTGTACATCGGACGGTGCAGAAAAAATGGACTGACCTATTTGCTTTCAGTCGACTGTTATTTTCATAGAATCCTATAGTAATTTAGTGTGCCATGCATGTTGTAGAGCTATCATATGTCTCCCATCATTTATTTCTCACCGACCTGCTATCTGCTACCTTTACACTGTACTAATTGTGCACACACATCACCCATACTCACACTATTGTTTTTTATGCATGGGTATTTCAGATTCTGATGCAATGTTGATGAATGCAGAAAAGAAAAGGTAAGTCGCCCAGTGTAATTGAAGACAAGCACTAAGCGTTTGGCGCTCTAATGGGTGCAGTGTGAGCAGTTGGAGACAGTAAACATAGCTCTGCAGTTGATGATCTCAATTGCCACACACAACCATCCCAGGTGCTTGCTTTAACTTCCGCTGTCAAATGTGGTCGCATGTTGTCTAGCTTGTATTGCTTCCAATTTGGTTAAATTGCATCTGCTTACTTTACACATTATACCTTTGATAATGACATGCCTTCCTGTTTTTGATACATACTACATATGTACATCAAACTAATGCTCTTTTGTATCCCTCATCAATCACTTATGACGAGACAGTCACCCGGGTGGGTTACTGTGAGACGCCCTACTCGTTTAAAGAGTGCAGTGTCATCCTCCCCACATGATTCTCAAGAAACAGCCAGGCTAAATGAAGATAGTCAACGTAGCTCTCTAGTTGATCACCGCAATTCCCCCACACCACCATCGCAGGTGCTTGCTCTTACTTGGCAGTGTGATATGTGGTTGCATGTTGCATATGTTGTCTACCTTGTAATGCTTCTAATTAGGGTAAATTGCATCTGCTTAGTTAACACATTATACCTGTGAATATGACATGCCTTCCTGTTTTTGGTACATACTACGTCTTTCTATTAACCATGTTATTACATCAAACTACTTTTCGTGTGTATCCCTCATCAATGCTCCTAATTTGCTAAATTGCATCTCCTTAGCTTACTCATTATACATGTGAATATGACACGCCTTCCTGTTTTTGGTACATACTACATCTACCTATCACACCATGTTCTTACATCAAACTCATTGTTATTGTGTATCCTGCGTCTATCGCTTATGATGAGGCGATCCGCAGCGTGGGTTAATATGAGACGCAATACTCTTATAAAGAATGCAATTTCATCCTCTCCACATGATTCTCAAGAAACAACAAGCCTAAATGAAGACATTGAACACAGCTCTGTACCTGAAGACCGCACTTCCCCTACACCACCATCACAGGTGCTTGCTATAACTTCGCAGTGTGATATGTGGTTGCATGTTGCATACGGTGTCAAGCTTGTAATGCTTCTAATTAGGATAAATAGCATCTGCTTAGTTTACACACTATACCTGTGAATATGACATGCCTCCCTATTTTGGTACACACTACATCTATGTGTTAACCTTGTTCTTACATGAAACTACCTCTCTTCAGTATCCTCGTGCATCAATCACTTACGACGAGTCACCTTTATTCGCTGCATATTGCATATTATTTCTAGCCTGTTGCCATGTATTGCTTCTAATTTGGTCAAATACATTTGTTAGGGCACCCTTTTAATTTGGCAGAGTGATATTGGTTTCATCTTTCATATGGTTTCTAGCTTGCATCGATTCTAACAAGTTCAAGCACCTTGTGCTTAGTTTACATTTTATACATCATACATGTCAATATGTCACGCCGTTCATACATATTCCATCCTCCTATCATGCGGCTGCCTTACATGAAAGTAGTGTTCACAAGATTATCATGCATCAATGAGTTCTGAAGAGCAAATTTTATTCATTTTTCTTGTGGGTTTGACTTGACAAGGAAAAATCAAGAAAGAGGAAGGAAAAGAGTAAGGAAGGCTATGATGGTGGTCCTCTTCAGCAACGTAAACGGAGCATCTGTACCGATTCTCCTTGTACTGATAGTGCATTACAAGGTCCAAGTCTCCGCTCCCTACTCCACCATCCAAGGTGCTTGCTCTAACTTGGCAAAGCAGTGATATCTGGTTGCATGTTGCATATGGTGTCTAGCTCGTATTGCTCCTAATTAGTGTAAACTGCATCTGCTTAGCTTACACATGATACATGTGAATATGACACGCTTTCCTGTTTTTGGTACATACTATATTTGTCTATCACACCATGTTCTTACATGAAACTACTCTTCTTGTGTATCCTGCATCAGTCACTTATGATGGGATACCTTTAAGTTGGCAGTGTGATATTGGTTTGCGTCTTGAATATCATTTCTAGCATGTATTGCTTCTAGTTTGATGAACTCCACCCATGACGAGACAATTTTAACTTGGCAGAGTGATATTGGTTGCACCTTCCATATGGTGTCTTGCAGTGTTTCTAATTTGTTGAAGTGCCTTCTGCTTAGTTACCACAACATAGGTGTGAATATGTCAAGCCATCCATTTTTTCGTACATATTCCATCCTCGTATCATGACTTTGCCTTTCATCAGAGTAGTGTTCGTTAGTATCATGCATGAATGAGTTCTGAAGAGCGAATGCTATTCCTTTTTCTTGTCGGTATGACCTCACAATGCAAAATCAATAAAGATGAAGGAAATTGGCAAGGCATTGGATGATGGTGGTCCTTCGAGCAACTGAAACGGAGGTTCTCTACAGATTCTACTCCGCCATCCTCCCAACAAGATTCGCAAGACAACGCAAGGCTAGATAGTCAACGTAGCTATGTAGATGATGAGCACATCTCCCCTACTCCACCATCATAGGTGCTTGCTCTAACTTGGCACTATTATATGTGGTTGCATGTTGCGTATGATGTCTATCTTGTATTGCTTCTAACTTTGTTGAATTGCATTTGCTTACTTTACACATAATGCGTGTGAATATGACATGTGTTCCTGTTTCTACATCAGACTACTATTCTTGCATATCCCGCATTAGTCACTTATGATAAGGCACCTTTAAGTCGCCATCCTTTGTGATATTGGTTGTGTCTTGCATATGATTTCTAGCATGTACTGCTTCTAATTTGTTGAAACGCCATACAGTTTGAACTTGGCAGAGTGATATTGGTTGCATCTTTCATATGGTGTCTAGCTTGCAGTGCTTCTAATTTATTGAAATGCCTTCTGCTTAGTTGCCACATCATAGGTGTGAATATGTCACACCATCCCGTTTTTCATACATATTCCATCCTCACATCATGTGTTTGCCTTTCATCCGAGTAGTGTTCGTCAATATCATCCTTGAATGAGTTATGAAGAGCGAATTTTATTCCTTTTTCTTATCGGTTTGACTTCACAATGCAAAAGCATTACAGCTGAAAGAAATTAGTCCGGCAGTGGATGATGGTGGTCCTTCGGAGCAACTCAAACAGTGGGTCTCTACAGATTCTACTCCGCCATCCTCCTAACAAGATTTGCAAGACAACACAAGGTTGGACAGTCAACGTAGCTGTGTAGATGACGAGCACATCTTCCCTACTCCACCATCACAGGTGCTTGCTCTAACTTGACACTATTATATGTGGTTGCATGTTGCGTATGATGTCTAGCTTGTATTGCTTCTAACTTGAATTGCATCTGCTTACTTTACACATAATGCCTGTGAATATGACATGTGTTCTGTTTCTAGAACATACGTGTACATGATGAGCACATCTCCCCTACTCCACCATCACAGGTGCTTGCTCTTACTTGGAACTGTTATACGTGGTTGCGTTTTCCGTATGATGTCTAGTTTGTATTGCTTCTGATTATGTTGAATTGCATCTGCGTAGCTTACAACTTATACCTGCAACGATCACTTACCCAGAAGACACATTTAACTTGGGACTGTGATGTAGGTTGCATCTTGCATTGTCTTCTAGCTTGTACTACTTCTAGTTTCTTGAAATAGTACTTACGACGAGACACTTTTTACCTGATAGAGTGATATTGGTTGCATGTTCATATGGTGCCTAGCTTTCATTTCTTCTAATTTTGTTGAAATGCCTTCCGCTTACTGTTTTTCATACATATTCCATCCTCCTATCGTACGTGTGAATATGAAACGATGTCTCTTTTTGTATATATTCCATCCTCCTATCCTGTGCTTGCCTTACATCAAAGTAGTGTTAAATGCGTATCATGCATCAACCAGTTATGCAGAGCTAATTTTATTCATCTTCTTGTGGTTTTGACTTCATAAGGCAATATCGAGAAAATAGGAAGGAAAAGAGTAAGTTAGGAGATGTTGGTGGTCCTCCGCACCAACGCAAGCAGAGACTCTCTAGATTTGCCCTCGCCATCGCTAATGAAGTTGAAGTCCCAAGTCTACATGATGAGTTCATCTCCCGTACTCCACCATCGCAGGTGCTTGCTCTAAGTTGACTGTGTGATAATTGGTTTCACGTTGCATATGTTGTCTAGCCTATATTTCTTCTATTTTGATTAAATTGCACCTACTGAGTTTATACATTATACATGTGCATATGACATGGCTTTCTGTGTCTAGAATACACTGCATCTATCTATCATACCATGTTCTTACATCAAAGTACTGATGTTGTGTATCCCGCATCAGTCACCCATGAGCGGAAACAGACATCAGGGATAATGCTTGACAGATTAACAAAATCTAAAGGACGAAGAATTGAGATCCATTTTGAGGCAGGTTTAAAAAGGCCACGTGATGCTACAGAGTCAGCCAAGTTAGTATCAGAGGCAGCCGTTGCCGTTAGGTGTCATCCACGTATCCTCCCGACATGGATCCAAAGACAGAATGAGAAAAGACAATACCCAGTTTAACACCTTCCTTGACCATTTATCCGTAAGTAATGTTATTCATCGCAATTAGTAATATTGTCTTGCTCCCCATACTTTCTAGCTTCCTCCTAATAAGACTCACAGTCTTTTTTCAACATATGAGGTTCAAGTTGGATCCGAAAGATGATGCAACTAAACAAGCATGCACTCATGTTTTTCAGTACGCTTTCTGACAAAGATCGGTACCACCTTAGAAAATCTCACTTTGAAGGCAAGGCTAACAATGAAATCACCCAAACATCTCGATGGAATATATTACAGATGAAGACTGGACAACCCTCGTTAAACACCGGGTCCGATCCAAAGTATCAGGTAGGCTATATGTATTTGATCAGACCACATATTGAACTTGTATTTATGTATGTGCCTTACAAGTGTATCTTCTTCTAGGCTAACTGTTTGAAGAACAAAACCAACCGTTCTAAAGTGAAATTCCAACAGACAACAGGATCTCGTAGCTATATTGCACACTACGAGGCTTTTGTAAATAGCTGCTACTTCCTTCTTTTTTTTGTGCCATATTATCGTATCTATATTGACTTGTTCCAAATACAGAGGAAAGCCTGTGGGGACCAAAAAGAACCTGAACCGAATGTAGTGCAAATCTTCAAGGATTGCCACACCAGCAAGATGAAGGGCATGAGCACACCAGTTCAAGCCGATATTGTAAGTCCTTACTCCTCGTGCCTTAAACTGATTGGTACTGTGATGTGTTCATTTAACTACTTGGTTTGCAGCCAATGTCAGTTACTCTGTTCAGTTTTATACACAACTGTCTTAACGTATCATTTCACCTTAAATGGTTTAAAAGAGATGAAGGATATTCTTTTGGTCTTGATCTGTAATCTAGTTGTTATGTTCACGTGCGCACACAATGATAAAATGGGATGTTTGTTTTATATCTATTTTCCCATGATATGAATGATGTCATACTATGTTCATCCTACTTTAAACCATGTCTCTTTATCCTTAGATGTCAACGAATGTGAGGAAATAGACAATACGGTAGGCATGCTACATGGACATATGTTCCAAAATTGATTTTATTATGTAGTTGACACTACAATACATGCTAATGTATTACAGTAGTTCACCAAAATAATTTATGTATAAAAGTTTAACCTACTTTGTTTGTTTTTATCTCATTAGTAACTTATCCGTACACTAATCTACAAGTTCAAACTTTCGAGGAAGCTATGGAACAAATGATTGAACAGCCACAACCACTGAAGGTGATGAGGCTACTACAGGCACAATGTCACCTCTTGCTGCAAAGGCGTCAAGATCTCTCCACTAACAAAGGTAAAAAGCACCTTCTGCGTAATTACGGGTTGGTTGTCAAGGTAACCTCATCCAAATCGCCTACTGAACAAAATCTTCCTGCTAGACAGAGTGATATATCCGTGCTCCAGACACAAGTCCAATCCCTAATGGACGTTGTTTCGGAAACAAGAATAGTGGTTGAGAAATGTCATCAAGATATGAATGGTTTTCAAACCAGACTATCAGACATTCGCTTCGTTGTTCAAGAGCAATGGTGGAAAAAAGGTGGAGATCGTGCTTCTCGTGGAATTAACACGTCAGATGTCCTCATGAAAGGACTTAGTCGTGGAGCCATCACAACGGGTTAGCTTGAAGGGGTTAAACCAGACAAGGGACACGGGAGTTTATACTAGTTCGGCCCCTTCGATGAAGGTAAAAGCCTACGTCTAGTTGTGATGGGATTGATTGGGTTTCGATGACCAGGGAGCGGAATACGCTTGCCTGAGTCTCGAGTTGTTGTCTGTTGTCCCTGAACCGCCGCCGGGTCGTTCCTTTATATACACAGGTTGACGCCCGGCCGATCTACAGAGCCCCGAGGCCGACTCATACAAAGTGTCCGGCTCGGTCTCTCCTTTCCTAACTTATATTACAAGTTTACATAGTCATTGTGGTTTACCACTATGGGCCTTAACCCGCCTTTGGGCTGCCGGCTTCTAAGCTTCGTTAGTAAAACACCATCTTCTGGATCTCCATGGGCTTCAGCATAGTCGAGGGTGAACCGGGCCCTCCTGGCCGGTTTACACTCAGTAGCTATATCCTCAACATTAGGCCCCAGATTGATTTGAATTTGTTCATGTCAATCTTCAATACTTCAAAGATATCTTGTAAGCGTCCTCTTGTATTTTCGTAAACCGCCATATTGTCTTCTCCTGTAAATTTTGTAAACCGCCGTGACGTCATCTTCTGAACACAGCAACGGTCCATCATGACATCATCTCTGTATAAAAAGATTAAAAAGATTCCCTTCACTTAATGACTATCCCAAAAATCGAGGCGACATGCGCACCCACTCTGCTGCTTCAGGCTCCTTGATTCTCGCGCCTGCCATTTATTCTTTCCTCTATAAATAAGGCCCGAGGGCCCTTCTCTCTCTTCCCCTTCTGTGCCTTCTTCTTCCTCGCGATGCCCAAGCTCTGAAGCTCCGCCGCCGTCCGTGACCCTTGAGAACTGCATCGACAAAGGCCGTTGCATCAACCTGAAACAGATCAGAAACTCGTCGCACCCCTCCGCAGTAAATATGCAGTGGTAAGTTTCCTCTTTCCTTCATCTTTAGATCTGTGTTTAGGGTTCGCGAGCTCATCTGTACAGTTCTTCATTCTTCCTCTTCGTCCTTCCTTCTGCCGCGGTAGTTTTGATCCAATAGCAGTGTAGATCTCATGCGGTAGTTATTCCGCATTTGTTTTTAATGCTAGCAGATCTTCCTTTTCTTCTGTAGAATATACGACCTTCCCTGTTCTGCTCAACGCCTTTAGAGATCACAGAAAAAATTGCTTTATAGATGTGCGGTAGATCCAAATAAATCTGAGCATTGTGTGAAACCTGTTTCTGTCAACACTTAGTAGAAATTTTGAATCTTGGCCCTTCTGCCTATGGGCGGTTTAACCTTTGATAGCCAATCCGCCATATATCATTAGCCCTCTCTTAAACCGCCAACTGAACCTTGCATAGTATTTTCTCGGTTTAACACTGAATTGTACACCTTAAACCGTAAATTGTAATACGGCACTTGTTTTTCCTTTCAGTTCCCCCTTCCGGAATGGCGAAACAATTCGCTGCTTGCAATTGGGTTCCGTCCCGGATCACGGAAACACAAATCAACGGTTATGTCACCACTGGTGTTTTAGCCTCAAAAAGGGTTCTCCACTGGCGAGTTCCGGAATCAGAATGTCCACCTGAACCTCAAGAAGGAGAGGTGATTGTTTTTATGCAACACTTAGACCGGGGATTCAGTCCGCCGGATCAAAAATTTTCCAGGATGTTCTCGCAAGCTTCCAACTCCATTCGCAAGATATTGTTCCGAACTCCGTGTCCAATATATGCAACTTTCAAGTATTCTGCGAAGTCTATCTTCAAGAAGAGCCAACCGTGGAGCTATTTCAGGACTTCTTTCATTTGAACCGCCGCACGGAATTCTCAGATGGTCCCAACACAGAGCTTGGCGGCGTTTCAATTCAGATAAGGAAAGAAGTTGACTTCCCTCATGCAAAACATCATAGCCATCCTAAAGATTGGAATCAGACCTGGTTTTACCGAACACCGCTTACGATGGAGAAAATCCTTTGCCGGGTTATCGCCCTCACCGGCTTAGCAACGGCCACCCATTACCTTTACGCTTGACCGCCGCAGAACGGAAGAATTTTGCACTTCAACTCACCAAGCTCCGGGCTCTAATGGCCAACAGATTAACTGGCATTGATCTTGTCCGCTGCTGGGTTTCTTGGGGCATTTTACCTTTAAGCCGCCGCCCCGGATTGATGCATGAATATACTGGTGATGTCAAAGACCCTCAACGATATCACAAAATAGTAATGACCGATCTTGAAGTTACTGAATCGGTGAAGAAAATGCTTGATGAAACAATCTCTGCATGTAGCCAAACCGGGTTGGCTCCGTTTTGCGTCTCCAATAAACCGCCAGCAGTAAAGTTCATTTAAATACTTTACTGATTTGCTTCCGTATTGACTGTGTACTAACCTTTCCTTGTCTTAATTTCAGGCTAACAACTCCTTTTGGAAATGTACTAAACCGGCCCGGGCTCCTCGTGCAAAGACCAAGGCCACCAAGAAAGCTGGCAAGAAGAAAACCACCGAGTCTTCTGATCCGCCAGAAGATGAAGAATCAGACGCTGAGGTAGAACTTGACTCACTTGGTTCCTTTTTCATTCATCTTCTTGACAATTACTATTCCCAGGATGATGCTGAGGCCATCCATGCAGAACATGTTGAGGTAATCCTTCTCTCTTCCGATTCAGATCTTGTACCGGTTCAAAGAATTCGCCGCACAGTCCGGAAAGTAAAACAATCTCACTCCCTTGCTCATTTGGATCCAAAATTTTCTTTGGAGACACAAAGAAGTTGAAGAACGTCGCACAACCCGGCATAGCGGTCAACAAATCACGTCATCTGGTTTAGCCGATACGCCAACCCGGAAACGCTGGCCCGTGAGGTGACTTGTTCTCTTGAAAACGTTATCCTTTGAAAGGTTTCTTCCGATGCCCTCTCAATCCGTCGACCCGAATTACGGGCTTCTTCCAACTCGTCTGGGCGGTTCATCAACCACTCAGCTGCCTCCTCTCAAACTCGTCGCTGGGTAAGTATATTACTCCTTAATTTGTTTCTTTTATTTGTCGGTTTACCATATTCTAACCTTTGATGTTGTAGTGCCAAGGCTCGATTAAGTAAGAAAGCCAAGACCAGCGACCCTATTGTTGATCTTGATCCAGAAAAGACTCCAGAGCATCATGGCGAAGACCCTGAAGTCGCTATAGACAACTCTGCTGGGAAAAACCAAGATGCTGATGCTAACCCGCCAAAGGTTGAACCAAATGTAGAGGTTGATACTTCACATCCTCCTGCCCCTCCAAGTCCAACAGTAGAACAGCGGGGCTCAACTGCTGATCCGCCAAGCCCGGCTAACAAACCGCCAAGCCTTGCTACCAAGGCACCAAGCCCTATTAAGAATGTCAATTCACCCAGTCCGGCCAAAAATGATGACGTTGTTGTTATCGGATGCGCATATACCGCTTCGGTAAACCGGTTGCTCTATCAAAGCACACTGCCAAGGACGAATTTGCTGCTATGAGCAAGGGGAAGGAGAAAACTGACTTATCAGCTTATGTCGATCTTTCTGCTCAAGAACTTCACTCCGGCTTCCTGAACCGGCTTTACACAAGCCGTGATTATGAAGCCAGTTTAGTAAATCTGATGAAGGGGCGCTATGAGGTAAATAGTTTTGCTCTTTGCTCTATACCTTCATTGCATTGTAGCCCCCAAGGGCCGGTTTGTCTTTAGAAAGTCAAACCGGGACTTTGTATATTCCATATTGTACTTTATGAGATTTCCTTGTGTATTTTTGATCAAACACGCATTAGCCCCCAAGTGCCATGATTAAAACTTGTATTAATCCTTGGGACTTCAGTAATCAGCATAAAAAATGATCCGCATTAGCCCCCAAGTGCCAAGCGTATAACTGGTTAGATGCTTGGGACTTTAACAAAGATATTAACCTGCTCTCTTACTGCTGCAGAGTGAGATAAACCAACAAGTCTCACAAATTGCTGACCTTCAAGAAAATCTGAAATCCCAACAAGCAGAAACCACCAAGGCCAAGGATGAGTTGAAAACCGCCTTAACCGCCACAGAGCAGCTCAAGGAATGGTTCAAGTCTGAGCAGGCCAACTGGGATCTTGAAAAGGCTGGATTCTTTGAAGCGGGCGGAAGACGCTGAATCAGCTCTTAAACCGATGACGGAAGAGCTTACTAGATTAAAGCGCCAAGTCCATGCCATGACCTCTGCAATATTTGGTAAGCACTGTTTACCAAGGCTTTATGAATATTCCGCTTTGAAATTTTCTCCGGTTTAACATGAACTTCTTAAACCGCTATAGGCAGGCGTATTGCTCATCTGGGTTCTGATATACGGAAGAAACTCAAGACCGCATATACGCTGATTGAATAACTATATACCGGCGTCCAACGGGTTATCTGCGCCACTTCCTATGACAACGCGGCTCCAACACTGATCAAGGACACGCTGGACCGGCTATCTATGACGCCAGCGCAGATAGAAGAGTTGAAGCGATCCGCTGCCCGGGCTAGTGCTTTACTAGCACTGACTCGAGCCAAGGCATGGATAGCTGATCTTGATCCGGCTGATATAGCCAAGGGTTTCCCCAGTGCACAAGAAAATGGCGAAGTATTTGACAACGACGCCCTCAAATGGGTAACAAGGGAGATGCGTCCTCTGGCGAGTCAGTTGGCAGAAGAGGCTAATCTGACGGTTCACCGATCCTTCTACGACGCAAACAACAAACGGGTTGAAGCTGTTATTCCTGAAGTGCAGAACCTTGTTCCACCAATCCGTAAGCATACTTACGCCGGGCGTTGATCCAACCGAGCTTATAAGTGAAGAGGCTGTCTTTCGTGCTTTAACCCGGATTGATCGACCACCAATGACTTCCGGCCATTGGATGGGGAGGAGGAGGCTGAACCGACGCCAGATGACCCATCTACTTCACATCAACCCGGTGATGAAGCTTAATCCGTCAACTCGGTTGATACGTCAGAAACTGTCCGTTGTGAAACAATTCCATATTTTGGGCCTCTGAATGCCTTGTAATAGGGTAGCAAAAACTATTTCGATCTGCTGCCATCGTGCAGGAGGAGATACTTTACGTGATTCGCCATGTCAATGCCAATTTTGGTTCAGATATGCTGCCATCATAATATGCAACTCCTGTGTGTGCATAAAGAAGCGTGGTCTGGCGGTTTATCACGGACGGGTCATAATGCCCAAGAAAAGGGCTGATTGATAATCAAACCGTAAAAATATGAAATGATTCATACCTGTGATGTAATATCCACATTAGTTATGCGGTTAACTTTGATTGTAATAAGGGTGAAAACCCAAATCTGAAATTCTTTGTATAACCCCATCAAGTACTGATGTTGTATAGTAAGTCATACCGGGTGATGATGCACACCAGATGATCAAAGCTGGTGACTGGTAGTCAACGCCAGGCCGGGTTAACAAACTCCGGTTTTTAAGAATAAGGTCTGTCAACGTGTAGTTGCAAACCAAGCCGGTTTAAAGAATACCGGGCTAACAAAATGACTGACCATGCCAAGAAAATCGGTTTAACATAAAATTCAGCAAAACGCAAATAAAACCGTGTAGTCGAGGCTTTTTGAGGGCTACCAGGCCCAAATTCGAGGCTTTTTGTGGGCTGCCAGGCCGCTGAGTTGAACCATTTAACAAAGCCTTTTAAGATGGACCTCCAACTAAGCAATCACCGTTTTAACTTTGACAAGTGCAGGGCCTCAATGAGAGTAACACTCAAATGTTCGGAGGGCCGTGCCAGGATGACCTGGATAGGAGTGTCTTACTTGATGAAGGCAGGTTAACCCGGGGTTTTAGGTAAATATACCAGGCTTCCAAGCCGTGGGTCGATACCCAGCTACAAGGGTCCATTCAAACTCCTTGGTATTTGACACAAGAAGCCCCCAAGTAACATGATGAGTTGTGCTCATTGGGTGCCTATGTTTGAGTTGTGCATAGCATCCAGACTCTCTTTGGCCCCTCGGGTGTGAAGCTCCCAAGCTTTGTGGCTTGATAGCCGGTTTAACAGGTAGTACTCCGCTTTGTCAGCTGAAGCCCCCGTGTAACTCAAAGGATATTTGAGAAAAAATAGCAGAGGCCCCGCTTAGAGCAAGGATGCTAATTTATTTATTGATCATAATATATACATTGTCGAAATATGTACATAAAAAGAGCCTATGGCTCAAGTGTAATAAGGCCGGAGGAGAGCTATGTTCCATGGCCGCCAAGTCTCCTCCTCAGAGTTGCGTGAGTTGTCTCGAACGTCAATGAGGTAGTATGATCCGTTGTCCAGGTTCTTGCTGACCACAAAGGGTCCTTCTCAAGGCGGGGATAACTTGTGCATGTCGGTCTGATCCTGGACGAGCCGGAGCACCAAGTCACCTTCTTGAAAGGTTCTTGTCCTAACCCGACGGCTGTGATAACGCCGTAGATCTTGCTGATAAACCGCCGATCGAGCCAGAGCCATATCCCGTTTTTCATCTAACAGGTCCAGTGCCTCTTGGCGAGCTTGCTTGTTATCTGCTTCCACATAATTAGCAACCCGGGGCGAGTCATGACGTATATCACTTGGGAGAACCGCCTCTGCCCCGTATACCATAAAGAAAGGCGTGTAACCTGTTGATCGATTGGGGTTGGTGTTGATACTCCACAACACAGAAGGTAATTCTTCCACCCAACAACCCGGCGTCCGATGCAAGGGAATCATAAGCCGGGGTTTAAGACCCTTTAAAATTTCTTGATTAGCTCGCTTCGCTTGACCGTTGGATTGAGGGTGTGCCACAGATGCTAGGTCAAGCCGGATGTGCTCTCTCTGACAGAAATCCTCCATCTCACCTTTGGAAAGGTTAGTACCATTATCCGTGATGATACTGTGTGGAAAGCCAAAACGGAAGATAATCTTTTTGAGAAATTGAACCGCCGTAGCTGCATCACACTTGCTAACAAAGTTCGCTTCAACCCACTTGGTGAATTTATCAACTGCCACCAACATGTGGGTCTTCTTCTCCTGGGAATGTTTAAAGGGTCCCACCATATCAAGCCCCCAAGTAGCAAAAGGCCAAGTAATAGGAATCATCCGTAGTTCCTGAGCCGGAATATGAGCTCTGCGTGAAATTTTTTGACAAGCATCACATCGCTTTACCAGATCCTTCGCATCAGCATGAGCTGTCAACCAAGAAAACCCATGACGAAAAGCTTTTGCAACTGGGACTTTGAACCGCATGATGACCACAATCCCTTCATGAATTTCCGTAGGATCTCTTGGCCTTCTTTCGAGAAACACAACGCTGAAATACGCCAAACGCTACAGCGTGTAACTCGCCATTGTGAATAACCATTGACTTGGACCGCGGACTATCTGTCCGAGCCAGGACTGTATCATTTGGTAGCTCGCCCGGCTCATATCGCCAGATATGGAACCGTCCAATCTGGTATAACGTAAAGCGGCCACCAACCGAGCCTCCGGATCCGGAACAGCCAAATCCTCTTCAGTAGGCACCTTAATGACGGGTTATGCAAGATATCTAAAAGGTGTTAGGAGGTACGGTTTACGCCGAGATCCAAGCCGGCTCAAAGCGTCCGCTTCGTTTTTGCGCCGATCGATATGCTCAACATGATACCCTTTGAAATGTCCCGCCACAATATCCACCTCACGCCTGTAAGCCGCCATGAGTGGATCCATAGAATCCCAAGTACCAGAAACTTGCTGAGCCACCAGATCAGAATCTTCGAAACAACGAACTCGACTTAAGTTCATCTCTTTGGCCACACGGAGACCATGGAGTAAAGCTTCGTACTCAGCTGCGTTGTTAGTACAAGGAAACATCAAGCGGGGGACATAGCAAATTTTATCCCCTCGAGGGGAAGTAAGGACAACTCCAGCCCCCGAGCCTTCCAACTACCTGGATCCATCAAAATAAATGGTCCAGTACGTATTATCCGGTTTATCTTCCGGTGCTTGCAGCTCAGTCCAGTCATTGATAAAATCCACAAGATCCTGAGACTTGATGGCTGTTCGAGGTACATACTTTAAACCGTATGGTCCAAGCTTGATTGCCCACTTTGCAACCCGCCGATTGCTTCCTGTTTTGAATTATATCACCCAAAGGAGCGTAACTAACCCTTTGTGGATCGGATGGCCTTGAAAATATTGCTTGAGTTTTCGATCGCCATAAAAACCCCGTACACCAACTTCTGCCAATGTGGATAGCGTTGTTTTGACTCGATCAGGACTTCGCTGATGTACTATACAGGTCGTTGAACCGGATATTCCTTCCCAGCTTCTTTACGCTCAACCACAATTGCCACACTGACCGCTCGGGCATTGGCATCCACGTATATCAGCTAAGGCTCATGATCAACTGGGGCTGCAAGAACCGGCGGTTCAACCAACTGCCACTTTAGCTCCTCAAAGGCCGCATTGGCTGCGTCACTCCACACGAAATCATCCATCTTTTCAACATCTGATACAAAGGAATTGCCTTCTCTCCCAAACGACTGATAAACCGGCTAAGGGCTGCAATCCGATGTGTGAGACGCTGAACATCATTGATACACTTCGGTTTAGCCAGGGATGTGATGGCCTTAATTTTTCTGGGTTAGCCTCAATGCCCCTGTTGGATACCAGAAACCCGAGAAGCTTGCTCGCCGAACACCAAAAACACATTTATCCGGATTAAGCATCATCTTGTAAATCCGAAGATTGTCAAACGTCTCCTTGAGGTCATCGATCAGTGTTTCCTTCTTCCTGGATTTTACCACAATGTCATCCACATAAGCATGAACATTACGCCCAATCTGCGTGTGAAGACAATTTTGCACACAACGCTGATAAGTTGCCTGAGCACTCTTGAGCCCAAAGGGCATAGAAACATAGCAGAAGGCTCCAAAAGGAGTGATGAAGGTTGTCTTCTCCTGGTCCTTAACTGCCATCTTGATCTGATGATATCCTGAATAAGCATCCAAAAAACTCAGGCGCTCACAACCCGCCGTCGCATCAATGATCTGATCAATACACGGGAGAGCAAAGGGATCAGCCGGGAAAGCCTTATTCAAGTCCATGTAGTCCACACACATACGCCAAGTGCCATTTTTCTTAAGAACCAGCACCGGATTAGCCAACCATTCAGGATGAAACACTTCGACGATAAAACCAGCAGCCAACAGTCGGGCTACCTCTTCACCAATTGCCTTGCGTATTTCTTCATTAAAGCGACAAAGAAATTGCTTGACCGGTTTAAACTTCGGATCAATATTAAGAGTGTGCTCAGTGAGTTCCCTCGGTACACCTGGCATGTCAGAAGGCTTCCATGCAAAAATGTCCCAGTTCTCGCGGATGAACTCAATGAGCGCGCTTTCCTATTTTGGATCCAGATTGGTGATGATGCTGAACTGCTTGGACGAATCGCCAGGTATGAAGTCAACAAGCTTAGTCTCATCAGCCGGTTTGAAATGCAGGGTTGGGTCATGCTCAGTGGTGGGCTTTTTCAGAGGGGTCATATCTGCCGGATCAACATTCTCCTTATAAAACTTTAGCTCTTCTGTAGCACAAACCGCCTTAGCATAAGCCGCATCACCTTCCTCGCAATCCAACGCGATTTTTTGACTTCCATGAACCGTGATAGTCCCTTTATGACCCAGCATCTTGAGCTGCAAATAAATATAACAAGGCCTTGCCATGAATTTTGCATAAGCCGCCGCCCAAACAAAGACATGATACGGGCTCTGGATTCTTACTACCTCAAAGGTCAATGTCTCAGACCTAGAGTCATGCTCATCACCAAACACAACTTCCAAAGTGATCTTACCTACGGGATACGCCGATTTACCCGGTACCACACCATGAAAAACAGTATTGGACGGTTTAAGATTCTTATCTATCAACCCGATGCTGCGGAATGTCTCATAATACAGAATATTGATACTGCTTCCTCCATCCATGAGTACTTTGGTGAACTTATAACCTCCCACCTGAGGCACCACCACCAGAGCTAGTTGACCCGGATTGTCAACCCGGGCGGATGATCCTCCTACTCCACACAATAGGCTGTTCCGACCACCGCAGAGATAACGTGGAACTGCCGGTTCAACAGCATTGATCGCTCTCTTGTGAAGCTTGATCACGCTTGCAGACTAGTGGTGAACACATGATATCGCCCACCATTCAAGCGCTTTGGGTGACCACAGTAACCCGATTGCTGCTGATTCCCTTGATTATTCTGCTGGTTATTACCACCTTGGTTGTTCTGGTTGCCATAATTACTCACGAAACCCGTAGTTTTAACCGCCGCACCATGGAAACCGGACCTGAACCGCCCGATGGACCCTGATCATACCGGAAAAGATCGAGTTTTTGAACTCCTTCATAATGTGACAATCCTTCCAGAGATGCGTTGTGAGCCTCCTTGGTCCCATGCTTCGGACAGGCTGATTCAACAAACGCTCAGATTCATCGCCTCGCTGGGGCGATTTACCTTTTCGGCGCTGTACATTAGCTTTAGCCACAAAATCTGAATCCGCTTTACGCTTACCATTATTCCCATGGCCTCCTTGGTTGTGCTGCTGTCCCTTTGCACCACCATTCTTCTTTCCCTTCTCCGGTTTCTCATCATCAGAATCGGGATCCTTGGTATTATCAGAATTGACATACTTTACCAAGGCTGCCATGAGGGTTCCCATGTCGCTGCAGTGGCGCTTGAGCCGTCCCAACTTCATCTTCAGTGACTTAAACCGGCAATTGCGCTCCAGTGTGATAATCGCTTGACCAGCGTTAATCCGGTCGGACGAGTGTAAAACTTCTGAAACCCGGCGTACCCAATGAGTTGTGGACTCATTCTCTCCTTGAACACAAGCATCCAGATCCACAATGGACATGGGCTGTTTGCACGTGTCTTTGAAATTGGCTATAAACCGGGCCTTCAACTGATCCCATGACTCGATGGAATTAGCTGGCAGATTTTTCAACCAAGTACGGGCTGTTCCCTCCAACATCATCCTGAAGTACTTTGCACAAGCTGCTTCATCTACATCTAGCATCTCCATTGCCATCTCATAACTTTCGACCCACGCCTCAGGTGGCTGATCCGCCATGTAGTTAGGCACTTTGCGTGGACCCTTGAAATCCTTGGGCAAACGCACATTACGGAGAGCCGGAATAAGGCACGGCACTCCCCAGGAACTGAAGGCAAGCCCGGTGCCTCGGTCAATCGACGCTGGCTGAACCGGGCGGGTTGATAACGACCCAAAGCGGCATCCCTTCGTGCCTGCCATGATCCACCACATCTTGAGCATTGCGATGCAGCGCTCTTTGGGCACCTCCGGTTCATCCATACGCTGCTATAACTTGTGCTCGGACGAGGGTTGAATGAATTCTATCCCGACTATATGAATAAGCTCGCCATCGCACCACGGCGGTTTGGAGAAGATCTCGCCGCCATGCTTCAACCGCCGCTATTGAATCACCTTCCATCAGAATGGCCGCCAGGCGCGAAGCTGCGGCAATCATGTTATCCAGAGGGCTCGAGAAGTGACCCGGTGGTGTAGACACATACTGCGGCGGGTTATCTGTTCGTCGGGGTGGCTCCGTTATCCGTAGTTGACCTGGAGCTGTCCTAGGCACCTCCGTCCGGTTTGCAGCTGCCGGATCGCTTCGCCCAAATACCAAGGCGTCCTAAAGAGATTTAACCTTCAGAACCGGGCGCAGACGCGTGACCGGTACTTCCTTCGCATTACATCCTCTCGAAGCGGTCCGATCCGGCATGAGCTGGTAATTCTGCGTACTGTATCCGCTGTGATTGAGCATCCAAAGTGGCCCGTTCTTGACCATCCTAGCATCCTCGCCTGCCGTGTCCTCCTTAGCTTTGTGCTATTTGGTCCTTCGGTTTCCAGAACGTCCGCATTGTCTTTGATCCCGCGTCTCGGGGTGATATTGCCGGTCAACAAGGTCGCCCAGGCGTCCATCAAACCGGAGAGGACTTGCACCGGACGGCGCGCCGGGACTCCTGCCACGGCTGCTGATCCGGTGTTCGTCGCTGCGGTGGATGAAGACTACAACGTGGGTTGTGTTCCAGCCATGTAAACAGCAACCCGACTTGGCGGTTCAAGGAGGTCCGGAATACTGTTGCCATTAGAATATCCTTCAAACACACCGCTATGAATATGGTACAAGGACTCAGTTTCGCCAGTAGATGACTCGCCGTCGGAGTATACGACCGTCTCGCCTTCAGACACCGGTTCAGATCCGATCCCATGGACGCATCCTACGAACGCACGCTTCACGGCGGGCTTAACTCAGGCTGGACTCGCACGCTGAGCCGTCTCGACGAGGTCGGTGCAGATGTCCGGCTCAGGCCAGTTCGCCCGATCTTGCCGATGAAGACATGAATTCACCGGCGGGGGACCCGGTACCAGATTTCGATCGAGCCGCCTCGGGCCCCATCCTTCATCGTTGATGTAGAGCTTGCCGCGATTTAATTTTGGTCATCCAGCCGATCACGCACTTTAAGTCCTTGAGCAGCCCTTCAAGAACTCGATACCATCGTGCGGTAGCCCCACGGTGGGCGCCAACTGTCGTGGAATTAACACGTCAGATGTCCTCATGAAAGGACTTAGTCGTGGAGCCATCACAACGGGTTAGCTTGAAGGGGTTAAACCGGACAAGGGACACGGGAGTTTATACTAGTTCGGCCCCTTCGATGAAGGTAAAAGCCTACGTCTAGTTGTGATGGGATTGATTGGGTTTCGATGACCAGGGAGCGGAATACGTTTGCCTGAGTCTCGAGTTGTTGTCGGTTGTCCCTGAACCGCCGCCGGGTCGTTCCTTTATATATACAGGTTGACCCCGGCCGATCTACAGAGCCCCGAGGCCGACTCATACAAAGTGTCCGGCTCGGTCTCTCCTTTCCTAACTTATATTACAAGTTTACATAGTCATGGCGGTTTACCACTATGGGCCTTAATCCGCCTTTGGGCTGCAGGCTTCTAAGCTTCGTTAGTAAAACGCCATCTTACGGATCTCCATGGGCTTCAAAGATAGTCGAGGGTGAACTGGCCTCCCGGCCGGTTTACACTCAATAGCTATATCCTCAGCAGTTGCTGCTCCATCAGATTCTGACTGAAACATTAGCACTCGTGTCAAATGATACGTGCTTCTATACATCCGATGGTGCTTTTATCTCGAAGGATCTGTAAACTTTATGCCAACAGGCCTTTTGTTGTATGGTTGGAATTTATTTTGTTGTGATACAACATTTATGATGCTGCCCCAGGCTGCAGTAATTACGACGCTATTTTTGTATAGTGTAGGTTTATCTTAGTAATGTATTCGACCGAAAGCTTCAGAGGAGCCCAACATGCCAACATTCGCCGGGCCCATTCCAATTGGGCTAAAAGCGATTCTGGGCGAATTTGACATGTAGCCCACTAAAATACCGGGCCTAAATCAGCATAAGCTTTCATATTTTTCTAGTAGGCACATGCCCATAGTGGGCCTTTAACGAGCCTAAACATAATTTGGGCCCTCGGTAAAAATAGGACTTTTACAGGTGTAAATATCTCGAGCCCATAAAAAACATGGGCCTTTAACAGACCGAAAGTGAGATTGGGCCCTGATTGTGCCAAATAACCCACTGGACTTAGCAGGCCGAAATGGTGGCCCATTTACGACGCGAATCTTTGACAGGTCGAAATTCGGACATGTCGTAAATGCACCGACCTAATACACGGGCCTTTAACAGGCCGGAACTTCGGTCGAGCTAGATTATTGTCATTTTTATATGGGCCGTTAATGGTCCCGATATGACGTTGGGCCACATATGGCCCATGGTTTACGTCCGGTGTTAACAGGCCAAAAATGACAACAGGAAGAAAGTGGCCCAAATCTATAGTGGGCCTCTAATAGGCCGAATGTCAGACATGGCCGAATATGGGTTTATGGGCCGAAAGTTTTGATGGCCTGTAAATGGGCCCAAATGAAGCTGGACCTTTAACAGGCTGGAAATACACCGGGCCGTGATTCGGCCCAATTACTTAGCGGACTGTTAACGGGCCAGAAGTGACCATGGGCCGCGTTGATGGCAAGTTTAGGACAGGCTGTGGATGGGCCGATTTGACAGAGAATGTTGGGCCTTTAGCTAGGCCGGCCCATTATGGTCTGAGAATCTTGTGGGCCTTTAGCTGGGCCGGCCCATTGTGGTCCGCAAAATCTTGTGGGCCTTTAGCTGGGCCGGCCCATTATGGTCTGCAAAATCTTGTGGGCCTTTAGCTGGGCCGGCCCATTGTGGTCATTTTGTGGGCCTTTAGCTGGGCCGGCCCATTATGGTCCGCTAAATCTTATGGGACTTCGGTTGGGCCGGCCCATTTAAATTTGTGGGCCACTATTGGGCCGGTCCACGTGTCAACATATCATAGGCCCATCTCGACTGTTGGATGAGTGACACCTGTGCCAACGCGGAGCTGACGCGTGGATCCGTCAGCCAATGAGAATTTTACACGTGAAAATCGGCATTGGTCGTGGCTGTTAACGGGTTATCGGATCCAAAATCCAACCCGATAGCTTAATGGCGTTCCGTTACGGTGGATGCCACGGTTTGGTCGCCTTGACGAAAAGCACTTACGTGACGCGGATTTATAGTCATGGAAGTGGACACTTCCGTGATGATAATTTTGGTAATGTCATGGAACACTTCTCTGACAAAGACATGTATGACTATCTTGATTTTGTCATAAATTTGTCATGGATGTACATGCATGACAAAAACGCGACCTACTGTGACAAACACATATCATCACGGAAGTGTATTTTTTGTAGTGCTCGGAGCGGTAGTACCGCAGGCCCTTGCGGTAGTACCGGCCTGTGGCGCGGCAGTACTGCAAGTGCCCACGGTAGTACCCCACCCTTGGAGCGGTAGTACTGTGGCCTCGGGCCAAGCGCTGCTGCTTTTGTGGTAGTAGGGGCGGATGTAATTTTTTACATCCGCGCCCTACGCGGTAGTACCGATGCCGGGCGGTAGTACCGTCTTGATCTGGTCGAGCTCAAGAAGACATGCGTGGCGATGAGGGGCGGATGTAAATTTTTACATCCAGCCTTGTAGTACCGCCCCTGGCTTGCAGTACTACCGTGTTGGATTTTTGCATAGATCCCAACCTAGCGGAAGTTGCCACAGATGTATTTTTATATGTCCGTGCCTTCCCAAATCTAGTCTATCTGTGCCTTGCGGTAGTACCGCAAGGGGAAATGACAATGCAGCGCGGTGGTTCTACCGCCCTCTACCCCTTTGCTTGAGGGCTAGTTTAGATTACATTGCATGGGCGATTACTACTGCGGTGCCTTGCGGTAGTACCGTGCCCTGCGGTAGTACCAGCGTCCCGTAGCGGTAATCTTGTCTTCACAGGCTGAGTTGGTGGATAACGGTTGGATTTGTTCTTCCACTATATAAGGGGTGTCTTCTTCTCCGAGTTGACTACCTCTTCCATCCCCAAGCTCCATTGTTGCTCCAAGCTCCATTTTTGCCTGATCTCTCTCCCTAGCCAATCAAACTTGTTGATTCTTTAGGGATTGGTTGAGAAGGCCCCTATCTACACATCCACCAAGAGAAATTTGATTCCCCCACTAATCCCTTGCGGATCTTGTTACTCTTCGGTGTTTGAGCACCCTAGACGGTTGAGGTCACCGCGGAGCCATATTCCATTGTGGTGAAGCTTCGTGGTGTTGTTGGGAGCCTCCAATTAAGTTGTGGAGATTGCCCCAACCTTGTTTGTAAAGGTCCGGTCGCCGCCTCCAAGTGCACCAATAGTGGAATCACGCCATCTCGCATTGTGTGAGGGCGTGAGGAGAATACGGTGGCCCTAGTGGCTTCTTGGGGAGCATTGTGCCTCCACACCGCTCCAACGGAGACGTATTTTCCCTCAAAAGGAAGGAACTTTGGTAACACATCCTCGTCTTCACCGGCTCCACTCTTGGTTATCTCGTGCCTTTACTTGTGCAAGCTTATTTGTGTTATATCCCTTGCTTGCTTGTGTGCTTGTTGTTGTTGCATCATATAGGTTTCTCACCTAGTTGCATATGTAGACAACCTACTTTGATGCAAAGTTTAAATGGTAAAGAAAAGCTAAAAATTGTTAGTTGCCTATTCAACCCCTTCTAGTCAACTATACCGATCCTTTCACCCTTGATAGGTTTTTCTATTTTACTGGTCTCATGGTGGTAGTTGGGAGACCGGGTTGTAAGATCGATTGCCATACTATCAAGGGCGGCTCTCGAGTGAGTAACTTGATCATATCGTTCGTGGACACGGTTAGCCATGGAAAGTGAAAGTATGGTTGAAAAAGGAATAAACTTCAATTCTGTTTGGGAACCGCTGATACGTCTCCAACGTATCTATAATTTTTTATTGTTCCATGATGTTATATTATCATTCTTAGATGTTTTATAATCATTTTATAGTCATTTTATATCATATTTTGGTACTAACCTATTGACATAGTGCCAAGTGCCAGTTGTTGTTTTCAGCATGTTTTTTACACGCAGGAAAACAATACTAAATGGAGTCCAAACGCAGCGAAACTTTTCGTGGATTTTTTTGGACCAGAAGACATCTAGTGGGCCAGATAAGCGCCTGGGGGGGTGCTCTGAGGGGAGCACAACCCACTAGGGCGCGCCTGGAGGCCCAGGCGCGCCCTGGTGCGTTGTGCCCACCTCACGTGCCTCCCGAACCGACTCTTTGCTCTATAAATACACCAATATTCCAGAAACCCTAGGGGAGTCGACGAAAATCAATTCCAGCCGTCGCAGAGTCTAGAACCACCAGATCCAATCTAGACACCATCATGGAGGGGTGCATCATGTCCATTGGTGCCTCTCCGATGATGCGTGAGTAGTTCTTTGTAGACCTACGGGTCCGTAGTTAGTAGCTAGATGGCTTCCTCTCTCTCGTTTGATTCTTAATACAATGGTCTCTTGGAGATCCATATGATGTAACTCTTTTTGCGGTGTGTTTGTTGGGATCAGATGAACTTTGAGTTTATGATCAGATCTATCTTTTTATCCATGGAAGTTTTTTGAGTCTTCTTTGATCTCTTATATGCATGATTTCTTATAGCCTCATATTTCTTCTCCGATATTTCGGTTTTGTTAGGCCAACTTGATCTATTTATTTTGCAATGGGAAGAGGTGCTTTGTGATGGGTTTGATCTTATGGTGCTTGATCCAGTGACAGAAGGGGAATCGACACGTATGTATCGTTGCCATTAAGGATAACAAGATGGGGTCTATTTCTACATAAATAGATCTTGTCTACATCATGTCATCGTTCTTATTGCATTACTTCGTTTCTCCATGAACTTAATACACTAGATGCATGCTGGATAGCGGTCGATGTGTGGAGTAATAGTAGTAGATGCAGGTGAGTCGGTCTACTAATCTTGGACGTGATGCCTATATAATGATCATTGCCTGGATATCGTCATGATTATTTGAAGTTCTATCAATTTCCCAACAATAATTTGTTTACCCACCGTTTGCTATTTTTCTCGAGAGAAGCCACTAGTGAAATCTACGGCCCCGGGTCTCTTTTTTAATATATTTGCCTTTGCGATCTATTTTCCTTTGCTTTTATTTTCAGATATATTAAACCAAAAATACAAAAATAGCTTGCTACACTTTATTTTATTTGGCGTTCGATCTATCAACTATTACAGCTCTCTCACGTCCGTTTGCCAATTTCTGGGGCCGTTACCCGAAAGGGAAGGGATTGACAACCCCTTTAACACGTCGGGTTGCGAGTATTTGTTATTTGTGTGCAGGTGATGTTTACGTAGTGTTGCTTGGTTCTCCTAATGGTGTCTGATCACGGGTTCCGGCAAAAACCTTAAGGTTCGAACTCTGGGGTGCGCGCGAAGTTCTTTCCCCCCTACCGATCCACGTCCTAGCTTGCTAAGAACTCGCGGCCGAACTCTACGAACTCACAACACAAAAGACACAAGATTTATACTGGTTCAGGCCACCGTTGTGGTGCAATAACCTAATCCAGTGTGGTGGTGGATTGCCTATTGGGCTGATGATGAACAGTACAAAGGGAAGAACAACCTCCTGAGGTGGAGGTGTTCTTGTGCTTGGCGAACTTGTGTATGTGGATTTGCTCAGCTCGGGCTTGCTTGTGAGCTCTCAACTCGATCCCCTCTACAGTGGTGGCTAGTTCTACTTATATAGGCCCTGGTCCTCTCCACCGATATGGAAACCTTTGCTTGACGCCTCGGTACTCTGCGCCTGCGCTTGCCCCCTTAGCACCAAAGAGGAAACAAGGACGCTGCACGCGCTGGCGCCCGCCTGGCGCCCGCCTAATCTCGTTCGTCATGGCTCACGTCACGAGAACCTCGTGAGGTTTGCCTCGCCTTGATCTCTTCGCTCCTCGCGAGCCAACCCGGTGAGGCCGCTCCTGAGGAGGTCTTGTGTCGTCCGCCTCGCGAGGCTTGGCCCCTCGCGAGGGTCTTGAATGCCTTGTTGATGAAGATGGGTCATACAGGCCTGCTAGACAGCTACGCCGTGGGCCGCGGGTAGGCAAGTCTGGGGACCCTCGTTCCCAGAACACCGACAGTAGCCCCCGGGCCCAAGGCGCTCGGGCTTGGCTTCGAGGTGAAGCCAAAGGTCAAGTGCGGAGCGCTGTGGGCCCCAAGAGCCTGCGGCCTTGGTCGACGCGTGGCGGTTGATTGGACGTGGGCGTCTCCGCTTCCCCACGCTGCCTCGGCAACTGCCCAACTTGACAAAAGGCTGGCGCAGACAGTGCTTGCCTTCATTGCTTCTCTGCTAGTAGCAATGGCGCCCATCCGAAGGCTTTCTGCTGCGGAGAAGGGAAAGATTCCCCTTGACTTGCCGACGACGCTCCCACCGAAGAAGAGGAAGGTTCACCGCCGCGACGCAGGGTCGATGCAGGTGGTGACGAGGCGTTGGTGCGAGCGGCCTCCTCCAGGGTATCCACTGCCCTTGTATGCCCAAGCCGGGGGCTCAGGAGGAAGGAGCGACGAGCGTCGGCGCGCGCGCCGTGGCCAAGGTCGACGTGTCGCGGCGAAGCGCACCGTCGCTCCTGGAGTCCACGCCTCGGATTCCTCGCGCGAGTTCATGCTGTGGGCGGCGATGCCCCCAAGCTCTTGGATCCGCTTCCCGCGGTTCTTCTCTGATGTGATGCCGCCGAGGGGACCCCTCGACCTCTGGTTGCAGCATGCTAACTGCGACGCTCCGGCGGCTGGAGCAGAGGTTGAAGTGGTCTCCTCCAGCAAAATCTTCATGACCCGCGGCTGGGGTGAGGTTGCGCGGGTTTGCCGTGCTGAGGGTGCCCTCCCGATCCACTTTGACTATGACGGCGCCTCCACGCTATTCTTCAAGGTCTTCGATGCGGAGGGCCGCCGCCTGGAGTGCTGCCCTGGAGGGGAGCTCCATGACGGTGCGCACCTGGCCTGCGGCTCCTCCAGCAGCAGCGTCTCTTGGGCGTCCAGCGGTTCTCCTGAGCTCTAAGAGACTCCGGACACGAGTGACGACAGCTACGTGCCCCCGAGCTCTCGCCACGCCTGGAGTAGGGCTGCAGCGTCCAGCCGCCGCCGCCGCTGTCTGGATGGGGTTGGTGCCGGCCTCCCGTGGCCTACTGTTGATGATGGTGTCAGCCACGAGAGGGTGTAGATAGGATTCCCCTAAGTCCTCGTCTTTTTTCCCTGCGAGGAATCAAGAAGTACCCCGCAGGGACGTGTAAAAGGTCTGTAATGTCTTTTGTTGATACTATCCTTGTTATGAAGAATTGCGAATGCATGTCCTGTTTAGGCTCGGTCTCCCCTTTCCAACCTCGCCATGGCTTGTTGCTCTATGCTGACAGGTCCCGGTCCCCAGGCAAGCTGCAGCCCTTGCTGGTATGCCAGGTCGCGTGCCGTGGTCAAGGCCAGGAGGTGAGCGGCCCGAGGTCCAGTAAGAGCCCCTGAGGCGCGATGCTCAGGAGGTCCCCTTTAGCGCCCAAGCAGCCGTGGTAAGGCAAGAAAGGGAGGCGACATTGCCGCAACAGGTCTGCGGCGAGCGTGACCCCTAGGCTCCAACGATTAGCCGATTTGAGCGCGAGACTTATCTTGTCGATCTGAGGTCGATTCCTTGTGATGCACCGCGTTAATGCATAGCTAGGCCAGGCCCATGCGAGCCTTCCCCTCTTCTCCATGCTCTCCTTTATGCTCTACGTCCTCAGGTCCCGTCCCTCGAGCGAGCTCAGCCGCCGCTGGTATTCCAGGTCGCATGCCGTGGTCAAGGCCAGGGGGTGAGGGCTGGAGAGCCAGTAGGAGCTCCTGAGTCGTGATGCTCAGGAGCCCCCCTTTTAATGCACAAGCGGATTGCATGGGAGAAGAGGGAGCTCGTGGTGCCGCCTGCTGTCATTCTCATGAGATTCCTGCGAAGCAGCACATGGAGAAACACGGTTTGCCATTATGGTTGTCAGTCCGCTCGGTTGCTTCGCGAGGAGGCGAAGGCACTGAGGGCCTGGTGAGGTGACATCTTGCTGAGGCGTGCCGCGAGCGAGCTTCGGCAGCTCAGATTTGTCGATGTTGCAGGGACGGACCCGTGCACAAGCGTCGTGCCAGCGTGAGCAGCCCCCGTGGGAGGCGAGAGTCAAGCAGGTGATAGTCATAGATAGGTTAAGCATGGGAAGCAAATTGGCTCAAGTAAATGCAGGGAAGATACACGCCACTGGGTTAGGCCCGAGCGGCTTGGGGATGATGCAGCCCGCGGGGCGCCCCCAGCAAGGTAAGCTAAAGACATAAGAAAAAGGGGTGCATGCGACAGGGACGGACCCACATGGCCCGGAATGATGCAGCCCGCTCCCAGCTAAACAAACTTGGAAAATGTCACCTGGTTCTGTTGATGAAGGGGTGTCGGGGCAGCTGAAGGTACACGGCGAAGGAATTGCTCCTCAAGAGCCACCGGGGCCCTGGGCCTCGGGAGGCTCTGGGGGTCCAGGTGGTTCCCTGAGGACCGCCTCCATCTCCGTCAGCATGGTGCCTGGCCTCCTGAGCCTCCAGGACGCGCCGCAAGTTGCACTGATAGGCGGACGACACGCTCGGCAGGCCAAAAGGCGTGCGAACGTAGCTGTGCGGTGGACCCTCGCATCGGCCCACGCGCGAAGGCCAGAAGGGCTCCTGAGATGCGGCCCTGTTGAGCCCTGGGATGTCGATGCGGACGCGTAGCCCAGCATCCTCGCATGGATGGGGTGCTGCACTTTGTGAGCGGCGGTCGCCGCGCATGGCCCTTGCGTCTTGCAGCTCCTGAATGGTCCTGGTGATGAACTCCTGAGCGGTGGGCACTCCTTGCCATGTGTTCTCCTCAGGGAAACGTGCCGTGAAGCATGCCTCCAAGTGGTGCCCGAGCGCCTCCCTCGTGATGTTGGCAAGGTCCGAGGCCCTCCAGAAGAGAGCCCCCGAGCCCTGCCCGAGAAGGGTGCCGGGCGCGCCTTCCTATGCGATGGAGGGAGGCGCCCCTGGCACGGGCGCTGATCCTGATGAGGTTCCAGTTGCGTCGCCACCCTCCTGAGGTCCTGCACGGCGCGGCTACTTCTTCTTCTTGGGGGTGGCCACAGGAGGGGACTCGCCCTTGCTATCGGGGTCGTCGATTGCTGCAGCTTGAAAGGCACGCTCGAGAGAGCACACCGCATCTCTTTCTTCGCATGGGACCATGATTCCGCTGCTTCCCGACATCTTGTGGACATTGTAGCCGTGATGGGTCACCGCCATGAACTTGGCCAGTGCTGGATACCCGAGGATGGCATTGTACGGCAGGCGGATGTGTGCGACGTCGAAGTCGATGAGTTCGATGCGGTAGTTCTTGCGTTCTCCGAAGGTGATAGGGAGGCGGACCTGCCCTTTCGGTGTGGTGGAGCCGTCGGTCACTCCTAAGAAAGGCTTGGTGGGCTGAAGCTGATCATACGGTACTTGGAGGTTGTAGAACGTGTCGACGGACAGGACGTTGAGCCCAGCTCCGCCGTCGATGAGGGTCTTGGTGACTTGCACGTTGCTGATGACTGGGGAGCAAAGCATCGGGAGGGCGCCTGCAGTGGCCGCGCACTTGAGCTGATCCGCCGAACTGAAGGTGATGGCGCACTTGGACCACCTGAGCGGGCCTGTGGCCTCAAGCTTGGGGAGGACTGCATTCACTTCACGAGAAAACTGTTTAAAGATATGCTGCGAGGCTGGGGCCTGAGCTCCGCCCAAGATGCAGGCGATAGCACGTGGCTCCTGGAAGCCCCCAGCCCCCTCGTCTTGATGGTGGTCGTCATTCCTTCTTGGTGGTGGCGGAAGTGGAGGAAGGCCTATGTTGCCCTGAGGACGATCCTCACGAGGCTGATCTCTCCAGGCGCCCTCGCGAGGCTGATCCTGCCAGCGGTCCTCACGAGGCCGGTCACGCCACTCCTGGCGCGGGCCACGGTTGTCCCAGCGTCCGCCACCACGTCCTTGATACGTCTCCAACGTATCTATAATTTTTGATTGCTCCATGCTATATTATCTACTGTTTTAGGCAATATTGGGCTTTATTATCCACTTTTATATTATTTTTGGGACTAACATATTAACTGGAGGCCCAGCCTGCATTTCTTGCTTTTATGCCTATTTCAGTGTTTCGAGGAAAAGGAATATCAGACGGAGTCAAAACGGAACGAAATAAACTGGAGAAGTTATTTTTGGAAGGAAAGCCACCCGATGGACTTGGAGTGCACGTCAGGAAAGAAGGGAGGTGCTCATGAAGGTGGGGGGCACGCCCACCCCACTGGGGCGCGCCCCCTGCCTCGTGGCCCCCCCTTCGGTCCACCGACGTACTTCTTTCACCCATATATACCTACGTATCGTAAAACCTCCAGAACAGAAGATAGATCGGGAGTTCCGCCGCCACAAGCTTCTGTAGCCACCAAAAACCAATCGGGACCCTGTTCCGGCACCCTGCCGGAGGGGGGAACCTTCACTGGTGGCCATCTTCATCATCCCGGTGCTCTCCATGACGAGGAGGGAGTAGTTCACCCTCGGGGCTGAGGGTATGTACCAGTAGCTATGTGTTTGATCTCTCTCTCTCTCGTGTTCCCTCTATGGCACGATCTTGATGTATCCCAAGCTTTGCTATTATAGTTGGATCTTATGTTTCTTCTCCCCCTCTACTCTCTTGTGATGAATTGAGTTTCCCCTTTGAAGTTATCTTATCGGATTGAGTCTTTTATGAGAACACTTGATGTATGTCTTGTCGTGCTTATCTGTGGTGACAATGGGATATCACGTGCCATTTGATGTATGTTTTGGTGACCAACTTGCGGGTTCCACCCATGAACCTATGCATAGGTGAGGGAGTCCCGGATTAGGGGGTGTCCGGATAGCTGAACTATAACCTTTGGCCGGACTCCTGGACTATGAAGATACAAGATTGAAGACTTCATCCCGTGTCCGGATGGGACTTCCCTTGGCATGGAAGGCAAGCTTGGCGATAAGGATATGTAGATCTCCTCCCATTGTAACCGACTCTGTGTAACCCTAACCCTCTCCGGTGTCTATATAAACCGAAGGGTTTAGTCCGTAGGACGAAAAAACAATCATACCATAGGCTAGCTTCTAGGGTTTAGCCTCTCTGATCTCGTGGTAGATCTACTCTTGTACTACCCATATCATCAATATTAATCAAGAAGGAGTAGAGTTTTACCTCCATCGAGAGGGCCCGAACCTGGGAAAAACATCATGTCCCTTGTCTCCTGTTACCATCCGTCTAGACGCCTTGATTCGGGACCCCTACCCGAGATCCGCGGTTTTGACACCGACATTGGTGCTTTCATTGAGAGTTCCTCCGTGCCGTTGCCGCCATCGGGAAGGATGCCTCATCCCGTCTTTTAAAGACGGGTACTTGTTGCTAAAGGAGCTTTGGCTATCGACCAAACTCTCCGGCTAGGCGGTTTTCTTATGACCGCTGCTCAAGGCCGCTACCGACGATGAATTCTTGGGTCATCGAAAGCAATCTTCACGCCAACTCGTAACTTCGCCGAAAGAAGTTAGATCCGACGGAGCTCTCTTCCTTAAACGAGCTCTGGATCGCATCGCCGCTCGGGAGTCGCTTCTGACTACGATCGATTGGGCCTAAACCCGATCCGAGAGAGATTAACTCTCCTGTGTCACCCATCACGTTGTTGTGGTGGAGGAACAATGCGGCAACCCTTCATCTATCTTAAGGACTAGCTATGTCCGGATTCCCGATCCCTCCAAGCCGAATACCCGCGGAGGGGAGGACGTCACTCAAGACCTGAACTTAGAGTCAGGCAACGGGCTAGATTCATTGGACAACATCCAAGAACCCAAACTTCCGAGTTCGGAAACTCCTTGGCCCTTGAGCCTCAGATTGGGTGAGGTTTCGGATTTAATTCCACCCACCGACCCGAACATATGCGATCTATCCAAAATTAGGCAAGAGCCCGAGGAAACAGTACATCATTATCGGGCCGATTCCTCCTGGTTATGAACAGGATAAAAGACTGCCGCGAGGAAGACGCAATTTCATTCTTCTGCAATAATTGCACCGACAAGGGAATCCTCAACGCCATAGGTCGCCGTGAAATTACACGCTTAGCTGACTTGGCGTCCATAGTACGAAAGTACTATGCGATGGAAAGCGCCTGGAAAACCGAAGTAAGATTTTGGGACAATCCGCCCCGAATACAAACCAGTTCAAATAAAAGGGTGCATTATCGACAACACCGGGTTAAACACCAAAAACAATAACCCCTACGTGGCATGGAACCCGTCGGAGGGATGGCTCAATGGACCTCAGAAATTCATAGTACAGAGGGCGCCACACCAACTCATAGCCTTAGAGCATGTTGGATACTCCGGCAGGTGGCCAAAAGTGGCGAAGAGCTTCTAACCCCAGAATCCACAGAGCACCAGCCCAGGGATACCAGTACGGTATTAACAGTCTTCGAGACTTTCGCATCAAATAATATGCGGAAACAAACACTCCGCAGCCTTGCCGAAGTCTACCAAGTAGCAACGATAAACCCATGGAGTGACACGGCTATTACCTTTAATGCCAGTGACGAACCTAAATTCCGAACAGCCCGAGCACCAGCCGCACTGGTCCTCAGTCCAATAGTGGATAGATTTCGCCTTACCAAGGTACTCATGGACGGTGGCAGCAGATTGAACCTCATTTACGAGGAAACCCTCTGAAAAATGGGAACAGACTGGAGCCGCATTGAGCGAAGCAGCACAACCTTTAGAGGAATAATCCCTAGTCGAGAAGCGTGCTGTACAGGAAAAATCCAAGTGACTGCGCTGCGCTCCACGGTGAACAGGGACGACGTGATACTCGATAAAAGATCCAAGTCCACCTCCTTTAAACCGGCGGACGAAATAGTCAAAATCCAAGTCCATCCAACGGACCCTACAAAAACGGCCTCCATCGGGGCGCAATTAAACCCTGATGTAGACGCCGCATTATGATAATTCATACGCGAAAATTGGGACATTTTTGCCTGGCACCCTTCAGACATGCCAGGAATCCCACGACGGCTGGCCAAGCACAGCCTAAACATCCTAAAAGCATTCAAGCCAGTCAAGCAGGCTCTTCTGCGTTTCTCCGAACCTAAGAGCAAGCCATGGGAGAGGAGCTAGCCAAACTATTGGAGGGCGGATTCATGAGAGATATAAAACATCCGGACTGGCTAGCAAACCTGGTGATGGTACCAAAGAAGGACAAATCCTGGCACCTATGCGTCGATTTCAAGGACCTCAACAAGGCTTGCCCAAAGGATCCTTTCCCCCTCCCCCGCATCGATCAAATTATCGACACTACCGCATGACACGATTCATTGTGCTTCCTCGATGCATACTCCGACTACCATCAAATTAAGATGGCAGAGCCTGACCAAGCCGCAACGGCATTCATCGCCCCATACGGCCCATTCTGCTTCAACACAATGCCCTTCGGCTCAAAACGCCAGCGCAAATATATCGCGCATGATTCGGACATGTCCGCAAACCAGATCGGCAAAACAGTGGAGGCATACGTAGACGATGTGGTCGTCAAAACCAAGCTTGTCGAAACTCTAGTAGACGACTTGAGGCTCACACTCGATAACCTCCGAACATATGACATCAAGCTCAACCCGGAAAAATGCATTTTCGGCGTACCAGCCGGAAAGCTCTTGGGCTTCATTGTATCCGGTAGAGGAATTGAAGCAAACCCAGCCAAGATCCGAGCTCTGTCACAATTGGATATCCCAAAGGACCTCAAACAAATACAAAAATTGACCGGATGCGTGGCGGCTCTAAGCCGCTTTATCTCCCGCTTGGGAGAAAAGGCATTACCCCTTTATCGCCTCCTCCGGCGCACCGAACACTTTGAGTGGACGGATGCCGCCACGGCCGGACTCGAAGAAATAAAAGCCATATTGGCAACAAACCCGGTCCTGGCCGCGCCTAACATCGGCGAACCAATGCTATTATACATCGCGACAACTCATCAAGTTGTAAGCGCAGTGCTCGTCGTCGAACGTGAAATGGACGGACACAAATTCCCCATTCAAAAACCAGTTTACTACGTGTCCACTGTCCTCACTCCATGCAAGTCACGGTATCCGCATTATCAAAAGATAGCGTACGCGGTGTTTATGGCATCCCGGAAGCTGCGACACTACTTTCAAGAGTGTTTGATAACGGTAGCCTCAAGTACCTCTTAACGACATTATAAACAACATGACGCGACGGGCCGGATTGCCAAATGGGCCATTGAGCTCCTCCCGTTCGACATAACCTATAAGCCACGGCGAGCTATTAAGTCGCAAGTTTTGGCCGACTTCGTCGCCGAATGGACCGAAGCCGAACTCCCTAAAGAGTACGACGCATATTCCAACTGGATAATGCACTTCGACGGCTCCAAAATGTTGGCTGGCACAGGAAGCTGGCGTCGTTCGATGTCCCCAACCGGAGATACTGATTCAATACGTACTCGAGATAATGTATACGGAATCCAACAACGGAGCCGAATACGAGGCCCTTCTACATGGTCTCCGGATGGCGGTCTCCATGGGCATTCAACGCCTAGAGGTGCGCGATTCGAACCTCGTGATATCCCAAATAAATGGAGACTTTGATGCCAAGGATCCAAAAATGGCAGCTTATCGCAATGCCGTCCTAAAAATGTCAGCTCGGTTTGAGGGGCTCCAATTTCACCATATAGCCCGTGATAACAACCAGGCAGCAGACGTGTTGGCACGCATCGGTGCAAAGCGCGATGCCGTCCCCCCCAACATCTTCCTAGAGAGGCCGTTCAAGCCATCCGTATAATGGGAGGGAGAGTCCGGAAATAACAACCCGGACCCAACCGCACTGCCCCACACCGAACATTACGACACGCTTGGTGGTTACGCCAACGAAATAACACCCTCAAATTACGTAATAATGGCAGTCATTGCCCGTGGATGTAACCATTCCTAGCCTACCTAACCAGGCAGGAACTTCCTGAGGACCAAAACGAGGCCCGCTGCATAGTGCGGCGATATAAAGCCTATAAGGTCCATGAGGGAGAGCTTTATAATAAAAGCACATCCGGAGTCCTTCAAAGGTGTATCTCCGAAGAGGAAGGGCGGAATCTTCTGGCTGAAATTCATGCCGGACTCGGCGGGCACCACGCCGCAGCCCGGGCCCTTGTAGGCAAGGCCTTCCGTACAAGATTTTATTGGCCGACGGCCCGGGCAGATGCTCAGGACTTAGTCCAACGATGCGTCGGCTGCCAGCTCTTTGCTAATCAAAGCCACATGCCACCCACCGCCCTCAAAACTATACCCATCACCTGGCCCTTTGCGGTCTGAGGGCTTGACATGGTTGGACCCCTTGAAGGAGGAACCCACAAGCAAAAATATCTTCTGGTCATGGTGGATAAATTCACCAAATGGATAGAGGCCAAGCCTGTTAAGACGGCCGAATCCGAACCGGTGATAGACTTCATATCAGGGGTCATACACCATTACGGTGTCCCCCACGGCATCATCACTGATAACGGCACGAACTTTATGGCCGACGAGGTCAAACTCTGGTGCAAAAACATGGGCATCAAGCTCGACTACGCTTCAGTCTATCACCCTCAAACTAACGGTCAAGTCGAGCGAGAAAATGGTCTAATTATGAGCGGAATTAAACCCAGGTTAGTGCGGTCCCTCAAGGAATCTAACACGCACTGGGTAGAGGAGCTCGACCAGACTGGGGCTGCGGACCACTCCGAATCGCACGACCAGATTCACACCATTCTTTATGGTATACGCGCAGAGGCAGTTCTCCGTGCGACATAATTCATGACTCACCTTATGCGGCGCATGTACGAAGAAAGAGAAGCCGAGCTCGATCGGCGGGACATTTTGACGCCTTGGAGGAGGAGCGTGGCGTAGCAAAAGCCCGTTCCGCATTCTATCAACAAAGAGGCTCGAAGATAAGCAGAGAAGTATGGGCCAAAACTTACAATGTTGGCGAGCTAGTTCTACGCCTGCCGGACAAGAAAAAAGACAAACTCAAGCCCAAATGGGAAGGTCCCTTTATCATCGACCAAGTCCTGACCGGTGGAGCGTACCGTCAGCGAGATGCATCGGATAACCGACTCGAGCCGAACCCATGGAACGCAGCCCGTCTCCGAAGATTCTACGCCTAGCGCCGGATTCTGAGTTCGTCTCCTTCCTCTGTCCATATTTTACACTTTATCTGTCTTCTATTTTTCTCCTTCCTTTTTTTCCAGCCTTTTAAGGCTCGTTAGCGCATTGTTCGCACACACTTGACGCGCTATCCGCGCTCATTGTACCTGGGGGCTTCTTTCACAGAAGCTTTTTTATAAGGGCTTCATGCCCAATACACGTGTCACACTTCCGCATGTACCTTTTATTCACCATTATATGCATCGATATGACTTAAGTTTTGGCCAAGCTGGGTTGCCTGACTCCTGTGCTTACCCCTACGTTCCCGATTGTTCGTCTAGGTGGTAAAGGGAGCACCTCTGCGATTGTTACTGCCGGTCACCGAATGTGTACCTCAGATCGGGTGAAGCCGAAAGCTAGCGTTCTTAAGAGAATATTCGGTCGGTGAACTAAAAGAAGATTTCTTACCTATTTATTTATCTGCCCCGGATGTTTTTCTGCTTTTTCGCAGTCCGGACATGCACTTTAGGGCATGCTTCCTGTGGAAAGGAACCCCTAACGGAACTATTCTCCACGGAAGATGTTTCTTACTAACCATGTAATATAACATAACTAGTTGGGCGCTTTGTCCGATAAAGCAATAATGACCCCTACGCCTGGTCTCCACGCATGCCCCGGTTTTTATATAACCGCCAGGGTATTCGGACACACTCCGGACTACTGGGTCCCGAGGTTGAAGCGAAAAGGTCCGCTATGACAAACGATCTACAATCCTGCTCGAAGGCATTTTACATGTCACCTTAAATTACAGTCAATTTGACTGATTGTATTCCTCTTCAATGCCATCTAACAAGCTGTCTAGTTTACAGTCCTGCTGGGAATACTTTGCGGCAAATTCTACCTGGCCGTACACTAAGCTCACAGGGATCTCCTTCCCATCGGGCCCCACAGGTCCGACCTCGGCCATGTGGTTTGGGTCAGCCTTCGTACTGCGTCTTCACCATGGCCCAGCCTCCCTGGCGCCTTTGACGGCAGGCCGATATCTTCCATAATCGGAGCGCCGCGCCCCTCGGAGCCTCTCTACAAGCTACCCAAGGCCTTCGGCAGGAGACAGATGGCCACAAGGCCTGGCGACGCCTTTCATCACTGCCGAACTTCGTTGATGCAGTTGTAAGAGCTCGGGAAGAAGGTCACCCGTAGAACCGGGCATTTCCTCTGCAGGACGGCCTGTGAGCATACCTACAGACATAACTCTGTTAGTCGACTTCCTCGCCGAACTCTTTTTTCAAAGTTCGTTTAAGCACTTACTAAAAATGCCGCGTCGAAGCCGCCGATTCTCCTTAACGGAGTCAGACAGCTGGGCACGAACATCTTTTAGTTCCTCACCCAGCTTGGTGTTGGCATCTTGGAGATTATTTTTCTCCTGCCTCACCTTCGTAAGCACGTTCTCGCCGGCCTTTAACCAGCGCAAGAGCTGTTGCTTGTCCGGATCTACCCCGGCGCCATCTGCAATGTCATTGTCAGATTTATACACACGCTGCACTCCACAACATACTTATCTTTTAAAAGCGTATATTACCAGAGGGGGTCTCTTTGGCTTCCCCTGTCGCGGCTTGTGCGGCCTCAAGTTGGGTTTGCACTCTTCAAGCTCTTGGGACAGTTGGGTATACTTTTCTGTAAGATCCTGCACAATAAATGATCCTTAAATCAGTTATTCTAACTATTTCAAGTCTCGGAGACTCTTGGCATATATAAGCATTAAATTTCCTCACTCGCATGTCTTTTACATGTCTGCCCGTGGCTCGCTAGACCATCTTGAGCGGCACGGAGGTGCGCATCTCCCGAATTGAAGGCGTTCAATGCCTCTTGGGAGAAACATGTGTCATGAAGAATTGTCCGGCGACGCCTGTGATTCATGGCACTCTCCACCTCGGAGTTGGTGGCGGACAATTTGTCGGCATCCTCTGTCGAAGGAGCATCCGACGCACGCCTCATGTTTGCCTCCGCTTCTGGGCCTGGCTTTGGAGGCTGGCTGGTGGAGGCTCTATTGGCAACCTCTCCAGATATAGTCCGGCGAACGCTCTTTTTCCTGAAGAGAGCACGAGCGTTAGTATGCCTTCTAGAATAAAACCTGGGAATATGGTGACACGCCATACCGTTGCGCCGGCGTTTCAATCCGGACCGCACTTCTTTTTAGCCTGCTGGGCCGTGCTGCCCCTTGTTGGCTAGCCGCCGCAGGCTCGGCCTTCCGCCTCAAGGGCTCCCCCTGCAAAACACCATTGGTATACGGTGATAAAAAATAAGCACGGATGAATCATTCTCAAAGTATTGGAGCTTCGATCTCAGTTACCTGTGAGGCTGGAAGTATTCCGGGGTAATCGGCCGTAATGGCAATCAGGGCATTATCAATGCTCAGTTGGTGAAATACCCCATCGATCAACTCCACCGATATGTCCGGATCCTCTTGGGAGTCCTGTGTCGAAATCACAAAATGAGATACTTGACTATGGGAATATGGATCGGATGGGCAAAAAGAAATGTCCGCTTACCCAGCTTGGAGGATTGTGCATAGAAAATCCGTCCTGTGGATTGACGCGAAGAAATTCCTCCTCTTCTCCCTTGTACAATGCGGACAAGGTCTTCATCAAATCGGCGACCGATCCCGGCCCCTTACGGCCATGGCGGGTGGCATCATCCTCCCCGTTGAAATCCCACATGGGGTGGCCTCTATACTGGAGCGGCTGCACCCCCCACATAATGCATGTGGCCATGACCCCGATCATGGTCAGTCCGGAATGAACCAACAACCTTATTCGGCTCATCAGGTAAAGGACGTCCCTGTCATTTTCCCTCTGAGGGCTCCGTGGACGCTAGCTTAGGCATTTCTTCAAAGGAGCATTAATGAACTGCGGGAGGCCGATCCGAATAGGGTCCGGCAGGGGGACATCTTCTATATAAAACCATTCCGAAGGCCAGTCTTCAGACGCCTTCTTCGGGGTTCCGGATAGATATCCGGTCCCGGGAATGCGCCATAGTTCGGCTCCGCCCACTTGATATATCGACCCCTCCTGAGAACGGGGTACGAGGCAGAACAACCTCTTCCACAGCACGAAATGAGCCTCGATACACAAAACAGCTCGCAAAGGGCCACGAAGCCCGCAATATGCAGAATGGAGGCAGGCGTAAGGTTGTGCAACTGGAGGCCATAGAACTCCAGGAGCCCCCGGAGAAACGGATGAATTGGAAATCCGAGCCCTCTTATCAAATAGGGACAATTGCATTTTTACCCCTAGTTGGTTCCTACCCACGGGTTTTGCCCTTACTTTTCGAGCTTGCTCAGTTTTGCCCTTACTTTTTCCGTCGAGGTCCCTCGAATGCCCTTTGACCGTTTGACCAAAACTTTGAAAATTCATAACCAATTCATATGAACTCAGAAAATTGCAAATAAGATATCAAAATGTTCAGATAAACATTACTTTTGTGTGCATATCATTTGCATTCATTAAAAATGCACACTTTAAACTACCTGAGGTAATTAATGTTATTAACATTATTAAAAATACAAAGGTATACACAATATTTTTTTATGAATAAAAATTACATGCAAATGTAGGTGATGTTTTCTGAACATCCAGATATCTTATTTGCATTTTTCTGAGTTCGTATCATCTTGTTAAGAATGTTCTAATGACTTTGACCATTATTTGGAAACTTCATAACAAGTTGATACAAACTCAGAAAAATGCAAATAAGATATCAGGATGTTCAGAAAACATCACCTGCATCTGTATGTAATTTTTATTCATGAAAAAATATTTGTATACCTTTTTATGTTTAATAATGTTATAACATTAATTACCTCAGGTAGTTTAAAGGGTGCGTTTTTCCTGAATGCAAATGATATGCACATAAAGGTAATGTTTATCTGAACATTTTTATATCTTATTTACATTTTTCTGAGTTCATATGAATTAGTTATGAGTTTTCAATGTTTTGGTCAAACGGTCAAAGGGCATTCGAGGGACCTCGATGGAAAAAGTAAGGGCAAAACTGAGCAAGCTAGAAAATTAAGGGCAAAACCCGTGGGTAGGAACCAACTAGGGGTAAAAAATGCAATTGTCCCTATCAAATAAGGGACAAGGCTTACCCGCTCTCCTTGGAAGGGACTGGGGACGCTCTCCGCTTGTTTTCCGCCCTTATAGGTGGCGAGTCCGGCTCGAACCGGAACCATGAAGGCTGGGGGAAGAAATCCCTTGGTTTGGAGCGTCACTAGCTCGCTTTGCGGGACGGAGCTTCTCTCCCAATCTCCAGGCTGAGGACTGGGAGGGCGAGAGGAGGAGCCGCGTCGGCTGTCCATGATGGAATGGATTTCTGTCAGATGCGCTCCGATGAAAGCTTCATGAAGGGAAGATGGTGTGATTCGGATCTAGATCCTGGTCTCTTATATAGGCAGCTCATTTGCGTAGCTAGGGGGGTAAATGTAAAAATACCCTGGCTTTTCACATTCGTTCAACACGTGGAGATGGCCATTATTGGGCGTGGAAGCCAAGGAGCGCGATATTTATGAGAAGCCGGACACTATTCAACAGGTACACAGGATTTGGAGAAGAACCCGCCTTGCAATGCCGAAGACAATCTACGCGCCGGACTCGTCGTCATTGAAGCCTGGTTCGGGGGCTACTGAGGGAGTCCCGGATTAGGGGTTGTCCGGATAGCCGGACTATGACCTTTGGCCGGACTCCTGGACTATGAAGATACAAGATTGAAGACTCCGTCCCGTGTCCGGATGGGACTTTCCTTGGCGTGGAAGGCAAGCTTGGCGATACAGATATGCAGATCTCCTACCATTGTAACCGACTCTGTGTAACCCTAACCCTCTTTGGTGCCTATATAAACCGGAGGGTTTTAGTCCCAGGGGCGAATAACGATCATACCATAGGCTAGCTTCTAGGGTTTAGCCTCTCTGATCTCGTGGTAGATCTACTCTTGTACTACCCATATCATCAATATTAATCAAGCAGGAGTAGGGTTTTACCTCCATAGAGAGGGCCCGAACCTGGGTAAAAACATCGTGTCCCTTGTCTCCTGTTACCATCCGCCTAGACGAACAGTTCGGGACCCCCTACCCGAGATCCGCCGGTTTTGACACCGACACCAGGCCTCCCTGGCACCTTGACGGCAGGCCGATATCTTCCATAATCGGAAGCGCCGCCGCGCTCCCTTAAGCCTCTCTGCAAGCTCTCCAAGGCCTTCGGGCATGGAGACAGATGGCCACAAGGCCTGGGCGACGCCTTTCATCACCTGCCGAACTCGTTCGTGCAGTTGTAAGAGCTCGGGAAGAAGGTCACCCGTAGAACCGGGCATTTCCTCTGCAGGACGACCTGTGAGCATACCTGCAGACATAACTCTGTCAATCGACTTCCTCGCCGAACTCTTTTTCGAAGTTCGTTCAAGCACTTACTAAAAATGCCGCGTCGAAGCCGTCGATTCTCCTTCACGGAGTCCGACAGCTGGGCACGAACATCCTTTAGTTCCTCGCCCAGCTGGGTATTGGCATCTTGGAGATTATTATTCTCCTGCCTCACCCTCGTAAGCACGCTCTCGCCGACCTTTAACCGGCCCAAGAGTTGTTGCTTGTCCGGATCTACTCCGGCGCCATCTGCAATGATATTGTCAGATTTGCACACACGCCACACTTCACAACATACTTATCTTTCGAAGCGTATATTACCAGAGGGGTCTCCTTGGCCTCCCCTGCCGCGGCTACTGCGGCCTCAAGTTGGGCTTTGCACTCTTCCAGCTCCTGGGACAGTTGGGTATTCTTTTTTGTAAGATCATGCATAACAAATGATCCTTAAATCAGTTATTCTAACTGTTTCAAGTCTCGAGACTCTTGACATATATAACCATCAAATTTTCTCACCCGTATGTCTTTCACATACTGCTCCGTGGCTCTGGCTAGACCATTTTGAGCGGCACGGAGGTACGCATCTCCCGAATTGAAGGCATCCAATGCCTCTTGGGAGAAACAAGCGTCACGAAGAATTGTCCGACGACGCCTGTGATTCACGGCACTCTCCACCTCGGAATTGGTGGCGGACAGTCTGTCCACATCCTCTGTCGGAGGAGCGTCCGACGCACGCTTCGTGTTCGCCACTGCTTCTGGACCTGGCTTTGGAGCCTGGCTGGTGGAGGCTCGATTGGCAATCTCTCCGGATATAGTCCGGCGAGCCCTCTTTTTCCTAAAAAAAGGAGAGCACGGGCGTTAGTATGCATCGTAAGAATAATACCTAGGAATAAGGCAGCGCACCTTACTGCTGCGCCGGTGCCTCGACCCAGACTGCGTGTCTCTTTAGCCTACCCGCCCTTGCGGTCCCCTGTTGGCTAGTCGCCGCAGGTTCAGCATTCCGCCTCGGGATCCTTCCCTGCGAAACATCATTGGTATACGGTGATCAAAAATAAGCACGGATGGATCATCTTAGAAGTATTGGGACTTTGGTCTCGATTACTTGTGAGGCGGGGAGCGGTCCAGATAATCATTGTAATAGCCACCAAGGCATTGTCGATGCTCAGTTGGTGAAATACCCCATCGATCAGCTCCACGGATATGTCCGGATCCTCTTGGGAGGCCGGATCGAGGGACCGTTACGGATCCTCGGGTTGTGGAGGAGGGATGTTTATATCCTTTACATCCCGGCGCAATTCCCGCGTCGAAATCACAAGATAAGGTACTTAACTATGGGAATATGGAATGGATGGGCAAAAAGAAGTGTCCGCTTACCCAGCTTGGAGGATTGTACATAGAAAATACGCCCTGTGGATTGACGCGGAGGAACTCCTCCTCTTCTCCCTTGTACAATGCGGACAAGATCTTCGTCAGAGCGGCAACCGATCCCGCCCTTACGGCCGCAGCGGTGGCATCATCCTCCCTTTGAAATCCCATATGGGTGGCCTCTATCTTTGAAGCGATCGCACCCTCGCATAATGCATGTGGCCATGACCCGATCATGGTCGATCCGAATGAGCTAACAACCTTATCCGGCTCATCAGGTAAAGGACGTCCTTGTCATTTTCCCTCTGAGGGCTCCGTGGACGCCAGCTTAGGCGCTTCTTCAAAGGAGCATTATTGAACTCGGGGAGGCCGATCCGAACAGGGTCCGACAGGGGGACGTCTTCTATATAAAACCATTCTGAAGGCCAGTCTTCGGACGCCTTCCTTGGGGTTCCGGATAGATATCCGGTCCCGGCGATGCGCCATAGTTCGGCTCCGCCCACTTGATACATCGACCCCTCCTGAGAACGGAGCACAAGGCAGAACAGCTTCTTCCACGGTAGCGAAATGAGCCTCGATGCCCAAGAACAGCTCGCAAAGGGCTCTGAAGCCCACAATATGCAATATGGAGGCAAAGCGAAGGTTGTGCAACCGAGGTCAGAGAACTCCGGGATCCCGGAGAAACGGATGAATTGGGAATCCAAGCCCTCTTATCAGATAAGGGACAAGGCATACCCGCTCTCCTTTGGAGGGACTGGGGATGCTCTCCGCCATTATAGGTGGCAAGTCCGGCTCGAACCGGGACCATGAAGGCTGGGGGTAGGAATCCCTTGGTTTGGAGCGTCACTAGCTCGCTGTGCGGGACGGAACATCTCTCCCAACCTCCAGGCTGAGGGCTGGGAGGGCGAGAGGAGGAGCTGTGTCGACTGGCCATGGTGGAATGGATCTCTGTTGGACGCGCTCCGATGAATGCTCGCGAAGGGAAGATGGTGTGATTCGGATCTAAATCCTTGTCTCTTTTATAGGCAGCTCATTTGTGCAGCTAGGGGGGTAAATGTAAAAACACCCTGGCTTTTCGCATTCGTTTAACACGTGGAAGACGGCCATTATTGGGCGTGGAAGCCAAGGAGCGCAATATTCACGAGAAGCCGAACACCATTCAACACGTACACGGAATTTGGAGAAGAACCCGCCTTGCAATGCCGAAGACAATCTGCGTGTCGGACTCATCGCCATTGAAGCCTGGTTCGGGGGCTACTGAGGGAGTCCCGGAATAGGGGGTGTCCGGATAGCCGAACTATAGCCTTTGGCCGGACTCCTGGACTATGAAGATACAAGATTGAAGACTTCGTCCCGTGTCCGGATGGGACTTTCCTTGGCGTGGAAGGCAAGCTTGGCGATAAGGATATGTAGATCTCCTCCCATTGTAACCGACCCTGTGTAACCCTAACCCTCTCTGGTGTCTATATAAACCGGAGGGTTTTAGTCCGTAGGACGAAAAAACAATCATACCATAGGCTAGCTTCTAGGGTTTAGCCTCTGATCTCGTGGTAGATCTACTCTTGTACTACCCATATCATCAATATTAATCAAGCAGGAATAGGGTTTTACCTCCATCGAGAGGGCCCGAACCTGGGTAAAAACATCATGTCCCTTGTCTCCTATTACCATCCGCCTAGACGCACAGTTCGGGACCCCCTACCCGAGATCCGCCGGTTTTGACACCGACAATAGGGGTTGGCACACGTTCGTGATTCTCCGGTAGAAACTTTGGGGCACTCTTTGAAGTACTTTTATGTTGGTTGGATGAATCTGAGATAGTGTGATGCATATCGTATAATCATGCCCACGGATACTTGAGGTGACAATGGAGTATCTAGGTGACATTAGGGTTTTGGTTGATTTGTGTCTTAAGGTGTTATTCTAGTACGAACTCTTTTATAGATTGATCCGAAAGAATAGCTTTGAGGTGGTTTCGTACCCTACCATAATCTCTATTATTGTTCTCCGCTATTAGTGGCTTTGGAGTGACTCTTTGTTGCATGTTGAGGGCTTGTTATATGATCTATCTATGTTATTATTGTTGAGAGAACTTGCACTAGTGATAGTATGAACCCTAGGCCTTGTTTCCTATCATTGCAATAGCGTTTACGCTCACGTTTATCACTTGTTACCTTGCTATTTTTATTATTTTCAGATTACAAAAACCTATATCTATCATCCATATTGCACTTGTATCACTATCTCTTCGCCGAACTAGTGCACCTATACAATTTACCATTGTATTGGGTGTGTTGGGGACACAAGAGACTCTTTGTTATTTGGTTGCAGGGTTGCTTGAGGGAGACCATCTTCATCCTACGCCTCCTACAAATTGATAAACCTTAGGTCATCCACTTGAGGGAAATTTGCTACTGTCCTACAAACCTATGCACTTGCAGGCCCAACAACGTCTACAAGAAGAAGGTTGTGTAGTAGACATCAAGCTCTTTTCTGGCGCTGTTGCCGCGGAGGCTAGGTAAGTGAAGGTGTATCTTTAGATCTTGCAACCGAATCTTTTTGTTTCTTGTTTTAGCACTAGTTTAGTTTATAAAAGAAAACTACAAAAAAATGGAATTGAGTTTGTCTCACACGCTTCATCTTTTTAATATCTTTCGTGAGTATGATGGAAAGGAAAATTGTGCCAAAGTGTTAGAAGAAGAATGCATTAAAATGTTTGGCACTAGATCTTTGTATGATGAGCATGATTGAAATGTTGTTAGTATGAATTCCTTGAATATCCATGATGCTAATGATACGCAAAGCCACAAGCTTGGGGAAGCTATGTTTGATGAAGATGATACTTTTTGTCCCCCAAGCTTTGTTGAGCAAATTTATTATGATGAAAGCATGCCTCCTATCTATGATGATTATTGTGATGACACGTATGCTATAAAGAATAATGATAACCATGAAACTTGTCATCTTGATCTTAATTCTCAATCATATGATAGTTATTTTGTTGAGTTCGCTCCCACTACTATTCATGAGAAGAAATTTGCTTATGTGGAGAGTAATAAAATTTATATGCTAGTAGATCATGAATAGAATGCTTTAGGTGCTGGTTATATTGTTGAATTCATTCATGATGCTACTGAAAATTATTATGAGGGAGGAATATATTCTTGTAGGAATTGCAATAATATCAAGTTTCCTCTCTATGTGCTTAAAGTTTTGAAGTTATGCTTGTTTTACCTTCCTATGCAAGATGATTCTTGTTCCCATAAGTTGTTTGTTCACAAAATACCTATGCATAGGAAGTGGGTTAGACTTAAATGTGCTAGTCATATTCTTCATGATGCTCTCTTTATGTTTCAATTCTTATCTCTTATGTGAGCATGATTGAAATCATCATGCCTAGCTAGGGGCGTTAAACGATAGCGCTTGTTGGGAGGCAACCCAATTTTATTTTAATTTCTTGATTTTTGGTTCTGTTTAGGAATAAATAATCCATCTATCTTGTGTTTAGATGTGCTTTTATGTTTTAATTAGTGTTTGTGCCAAGTAGAACCTTTGGGAAGACTTGGGTAAAGTCTTTCTGATCATGCTGTAAAAAACAGAAACTTTAGCGCTCACGAGATTAGCTAGAACTTTTTACTGGAGAGTGATATTTAGTTGATTCTTTTTTCAAATGATTACTAGACAAATTCCTTAGGTCCAACAATTTATTTTAGAATTTTTAAGGTTCCAGAAGTTTGCGTTAGTTACAGATTACTACAGACTGTTCTGTTTTTGATAGATTCTGTTTTCATTGTGTTGTTTGCTTATTTTGATGACTCTATGGCTAGTAAAATAGTTTATAAACCATAGAGAAGTTGGAATACAGTAGGTTTAACACAAATATAAATAAATAATGAGTTCATTACAGTACCTTGAAGTGGTGTTTTGTTTTCTTTCGCTAACGGAGCTTACGAGTTTTCTGTTGAGTTTTGTGTTGTGAAGTTTTCAAGTTTTGGGTAAAGATTCGATGGGCTATGGAATAAGGAGTGGCAAGAGCCTAAGCTTGGGGATGCCCAAGGCACCCCAAGGTAATATTCAAGGATAACTAAGAGCCTAAGCTTTGGGATGCCCCGGAAGGCATCCCCTCTTTCGTCTTCGTTCATCGGTAACTTTACTTGGAGCTATATTTTTATTCACCACATGATACGTGTTTTGCTTGGAGCGTCATTTTCTTTTCTTTTATTTTGCTCGCTGTTTGAATAAAATACCAAGATCTGAAATTCTTTAATGTTAGAGAGTCTTCACATAGTTGCACAATTATTCGTCTACTCATTGATCTTCACTTATATCTTTTGGAGTAGTTTGTTGTTTGCTCTAGTGCTTCACTTATATATTTTAGAGCATGGTGTTAGTTGTATTTTGAAGAAGTAGATGAACTCTCATGCTTCACTTAGATTATTTTGAGAGTCTTAAATAGCATGGTAATTTGCTTAAATAATCCTAATATAAGCATACAAGATTTGTAAGAATTCTTATGAGTGTGTTGAATACTATGAGAAGTTTGATGCTTGATAATTGTTTTGAGATATGGAGGTAGTAATATTAGAGTCATGCTAGTTGAGTAGTTGTGAATTTGAGAAATACTTGTGTTAAAGTTTGTGATTCCCGTAGCATGCACGTATGGTGAACCGTTATGTGATGGAGTCAGAGCATGATTTATTTATTGACTGTCTTCCTTATGAGTGGCGGTCGAGGACGAGCGATGGTCTTTTCCTACCAATCTATCCCCTAGGAGCATGCGGCGTAATACTTTTCTTTGATAACTTGTATATTTTTGCAATAAGTATATGAGTTCTTTATGACTAATGTTGAGTCCATGGATTATAGCACTCTCACCCTTCCACCATTGCTAGCCTCTCTAATACCGCGCACCTTTCGCCGGTATCATACACCCACCATATACCTTCCTCAAAACAGCCACCATACCTACCTATCATGGCATTTCCATATCCATTTCGAGATATATTTCCATGCAACTTTCCACCATTCCGTTTATTATGACACGCTCCATCATTGTCATATTGCTTAGCATGATCATGTAGTTGACATTGTATTTGTGGCGAAGCCACCATTCATAATTCTTTCATACATGTCATTCTTGATTCATTGCATATCCCGGTACACCTCCGGAGGTATACACATAGAGTCATATTTTGTTCTAAGTATCGAGTTGTAATTCTTGAGTTGTAAGTAAATAAAAGTGTGATGATCATCATTTTTAGAGCATTGTCCCAGTGAGGAAAGGATGATGGAGACTATGATTCCCCCACAAGTCGAGGATGAGACTCCGGATTTAAAAAATAAAATAAAAAGGAAAGAAAAAAGAGGCCAAAAAAAGAGAGACACAAAAGGCCCAAATAAATAATAAAAAATGAGAGAAAAAGAGAGAAGGGACAATGTTACTATCCTTTTACCACACTTGTGCTTCAAAGTAGCACCATGATCTTCATGATAGAGAGTCTCTCATTTTGTCACTTTCATATACTAGTGGGAATTTTTCATTTTAGAACTTGGCTTGTATATTCCAATGATGGGCTTCCTCAAAATGCCCTAGGTCTTCGTGAGCAAGCGAGTTGGATGCACACCCACTTAGTTTCTTTTGTTGAGGTTTCATATGCTTATAGCTCTAGTGCATCCGTTGCATGGCAATCCCTACTCACTCACATTGATATCTATTGATGGGCATCTCCATAGCCCGTTGATACACCTAGTTTATGTGAGAATATCTTCCCCTCTTTTTGTCCTCTCCACAACCACCATTCTATTCCACATATAGTGCTATATCCATGGCTCACGCTCATGTATTGCGTGAAGATCGAGAAAGTTTTGAAAATGTTAAAGTATGAAACAATTGCTTGGCTTGTCATCGGGGTTGTGCATGATTTAAATACTTTGTGTGGTGAAGATAGAGCATAGCAGGACTATATGATTTTGTAGGGATAACTTTCTTTGGCCATGTTATTTTGAGAAGACATAATTGCTTTGTTAGTATGCTTGAAGTATTATTATTTTTATGTCAATATGAACTTTTTTCTTGAATCTTTCGGATCTGAATATTCATATCACAAGTAAGAAGAATTACATTGAAATTATGCCAACTAGCATTCCGCATCAAAAATTATCTTTTTTATCATTTACCTACTCGAGGACGAGCAGGAATTAAGCTTAGGGGATGCTTGATACGTCTCCAACGTATCTATAATTTTTGATTGCTCCATGCTATATTATCTATTGTTTTAGGCAATATTGGGCTTTATTATCCACTTTTATATTATTTTTGGGACTAACATATTAACCGGAGGCCCAGCCCAGATTAGCTGTTTTATGCCTATTTTAGTGTTTCGAGGAAAAGGAATATTAGACGGAGTCAAAACGGAACGAAATCAACTAGAGAAGTTAATTTTGGAAGGAAAGCCACCCGATGGACTTGGACTGCACGTCAGGAAAGAAGGGAGGTGCTCACGAGGGTGGGGGCGCACCCCCTGCCTCGTGGCCCCCCCCTTCGGTCCACCGACGTACTTCTTTCACCCATATATACCTACGTACCCTAAAACTTCCAGAACAGAAGATAGATCGGGGGTTCCACTGCCGCAAGCTTCTGTAGCCACAAAAAACCAATCGGGACCCTGTTCCGGCACCCTGCTGGAGGGGGGAACCCTCACCGGTGGCCATCTTCATCATCCCGACGCTCTCCATGACGAGGAGGGAGTAGTTCACCCTCGGGGCTGAGGGTATGTACCAGTAGCTATGTGTTTGATCTCTCTCTCTCTCTCTCTCTCTCTCTCTCTCTCTCTCTCGTGTTCTCTCTCGTGTTCCCTCTATGGCACGATCTTGATGTATCCCGAGCTTTGCTATTATAGTTGGATCTTATGTTTCTTCTCCCCCTCTACTCTCTTGTGATGAATTGAGTTTCCCCTTTGAAGTTATCTTATCGGATTGAGTCTTTTATGAGAACACTTGATGTATGTATTGTCGTGCTTATCTGTGGTGACAATGGGATATCACGTGCCACTTGATGTATGTTTTGGTGACCAACTTGCGGGTTCCACCCATGAACCTATGCATAGGGGTTGGCACACGTTCGTGATTCTCCAGTAGAAACTTTGGGGCACTCTTTGAATTACTTCTATGTTGGTTGGATGAATCTGAGATTGTGTGATGCATATCGTATAATCATGCCCACGGAAACTTGAGGTGACAATGGAGTATCTAGGTGACATTAGGGTTTTGGTTGATTTGTGTCTTAAGGTGTTATTCTAGTACGAACTCTTTTATAGATTGATCCGAAAGAATAGCTTTGAGGTGGTTTCGTACCCTACCATAATCTCTATGTTTGTTCTCCGCTATTAGTGGCTTTGGAGTGACTCTTTATTGCATGTTGAGGGCTTGTTATATGATCTATCTATGTTATTATTGTTGAGAGAACTTGCACTAGTGAAAGTATGAACCCTAGGCCTTGTTTCCTATCATTGCAATACCGTTTACGCTCACGTTTATCACTTGTTACCTTGCTGTTTTTATTATTTTCAGATTACAAAAACCTATATCTACCATCCATATTGCACTTGTATCACCATCTCTTTGCTGAACTAGTGCACCTATACAATTTACCATTGTATTGGGTGTGTTGGGGACACAAGAGACTCTTTCTTATTTGGTTGCAGGGTTGCTTGAGAGAGACCATCTTCATCCTACGCCTCCTACGGATTGATAAACCTTAGGTCATCCACTTGAGGGAAATTTGCTACTGTCCTACAAACCTGTGCACTTGCAGGCCCAACAACGTCTACAAGAAGAAGGTTGCGTAGTAGACATCAGTCCTCCTCCTCGGTCATAGCCCCGGTCGTTGCGCTCGGGGCGTCGACCGAAGCGTCCTTCTCGAATGGCTCTGAGCTCTTGACAGTTGCTGGTGTTGTGGGTATGCAGGTTATGGAAGGTGCAGAACGGTCGGCTGCTCTTGGATGACTTGGGCTGATCTCTGCCGCGCTTGGTGTCCGGCTCCGCCGTGAGCACGGCTGCTCCCTTGCGGTTTACGTCCTTGGCCTTGGCTTTCTTCTCCTCCGGGTCCGCAGCCGGGAGCTCAAGGAGGGAGAGGCACCCTTCCTCAGCTCTTGCGCACTTGGTCGCCAGGTTGAACAGCTCCAGGGATGTGCACAGTTCCTCGTGGATAGCGAGCTCCTCCTTCATCTTGACATCACGGACACCATCAGAGAACGCGGAGATGATGGCCTCGTCCGTCACCTTGGGGATCTTGAGACGGACGTTGTTGAAGCGCTGGATGTACTTCTGGAGGGTCTCTCCTGGTTGTTTCTTGACACGGCGCAGGTCACCCACGGTCGGCGGACGGTCGCGAGTGCCCTGGAAGTTGGCAACGAAACGGTTGTGCATCTCTACCCAGGAGGAGATCGAGCCTGGGGGCAGATTCAGGAGCCACGAGCGGGCGTCATCCTTTAGAGCCATGGGGAACCAGTCGTCGTTGGCCGCCTCGATGCTCACCTTGTAGAGCTGCAAGAACTCCGCGGGGTCGGGGGTGCCGTCGTAGCGAGGAGGCAGATCTAGCTAGAACTTGCCCGGCCAGGCGACGCTACGCAGCTCGGGGGTGAAGGCGCGGCAGCCGGCCGTGGTCACCGGGGCCCGTCTTGGAGGTGGACCTTGGTCTTGTCGCCCGCGTGCCGCTACGGCAAGCGGCGCGGGGCCCTGCTGCGGCAGACGATCCTGGCGCGGTGGTGCGAGGAGTGGCGGAGCGTTCTCTTGCGGTCGAGGGACTTCTTGACAGCTTCTTTCTTCATGCGCGGGCGCCGGACATGGTGGGTCACACCGCGTAGCTGCACGCCTTGGTGCTAGGGCGCCGTCTTGGTGCAGAGGTGATGGAGGTGCTCCGTGAGCTACGTCACTCGTAGCTGGCGGAGCGCGAGGCAGTGAGAGGGATGGTGCGGGGGAGCCCCCTGCGGCGCAGACAAGCTCGGCGATGCGGTCGAGCCAGTCCTCATAGAGGTCGTCGACCGGGTGGTAGCGCAGGAGCTCGTGCGCCATGAGAAGCGCGGCCCATGCGTCCATGGGAGCGCGACGAGCGTGAGACAACGAACCAGCAGGAGTCGGTGATGGAGTGGCGGTGCGGTCGTCCTGCCGCACCGAGGGGTGCAGCGAGGACGCTTGCTGCTCGTTCCCCACCAGGCCGGTGGCGGCGTTGGCGGCAGGCGACAGCGAACGACGGGGTGGCCCGCCAACAGGGGCCGTCTTAGCGACGTGGGTGGCAAGGGCAGCCCGACGCTCGGCGCGGACGCGGCGTGCATCCGCCATGGAGACGATGGAGCGCCGGGACACGGAGCGACGGAAGGGAACTTTCGGCGCACCCCTACCTGGCGCGCCAAATGTCGGATCACGGGTTCCAGCAAAACCCTTAAGGTTCGAACTCTGGGGTGCGCGCGAAGTTCTTTCCCCCCTACCGATCCACGTCCTAGCGTGCTAAGATCTCGCGGACGAACTCTACGAACTCACAACACAAAAGACACAAGATTTATATTGGTTCGGGCCACCGTTGTGGTGCAATACCCTACTCCAGTGTGGTGGTGGTGGATTGCCTCTTGGGCTGATGATGAACAGTACAAAGGGAAGAACAACCTCCTGAGGTGGAGGTGTTCTTGTGCTTGGTGAACTTGTGTGTGTGGATTCGCTCAGCTCGGGCTTGCTTGTGAGCTCTCAACTCGATCCCCTCTACGGTGGTGGCTAGTTCTACTTATATAGGCCCTGGTCCTCTCCCCAAATATTGAGCGGGAAGGGAGCCAACAATGGCCAATTTGAAAGGGGATAGCTAGTGCAGCTTATCTTGACAAAAGTGGTCTTTGTCTGCAAAGGCTCTGGTGGTGGTGACGCCTTGGGCTCCATGGTGACCTCCGTCTTGCCGTCGTGCTGGTCTTGGTCTCGTTGCACCGATATGGAAACCTTTGCTTGATGCCTCGGTACTCTGCGCCTGCGCTTGCCCCCTTAGCACCAAAGAGGAAACAAGGACGCTGCGCGCGCTGGCGCCCGCCTAGCGCCCGCCTGATCTCGTTCGTCATGGCTCACATCACGAGAACCTCGCGAGGTTTGCCTCGCCTTGATCTCTCCGCTCCTCGCGAGCCAACCTGGTGAGGCCGCTCCTGAGGAGGTCTTGTGTCGTCCGCCTCACGAGGCTTGGCCCCTCGCGAGGGTCTTGAATGCCTTGTTGATGAAGATGGGCCATACAGGCCTGCTAGCACAGCCACGCCGTGGGCCGCAGGCAGGCAAGTCATCACTGAGGGAAATACCTACCATCGATGTGCTGCATCATCCCTTCCTCTTTGGAGAAATACCGACGTAGTCTAGCAGACATCAAGAGGAATTTCTGGCACCGTTGCCAGGGAGGATCATCAACATCTATCAGGTTCCTAATCACAAATCTCATCTCACCGCAATTTACATTATTTTCCATTTTCCTCTCGTTTTCCTCTCCCCCACTTCACAAAAATTTGCCGTTTTATTCGCCTTTCTTTGTAGTTCGTCGTTTTCTTACCGGATCTGTTTTTGTGTGCAATCTTGTTTGCCATTATTGTCATCATGGATAGTTCTTCCTCTATTGCATGCACTCCCGAGAATGAGGTTCCCAACTTTAAACAAAGGGGAGGAGAGAATTTAAAAGATGCTTGGTATAGGATTTGCAACGCTCATAATAGATCTATCCGTAAGCAATCGACCGTTGTTCTTCTTCGTTGTTTTTATGTGGGTATCACCACTTGGTATAGATTCGTTCTTGATACGATTACCGGTGGAAATTTCTTGATGTGTCACTCTCTTGATGCTTTTAATGCTATGGGAAATTTGGTAGGCTCACCACCTCTTATGATTAATGAAACACCTTTGACTCTTGAGCATGTCATGGAAAGGTTAGATGCTATTGAAAAGAAATGGCTCACCGAAGAACACATTGAAAATTTGGATAAAAAGATGCATAATATTGCAACTAAGTTTGGGTCAAAAGCGGGAGAAGTTTTTAAGTTAATAAAAGAAAAGGGGACCGTGATTCATGAAAGAATTGAAGAAAGCCCGACTCGGATCGATAAACTGGAAGAGACCTTTAGTAATTTAAGTACTGATTTTGCTTCCACTAAAACTATTGAAAAAACTCCCATAAAAATTGGCAAGACTACTCAAGTCACTAAGAACAAAGGTGCTACTTCTAGTAATAACAGTAAAGAAGATCTTAAGATGATTAGTATCCACCCAGATTTTATTGAAGGTATAAGAGATCCCTTGGGCAAGAATGAATCCTTCAAAATTGTTCCTAGGTGTATTGTCATTGAAAATCTTTATGATAAATTTTTGAAGAATTCTAAGTGTTTGATTGAAGAGTTGAACAAAGATGACAAAACTTAGATCCTTGCTTTATGCCTAGCTAAGGGCGTAAAACGATAGCGCTTGTTGGGAGGCAACGCAATGAATAAAATTTATTTTTGCTTTTTGCTTTTCTATTCTTGAGTGTTTGCACAATTATGCTACTGTTATGATTGTTTTTTTTGTGTTTTAATTAGTGTTTGTGCCAAGTAAAGCCTTTAGGGTCTTCTTGGGTGATAGTTGTTTGATCTTACTGAAAAACAGAAACTTTCGTGCTCAAGAAATTAATTATCATTTTTAACCAGGGCGTGATAAAATACCAATTATTTTTTCAGAAGATTAATATACAAATTTCTCATGTCTTCCTAATTTTTTCAGGATTTTTGGAGTTTCGGAAGTATTCGAAATATCCAGATTACTACGGATTGTTCTGTTTTCTTTGCGTTGTGTGCTTGTTTTGATGATTCTATGGTTTTCTTTGAAGAGTTTTTGCCATAGAAAAGTTGGAATACAGTATATATAATGCAAGAATAAAATATGAATGGGTTGCAACAGTACTTATAGTAGTGATTTTCTTTCTTATACTAGCGGATCTCACGAAGGTTTTGTTGAGTTTTGTGTGATTGAAGTTTTTAAGTTTTGGGTGATGTTACGATGGGTAAAGGAATAAGGAGTAAGAAGAGTCTAAGCTTGGGGATTCCCATGGCATCCCAAGCTATTATCCAAAGAGAAGCAAGCAACTAAGCTTGGGGATGCCCCGAGTGGCATCCCCTCTAACGACCATCGGTATTTTACTCGAAGCTATATTTTTATTCGTGACATACTATGAGTTTTGCTTGGAGCGTCTTGTATGATATGAGTCTTTATTTGCTTTGCTTTTTGTTTTTAGTGTTTATTCCTTGCTGGACACACCTATTTGAGAGAGGCCAAATTATGCCATGACTTGTTAGAATTGCTCTCTATGCTTCACTTAAATTTTTATGAGCTATGGAATTGCTCTAGTGCTTCACTTATATCTTTTTGAGCATGGTGTGCTTTAGTATTTTTGAAGAAATGCTCTCTTGCTTCACTTAGATTTATTTGAGAGTTAGTAAAATTTTCAAGAAATTCTCTCTTGCTTCACTTAAATTAATTTGATGGAAAGAAAAATTATGCTCATGATGTTCACTTATATTTGTTTGAGCTTATCAAAAGCAACACATGAAAAATAGTTCCAAAGTGATAGATATCCAAGAAGGATATAATAAAAACTTTCATGAAGATCATTGGACAAAATAAACTTGATTCTTTGTAATAGTTTTGAGATATGATGATGTGATATGTGAGTCATGTTGATGAGTAATTATGCTTTAGTAAGAATATTGGTGTTAAGGTTTGTGATTCCCTATGCAAGCACGAAAGTCCATAGTCATGCAATGAAATTACATCCTACTTGTGGTGCGTTATTTGGTGTTAATTATGCTCAATGCTCGCTTATGAGATTATTCGTTTCTTGGTTGTTCGCTTCTCAATCTTTTGCTAGCCTTCATTTTGCACTAAGTATGATCACTACTTGTGCATCCAAAATCCTTTAAACCATTTTTGCCACATGAGTCCACTATACCTACCTATATGCGGTATTCCTTTGCCGTTCTAAGCAAATTTTGTATGTGCCATCTCTAATTTTCAAAATAAATTTCTCTTTTGTGTGCTCGTACCGCTCGCGAGGCGGTGAGGGGTGGCCAATATTTTCCATGCTAGATGTGTTATTCTCATGATGAGTGTTTATTCACTTGTCATTGCACGAGAGTAAGGCAAAGGTATTAGGGATGCCCAATCTCGAAACGAAAAATGGATTTACTTTATGTTGTCAAATAATAAATTCCTTGGAAAGTGTTGGTATGGAGGGCACCCGTGGATACAGTTAGGCATGGAAAGTGAAAGTATGGTTGAAAAAGGAATAAACTTTATTTTCTGTTCGGGAACTGCCTATGATATATCTAGCATGGGAAGTGTTGGGAGCTCTAAGTCATTCTTGTTGGTGGGAAAAGACCTCTCAAAATGTTTTTATCTCTCAATTTTCGCTTTGAGCTCTGGCACCTCTACAAATCCCTACTTCCCTCTGCGAAGGGCCTTTCTTTTACTCTATGCAATTTTTATTTTTAATTTGAGTCTCCATCTTCTCTTATAAAGTACCAACTAGGTGGCACTATGATCATACTTGAGCATTGGGTGTAGCTAATATGTGAGTGTGTTTCATAAATGGATCAATGATTGAGCATGATGGGCTAGGGATAACTTATTTTAGCGTTGATATTTTGAAAGACATGGTTGCTTGTTGATATGTGATATGTCCATTTTGCATCATGTTTTCTTACTGTTATTTGTGATGTTTTTATCCATAATAATGCTTTTTGGAGTAATTCTAATGCCTTTTCTCTCATAATATGCAAGGTATACACAAAGAGGGAGAATTCCGCCAGCTGGAAATCTGGACCTGGAAAAGCTACGTCGGGCCACCTATTCTGCACAACTCCAAACAAGTTGAAACTTCACGGAGATTTCTTATGGAATATTTGAAGAATATTGGAGCAAATAACTACCTAAGGGGGCCCACCAGGTGGGCACAACCCACTTGGGCGCGCCAGGGAGCCCAGGCGCTCCCTGGTGGGTTGTGCTCACCCAGGCCTACCTCCAGTGGCCATCTTCTGGTATATAGGTCATTTTGACCTAGAAAAAATAAGGAGAAGAATTTCGGGACAGAGCGCCGCCGTCTCAAGGCGGAACTTGGGCAGGAGCACTTTTGCCCTCCGGTGGAGCGATTCCGCCGGGGGAACTTCCCTCCACACCTAAGCACCGGTCCACCCACATATCAAATTATCAAAGTACCAAACACGAATTAAACCAACATGATGAAAGTGACTAGATGAAAATCCCGTGTACCCTCAAGAACACTTTTCTTGTCATAAGAGACCTTTTTGGCCTACCCTTTGCCTCAAAAGGAATTGGCTACCTTGCTGCACTTTTTTTTACTACTATCGTTACTTGCTTGTTACAAATTACCTTGCTATCAAACTACTCTGTTACTTACAATTTCAGCACTTGCAGACATTACCTTGCTGAAAACCACTTGTCATTTCTTTCTGCTCCTCGTTGGGTTCGACACTCTTACTTATCAAAAAGAGCTACAATTGATCCCCTATACTTGTGGGTCATCAATATGCTTGAGTATTTAAGTTATCATGTCAAAACTAGACTATTTCTTTGAACCATATAAAAGTCCAAATGTCCATGTTATAAAGAAAAGTATATGAGATGGCATGTTAGGTAGCATTCCACATCAAAAATTCTGGTTTTATCATTTACCTACTCGAGGACGAGCATGAATTAAGCTTGGGGTTGCTAATACGTCTCCAACATATCCATAATTTTTTATTGTTCCATGCTGTTATATTATCATTCTTGGATGTTTTATAATCATTTTATATCATTTTTTGGTACAAACCTATTGACATAGTGCCAAGTGCCAAGTGCCAGTTGTTGTTTTCTGCATGTTTTTTACATTGCAGGAAATCAATACTAGACAGAGTCCAAATGCAGTGAAACTTTTTGTGGATTTTTTGGACCAGAAGACATCCGATGGGCAGAAGCGCCTAGGGGGTGCTTGAGGGAGCACACAACCACTAGGGGCGCACTGAGGCCCAGGCGCGCCTCGGTGGGTTGTGCCCACCTTGGGTGCTTGAACCAACTCTTTGCTCTATAAATACCCCAATATTCCGTAAACCCTAGGGGAGTCGACAAAAATCAATTCCAATTTGCCCTTGAGGTCCAGAACCACCAAATCCAATCTAGACACCACCACAGAGGGGTGCATCATGTCCATTGGTGCCTCTCCGATGATGCGTGAGTAGTTCTTTGTAGACCTACGGGTCCGTAGTTAGTAGCTAGATGGCTTCCACTCTCTCGTTTGATTCTCAATACAATGGTCTGTTGGAGATCCATATGATGTAACTCTTTTTGCGGTGTGTTTGTTGGGATCAGATGAACTTTGAGTTTATGATCAGATCTATCTTTTTATCCATGAAAGTTTTTTGAGTCTTCTTTGATCTCTTATATGCATGATTGCTTATAGCCTCGTATTTCTTCTCCGATATTTGGGTTTTGTTTGGCCAACTTGATCTATTTATCTTGCAATGGGAAGAGGTGCTTTGTGATGGGTTCGATCTTACGGTGCTTGATCCCAGTGACAGAAGGGGAACCGACACGTATGTATTGTTGCCATTAAGGATAACAAGATGGGTTCTATTTCTAGATAAATAGATCTTGTCTACATCATGTCATTGTTCTTATTGCATTACTCCGTTTCTCCATGAACTTAATACACTAGATGCATGCTGGATAGCGGTCGATGTGTGGAGTAATAGTAGTAGGAAGGCGTGAGCCGGTCTACTAATCTTGGACGTGATGCCTATATAATGATCATTGCCTGGATATCATCATGATTATTTGAAGTTCTATCAATTGCCCAACAGTAATTTGTTTACCCACCGTTTGCTATTTTTCTCGAGAGAAGCCACTAGTGAACTCTACGGCCCCCGGGTCTCTTCTTTAATATATTTGCCTTTGCGATCTATTTTTCTTTGCTTTTATTTTCAGATCTATTAAACCAAAAATACAAAAATACCTTGCCGCACTTTATTTTATTTGGCGTTCGATCTATCAACTATTACAACTCTCTCAGATCCGTTTGCCAATTTCTGGCGCCGTTACCCGAAAGGGATCGACAACCCCTTTAACACATCGGGTTGCTAGTATTTGTTATTTGTGTGCAGGTGTTGTTTACGTAGTATTGCTTGGTTCTCCTACTGGTTCGATAACCTTGGTCTCATCACTGAGGGAAATACCTACCGTCGTTGTGCTGCGTCATCCCTTCATCTTTGGGGAAATACCGACGTAGTCTAGCAGACATCAACCACCTATGATATATCTAGCATGGAAAGTATTGGGAACTACTCGATCATTCTCGTTGAAAGGAAAAACATGCCACCCAAAATGTTTTATATCTATCTTTTTGGCTTTGAGCTCTGGCACCTCTACAAATCCCTACTTCCCTCCGCGAAGGGCCTTTCTTTTACTTTATGCAATTTTTATTTTTAATTCGAGTCTCCATGTTCTCTTATAAAAGCACCAACTAGGGGCACTATGATTGTACTTGAGCATTGGGTGTAGCTAATATGCGAGTGTTTTTCATGAATGGATCAATGATTGAGCATGATGGGCTAGGGATAACTTATTTTAGCATTGATATTTTGCAAGACATGGTTGCTTGTTGATATGCTTGAGTATTTAAGTCCTCATGTCAAAATTAGACTAACTTTGAACCATATAAAAGTCCAAATGTCCATGCTACAAAGAAGAGAATATGAGATGACATGTTAGGTAGCATTCCACATCAAAAATTCTGTTTTTATCATTTACCTTCTCGAGGATGGTCTGGAATTAAGCTTGGGGATGCTGATACGTCTCCAACGTATCTATAAACTTTTATTGTTCCATGTTGTTATATTATCATTCTTGGATGTTTTACAATCATTTTATAGTTATTTTATATCATTTTTTGGTACTAACCTATTGACTGCCAGGTGCCAGTTGCTATTTTTTGCATGTTTTTTACATCACAGGAAATCAATACCAGACGGAGTCCAAACGCAGTGAAACTTTTTGTGGATTTTTTTGGACCTGAAGACATCCAGTGGGCCAAAGAAGTATAGAAGAGGGGGCCTGTCATGGAATTTTCACGGCAGATGTCCTAGTGTGAGGACTTAGTCATGGAGCCATCGCAACAAAGTTAGCTTAAAGGGGTTAAACAGGACAAAGGACACGAGGAGTTTATACTGGTTCGGCCCCTTGCGGTGAAGGTAAAGGCCTAATCCAGTTTGAGGTGGTATTGCTTGGGTTTCCATGACTAGGGGGCGAATATGCTTAACCTGGTTCCCAAACTGTTGTTTCTCTTCCCTAAACACTTGGTAGTCGTCCCTTTATATACACAGTTGACGCCTTGGTCGGTTTCTGTAATCCCGACTCATAAACGTGTCCGGCTTGGTATCTACTCTTTCCTATCTTACAATACAAGTTATACACGTTATGTCCGGTTTACATATATGGGCCCTAATCCGCCTTTGGGCTTTGGGCTTTCTTATTAAGTCTCCTCCATAACGCGCCATCTTCCATGTCTTCATCGGCTTCAATACGGGCAAGTTACTATGAGTATAACCCGGCCCCTCCTGGGCAGTTTATACTCAATAGTCATATCCCCAACAGGGCTCGAGGTGAGCACAAGACACCTAGGCGCACCTGGTGGCCCAGGGGCGCCTTGGTGGGTTGTGCCCACCTCGGTGGCCTCCCGAACCGCCTCTTTACTCTATAAATACCCCACTATTCCAGAAACCCTAGGGGAGTCGACGAAAATCAATTCCAGCCGCCGCAATTTCCAAAACCACCAGATGCTATCTAGACACAATCACGAAGGGGTTCATCATGTCCATTGGTGCCTCTCCGATGATGCGTGAGTAGTTCTTTATAGACCTATGGGTCCGTAGTTAGTAGCTAGTGTTGGGGAACGTAGTAATTTCAAAGAAATTCCTACGCACACGCAAGATCATGGTGATGCATAGCAACGAGAGGGGAGAGTGTTGTCCATGTACCCTCGTAGACCGAAAGCGGAAGCGTTAGCATAACGCGGTTGATGTAGTCGTGCGTCTTCACGATCCAACCGATCAAGTACCGAACGCACGGCACCTCCGAGTTCAGCACACGTTCAGTCCGATGATGTCCCTCGAACTCCGATCCAGCCGAGTGTTGAGGGAGAGTTTCACGTCGACCTGACGGTGTGGTGACGACGATGATGTTCTACCGACGCAGGGATTCGCCTAAGCACCGCTACAATATTATCGAGGTGGACTATGGTGGAGGGGGCACCGCACACGGCTAAAAGATCAAACGATCAATTGTTGTGTCTCTAGGGTGCCCCCTGCCCCCGTATATAAAGGAGCAAGGGGGGTGCGGCCGGCCAAGAGAGGGGCCGCGCTAGGAGGACTCCTACTCCTACCGGGAGTAGGACTCCCCTCCTTTTCCTTGTTGGACTAGGAGAGAGAGGGGAAAGAGGTGGAGGAGAGGAAGGAAAGGGGGGCGCCGCCCCCCTCTCCTTGTCCTATTCGGACTAGGGGGAGGGGCGCGCGGCCCTGCCCTGGCCGCCTCTCCTCTTCTCCAAGAGGCCCATTATGGCCCATTAAGTCCCCGGGGGGTTCCGTAACCTCCCGGTACTCCGGTAAAATCCCGATTTTACCCGGAACACTTCCGATATCCAAACATAGGCTTCCAATATATCAATCTTCATGTCTCAACCATTTTGAGACTCCTCGTCATGTTTGTTATCACATCCGGGACTCCGAACAACCTTCGGTACATCAAAACATATAAACTCATAATATAATTATCATCGAAACGTTAAGCATGCGGACCCTACGGGTTCGAGAACTATGTAGGCATGACCGAGACACGTCTCTGGTCAATAACCAATAGCGGAACCTGGATGCTCATATTGGGCCCCACATATTCTACGAAGATCTTTATCGGTCAGACCGCATAACAACATACGTTGTTCCCTTTGTCATCGGTATGTTACTTGCCCGAGATTCGATTGTCGGTATCTCAATACCTAGTTCATTCTCGTTACCTGTAAGTCTCTTTACTCGTTCCGTAATACATCATCCATAACTAACTCATTAGTTGCAATGCTTGCAAGGCTTAAGTGATGTGCATTACCGAGAGGGCCCAGAGATACCTCTCCGACAATCGGAGTGACCAATCCTAATCTCAAAATACGCCAACCCAACAAGTACCTTTGGAGACACCTGTAGAGAATCTTTATAATCACCCAGTTACGTTGTGACGTTTGGTAGCACACAAAGTGTTCCTCCGGTAAATGGGAGTTGCATAATCTCATAGTCATAGGAACATGTATAAGTCATGAAGAAAGCAATAGCAACATACTAAACGATCGTGTGCTAAGCTAACGGAATGGGTCATGTCAATCCCATCATTCTCCTAATGATGTGATCCCGTTAATAAAATGACAACTCATGTCTATGGCTAGGAAACATAACCATCTTTGATCAACGAGCTAGTCAAGTAGAGGCATACTAGTGACACTCTGTTTGTCTATGTATTCACACATGTATTATGTTTCCGGTTAATACAATTCTAGCATGAATAATAAACATTTATCATGACTTAAGGAAATAAATAATAACTTTATTATTGCCTCTAGGGCATATTTCCTTTAGTCTCCCACTTCCACTAGAGTCAATAATCTAGATTACATAGTAATGATCCTCACACCCATGGAGTCTTGGTGCTGATCATGTTTTGCTCGTGGAAGAGGCTTAGTCAACGGTTCTGGAACATTCAGATCCGTATGTATCTTGCAAATTTCTATGTCTCCCACCTGGACTAGATCCCGGATGGAATGGAAGCGTCTCTTGATGCGCTTGGTTCTCTTGTGAAATCTGGATTCCTTCGCAAGGCAATTGCACCAGTATTGTCACAAAAGATTTTCATTGGACCCGATGCACTAGGTATGACACCTAGATCGGATATGAACTCCTTCATCCAGACTCCTTCATTTGCTGCTTCTGAAGCAGCTATGTACTCCGCTTCACACGTAGATCCCGCCACGACGTTTTGTTTAGAACTGCACCAACTGACAACTCCACCGTTCAATGTAAACACGTATCCGGTTTGCGATTTAGAATCGTTCGGATCAGTGTCAAAGCTTGCATCAACGTAACCATTTACAATGAGCTATTTGTCACCTCCATAAACGAGAAACATATCCTTAGTCCTTTTCAGGTATTTCAGGATGTTCTTGACCGCTGTCCAGTGATCTACTCCTGGATTACTTTGGTACCTCCCTGCTAGACTTATAGCAAGGCATACATCAGGTCTGGTACACATCATTGGATACATGATAGAGCCTATGGCTGAAGCATAGGGAACATCTTTCATTTTCTCTCTATGTTCTGCAGTGGTCGGGCATTGAGTCTTACTCAACTTCACACCTTGTAACACAGGCAAGAACCCTTTCTTTGCTTGATCCATTTTGAACTTCTTCAAAACTTTGTCAAGGTATGTGCTTTGTGAAAGTCTAATTAAGCGTCTTGATCTATCTCTATAGATCTTAATGCCCAATATATAAGCAGCTTCACCGAGGTCTTTCATTGAAAAACTCTAATTCAAGTATCCCTTTATGCTATCCAGAAATTCTATATCATTTCCAATCAGCAATATGTCATCCACATATAATATCGTAAATGCTACTGAGCTCCCACTCACTTTCTTGTAAATCTGAGGCTTCTCCAAAAGTCTGTACAAAACCAAATTCTTTGATCACACTATCAAAACATTTATTCCAGCTCCGAGAGGCTTGCACCAGTCCATAAATGGATCGCTGGAGCTTGCATACTTTGTTAGCCCCCTTTGGATCAACAAAACCTTCTGGTTGCATCATATACAACTCTTCTTACAGAAATCCATTCAGGAATGCAGTTTTGACATCCATCTGCCAAATTTCATAATCATAAAATGCGGCAATTGCTAACATGATTCAGACATACTTAAGCATCGCTACGGGTGAGAAGGTCTCATCATAGTCAATCCCTTGAACTTGTCGAAAACCTTTCGCAACAAGTCGAGCTTTGTAGACAGTAACATTACCGTCAGTGTCAGTCTTCTTCTTCAAGATCCATTTATTCTCAATTGCTTGCCGATCATCGGGCAAGTCGACCAAAGTCCACACTTTGTTCTCATACATGGATCCCATCTCAGATTTCATGGCCTCAAGCCATTTTGCGGAATCTGGGCTTACCATCGCTTCTTCATAGTTCGTAGGTTCATCACGATCTAGTAACATGACTTCCAGAACATGATTACTGTACCACTCTGGTGCGGATCTTACTCTGGTTGATCTACGAGGTTCAGTAACAACATGATCTGAAGTTCCATGATCATCATCATTAACTTTCTCACTAATTGGTGTAGGCGTCACAGGAACAGATTTTTGTGATGAGCTACTTTCCAATAAGGGACCAGGTACATTTACCTCATCAAGTTCTACTTTCCTCCCACTCACTTCTTTCGAGAGAAACTCCTTCTCTAGAAAGGATCCATTCTTAGCAACGAATGTCTTGCCTTCGGATCTGTGATAGAAGGTGTACCCATGATCTCTTTTGGGTATCCTATGAATACACATTTTTTACGATTTGGGTTCGAGCTTATCAGGTTGAAGTTTTTCACATAAGCATCGCACCCCCAAACTTTAAGAAACGACAACTTCGGTTTCTTGCCAAACCCACAGATTCATAAGGCGTCGTCTCAACGGATTTTGATGGTGCCCTATTTAACGTGAATGCGGCCGTCTCTAAAGCATAACCCCAAAAGCGATAGTGGTAAATCAAGAAGAGACATCATAGATCGCACCATATCTAGTAAAGTATGATTCTGACGTTCGGACACACCATTATGTTGTGGTGTTCGGGTGGCGTGAGTTGCAAAACTATTCGCGTTGTTTCAAATGTAGACCAAACTTCGTAACTCAAATATTCTCCTCCACGATCAGATCGTAGAAACTTTATTTTCTTGTTACGATGATTTTCAACTTCACTCTGAAATTCTTTGAACTTTTCAAACGTTTCAGACTTATGCTTCATTAAGCAAATATACCCATATCTGCTTAAATCATCTATGAAGGTGAGAAAATAACGATACCCGCCACGAGCCTCAACATTCATCGGACCACATACATCTGTATGTATGGTTTCCAACAAATCTGTTGCTCTCTCCATAGTACAGGAGAACGGCGTTTTAGTCATCTTGCCCATAAGGCACGGTTCGCAAGTACCAAGTGATTCATAATCAAGTGGTTCCAAAAGTCCATCAGTATGGAGTTTCTTCATGCGCTTTACACCGATATGACCTAAACGGCGGTGCCACAAATAAGTTGCACTATCATTATCAACTCTGCATCTTTTGGCTTCAACATTATGAATATGTGTATCACTACTATCGAGATTCATCAAAAATAGACCACTCTTCAAGGGTGCATGACCATAAAAGATATTACTCATATAAATAGAACAACCATTATTCTCTGATTTAAATGAATAACCGTCTCGCGTCAAACAAGATCCAGATATAATGTTCATGCTCAACACTGGCACCAAATAACAATTATTTAGGTCTAAAACTAATCCTGAAGGTAGATGTAGAGGTAGCGTGCCGACCGCGGTCACATCGACTTTGTAACCATTTCCAACGCGCATCGTCACCTCGTCCTTGGCCAGTGTTCGCTTAATCTGTAGTCCTGTTTGAGTTGCAAATATTAGCAATGTAACCAGTATCAAATACCAGTGCTACTGCAAGCTCTAGTAAGGTACACATCAATAACATGTATATCACATATACCTTTGTTCACCTTGCCATCCTTCTTATCCGCCAAATACTTGGGGCAGTTCCGCTTCCGGTGACTACCGCTTGCGATGAGAAGCAATCAGTTTAGGGCTTAGGTCCAAACTTGGGTTTCTTCTCCTGAGCAGCAACTTGCTTGCTGTTCTTCTTGAAGTTCCCCTTCTTCTTCCCTTTGCCCTTTTTCTTGAAACTAGTGGTCTTATTGACCATCAACACTTGATGCTCCTTTTTTATTTCTACCTCTGCAGCTTTTAGCATTGCGAAGAGCTCGGGAATCGTCTTATCCATCCCTTGCATATTATACTTCATCACGAAGCTCTTGTAGCTTGGTGGCAGTGATTGGAGAATTCTGTCAATGACGCTATCATCCGGAAGATTAACTCCCGGTTGAATCAAGTGATTATTATACCCAGACATCTTGAGTATATGCTCACTGACAGAACTATTCTCCTCCATCTTGCAGCTATAGAACTTATTGGAGACTTCATATCTCTCAATCCGGGCATTTGCTTGAAATATTAACTTCAACTCCTGGAACATCTCATATGCTCCATGACGTTCAAAACGTTGTTGAAGTCCCGGTTCTAAACCGTAAAGCATGGCACATTGAACTATCGAGTAGTCATCAGCTTTGCTCTGCCAGACGTTCTTAACGATAAATCGGGTTACATCGGCGTGAGCACTGGCACCCAGCGGTGCTTCTAGGACGTAATTCTTATGTGCAGCAATGAGAATAATCCTCAAGTTACAGACCCAGTCCGTGTAATTGTTACCATCATATTTTAACTTTGCTTTCCCAAGGAACGCATTAAAATTCAACGGAACAACAGCACGGGCCATCTATCTAAAATCAACATAGACAAGCAAGATACTATCAGGTACTAAGTTCATGATAAATTTAAGTTCAATTAATCATATTACTTAAGAACTCCCACTTAGAAAGACATCCTCTAATCTTCTAAGTGATCACGTGATCCAAATCAACTAAACCATAACCGATCATCACGTGAAATGGAGTAGTTTTCAATGGTGAACATCACTATGTTGATCATATCTACTATATGATTCACGCTCGACCTTTCGGGTCTCGGTGTTCGAGGCCATATACGCATATGCTAGGCTTGTCAAGTTTAACCCGAGTATTCTGCGTGTGCAAAACTGGCTTGCACCCGTTGTAGATGGACGAGAGCTTATCACACCCGATCATCACGTGGTGTCTGGGCACGACGAACTTTGGCAACGGTGCATACTCAGGGAGAACACTTTTATCTTGAAATCTAGTGAGAGATCATCTTATAATGCTACTGTCAATCAAAGCAAGATAATATGCATAAAAGATAAACATCACATGCAATCAATATAAGTGATATGATATGGCCATCATCATCTCGTGCTTGTGATCTCCATCTCCGAAGCACCGTCATGATCACCATTGTCACCGGCGCGACACCTTGGTCTCCATCGTAGCATCGTTGTCGTCTCGCCAATCTTATGCTTCTACGACTATCACTACCGCTTAGTGATAAAGTAAAGCATTACAGGGTGATTGCATTGCATACAATAAAGCGACAACCATATGGCTCCTGCCAGCCAAGTTAATAACTCGGTTACAAAACATGATCATCTCATACAATAAAATTTAGCATCATGTCTTGACCATATCACATCACAACATGCCCTGCAAAAACAAGTTAGACGTCCTCTACTTTGTTGTTGCAAGTTTTACATGGCTACTACTGGGCTTAGCAAGAACCGTTCTTACCTACACATCAAAAACCACAACGATAGTTTGTCAAGTTGGTGTTGTTTTAACCTTCGCAAGGACCGGGCGTAGCCACACTCGATTCAACTAAAGTTGGAGAAACTGACACCCGCCAGCCACCTGTGTGCAAAGCACGTCGGTAGAACCAGTCCCGCGTAAGCGTACGCGTAATGTCGGTCCGGGCCGCTTCATCCAACAATACCGCTGAATCAAAGTATGACATTCTGGTAAGAAGTATGACTTATATCGCCCACAACTCACTTGTGTTCTACTCGTGCATATAACATCTACGCATAAAACCTGGCTCGGATGCCACTGTTGGGGAACGTAGTAATCTCAAAAAAATTCCTACGCACACGCAAGATCATGGTGATGCATAGCAAAGAGAGGGTAGAGTGTTGTCCACGTACACTCGTAGACCGAAAGCGGAAGCGTTAGCACAACGCGGTTGATGTAGTCGTGCGTCTTCACGATCCGACCGATCAAGTACCGAACGCACGGCACCTCCGAGTTCAGAACACATTCAGCCCGATGACGTCCCCCGAACTCCGATCCAGCCGAGTGTTGAGGGAGAGTTTCGTCAGCACGACGGCGTGGTGACGATGATGATGTTCTACTGACGCAGGGCTTCGCCTAAGCACCGCCATGTGATTATCGAGGTGGACTATGGTGGAGGGGGCACCGCACACGGCTAAAAGATCAAACGATCAATTGTTTTGTCTCTAGGGTGCCCCTGCCCCCGTATATAAAGGAGCAAGGGGGGGTGCGGCCGGCCTAGAGAGGGGGCGCGCTAGGGGTAGTCCTACTCCTACCGGGAGTAGGACTCCCCCCTTTTCCTTGTTGGACTAGGACAGAGAGGGGAAAGAGGTGGAGGAGAGGAAGGAAAGGGGGGCGTCGCCCCCCTCTCCTTGTCCTATTCAGACTAGGGGGGAGGGGCACGCGGCCCTGCCCTGGCCGCCTCTCCTCTTCTCCACGAGGCCCATTATGGCCCATTAAGTCCTCGGGGGGTTCCGGTAACCTCCCAGTACTCCGGTAAAATCCCGATTTTACCCGGAACACTTCCGATATCCAAACATAGGCTTCCAATATATCAATCTTCATGTCTCGACCATTTCGAGACTCCTCTTCATGTCCGTGATCACATCCGGGACTCCGAACAACCTTCGGTACACCAAAACATATAAACTCATAATATAACTATCATCAAAACGTTAAGCGTGCGGACCCTACGGGTTCGAGAACTATGTAGACATGACTGAGACACGTCTCCGGTCAATAACCAATAGCGGAACCCGGATGCTCATATTGGCTCCCATGTATTCTACGAAGATCTTTATCGGTCAGACCGCATAACAACATACGTTGTTCCCTTTGTCATCGGTATGTTACTTGCCCGAGATTCGATCATCGGTATCTCAATACCTAGTTCAATCTCGTTACCGGCAAGTCTCTTTACTCGTTCCGTAATACATCATCCCACAACTAACTCATTAGTTGCAATGCTTGCAAGGCTTAAGTGATGTGCATTACCGAGAGGGCCCAGAGATACCTCTCCCACAAACGGCGTGACAAATCATAATCCCGAATCGCCAACCCAACAAGTACCTTTGGAGACACCAGAGAGCACCTTTATAATCACCCAGTTACGTTGTGATGTTTGGTAGCACACAAAGTGTTCCTCCGGTAAATGGGAGTTGCATAATCTCATAGTCATAGGAACATGTATAAGTCATGAAGAAAGCAATAGCAACATACTAAACGATCGTGTGCTAAGCTAATGGAATGGGTCATGTCAATCGCATCATTCTCCTAATGATGTGATCCCGTTAATCAAATGACAACTCATGTCTATGGCTAGGAAACATAACCATCTTTGGTCAACGAGCTAGTCAAGTAGAGGCATACTAGTGACACTGCTTTGTCTATGTATTCACACATGTATTATGTTTCCGGTTAATACAATTCTAGCATGAATAATAAACATTTATCATGATATAAGGAAATAAATAATAACTTTATTATTGCCTCTAGGGCATATTTCCTTCAGTTAGATGGCATCCTCTCTCTGTTTTGATTCTCAATACAATGGGCTCTTGGAGATCTATTTGATGTAACTCTTTTTGCGGTGTGTTTGTTGGGATCGGATGAACTTTGAGTTTATGATCAGATCTATCTTTTTATCCATGAAAGTTATTTGAGTCTTCTTTGAATCTCTTATATGCATGATTTCTTATAGTCTTGTATTTCTTCTCAGATATTTGGGTTTTTTTTGGCCAACTTGATCTATTTATCTTGCAACGGGAAGAGGTGCTTTGTGATGGGTTCGATCTTATGGTGCTTGATCCCAGTGACAGAAGGGGAACTGCCACGTATGTATCGTTGCTACTAAGGATAACAAGATGGGGTCTATTTCTACATAAATAGATCTTGTCTACATCATGTCATCATTCTTATAGCATTACTCCATTTTTTGATGAACTTAATACACTAGATGCATGCTGGATAGCGGTCGATGTGTGGAGTAATAGTTGTAGATGCAGGCAGGAGTCGGTCTACTAATCTTGGACGTGATGCCTATATAATGATCATTGCCTGGATATCATCATGATTATTTAATTTTCTATCAATTGCCCAACAGTAATTCGTTTACCCACCATTTGCTATTTTTCTTGAGAGAAGCCACTAGTGAAATCTATGGGCCCGGGGTATCTTTTTATTATATTTGCCTTTGCGATCTATTTTATTTGATTTTATTTTCAGATCTATTAAACCAAAAATACAAAAATACCTTGCTGCAATTTATTTTATCTCGCGTTCCCGCGAGATCTATCTATCAAATTATTACAACTTTCTCACGTCCGTTTGCCAATTTCTGGCGCCGTTACCCGAAAGGGATTGACAACCCCTTTAACACATCGGGTTGCGAGTATTTGTTATTTTTGTGCAGGTGCCGTTCACGTAGTGTTGGGTGGTTCTCCTACTGGTCCGATAACCTTGGTCTCATCACTGAGGGAAATACCTACCGTTGTTGTGCTGCATCATCCCTTCCTCTTTAGGGAAATACCGGCGTAGTTCTAGCAGTACCTCTCATATCCAGCCTACTGGGGTGGACATGGGGTGGCCCGGACACAACCGGGCGCATGAACCACGTGGGATATGGCCCGCACTGGCCCACCCGACCCACATATATTCGTCCTTGTCCCATCAAATGTACAAGCAAAACGAGCATGTTTGTCAAGTCGGTCTTAATTTCCCTCGTGATCAACCACATCACCGCGGCCAACATTCCTCCTGGAACCAAAGATAGTATCATCAAGATCCAGCAGGCGTTTATGTGGGTGGGTTCCGATCAGGTTTTGGGCGGCAAGTGCAAGGTTAATTGGAGAATGGTGTGTTGATGTCTACTACGCAACTTTATTCTTGTAGACATATGTCGGGCCTCCAAGCGCAGAGTTTTGTAGGATAGTAGCAATTTTCCCTCAAGTGGATGACCTAAGGTTTATCAATGCGTGGGAGGCGTAGGATGAAGATAGTCTCTCTCAGACAACCCTGCAACCAAATACTAAAAAGTATCTTGTGTCCCCAACACACCAAATACAATGTTAATTTGTATAGGTGCACTAGTTCAGCAAAGAGATGGTGATACAAGTGTAATATGGATAGTTGATATTGATTTTTGTAATAAGAACATTAAAAAAACAACAAGGTAGCAATCGATAAAATGGAGCACAAATGGTATTGCAATGCTTAAAAATGAGGCATAGGGTCCGTACTTTCGCTAGTGCCATCTCTCAACAAAGCTAATATAATTGGATCACATAACCATCCCTCAACGTGCAACGAAGAATCACTCCAAAGTTCTTATCTAGCGGAGGACATGAGAAGAAATTGTTTGTAGCTATTCTTTCCGATCGATCTATCCAAGAGTTCATACTAAAATAACACCAAGTTATTCTTTCCGATCGATCTATCAAGAGTTCGTACTAAAATAACATTAAGTTATTCTTTACGATCGATCTATCAAGAGTTCGTACTAAAATAACACCGAAGCAAATTCAGATTCATGATACTCAATCCGACATGAAGAACCTCAAAGAGTGCCCCAAGATTTCTACCGGAGAAACAAAAGACGAGAATGTGCATCAACCCCTATGCGTAGATTACCCCAATGTCACCTCGGGAATCCGTGAGTTGAGTGTCAAAACACATATCAAGTGAATCAATATGATACCCCCCATTGTCACCACGGGTATTCATAGCAAGACATACATAAAGTGTTCTCAAATTCATAAAAGTATTCAATCCGATAAAACAAAATCTCAAAGGGAAAACTCAATTCATCACAAGATAGAGATGGGAAAACACCATATGATCCGACTATATTAACAAAGCCCGTGATACATCAAGATCGTGACATCTCAAGAACATGAGAGAGAGAGAGAGAAAGAGATTAAACACATAACTACTGGTACAAACCCTCAGCCCTGAGGGTGGACTACTCCCTCCTCATCATGGTGGCCGCCGAGATGATGAAGATGGCCACCGGAGATGACTCCCCCCTCCCGCAGGGTGCCGGAACAGGATCTAGATTGGTTTTCGGTGGCTACAGAGCCTTGCGGCGGCGGAACTTCTCATCTAGGATTATTTTTGATGGTTTCTCTCTTTATAGGATTTTTTGGCGTCAGTTTCACGCGAAGATGGGCCTCGAGGTGAGCACAACCCACCGGGGCGAGCCTGGTCCACCAGGCATGCCCTGGTGGGTTGTGCCCTCCTTGTGGCTCTTCTGGCCCTCCCACAAAGCTTCGGGGGTCTCTTTTGTTACAAAAAAATCGTCAAAAATTTTCAGCTCATTTGAAGAACTTTCATTTCTGCACAAAAAACAACACCACGGTAGTTCTGCTGAAAACAGCGTCAGCCCGGGTTAGTTCCATGCAAATCATACCAAAACCATATAATTTTTTTTGTAAACATGGCATGAATACTTCAAAAATTATAGATACGTAGCATCCCTAAGCTTATTTCCTACTCGTCCTCGAGTAGGTAAATAATAAAAGAAATAATTTATGAAGTGTGAATGCTAGCAAAGTGCATAAGTTTGATCAATGATAATTTCAATCACTTTTACTAGCATCATAACAACAACTCTTTCTTATAAAACTTCTCATGTTAAAGTAGCAACAAATTCACATGTTAAGGTTCAAACGATGAATTCTCTTGAAACTCAACAATCTTTGTTCTCAGTCACCAAGCAATTGTAATTCAACTTATTTAACAGAGTTTAAGTAAGAGCTCCACATACTCAACCATGATATAGTCTTCTATGATTGCTAACACTCACTGCATACACATGAACAAAACGTTTTAACCGGACACATAGAAAGGTAGGGGCTTATAATTTTGCCTCCCAACATATTCACCTCAAGGGTGATGTCAACAATAATAACTCATGCTACCCATATCCAACTAGATATATGTGCCCAGATCTTTCTTCACCACGTGATGCTTGCCAAAAGAGAAAAATAAAAAGGAATAGAGAGAAGAACTTTGACTCTTTGCATAAAAGTAAATACATAAAAGTAAAAGACAGGCCCTTCGCAGAGGGAAGCAGAGGTTGCCATGCGCTTATTTGTTTCTATGCTCAACCCCTTAGTGCAAAAGAATGGCACATTGTATTGCCCCTTGTGATGGCAACCTTTATTATGTTGTCTGTCGCTTTTATTCTTCACCATCACAAGTTTGTACAACGCTCAATTTTCTCTTACACTAAATGATCTCGCACTTTTAGAAGCAATTTTTATTGCCTTATTGCATCGATGACAACTTACTTGAATGATCTTTCTCAATCCTTAGGTAGGTATGGTGGACTCTTGAAAATAAGATTTGGGTTTAAGGGTTTTTGGATGCACAAGTAGTATCTCTACTTGGTGCGGAATTTTTGGCTAGCAAGGTTGGGGGGCAAGCACCACATGTTGAAGGATCTATGACAATATAACTTCTGTGTGAATATGAACAAACATAAACCATTACATTGTCTTCCTTGTTCAACGTCAACAATTTTGGTATATAATATTTTGATGGGGGCTCACAATCACAAAAGATTTCCATGATAGTGTATCTGCATGTGAAAGTTCTCTTCCTTATACTAATTATTCGTGAATTGCTTGTATGACCAATATTGTGATTTTCAAGCCTCCAAAGATTCACTTTCTAAACCCAATGTGAAGCTACCACTAGGCATGATATAACTTCAACTTCATGATATTCAATTCATTCAACGATTTACTCATAGAATATAAGTGAAGCACAAGAGTAAATGATGAGATACTCCAAAAAAGATATAAGTGAAGATCAAGCGGGTAGTTAAGTAAATAGGTAGCTATTTGAGGACTCTCTCTTATTCAAAAACTTTCAGATCTAAGCATTTTATTGAAACAACAAGCAAAACAAAATAAAATGACATTCCAAAAATAGCACACATCATCTGAAGAAGCAAAAACTTAGGCTCAACAGATAGTAACTGATAATTGTTGGAGAAGAAAGGTGGGATGCCTACCGGGGCATCCCCAAGCTTAGATGCTTGAAATATTATCTTGGGATGCCTTGGGCATCCCCAAGCTTGATCTTTTGCGTCTCCTTATTCTTCTCATATCACGGTCTTCCTAAATCTCAAAAGCTTCATCCACACAAAACTCAACAAGGACTCGTGAGATAAGTTAGTATAAACCAATGCAAAAAAATTATCATTCTCTATTGTAGCAAATCACTAAAATTAGTATCCAATATTGCACACTAAATTCCTTTGCATATTTAATGCTCCTATCCTCAAATAGAATCATTAAACAAGCAAACAATGCAAACATAAGAGCAATCTGCCAAAACAGTACAGTATGTAAAGAATGCAAGATTATCAATACTTCCCTAACTCCAAAATTTATGAAAATTTGCCACCCTGTATAAAATTTATTAGAGCTCATTTTGCAAAATGTTTCAACATTTTATCACACTCTGACTTTTCTAGGGAATTTTTGCAGCAGCGGTAAACTTTCTGTTTTCAAACAGCAACATGTATACTTGCAAAATAAGCATGGCAAAGGCTATCATTGCCACTTCTATTGAAATAAAAGATGCAAAACATTATTCTAAATAGCAACAAGCAAATACTAACAAAATAAAATGACGCTCCAAGTAAAACTCATATCATGTGACGAATGAAGAAATAGCTCCAAGTGAGGTTACCAATAATGTTGAAGACGAAAGTGGGGATGCCTTCCGGGGCATCCCCAAGCTTAGTGGCTTGGATGTTCCTCGAATATTACCTTGGGGTGCCTTGGGCATCCCCAAGCTTAGGGTCTTGTCACTCCTTATTCTCCTCATAATGACATCTCACCCAAAACTTGAAAACTTCAATCGCACAAAACTTAACGGATCTTCGTGAGAGAGGTGAGTATGATAAAGAGCAAACCATTTCACTTTGGTACTGTCAAAGATAAGATTCATAATCATCATATATAGCAACTTTGTTATCATAGTCAATTGAAGCCTCATCCACAATGGTGGATTCATCACTAAGTAAAGTCATGACCTCTCCAAATCCACTTTCATCATTATAATCATCATAAATAGGAGGCATGCAGTCATTATAACAAATTTACACATCAAATCTTGGGGGACTAAAAATATCATCTTCATCAAACATAACATCCCCAAGCTTATGGCTTTGCATATCATTTGCATCATGAATATTCAAAGAATTCATACTAACAACATTGCAATCATGCCCGTCATTCAAATATTTGTGCCAAACATTTTATGACTTCTTATTCTAACAATTGAGCACAATTTTCTGAACCATCATTTTCAAGAAAGATATTATAAAGATGATCAACAATATGATGCAACCTCAATCCCATTTTTATGTAGTTTTCTTTTAGAAACCAAACTAGTGACAAAACAAGAAACTAAAAGATTCAATTGCAAGATCTAAAGATATACCTTCAAGCACTCACCTCCCCGGCAACGGCGCCAGAAAAGAGCTTGATGTCTACTTCGCAACTTTATTCTTGTAGACACATTTTGGGCCTCCAAGCGCAGAGTTTTGTAGGACAGTAGCAATTTTCCCTCAAGTAGGTGACCTAAGGTTTATCAATCCGTGGGAGGCGTAGGATGAAGATAGTCTCTCTCAGACAACCCTGCAACCAAATAATAATAAATCTCTTGTGCCCCAACACACCAATACAATGGTAATTTGTATAGGTGCACTAGTTCGGCGAAGAGATGGTGATACAAGTGTAATATGGATAGTAGATATTGATTTTTGTAATAAGAACAATAAAAAACAGCAAGGTAGCAATTGATAAGATGGAGCACAAACGGTACTGAAATGCTTGAAAATGAGGCCTAGGGTCCACACTTTCGCTAGTGCCATCTCTCAAAAATTCTAATATAATTGGATCACATAACCATCCCTCAATGTGCAATGAAGAATCACTCCAAAGTTCTTATCTAGTGGAGAACATGAGAAGAAATTGTTTGTAGCTATTCTTTCCGATCGATCTATCCAAGAGTTCGTACTAAAATAACACCAAGTTATTCTTTCCGATCAATCTATCAAGAGTTCGTACTAAAATAACACCAAAGCAAATTCAGATTCATGATACTCAATCCGACATGAAGAACCTCAAAGAGTGCCCCAAGATTTCTACGAGAGACACAAAATACGAGAACGTGCATCAACCCCTATGCGTAGATTACCCCAATGTCACCTAGAAATCCGCGAGTTGAGTGCCAAAACACATATCAAGTGAATCAATATGATACTCCATCGTCACCACGGGTATTCATAGCAAGACATACATAAAGTGTTCTCAAATCCATAAAAGTATTCAATCCGATAAAACGAAATCTCAAAGGGAAAACTCAACTCATCACAAGATATAGAGGGGAATACACAATATTATCCAACTATATTAACAAGGACCACGATACATCAAGATTGTTACATCTCAAGAACACGAGAGAGAGAGAGATTAAACACATAGCTACCGGTACAAACCCTCAGCCCCGAGGGTGGACTACTCCCTCCTCATCGTGGTGGCTGCCGAGATGATGAAGATGGCCACTGGAGATGATTCCCCCCTCTGGCAGGGTGCCGGAACGTGGTCTAGATTGGTTTTCAGTGGCTATAGAGCCTTGCGGCGGAGGAACTTCTCCTCTAGGGTTATTTCTAATGGTTTCTCTATTTATAGGATTTTTTGGCGTCGGTTTCACGCGAAGATGGGCCTCGAGGTGAGAACAACCCACCGGGGCGAGCCTGGCCCACCAAGCGCGCCCTGGTGGGTTGTGCCCTCCTCGTGGCTCTTCTGCCCCCCCCCCCCACAAAGCTTAGGAGGTCTCTTTTGTTCCAAAAAAACATCAAAAAGTTTCAGCTCATTTGGAGAACTTTCATTTCTGCACAAAAAACAACACCATGGTAGTTCTGAAAAAACAGGCCATCCAAGGGTTAGTTCCATGCAAATCATCAAAACCATATTTTTTTGTAAACATGGCATGAATACTTCATAAATTATAGATACATTGGAGACGTATCATGTGTCACCCAACCAATCTGTGCGGTTTGGGTTTCCTTGATCTTGAAAATTTTGCCCGCGTGCATAGACTCTGATGGCTCTGGTTTGCTTGGGTCAATCCCCAGAGGGCTTGAGTTGGCCTTGAAACCCCTTGTGACGGTAAAGACAGAGACTTGTTCTAGGTGGCGACATCGATCACCATTGGTGACAGCATGATGACTAGTTTATGGTATTCTCCTTGGCTTCATGGGTAAAAGTCGAAGGACATCGCTTCAGGCATCTTCGCCCTACCCAAACGTACCAATTCTTGCCAAGGCTATGGCTAATAATGCTTGAATCCGTCACATAAACCTTCAAGGAGGCCTATCAGTTGCCCTCATCCAACAATTCTTTCACCTTTGGTGCAAATCCCACGAGATCCACTTTACTCCTGGCACTAGTGATGCCATTCGCTGGAGTTCACCACCATGGATACTATTCCGCCGCCACCGCTTATTGGATGCAATTGCCGGATTGATAAAGTCCGAGATGACAACAATGGTTTGTAAGATGTGGGCATGCACCTCCGTAGATAAAATTCGTTTCCTAACTCGTGCATGACAGGATCTGGACGGTCGACAGATTGCTTCACAGAAGTTGGCCAAACTGCGGCCTTTGCCAGGTCGGCAAAAGGGAACCAAAAAATGTGGCTCATCTAATGTTCAAATTTCCTTTTACTATGAGATTTCGGAACATAATTTACGACTGGTTGGGAATGCAATGCGACCCCCCCTTGGAGCGACCTTCAGATAGTCAAATAATGGTGGAACTCTAGCGAGGGTCGACTAGGCTACTCCAGAAAAGCGACCAACTCCTTACAGATGCTCATATGTTGGGAAATTTGGAACAAGAGAAACACTTGGATCTTCCGGAACAAGGCATCCCTTCCCACGTGGGTGGCGACGACGGTCATGGAGGAGGACAAGACTTGGGTAGTTGCCGGGGCTAGATTTTTGGGCCATTTAATCCCGAGAGAGTGATCCCTTTTGTTCAAACCTGCGTGGTCCTATAATCTTAAAACCTTGTATTATTTCTTATTAATTAATGAGAAGAGGCAAAGATTTTTCCTCCATTTAAAAAATGAGCACATTGATGGGTTGGGACATTGGCATCCCTACCGACGTAAGTAACCAAGAGGGAAGCAAAAATAGGTCAAATCTCGAGCTGCAATTGAATGTGAGTTGTTGCGCTATTTTCATTGGTTCCAAACGGTCTGCCTCCAATATCACATGTGAATAACCACAAAATTGAGGGGATATCATTCCTTCACAAAACAAGGCTAAAAATCTAGTTGTGAAAGGATCTGACACACCCTGCAAAGGCATGCTCCAAGCTTAGAGAAATGCAACGGAGCCAATACCCTCGCCCTCCCTTCATGTCATCAATATTCACCAACCCATCAATGTTGATTGTAACCCGCCCCGGTTCGAGCGGTCTCCAACATTGGTTCACTACCAACTTTTTACGAGTTGCTGGTAGGCCCAAGATCGCTAGAGTCTCATGAACCCATTTAACAGCCTGTGTCGGGTCATATCCTTCTCACTCGTGCGTCCAACGGTTACACAAAGTCTAGGTTTTATGAATAATGGTGATAATCTTGCACTCTCATCTCTAGTAAACATTTGATCTAACAAGATACCCCGAGCCCAAGTTTGTGGATGTAGCCATGGAAGATGAAGCCGAGACTGATCCTTGGTTGTGATCCAAAATTTCTTCGTCTGCGTGCAACTGACAAGCGCATGCAACATATCATCGTCTATGGCCTTGAAAATGTCATACATACTAAAGAGTCCCTTTAGTGATGCGGTAAAGGAGCAGAAAGGATTCTCACCTTTTTCCCTATAGGTGACCCTGAGTTATCGAACCCACGAGAGGAAGTGCACCTTGAAGACAAGGGGTTCTAACAAGCTTTTGCAAGAGTATTAATTCTAGTTTTTGGACTGGAACAAAATCAAGTTGCATAGTGAACACTTATAAATAAAAACATGCACGCGGATGAGGACTTTATTCTTTAAAGCATATGCTTGTGAACGAGATCATTATGGTATTAATTTGTGCCCTAGAAGACAACCGTCAAGATATGCTTGTAACTTATCAAAGTGGGGGATGTGTCCAGACTACGTGTTGACCGAACATGCCTTGCATCAAGAGTCAGTTGTCCAACCAAAGACCCTATTCGTCGCGCGGGGTTACCTAGGTAACTAAGATTGAATTAGACAAAAGCGTTGTACATTTAATGACTACACCTCTTGTATTGCCAGAGATTGGATTCATGCTACTATACTAGCCTTTGTGTCACTGGCTTTCGGAATAGCACTTCACGATCTCTTTGCCCTCAACCTTTCCATGGCTCGATCTGCGTGATCCTAGGTGCTCTGTGATGTGGAACGAAGCATGAAAATAAAAAAAATCCTACGAACACCCAAGATCTAATCTAGGAGATGCAAAGCAATGATAGGGGAGTGTGTCTACATACCCTTGTAGACCGAAAGCGGAAGCATATAAAACGTGGTTGATGTAGTCATACTCTTCGTGATCCAATCACGATCCAAACAATCTAGTGTCGAACGGACGACGCCTCCCAGTTTAACACACGTGCGGCTCGGTGACGACCTCTCCTTGTTGATCCACCAAGCAAGAGAGAGAAGATATATGAGATCTGAACCAACACAACGGTGTGGTGTTTATGGCAGCAGTGAAACTGCAGCAGGGCTTCGCCAAGCGTTTGCGCGAGTGGAGGACGTGTAACGGGAGGTAGACGGGCAAGGGTGGATGCCCCGAACGCCTCCCCACCTTTATATAGGCGTGGAGGGGGTTGATGGCTTAGCCTTCAAGCCCCTAGGGTCGTTGGCCAAGGGGAGAGGAAGGAAATCCCTTCTTTCCTTCCCACCGATCACTATCCCCTTTTTTTCTTGATCTTATCCCTTCGGGATATGATCTTTTAGGGGGAACCTTGGTGCGCCTAGACCAGGGGTTGTGGGATCTTGCCCCACTACCCACTCCCATGTGGGCCCCCATGCAGGTGGGCCCCACTCCGAAACCTTCTAGAACCTTCCCGGTACAGCACCGAAAAAACTCGAACATTTTTCGGAACCCTGAATATGACTTCCCATATATAATATTTACCTTCGGACCATTCCGGAGCTCCTCGTGATGTCCTGGATCCCATCCGGGACTCTGAACTACTTCTGTACTTCACCATATGAATATTTCAATACTAACCTAGCCTTGATGAACCTTAAGTCTGTGACCCTACGGATTCGAGAACATGCAGACATGGCCGAGACTCCTCTCCGGTCAATAATCAATAGCGGGACCTGGATGCCCATATTGACTGTCACATATTCAATGAAGATTTTTATCGGTTGAACCACGATGTCAATGATTCAGTTAATCCCATGTGTAATTCCCTTTGTCCGGTGATATGTTACTTGCCCGAGATTCGATCGTCGGTATCTCCATACCTAGTTCAATCTCATTACTGGCAAGTCTCTTTACTCGTTCCGTAATACAAGATCCCGTGACTAAACTCATTAGTCACATGAAGCTTCTTGTGATGTTGTATTACCGAGAGGGCCTAGACCCTAGAGATATCTCCCCGTCACACGGAGCAACAAATTTCAGTCTCGATCCATGCAACTCATCAGACACCTTCGGAGATACCTGTAGAGCACCTTTATGATCATCCAATTATGAAGTGACTTTTGATAGCACACAAGGTATTCCTACGGTGTCCAGGAATGACATGATCTCATGGTCTAAGGAACAGATACTTGACATGAAGAAAGTTGTAGCAAATAACTAAGTTATACGGTCTGATGCTAAGCTTACGTTTGGGTTTGTCCATCACATCATTTTCCTAATGATGTGATCCCGTTATCAAATGACAACTCATGTTTATGGTTCGAAAACCTTAACCATCTTTGATCAATGAGCTAGTCTAGTAGAGGCCTACTAGGGACACGTTGTTCTTTATGTATTCATACATGCATTTAAGTTTTCGATCAATACAATTCTAGCATGAATAATAAAAAATTATCATTAACAAGAAAATATAACAATAACCAATTTATAATTGCCTCTAGGGCATATTTCCAACACTCTGCACAAAGATCACGAAACGAGGCAAAGACAACCACAAAACAATTTTATTTCACACATACCAGATCTTAGTTCAGAGTGCTTCCACCGATCCCTCCAACGAATACATAGGGCTCCAAGACTATGCCTCAACCCATGACCTTACCGAATTACTCACACATGGTGATCAGATCACAAGAAGAAACTATTGAAGAACACATCAAGAGGAAACTTTATTGAGAATATGTCTTACAATATTTGTCGGGTGTGATACACGACTACAAGGGTGGCTAACTTGGTGGTGAATGCTGCGGTGATGGTGATGGGGATGGGGAAATGGTGGCAACTAGAGTTTCTGGGTGTCATGCATGACAAAGGTGGAGGTTTCTCGAGTTTTGTGTGTCCCTTCTAGTGTTGTCCCTTTAACGATATTTGTAGGGTTGGAGGCCACGGGGCCGATGGCACCTCATGAGTGCGTGCACTTGTATGGGACTGATACGTCTCCAACGTATCTATACTTTTTGATTGCTCCATGCTATTATCTATTCTGTTTTGGATGTTTAATGGGCTTATTTATACACTTTTATATTATTTTTGGGACTAACCTATTAACCCGAGGCCCAGTGCAAATTGCTTGTTTTTTTTGCAAATTTCAGTGTTTCGCAGAAAAAGAATATCAAACGGAGTCCAAACGGAATGAAACCTTCGGGAGCGTGATTTTTGGAACAAACGTGATCCAGAGGACTTGGAGTGGACGTCAGGCAATCAACGAGGAGGCCACGAGGTAGGGGGCGCGCCCTCCATCCTCGTGGGCCCCTCATGGCTCCACCGACCTACTTCTTCCTCCTATATATACCTACTTACCCCGAAACCATCGAGGAGCACCATGAAAACCTAATTCCACCGCCGCAACCTTCTATACCCGTGAGATCCCATCTTGGGGCCTTTTCCGGCGCTCTGCCGGAGGGGGCATCGATCACGGAGGGCTTCTACATCAACACCATAGCCTCTCTGATGATGTGTGAGTAGTTTACCACAGACCTACGGGTCCATAGTTATTAGCTAGATGGCTTCTTCTCTCTCTTTGGATCTCAATACAAAGTTCTCCTTGATCTTCTTGGAGATCTATTCGATGTAACTCTTTTTGCGGTGTGTTTGTCGAGATCCGATGAATTGTGGGTTTATGATCAAGATTATCTATGAACAATATTTGAATCTTCTCTAAATTCTTTTATGTATGATTGGTTATCTTTGCAAGTCTCTTCGAATTATCAGTTTGGTTTGGCCTACTAGATTGATCTTTCTTGCAATTGGGAGAAGTGCTTAGCTTCGGTTCAATCATGCGGTGCTCGATCCAGGATGTGAGGGGGAAACAAGACGTATTGTATTGTTGCCATCGAGGATAAAAAGATGGGGTTTATATCATATTGCATGAGTTTATCCCTCTACATCATGTCATCTTACCTAATGCATTACTCTGTTTTTTTGAACTTAATACTCTAGATGCATGCTGGATAGCGGTCGATGTGTGGAGTAATAGTAGTAGAGTCAATCTACTTGTCGCGGACGTGATGCCTATATACATGATCATGCCTAGATATTCTCATAATTATGCACTTTTCTATCAATTTCTTATAGTAATTTGTTCACCCACCGTAATACTTATGCTATCTCGAGAGAAGCCACTAGTGTAACCTATGGCCCCCGGGTCTATTCTCGATCATATTAATCTTCCGTCAACAAGCTATTTCTATTGCCGTTTATTTTGCTTTCTTTACTATTAGTCTTTTTCATAAAAATACCAAAAATATTATCTTATCATCTCTATCAGATCTCACTTTTGCAAGTGGCCGTGAAGGGATTGACAACCCCTTTATCACGTTGGTTGCAAGGTTCGTTTGTGTAGGTACGAGGGACTTGCGTGTGGCCTCCTACTGGATTGATACCTTGGTTCTCAAAAACTGAGGGAAATACTTACGCTACTTTGCTGCATCACCCTTTCCTCTTCAAGGGAAAACCAACGCATGATGCTCAAGAGGTAGCAAGAAGGATTTAAGTATTTGTTCTTGGGGAGTCTACGCACATGTCAAGACATACCAAGTACCCATCACAAACTCTTATCCCTCGCATTACATTATTTGTCATTTGCCTCTCGTTTTCCTCTCCTCCACTTAATCCTTGCCATTTTATTCGCCCTCTTTTTCAGTTTGCTTTTTCTTTTGCTTGCTTCTTGTTTGCTTGTGTTACCATGTGCCTTCTATTTGCTTGCATCTTTGCTTGCTAAAAATCTATTGATATGGATCCACTTAAAGTGTTCAACTTGGATCATCTTTGATCCTTATGCGCTCGTGCTGAAACCCCAACTAGCCTATTTTATGGGAAATCTTTAGATGAGCATGCTCATTTTGTGCGTCATCGTTTGTCTGAAAAGGTTAAGCTCTTATGGTATCAAATAAATAGTTTGCTATGCTATGCTTGGAATCTTTGTGAAATTTATGATTATACTTGTTGCTCTAAGAACCCTAAAAAACACCTTCCCTACCTATGTGAGTTTAATGATAATGAAATCTTATCTTCTTATCAAAAGGGTGTTTATAGTTACTACGATATTGAACAAATTGAACAATTTGTCGTTTTTAAGGGTGCTCATGAAGTTGCTTCTTTGATTGAAAAGTATGATATTACTCAAATCTGAAAATTCCGACATACTTAAATATTGCTATGGAAACTATGCTCATAATGCCTATGTTAAGGAATTAATTGAGAGAACGATCGTCGCTTTGGAAGAAAATAATGATATGCATGAATCTATAGATAATTATGATTCCAATGAATTGATTGAAATATCCCTTGATGAACATGATGCTTGCTATTCTTGTGGCCATGATGCCAATATTTATGAAGATGAATTTGCTATAGTTCCTTATGTTAAACATGAGATCGTTGCTATTGCACCCATACTTGATAGTTCCTTCGATGAAAAGCATGATTGCAATAATCTTATTATAATTATCTTGATGTCAACTGTGCCAATAATATGCAAAACCCTAAACTTGGGGATGCTAGTTTTGCTATGTCTACTACTTGTTGCAATGATCATGATTGGGGTGATTCTACTTATGATCTTGAAAATTTATTTAAGCCCCATGATGAATATGAGATTGATAATAGTGTTTGCAATAATATTGAAAGTGGGTTTGGAAGAGTGTCAACTTTAGATCCCACATATTTGGAGAATGTTCAATCTTATGACTTTTTTGATAAAAGTGGGTTTGGAGAGGTCATGACTTTAGTTAATGATAATCCCACTATTTTGGAAGAGTGTCAGCTTTGCATACATGTGGATCGTGTTAAGAATATGTTTTGTGATAGCTATATTGTTGAATTTGCTTATGATCCTACATGTAATTATTATGAGAGAGTGTAACACCCCAGGAAGGAAGAGAGGGAGAGGGGATCCAGATCAGGGTGAGAGGAGGAAGGATGACTTGGAGAGGAAGAAGGAGGGATGAATTGTAGAGGAAGGATTTAGATACAGGAAATGTAACACACGCATATCCCACACGGCCACAGGCGGCCACCCTTTATCGTCACCCACGTAGCCACTTATGCAGCCCGGCTCATTTGGGCCGACCACCGACTCTAAGGCACACTAATCAGCTGGTTAGGTGTGACATTCCTCCCTCCTTAAGACGATGCATCCTCATCTTCTTCTTCGACGCCGTCGCCGGTGTCGTCCTCCTCCTAGAGCTCCGCAAATGGAAAGCGATGACGTCGTTGGTGCGGAGTCCCCAGCTCCCCATTGGACCTTGATCTGTACCACTGGCGCATTCCCCAGCTTCATCATGCACCGTTCCAGGATGCGTGTGGGAGAGAGGCCGGTGGTGGAGAGGTTGGACACCTTGGGCAGTTCTCCATACACCGGCGTGAAGTTAGGTGTGAAGGGCTTAAATTGCGAGACGTGGAAGACGGGGTGGATCTGGCTCTCTGGTGGCAGGTCAAGCTTGTACACGAGCGCGCCGATCTTCTCGATGATCTTGTAGGGCCCGAAGAACTTGAAGGCAAGCTTGGCGCACGGGCTATTGACCATCGAGCGCTGCGCGTAGGGCTGGAGCTTGAGCAGTACTTGCTCCCCTTCCTGGAAGTGGCGCTCGGTGCGGTTGCGGTCCGCATTCTTCTTGAACCGCCGTTGCGCGCGCTCCAGCTGGGCGCGTATGTGCGTGGTGTGCGTCGCCCAGTCCATCTCCTCGCCAGTGGCTGGCGATGCCTCCCACGACGCCATTGTGCCCAGATTTGCTTCTTTGCCGTAGAGAGGCTTGAAAGGCGTGCCCTGAAGAGAAGCGTGGAACTTCGAGTTGTACCAAAACTCTGCCATGGGAAGCCAGCGATGCCATTTGTGCGGCGAATCATGCACCGTGCAACGGAGATACATCTCCATGCACGGGTTCACGCGCTCACTCTGGCCGTCCGTCTAGGGGTGGTAGGCCGTCGAGTAGAGCAGCTTGGTACCGGTTCCGGCGAGCAGCTCGCGCCAGAGGTGACTGGTGAAGATCTTGTCGCGGTCGGAGACGATGGAGGAGGGGATGCTGTGCATCTTCACCACGTTGTCCCAGAATGCCCGCGCCACTTGCGTGGCGTTGAATGGGTGGCGGAGAGGGACGAAGTGTGCGAATTTGGTGAAGCGGTCGACGACCACCATGATTGTGTCGCAGCCCTCCGAGCGCGGCAAGCCCTCAATGAAGTCCATGGTGAGATCCTCCCAAGGCACGGCCGGAATTGGCAGCGGGCCAGGAGCCCGGGCGGCTTGACGTGCTCGTGCTTGGCCTGCTGGCACACCGCGCACTATTGCACAAATTCGTCGACGTCGCGCTTGAGGCCGCGCCAGTCGAAGTGTTTGCGCACGCGCTGGTAGGTGGCGGTGCTGCCAGAGTGGCCTCCCACAGCGCTGCAATGCAGCGCGGCGATGAGTTTGGTGCGCAGAGCAGCATTGGCACCAATCCAGAGATGACCTTGGCGTCTGATAGTGCCATGGTAGAGCTCGTAGCCGTGCTCGTCGGGGCTGTGCAGAGCGAGTTGTTGCAGCCGCTCTTGTGCGTCCGCGACGGTGGCGTAGGAGTTGATCACCTCCTGCACCCAAGCTGGCTGGCATGCCGAGAGCGCGGCCACCTCGAATTGCTTGCCCACGCGGGAGAGCGCGTCGGCAGCGCCATTGTCCAGCCCGCGTCTGTACTAGAAGCAAAACTGGAGTCCCACCAGCTTTGCCATGGCCTTGCGCTGGAGCTCTGTTTCCAGGTGTTGCTCACCGAGGTTGCAGAGGGACTTGTGGTCCGTGACGATGTTGAAGGGTCCGTGGTGCAAGTACTGGCGCCACTTGTCAACGGCCATCATCACGGCGAGGAACTCTTTCTCGTAGGCGGAGAGCTTCTGGTTGCGCACGCCCAGCGCCTTGCTGAAGTAGGCCACCGAGTGGCCATCTTGCGCCAGCACCGCGCCAACCCCCGTGTCGCAGGCGTCCGTCTCGATCGTGAACGGTCGCTCGAAGTTGGGCAGCGCTAGGACCGGTGTGGTGACCATGGCGCTCTTGAGCATGTCAAACACCGCCTGCGCCTGCTCGGTCCAGGAGAAACCCTTCTTGGTGAGCAGCTGCGTGAGCGGCTTGGCGATGATGCTATAGTGTGGCACGAATTTTCTGTAATAGCCGGTGAGGCCCAGAAACCTGCACAGCTCGGTGGCGTTCGTCGGCGTTGGCCACTGCTCCATGGCCTGCGTCTTCTCCTTGTCCGTGGCCACGCCCTCCTTGGATATCACATTGCCGAGGTAGTCGATGTGGACGCAGGCGAACGTGCGCTTGGATTCTTTGACATAAAGCTGGTGCGTGCGGAGCAGCTCGAAGGCGATGCGCAGGTGCTCCAGGTGCTCCTCCATCGTCTGCTGAAGACCAAGATGTCATCCAAGAATATGATGACGAACTTGCGGACATACTTACCGAAGATGGCTTTCATCAGACACTGAAAGGTTGCGGGTGCGTTCGTGAGGCCGAACGGCATGGCCCTGAATTGGAATTGCGCATGATGTGTCTTGAACGCCGTCTTGGACTCGTCTTCTTCCCGCATCCTGATCTGATGGTAGCCCGCCTGCAGTTCCAGTTTGGAAAACACCGCGGCGCCGGCCAGCTCGTCTAGCAGCTCGTCGATGATGGGCAGGGGAAATTTGTTCTTGACAGTGGCGTCGTTGAGACGACAGTAGTCGACGCAGAATCGCCAGGTGCCGTCCTTCTTCTTCACGAGCAACACTGGCGCGGTGTAGGGACTGACGTTGTGCGTGATCACGCCGGAGTCCAGCATCTCCTTGACATGACGCTCGATCTCGTCCTTCTGAAGCGGCGAGTAGCGGTACGGGCGCGTGTTCGCGGGGACCGCGCCCTCCACCAGTGTGACGGCGTGGTCGTACTGGCGATGGGGAGGGAGCCCTTGCGGTGCCGCGAACACGTAGGTGAATTCCTCAAGCAGATAAGCCAGCGGGGTTTGACTTGGGCCTTTGCAAACCGGGCGCGCTGCAGGGCCACAGGTGTCCACCATGGCCATGGCCCAGACATTGTTGACGATGATCATCTTGCGCAGCTCCTCGGGCCCAACTGCCTTGAGCGTCGTGGCTGGCTTGGTTGGGACACCGCAAAGTGTGACCTCTTCGCCGTCGTGCAGAAATGTCACCCACTTGTCTTGCCAGTGGCATGTCATTGGGCTGTGCTGGGCGAGCCAGTCCATGCCCAGAATGCCGTCGTACGCGCCGATCTCCAGCTCGCGCATGGGCGTCGCGAAGGTGTGGCCCTGCATCCACCATTTGAGGCCGGGCACCATGCGGTTGCAGGTGAGCTTGTCGCCGTTGGCCACGCGCACCTCTATCAGCGGCATTTCCTCCGTGGCGAGGCCGAGGCGATCAATGAACACCTTGTTGACGAAACTGTGGGTGCTGCCTGAGTCAAGCAGCAGGAGCATGACCTGGTTTCCCACCAGCGCCCGCAACCTGATCGTGGTCGCCGAGTCCGTGCCGTCGAGCGCCTGCGACGAGAGGAGGCAGCACTCTGGCGCATCCACGGCCGGAGCAGGAGGTTGCGCGGCCAGGCCCGGGTCGTCGAGTAGTTGCAGGATGTGGATGGTGTCGTCGGAGAGCACCTCGCCGTGGTCACCCACGTTGATGGTGAGCAGCTGCGCGGGTTGGGCGCAATGATGCTCCCTGGAGTAGCGATCCCCGCATTTGAAGCAGAGGTTGTTCGCACGCTGAAAATCGTGCAACTGCCGCTCCCGCGCGTACTCGTCGCCTTGGGCACGAACTGGTGCAACCACGGCGCGCTGTGGTGCGGCCCCTGCGGCTGCGGTAGGAGGTGGTTGACCCGTCGGAGTGATGCAAGGGCGCACGCGGGTCGTGCCAAGTTCCTCCTCTTGTATGCGGGCGAGCACCGAGGCACGCGTGATGCTGGAGGGTGCCTGGAGGCGCACTGGAGCACGCAACTCATCCTTCAGGCCGAGGAGAAACTACTTGACGAAGAACTTGGTGTTGATTGATGGATCGAGCGCGAGCAGGTGATACATCTGCTCATCAAACGCGGCACGGTACTCGGCGACAATGCCTCTTTGACGCAGTTGCAGCAGCGTGTGCATCACCACTTCGAATTCATCGGCGCCGAACTCCTCCAGGATCGCCGAGGTGAAACGCTCCCACGTGATATCACGCTGCGTTTGCTGGAACGCCTGGAGCCAGTGCGCGGCCTGGCCATCGATGTAGAGCGCCGCGGTGGCGACCCAGTGGTGGGCGGCCACCTTGTAGAGCTCGAAGTAGGCGAGGCAACGGTCCAGCCACAAATAAGGTGTCATGCCGTCGAACTTGGGGAAGTCGTGCTTCGGCGGCTTGTGGTACTCGTTGGTGTGGTAGCCTGTCGGTGACGCGGTCGCCGCGGCGACGAATCCGCCTTGTGGCGGCACGGGTAGAAGTGGCGGCCGGTGGTCGCCCAGGCGTGCGTGCGAGGAAGACGGCCGCGCTGGATCCGGCACGGGGCGGTGGGGGAGGAGGCGGTGGAGGAGGTTGCTGCTGCGGGTGGACGGGTTGGTGAAGGTGCGTGGTGACCGAGCCCGTCGGGGAAGTCGACCCTTCCACCATCTTGCGCGTGAGATCGATGTCCGCTTGGGTCAGATCGATTTTCCACGAGAGCCCGCACACCTCCTGCGAGATCTGGGTGTTGAAGGCTGCCTACAGCTCGATCTGCTTCTCCTATGCCGCCTTCTGGTCGTCGATTTTGGCGAGCAGAGCCTCGAGCAACTTGGTGATGTTGGTGTTCCCTTCGTCCATGGCGGCGAGAACTTGCCGCGTTGCCGCCGAGGCCTTGGAAGGAGCCGTCGTCTCGCTCTGAAGGGGATCGAACCCCGCTACGGATTTTGTGTGGCTTGCCGGAGCAAACTACACTGACGCGGTGGATGTTACCGACCCCAATCAAGCTTAAGGGAGAAAAATTTCGGCGGATTTTGGCTCTGATTACCAGTTGTAACACCCCAGGAAGGAAGAGAGGGAGAGGGGATCTAGATCGGGGCGAGAGGAGGAAGGATGACTTGGAGAGTAAGAGGGAGGGGTGAATTGTAGAGGAAGGATTCAGATACAGGAAATGTCAACACACGCATATCCCACACGGCCACAGGCGGCCACCCTTCATCGTCACCCATGCAGCCACTTGTCTGGCCAGCTGGCTGGGCCCACCAGCCAGCTCTAAGGCACACTAATCAACTGGTTAGGTGTGACAGAGAGGAAAATATGATTGTAGAAATTTTCATGTTACTAAATTACCTCTCGTTTGTTTCTTTCCGCTTCCTTGCATATGCTAGTTTTTGCTTGCCTTAATAATTTGTTTGCTTATAAAATGCCTATGCATAGGAAGTATGTTAGGCTTAGATTTGTTTTTCACATGTTTTATGATGCTCTCTTTGTTTCAATTGCTATCTTTCATGTGAGCATCGTTAAAATTATCAATGCCTAGCTAGGGGCGTTAAACGATAGCGCTTGTTGGGAGGCAACCCAATTTTATTTTAGATTTTTGCTTTTTGGTTCTGTTTAGGAATAAATAATCCATCTAGCTTCTGTTTAGATGTGGTTTTGTGTTTTAGTTAGTGTTTGTGCCAAGTAGATCCTTTGGGAAGACTTGGGGAAAGTCTTTGCGATCTTGCTGTAAAAAACAGAAACTTTAGCGCTCACGAGATTAGCTACAACTTTTTACTGGAGAGTGATATTTAGTTGATTCTTTTTTAAGATGATTAATAGATAAATTCCTCACGTCCAGAAATTTATTTTAGAATTTTTGGCATTCCATAAGTTTGCATTAGTTACAGATTACTACAGACTGTTCTGTTTTTGACAGATTCTGTTTTTCGTGTGTTGTTTGCTTATTTTGATGAATCTGTGGCTAGTAAAGGAGTTTATGAACCATATAAAAGTTGGAATAAAGTAGGTTTAAGACCAATATAAGTAAATAATTAGTTCATTACAGTACCTTGAAGTGGTGTTTTGTTTCCTTTCGCTAACGGAGCTCACGAGATTTTCTATTAAGTTTTGTGTTGTGAAGTTTTCAAGTTTTGGGTAAAGATTTGATGGATTATGGAACAAGGAGTGGCAAGAGCCTAAGCTTGGGGATGCCCAAGGCACCCCAAGGTAAAATCTAAGGACACCAAAAATCCTAAGCTTGGGGAAGCCCCGGAAGGCATCCCCTCTTTTGTCTTAAATCCATCGGTAACTTTACTTGGAGCTATATTTTTATTCACCACATGATATGTGTTTTGCTTGGAGCGTCTTGTATGATTTGAGTCTTTGCATTTTAGTCCACCACAATCATCCTTGCTGTACACACCTTTTGAGAGAGACACACATTAATCCGAATTTATTAGAATACTCTATGTGCTTCACTTATATCTTTTGAGCTAAACAATTTTGCTCTAGTGCTTCACTTATATCTTTTAGAGCACGGTGGTGGTTATATTTTATAGAAATTATTGATCTCTCATGCTTCACTTATATCATTTTGAGAGTCCTTTAGAACAGCATGGTAGTTTACAAAGTGCATTGAATAGTAAGAGAAGTTTGATACTTGATAGTTGTTTTGAGATATAAAGGTGGTAATATTAGAGGTGTGCTAGTTGAGCAATTATGAAATTGAGAAATACTTATGTTGAAGTTTGCAAGTCCCATAGCATGCACGTATGGTAAATGTTATGTGACAAATTTGAAGCATGAGGTGTTCTTTGATTGCTTTCCTTATGAGTGGCGGTCGGGGACGAGCGATGGTCTTTTCCTACCAATCTATCCCCGTAGGAGCATGCACGTAGTGCTTGGTTTTGATGACTTGTAGATCTTTGCAATAAGTATGCGAGTCAAAACCCTCCTTATAGCATAAGATGGGCACTAAATAATGGCCAGGGGGCCCACAAGCCATGGGGGCGTGCCCTGGGGGGTAGCGCCCCCAGGCTTGTGGCCACCTGATGGGTCCCCTTCTGTTGTTTATTTGCCGAACATTTTTTATATATTCTCGAACAATTATCCGCAAAGTTTCAGGACATTTGGAGTTGTGCAGAATAGGTGTCTCAGATTTGCTCCGTTCCGATCCAGAATTCTGCCGGCATTCTCCCTCTTTGTGTAAACCTTGTAAAATAAAAGAGAAAAGTCATAAATATTGTACCATAATGTGAAATAACAGCCCATAATGCAATAAATATCAACACAAAAGCATAATGCCGCCAGGGGAACCATTGACGCGGTGATATGATAACCCACAAGTATAGGGGATCGCAACAGTTTTTGAGGGTAGAGTATTCAACCCAAATTTATAGATTCGACACAAGGGGAGCCAAAGAATATTTGGGGGTATTAGCAGCTGAGTTGTCAATTCAACCACACCTGGAGATTAATTATCTACAGCAAAGTGATCAGTAGGAAAGTAGTTTGATAGTTTTGATAGTAATGGTAGCAGCAATAGTAACGGTAAGAGTGATAGCAGTATTTTGTAGCAAGTGTAACAACGATGATAGCAATAGTAACTTAGCAAGAACAATATACGACAAATTCATAGGCATTGGATCGGTGACTTGTTGGATGATATTCATCACGAGACAGTTATAACCTAGGGCAATACGGCACTAGCTCCAGTTCATCAATATAATGTAGGCATGTATTCCGTAAATAGTCATACATGCTTATGGAAAGAACTTGCATAACATATTTTGTCCTACCCTCTCGTGGCAGCGGGGCCCATATTGGAAACTACGGGATATTAAGGCCTCCTTTTAATAGAGAACCAGAACAAAGCATTAACACATAGTGAATGCATGAACTCCTCAAACTACGGCCATCATCGGGAGTGGTCCCGACTATTGTCACTCCAGGGTTGTCGGATCATAACATGTAGTAGGTGACTAAAACTTGCAAGATCGGATCTAGAACATGGATATAATGATGATAATATAAACGGTTCAGATCTGAATTCATGGCACGCGGGCCCAAAGTGACAAGCATTAAGCATGGAAAAGTCATAGCAACATCAATCTTAGAACATAGTGGACACTAGGGATCAAGCCCTACCAAAACTAACTCGATCACATGATGAATCTCATCCAACTCCTCACCGACCAGCGAGCCTACGAAGGAGTTACTCACTCCTGGCGGGGAGCATCATGGAATTGGCGATGGAGAAGGGCTGGTGATGACGAAGAACGAAGACCCCCCTCTCCGGAGCCCCAAACAGACTCCAGATCTGGCCTCCGGATGAAGAACGGGAGGTGAAGGCGGCTCCGTCTCATGGATCACGATAATTCTTTCTCCTTGATTTTTTCTAGAAAAATAGGATTTTATAGCATCGGTTTCAGGGTCTGCGGGGCCATCAGGTGGGGACAACCCACCTGGGCGCGCCAGGAGGGGGGGCGCCCTGGTGGGTTGTGCCCACCCAGGTGCCCCCCCTCCGGTGGATCTTGGCTCCAGAAATTCTTATTTATTGTATAAAAAATCCTCACAAAGTTTTGTTCCATTCCGAGAACTTCTATTTCTGCACAAAAACAACACCATGGTAGTTCTGCTGAAAACAATGTCAGTCCGGGGTTAGTTTCATTCAAATCATGCAAATTAGAGTCCAAAACAAGACGAAAAGCATTAGGAAAAGTAGATACGTTGGAGACGTATCAACTCCCCCAAGCTTAAACCTTTGCTTGTCCTCAAGCAATTCAATTGATAAACTGAAAGTGAAAAAGAAAAACTTTGACGAACTCTTTTGCTCTTGTTTGCATAAATAAGCTTAAACATCACCCAGGTTTTCAGCCAACATTATAACTAACTATGCCGATAATAACTCTTAAAGATTATATTAACTCATATCAATGACATAATCAGCTAGCGAGCAATAATGATAGATCTCAAACGGCAACACATTGTAAAAAAAACCATGATATGATATGACAATAGTGGTATCTCGCTAGCCCTTTCTGAGACTGCAAAACATAAATGCAGAGCACCTCCAAAGTTCAAGCAGCGACTAAACATTGTAATTAATGGTAGAAAAGATCCAGTCATGATGCACCCAACATTAGCTACACACAATGCCTAAGTCATGACAGTAGTGCTCTCAGGTTCTAGCGCTTGTTTTAGAAGGTGATGACACAACATAAAAATAAATAGATAGTCCCTTCGCAGAGGGAAGCAGTGATTTGCAGAGGTGCCAGAGCCCAAGTTTGTAAAATAGAGGTAAATGATATTCTGAGGCATGCACCCTTTTCATTTACTTCACAACCATTAGTTATCAATAGCTTCCATGCTAAGCACGCTAGTGGCGGTTCCCAAGCGATAAAAGTAAAGGTTTTGACTCCATTGGGAGTTTTTGTTTGATTATTTGTAAGCTTTTTCTGTTTGCAGTTTGGGACTGGGTATCCCTATTACCGCCCTTTTCTAAATGCGATGGCGAGTGAATAAACACTCGACCTGAGAATAACCCGCTTAGCATGGAAGATACCGACCACCTCCTGTCGTTCCATGAACGAGCCAGGCACACAAAATGGATATTTATTTAGAAGTTTTTAGAGGTGTCACATGCAAATTTACTTAGGATGGAAGGGTAATACCGCATATAGGTAGGTACGGTGGACTCATCTATAATAACTTTTGGGTTCAAGGTTTTTGATGTACAAGCAGAATTCCCACTTGGTACAGGCGAAGGCTAGAAATTAGATTGAGAAGCGGCCAGCTAGAGAGCAACAACGGTCATGAACATGCATTATGCATAAGTAACATTGGACACTAGCATGAGTAGGATATGAACACCATGAACATAAATATCATAGAGGCTATGTTGGTTTTGATTCAACTACATGCATGAACATGTGCCATGTCAAGCCACTCGAACATTCAGAGGAGGATACCATATCATCATACTACATCACAATCATTTTAACGCAATGTTGATATCCAAGATAAATCATTATCCACTCCTAGCTACTTATGCATGGCATGAGAAACTATAATCTCTAATTGTCATTGCAAACATGTTTAATCATAATGGGTTGAATCATGAATACTAGGTCAAACATATTTACACAAACAGAACAAGTCGAGTTCATACCAGTTTCTCTCTGCCACGACCAGTTCATCTAATATCGTCATTATTGCCTTCCACTTGCACGACCGAACGATATGAAAATAATAAAAGTGCAAGAGTGCCGTGGACTAAGTTGGAATCTGCAAAACATTTTATTCAACAGGAGAAGACAAGGTAAAATGGGCTCTTTATTAGCTCAATAATTATTCATATGAGAGCCACTCAACATTTTCATCGTGGTCTTCTCCTTGGTACAACTCGAATAAAAAGAAAAGAAATTCAGAGAAACACACTGAATTTTTTTTGGATTTTTTGGTTTTCTTGAATAAGCAAATAAAAGGGAAAAGCAAAAACGAGAAAAACTATTTACACGGGAAAGCTCCTAACAAGCAAAAGAAGAACAAGGAAATCTTTTTTGGGTTTTATTTTTAGTACTACGGCTAAGCATGCATAGAAAGTAAACTAGCTACAACTAATTTTTTTTCTTTGGTTTTTCTAAAGTTTTTCAAACACACAAGAAGAAAGCAAGAAAAATAAAACTAAACATGGATGATACAATGAAAAAGTGTGAATACCGACAAATGGAATAATTGGACATGAATATAATGTCGATGGGAAACACGTACTCCCCCAAGCTTAGGCTTTTGGCCTAACTTGGTAGTCGATCAGTAGTTGGGGTACATAGGAGCGGGCATCCACTCATCCCACTGCCGAGGCTCCTCCTCTGCCTCTGCAGCAGCTTGATCGTTCTGGTAGGCGATGATGTCCGCAGGCATAATCCTGTATCCGCCCCTGGCAACAGAATCAAACAAAGCAGGAGCAGGCAATGGAATAATATCATGAGTTTCAATGCTAAAAACCAAGTTATAAGGAATAGAAATGTCAGGGTAATCTCGTGCAATAAATTGTGGTGTTCCATGGTTGTGCGGTCCACGTAAACCTTGGTCAGAGGGTAATCATGATGGCGTATCTCAACATTCAAGTGAGCCGCCAAACGAGTAGCAAAAATCCCACCATGTATTTTACCCTTGGACTTATTAATGTGGAGCGACGAGCCACAATAGCTCCCAAACTATAAGTGTTGTTGCCCTCTAGTGCACGATGTAAAACAGCAAGGTCTGGTGAACTGAGTGCACCCACCTTCTCTCTAGCAAGAAAGCATTTGCAACGAAAAGAGCAAAGTAATGAACAACAGGAAAATGCAAGCCAACGGCAGTGATAGCTGACACCCCTCTCTCATATCCCACTGTCAAGGTGCGATAAAAGGTCCCAAACTCCGCTGGCCTAGGCTCGGCTAAGCTCCCATCAGAAGGGATCATGCATATGTTACAAAATTCAGTAAGTGGTATTTGATGGTTTTTAACATATATATCAAAACACATTTCAGGAGGATTATTCCTAGGAAGGAAAGTAAAACTTTGAACAAAGATGTTTGTGTGGATTTGATGCTGTTCACACTCATCTGCGATGAAGTAGGTGAGGCCGGCATTAGCAGCATTTTGTGCGAACTCCTGAAGGGTTCCAGCCTCTTCCGTGAATTGGATGTGTGGCCATTCGCACGGCCGTACCTCCGCCAACCTCCGAGGATGGAGATCACTGTCAGATGACTCCCCAATAACACATTTGGAGTTCTTCTTGGAAGCAAACTTCCTAAAGATGTTCATCTTTTTCCTATGAACAAAATTTTTGAAATTTTTAGTCCACAAATTTCTCTCAACAAAACTTCACAAAATTGGTAGCAACTACTCATAGTGATACATAGAGGCCATAGCAAGCATTCAAACTACTTAGAACTCTAAGAATTCAACATGCAAGCTCATCTACAGCAGGACCAAGAGTAGCTAATTATTCAAAATATAAACCACTAAAACAAAAACTAATTGGACAAACGGTGGAGTCACATACCAAGCAACAATCCCCAAAAACAGTTTTGGAAACGGAGCAAGAGATCGAAATCCGCGGGTTTGAGAGCAAGAACATGGGAGAGAGAGCAATGGAGATTTTTTCTGGAGATAAGTGATGATGTGGTGTGAAGGGATAAGTAAGGGGGCCCACATGGGGACCACAACCCACCAGGGCGCGCCTGGGGGTCCTGGCGCGCCCAGGTGGGTTGTGGTCCCCACGTGGGCTCCCTTACTTATCCCTTCACACCACATCATCACTTACCTCCAGAAAAATCCTGGCGCACCCAGGTGGGTTGTGCCCACCTGGTGCACCTCCCTATGATATTATTTGCACCAGAAATTCAGAAATGTTCAGAAAAAACAATATTAAATTTTCAGTGCATTCTGAGAACTTTTATTTTTGGGTCATTTTTTATTACACGGGAAATTCAGAAAATAGAAAAAACATGGTATTTTGTTTTATTTAACTAATAAAAACAGAAAACAAAAGGTAGGGACAGAAGGTAGTTCTTACTAAATTCATCAACTTCATACCGCTCAAAAAGGATCCATTAATAAGGTTGATTAAGTCTTATTAACAACCACTTTCGATTAGCATGAAACCGAAGAACTTTCATAAATCACTAAGTTGCCTCAACGGGGATATGAATGTCCCCAATAATAAGCATTTCATATTTATTTTTGATAGTAGGTAGAGGTATTTGAAAACTTCCAATAGTGATTGTCGGAGATTTTTCAATAACATTAATACCATACACTTGGAATTGTTTCTTCGGAAAGTGCACCGTATGCTCATTACCATTGATATGAAAAGTGACCTTGCCTTTATTGCAATCAATAACAGCCCCTAAAGTACTCAAGAAGGGTCTACCAAGGATAATTGACATGTTGTCGTCCTCAGGCATCTCAAGTATAACAAATTCAGTCAAAATAGTAACGTTAGCAACAACAACGGGCACATCCACACAAATACCGATAGGTATGGCAGTTAATTTGTCAGCCATTTGCAAAGACATTTCAGTAGGTGTGATTTTATTCAAATCAAGTCTTTTATATAAAGAGAAAGGCATGACACTAACACCAGCTCCTAAATCACACACAGCAGTTTTCACATAATTCTTTTTGATAGAGCAAGGTATAGTTGGTATTCCAGGATCTCCGAGTTTTTTAGGTACTCCATCTTTAAAGGTATAATTAGCAAGCATGGTGGAGATTTCAGCTTTCGGTATTTTTCTCATATTGATGATGATGTCTTTCATATACTTTGCATAAGGAGGCATTTTCAAGATATCAGTCAAGCGAGTACGTAAAAAGGCTGGCCTTAGCATTTCAGCAAAGCGTTCAAATTCTTCATCATCTTTCTTTTTAGTTGACTTGGGTGGAAAAGGCATTGGTTTTTGAACCCACGGTTCTCTTTCTTTACCGTGTGTTCTAGCCACAAAGTCATTTCTATCATACCTTTTAGTCTTAGGTTGTGGGTTATCAAGATCAACAGGTGGTTCTATCTCAACATCATTGTCTGGTTCTTTATTATTTGGTTGAGTCTTCATGAACATCATCATTATCTTTTTCATTATTACTAGGTGAATGTTCATTAATTACCAGACTAAGTTTCACCATCAGAGATAGAAGTTTCGTTATCATTGTCAGGAGGTTCTTATATTTCAGGTTCACTAGAGTATGCAAAGTCCTATCATTTTTCTTTTTCTTTTTCTTTTTCTTATTCTTTCTAGAAGGACTAGGTGCATCAGTGTTAACTCTTTGTGAATCTTATTCAAATTTTTTGGGTGACCCTTAGGATAAAGTGGTTCCTAAGTCATTTTACCTCCTCTAGTTGCAACTCTAACAGCAAAGTCATGTATATTACTATTCATTTCATCAAGCAACTCTCTTTGTGATTTAGCAACTTGTTCTAACTGGGTTTGAACCATAGAAGCATGTTTTCCAACACCTCTAACATCATTTGAGATTCTAAATAACAAGTCACTCAAGTGAGCAATCATATCAGAATTGCATTTCAATTGTTTCATAACATTTGCATTGAAGTGATCTAGTTTTCTAATGTAGTTTTCAAACTCATAAAGGCATTGGCTAGGATGCATATTGTGAGGATTGTCATTATCACTAAACTTCATTAGAGAATTCACCTGTACCACCTAGGCAGTGGTGGTGTGTTAAGCCCATGTATTTCTTCAATAGGAGGTAAATTTTCAACATCCTCAGCTTTAATACCTTTTTCCTTCATAGATATCTTTGCCTCTTGCATATCTTCAGGACTGAGATATAATATACCCCTCTTCTTCGGAGTGGATTTAGACGATGGTTCAGGAAGAGTCCAATCATCATAATGTTTCAATATGTTATTCAATAATTCTTCAGCTTGTCCAACAGTTTGTTCCCTGAAAACACAACCAGCACAACTATCTAGGAAATCCCAAGAAGCATCGGTTAGTCCATTATAGAAGATATCAAGTATTTCATTTTTCTTAAGAGGATGATCAGGCAAAGCATTAGGTAACTGGCAAAGCCTCCCCCAATCTTGTGGGAGACTCTCTTCTTTAATTTGCACAAAGTTAAATATTTCCTGTAAAGCAGCTTGTTTCTTATGAGCAGGGAAATATTTTTCAGAGAAGTAATAAATCATATCCTGGGGACTACGCACACAACCAGGAGTAAGAGTATTGTACAAAGCTTTAGCATCATCCTTTAATGAGAAAGGAAATAATTTGAGAATAAAGTAATAACAAGTTTTCTCATCATGAGTAAAAAGGGTGGCTATGTCATTCAACTTAGTAAGATGTGCCACAACAGTTTCAGTTTCATAACCATGAAAAGGATAAGACTCAAGCAAAGTAATTAACTCAGGGTCGACAGAGAATTCATAATCCTTGTCATCAATAAAAATAGGTGAAGTAGCAAACTTAGGATCACATTTCATTCTAGCATTCAGAGATTTTTCTTCATACTTGCATAATAATTTCTCTAGATCATCTCTATCTCTGCAAGCAAGAATATCTCTAGTTGTCGCCTCATTCATAACACAACCTTCCGGAACCTTAGGAAATTCATATCTAGGAAGGCTAGCTCTAGCAGGTGTTTCCGGAGATTCAGTTTCAAGCTCATCATCAGATTCAACAACATCATGTTGTATTACTCTAGCAATTTGTTTATCAAGAATATCACCAAGTGGCACATCATCATTATCCAGCAAGGTACTAGCATCATCGTAAGCATTATCCATAGCAGAAGTAGCATCATCAATAACTTGCGACATATCAGAATTGATAGCATGTGGTGGTGTTGCAAGTTTACTTATAACAGAAGGTGAATCTAAAGCAGAACTGGATGGCAGTTCCTTACCTCCCCTCTTCTTTGAGGGAAAGATCTTAGTCTTAGCATCCTTCAAATTCTTCATAGTGATAAATTGATAATTATCCCAAGTGACTCAACAAATATAGCTATGCTCCCCAGCAACGGCGCCAGAAAAAGGTCTTGATAACCCACAAGTATAGGGGATCACGACAATTTTCGAGCGTAGAGTATTCAACCCAAATTTGTAGATTTGACACAAGGGGAGCCAAAGAATATTTGAGGGCATTAGTGATACGTCTCCAACGTATCTACTTTTTCTCACGCTTTTCCTCTTGTTTTGGAATCTAATTTGCATGATTTGAATGAAACTAACCCCGGACTGACGTTGTTTTCAGCAGAACTACCATGGTGTTGTTTTTGTGCAGAAATGAAAGTTCTCGGAATGGAACGAAACTTTGTGAGGATTTTTTATATCAATAATAAGAATCTCTGGAGCCAAGACCCACTAGAGAGGGGCCCCTGGTTGGGCACAACCCACCGGTAGCGCCCCTCTCTGGCGCGCCTGTGGGTTGTACCCACTGGTGGCCCATTGACGACCCCTCGATACTATAAATTCACATTATTCCAGAAAAAATCAAGGAGAAAGAATTATCACGATCCACGAGACAGAGCCGCCGCCAAGCCCTACTCTTCCTCGGGAGAGCTGATCTGGAGTCCGTTTGGGGCTCCGGAGAGGGGGATCTTCGTTCTTCGTCATCACCAACCCATCTCCATCGCCAATTCCATGATGCTCCCCACCGAGAGTGAGTAATTCCTTCGTAGGCTCGCTGGTCGGTGAGGAGTTGGATGAGATTCATCATGTAATCGAGTTAGTTTTGTTAGGGGTTGATCCCTAGTATCCACTATGTTCTTAGATTGATGTTGCTATGACTTTGCTATGCTTAATGCTTGTCACTTTGGGCCCGGGTGCCATGAACTCAGATCTGAACCGTTTATGAATTCATCATTATATCCATGTTTTAGATCTGATCTTGCAAGTTATAGTCACTACTACGTGTTATGATCCGGCAACTCCGGAGTGACAACAAGCAGGCCCACTCCCGGTGATGACCGTAGTTTGAGGAGTTCATGTATTCACTATGTGTTAATGCTTTGTTCCGGTTCTCTATTAAAAGGAGTCCTTAATATCCCTTAGTTTCCAATATGAAACCCGCTGCCACGGGAGGGTAGGACAAACGACGTCCTGCAATTTTTTTTAATAAAGCACGTATGAGTACTTACGAAATACATGCCTACATTATACCGATGAACTGGAGCTAGTGTCGTATCTCCCTAGGTTATAACTATCTCATGATGAATATCATCCAACAAGTCACCGATCCAATGCATACGAATTTATCCTTATTGTTTTTGCTATGTTACTACTGCTATTATCACTGTTGCACTTGCTACAAAATTACTGCTATCACTGTTACTATTACTGTTGCTGTTGTCACTAATATCAAAACTATCAAACTACTGTGCTACTAGTCACTTTGCTGCAGATAATTAATCTCCAGGTATGGTTGAATTGACAACTCAACTACTAATACCTTCAAATATTCTTTGGCCCCCCTTGTGTCGAATCTATAAATTTGGGTTAAATACTTACCCTCGAAAACTGTTGCGATCCCCTATACTTGTGGGTTATCAAGACCTTTTTCTGGCGCCTTTGCCGGGGAGCATAGATATATTTGTTGAGTCACTTGGGATTATTATCATATTATCACTATGAAGAATCTGAAGGATCCAAAGACTAAGATTTATCCCTCAAAGACAAGGGGAGGTAAGGAACTGCCATCCAGTTCTGCTTTAGATTCACCTTCTGTTATGAGTAAATTTGCAACACCACCAAATGCTATCTCTGATATGTCACAAATTATTGATGATGCTACTTCTACTATGGATGATTCTTATAATGATGCTACTACCTTTCTTCCTAATGATGATGTGCCACTTGATGACTTTCTTGATAAACAAATTGCTAGTGTTATACAACATGATGTTGTTGAATCTGATGATGAGCTTGAAACTGGATCTCCTGAAACACCTGCTAGAACTAGCCTTCCTATATATGAATTGCCTAAGGTACCGGAAGGTTATGTTATGAGTTAAGACGCAACTAGAGATATTCTTGCTTGCAAATAGAGATGATCTAGAGAAATTACTATGCAAGTATAAAGAAAAATCTTTGAATGCTAGAATGAAATGTGATCCTAAGTTTGCTACTTCACCTATCTGTATTGTTGATAAGGATTATGAATTCTCTGTCGACCCAGAGTTGATTACTCTGGTTGAATCTGATCCTTTCCATGGTTATGAAACTGAAACTGTTGTGGCACATCTTACTAAGCTGAATGATATAGCCACCTTTTTTACTCATGATGAGAAAACTCTCTACTATTTTATTCTCAAATTATTTACTTTCTTATTAAAGGGTGATGCTAAAGCTTGGTACAATACTCTTGCTCCTGGTTGTGTGCGTAGTCCCCAGGATATGATTTATTACTTCTCTGAAAAATATTTTCCTCCTCATATGAAACAAGCTGCCTTACAGGAAATATTTAACTTTGTGCAAACTAAAGAAGAGAGTCTGCCACAAGCTTGGGGGAGGCTTCTCCGGTTACTTAATGCTTTGCCTGATCATCCTCTTAAGAAAAATTAAATACTTGATATCTTCTACAATGAACTAACTGATGCTTCTAGGGACTTCCTAGATAGTTGTGCTGGTTGTGTTTTCAGGGAACGAACCGTTGGACAAGCTGAAGAATTATTGAATAACATATTGAAAATTATGATGATTGGACTATTCCTGAACCACCGCCTAAACCCACTCCGAAGAAGAGGGATATATTATATCTCAGTCCTGAGGATATGCAAGAGGCAAAGAAATCTATGAAAGAAAAAAGTATTGAAGCTGAGGATGTTAAAATTTGACCTCCTATTGAAGATATACATGGGCTTAATACACCACCACTGCCTAAGGTGGTAGAGGTAAATTCTCTTATGAAGTTCAATGAAAATGACAATCCTCACAATATGCATCCTAGTCAATGCCTTTATGAGTTTGAAAACTATATTATAAAACAAGATCACTACAATGCAAATGTTATGAAACAGTTGAAATATAATTCTGATATGATTGCTCGCTTGAGTGACTTGTTATTTAGAATCTCAAATGATGTTAGAGGTGTGGGAAAACATGATTCTATGGTTAAAACTCAACTAGAACAAGTTGATAAATCACAAAAAGAATTGCTTGATGAAATGAATCATAATATGCATGACTTTACTGTTAGAGTTGCAACTAGAGGAGGTAAAATGACCCAGGAACCACTTTATCCTGAGGGACACCCAAAAAGAATTGAACAAGATTCACAAAGAAATAACACTAGTGCACCTAGTCCTTCTAAGAAAAAAAAGAAGAAGAAAAATGATAGGACCTAGTTCATCAATATAATGTAGGCATGTATTCTGTAAATAGTCATACGTGCTTATGGAAAGAACTTGCATGACATCTTTTGTCCTACCCTCCCGTGGCAGCGGGGTCCATATTGGAAACTAAGGGATATTAAGGCCTCCTTTTAATAGAGAACCAGAACAAAGCATTAACACTTAGTGAATACATGAAATCCTCAAACTACGGTCATCACCGGGAGTGGTCCCGACTATTGTCACTTCGGGGTTGCCGGATCATAACACGTAGTAGGTGACTATAACTTGCAAGATCGAATCTAGAACATGGATATAATGATGATACCATAAACGGTTTATGTCATGGAATTGTCACGGCAGATGTCCTCGTGAAAGGACTTAGTCATGGATCCATCGCAACTAGGAAGCTTAAAGGGGTTAAAACGGGACAAAGGACACGAGGGTTTATCTTTGGTTCGCCCCTTACGGTGAAGATAAAAGCCTAATCCAGTTGAGGTGGAACTACTAGGGTTTCGATGACCAGGGAGCGAATCCGCTATGCCCGGCTCTCGATTTGATGTTACTTGCCCTAAACCGCCGCCGGGTCGTCCCTTTATATACAGAGGTAGACGCCCAGCGGCTCATAGAGTCCCGGCCGGCTCATAAACAGTGTCCGGCTCGGTGACTAGTTAATTCTGCCTTACAATACAAGTTATGCCCTTATGGCGGTTTATCACTACAGGCCTTAAGTCGCCTTTGGGCCTTGGACCCTTAACTAAACCGCCATCTTCAAGCTTGACATTGGGCTTCATATGATGAATCGCCATAACGTAACCCGGCCCCTCCTGGGCGGGTTACACTAGTAGTTATATCTCCAACATTAGGCAACAGATTGATTTGAACCGGTTCATGTCAATCTTCGCTATTTAAGAAAAAATCTTCTGTCTTCCACCTGTGCGAGAATTTATAACTCGCCATAACGTCATCTTCTGGATTCATGGTAACCCGTTGTGACGTCATCTGCTATTTAATTCATTTTTATTCAATCATATCCCAATGGATCCTTATATTAATGACCGCCCCGAGAATCGAGGCGTCTGAGTAGCTGGATAACCATGTTTGGCCTCCTCGTTTTTCACGCCCGCTTTATCAATCTTCCCTTATAAATAGGCATGGCCTTAGGTCTTTCTTCATTCTCCCCCTTTCGTCGTCTTCTTCCTCTCGCTACTCCATTGTTGCTCGAGCTCCGCCGCCGCCGCCACAGAGTACCTCGTCTTCCTCGACTTTGGCCACTGCATCAACCTGAGTCGACCCAGAAAACGGCAACGACCCTTCGCAGTAGACCTGCAGCTGTAAGTCTTCACTTTCCTGCACTTCAGATCTGCATTAGGGTTTTCAAGTTCTTCTATGTTCTTTATAGTTCATCATTGTTTCTTCGTAGTTCCTCCACCGCAGCCTCTTCTAATCCAAAAGGAACATATAACTTGTGCGGTAGCTATTTCACATCCATTTCAGATGCTAATAGATCCCCTTTTCTTGTACAAAGGCGCCTTTAGAACTGATGAACTCCTCTATACTCGTTTATTAGGTCTAGAATATTTTTCCTTTTCTGAGCATCCGTTGATCCAAAATAATAATTGCAATCTGTGAAACCTGTTTTTTACCCACTTAGTCGATGCATGTATCTTGATAGATCCACTTAGCCATGGCGGCTCACACCACCGGCTCTAATTTGAGATGCTCAACAGATAACTTCAAACGCGCCCGGCGGCTTAGATAACCTCAACTGCTCATGGCGGCTTAAATAATCTGACATAATTAACCATACACCATTAGGCCCCGTTGTAAGCCGCCATCTTAAGTATGTATTGAAACATTTCCTCCGGCTTAAACTTAAACCGGTATTTTTGCTCTATCTTAGGCTTTCATCTCCACAATGCCGCCCAAGGCTCCCAAAGCACCCGTTACATGCAACTGGGTCAAATCCATCGTCACATACAACACATTTAATGATTTTGTGAAGACTGGTTATCTGCCGAAGAAGGAAGTCATGTCCTATCGTGCTCCTGATCCGACAGAAGAAAAACCTCAACCCAAGGAGGGGGAAGTTATCGTCTTTACTGATCACATGAACCGGGACTTTTCTCCACCCGGCTCAAAAATTTTCAGAGACGTCTTGCACTTTCTTGACCTGCGACCTCAAGACATCGGGCCCAATTCCGTGTCAAATATTTGCAATTTTCAAGTGTTCTGTGAGGTGTATCTTGGAGAAGAGCCCAGCTTGCTACTCTTTAGAGAGTTATTTTATTTGAATCGCCAGAATGAACGTGCCAATGGGCCCAACTTGGAACTTGGCGAAATCTCAATCCAGCGACGGAGAGACTGTCTCTTTCCATATGCCGAACCGCCGAGTCACCCTAAAGATTGGAACCAGACGTGGTTCTATTGTCAAGATACTTCTCCAGCTAATGAGAACCCTCTGCCCGGCTTTCGCGCCCTGCGCCTTGAGTCCACTCACCCCTTGCCAGATAAACTGTCTCCTGCTGAACGTCAAATACTTGCCCCCACCATGAGTAAGGTCAAGGCTCTTCTGGGGAATGGCTTAAACAACATTGATCTGGTCCGGGTTTGGCTTGCCTGGCGGGTTATTCCTTTGAGGCACCGCCCCGGCTTGATGTGCGATTACACAGGCCAAAAGAATGATCCTCTGCGGCACAATACGATGACTTACCCGAGGATGTCATTGATGATATGACAAAGTCTCTTACGAATGAGAGCACAGCGATTGTGGCAAAGTAGGTTTAAGTCCTTTCTGCAAAGCTAACCCGGCTCCAGCGGTAAGCCTATTGACTTAAGCATTTTTACCTTCAACTTTGACAATTTTGTCTTTACTCAAAAACCCTTTTTGTAATTCACAGGCTGATGACAAATTTTGGAAGGACAAGTATGACAATGAAGCTGCAAAGAAAGCCAGGAAAACCAAGAAAGCCGCCAGGAAAGCCGCTGCTCGGAAGAAGGGGAATAAGCCTAGCGCCTCATATATGCTTCATTTAGAAGATACCTCCGAGTCAGAGGTAGCTCTTGACTCTTTAGGCTCCTTTTTTAACTATCTTATTGACACTGATTATCATCAGGAGGATACAGGAGCGAGTCATGCAACAGTTGAAGAGGTAACTATAATTTCCTCCGACTCCGAGCCTTTGCCAAGACAGAAAGTCCGAAAAGTAACCCAGAAAGTAAGATTTTCACATCCTTTAGCTTACCAAGATCCTCAATTTCTTTTAAAGCGACAGATTCATGAGAGCCAGAGGCAGACCCGGACCACCAAAGATGCGGAACTCTCCTCCGGCTTACCCGATGTAACAAGAAAACGCCGGATCGAGGTCATCTCTGATTTACATTCCTTTTATCCTTTGGCAGGTCTCACTCATCAACCACGCAATTCTTCTGACACAAATTATCAGGGAACTTCACCTTCCTCTGGCGAATCAATGCAGTCCAATTTGCCGGCTTTCAAAACCGCTCCAGGGTAATGATAACCTGCTTAATCTGTGCTTAGTTCAACTTGTTGTATTTTTACTGACCTTTTGATTTTATGCAGTGGTCAAGCAAAGCCCAGCAAAAGGGCGAAGAAGAACAAGCTGGCCGAAGAGCCGATCTTAAATGAACCGGAGCTCAGAACGGCTGCTCCTGACACCTCCGCTCATGAGCCGCTGCCTGAACCAGCCCACGATATTCCAACGCCTACTGCTGACCCGCCTGTCGAGCAAGCCATTGATGGTTATGAGAACCTAGAGATCCCTAGCTCGGCCAAGACAGATGACCCGGATGTTGAAATCATCAAGACTGCCTTTGTTGAGCCGGGAAGACCGACCGTGCTGGCCAAGTGCTCCGCCAAGGAAGAACTTCTGGAACGCCGCACGGCTAAACTAGATGTCACTGATTATACTCACATGAGTATTGGAGAAATCTTCTCTGGCTATATGAGCCAAGTGCACACCAGCCGTGACATGGAAATTGACATGGTGAAGCAGATGCACCAAAAATCTGAGGTATAACTCTTCTTTCTGTACTTCATTTATTCTTACCATGCCAGCCCCCAAGTCTATTGCTTATGATGGAATATGCTATAGACTTAAAACCAGCTTAGTAATACACATAAAACTCCGGCTTATCGTGTAGCCCCCAAGGGCCGGCTTAAGCAGCATGTTTGACCCAGTCCTTATCATGTTTTAATTGAAAAGTGTTTGGAACAGCAATATGCATTAGCCCCCAAGTGCCAAGGACCTTTGCCTGTAAAGTGCTTGGGACTTACTTGCGTGAACTGCCACTGTAAGCAGAGTTCTTCGACATACATTAGCCCCCAAGTGCCAAGTATCTTTGCTTGCAAGGTGCTTGGGACTTAATGTTGTATTATGATAATCCTGATTGTAACCCGCATTTGTACAAGCCACCATTAGTCAATTTGAATCAGAAATATCTGACTTGAAGAACCGCCTGGGAGCACATGAGATTGAAACCCAAAAAGCCAACTCCAAATTTGAATTCAGTGTATCTAAACAAGAAAAACTGAAAAAAGACTTTGAAGCGGAGAAGAAGGCCTGGGCTGATGAAAAGATGGTCTTGATCAACCGGACTGAGAAGGCAGAGGCGGCTCTTGCAGAAGCAACAGCCGAATTATCCGGTTTAAAATGCCATATATCTCATATGGTCTCAACAATCTCTGGTAAGTTACTCTGCAATTGTTAGATATTTGAATCTTTTTGGAATAATCATATGAATTGTCATCAACTCAGCTGACATTGTAATACAGGCCCCATGAGCTCAAACCTTAACCAGAGCATGCTGATAAAACTAAAGGCGGTTTACACACTGGTGGAACAACTTTACACCGGTTCTCAACGTGCCTTAGCCGTAGTGGCCCTATCAAATGAAGTTCCCACCCTCCTGTCAGACGTATTAAAGTGGCTTGCTGTGTTACCTCAGTGATTCAATGAATTAAGGCGATTTTCTACAAGAGTCGGAGCCGTAACTGCATTAAGTCGGGCTAAGGCGTGGCTACCGGAGCTAGGCCCGGCTGACCTCGCCATCGGGTATCCAAGCTTAAAAGAGGACGGCAACCGTTTGGACAGGAGGACTTCACCACTTGTGTTAAGGAAATCCGCCCTGTGGCCAGCCTAATTGCTAATGACACGGATCTTACCAAGTATCATCCGGGTTATGACGCTGAAAACCGGAGGATTCCAACGCCACAATATGAAGAGACCAGCCTGATCCCTCCAATTCGTAAGCATACCTGCGCCCCTAAAGTTGACCCGGCCGGATTAATTCATGATGAAGCTAAATTTCAAGCTTTGAATGGCATTGACTGGTCATCGTCAACCTTCCAGGACAGGGAACAAGATGGAGGAGCAGAAAGGGGTGATCCGGAAGCTTCAGGCCAACAACTCAATTGATCCATCAGGCGGCTCATATTTATGCTTTGCTTGAAAAACAATGTTTCATCATTTGGACTCGGGGAGTCATGTAATAGGGTAAAAAAACACTTGGTTTTGTCGTGCCATCGTGCACGTGTCTGGTGCTCAACACTGTTTAAGCTGCCATCTTATATTCCTCCATATTGTGCTGATCATCTGTTTTCCTTATGTTTTAAAAAGCTTTTTAACTGCCCTGCATAGAGAAACAAATCACAAGTCCCTTGGCGGCTTACCGCATGGTGGGTCATACATCTTACATGTAACCCGGAATATGAACAAGAATCATAGATAAACCGGCTATGAATTATATCTTTGAACCATAACATCATACCTACGATCCTTTGATTTATGCTGCCGAATTATGTGATCCGAACAGTAAGGGTGACAACCCAATCTTGCATAAGCTGGTACTTCCACTCATATGATTATTGTTATATATTGGCAACTTATTTACCAAGGCCAAGCTGGGTTAAATAGAAGCCACTCATTGGATGCTTCCAAATATGATCAAAAAGTCACAAGACAAAATCAGAAAATTGTGATTGCAAAGAATTTTATAGGAAACAAAAAAAATAGAGGCTTTTGATTCGAATACGATTAGAAAACCGTTCCAAAGGGGTTAAGCTAAGATTCGAATACGATCATATAGCCCCCAGTGGCTTTGGCGTAGCCGATCAAGAGGGTATCGACAGCTAAGTTCTCTTTGGTTCGAATACGACCTATGTTTGAACAGTAAGCCCCCAAATGACCTTGAGAGTTGTTTAATGACGCTAATTCAAATACGATCCACGTCAGACCCAAAAGGGGATAAGTTATGATTCGGATACGATCAAGAAGCCCCCTAGTAGGTTTGGTAGTGTGCCAATCAAAAGGGTATCGACAGCTATGTTCTCTTTGGTTCAAATACGTCCTATGTTTGAACAGGAAGCCCCCCAGTGATCATGATATTTAACGGCTAGATTCAAATACGATCATGAGCCGGACCAAAGGGAAAGCCGGATTCAAATATGATCAGCTCCCCATTGGTCGTTTCAAAGATATAATAATGAAGACATATAAACCTTTGAGGATGAAAAGGACAGAGGTCCTGCTTTATTACTTTTCATAATAGATACATCGTCAAAATATGTACATCATGAGAGCCGGTGGCTCAAGTGTAGTAAGGCCGAAGATGAGCAATGTTCCATGGCTGGTAGGTCTCCTCCTCCGACTTACATGAGTCTTTGCGCTCTCGAACATCGATGAGGTAATATGACCCGTTATTCAGGTTTTTGCTGACCACAAAGGGTCCTTCCCAAGGTGGGGATAACTTGTGCATATCGGACTGATCCTGGATAAGCCGGAGCACTAAGTCGCCTTCTTGAAAGGTTCTGGACTTAACTCGACGGCTGTGATAGCGACGGAGGTCCTGTTGGTAAATCGCCGAGCGGGCTGCTGCTAAGTCACGCTTCTCATCCAACAAATCAAGTGCATCCTGACGGGCTTGCTCGTTATTAGCTTCAATGTAAGCCGCCACACGGGGCGAGTCATGATGGATGTCACTTGGTAGAACCGCCTCTGCTCCATAATCCATGAAGAAAGGCGTATAGCCTATAGATCTGTTAGGTGTAGTGTTGATGCTCCAAATCACAGAAGGCAACTCCTCCACCCAACAACCCGGCGTCCGTTGTAAAGGGACCATGAGCCGGGGCTTAATACCTTTCAAGATCTCCTGATTAGCTCTTTCAGTTTGACCATTGGATTGAGGGTGAGCTACTGAGGAAAGATCGAGCCGGATATGCTCACGTTGACAGAATTCTTCCATGGCACCTTTGGATAGATTAGTACCATTTTCAGTTATGATGTTGTGTGGAAAGCCAAAACGAAAGATCACCTTTTTCATGAATTGAACTGTCGTGGCTGCATCACACTCACTGACCGGCTCTGCCTCAACCCACTTCATGAATTTATCAACCGCCACCAGGAGGTGTGTCTTTTTATCCTTGGACCTTTGGAAAGGCCCAACCATGTCAAGCCCCTAGACTGCAAACGGCCAAGTGATTGGAATCATCCTCAATTCTTGAGCCGGCACATGAGCTCACCGTGAGAATTTTTGACAACCATCACATTTACTGACCAGATCCTCCGCATCAGCATGAGCCGTTAGCCAATAAAAACCATGACGAAAAGCTTTGGCCACAAGAGATTTTGAGCCAGCATGATGACCGCAATCGCCTTCATGGATCTCACGAAGGATTTCTTGACCTTCCTCAGGCAACACACAACATTGAAACGCCCCAGTAACACTGCGATGATGCAACTCACCATGAACAATTGTCATTGACTTAGACCACCGGACGATTTGTCTAGCCAAGGTCTCTTCCTCAGGCAACTCGCCCCGGGTCATGTAAGCCAAATATGGCACTGTACGATCTGGGATGATGTGAAGAGCCGCCACCAATTGCGCCTCTGGGTCTGGAACAACTAAGTCTTCCTCTATGGGTAGCTAAACAGAAGGGTTATGCAGAATATCCAAGAAGGTGTTAGGTGGCACCGACTTACGCTGAGATCCCAGCCGGCTTAAAGCATCAGCCGCCTCATTCTTTCTTCGATCAATGTGCTCCACTTGATAACCTTTGAAGTGTCCAGTGATAGCATCAACTTCACGGCGATAAGCCGCCATAAGAGGATCCTTAGAATCCCACTTGCTCGACACTGTTGAGCCACTAAATCTGAGTCGCCAAAGCACCTTACCCGGCTTAAGTTCATCTCCTTAGCCATCCGAAGACCATGGAGCAAGGCCTCATATTCAGCTGCATTGTTAGTACAGGGAAACATCAACCGGAGCACATAACAAAATTTGTCACCTCGAAGGGAAGCTAAAACAACTCGAGCCCCCGAGCCCTCCAATTGCCTGGACCCATCAAAGTGAATAGTCCAGTATGTGTTGTCCGGCTTTTCTTCAGGCGTCTGCAACTCTGTCCAATCGTTGATGAAGTCCACCAATGCCTGAGACTTTATAGCAATATGTGGCATATACGTTAAGACATGAGGCCCAAGCTCAATGGCCCACTTGGCGAATCGTCCTGTGGCCTCTCTATTCTGAATGATGTCTCCCAAAGGAGCAGAACTTACCACGTTGATGGGGTGACCTCGAAGTATTGCTTAAGCTTCCGGCTCGCCATGAACACCCCATAAACGAGCTTCTGCCAATGTGGATATCTTTGCTTAGACTCAATAAGCACCTCACTGATGTAGTAAACCGGCCGTTGAACTGGATGCTCCTTGCCAGCCTCCTTGCACTCCACCACAATTGCAACACTGACAGCACGTGAGTTAGCAGCCACATACAACAATAAGGGCTCCTTATCAATGGGAGCCGCAAGGACCGGCGGCTCAGATAACTGTCTCTTTAAATCTTCAAAGGCAGCGTTAGCGGCATCACTCCAGACAAAAGTTGTCTGTTTTCTTCATCATCTGATACAATGGTATGGCCTTCTCACCTAACCGGCTTATGAACCGGCTTAAAGCAGCGATACGGCCCGCCAGTCGCTGAACATCATTGATGCACGTCGGCTTAGCCAAAGAGGTGATTGCCTTGATCTTCTCCGGGTTAGCTTCAATGCCTCTGTTAGAGACCAGAAAACCCAAAAGCTTGCCTGCTGGCACGCCAAACACACATTTTGCCGGGTTAAGCATCATTTTGTAGACCCGGAGATTATCAAAGGTTTCCTTCAGATCATCTATCAAGGTCTCCTTCTCTCTGCACTTCACCACAATGTCATCCACATAAGCATGGACATTTCGTCCAATCTGATTATGGAGGCAGTTCTGCACACATTGTTGATAAGTCGCCTGGGCACTCTTAAGCCCAAAAGGCCTAGACACATAACAGAAGGCTTCAAATGGAGTGATGAAAGCCGTCTTCTCCTGGTCCTTAACTGCCATCTTGATCTGATGATAATCAGAATAAGCATCCAAGAAACTCAAACGCTCACAACCCGCCATAGCATCAATGATCTAATCTATACGGGGGAGAGCGAAAGGATCAGTCGGACAAGCCTTGTTTAAGTCCGTGTAATCCACACACATACGCCAGCTGCCGTTCTTTTTAAGTACAAGCACCGGGTTAGCCAACCACTCTGGGTGAAAAACTTCAACAATAAACCCGGCCGCCAAGAGCCGGGCCACCTCCTCACCGATAGCTTTGCTCCTTTCCTCGTTAAACTGCCGAAGAAACTGTCTGACCGGCTTAAACTTTGGATCGATATTGAGAGTTGCTCAGCGAGTTCTCTCGGTACACCCGGCATGTCAGAAGTTTTCCATGCAAAGATGTCCCGGTTCTCAGGGATGAACTCTATGAGCGCGCTTTCCTATTTGGGATCCAGATTGGCACTAATACTGAGTTGCTTAGATGAGTCGCCTGGAACAAAATCAACAAGCTTGGTCTCATCGGCCGACTTGAATTTCATCACCGGCTTGTGTTCCGTGGTTGGCTTCTTCAGAGACGTCATGTCTGCCGGGTCAACATTATCTTTATAAAATTTCAACTCCTGTGCTGCACCGATAGATTCAGCATAAGCAACATCGCCTTCTTCACATTCTAGGGCTACCTTCCGACTCCCATGTACAGTGATGGTGCCCTTGTGACCCGGCATCTTGAGCTGCAAGTAAACATAACACAGACGCGCCATGAACTTGGCATAAGCTGGCCGTCCAAATAGAGCGTGCTACGGGCTCTTGATCTTGACCACTTCAAAGGTTAATTTCTCAGCCCTAGAATCATGCTCATCTCCGAAGGCTACCTCCAGCTCAATCTTACCAACTGGGTATGCCGACTTACCAGGCACCACTCCATGGAAAACAGTGTTGGATGTTTTAAGATTTTTATCAATCAACCCCATACGACGAAAGGTCTCATAATAGAGGATGTTGATGTTGCTGCCTCCATCCATGAGTACCTTAGTGAATTTATATCCACCAACTTGAGGTGCCATCACCAAAGCCAACTGACCCGGATTGTCAACTCTTAGAGGGTGATCTTCTCTGCTCCATAAAATGGGCTGCTCTGACCACCTCAAATAACGAGGGACTGCCGGCTCAACAATGTTCACATCCCTTTTGTGAAGCTTCTGGTCTCGTTTGCACAGACTAGTGGTGAACACATGATACTGTCCATTATTCAGCTGCTTTGGATTGCTCTAATAACTCGATTGCTGCTGTTGCTGACCTCCCTAACCGGACTATTGATTATAACCACCTTGATTTGCTTGAAAGCCGGAACTTGAGCCGCCGCCCGAGCCATGAAAACCGCCTCCACCTGAACCGCCGCCAGGCCCATGGTTGCCGTCGAACATGTTAGAATTTTTGAAAGCCTTCATGATCACGCAATCTTTCCATAGGTGAGTGGCTGGCGTTTCCCGAGTGTCGTGTCTTGGACAGGGCTCATTGAGCAATTGCTCAAGAGTAGGACCTGACCCGCCAGACCGAGGGGGTGGCCTCCCCTTGCGTCGTTGATTGTTGCCCTGTGAATTGGTGTTAGCCACAAACTCCGGGTTACCGTCGGCCTTATGTTTATTGCCCCCCTGACTTGTCGGGTTATGCTGATGACCCTTTCCATTGCTGTTCTTCTTTCCCTTCCCTGTCTTCTCTTCATCAGATGCGGGATCCTTGGTACTATCAGAATCAGCGTATTTGACTAGAGCCGCCATCAGCTGGCCATGTCATTACAATCTCGCTTGAGCCGCCCCAGCTTCTGTTTCAGAGGTTCAAATCGGCAATTTTTCTTCAGCATTAAGACCGCAGAGCCGGCATCCATCTTATCAGATGAATGTATTATCTCCTTGACCCAGCGCACCCAATGGGTCGTGGACTCACCTTCCTCTTTCTTGCAATTAGTTAAATCCACAATTGACATGGGATGCTTACATGTGTCCTTGAAGTTCTGAATAAACCGGGCTTTTAACTCTGCCCATGAACCAATGGAGTTAGGCGGAAGCCCCTTCAGCCAAGTGCGGGCCGTTCCATCCAACATCATGGTGAAATACTTAGCCATTGCCGCATCACTGACCTCCAACAATTCCATGGCCATCTCATAGCTTTCAATCCACGCCCCAGGCTGTAAATCGGCTGTGTAATTCGGCACCTTTCGAGGTCCCTTGAAATCCTTGGGCAGACGCTCATTACGCAGAGCCGGTATCAAACAAGGAACACCACCGGTTCTCGTGGCCACACCTGCCTCAATAGAAGTCGTTGGATAATCTGGGAAGGTTTGGTCAACCGCCTGCTGAGCCGCCTGCTGAGCCTCCCGTTCATCCTCTCGACGTATCCTGTCCTGGACTGGATTATACCCACCTGGCTGGTTACGACGCTGGGCGTTGCTTGACAAGGCCTCCGAATACATATGTCTGCTATAACTCGGGCTCCGGCTAGGGCGAGGAGTCGAATGAATCCTGTCTCGACTATAGGAATAAGCCTCCTGCTGAGCCAGAGCCGTATGAAGAAGCTCTCTGACCCTTGGCGTCTCAACTGCTATTGGAGAGTCGCCATCCACTGGGAGAGCTGCCAGATGCGCCGATGCAGCGATCAGGTTCTCCAAAGGGTTGGAAAAATGACCCGGTGGTGTTGGTACGTAGCGAGGCGGGGCAGTACTCACATGAGGAGGTTCCATCACTCGGGGCTGAACCGGCGCCCCCGCTCCGGGTGTTATAAACCGGTTTGCCTCTGGTGGGTTACTAGGGCCGGCTCCGGGTGTGTAGAAGAGATTCTGAGGATCATAAACCGGAGGCAGACGGGATTGAGCCTTCTGGTGCCTCCTCCTCATCACCTCATTAGACGCGTTCAGATTCATCATAAGCTGGAAAACCTCTGACTGGATCTGCTGAGCTCGAGCATCCAAAGCCGCCATTCCGCAGCCAATCTGGTGTCCTCAGCTGCTAAGGCTTCTTTGGCTCAAGCTATCTCCTCACGTACCTGTGCTACCTCGGCATCATGCTCAGCTTGATCCGCCGGAATAACTGCGGCGATTATCAGGGCCGTCAACTTGTCCATGAGATCAATCAGCACCTGAGCCGGCGGGCGCACAGGGCCTCCTGCCCCGGCCGGTCCTGACCCGGAGGTTATTGCTGCCGCAGCTGTAGAGTTTTGACCGGGTTGAGTACTAGCCATGAAGATCCCTACCATGCTCAGCGGCTCAAAGGGGTCCGGAATACTGCTGCCATCGGAACAGCCCCCAAGCCCGCCGTCTTGTAGTTGATACAATGAATCTATCTCACCTATGGATGACTCACCGTCAGAATAGACGGCCGTCTCACCACCGTCCATGGATCCTTCAGAAAATTCTCCTCCATGGATGCAACCCACGAAGGCACGCTTCATGGCGGGCTGAGCCCAGGCGGGTCTCGCACGCTGAGCCGTCTCAATGTTGTCGGTGCAGATGTTCAGCTCAGGGCCCAGCTCGCCAATCCGGCCAATGAAGAAGTGGATTCCGCCGAAGGGGACCCGGTACCTGTACTCAACTGAGCCGGCATCAGGGCCCCAGCCGGCGTCGTCAATGTAGAGCTTGCTGCGACGACTCCTGGTCATCCGGCCCACAGCGTATCCCTTGAGCCCTTCAAAGCTGCCCTTCAAGAACTCAAATCCATCGTGCGTTGGCCCTACGGTGGACGCCAACTATCATGGAATTGTCACGGCAGATGTCCTCGTGAAAGGACTTAGTCGTGGAGCCATCGCAACTAGGAAGCTTAAAGGGGTTAAAACTGGACAAAGGACACGAGGGTTTATACTGGTTCGGCCCCTTGAGGTGAAGGTAAAAGCCTAATCCAGTTGAGGTGGAATTACTAGGGTTTCGATGACCAGGGAGCGAATCCGCTATGCCTGGCTCTCGGTTGATGTTACTTGCCCTAAACTGCCGCCGGGTTGTCCCTTTATACACAAAGGTCGACGCCCAGCGGCTCATAGAGTCCCGGCCGGCTCATAAACAGTGTCCGGCTCGGTGACTAGTTAATTATGCGTTACCATACAAGTTATGCCCTTATGGCGGTTTATCACTACAGGCCTTAAGTCGCCTTTGGGCCTTGGGCTCTTAACTGAACCGCCATCTTCAAGCTTGATATTGGGATTCATACGATGAATCACCATAGCGTAACCCGGCCCCTCCTGGGCGGGTTACACTAGTAGTTATATCCCCAACAGTTTAGATCTGAATTCATGGCACCCGGGCCCAAAGTGACAAGCATTAAGCATGGCAAAGTCATAGCAACATCAATCTTAGAACATAGTGGACACTAGGGATCAAGCCCTAACAAAACTAAATCGATTACATGATGAATCTCATCCAACTCCTCACCGACCAGCGAGCCTATGAAGGAATTACTCACTCCCGGTGGGGAGCATCATGGAATTGGCGATGGAGAAGGGTTGGTGATGATGAAGAATGAAGATACCCCTCTCCGGAGCCCCAAACGGACTCCAGATCTGGCCTCCCAATGAAGAATAGGAGGTGGTTGTGGCTCCGTCTCGTGGATCGCGATAATTCTTTCTCCTTGATTTTTTCAGGAAAAATAGGATTTTATAGTGTCGGTTTCAGGGTCTGCGGGGCCACCAGGTGGGGACAACCCACCTGGGCGCGCCAGGAGGGGGGCGCGCCCTGGTGGGTTGTGCCCACCCAGGTGCCCCTCTCCGGTGGATCTTGGCTCCAGAAATTCTTATTTATTGTATAAAAGTTTCTAGCAATGTTTTGTTCCATTCCAAGAACTTTTATTTCTTCACAAAAACAACAGCATGGTAGTTCTACTGAAAACAACATCAGTCTGGGGTTAGTTTCATTCAAATCATGCAAATTAGAGTCCAAAACAAGAAGGAAAGCATTAGGAAAAGTAGATACGTTGGAGACGTATCATGATCGTCTTCATCAACATCACCTTCGTCATCACCTCCCTCATCTCTTTTAAGCGGTCCACTCTCCCGCACCCCCTGTAATCCCGTACTTGAACATGGGGCTTTATACCACATATTATGATCCAATGATGTGTGTGGGAGTTCCGGACTAGGGGGTGTCCGGATAGCCGAACTATCATCATCGGCCGGACTCCAAGACTATGAAGATGCAAGATTGAAGACTTCGTCCCGTGTCCAGATGGAACTTTCCTTGGCGTGGAAGGCAAGCTTGGCGATACGGATGTGTAGATCTCCTACCTTTGTAACCGACTCTGTGTAACCCTAACCCTATCCGGTGTCTATATAAACCGGAGGGTTTTAGTCCGAGGATCTAACAACAATCATACCATAGGCTAGCTTCTAGGGTTTAGCCTCTTTGATCTCATGGTAGATCCACTCTTGTAACACACATCATCAATATTAATCAAGCGGGACGTAGGGTTTTACCTCCATCAAGAGGGCCCGAACTCGGGTAAAACATCGTGTCCCTTGTCTCCTGTTACCATCCGCCTAGACGCACAGTTCGGGACCCCCTACCCGAGATCCGCCGGTTTTGACACCGACATTGGTGCTTTCATTGAGAGTTCCTCTGTGTCGTCACCGATAGGCTCGATGGCTCCTTCGATCATCAACAACGACGCAGTCCAGGGTGAGACCTTTCTCCCCGGACAGATCTTCGTATTCGGCGGCTTTGCACTGTGGGCCAATTCGCTTGGCCATCTGGAGCAGATCGAAGCTACGCCCGCCATCAGTCGATTTGAAGTTTAAACTATACGGCCAATATCCGCGGAGACTTGATCTTCGACGGATTCGAGCCGCAACCAAGCGTCGACTGTCTCAATGGGCATGATCTAGCTCTGCGGCGAGCGGTGCCTCGGAGGCGCACCAATATCCGCTCCGACCCTTGGTCCGGAGCCGATTCCCGATCGAGGACGAGTGGTTGGACACCGCCTGGGCTATGATTTCTATGGCGATTGAGCGAACTCTATCCCCGCCCTTATGCGAAGACCTCGACCTGTGGTGCCGGATTCCTCTCCGACTCAACCCCCGCCTCGCCAATCGAATCCGATTGGGCGCCCGTCATGGAGTTCATCGCGGACATCTTTCAAAGACTTTTCGCCCTTTGGCGACATCCTGAATTCACTAAAGTATCTCTCTTTATTCGAGAGCCCCGCCCGGACTACGGACAGGAAGGTTGGGATATGACGACGAAGAAATTCAACGCCCACCCACCACCCACTTTGTAGCCATCGCCGATTTATTTAACCGACATGCTTGACTTCGACTCCGAAGACATCGACGGTACGGACGACGATGTCGGAGACGACCAAGACCCAGCGCCTACAGGGCACTGGAAGGCCACGTCGTCATACGACATATACATGGTGGATATCCCAAAAGATGGGAACGGCGATGGAACAGAGGAGGATGACCCCTCCAAGAAACAGCCCAAGCGCCGGCACAAGCGCCATTTAAATCCCGCCACAAAGAAGAATGAAGATTCCAGCACCGGAGACAACAATACACCGGACAATGCCGAAGACAATCAACTCCAGCAAGATCCAGCGCAGGAAGATGGAGACGCCAGCCCTCACGAGAGAGCGGCAGAAGAAGAGGTAGAGGATTATATGCCTCCCTCCGATCACGAAGCAAGCCTCGATGATGATGAATTCGTCGTGCCTGAGAATCCCGTCGAACAAGAGCGTTTTAGACGCAGGCTTATGGCCACGGCGAACAGCCTCAAGAAAAAGCAGCAATAGCTTAGAGCTGATCAGGATCTGCTAGCCGATAGATGGATCAAGTCTCGCGTCAAGAGCATGAGCTCGAACGCCCTCCAAAAGCTACCCTAAACGCCACTGCTCCCCGATTAGAGGAGGAGGCTTACGAACCCGCATCACCAGGAGACAATACGGCTGACCTACCACCCCGTGGTCGCGACAGAGAGGCCTCTAGGCCCTTCACTAGAACTGTACCCCGGCATCGCTCAAAAAGCACACGGCCAGAGGGGAACGCTCCGGACCTGCGAGATATATTGGAGGACAAGGCAAGACAATCAAGATTGATCTATGGATCGCGTGGGCGCCCCACGGTACGTGACGACAACCGTCATACGGACACTGATAAGTCCGGCCGGGAAACAAAATGCAGACAAAGCTCTTTTGAGCTCCGCCGTGATATCGCCCAATACAGAGGCGCCAAGACACCCACTCGCTTCATGCAAAAGTAATGGATCATCAAATCCTCAAGGGTTTAAACCCGTCAATATTGAATCCTATGATGGCACAACAGACCCCGCGGTTTGGATCGAAGACTATCTCCTTCACATCCACATGGCCCGCGGTGACGATCTTCAAGCCATCAAATACCTCCCCCTCAAGCTTAAAGGACCAGCCCGACATTGGCTCAACAGCTTGCCAGCAGAGTCAATTGGGAGCTGGGAGGACCTGGAAGCCGCATTCCTCGATAACTTCCAGGGCACTTATGTGCGACCACCAGACGCTGACGACCTAAGCCACATAATTCAGCAGCCAGACGAATCGGCCAGATAGTTCTGGACACGGTTCTTAACCAAGAAAAACCAAATCATCGACTGTCCGGATGCGGAGGCCCTCGCGGCCTTCAAGCATAACATCCGTGACGAGTGGCTTGCCCGGCACCTAGGACAGGAAAAGCCGAAATCCATGGCAGTCCTCACATCACTCATGACCCGCTTCGCTGGTGAGGACGATTAGCTAGCATGCAGCAACAACCTCAAAGAAAAATTCGGCAGTCCGGACTTCAAGGACCGAAATGGCAGGCAGCGTCGTAACAAAACAAACGCCAGATTAACGGCGACAATATTGAGGATACGATCACAATGCCGGATTCAGAGGCTCTAAACCCGGTCGTGGAAAAAGCCATTCAAAAGAACTACTCCGGTCCGTCCAATTTGGGCGAATACTCGACCGCTTGTGCGGATACACGGCACCCCGAAAAGCCAGCTAACCACACCAACAGGGACTGTTGGGTATTCAAACGAGCAGGCAAGTTAATTGTCAAAACAATGACAAGGGGCTGCATAGCGATGACGAGGAAGAGACCCAACCACGAACAATAAAGGGCGAAGGGTTTCCCACAAAAGTGCGGACGGTGAACATGATATACGCAACGCACATACCCAAAAGGGAGCGGAAGCGTGCACTCGTGGATGTCTACGCTGATAGAGCGGTTGCCCGAAGTTCAATCCATGGTCCTCTGCCCGATCACTTTTGACCGAAGGACCACCCGCCAAAGATCCGCCACGGGCGGATTCGCCAGACCGGTCTTAGACCCAATCGTCGATGGATTTCACCTAACCAGAGTCACGATGGACGGCGGCAACTGAACCTGCTTTACCAGGATACGGCGCAAATGGGCATAGACCCCTCAAGGATTAAACCTACCAAAATGACCTTTAAAGGCGTCATACCAGGTGTAGAAGCCAATTGTACAGGCTCAATTACACCGAAGTGGTCTTCGATCCCTGATAACTTCGAAGCGAGGAGTTAATCTTGACATAGTCCCGTTCCGCAATGCTATCATGCCTTGCTCGGACGCATCGCTTTGCAAAGTTCAACGCGTGCCGCACCACGCATACCTCAAGCTCAAGATGCCAGGCCCTCGAGGAGTCATCACGGTCAACGGAAACATCGAACGCTCTCTCCGCGGAGGAACATACAATGGATCTCGCGGCGAAGTGCAATGCAGCCTCTTAAGGCAATTCTCGAGTCCGGCCGTTAAGCGGCCGGACACAGCTAAGCGCCCGAGTAACTTACAACAAGACCACCTGGCACGTTCGAGCACGCCAGAGCAAAGGCGGCCCCAACCCCAGCCTCCCCGCGAACGCCAGCAGATCCTTCGTGTACACCATTACGCTCACGAAGATACCATGGGCATGGGGAGAGGGCACGACCACGATAAACCTGCATCATGGGTCAACCACACCAGGGGCTCTCAAGTGTGTAGTTTATTTTTCTTCTCTTTTTACCTTTTACTTTTTACCCCACAGGACTCCGTTTGTCAGAAGCCCTGTCCGGCAGCAGACCTGCCGAACTCACGATGCAATAACCAGGGAAGGATAAAGGCTACAACGAATATACAGGTGGTCTCCATTACGAGCATTTTTATACACCAATCTGCAGCCTACCTCGAGGGGGGACATGTTTAATCCCCACACCTTGCTTATCGCACTATTTGTATCGATTACGCATTCGTAGCAGCACTTATTAAATAAAAAATGCAGCACCTTTTGCTTATAATTGCACTTATTTTTCATACATATGTTCATTAACAAGATGTTGCATCCGTACACTTTGGTACGGCTAATATACACCAGGGCTTATGTTTCCCGCATTATGGTGTGATGAGTCCGAACACTTTCACAAGTGCGGCACCCGAACTTATAGCACTATATGCATCGGCTCGAATCATGTCTTGGGTCAATAGTTGGGTTTGCCCGGCTCCCATGCTTTGGTACCTTACGCCCGTTATATCGGCTAAGGTAGCACTGGGAGAACCACTGCGATTCCGCCCAGTTGAGCTGGGTTAACGCCTCAGTGGAGAAAGCTAAAACTGACCGTCATGATGAGGCGAGAGCCGGTCGCTGTTCGAGAGGTTTTTTGCGAGTCCTTAAAGACTTATGCCGCTTAGAGCGAGGAGCCGGATACTGTCCGGACAAGGCGTGGATAGCGCCCCAAATTCGGCCTTCCGAAGACTAGGGGCTTCGCCGAAATTTAAAATTATAGAATTCTATGGCTAAGTGAGAGTGTTCAAGCATTATAAGTCTGGTTGCCTGGTTCACGTGTTGAGCGCCTCCCTAGATGGACCCAAAATGGGAACAAGAGCGCTCAAGTTTATCCCTAACACCCCAAAGACTGTGGCATGGGGCTGAAGCCAACGACTTGCCATCTCTCGATTTGATAAACAGCCGCATGAAGGTAATATTTTAAATTAACAAGCATTGCTTAGCGCATATGAACTAAGTTTTCAGCAGACAGATAACAAAATGCGAGTCTACTCAAATATTACATCTTTGGAGCACTCACCCGCAATAATGCGCGCCCTTCAGACACTCTTATAATACATCTCGGCGATGCGATGCTCCTTGCCCTCACGGTGGCGGGTCCACACGTGCTTACAGGCATCCATCTTGCCCCATGCACCTTTGCGGGGCAAGGGCCCGACGGGCACCCTCAATACAAGCAGAATGCTTGATGACTTCTACCCACGGGCACGCATCCATCACCCGCCAGACCAGCCAAGTAGCTCCTGTGCATGGCCTCCTTAGGCCACAGCCGAACTATGAGGCCCTTCATGGCCTGTTCGGCCACCTTGTGGAGCTCGACCAGCTGCTTCAATTTGGTCGCTAAGGGGCACCGGATGTCCGGCCTCAGCATACTGAGACCAGAAGACCTTCTCCGTCGAGCTCCCCTCCTCGGCCCGATAGAATGCGGCAGCATCGGACACGCTTTGAGGAAGATCTGCGAACGCTCCTGGAGAGCTCCGAATTCAGGTAAGCAACAGGTAATTAATACTCACATGCTTACTTTGCATGGAAAATGCCTTACCCGCTGTTATTTTCTTCACCGCCTCAATTTCCTGGAGGGCCTTGTAGGCTTCGGTCTTAGCGGCTTTGGCACTCTCAAGAGCCGTTGCAAGCTCAGACTCTCGAGTCTTCGAGTCACGCTCCAAGCTCTCATGTTTTTCACGAGATCTGGAGCTCTTGCTTTGTACCTCCGCCACCCGCGCCTCCTGCTTCTCTCGCTCAGTGCGCTCATGTCAAGATTATGCGTTTGGCATGCCACCGACTCCTTCTGTGGTTGCCACCTCGTTAGTGGCCCCTACAATACCCACATTATCCTTGTCATTTTTCTTGCAACCAAATCCTTTTCTCAGAAGGTACAATTTTCATAAGGTATTACTCACCTTCTTTTTCCTCGAGCTGCTTCTTGGCATGGCCGAGCTCGTTCTCGGACCGCTCGAGGTTTTCCTTCAAAGTATTGACCTCCAGCTGTCGGGCGGAGGTCAAGACAAGACCTGCAATCCCATATTGACATATTTTTTATGACTCCTGCGTTTATCTTTCTAAAGATCCTCACCCAGCTTTTCCTTCCTAACACCGAACCGAGCATCGTGGGCTACTGTCTATGCGGTACCATTTTACATATATTGAAATTCTTACCTCAAAGCCTGTTAGAAGGCTACTGCGAGCTTCGTCACCTGCTCTTGGCGAGTGAACCTTTCAATCACCGCACTCATAACGGTGCGGTGTTCCTCTTCGATGGAGGCGCCGTTGAGTGCCTCCAAAGAATTATCCGACACCTCCGGTTGGGCGGAGGCAGCCGGCGCCACGGTCTTGCCCTTCTTACGAAGGGGTCGCCACGGACTCACGAGCCACCGTGGCTTCCGAAGTGAGTCCGGTGCAAAGTCCGGGAGGGTGTCCTGTGACACCTTTGGGGCCTCCTCCTCCTGGTGGGTCCTTTCTTGGGATCTCACCTCAGCGTCGTCCACGGCACGGGGGGAGAAGGTAGTCGGAAGGGAATCCATATCCGACGCACCCAAGGACCCGCTCGACGAAACGGGAAGATCATCCTTGGGCGGACTGCAGGGTTGTATGCGGCATTAGAAAGACATTATGTGGCGAAAAGAAAAAACCTTGAAGTTATTCGGGAGTCCGGATACTTACGATCTCGCCAGGGGCTTGGCCCTTGGGGGCCAGTCCTCGTCATCGTCACTGGCATTGGAGGAGCAGTCCGGGGGAAGAGTTTTTCCCTTCTTGGACCCGTCGGCCTCCCTTGTTGGGGAGGCCTTCCTTTCTTCCCACTCTTCACCGGGGAGAGGTTTCTTCTTCTCCTCCTCACCTTGGTGGGAGGAGTCGACCTGATTCATCATCCGATAGCACTCAAAACGGGAACTCTTCCGAGTCCTCGTGGCCGTCTTCTTGGCCTTCTTCTCCGGCACCACGTGGGGTGCCGGAGCCAGCAGCCCCGTTAGGCGGGCGTCCGCTGGGTCCTCTGGCAATGAGGCCGGACAGGTAATCCGTTCGGCCTTCGCCAGCCATTCCTGTTAAAGGTAAAGGGAGTTTAGATCCCGCATAGAGTCAAACTATGGAAAACAAGTGGAGAAGTCACTTACCTCATCAGCTGGACGCTGCGAGCGGAATCCGCGATCTTCGGTAGCGGATGCGGGAGCTTCGGCGCCCTTGAACAGCACCTTCCAGATGTCTTCGTACGTAGTGTCGAAGAGCCCGCCAGTGCAGTGCTGCACCGGATCAAACTCCCACATGTTGAAGCCCGTCGGCGCGGGAGAATCCGCGGATGAGCATGACTGGACTACGTTGACAAGCTTGAGCTTCTTGTCTACCGGCTTACGGATATGAGGCTTGGAGTCCGGTCGGCTCCTCCGAATCCCCCAAATCCGGCCACTCTCTTTCCGTGAGTTGAGCCGTGTAGGGATGCCAGATCTGAATTGGGGCCGCTGCCCAATTAGGGTCACGCTGCGGCTCGGTGATGTAGAACCACCCGATTGCCACCCCTTGATGGTTTCCACGAAAGTGCCCTCCACCACGTAACGTCGGACATCACGCCCACCATGGCGCCTCCGCACTCCGGCTTGGCTGCCCTTCACAACCTTCGCTTGACCTTTGAAGGTCTTGAGCCTAAGTCAAGTGGGGCTGGATGCGAGAGGAAGGCCTCGCACCTGACGATAAACGCCGAGATGTTGAGGATAAAATTCGGGGCCAGTCATGGAAATCTAGGCCGTAGTAGAACATGAGCCCCGGACAAAGGGATGAAGCGGGAAGCCCAGTCCGTGGAGGAAATGGGGAAGAAATACTACCCTCTCATGGGGCCTGGGGTTGGGAGCAGGCTCTCCCTCGTCGGGGAGCCGATCGCGACGTTCTTTGGACAAATATCCGGCGCCGCGCAGCTTCTGGATCTGCCCCTCCGTGACGGAGGAGGCCATCCACTTGCCTCCCACTCCGGACATAGTTGGAGAAGGTTGAGGTTAGAAGTGCGGACTTGGGCGCTGGAGCTTGAGTTCGCGAAGATGGATAAGCCAAGGAGGAAGAAGGCGCAGGTAAAAAGGGTTGGATCTTTATCCCCTTATATGGGCGGACAAAAACATGTGTCCCCACCGGCCTGGTAAAACTCGCTTATCTCCCAAGCGTCACAATCAATGGCGCAGTTGGGTTACCCACGTCCGTATTGATGGGAATCCCGGAATAAGGGGAACACGATCTACGCCCGACAAGACGTGCCAAGGAAACCGCTTAAACGCTACCGAGGTGGAACAATAAAAACAATTTGAGTAAAGGCTTGGTAGTGGTGCGACGTCACGCCACGAATCACGTCGGCCAGATTGATCTTGTGTAATATTATTCTCTCTACGGTGGTATGTGGAATTTATTTTTGCAGAGCCAGTATCCTGGTGTTCACAATCTTCTATAAATTATTCGGAGGAAGAACCCGCCTTGCAATGCCGAAGACAACATGCACGCCAGACTCGTCGTCATTGAAGCCTGGTTTAGGGCCCTCTTGAGGAGTTCCAGACTAGGGGGTGTCCGGATAGCCGAACTATCATCATCGGCCGGACTCCAAGACTATGAAGATGCAAGATTGAAGACTTCGTCCCGTGTCCGGATGAGACTTTCCTTGGCGTGGAAGGCAAGCTTGGTGATACGGATGTGTAGATCTCCTACCTTTGTAACCGACTCTATGTAACCCTAACCCTATCCGATGTCTATATAAACCGGAGGGTTTTAGTCCGTAGGACGAACAACAATCATACCATAGGCTAGCTTCTAGGGTTTAGCCTCTTTGATCTCGTGGTAGATCCACTCTTGTAACACACATCATCAATATTAATCAAGCGGGGCGTAGGGTTTTACCTCCATAAAGAGGGCCCGAACCTGGGTAAAACATCGTGTCCCTTGTCTCCTGTTACCATCCGCCTAGACGCACAGTTCGGGACCCCCTACCCGAGATCCGCCGGTTTTGACACCGACAATGTGTTGCCACCCTATGATGTTTTGAGTAGATTTCTTTTGTATTTTGGGTTGATTGATGATCTTGATTGGTTTGAGTTGTATGTTTTATTTTGGTAATGTCCTATGGTGCCCTCCGTGCCGCGCACACATGAGGGATTCCCGCTGTAGGGTTTCCAATATGTTCATGATTCGCTTATAGTGGGTTGCTAGAGTGACAGAAGCTTAAACTCGAGTAAGGGGTTTTTTTGCGTATGGGAGTAAAGAGGACTTGATACTTTAATGTTATGGTTCGGTTTTACCTTGATGATCTTTAGTAGTTGTGGATGCTTGCTAGAGTTCCAATCATAAGTGCATATGATCCAAGTAGAGAAAGTATGTTAGCTTATGCCTCTCCCTCATGTAATATTGCAATAATGATTACTGATCTTGTTAACAATTGCCTAGGACAATTCCGCACACCGATCCATCATTATTCCATAGTCGCTATTTGTAATACATTATAATATATTCTAACTTTATGTTAACTGCACCTATTTTTATATTTTAGCTCTCCAATATCATGCAAAGCTATGCTCTTTATACCCATAACATATTTTTATTTCTTGTTTCTAGATGAAAGCAAACGCTCGATGTACATAGAGTTGTATCGGTGGCAGATAGGACTTGAGAGAATATTGATCTTACCTTTAGCTCTTTGTGGGTTCGACAATCCATACTTATCACTTCCACCTTTGGAAATTGCTACGATGATTCCTTGCACTTCGGGATTATCAAGCTCTTTTCTGGGGCCGTTGCCGGGGAGGAATAGCATGGGGTTAATATTTTTCTTGTATGCTTGTTTGCTTTATTCACTAAGTAGATTTTCCCCTTTTTTTGTTTTCTTTAGTTATGGGTGAAACAAACAATTTTTTTAAAGAATGCAAAATACAAAAAATTACTTGCCTCTTGATACGTCTCCAACGTATCTATAATTTTTGATTGTTCCATGCTATTATATTACCCCTTTTGGATGTTTATGGGCTTTATACACATTTATATCATTTTTGAGACTAACCTACTAACCGGAGGCCCAGCCCATATTGTTGTTTTATTGCCTGTTTCAGTATTTCGAAGAAAAGGAACATCAAACGAAGTCCAAACGGAATGAAACCTTCGGCAGCGTTATTTTTGGGAAGAATATGATCCTGGAGACTTGGAGTTCACGTCAGAAGATCCCCGAGGACTCCACGAGATAGGAGGCCCCCCCCCCCCTACAGGGCGCGGCCCCTTGTCTCGTGGACCCCTCGAGCACCTCCCGACCAACTTCTTTCCCCTATATAAGCCTACGTACCCTAAAAACATCGAATATCAAGATAGATCGGGAGTTCAGCCGCCGCAAGCCTCTGTAGCCACCAAAATCCTCTCGGGAGCCTGTTCTGGCACCCTGCCGGAGGGGGAATCCATCGCCGGTGGCCATCTTCATCATCCCGGCACTCTCCATGACGAGGAGGGAGTAGTTCACCCTCGGGGCTGAGGGTATGTACCAATAGCTATGTGTTTGATCTCTCTCTCTCTCTCTCTCTCTCGTGTTCTCGACTTCACACGATCTTGATGTATCACGAGCTTTGCTATTGTAGTTGGATCTTATGATGTTTCTCCCCCTCTACTCTCTTGTGATGAATTGAGTTTCCCCTTTGATGTTATCTTATCGGATTGAGTCTTTGATTTGAGAACACTTGATGTATGTCTTGCCGTGCTTATCTATGGTGACAATGGGATTCCACGTGCTACTTGATGTATGTTTTGGTGACCAACTTGCGGGTTCCGCCCATGAACCTATGCATAGGGGTTGGCACACGTTTTCTTGACTCTCCGGTAGAAACTTTGGGGCACTCTTTGAAGTACTTTGTGTTGGTTGGATGAATCTGAGATTGTGTGATGCATATCGTATAATCATGCCCACGGATACTTGAGGTGACAATGGAGTATCTAGGTGACATTAGGGTTTTGGTTGATTTGTGTCTTAAGGTGTTATTCTAGTACGAACTCTTTAATAGATCGATCCGAGAGAATAACTTTGAGGTGGTTTCGTACCCTACCATAATCTCTACGTTTATTATCCGCTATTAGTGGCTTTGGAGTGACTCTTTGTTGCATGTTGAGGGCTTGTTATATGATCTATCTATGTTATTATTGTTGAGAGAACTTGCACTAGTGAAAGTATGAACCATAGGCCTTGTTTCCTATCATTGCAATACCGTTTACGCTCACTTTTATTATTAGTTACCTTGCTGTTTTTATATTTTCAGATTACAAAAACCTATATCTACCATCCATATTGCACTTGTATCACCATCTCTTCGCCGAACTAGTGCGCCTATACAATTTACCATTGTATTGGGTGTGTTGGGGACACAAGAGACTCTTTGTTATTTGGTTGCAGGGTTGTTTGAGAGAGACCATCTTCATCCTACGCCTCCCACGGATTGATAAACCTTAGGTCATCCACTTGAGGGAAATTTGCTACTATCCTACAAACCTGTGCACTTGCAGGCCCAACAACGTCTATAAGAAGAAGGTTGTGTAGTAGACATCAAGCTCTTTTCTGGTGCCGTTGCCGGGGAGGCTAGGTAAGCGGCACTCACTCACACCCCGTCAACTAAGCTCTTTTTTGGCGCCGTTGCCAGGGAGGTGAGTGCTTGAAGGTATATCTTTAGATCTTGCAATCGAATCTTTTTATTTCTTGTTTTATCACTAGTTATTTTATAAAAGAAAACTACCAAAAAAATGGAATTGAGTTTGTCTCATACGCTTCATCTTTTTAATATCTTTCGTGAGAATGATGGAAAGGAAAATTGTGCTCAAGTGCTAGAAGAATAATTACATAGAATGCTTGGCATGAAATATGTGCATGATGAGCATGATTGCAATGTTGTTAGTACGAATTCCTTGAATATCCATGATGCTAATGATATGCAAAGCCACAAGCTTGGGGAAGCTATGTTTGATGAAGATAATATTTTTTGTCCCCCAAGCTTTGATGAGCAAATTTACTATGATGAAAGCATGCCTCCGATGATTATTGTGATGACACGTATGCTTTAAAGAATAATGATAACCGTGAAACTTGTCATCTTGATCTTAATTTTCAATCACATGATAGTCATTTTGTTGAGTTTGCTCCCACTATTATTCATGAGAAGAAATTTGCTTATGTGGAGAGTAGTAAAATTTCTATGCTTGTAGATCATGAAAAGAATGCTTTAGGTGCTGGTTATATTGTTGAATTCATTCATGATGCTACTGAAAATTATTATGAGGGAGAAACATATGCTTGTAGGAATTGCAATAATATCAAGTTTCCTCTCTATGTGCTTAAATTTTTGAAGTTATGTTTGTTTTGTCTTCCTATGCTTGTTGATTATTGTTCCCATAAGTTGTTTGCTCACAAAATCCCTACGCATAGGAATTGGGTTAGACTTAGATGTGCTAGTCATATTCTTCATGATGCTCTCTTTATGTTTCAATTCTTATCTCTTATGTGAGCATCATTGAAATCATCATGCCTAGCTAGGGGCGTTAAACGATAGCGCTAGTTGGGAGGCAACCCAATTTTATTTTTTGTTTTTTCTCCTGTTTAGTAATAAATCTTGCATCTATCTTCTGTTTAGATGTGGTTGTATGTTTTAATTAGTGTTTGTGCCAAGTAGAACCTTTGGGAAGACTTGGGTGAAGTCTTTATGATCATGCTGTAAAAAACAGAAACTTTAGCGCTCACGAGATTAGCTTCAACTTTTTACTGGAGAGTGCTATTTAGTTGATTCTTTTTGCAGATGATTACTAGACAAATTCCTCAGGTCCACCAATTTATTTTGGAATTTTTGGAGTTCCATAAGTTTGCGTTAGTTACAGATTACTACAGATTGTTATGTTTTTGAAAGATTCTGTTTTTCGTGTGTTGTTTGCTTATTTTGATGAATATATGGCTAGTAAAATAGTTTATAAACCATGGAGAAGTTGGAATACAGTAGTTTTAACACCAATATAAATAAAGAATGAGTTCATTACAGTACCTTGAAGTGATGTTTTGTTTTCTTTCGCTAACAGAGCTTCTGAGTTTCTGTTGAGTTTTGTGTTGTGAAGTTTTCAAGTTTTGGGTAAAGATTCGATGGACTATGGAATAAGGAGTGGCAAGAGCCTAAGCTTGGGGATTACCAGGGCACCCCAAGGCAATATTCAAGGACAACCAAGAGCCTAATCTTGGGTATGCCCCGGATGGCATCGCCTCCTTCGTCTTCGTTCATCGGTAACTTTACTTGGAGCTATATTTTTATTCACCACATGATATGTGTTTTGCTTTGAGCGTCATTTTATTTTGTTAGTATTTTCTTGTTGTTATTTATAATAATGTGTCGGGGAGGCTGATCGTACCCACGGACACCTATGGGGCCGGCGGAGCAGGCCCCTTGTGGTTCGGAGGGGGGCGGAGATCGCACGAAGAGCGGATCGAGGCGAGGCACACGAGCAGTTTACCCAGCCGGAGCTCTCCGGAGAGATAAAACTCCTACTGCTGCTTGTTTGATCTATTGTGTTCTTGCTAGGGAGCAATGAGAGCTACAAAACCTAACGTGAGTGTGTCTAGTCTGACGGTCAGAATGAATCGAACCAGCCCAACTGCGGAACTGCGGAACCGAACCTTGCGAAAACGCGAACCTCCTTCACGTTGCACTCGGGCCTCCTTTTATATGCTCAAGGGTCTCCGACAGGTGGCAACATAGGCGGGGTACAAATGTAAAACAGGAGTTGGTACACCTACTTGAACAGTGTACGATTGCAAAATACCTAACTCTGACGGCAAGGGACAAAAGCAATAAATGCCCGTCGTTGTCGCCCAAAGCGATTAACAGAGACCGTCAGTGCGCCTCCGCCGCCACGATGGCGAGCTTTGTCGGCCGCCGCTTATCGCTGCTCTCCGCTGGCTGCACCCGCCGACACGCGCCCATGGAACGGTCCCATGGCGACACGTCCACTGGGTGAGCTGGAGCGGAGACGGAGAGAAGTTGCATGCGCGGCAAGCGCCTTGCCGCGGCGAATCCTGTCGCTTCCGGAGACTTGTCGCGCTCCGAGCCTTCCCGGCAAGCTCCTCTTGCCGAGGCCTTGTCTTCTGCGTGCCTGGAGTGGCCTTCCCGACAAGCTCCTCTTGTCGGGACCTTGTTTGTGCCTAGAGAGGCCTTCCCGGCAAGCTCCTCTTGCCGGGGTCTTGCCTTCTGAATGGCTGTGGGAGGGCCTTGGCGGACGCCCGACGAGGCTTGCCACGGGGACGCTGCGACTGCCCGTGCACAAGTTCGGGGTACTAAGGTACCCCTACTTTAGTACACTGACAGGAGCCCCCGGGTCTTGGCCATACACGGTGCGGAGCGCTGTTGGGCCGGGCCCAAAACAGGGCACGGGCACGCGCGGCCTGGGTCCAAACCAAACCCACTCCGTATCCGCCGCGTTCCCCCGTAATGGCACGCGTCAATTGCGGCGTCGTGGGGGGAGTGGGCGGTGTGCGGGGTCGCTTCACCCGTCGCCTCAGTTCTGCATCCCCGCCACGTGGTTCCCATGCTTTTGGGTTCGCGGACGGTGGAAGTGGAAAACTGGGCCGTTACGAGCAGAGGCAGCAGGTCGGCCCCGATTCCCTGCTCTTCCTATGCCCTGATTTGTCGAGCGGGGCGGTCGAGCCCCCACCTTGCTTCCTTAAAAGAGCGGAAGGGGAGCTTGAGCCCGCACTCTCCCATCTCCTTCTTTCCTCGGTTCGCTCCTCTTTCTCTCATTCGCCATGGAGAAAAGGAACCTTAGTTCTTCGTCGGTGGCGGCGAGGGTCGCCATAGACAGCGCCCTCCCAACCCCACGCTGGGCGGCAGAGCCAGCCACAAGAGGAAGAGGGAGGCGAGGTCGTGGGCAGGTCGAGGCGCCGGGAAGAGGCGGACGGGCGGCGCGCCGTCTCCGCTTCATGGCGGTTCCCCTCCTGCGGCGGTCCATACAGGGACGACCCTTGCGAAGTTCTTCGTCATTGCGCCCGGGCGCCTCGTCGTCGCCTCCGGCTTCCAGCTCCGTTCATGGCGATGGAGTCGGATCCGCCGAGACACCGAGATCGCACATGAGGGGTTGTGGAATCAGCGGCATGCGAGTCCGTGTTGTATTCCCAGCCCCTAATGTGATGTATCTTGATCGCGGGTGGAAGATGTTCACTCGCATCCACAGCCTGAGGGCGGGGTTTACCCTCCATTTTAAGTTAATGTAGGGTGATCTCCTCTCCGTCAAGGTCTTCGGGGATCTCGGTACTCGGGAGAAGTGCTGCGTGGATAGCTCCTCCGACAGCGAAGATTCCCCCTCGAGCGAGAGTTACGAGTAGGAGAAGCGGCAATGACGAGGGTAGCGGGCCTGATTAGTTGTCGGGCGCCGCCGTGCGTCACCGGCGACCCCATCATCCGCGTCGCCCGGCTCCTTGAACTCCCGGGTCGTCTCCTTGGGCGTGGGCGAGGGAGGCTGCGGAAGGGGAAGAGGATGGCGACAAGGCCGTCAAGTCGGAGTACGAGGGCGTAGTGCCCTCGACAGCGTGCTGACGTCCTGCCGCCCCATCTTCGAGCCCTGCTTCCGGCGCTGCCATCTCCGTCAAGCCCTCGGGGAGCTCCCGGGATGTTTCTTTGGTGCCTTCTGGCACCTGTAGCTCTCCTAGGCGTTTCTTTTGCCCTTCTCGCCTCCTTGACCTACCTCACGGAGAGAGGGGCAGAAAAAGGATTACGGGCATCTTATCTTTTAATTTGTAAGCCTTCGGGCCTTATCCGCATTTAATACTTGTAATCTTCCCTTTCATGTTTTTCATTCCCCACGGATTGTATCCGAGTAGAATGTTTTTAATGAAAAAGGGATGCTTGAAAAAGGACGAAGGGCTTATCGATATCTCAGCCCGGCAACTCGGCTCGCCGCAGCTCCGGCAACTACGCTTGCCGCAGCCCGGCAACTACGGCTTGCCGCAGCCCGGCAACTACGGCTTGCCGCAGCCCCGGCAGCTCGGCTTGTCGGGCTTGGGTCTGGCACCCTTCTTCTCCTCTTCGCTGTTATTTCAGTTCTGAGAACGATTTAGCCAGTGCCGCGATAAGTTATTTTTGTAATATAACTTTATTCTAGGCAACATTTGCTACGTTACTTCCTTTACTCGACTCTTGGCTTTGTATGTTATTACCCTACGCTTTTCAGGGAAACTTGCCGGTGCAGCACCCTTGTCATGGCGCCGAGTGCGGAACTTCAGCAGACTTCTTTGGCGGGGTCGCTACCGACAAAGCAACCTTGTCGCGGACTAGCCGCAGCTCACTTAAGTTGTTGAGCGGACTCGAAACAAAGTAAGGCGCGACCGATCACGATTTGGTTCCTCTGCGCACAGGTTTTCCATACAAAGTACTATCGTTCGAGGAAGATAACTTAAAAATTTAAAAATTGATTGCTCAAACTTTGGCAACTTAGCTTTTCTGTCTCTTGCTTCCCGATGAGGCGAAACTTCCTCGAGCGGTGCCCGGTCCATAGTATTATCTCCTTCTCCCCCCTGGTTAACTTGTGTGCGAGGGAGCCTTCTTTCCTTTGAGAAAAGAAAAAGAAGAGGAAATAACATTATGGAGCCCAGTGGCTCGAGTCGCTTACGGTGCAGTTGCTGCACAAAGTGTTAGCCAAAACATGCAATAAAATGATGAAAGCATGAACTTGACAAGTCATGCGCAACACATGAGCTTTATCGATGCACGGGTTCTGCGCCCGGCTTTGTCTGAGGATTACATGCAACAGCGGCAAGACTTGTACAAAAGGTGGTTGCCGGAACGGATTCCGACAACCGCGTCTTATGGGTAAAACTTACGAAGATGCTCAATGTTCCAGGAGTTGCTCACCGAATGCCATCTTCGGTCTCAAAGCGGACGGCGCCAGCCTAGTGAGTCATTTCACCCGATAAGGGCCTTCCCACTTTGGCGTCAACTTGTTTGAATTCTTGGCGGACTGAGCAGCGCCAAGAACAAGGTCGCCTTCCTCGAGACTTCTAGCACTAACCTCTGCGGCTATGGTAGCGACGCAGGGCTTGCTGGTAGCGGCGGCTCGCGACGGCTTTGAAGGCGATCCTCCTCGAGGAGCGTGGCGTCATCTTGTCGCAGCTGCTCTTGCTCAAGCTCATCATAAGCGAGTACTCGAGGCGATCCGTTATCTGAAGTTCCGTGGGAGAAGCGCCTGCTGCTCCATAGACTAGAGCAAAGGGTGCACGGCGGTGGCTTGATTTGGCGTCGTCTGATCGACCAAAGAACCACCGCAGCTCCTCGATCCAGTTTCTTCCGCACTTGTGCAGCACTGTCGAAAGTTACGGTCTTGAGCCAAGCGCACTTCAAAGATTTGCCCTCTCGCTTGACCGTTGCTTCTCGGGTGAGCAACAGAAGCAAAGCAGACCTTGGCGCCAAGGTCTTGGACGTACTGCATGAAGGTGCGACTCGTAAATTGTGTGCCGTTGTCGGTGATGATCCGGTTAGGGATTTCGAAACGGCAAACAATCAACCTGAAGAACTTGATGGCCGACTATCTTGTCACCTTCCTCATCGCTTCCACTTCCGGCCACTTTGTGAACTTGTCGATGGCGGCGTACAAGTACTCAAAGCCCCGACGGCTTCGGGGAAGGGGCCGAGGATGTCGAGCCCCGGACCGAAAATGGCGGGATAAAGGGATCGCCCGGAGAGCTTGAGCTGGCTGGTGTATCTGTTTGGAATGGAACCGCACGCTTCACACTTGGTTACTTGTGCGATTGCATCTGGAGGGTTGTCGGCGGAAGAAACCTTCTTGCCGGAAAGCTTTGCGGCAAGTGCTCTTGCGCCAATGTGGTGACCACATATGCCTCCATGTATCTCTCGCCAACAGCTTACATCCATCTTCCACAGGAATACACTTCAATTTCACACCGTTGAGTCTTCTTACGTACAATATCTTTGTCGACAAACTGGTACATACTTGACCGCCGGGCTACTCTTTCCGCTTCTTCCTGCTCTTCGGAAGTTCTCCTGTCTGAAGGAAATGGACAATCTGCTGCGCCCATCTTTGGAGCTTGTGGCTCGACAACAAGGACTAAAGGCACATCTGCTGCTGCGGGAACATCGGCTTCCACGGCGAGGACCTGCGGCCTGCCGAAGCTTGATGCTCCCGACAAGCTTGCCGAGCAAGACTTGTCGGAACGTCTGCTTCAACGAAACAAACCACAGGGTCCGGCTTGAGCAGACTGCTCCTCAACACTATTGGTGTTGATCTTGGGGACCTTTGCAACGACGGGAGGGAAGATCTGCCGGAAAATAGTCACCAGGCCAACTTCCTCTTTTTACTCGCCTCGTTGATGGTGTTACGGTTGGTTGAGTCAGCTTGAGCACAAAGATCCCTGATTCCACGGGTAGCTTGAGGCGGGCGCACTTTGACAGACCATCGGCAATATCATTACGAGCTCTTGGAACATGTTCCATTTGCGGGCCGTCAAAGTGCTCTTCCAGCTTCCTCACTTCATCGACGTAGGCTTCCATCAACGGACTCTGGTAATCTTTGTTGACTTGGCGGACTGACGAGTTGCGAGTCACCCACGACAATAAGCTTCTTGATCCCAAGGTCCACTGCGATCCACGAGACCGGCAAGCAAACCTTCATACTCTGCAGTATTGTTTGTCGCTTGCTCCTTGGGAAAGTGCATCCGACGACGTACTTGAGGTGCTCTCCGGTGGGCGCGATAAGCGACGCCGCACCGGCGCCGTGCAGCGAGAAGGCACCATCAAAGTACATCAGCCACTCTTTGCTTGCTTCTTTGACGGGAATGCTCGTCTCCGGAATCTCTTCATCTGGCGTTGGCGTCCATTCTTCTATGAATTCCGCCAAGGCTCTGCTTTGGATAGTTGATGTGCTTTCAAACTTAAGACCAAAGCTTGACAGCTCCAGTGCCCACTCGACAATCCTGCCTGTCGCTTCTGGATTCTGCAGTATCCTCTTCAGGGAAAGCGAGTGACACCTGTGATCTCATGTGCTTGGAAGTAATGGCGCAGCTTTCTCGAGGCCATGAGGAGGCCGAAAGCAATTTTGCACACCAAAGTACCTTGACCTAGCCCCCTGCAGAAGGGAACCGACAAAGTAGGTCAAGGCTGCACCATCCTTTTACGCATCACATTCACGTGTCTGCGGACTCATCTTTGTCGGGACCAGAGCTTGTCGTGAAGCCCCCCGCTTGTCGCTGGATGTGTTTGCCGTGGTTGCTAGCTCATCATCCGCCTCCCTTTCCGCCACTAACGCAGCACTAACCACTTGATTGGTTGCCGCTATATATAGCACAACTTCTCTTGTGGCCTAGGTGCGACAAGTGTTGGAGTGGAGGACAGGTATCTCTTCAAGTCCTGCGGTAGCAGCCTCCGCTTCGGAGTCCATTTTCTTGGACCTGCCTTTTTAAAATCTTGAAAATGGCAGGCGCACTCAGCAGAACCTAGAAATAAACTCCGCCGAGAGCAGCCATGCAACCGCAAGTCTTCGTACATCCTTGACGCGCTTTGGTGCTTCAATCTGCTCAATGGCCTTGATCTTGTCGGGATTAGCTTCAATTCCCCGCCGAGACCACGAAGAACCCGAGAAGCTTGCGGAAGGGACTCCAAACACGCACTTCTCGGGGTTGAGCTTGAGGTTGATCTTGCGGAGATTTGCAAAGGTCTCGTCCAAATATTGAACCAGAGTTGCTTTGTCCTTGCTTTTGACCACTATGTCATCCATGTAGGCTTCTACATTTCTGTGCATCTGCAGCTCAAAAGCGTCATGGACTACCCTTGCAAATGTTGAACCAGCATTCTTCAAACCGAAATGCATCCGTATGAAACAGTATGTGCCACATGGTGTGATGAATGCGGTCTTTTCTTCATCTTCTTCAGCCATGAAGATCTGATGGTATCTCGAGTATGCATCAAGAAGCGAAAGCAAATCACATCCAGCGTGGAGTCAACAATCTGGTCGATGCGCGGCAAGGGAAATGGATCTTTGGGACAAGCTTTATTAACATCCGTGAAGTCAATACAAAGTCTCCATTTCCCATTTGCTGGCGCGACTACTGAGGATTGGCCAACCACGTAGGATGGAGCACTCCTCGACAAGGCCTGCCGCTTCCGGTTTCTTGATCTCTTCGCTATGAATTCTTGGCGCTCCTTTGCTTGCTTCGACTTTTTGCTTGATGGGCGCGCGATGAGGACAAACGGCGGCGATGCTCAATCACTTTCACAGGAACACCGGGGATATCGACGGTTGCCATGCAAACACGTCGACATTCGCCCGCAGGAAAGCAACGAGCGCGCCTTCCTATTTGGGGTCGAGAGAGGCACTGATGGTGAAGGTACCACCAGCGCCGTCCTCCTTGGCGGGCACCCTCTTGGTCTTCGGCGGAGCCACCATCTTTACTGCCGGTGGAGCTCGATGGTGCGTCCTCGACGGTAGCGCAGCACTCAGGAGGTGCGCTTGCGGAGTGAGCATCGAGCCCTCTTGCCGGACTTGGACTTGGTCTTCTTCCCCTCGGGAGCTTCGGTGCAAGTGTGCGGCAATCTGTCGCGGCTGCTGCATCCGGAAGATCTTGTCGGCACAGATAAGGGCATCCTTCTTGTCGCCATGGACAGAGATGACGCTTATCGGGCCCGGCATCTTGAGTAGGTTGTAGGCGTAGTGAGAGGCTGCCATGAACTTGGTGAGTGCTGGACGGCCAAGTATCCCATTGTAAGGCAATGGGAAATCGGCGACGTCGAATGTAACCCTCTCAGTCCTGAAGTTCATCTCGCTGCCAAATGTGACCGGCAACGTACTCTTCCCCTTCAGCTTGCTCCTTCCCGGATTGATTCCTTGGAAGGTACCGGTCTCTTCGAGCTCGCTATCAGGGATTTGAAGCTTCTGGAGCACCGCGGAGGAGATCAGATTCAAGCCGGCCCCGCCGTCGACTAACATTTTTGTGACCTTGAGGTTGCGGATGGTTGGTGAGACCAACATCGGCAAGCACCCGACCGCAGATTATCACGATCAGGTGGTCCTCAATATAAAAATGATAGGCGTCTGGACCACTTCAGAGGCTTGCGTGACTCTACGGATGGTTCCGCTGCATTGACCTCCCGCATCCATTGCTTGAGCTGGCGGTGGGAGGTATGCAGGGAAGCACCTCCGTCAACGTAGAGAACCTCTGTGTCTTTCCGAAACTCCTGCTCATCGGCGTCGCTGCGTCCTCCATATCTTCGTCGTCATCATCATCTTCATCCTTGTCGCGCCGCGGGAGGTCGATCTCCTTGTCGCTGCTTGACTTTGCTGGGCGTCCTCCCCGGCCGGACGTTTCTTGCTTGCTCCCCGGCACCTTCTGGGCCTTCTCCTTGTCTCGCCGCTCGTACTCAGCTCTCTTGCTGTTCGACGAGCTGCTCGACCTTCTTGCAGCTCTGGAGATCGTGGCCCTTGGTGCGCTGGATCTTGCAAGATCGCTTGCCGGAGCTATCACGCTTGTCGGCGGCCGCCACCGGCCGGTGGTTGGCGTCGTGACAACCTCCTTGCCGGAGCCACCAGCCTTGGCGTTCTTGTCGCCGCCTCCGTTGCAGGGACTGCTCGACAGCTAGCACTTCTGCTTTTCTTCTTCCTGTTGCCTCGCCGCGGCCCTTCTTTGCCGGGCGGTGTCATCCTTGTCGATCTCGCTTACGCATTCTCTCACGGAGTCTCCTCCTTCCTCGGTAGCAGACACTTGTCGGCCAAGGCGTACAGCTGACGTCCTTGACTTTGCACATCGCCATCTCCTCCCTCATCCTGCGGTTACGCACATTACGATGAAATGCGCTGATTACGCGGCGGGGTGGACGTCAGGATGTTGTAGTGCACGCGGCTGAATCTCACGAATGAACTTGCGCAGGGACTCTCCTTCCTTACGGGTGAGCAAGTGAAGGTCGCTCTCTTGGCCATGAGGTTTGTGGCCACCGTGAAGGCGCCAACAAAGCGATGGCACGAATCTGCCAAGAGGATATGGAGCTGTCCGGCAAGTGCATGAGCCAAGATCCGACGTTGGGCTTGAGCACGGCGGAAGTAGTTGGCGAGGATCTTGTCGTCCCGTTCCCCGCAGCCTGCACCGCGATGGGGTAGATGCTGAGGTACTCCGACGGGTGAGTCGTGCCATCATTCTTCTGCGGCTCGTCTGGTTTGAAGTTTTTCTGGCTGGGCCTTTGGACTTGCCGCAGCTCACGAGTGAGCAGAGGCAACCTACCGCGTCTGACGGCAAGTCGCTGGCCCCTCCGGCGCGTGCATGTCAACAGAAGGCCCAGTAGCGCTTGTCGGACTGACGTCGCGCTTCTCTTCGGCGCTCGATGCGAGTTCGAGCGTCCTCTTGTTGTCGCTCATGAAGAACTTGGCGCTGATCGCGGCGAGCTCGCGGATCTGACGACGCAGTGGAGTCGCTGTCGAGGTGGACCCGATGAGTCGGTGATCTTGGCCTTCTTGGCGGAGAGTGCACGGTGGTTGCACCTCCGACAGTCTCGTCGCCACCGGCTCGTGCCTTGTCGTCACGCCGCGGCAACGATGGCGTTGGTTGCCATGAGCATCGCCCGTTAGCAAAGCCGATGAGGCTCGATAGTGGCCCTCCACTCGTCGACCTTGTCGGCCGTTGGAGGGTAGTCGAGGAGCGGTGAGCTCTTGCCGAGCTTCGCTGGAGTAGTGGGTGGCATTGGAGAGCGGTGCGAGGAGCGGGACACGCCGGACTTCTAACTAAGTTAGAAGGAGCAGCACCCGTCCGGCGACCGTATCTCACTCGTGCCAGCATGTTGGCGCGCATGCTGGTCTTGAGGGTCTCGATCCAACGAATGTATGGCGTTGTGAACGCCATGATGTTGTTGGTCCCGCGTCTCCTGAGACGGGCGCGGGGGATGCGCGGACGCCGAGGTTTGCGGTTCCTTGTCCTTGGACTTGGCAACGTCGCGAACACCTTCGTCGGCGCCCATTCCTCCGCCAGCGTCTGCCCCACCACCCGTTCGCTGTGGTGAGGGTGGGTACGACGCCGACGGCTCTGCTGCCACCGAAGCCTTCTTCTTCGATGGCATGTCGAGGAAGATGTTGATGACGCTGCTCGTGTGAACGCCGGATCAGATTCACACGGCCTCGACGCCCCTACAGCGCGCCAAAGATGTCGGGAGGCTGATCGTACCCACGGACACCTATGGGGCGGGCGAGCAGGCCCCTTGTGGTTCGGAGGGGGCGGAGATCGCACGAAGAGCGGATCGAGGCGAGGCACACGAGCAGTTTACCCAGCCGGAGCTCTCCGGAGAGATAAAACTCTCTGCTGCTTGTTTGATCTATTGTGTTCTTGCTAGGGAGCAATGAGAGCTACAAAACCTAACGTGAGTGTGTCTAGTCTACGGCCAGTCGAATGAATCGAACCAGCCCAACCTGCGGAACCTGCGGAACCGAACCTTGCGAAAAACGCGAACCTCCTCTACGTTGCACTCGGGCCTCCTTTTATATGCTCAAGGGGTCTCCGACAGGTGGCAACATAGGCGGGGGTACAAATGTAAAAACAGGAGTTGGTACACCTACTTGAACAAAGGTATGCGATGCAAAATACCTAACTCGACGGCAAGGGACAAAAGCAATAAATGCCCGTCGTTGTCGCCCAAACGATTATGAGAGACCGTCAGTGCGCGCCCGCTTCGCCACGATGGCGAGCCTGTCGCGCCGCTTATCGCTGCTCTCCGTTGGCTGCACGACCGCTCGACACGCCCATGGAACGGTCCCATGGCGACACGTCGCTGGGTGAGCTGGAGCGGAGACGGAGAGAAGTTGCATGCCGCTGCAAGCGCCTTTGGCGAATCCTTGTCGCGCTCGGAGACTTGTCGCGCTCCGAGCCTTCCCGGCAAGCTCCTCTTGCCGGGGCCTTGTCTTCTGCGTGCCTGGAGTGGCCTTCCCGACAAGCTCCTCTTGTCGGGACCTTGTTTGTGCCTAGAGAGGCCTTCCCGGCAAGCTCCTCTTGCCGGGGTCTTGCCTTCTGAATGGCTGCGGAAGGGCCTTGGCGGACGCCCGGCGAGGCTTGCCACGGGGACGCTGCGACTGCCCATGCACAAGTTCGGGGTACTAAGGTACCCCTACTTTAGTACACCGACATAATGTTTTGCATCTTTAGTTTCAATAAAAAAAGTCAAGGATAGCCTTTGCGATGCTTATTTTGCTAGTATACATGTTGCTGTTTGAAAACAGAAAGTTTACCGCTGTTGCAAAAATTCCCTAGAAAAGTAAGAGAATGGTATAATGTTGAAACTTTTTGAATAATGAGCTCTGATAAATTTACTACAGTGGTAATTTTATTTCATAAGTTTTGGAGTTAGGGAAGTATTGATACTCTTGCATTCTTTACAGACTGTACTGTTTTGGCAGATTGATGTTATGTTTGCATTGTTTGCATATGTTTGCTTGTTTAATGATTCTATTTGAGGATAGAAGTATTAAATATGCAGAGGCATTTAGTACGAAATGTTGAATAATAATTTTAGTGATTTTTTACAGTAGAAAATGATAAGGTTTTGCATTGTTTTATACTAACCTATCTCACGAGTTCTTGTTGAGTTTGGTGTGGATGAAGCTTTTGAGAAATAGAGAAATCGTGATATGAGAGGAATTAAGGAGACACAAAAGTTCAAGCTTGGGGATTCTCAAGGCACCCCAAGATAATATTTCAAGAAGTCTCAAGCATCTAAGCTTGGGGATGCCCAGGTAGGCATCCCACCTTTCTTCTTCAACAACTATCGGTTAGTATCGTTTGAGCCTAAGTTTTTGCTTCTTCACATGAGTTGTGCTATCCTTGCAATGTCATTTTATTTTGTTTTGCTTGCTGTTTGAATACAATACCAAGATCTGGAATTCTTAAATGTTATAGAGTCTTCACATAGTTGCACAATTATTCGACTACTCATTGATCTTTACTTATATCTTTCGGAGTAGTTTGTCATTTGCTCTAGTGCATCACTTATATCTTTTAGAGCACGGCGGTGGTTATATTTTGTAGAAATTGCTAGTCTCTCATGCTTCACTTATATTATTTTTAGAGTCTTTTATAACAGCATGGTATTTTCTATGGTTACAAAGTTTCTTCTAGAATGATGAGCATCCAAGTTGGGTATAATAAAAACTATCATAGGAAGTGAATTGGATGCTATGATCAATTTGATACTTGATAATTGTTTTGAGATATGGAGGTAGTGATATTAAAGTCATGCTAGTTGGGTGATTATGAATTTAAAGAATGCTTGTGTTGAAGTTAGCAAGTCCTGTAGCATGCGCGTATGGTTAAAGTTGTGTAACAAATTTGAAACATGAAGTGTACAGCTTGTGCATCCTTATGAGTGGCGGTCGGGGATGAGCGATGGTCTTTTCCTACCAATCTATCCCCCTAGGAGCATCTTGGCGTAGTACTTGGTTTTGATGAATTCTAAATTTTTGCAATAAGTATATGAGTTCTTTTGACTAATGTTGAGTCCATGTATTATACGCACTTTTACCTTTCCGCCTTTGCTAGCCTCTTGATGCAGTGCATTGCCCTTTCTCACCTTGAGAGTTGGTGCAAACTTCGCCGGTGCATCCAAACCCCGTGATACGATACGCTCTATCACACATAAACCTCCCTATATCTTCCTCAAAACAGCCACCATACCTACCTATTATGGCATTTCCATAGTCATTCCGAGATATATTGCCATGCAACTTTCCGTTCATCATCATCATGACATACTTTACTTTTGTCATATTGCCATTGCATGATCATGTAGTTCACATCGTATTTGTGGCAAAGCCACCATGCATTATTTTTCATACATGTCACTCTTGATTCATTGCACCATCCCGATACACCGCCGGAGGCATTCATATAGAGTCATATCTTGCTCTAGTTCCGAGTTGTAATTCATATGTTGTAATAGAAGTGTGATGATCATCATTATTAGAGCATTGCCCAAAAAAAGAATAAAAAAAGAAGAAAGTCCAAAAAAAGGCCCAAAAAAAGAAAAAAGAAAAAAGAAAAGAAAGAAAAAAAATAAAAAGAATAAAAAGGGCAATGTTACTATCTCTTTTTCCACACTTTTGCTTAAAAGTAGCACCTTGTTCTTCATGTAGAGAGTCTCATATATTGTGCTTCAAAGTAGCACCATGTTTTTCATATAGTGAGTCTCATAAGTTGTCTTTTTCATACTAGTGGGAATTTTTCATTATAGAACTTGGCTTGTATATTCCTATGATGGGCTTCCTCAAATGCCCTAGGTCTTCGTGAGCAAGCAAGTTGGATGCACACCCGCTAGTTTTATTTTGTTGAGCATTCATTTATAGATCTAGTGCATCCGTTACATGGCAATCCCTACTCCTCATGTTGACATCAATTGATGGGCATCTCCATAGCCCGTTGATTATCCTCGTCAATGTGAGACTTTCTCCTTTTTTGTCTTCTCAACACAATCCCCAACATCATATTCTATTCCACCCATAATGCTATATCCATGGCTCACGCTCATGTCTTCGCGTGAAGGTTGAAAAAAGTTTGAGATTATTTAAGTATGAAACAATTGCTTGGCTTGTCATCGGGGTATAGAAGTTGGGAACAACTTTGTGTGACGAAAAAGAAGCATAGCCTAACTATATGATTTTGTAGGGATGAACTTTCTTATGCCATGTTATTTTGAGAAGACATGATTACTTTGATTAGTATGCTTGAAGTGTTACTATTTCTTTTATCAATATGAACTTTTATTTTGAATCATTTGGATCTGAACATTCATGCCACAATAAAGAAAATTACATTATAAATTATGCTAGGTAGCATTCCACATCAAAAATTATCATTTACCTACTCGAGGACGAGCAGGAATTAAGCTTGGGGATGCTTGATACGTCTCCAACGTATCTATAATTTTTTATTGTTCCATGCTATTATATTACCCCTTTTGGATGTTTATGGGCTTTATACACATTTATATCATTTTTGGGACTAACCTACTAACGGGAGGCCCAGCCCATATTGCTGTTTTATTGCCTGTTTCAGTATTTTGAAGAAAAGGAACATCGAACGAAGTCCAAACGGAATGAAACCTTCGGCAGCGTTATTTTTGGGAAGAATATGATCCTGGAGACTTGGAGTTCACGTCAGAAGATCCCCGAGGACTCCACGAGATAGGAGGGCGCCCCCCCCCCTACAGGGCGCGGCCCCCTGTCTCGTGGACCCCTCGAGCACCTCCCGACCGACTTCTTTCGCCTATATAAGCCTACGTACCCTAAAAACATCGAATATCAAGATAGATCGGGAGTTCCGCCGCCGCAAGCCTCTGTAGGCACCAAAAACCTCTCGGGAGCCTGATCCGGCACCCTGCCGGAGGGGGAACCCATCACCGGTGGCCATCTTCATCATCCGGCACTCTCCATGACGAGGAGGAGTAGTTCACCCTCGGGGCTGAGGGTATGTACCAAGAACTATGTGTTTGATCTCTCTCTCTCCGTGTTCTCGACTTCACACGATCTTGATGTATCGCGAGCTTTGCTATTGTAGTTGGATCTTATGATGTTTCTCCCCCTCTACTCTCTTGTGATGAATTGAGTTTCCCCTTTGAAGTTATCTTATCGGATTGAGTCTTTGATTTTCGAACACTTGATGTATGTCTTGCCGTGCTTATCTGTGGTGACAATGGGATTCCACGTGCTACTTGATGTATGTTTTGGTGACCAACTTGCGGGTTCCGCCCATGAACCTATGCATAGGGGTTGGCACACGTTTTCTTGACTCTCCGGTAGAAACTTTGGGGCACTCTTTGAAGTACTTTGTGTTGGTTGGATGAATCTGAGATTGTGTGATGCATATCGTATAATCATGCCCACAGATACTTGAGGTGACAATGGAGTATCTAGGTGACATTAGGGTTTTGGTTGATTTGTGTCTTAAGGTGTTATTTTACTACGAACTCTTTAATAGATCGATCCGAAAGAATAACTTTGAGGTGGTTTCGTACCCTACATAATCTCTACGTTTGTTCTCCGCTATTAGTGGCTTTGGAGTGACTCTTTGTTGCATGTTGAGGGCTTGTTATATGATCTATCTATGTTATTATTGTTGGGAGAACTTTCACTAGTGAAAGTATGAACCCTAGGCCTTATTTCCTATCATTGCAATACCGTTTACGCTCACTTTTATCATTAGTTACCTTGCTGTTTTTATATTTTCAGATTACAAAAACCTATATCTACCATCCATATTGCACTTGTATCACCATCTCTTCGCGAACTAGTGCACCTATACAATTTACCATTTTATTGGGTGTGTTGGGACACAAGAGACTCTTTGTTATTTGGTTGCAGGGTTGTTTGAGAGAGACCATCTTCATCCTACACCTCCCACGGATTGATAAACCTTAGGTCATCCACTTGAGGGAAATTTGCTACTGTCCTACAAACCTGTGCACTTGCAGGCCCAACAACGTCTACAAGTTGAACACTTATGTTCATGCTCATGGAAACAATGTGGAATTTTTCATGGAAGTTTGCCAAAAATAATTACCCCCTTGTATATATCCATTGTATTATAAAAATAATGAAGTGATGGACAAGACCCATCTGTTAGCTTAGCATATGATCGTTCAATTTATTGCTATTGCTTTCTTAATGTCAAATACATATTCCTTCAACTATGAGATCATGCAACTCCCGGATACCGGAGGAATACCTTTGTGCTATCAAACGTCACAACGTAACTGGGTGATCATAAATATGCTCTACAAGTATCTCTGAAGGTGTCTGTTGAGTTGGCATGGATCGAGATTAGGATTTGTCACTCCGTGTATTGGAGAGGTATCTGTGGGCCCTCTCGGTAATACACATCACAAGAAGCTTGCAAGAAACATGAATAAGGAGTTAGTTACGAGATGATGTATTATGGAACGAGTAAAGAGACTTGCCGGTAACGAGATTGAACTATGTATGAAGAAACCGACGATCGAATCTCGGGCAGGGAACATACCGATAGACAAAGGGAATTGCGTATGTTTTCATAAGGTTCGACTAATAAAGATCTTCATAGAATATGCAAGAACCAATATGGGCATCCAGGTTCCGCTATTGGTTATTGACCGAAGAGGTGTCTCGCTCATGTTTACATAGTTCTCGAACCCATATGGTCCGTACGCTTAACGTTCGTTGACGATATAGTGTAATATGAGTTATGTGATTTGGTGACCGAATGATGTTCGGAGTCTCGGATGAGATCACGGACATGACGAGGAGCTCCAGAATGGTCCGGAGGTAAGTTGATTTCGGGAGATACCGGATCACCAGATCACCGGAAGGGGTTCCGGGAAGCCCAGGGAGGTTAATGGACCTTATGGGCCAAGAGGGGGAACACACCAGCCCACAAGGGGCTGGCGCGTGCTACCTCTTGAGCTTGCGTTGGTTTTTCCCTTGAAGAGTGATACGTCTCCGTCGTATCTATAATTTTTTATTGTTCCATTCCAATATTCTACAACTTTTTACATACTTTTGGCAACTTTTTATACTATTTTTGGGGCTAACATATTGATCCAGTGCCCAGTGCCAGTTCCTGTTTCTTGCATGTTTTTTGTTTTGCAGAAAATCCATATCAAATGGAGTCCAAATGGGATAAAAACTGATGGAGATTTTTTTGGAATATCTGTGAATTTTGGGAAGTGGAATCAACGCGAGACGATGCTCGAGGGGCCCACGAGGCAGGGGGCGCGCCCCAGGGTGGTGGGCGTGCCCCTGACCCTTGTGGACACCTCGTTAGGCGGCTGGTGCCCTTCTTTCGCCGCAAGAAGTCTAATATCCGGATTGAAATCATGTTCAAATTTCAGCCCAATCGGAGTTACGGATCTCCGGGAATATAAGAAAGCGGTGAAAGGGCGAGAATCTGGAACTAAAGCAGAGAGACAGAGACAGATCCAATCTCGGGGGCTCTCGCCTCCGCGCCATGGAGGCCATGGACCAGAGGGGAAACCCTTCTCCCATCTAAGGAGAAGGTCAAGGAAGAAGAAGAAGTGGGGCTCTCTCCCCCTCTCTCCCGGTGGTGCCGGAACGCCACCGGGGCCATCATCATCACCGCAATCTACACCAACACCTCCGTCATCTTCACCAACATCTCCATCACCTTCCCCCATCTATCTACAGCGGTCCACTCTCCCGCAACCCGTTGTACCCTCTACTTGAACATGGTGCTTTATGCTTCATATTATTATCCAATGATGTGTTGCCATCCTACGATGTCTGAGTAGATTTTCGTTTCCTATCGGTAATTGGTGAATTGCTATGATTGGTTTAATTTGCTTGTGGTTATGTTGCTGTCCTTTGGTGCCCATCATATGAGCGTGCACGTGGATCACACCATAGGGTTAGTTGTATGTTGATAGGACTATGTATTGGAGGGCAAGAGTGATAGAAGCTTCAACCTAGCATAGAGATTGATGCATACGGGATTGAAGGGACCAATATATCTTAATGCTATGGTTGGGTTTTACCTTAATGAACGTTAGTATTTGCGGATGCTTGCTAATAGTTCCAATCATAACTGCATAGAATTCCAAGTCAGGGATGACATGCTAGCAGTGGCCTCTCCCACATAAAACTTGCTATCGGTCTAGTAAAGTAGTCAATTGCTTAGGGACAATTTCGTAACTCCTACCACCACTTTTCCACACTCGCTATACTAACTTTATTGCTTCTTTACTTAAAACAGCCCCTAGTTTTTATTTACGTGCTCTTTATATTCTTGCAAACCTATCCCGTTACACCTACAAAATACTTCTAGTTTTATACTTGTTATAGGTAAAGCGAAGGTCAAGCATGCGTAGAGTTGTATCGGTGGTCGATAAAACTTGAGGGAATATTTGTTCTACCTTTAGCTACTCGTTGGGTTCGACACTCTTACTTATTGAAAGAGGCTACAATTGATCCCCTATACTTGTGGGATATCAAAGAGGAAAGGGTAATGCAGCAAAGTGGAGTAAGTATTTCCCTCAGTTTTGAGAACCAAGGTATCAATCCAGTAGGAGACAACGCACAAGTCACCGAATACTTGCACAAACAAACACCAACTTGCACCCAACGCGATAAAGGGATTGTCAATCCCTTCACAGTTATTTGCAAAGTGAGATCTGATAGAGATGGATAAACAGTAAAGTAGTATTTTTGGTATTTTTGGTTTATGGAACGGAAAGTAAAAGATTGCAATGGAAATAAATAAGAAACTAAGATTGTAGATCGTAAACTTGTATGATGGAAAATAGACCCGGGGGGCATAGGTTTCACTAGAGGCTTCTCTCAAGATAGAAAATATTACGGTGGGGTGAACAAATTACTGCCGAGCAATTGATAGAAAAGCGCAAAGTTATGACGATATCTAAGGCAATGATCATGAATATGGGCATCACGTCCGTATCAAGTAGACCGACTCCTGCCTGCATCTACTACTTTTACTCCAGACATCGTCGGACTCCTGCCTGCATCTAGAGTATTAAGTTCATAAGAACAGAGTAACGCATTAAGTAAGATGACATGATATAGCGGGATAAACTCAAGCAATATGATGAAAACCCCATCTTGTTATCCTCGATGGAAACAATACAATATGTGTCGGTTCCCCTTCTGTCACTAGGATTGAGCACCGCAAGATTGAACCCAAAGCTAAGCACTTCTCCCATTGCAAGAAAAACCAATCTAGTTGGCCAAACCAAATCGATAGTTCGAAGAGACCTGCAGAGATATCAAATCATGCATATAAGAATTCAAAGGAGATTCAAATAATATTCATAGATAAGCTTATCATAAATCCACAATTCATCGAATCTCAGCAAACACACCACAAAAGAGTATTACATCAAATAGATCTCCAAGAACATCGAGGAGAACATGGTATTGAGAATCAAAGAGAGAGAAGAAGCCATCAAGCTACTAGCTATGGACCCGTAGGTCTGTGGTAAACTACTCACGCTTCATCGGAGAGGCAATGGTGTTGATGTATAAGCCCTCCGTGATCGAAGCACCCTCCGGCAGGATGCCGGAAAAGGCCCCTAGATGGGATCTCACGGGTACAGAAGGTTGCGGCGGTGGAAAAGTGTTTTTGTGGCTCTCCTGGTAGGTTTTGGAATATTTGAGAATATATAGGCATAAGAAATAGGTCGGTGGAGTCACGAGGGTCCCACAAGGGTGGGGGCGCGCCTCCCGACCTTGTGGCCACCTCGTGGCTTTCCTGACGTGCACTCCAAGCCCTCTGGATGTCTTCTGGTCCAAGAAAATTCATCGCGAAAGTTTCATTCTGTTTGGACTCCGTTTGGTATTCCTTTTCTGCGAAACTCTAAAACAAGGAAAAAACCAGAAACTGGCACTAGGCTCTAAGTTAATAGGTTAGTCCCAAAAATAATATAAAATATCAAATTAATGCATATAAAACATCCAAAACAGATAATATAATAGCATGGAACAATAAAAAATTATAGATACGTTGGAGATGTATCGGTAGCTTCTTCCCTTGGCGTGGCCCTAGGGATGGAAAGGAGGGAGGGCTAGCCCCTCTTTCCTTCCCTCCACCTTGGAAGAAGGAAAGGGGGGGCACCTCCTCCTGCTCCCCCCCCCCGCAGGCATACAAGGAAGGGGGGGCTAGAGGGGCAGGAGGCCAAGGGGGCTGGCCGGCCACTCTTGGGGCGCCTCTTGGCTGCCCCCTCCCCATATATACATATATGAGGGAGGGGTGCCAAACAAGACCACAACAATCTCTTAGCCGTGTGTGGCGCCATTCTCCATAGTTTAGTCCTCCGTCCAGTTTCTCTGCAGTGCTCGGCGAGGCCCTGCGGGAACGAGTTCACCATCACCGTCACCATGTCGTCGTGTTGCCGGAACTCATCTGCTATTTCACCCATCTTGCTGGATCAAGAAGGCGAGCACGTCACCGAGTTGAACGTGTGCTGAACGCGGAGGTGTCGTATGTTCGGTACTTGATCGGTCAAACGTTTGATACTTGATCGGTTGGATCGTGAAGAAGTTTGACTACATCAACTGCGTTAATAAACGCTTCCGCTTACGGTCTATGAGGGTACGTAGGGCACACTCTCCCCTCTCGTTGCTATGCATCTCCATGGATAGATCTTGCGTGCGCGTAGAATTTTTTTTGTTTTCCATGCAACGTTCCCCAACACATGACTATTTAACTAATTGACTACGGATTGATCTTCAATTATATCTCTTTGGAGTAGTTTTGTCATTTACTATCATGCTTCACTTATATCCTACGAGTAAATGGTTGAATGAATTGAATATCATAAATCTGAAATTATATATGTTTCATATGCTTATCCCATGGGGAGTAATGAATTCTCATATAAGAAGTATAGGTGGTAAAATTTATTGAAAGCTAGCAAACACCGCATTGGTCACTTGAACAATCATGAAAGAATATTGAAGGAAGAGAGATTTCACAGATAAATATACTATCTTGGACATCATCTATGATTGTGAGCGCCATTAATTATTTTCACTTGAGAAAATTAGTTGAAGTTGGACAAGGAAGACAATGTAATGAGGTTATATTGTTATGGATCCTCCAACAGCATGTGGTGCTTGCTAGGATCTTTTGCTAGCCAAAAAATTGTACTAAGTAGAGATACTACTTGTGCATCCCAAAACCCTTAAACCCTGTTTCTTGCCATGACTGTCCACCATATCTACCTATGGATTGAATAAGATCCTTCAAGTAAGTTGTCATCGGTGCAAAAAGCAATAAAAATTGCTCCTAAATATGTATGATATTTTATTGTAAGGGAAAATAAGTGTTGTACGAACTTGTGATGGTAAAGAAATAAAAGTGACATATTGCATAATAAAGGTTGCTATCACAAAGGGCAATACAACGTGACGTTCCTTTGCATTAAGGGTTTGCACATCCAAAAAAATCGCATGAGAACCTCTGCTACCCTCTACGAAGGGCCTAGGGGGCGCGCCCTACCCCCCAAGGGAGGGTGCTCCCAGCTTGTGGGCCCCTCATGCACCCCCTTGACGTGATACCGACGCCAAAAAATCTTATAAATACCCAAAACTCCAAAAAGAACCCTAGATCGGAAGTTCCGCCGCTGCAAGCCTCTGTAGCCACGAAAAATCAATCTAGGCCCTCTCCAGCACCCTGCCGGAGGGGGCCATCATCACTGGAGGCCATGGAGGAGGAAGTCGGAGGGGGCCATCATCAACATGGAGGCCAAGGACTAGAGGGAGAACCTGTCCCCATCTAGGGGGGAGGCCATGGAGGAGGAAGCACAAGGGGGAGACTCTCTCTCTCTCCCTCTCTCGATGGTGTCAGAGTGCCGTCGGGGGAACCATCACCGCGGTGATCGTCTTCATCAACATCACCTTCTTCATCTCTTTTAAGCGGTCCACTCTCCCACACACCGTTGTAATCCCCTACTTGAACATAGTGCTTTATGCCACGTATTATGATCCAATGATGTGTTGCCATCCTATGATGTTTTGAGTAGATTTGTTTTGTCTTTTGGGTTGACTGATGATCTAGATTGGTTTGAGTTGTATGTTTTATTTTGATGTTGTCCTATGGTGCCCTCCATGCCATGCACACGTGAGGGATTCCCGCTGTAGGGTTTCCAATATGTTCATGATTCGCTTATAGTGGGTTGCTAGACTGACAGAAGCTTAAACCCGAGTAAGGGGGGTGTTTGCGTATAAAGAGGACTTGATACTGTAATGCTATGGCTGGGTTTTACCTTAATGCTATTTAGTAGTTGTGGATGCTTGCTAGAGTTCCAATCATAAGTGAATATGATCCAAGTAGAGAAAGTATGTTAGCTTATGCCTCTCCCTCATATAAAATTGCAATAAGGATTACCAATCTTGTTAACAATTGCCTAGGACAATTCCGCACACCAATCCATCATTATTCCACACTCACTATTTGTAATATATTCTAACTTTATGTTAACATCACCTATTTTTATATTTTAGCTCTCCGATGTCATGCAAAGCTATACTCTTTATACCCACAACGTAGTTTTATTTCTCATTTATAGATGAAAGCAAATGCTCGGTGTACGTAGGGTTGTATAGGTGGCAGATAGGACACTACTGCAGGATGCTGCTAACGCGACACTACGACCAGAGACCCTTCGAGAAACTGTGTGCGATGCCATAATCACAAACGGTGCAGTATGAAAACCGTCAAAAAAGGTGAAAACGTTTGCGACGGAGGATGCATCAAACACGGTTCAGATTTTAGTTGCGTGTGCGATCCAGGGCATATGGTTCAGTCCAATGAACTGTTTGCGATGAGGCGGAACAAAAGAAACGGGCAGCCTGATGAAGACGTGTGCGATATAGAGCATACGGTTCACTCGGATGAACTGTTTGTGATTAGGCAACACAAAAGAAATGGGCATCCAGATGAAGGTGTGTGCGATATACAACATACGGCTCACTCGGATGAACTGTTTGTGATTAGGCAACACAAAAGAAACTGTCAGCCAGATCAAGGTGTGTGTGATTGAGGGCATACACTTCAGAAGGATTAACTGTTTGTGATTAGGCAGCGAGCGTAAACGGGTAAGCCAGATCAAAGTGTCTGCGATTGATGGCATACACTTCACATGGATGAACTGTTTGCAATTAGCCACAACAAACTGAAATAGTTAGATAGATCAACGTGTGTGTGCTAGACGGGCACACCCATTCTAATTAAAAGGCGTGTGCTAACATTGCCTATTGCGGTGCACCCTGTGGTGCAAATGCCATGTACGCGGCCGAGAAGGCGTATGTGCCCACATTACGCCTTCCGGGAATAGTGCCGCACTTATAACCATCAGTAAATTTTGAGCATGCTTCTCGTCACATTCCAAATTGCAAACTTGTTCACACCGATCAAAACCTAAACAGTTTCCCACTTAGGAGCGTATTACTACGCGGTTATAAATACTACTACTCCAAGATGACTACGCATTCCTCCTCAACTCCTCATCCACAAAAAGTCTAAAACAAACAAGGCATTCATCATAATTCCCTTGCGTCCGCCATGGCCAGCGTGAGTTCTGGGTCGAGAGATTGCGACCAAGGAGAGGCGAGCCTGGAAGCGGGAGCACGAGAGATGTCCCGCCTTGCCGCGATAGCAGCCAACATGTCCCGCCTCACGGCCGTAGCAGCAGAGAGGTCCCGCCGCGCCGTCGAAGCAGCACGAAGGACCCGCCGTGCCGTCGATGCAGCAGACTGGTCCGGCCGCGCCGCGGAAGCAGAAGAGATGTCCCGCTGCGCCGCGAATGCAGCAGAGATGTCCTCCCTTGCTACGGCAACCTGGGAAAATGCCTCACGGGTAGGCGAGGACTCTTACAAGCGCATGCGTGCCCTCGTCCATAGGCAGATGGATCAGATCTCCAGGTGGGCGAGGTTGCAGGATGACCTGCAAGCCTCGTTTGAATAGTCTACCGACGTCATCCGGAAACTAAATGAGAGCAATGCGAAGCTCCGGGCTGAGCACGAACTGCTGAGGGCGAAGATCGTTAGAAGTGCGGAGCAGCAGGAGCAGACCACTGCCTTGTTGAGGAGGACCGACGTCATCATCGAGAAACTTATGGACAAGAATAACAAGCTGCGCATCGAGCGCAGAAGGCTGGTGGAGGAATCCGTGGATGCTCTCAAGCAGCATCTTGAGGACAAGAAAGAGCTCGTCGCCACTCGCCGCAAAGACTAGTTCCCGTGACCTGCAGTAACGCATCAAGAAAGTAGAGATCAGCGAGCCAGATCGTTGTCTTCCTTCTTCTTTTGCCCTGGTGTATTTCGGGCGTTGCCGCATGTGTTTTTTTTAATTATGTTTCTAAATATGTAAGACAATTATTATCCACTCTCATCGTCCTTATATTCATCATGCTTGTTATAAGTCGTAGTAGATGCTATATAGGTCCGTCGGATCTTACATCAAGATCCGTGCAAAACTTTCTTTTCAGATTTTCATTTTTCTCTCTTAAATCTTAGTCCAGTGAGACATATAGCCACGCCGTAGAACAAGTGCTCGGGCGCCATTAGTGGAGACGTTGGGAGTGAGGTGCGCGGCGGGTAGCGGTCAAAGGGCTCTCCTCCCGATGAGCACGCGCAGGGGTCTGATCGCACGCCTCCCGTACTCAAATAGCTACCCCGCACGACACCTCCTAGCCAATAAAAAAAGGGGATGCGTGGCCGCACGTAATTAGTAAGTCGAACACCCACGGTTTCAGTAATACTTGTGTTTCCGATTTATAACGTGACAACACTTGTTCCAAAATGACTTTGTTGATTGTTAATGTGTGGGCCTTCGCAAATCGGACAGAAAAATTACCACAGCATGTTGGTGCCATGTCATGAGACCATGCTAAGTTTCATGATTTTCATGCGAGTTTTGGAATTACAGGAATTTAAAAACCAAGTTTCTCAATCTTTCCGGCCGAGCCACGACGCCCAGATGTTTGAATTTCACTCCCATCTCTTGCATGGGACCTAGAAATTCACCCAAGGACACACATGTGATTTTTCAAACAACTTTGGTGCACTGGAGCATGTTCTTGTAGTTCAAATTTGAATTATCCACATTGAATGCCCAGAAACTCAATTAATGTATAAAAAGGCCAAACGAACCCGGAATAATTCCAAATTTTAGCACGGTACTTCTATTTGGTCTAATCTGGCTGTGTACAAAAATAAGGCAGGAGAAGGCAGTGTACGTATGTCATTTCACACACGGAGGTGACATGTTCCCTCTCGGAACCACGAGCCTTCTTGAGGGAAGCTCCGGTTTGCAAGAAGCTTACACCAAAGCTTGTCCCAATTCGGCCAAAAATATTACCACAGCATGTTGGTGCCATGTCATGACACCATGCCAGGTTTTATGATTTTCAGGCATGTTTTGGAATTACAGAAATTAAAAAAACAAAGTTTCTCAATCTTTCCTGCCGAGCCACGACGCCCAGATGTTTGAATTTCACTCCTATCTCTTGCATGGGACCTAGAAATTCATCCAAGGACACACATGTGATTTTTCAAACAACTTTGGTGCACTGGAGGATGTGCTTGTAGTTCAAATTTGAATTATGCACATTAAATGCCCAGAAACCCAATTAATGTGTAAAAAGGCGAAACGAGTCCAGAATAATTCCAAAAATTAGCACGGTACTTCCATTTGGTCTAATCTGGCTGTGTAAAAAAATAAGGCGGGAGAAGGCAGTGTACGTATGTCATTTCGCACACGGAGGTGACAGGTTCCCTCCTAGAACCACGAGCCTTCTTGAAGGAAGCTCCGGTTTGCAAGAAGCTTAAACCAAAACGTGTCCCAATTCGGCCAAAAATATTACCGCAACATGTTGGTGCCATGTCATGACACCATGCCAAGTTTCATGATTTTCACGCGTGTTTTGGAATTACATGAATTAAAAAACCAAGTTTCTCAATATTTCCGACCGAGCCACGACGCCCAGATGTTTGAATTTCACTCCCATCTCTTGCAGGGGACCTAGAAATTCACCCAAGGACACATGTGATTTTTGAAATAACTTTGGTGCATTGGAGCATGTGCTTGTAGTTCAAATTTGAATTATGCACATTAAAGCCCAGAAACTCAATTAATGTATAAAAAAGGTGAAACGAGTCCGAAATAATTCCAAAATTTAGCATGGTACTTCTATTTGGTCTAATCTGGCCGTGTAAAAAAAATAAGGCGGGTGAAGGCAGTGTACGTATGTCGTTTCCCACACGGAGGTGATACATTCCCTCTCGGAACAACGAGCCTTCTTGAGGGAAGCTCCGGTTTGCAAGAAGCTTACACCAAAGCTTGTCCCAATTCGGCCAAAAATATTACTGCAGCATGTTGGTGCCATGTCATGACACCATGCCAAGTTTCATAATTTTCAGGCGTGTTTTGGAATTACAGGAATTAAAAAACCAAGTTTCTCAATATTTCCGGCCGAGCCACGACGCCCAGATGTTTGAATTTCACTCCCATCTCTTGCAGGGGACCTAGAAATTCACCCAAGGACACATGTGATTTTTGAAACAACTTTGGTGCATTGGAGCATGTGCTTGTAGTTCAAATTTGAATTATGCACATTAAAGCCCAGAAACTCAATTAATGTATAAAAAAGGTGAAACGAGTCCGGAATAATTCCAAAATCTAGCATGGTACTTCTATTTGGTCTAATCTGGCCATGTAAAAAAAATAAGGCGGGTGAAGGCAGTGTACGTATGTCGTTTCCCACACGGAGGTGATACGTTCCCTCTCGGAACAACGAGCCTTCTTGAGGGAAGCTCCGGTTTGCAAGAAGCTTACACCAAAGCTTGTCCCAATTCGGCCAAAACTATTACTGCAGCATGTTGGTGCCATGTCATGACACCATGCCAAGTTTCATAATTTTCAGGCGTGTTTTGGAATTACAGGAATTAAAAAACCAAGTTTCTCAATCTTTCCGGCCGAGCCACGACGCCCAAATGTTTGAATTTCACTCCCATCTCTTGCATGGGACCTAGAAATTCACCCAAAGACACACATGTGATTTTTCAAACAACTTTGGTGCACTGGAGCATGTGCTTGTAGTTCAAATTTGAATTATGCACATTAAATGACCAGAAACTCAATTAATGTGTAAAAAAGATGAAACGAGCCCGGATTAATTCCAAAATCTAGCACGATACTTCTATTTGGTCTAATCTGAATGTGCAAAAAAATTAAGGCGGGAGAAGGCAGTGTACGCATGTCGTTTCGCACACGGAGGTGACACGTTTCCTCTCGGAACCAGGAGCCTTCTTGAGGGAAGCTCCGGTTTGCAAGAAGCTTACACCAAAGCTTGTTCCAATTCGGCCTAAAAAATTACCGCAGCATGTTTGTACCATGTCATGAAACCATGCAAAGTTTCATGATTTTCAGGCATGTTTTGGAATTACAGGAATTAAAAAACGAAGTTTCTCAATATTTCTGGCCGAGCCACGACGCCCAGATGTTTGAATTTCACTCCCATCTCTTGCATGAGACCTAGAAATTCACCCAAGGACACACATGTGATTTTTCAAACAACTATGGTGCACTGGAGCACGTGCTTGTAGTTCAAATTTGAATTATGCACATTAAATGCCCAGAAACTCTATTAATGTATAGAAAGGCCAAACGAACACGGAATAATTCCAAATTTCAGCATGATACTTCTATTTGGTCTAATCTGCTTGTGTAAAAAAGGCGGGAGAAGGCAGTGTACGTATGTCATTTCGCACACGGAGGTGACACGTTCCCTCTCGGAACCAGGAGCCTTCTTGAGGGAAGCTCTGGTTTGCAAGAAGCTTACACCAAAGCTTGTCCCAATTCGGCCAAAAAAATTACTGCAGCATGTTGGTGCCATGTCATGACACCATGCCAAGTTTCATGATTTTCAGCAGTGTTTTGGATTTACAGGAATTAAAAAACCAAGTTTCTCAATCATTCCGGCTAAGCCATGACACCCAGATGTTTGAATTTTATTCCCATTTCTTGCATGGGACCTATAAATTCACCCAAAGACACACATGTGATTTTTCAGCAAACTTTGGTGCATTGGAGCATGTGCTTGTAGTTCAAATTTGAATTATGCACATTAAATGCCCAGAAACTCAATTAATGCATAAAAATGCCAAATGAACCCGGAATAATTCCAAATTTAAACACGACACTCATGTACTAGTTGCATGTTGACTGTACGTAAATGTTCTAGCAATTCAAACACCATTCTTTCCCTCCGTAACACCATTTTGTCTTTCAAAACATAATGAAAAAAATCAGGTATACACAAACAGTTTACTAGAAAGAATCGTGTGGGATCTGATATAAAATGTCTTGGCGCACCGTCTTGTCTGGCTTACGCAGGAAGCTTCGTCATCTACAGTCCACTGCCCCCGCTTGAACCACACTTGAGCGCTTGGGTTCGCATGGCACCGAGCGAAATTTTTTGCCACCATGAAATATCTATCTCCCCACCCTCCCTCCTACCAAAAGCCACATTTCCATGTTCCTCCTTGCTTTCCAAGTTCAAACCTTCACTTTGCTGCTTCTTGGCGGCTCGGCCTCCTCATGGCGACCCTTCTTCTTCTGTAGCTGCCTCCTCGCCGACTACCCTTCTTCTTGCAGCACCGCCTCCTCGCCGGCGACCCTTCTTCTTGCAGTGCCGCCTCCTCGCCGGCGACCCTTCTTCTTGCTGCGTGGCCTCCTTGCCACCGACCCTTCTTCTTGCTGCGCGGCCTCGTTGATATCGTCAGGTAATCCACACCCCACCCACACCATCCTCCTCCTTTCCCGTCCCACATGCCCCGGCCCGATGAGCGACACCTTCCACCGAAATCACTGCCCCCTCCTCCAATTAAGCGCCGCCCACAACCATTTTACACGGAGTATAAGGTGGAGCTGAGTAGCATGCAGCCGCACACGCGAACGAGGTCGCTGTGGCTGACATGCGTGTCGACCGCCAGATCTTGGAGGAGCACCTCGTCTTCGGGGCCACCGTCGGCACCGCCGCGCGGTTGTCTACTTTAAAATATAGTTCATGATGTTTTCTCGAGGTCATCGCCAGTGCCTTCTAGTGATTTGTCCTCTGTAATGTTAATATGCAATCTGATGTTCAGTTAACAGTTTGGTCCTCTGAAATGTAATGTTCAGTTAACACTTTGGTCCAACAATTGCTACATTTCGTAGTACTGTTCTCAAGCATTCTTTGTTTTGTTAATGTCTTATCTTCTAGTACATGTTTCTATTCTGCAATGTCGTGCTCAGTTAACTATTTTGGTTCATTTGGTCTGCTGTCCATTTAACTGTTTGGTTCAGTTCTGCAATTTGACTGTGGGTACAATTTTGTATTGTTATGCATGTGACACCAATCGAATTTGGCTGTACTCAATAATATTCTACTGATAGTATGGCAACTCTCAGTTAACTTGATCAAGATCTTCCTTATGTGTGTTGCAGGGAAACAATGGGAGACACTGCGGTTTACCATCGAGGTTTGTTCAAGCAAGGTCCTTTGGCTAATAGCACAATATTGTGCAGGAATCATTCTAATATTTAGGTTTCTTACAATTTGGTCTTGCACATGTAGGTCCTGCTGTCAGAGGCTTAGACCCACTGTTCGACCCATTTTGCATATGGGGAAACTCAGAAAGATTGTTAGGATGAAGAAACTTGCGATGAATAACAGCAAGATCTTTGTTTGCACAATGAAGAAGACATCAGTCAACTATAGGATGGTACCAACTCTTTTACCTTGTTTTTACCCCTTGCGCCATTTCAAAATTTACAACAACGATTTATGCACAGCTTTGTTTTCAGTACTTTTCAAAGCAGTTCACCGATGATTACCTCTCAAACCACCTGCATGGTCAAGAAGTGGGGAAGGTATTCATTCAACACCCACGGTACAATATTGAAGTCTTGCTGAAGAGGACGAAGGTTGGGCGGGCAATTATCAATAGCCACCGCCTAAAGTTGCAAGGACATTCAACATCCTTTGAAGGCTCAATATTCGCCTTCCGTCATAGCTTCCCAGATGAGATTCATCTGTCTATTTACCGTGTATGATGCTACTTTACAAAGGTTTTTGATGCTGCATGTGAAGCTTGGTGCTGCTGTGTAATGGCGTAACTGAGTGCCAAAGCTATCTGATGTAATTCGATTATGAAATCCTGGTTGCTTTTATACGGATATGAAATATCTGGCGTCTTTTATAAGAAATATCAGTTTGATTAGTACATGGATTATCAATAATAGGCTAATTACCCTGCTTATTGGGGTTTCCTATTGCAAACGGTTACTCAGACAGCACCGTGGGCGATGAACTCAAACAACCCGCACGGTTTCTAGAAAGTAGGCATGTTCGATCAACTAACAATCACACACGACTTCCGGTAGCGAACTGTTTGCGTTAGGCCACCTTGCACACACGTTTCCACACAAAAGAATTGTGTGGGATGTACATACCTACGGAAATGATTTTCTGGGATTCACCGTGTGGGATGTACATACCTACGGAAATGATTTCTGGGATTCACCGTGTGGGATGAACATACCTACGGAAATGATTTTTGGGATTCACCGTGTGGGATGTACATACCTACGGAAATGATTTCTGGGATTCACCGTGTGGGATGAACATACCTACGGAAATGATTTTTGGGATTCACCGTGTGGGATGTACATACCTACGGAAATGATTTCTGGGATTCACCGTGTGGGATGTACATACCTACGGAAATGATTTCTGGAATTCACCGAGTGGGATGTACATACCAACGGAAATGATTTCTGGGATTCACCGTGTGGGATGTACATATCTACGGAAATGATTGGGTTTCCATGCCTCGCCCGATCGCACACGGCCCCAGCCTGGGTCCCACGAGGGCCTATCCCCGACGATTTCTGGGTCATGTGGGAAGGACTCCCCTATCGCCCACACTCACTTGGTGACGGTTCCAAATGCCGTCGCGGAAAGGGGTTTTAAACTGTTTGTTTAGGAACGACGCGCACTAGTGGGACTTGAGAGAATATTGATCTTACCTTTAGCTCCTTGTGGGTTTGACACTCCATACTTATCACTTCCAGCTTTGGAAATTGCTACGATGATTCCTTGCACTTGGGGTCTACATACATAGATTATGTTCATGGATTAACAAAAGATGTGCAAGATCTCTATTTGCCTCTGCCATTCTATGAGTCGCTTCCTTTATCAAGCTCTTTTCTGACGCCGTTGTCAGGGAGCAATAGCGTGGGGTTAATATTTTTGTGTATTCTTGTTTGCTTTCTTCACTAAGTAGATTTTGTTTTCTTTAGTTGTGGGTGAAACAAACAATTTTTTTAAAGAATGAAAAACACAAAAAAATTACTTGCCTCTTATGCCTAAAACCTTTTTCAAAAATAGAAGTGATTGGAAGGTTATGCGTTGGAGAAGTGAGGGTCGACCTTGAACACTTGTGTTCATGCTTGTTTTTCATGGAAGTTTCTCAAAAATAATTATCCCCTTGTATATATCCATTGTATTATAAAAATAATGTGCCAAGATTTGGCTTTAGGATGGTTAGATTGCTTGTTTGCTATGTGCGGTGCAAAAACATAAACTTTTGTTGTAATGCGTGAATTTACATTTTTTACTGGAACGTCAAAAGTTTCTGAAATTTTTACATAGTACTGTTATGCAAATTATTTATTTTTTCCTATTCTTTCAGTAGTTTTGGAGTTATATAAGTATGGTAAATGTTCATATTGCTACAGACGGTCCTGTTTTTGACAGATTCTATTTTCTATGTGTTGTTCACTTATTTTGATTAATCTATGGGTTGTATCGGGGGGTATGAACCATGGTGGAGTTGGAATACAGTAGATATAATGGTAATATGAAACTTTAATGAGTTTACAACAGTACCTAAAGGTAGTGATTTGCTTTATTGTACTAACGGATCTCACGAGTGTTTTGTTAAGTTTTGTGTGGATGAAGTGTTCGAAGATCGAGGAGTTATCAATAAAAGAGTAATAAGGAGAGGCAAGAGTTCAAGCTTGGGGATGCCCAAGGCACCCTAGTAAATATTTCAGGGATACTCAAGCATCTAAGCTTGGGGATGCCCCGGTTGGCATCCCATCTTTCTTCTTCAACAATTATCGGTATACCTCGGTTTTTGTTTTGTTCACATGATATGCGTATGCTATGTTTTTTTTCTTTATGCACCATGCTAGTATGAGATAGTCCTTTATTGATTTATAGAATGCTTCATGCGCTTCACTTAAATCTTTTCAGTATGCCTTTACATAATGCTCTTTGTGCTTCACTTAAATCTTTTGAGTATGGCTTTATAGAATGCTTCGTTGTGCTTCACTTTTATATTTCGAGCTTGGATATTGGTCAGTACATATTAATTGTGGAATGCTCTATGAACTTCACTTATATCTTTTAGAGTATGAATAAAAATTATCATTGAAATTGGGCTTGGAAGAGTATCATTAAAATATCATGCCTAGCTAAAAAGGCATTAAAGAAAATCGCTTGTTGGGAGACAACCCAATATTTACCCCTACTATTTTTATGTATTATCATGATTATGCTACTGTAGTAATCATGTTTTGTAGCTTTTATTTCAATAAAGTGCCAAGTAAGACCTTTGGGATGATCTATGGTGGTAGTTGATTTGATCTTGCTGAAAAACAGAAACTTTTGCGCTCATGGCCAGAATTTTAAAAAATCACAGAAGTGGGCTTTTGATCTAAATGTTTCACACAAGATTGACATACAAATTGCCTAGGTTGTCCTAATTTTTCAGAATGTTTGGAGTTACAGAAGTATACGAAGTATTCAGATCATTACAGATTGTTCTGTTTTTTGACAGACTCTGCCCTCAATGCATAGTTTGCTTGTTTTATAGTTTCTATGGCTTATATTGCTTAATATAAATTGTGGAAATTATCGAGTACATTAGACATTATGTGGAAACAATTATGAAACTTGTCTTTGACAGTACCCAAGTGAATGATTTATTTTACCATACTAGCCCATCTCACAAAGTTCCGTTGAGTTTTGTGTGATTGAAGTTTTCAAGTTTTGGGTGAGATGTCGATATGAGGAGAATAAGGAGTGGAAAGACCCTAAGCTTTGGGATGCCCAAGGCACCCCAAAAATAATATTCAAGGAATATTCAAGCTCCTAATCTTGGGGATGCCCCGGAAGGCATCCCTCTTTCATCTTCAAAACTATCGGTATTCCTTACTTGGAGCTATATTTTTATTCGTCACATGATATGTGTTTTGCTTTGAGCGTATTTTCATTTTACTAGATGTTTGAATAAAATCATTGGATCTGAAATCTTGAATGAGAGAGAGTCCTCACATGGCTATTTAACTAATTGACTACGCATTGATCTTCACTTATATCTTTTTAGAGTAGTTTTGTCATTTACTATCGTGCTTCACTTATATTCTATGAGTAAATGTTTGAATGAATTGAATATCATAAATTTCGAATTATATATGTTTCATATGCTTATCCCATGGGGAGTAATGACTTCACATATAAGAAGTATAGGTGGTAAAATTTATTGAAAGCTAGCAAACACGGCATTGGTCACTTGAACAATTCATGAAAAAATATTAAAGGAAGAGAGATTTCACATATAAATATACTATCCTGGACATCTTCTATGATTGTGAGCCCCATTAATTATTTTCAAACTTGAGAAAATTAGTCGTGCAGAATAGGAAACTTTAGTTGCTGCCATTTCAAACTCTAGTTACCGCCATTTCCCGATCCCCATCACCATCACCGCAGCATTCACCACCAAGTTAGCCACACTTGTAGTCGTGTATCGCACCCGACAGCTATTGCAAGACATATTCTTAATAAAGTTTCCTCTTGATGTGTTCTTGGACTATCTTGGAATGCTCTTTTCATTATGATTGTGAGCCCAATGTTTTTTATATATTCCAAAACAATTCTCCGTAAAGTTTCAGGACATTTGGAGTTGTGCAGAATAGGTATATCAGATTTGGTCATTTCCGGTTCAGAATTCCAGCTCCCGGCATTCTTCCTCTTTGTGTAAACCTTGTAAAATAAGAGAGAAAAGGCATAAGTATTGTACCATAATGTGAAATAACAATCCATAATGCAATAAATATCAACATAAAAGCATGATGCAAAGTGGACGTATCAGTGGCTTCTTTACGCCTCCCATTAGGCTACCCTCATCTCCGATTTGCTCCCTTCCATATATATGCTTGATTTAGTCCATGTCTAGCCCAATTTCCCGTGGAAACAAAGTAAAAAGAGAATTTTGAAACTTTTTGCATTCATTAGCCATTAGTATGAATATCAGAGCAGATATCTCGGTTTTTATGAAATAAACCGGTTTAAACCCGGGTATGATGAGTGTAAAAATAACACTCATCACATACCAAGTTTCTTGATGTGTATACATTGCAAATTAACCGAATTAGTGAGTATACCTTGAAGTACCCTCTACCAAAAGACTTGGATATTTTGAACCACATGAAGTTTCCACAAAGTAGTCCACAACTGTTTATTTGTTGATTAAGCTTTCATAATCATCTCTTCCTATAGATAAATATGCTCGTTACGAGTCACCAAAGAGCGATACACATATTTGATAGACTATACGTTCGACTTCTTCAAAGCCCAAGCCAAAGAATCTTCACTGCCAACAGGGTTTAAAGGTATGTTCAGAATCTCCTCCACATTCGGCCGAAAGAAGTTTCCACGAACAACATCCACATTTCAGTTTCCTATGTAGTTGTCAATAAGATTTGATACCTTGTCCAACGGGGTAGTGCCAGTTCGCCCCATTAGTTTCAGAGAAGAAGCGTATGATATTTGGCTATCCGTCCACGTAGAGATGGTTGTGGAGGAGATCACAAAAAATACTTATAAAGTTACGTAGAAAATAAATAAGTTACAAAAGAAAACACATTCAGAGCCTCCCGCCCTGCAACAATGTCCTTCAAGGTCGCCCAAGATCGAGCTGGGGTTGCTGCATGGAGGAAATCAGTGTGGGAGAATATTTTTCTTTCAACACCCGCACACACAAGGACTCTGGCCGATAAAAAGATGCTAGCCATGCTTTCCGAGCATCACAAGATTGAAGTGCAAATCTCGGATACCCATGTCACCTTTAACTTTTGGTGTCACAAGCTTATCCATGAAGTCCAATGGAGGGAACACTTGTAAAGAGAGCTTCCCTACTAGTATTAGTCATGCATGACATAACATTCTTGCACACCTTCTTCATGAGTTTGAAACATGTGAGCTTGAGTACATAGTAAAATTGAAAGATTTTTTTACAAATAATTCTGATTTTTTAGCAAAAAATAAAAAATGTTTTCATTGCTTGTAATGCTTCATTACTAAATGGTATTAGTGGAGGACATGGCAAAAAAATGCGAAATTGATGCTCCAAAATGCTTTGGAAAATACCACATTTGGAGCATCAATTTTGTTTTTTGACACATTTTCAAGAATGTCATCCGATGTTGAAATTTTACTAGGAAGCAAAATATTTTGTCAATGTTGGCTAAAAAATGAATTTTATTTATTTATTTATTTTATTGTTCACCCATCGAGCTCACATGAGCTCGAGGTCAGTTTAAGTGCGTCCGGAAGGAAGGGCCATACCGTGCGAAAAGAGTCCAGTGACTGTGCAGCGAGAAAAAACAGCGTAGCGTGAGCCTATGAGGGCATGGCCAATGCTCCAACAGGATAAAGCGCCTGACTATCCAATGAGGATGCAGCGGGAGAGAAAAGAAAAGATGGATGCTTGCAGAATCTAATCGGTCTCTTGCGTAAGAGGCGGTGCTTCACCAAAAGAAGGAGAAAAGAAGAGGAAAGCAAAAAGCTTGGGAAACTAGTGCGATCATTGGCTTAGAGAAAGAGAAAGATATGAGGAGAGAGAGTGCATAAGGGACCACACCATTGGGTAAAACTAGTGCTCTAATTTTTTTTGTTCTGACATGGATCATTGAGCAGCGGTATAGTGATGCTACCATTGTTCTTGCCCTGACACGACCTCGCGTTATTTCTCCACGTCTTGACACCCTCACTATTCCGAGGACCCTCTAGCGGCGCGAGGACCCTCGTCCCACCATCTGATTTGGCGGCCAGGGCACGCTAACATACCGCGATGCGCCGCGCCGCGACGCGTAACGGCCCCGTTCCCTCACCGCGATCTTTTCGTACACCGGCTCCGCAAGAATATTCGGCATCAAACTCGAGATGATCGTCGTTGCATCAAGCGAAGGCGAGGCGAAGGCAACGTTCGTGTTACGTGTAGATCGTTTTTCTCTCCTCCCTGATGGCTGGAACCCTAGCCGCCGCCAGGAGAGCCCACCTTTCAGCGCCGTTCTCCGACGGCTCCCCTCCGCCGGCGACCTCGGTCGTCGGTGGTGGTGGTGGTGGGGGGGGGGGTCCACGCGCGTGGATCGTTTTTATTCCCTTGTAGTACAGATTTTTAGACTGTTCATCGGCTTGGCTTCGGCGGTGACGATGACGGCGTTGAATAAAGATTCTTCCGATCCTTCCCTGTGGAGGCCATCGGTCCTATGGTTGAGCATGGATTTGGAAACCAGTCTGTTCAAGTAAGGATGGCGTGGCGGCGACATCCTCGTGGTGGACCTGTATCCTCGGGCTCCACCTTTGCGACGACGTTTGTTCCAGCGTCGACGTGGAGCTTGGGAGGTAGTTCAGGAGTGGACAAAGAATGTGGTCTGCATCGACGACATCTGGAAGACGGAACATATGCTGGGTTCGTGGTTCGTGGATGACATGTATGGTTTCCTCCTTCGGCGTCTTAGTCGTGGTGGGGTGCGAGATCTGAAGTTCGATGACATGTCTGGGGTGTTGCCCCGGCCTGATTCGTTCAAAGACAATGACTTCACTTTTGATGAGCCACCTTGGAGGTACGCAAAGCTGCATATCAGCGATGGAGTCGCGTTGAGCTCAGGTGAGGAGGTGATCCGTCATTCTTTTTTTCGGTGGCTGCTGTGGTGGTGCCGGAGGCAGGTGACGGGCGTTGATGTCAAGCTTGGAAACGTTATGCTATCTTTTCAGTTTTGTCATGTCCTTACGTGACTTGTACTTTATTTATATGATATGAATGAGACACGTATTACCATGAAAAAAAGAACTTGGAGATTTTTTTGAGACATTCACGCTAGGCTTTATTGAAATTGTCATAAGGTTTACAGGAAGGAAAATCAAATCCCCGGGTAGACCTAACCAAACATGGCAGCCGTACCCAAGCGAAAGTGCGTGCCTAGCGAGACTGTGAGCCTCGAAATTCGAGCTCCGAAACTCGTGGATAATATTACAAGCAGTGAAAAAATGTGATCGCTCTAATATTTCATGTATGATAGCTGCATGATCCCCAGCCGATCTCTGCTTGATATCATCCACAACTATCTTGCAATCCGACGCCACTTGGATCTTCTGAACATATAAATCCTCCGCGATTGCCAGTGCCTCTCTGACTGCCATAGCTTCATAACAGGATCATGGATGTGCTGAAATGTGATAGCAGAAGCCCCGAGAAAAATTCCATCAACATCCTACAAACTACTCCAACAGCACTAAAGTTTTCATTAGAAACTGCAGCATCAACATTCATCTTCATATATCCCTTGGGCGGGGGTAGCCAATGACTCGGCCTAGCAGCCCGTCCCATGTTATTCGGTAGTACTGGTTTCGATAGTATATCAATATCCCTTAGAAACGCCCTGATAAAGTGATGGATCTGTACTGGGCTGTCATAGATTTCTTCATGTATTGCCCGTCGCCTAGACCTCCATATTGCCCATAGAGTGACCATCATGTACGTGAACTCTTCATGCGTCAATAATTCATGCATTGTGAATATCCAGTTTTTAGCATTTAAGTTCAAGTTGTCACACATCTTTTCCACCATCTCCTCTGATGACAAAGACCACACACACACCTTGCGGAGATGCGGTCGATTAAAGCGTGTTTCCAGCCATTTTCCGCCGAACAGAATGGGCAGATTGTACTTGTGGCCATATGCCGGTGATGAAGAATGTCCGCTGTTGGTACCGAGTCCCTACATAATCTCCAGACAAAATTTTTTAGTTTTGAAGGGACTTTGATGTTCCACAAGGACACCCACGCCTTCATCTCTCGACCGGAAGCCGACAACCCTTCTGTACCAGCAAGTAAATTTTTCCTTTGGCTCTTTAACTTGAAGAGCATCTTATAAGCTGAGCTTACTGAAAACTTTCCATGTGGATCTTCACCCCAAGCCCAGAAGTCATTGATCCTCTTTGGTACACAGTGGGATAGATAGTATGGCTGTAACGTCGATTGGAATGAAGATCCTTCTCAGCTCCTCCTCCCGCCATGCACTGGAAGAAGCATCTATGAGGTCCGATACATGTTGCGGTGGACCGTTTACCAGTGAAGCGACCGGTCTCATCATGCCCGGCCTGGGCAACCAGTTTTGCGTCCATATGTTGGTGTTCTCACCTGTTCCAATCCTTCTGATAATGAAAAGAACTTGGAGATGATCTCTTATTGGGGCGAAAACTACATACACGGGCTTTTCACGCCGGGCCGTGGCCTAGAATGGATCTAAGAAGCTTCCAGAATTCCCGGCCCAGCCTCACGCGGCAGCGAGGAGAGCCACTGGCGGAGTGGCACGTCCTCTGCTTAAACGGCCTCTTCATATTCGGGAACCCTATCTATCTGGAGGCTACCTAATCCCCTCCCCGGCACTCCCCGCCTGACAACCGCGGCCATGGCGTGCGCCTTCTCCGCCTCCACCGTGTCCACGGCCGCCGCGCTCGTCGCGTCCCCGAAGCCAGCCGGGGCGCCGCAGTGCCTGTCGTTTCCCCGCGCCGCCGCCAGGCCCTCCCGCCTCGCCGCCGCCGGCACAAGGACGGCCAGGGCCCGCAGCTTGGTCGCCCGCGCCGCAGCCGAGGTTTGTTGCGCCTGGATTCGGTATTTGTTTTTGCCATGGTACGTGCCGCGAGTTGAAATTTCATGTGTGTATGCGTTTCTGTGTCCGCAGTACGACCTGCCGCTGGTGGGGAACAAAGCGCCGGACTTCGCGGCGGAGGCCGTGTTCGACCAGGAGTTCATCAACGTACGACCGTAACCAACTGCATTGCGCATGCGCGTTTGTTTACCCAATTTTCCTACACGAGCAAAACTGTGCTCTGCCCGGTTGATAATTCAGATTTTGGTGCACGATTCATTAACGCTGCAGCTGTATGTTTGGTCGGGGATGTGATGTTTTTGATGGTGTCCTTTTGGTGTAACTACATACAGGTCAAGCTATCTGATTACATTGGGAAGAAGTATGTGATTCTTTTCTTCTACCCTCTGGACTTCACCTTCGTCTGCCCAACTGGTGCGTTAACCATCTTGCGCCCCGTGAAGGAAAACTATTCATTTCTGTCTGTCATTTCTAAACTGCATACATGCAAATTTTGCAGAGATTACGGCTTTCAGCGACAGACATGAGGAGTTTGAGAAGATAAACACTGAAATTCTTGGTGTTTCAGTTGATAGTGTGGTATGTTACTTTCCATACATCTGGACACATAGCTGCTCTCTTGAAACTATTCGTCTAGCTTGTGCCTTATCTAGAAATTAATTGTAAAGTGTTCTTCTGTTTGTGTCAATGAATACCAATGTTCAGGACATTGGTAACTGGTACCATATTGGTCGGGTGCTGAGTAGGGATAAATAAGTGAATTTTCCAGTTAATCGGCCAATAAATCAGTTAATCAGCTATTCGGTGACCCACACTATCAACTGAAACACCAAGTTTTGATTGTGTCAATGAATGCATGTTCCTTCTTCATGTGAAAATTGAATCTGGGCACATTTGGAGCATAAGAGTTAACATTGCAGTCTCACAATGTTGGAGCTTTGTTATATCATTTGGATGCAACATAAATTATGCCTTATGCGAATACGATAATAAGTAATGATCCGTATTAATCAGATAAATGGATCTATATTTTTTATTCCACGTGCTAAATATGCTCGCTAACTCCATTGAGGATGAATGTAGGGCTATTGAGGATGAACATAACAGTGGCACAATGCTGGAGCTTTGTTATATCTTTTGGATGAACATATGCAATGTAAATTATGCCTTGTGTGAATAGGAGAGTAAAGAACGATCTGTATTAATCAGATAAATGGATCTAGATTTTTGCATTCCATGTGCTAAATATGCTCACGAACTCCATTGAGGATGAATGTAGGGCTATTGAGCATAGTTCAAAAAAGCGCTAGGCGTTAATTGTGCGTTTTGCCACCGCCTTGCGCTTTACTGACCAAAGCGCATGCTTATGCGCAGTTATGCACAGATTAAGCGCAGTTATGCGCAATGCGTTTTGCCAACGGCTAGAGCCTAGGCGCGCCTTTTTTAACTATGCTATTGAGGATGAACATAAGAGTTAACATTGCAGTGGTAGAATGCTGGAGCTTTTCTTTTGGATGAACATATGCAATGTAAATTATGCCTCTTGCGAATAGGAGAGTAATGAATGATCTGTATTAATCAGATAAATGGATCTAGTTTTTTGTATTCCACGTGTTAGATATGCCCACTAATTCCATTGAGGATGATTTCGGGCTAACACATTTATTCTCTTGTATCCCTTCTGCTTATAAAGTGCACCGTTGTAACCTATACCTAGAAAACTAGTGGCTGGTGCGCAAACAGTATTTCTACCCTATCCTTTTCATTTTGATCTGGTTTTGCATCAAGCATCTCACTTTATAGCCATATACTCTTTAATTATTCTGTGAAGTGATAAGTAACTGTGACATATGTTAATCGATGTCACCTACTAACTTCACACTTGAATGCTTTCTGCTTGCAGTTTTCCCATCTTGCATGGGTGCAGACAGAGAGGAAATCTGGTGGACTTGGTGATCTTAAGTATCCGCTGGTTTCTGATGTCACCAAATCAATCTCAAAGTCTTTTGGTGTATTGATCCCTGATCAGGTATTACTGATGTTTGTTTTTCACCACCTGCTAGTTTCATATGAACTGCTCATTTCTCCTGGATATTTTGCTTTTATTATGCCTTTGTTTGTTGTGAAGTTTCATAAGGTTCTTGAATGTTATTTTTTATCAGGGAATTGCTCTGAGAGGATTATTCATCATTGACAAGGAGGGTGTGATTCAGCATTCCACTATTAACAACCTTGGTATTGGCCGCAGTGTGGATGAGACCTTGAGAACCCTTCAGGTAGAATAACAAGAGAAAAAAGAAAATCTTAAATAAAGTGCATTTTCACGATATTTCTTTAATTTTGATATAGTACCTGACAGAGTAAGGATGCATGCCAATTTCTGCTTTTAAATTGTTATTTAATACTCTCTCAGTCCCAAAATAAGTGACGTGGTTTTAGTTCGGTAGTATTGATCTAGTGTTTAACACAACAAAGCATGTACGGGTTAGCTATTAATGCAAACTGTAATATTTGATAGAAAAGGCGATACAAGTTTGTATAACCTGATCGACATTTTTCTTCATTGACAGGCTCTGCAATACGTCCAAGAAAACCCAGACGAGGTCTGCCCGGCAGGATGGAAACCTGGGGAAAAGTCCATGAAGCCTGACCCTAAGGGCAGCAAGGAGTACTTCGCTGCCATCTAGACGCGTCCTTTGCACTCGCTGTCGAGTTTTGTCATGGCCGTTTCTCGGTTACATGTGTTTTTGTGACCCGAGTTGTAGTTATCATGCGTACAATTGACTCTGTAATTTCTACAATAAGGGTTTGTCTGTGTGTGGATCTTCCCTGCTCCAATTTGGAAAGAACAATACAAGATTGGAAATAAAATCTTATGTCAGCCAATGGCTTTATTTGGAATTGATCAAGGTCTGCTACAAATTTTGATGCTGTGAAGCTAATTGGAGTAGTAAAATTGAAATGTTAATGGTACTACCTCCGATCCATAAAAAGTTTCGCAGTTTTGAACTAACCCCAGTTCAAAACTAGTTCAAAATTGCGACATTTATTTTCAATATGAGGGAGTATGGTTTTTTTAAGATTTTTTTTGTGCTCTTAGTAGTGGACATGCTCATCGCTTCTGTCAGCTCCTGAGCCCGGCCCAGCAAGCCTGATGGGAAGGTGGTAACTTTCAGCCCAAATGGCTTACTCTGTAAGTATCATGCCCCTTCTATATGTTTCCATCGCAAAGCTAAACGGTGATGAATCTTGTTGTTTCTCTTGTGTGTAGAATACATAGTGGTGGGAAATGTTTGTTACTCATAGTGGTGGACATGCTCATCGCTTTCTGTCAGCCCCAGAGCCCGGCCCAGCAAGCCTGACGGGAAGGTGCTAACATGCAGCCCAAATAACTTGCTGTAAGTATCATGCCCCTTTCATCTGTTTCTATCATAAAGCTAAAATGGTTATGAATCTTCTTGGTTCTCTTGCGTGTGGAATACATCCATCTGGATGGCTTTTACTTTTCGATCAAGCTCGTTCTTATATGCATCTGCTTCTTGTTTGTGGGGGGCCTCGGGCAAAAAGAAGTAAAATGAAAAAAATGGAGCTCCAAAAGCACAAAGTGGTGGGCTGGAAGCGGTTGCTGTCGCTAAATTTATGCAGCTCCAAGACCATCTTCTATATTTTGTTCAAGGTACTCTCTTCACCAACTTTCCATGTACAACAGCCTTTAAAGCAAGCTGAATAATGCAGAATAATGCATATCGTGTCCTTGTCTCAGAGTAAATCAGCTAATAGTGCAGTAATACGCCTCTTGGGAGGAAAAAAGAAGCATGACAGGTGCTATCTATCCACTATCTTCTTATATATATCTTACTTATAATTGCACTGGCAGAAGCACAGGTGTCCTTTCTACATTACCTTGTAGAGGTAGCATAGTGGCTCTGCCGCAGCTTCTGCTCCCATTAGCAGCGCGCCAGAGGTATGAAAATGCGGAAGCTTTCCTGCAGATAATGCCACTTATGCACTTTTTTAGCATCCACTCTAGCTCCACTTTAAAAAGCTGCCTGCGGCAATACAGTGCTTAGTGCTTGTTTAATCCCTGGGCACACCAAACTGCCCCTTTGCCATGAAAGATCTAAACAGCAGCCTAGCTAACCGCTGCTTCCATTAAGTAGCTATACTAGTACGTAGTAGACAGAGAAAGAAAAAGAAAAGAAAAGATCAAAAGAAGGGCATGCAGTGATTAGGGTTTCTTTTCTGCTTTTATCTTTGTGTTTTCTTTTACAGTAGTATTTGCTGCTCTTCTCGATCTCTGCTCGAGTCGTTTCTCAAACTGCGTATATACTTTTTCTCCCTTGAAGCGCTCCTTTTGGGGCGAATGGCTTTGTGATGATTAGGGCTTGGCCCTTTTGCTTCCCTTTTGGGTCATATGTGACCAAAGATTTCTTTGACTGTGACCACTACTAGCTCAGATTAGTTTGAACACATCATACTGTGCACACACCACACTACTACTACATGGCAATGCCAGAATCCTAGAATGAAGCTGATAGCTTGCTCTCCTCAGGTACTAGGAGCTTAGGAGAAGTTATAACTAACTATTAAGTAGGTTTGTCTGGTACATGCGGTTGTGAATAATAGAAATTCAAGCGCATTGCAGCGTTGAAACTTAGATGGGATTGTGATTGATGAATGAATGATATAATTTCTCTTGGGCAGGCGGCGTGAGCGGGAAGTCATGCGTTTCTGATCCTTTTGTTATGGACGGCTGATCACTCGACCCCTTTTCACTCTTCGTATCCCCATAAAGAACATTGTTCGCGCACGACTTTTGATGCAAATGCACACAGTAATGACCGGTCAATGATGCTGTTAACCTGGCTTTGTTACATCCTTTGGCTTTTCCCTGACAGTTAATTCCCCTCCTAGTGGCGCTAGTGTACGTACCATTGCAAACCACTTTGAACACTCCTGCTTCTAGGAGTTCTTCCTTGCTACGTAGTATTAATTCTTTGTACTTTGAAGGCGTTTGCAACTCAAACATCACTAAGCTTGCAGCATTAGAAATATATAAGTCATTGTTAGATCTCACAAGAACATTTCCTAGCATACATATATGTATATTCTCTGCACTCTAGCTAGCTAGCCTATAGGGAGGCACATTTGGATCGGCACTGAAACCAGAGAACTAGTAGTACTAATCTGGACCTGATCAACGAGCTCGTCAATCCCTGATGCGTCTAGCAACGCAGCCTGCTTTCAAGGGAGCAGGAATGCCGAAAAGCCCCAGCTTTGCTCAACACCATGTGGCTGTTTTATGCGCCACTTTTTTGAGTCGTGTTTTATGTGCCACTGGCCTGGCCTACTGCTGCTACTGGTAATTTTTGCCATGCCATGCCATGCATATACTCCTCCACACACACATACACACATCGATCATATGGGCGTAGAGGGGAGTCGGAGTGCACGCGCTTTATTCCTTATACTTTGAGTCTGGGGAGAAAGAGGCCGTACACAGTTCCCGATTCTTTTAGGGCACAGAGATCTCTCCCCGGAAAAAGAAAACCAATTTGAACCGGGCCCTCTCAAAAGATGAGAGGTCACTGCAGGCAGGCCACATCCGATCGATCGTATCGAGCACATAAAGCATCACATGTTGTATCGTCATCATTGCTGCATCGATCAGACACATTCCCTCTTCTTAATGCGATCAACTGTATCACTATACGACCGGGGAGTATATATCAAATAAAGGTGTATGGACACCTTACTACCACTGTGCATTTCAGGCATATTCTTTTATGTATTATGTTGCTTTGGTTTTTTTTTTCTCACCTACACATACCTTTGGCTTGTATGACTTTGCTAGTTGCCGGTGTGTTTTCGTATGTGTTTGTGTTGGCTGTGTGTATCCTAGTTACGCAGAGATCGGGTGTGTGCTCATTGAGTTTTGTATCCTCCTGATGCTTTATTTTGAGCTAATAAAGTTCACCCTCTATCGGAAAAGTTGAATTTGCTAGCTTAACCGGAGCCTTGAGGTGCTGCTTGTGTATGTATGCATCTACGTAAATGGAACGTTCTAAAATTATTGATGTTTATATGAGCACGAATAATTGTTGATTCTTCATAGGCAAATAACATCTTGAGATCAGACGGGAACGTCTCCCACTAAACGAACATCGTCGAAAAGCTTGGAATAAATTTAGGATAATGCGAGCATCAGTGTTTATATCTAAGCTACGCTCGTTTGCATTTGTTACTAATTGTTGGTACTACAGTAAGGTTTTGTGAAGATACGTTATATGGGGTTTGCACGTACTCCTTCTGTAAAAAAAGTGATCTAAACGCTCTTAAATTTTTTGACGGAGGAGCATATGGTGGCATGGAGAGATGGCAAGGCCATAAGAGCAACTTTAGCAGAGTGGCCAAAACGGTAGCATCCAAAACGCATTGGAGCTCATTCCATGACTGCCAAAACGTTGGCCTCCACAACAATTGAAGTGCACTCCACTACTTTTCAGAGGCTGCCGAGGCAATGTGCAAACCTAGATTCTTCAAAATTGAAGCCATCATAATTTTCTCTGCTATTTCTTCTATATTTGTGCATGTATACTCTAGTTAATAAAACCACCACTTCACAAAAAGATTGCACAATTGCCACCATTGTTTGAATTCGATCACCATCAGTTTGCACAATTGAAGCAGACAAATGAAAAGACAAAGATAAAACATACTTACTCGACATTTCATTGAACGTTCACTTGTTGGAATAGACGTATAGGAGTTGTATAGGGATAGGAGTTTGTTTAAATTCTGTACTTCATCTCTATCCTTTCTTCTCCTTCTCGATCTCCTTGTAACGGCCGTTCTGGTCGATCTCCTGATCGTTCCCTCGATCTCCTCCTGTAACTTGTATGCCAAGGCTTTGCCTAATATATACATGCGGCCCGAGACAAAAGGTTTTACGCTTTCCATATCGTTTCACATGGTAACAGAGTCTCCTCCTCATTAGATCGAAAGAGATTGCATCTTAGCTACCGCCGGCGACCGAGATCATGTCCACCACCACCGCTGCCATGACCGCAAGCACCATGGGTGCACTCACCACCTCCTCATCTCCCACGTTTGCCTCCTCCTCCACCACCACCAATGCCACCTCCCTCGGATCGCTGCCCCACGAGAAGCTGACGAGGGGCAACTTCCTGCTCTGGAAGGCCATCGTGCTGCCTCAGATTAGAGGCGCACAGATGGAGCACCACCTCGACGAGAAGAGCCCGCCACCGCCGGCCACTCTCACCATCACCAAGGACGGCAAAGAAGAACAAGTCGTCAACTTTGCACGATCCCTCTGGTATGCACAGCAGCAACAACTTCAAGGGTACTTGATGGGTTCTTTTTCCCGTGAGATCCTTGCACAGGTCGCCACGCTCCAGACGCCGGCCGAGGTGTGGCGCACCATCCACGCCATGTTTGCTGCACAAAGCCAAGCCCGGGCGATCAATACTCGCATCGAGCTCACCAACCTCAAGAAAGGTAACATGTCCATGTCCGACTATCTTGGCAAGATTAAAAGTCTCACCGATGAAGTCACAAGCACTGTTGCGGCGCTTTCTGATCCGGAGATCGTCTCCAAAATTCTCGCTGGCCTCGACATGGAGTACAACCCGGTGGTCTCTGCGCTCGCTGCCATGGTTGAGCCCATCACCGTCCAGGAGCTCTCTGTACCAATCGCTCGCTTTTGATGCCCGCCTCACCCTCCTGCATGGCAGCGACCTTCGCCAATCCTCCGTCAACTCTGCCTCCCGTGGGCGCGGTAACCAGGGGCAACACGGCGGCGGGCGTGGGCGCGGCGCTCCCCAGGGCGACGGCGCGCGCTCTGGTGGGGGCTCTGGCTCCAACGGTGGGGGCGGCTACAACACCAGCGGCGGCGGCGGCTTCAACAACAACAACGGCCGCCGTCCTCCCTCACATGGTCGCCCTCGTTGCTAGCTTTGCAAGAAGTCTGGCCATGAAGTGATCGACTGCTGGCATCGGTACGACGAAGACTACGTGCCTGACGCTCGCCATGTTGCTGCTGCCATGCGTGAACAGGGCGGCGGCGACGGTGTCTGCAATGCGTGGACTCTGGCGCCACGGATCACGTGACAAACGAGCTCGAGCAACTCGCCCTTCGTGAGCGCTACCATGGCACCGACCAGATTCACACCACCAGCGGTGAAGGTATGGATATTTGTCACATCGTTCAAAGTTCTATTAATTCCCCTACACTTAAACGTAATCTTGTTCTTAGAGATGTGCTTCATGTCCCTCAAGCTGACAAAAACCTTGCATCCATGTCTCGATTAGCCACCGACAATAATGTCTTCTTTGAAACTCACCCTCGTTATTTTTTCAGCAAGGATCGGGCAACGAGGGAACTACTTCATCACGGTAGATGCGTTGGAAGGCTCTACCCCATTCCATCCGGAGCACTAGGTCGCAAGCGTCGTCACGTCTACTCCGTCATCAAGCCCTCCTTGGCACGGTGGCATCAACGATTATGGCATGCATCTTCGATCATTGTCAAACAAATAGTCAATAAAGACAAACTTTCTTTGTCTCCTAGTCCAGTTTGTGAGTCGGTTTGTGAAGCTTGTCAATGTGCCAAAAGCCATCAGCTTCCTTATCCCAAGTCAACTAGTGTGTCTCATGCTCCGTTAGAACTTATTTTCAGTGATGTATGGGGCCATGCCCGATATTCTTTTGGTCGAAGAAATATTATGTCAGTTTTATCGATGATTATAGAAAGTTCACTTGGATCTATTTGCTTCGATACAAATATGAGGTTTTCTCTATCTTCCAAGAATTTCAGAAGCTTGTTGAGCGCCAATTTGATAGAAAAATCCTTGCTTTCCAAAGTGACTGGGGAGGGGAGTATGAGAAACTCCACTCTTTTTTCCGTAGCATTGGGATTGCCCATCATGTATCTTGCCCTCATGCTCATCAACAGAATGGCTCCGCTGAGCGCAAACATCGCCACATTGTTGAAGTTGACCTTTCTCTTTTAGGTCATGCTTCCATGCCTCTCAAGTACTAGGATGAAGCCTTTATCACTGCCACTTATCTTATCAATAGGCTCCCTAGCAAAGTTATTGGCAACACTACTCCGTTAGAGCGTCTCTATCATCAAAAACCTGATTACAACTATCTTAAGATATTTGGGTGTGCTTGTTACCCAAATTTGCATCCCTACAATCGTCATAAACTTGAGTTTAGATCAACTCAGTGTGTTTTTCTTGGCTATAATAATCTTCATAAAGGTTATAAGTGCCTTGAAATTTCTACTGGACGTATCTATATTTCTCGTGATGTTATTTTTGATGAGACACTTTTTCGTTTGCCAAATTGCATCCCAATGCGGGCGCTTTGCTTCGCGCAGAGATTGCCCTCCTTTCTGATCCTACCACACTACCTGATCATGAGGGGGAATTAACAGAACCTGATCATGTACAAAAATCCCAAGGAAATTCTGATTACATTGATGATATTTGTGCAAATTCACGCTGTCATTTTATGTGTGAAGAAACAGACAGGATGGGCACGGAAATCGCGGCCGATCCGGGCCGACACGGGCGATCCGAGGCAGATTCGCCCGCCACCTGCGGGTCTCTGGCGGCGCGATCCTGTGTGGATTCCCCTGCGCTGGCCTCATCTGGCCTGGTGGCCGACCGCGCTGACCGGGTGGCACCCACCGGTCCCGCAGCGTCGCCTCGCGCCAATCCCGCTGCGGCTTCACCTGCTGCGTCCCCACGCGCTGACAGCCCATGTGCGGGAGGGGGCGAATCGGACGCGTCGCCTGCACGGGTCTCCACAGCGCCCGACCGTGGGTGCGGGCCTGACCCCACAGCTGCTGGTCACGGGCGTGCCGCGGCGGATGATTCGCTGCATGGATCCGCCTCGGATCAGGAGCCTGAGCCGGTCGGTTTGCTGCATGGATCCGCTTCGAATCAGGTGATGGCTGGATCTTCTGTGGTAGCAACTGCTCCTGTGCTGCCTGCATCTTCTCTTCGGCAAACACGGTCTCGGTCAGGTATTGTCAAAGAAAAACAGTACAATGACGGTACGATAAGGTATGACAAAATTAAACGTGCATTCCTTACCACCACCGGTGAACCACTTCATTTGGATGATGCTCTTGCTAATAAGAATTGGAAGGAAGCTATGGATAGTGAATATAATGCACTTATGAATAATAAGACTTGGCACTTGGTTCCACCAAAGTATGGAAACAATGTTATCGACTGCAAATGGGTGTATAAGATCAAAAGGAAGTCTGATGGAAGCATAGACAGGTATAAGGCTAGATTAGTTGCCAAAGGATTTAAACAAAGGTTTGGAATTGATTATGAAGATACCTTTAGTCCTGTTATTAAGTCAACTACTATTCGACTTGTCTTGTCTCTTGCTGTTTCCAGAGGATGGAGTTTAAGACAGCTAGATGTTCAGAACGCGTTTCTTCATGGTGTTCTTGAGGAAGAAGTGTTCATGCGGCAACCACCAGGTTATGAGAATCTCATCACACCACAACATGTCTGTAAGTTGGATAAAGCTTTGTATGGTTTGAAGCAGGCCCCAAGAGCCTGGTATTCCAGATTGAGTATGTAGTTGCAACGTCTTGGGTTCATACCATCCAAGGCAGATACCTCATTGTTCTTCTTTAATAAAGGCAATGTCACTATCTTTGTGTTGGTTTATGTTGATGATATAATTGTTGCTAGTTCAAGTTCAGATGCCACTACTTGCTTGCTTAAAGATCTTAAGCTGGAATTTGCTCTTAAGGACTTGGGTGATCTTCACTATTTCCTTGGTATAAAGGTAAAGCAAGTTAAAGATGGCATACTTCTCTCATAGGAAAATATACAACTGACATTCTCAGGAGAGTAGGATTGGAAAATTGCAAGCCAGTTAACACACCAATTTCTACCTCAAAAAGGCTTATAGTGGAAAGTGGAGAAGTTCTTGGACCAGAGGATGCAACAAACTATAGGAGTGTTGTAGGTGCCTTGCAGTACTTAACACTCACTCGTCCTGATATATCTTATTCAGTAAACAAGGTATGCCAATATTTACATGCACCTAGAACCACTCATTGGACTGCAGTCAAAAGAATTCTAAGGTATCTCAAGTTCTCAGAAGGTCTTGGTCTCAACATTACCAAGTCTTCTTCTATGCTTGTTCTTGCATACTCACGATCTTTGTTGGGCAGGGTGTGCTGATGATAGAAGATCTACAGGTGGTTTTGCTGTATTTCTGGGAACTAACCTTGTGTCATGGAGTGCAAGGAAACATGACACAGTTTCTAGGTCAAGCACAGAGGCTGAATATAAGGCTCTGGCTAATGCTACAACTGAAGTGATGTGGATACAAACATTACTTTATGAGCTTGGAGTTAAAACTCCACAGGCTGTGAGATTATGGTGTGATAATATTGGTGCAACGTATCTCTCAGCAAATCCTGTTTTTCATGCACGAACAAAACACATTGAAGTTGATTTCCATTTTGTCAGAGAAAGAGTAGCTCGCACTAGTAGAAAAAGGGTCAAATGTGAAGCACAATAGTGCCGGTTTGAATTTCAGCCGGCACTAATGTGTACATTAGTGCCGGTTCGTGGCGGCGATCAATAGCACCGGCTCGTGGCGAACCTTTAGTACCGGTTCATGCCACGAACCGGTACTAAAGAGGCTGTGTCAGCCTCTGGTCAGGCTATTGCCCCACCATCACCATTTAGTGCCGGTTCGTACCACAAACCGGTACTAATGAGGTTATGGCAGTTGTTTTAGTCCCACCTCGCGAAGAGAGAGGGACTAGGAGCGATTTATAAGCCACGAGTGCGAGACGATGAAGAAAAGGCTCAATGCTCACGTTGCTTAGCTTCAAGCCTTCAGGAATATGGTAGACTGCACGGAGCTATGCGCAGTGCAGTTTACACTATTCTGAAAGGCTTGAAGCAAATTAACGAGCATTGCACATCTTTTTTATTTTTAATAACTAATTACAACTCCGGACTTCTTCTGTTATGGCAAAAACTAATTGCACGTCGGCATTTCTTTTTTTAAAACTTTGGTTATAACTCCAGACTTTGACCATCAAGTTTTGCAGAAAAGAAAAAATAGCAGAAAAGAAAAATAGCAGAAAAGAAGAAAAACTATAGCTGGAAAGAAAAAACTATATAAAAAACTACTCATAAATAAATAGAAGAAAATAAATATAGCAGAAAAGAAAAAACTACTCAGAAATAAATAGAAGAAAAAATTAAGCAGAAAAGAAAAAAATTATATTTGCTATTTTTCAATCGTTTACAAAATGACCGTGAAATTGAAAATCACTACAAAATGAACTCTGAAAATGTTGAATTTTGGCAAACTAGATGAAAAACTACTCACAAAAATATAGAAAAAAATAAATACTGTATAACAGAAAAGAAAAAACTATACAAAAAACTACGCAGAAATAAATAGAAGAAAATAAAGCAGAAAAGAAAAAAACTATAAAAAAAATTGGGGCGCTGCCCTGTGGGCCTGCTAGGCCGCAGGCGTGCATGCCTTAAACGCCCAGCAGACTCACAGGGCAGCGCGCAGAATTTAGGCCCACAAGCCTGCTATATAGAGGAGTTCAAAGAGGTAGTCGCGGCTGGGTTTATAAACCAGTGCGGCTGCCCTTCGCCCGACGAGATGGGACTAAACTTTGGGGTGGCAGCGCGAGGCCTTTAGTACCGGTTGGTGGCTCCAACCGGTACTAAAGACCACCCTTTAGTACCGGTTGGAGCCATCAACCGGTACTAAAGGCCTGGCCTCTCCTATATATACAACACTTACGAAAATTTCAGTTACATCTCCCCACTTCTTCGCGTCTCCAACCTCTCCCGACGCGCCGCCAGTCCGTCGTCGCCGCCGCCTTGCGTCACCCGTCGTCCGCCCGCCGCCGCCCGTCGTCGCCGCCATCCGTCATCGTCGCTTGCCGTCGCCCGTACGCCGCCGCCGCCGCCCGTCGTCATCGTCATCATCGCACATGTCCGGCCCAGACGTACTCTCTCGCTCTCGCGTACCAGCATGGCACCTGCCCGTACACACATACACACACACACATTTTTTTACTTATTTTCTGTTTTCTGTTTTTTAGAAAATTTAATTAGATATTAATTAGCTAGGTATGTGAGATTTAAACTAGTTGAATAATTAATATAACTAGTATATTTTTAGTAAGAAAATTGTCGTATCTGAGATTTGATGATCTAATTAAAATATTATTTGTTAATGAGTTTTTCTGTTTATTTAATGTTTTTATATATTTTGAGTTTATATAAATGTTAGATTAATGTCGAATGTTAGATGAATATAGTTAGATATATATTTGAATTGGCTAGATATTAATTAATGTTAGATAGTAATAAGTGTTTAATGTTTCACCTATATGAACATATAGGAAATGTCATCTGACGACGAAAAAGATTTCATTATGTGCGAACACTGTGAAGACCAGCGCGGCCTGTGTGACAGAAATTTCCTTGTTGATGGTAGGCGCTTCATCATCAAGCTGAATGAGACATTCGAAGTGGATACAGTAAGTCACAACGGCAATTATTATTTGAATGCAAAACTTATGCTTCATTTGCTTCAACTTATAATTTTAAAGCATGACTTATGCTTCATTTGCTTCAACTTATAATTTTAAATTTTCACTATTCTACTAGCGCATCCCCTGCCATGCAAGAATTTTTGTCTTGGATAAGATAGGTTTTAGTGCTATAGATGATATGGAGGTAAAGAGAGTTTACTTGAAGGCAGACATGGGTATACTTTCAACGTCAAATTATATAATGGAGACACACACACCCATTTTGAATGCAAAACTTGGCAAGCACTATGCAAGGCTTATGCATTTGAGCCTGATATGGTTATCACCTTTGATATTCGTCCAGGAAGATGATATTGAAGGTAATATAGACATCTGGGTTGATGTGCAAACGCCTCCAGTTCTACCATTATGTGAGTTTTTCTCAACCATGCATGCATATGTTTATGTCTTTGATACAATTTATTCAAAAATAGTTGACAACTAATTTGTATTGTCAGCTTATTTCGGTTCAAGCAAACATGTCCGCGCTTGGTAGACAGGACCTACTACTGCCCGGGGCTCAACTAAACTGCGAGGAGATAAGTCATTATGTTTCATGGCTTGAGGATCTTAATACTGTCAAGACACATTTTTTCCTGAACTTAGAAATGTTAGTACTCAAAACATCGACCAATGGTGATCGTATTGAACTACGGTCACATCTATAATCGAAAGATGGTAAGATTTTAACTATTTGTCCTTAATTAGTGCATCTTTTGCATACATTATTTTTGAAGCTAAACTTTCATTGCTTAGTATATTAATTACTATACGATGTTCTTCAACAGGGACTTCCGATGACAGTTGTGCCTCAGTGGATCGAAACAAAAGGTCGCATGTCAATGGTTAGCTTCGACCAAGATTTCCTACATTGCACATGAGTGCATTCAGGTTTTCTGAAAGCGAAGAATGCTTAATAGTGAAAGATTGGAGCAAAATTGTTAACGATCGCAGAGAAGTACTAGGGGGCAGCAAGGAGAAGCGCAACCCAAGATTAGGAGACAGATTCATCTGCATGCTCCAAAGATGATGAATCAGGAGAGCTATACATGTTCTAGCTATTCTACCAGAGAGGGAGCAGCAGGAGTAGCTAGTTCATGCTCTTAATTAGTACTTGTCATCTTTCATGCATGTCCGTATTGTCCTGAACTTCGATGTTGGTGATGATTATGTTGAACTCGATGATATCTTTGCTTCTGTTACAAAGTGAATGTTTCTTCTTTAAGCTAGCCAGTGTTGGTGATGATTAGATAGCTAGCGGTAATGACTATGACTAAAATAGTGGTAATTAATGACGACTACGATGATTTTTAGCGCGCTAAAGTTTATTTATTTATTAATATGCGATGATGATGATGATGATGATGACGACGATTGCAACTCATTATAACGTAAAACAATCCTAAATTAAATTGATAACACAAATTTAATTGAAAAATAAAAAATAAAACAAAAATCCACAAACATTTAGTACCGGTTGGTGTTACCAACCGGTACTAAAACTCCGACCCCGGAGCTGGCTCGTGCCACGTGGTTTCCCTTTAGCACCGGTTCATGCTGAACCGGTACTAAAGGGGGGGGGGGGGCTTTAGTGCCCACACTTTAGTGCCGGTTACGGAACCGGCACTAAAGGGCCTTACGAACCGGTGCTATTGCCCGGTTCTGCACTAGTGTCGAAAGCTTCTGGAGATTCGGTTTATTCCCACAGGAGATCAACTCGCAGATGGTTTCACAAAACCCCTTACCGAGAGAAGGTTGAATGATTTTAAGTACAATCTTAACCTTGGCAAAGCTCCTTGAGGTTTAGATTGAGGGGGAGTGTTGGAATAGACGTATAGGAGTTGTATAGGGATAGGAGTTTGTTTAAATTCTGTACTTCATCTCTATCCTTTCTTCTCCTTCTCGATCTCCTTGTAACGGCCGTTCTGGTCGATCTCCTGATCGTTCCCTCGATCTCCTCCTGTAACTTGTATGCCAAGGCTTTGCCTAATATATACATGCGGCCTGACACAAAGGGTTTTACGCTTCCCATATCGTTTCACATCACTCACTCTTCCCCATGGATTTCGCCAGCTGTCGGGACGATGGGGGGATGAGGAGTCACGTGGGGCGCAGTAGAGCTCGCCACCTTCTTGCACTTTTCAATATTGCTATTTGTGATGCACGCTCAGCCGTAACGGACCATGCGTTGCGGAGGGTTGCGGCCCGGGGGGGGGGGGGGGGGGATGGAGCCAACGTCGGGTAATCGTGGTGAAGGGTTGTTCACTAGTGCATCCATGTCTATCGGCGGTTGAGCCGACAAGGTGCTGACTTAGGCAGCGTCTGGATAACGAGGCGGGAGGCGTAAGATCCTGCAACGCATCGATGGGATGGGACATGGGGGTCATTGTATAGTCCATGGCGTCGTCAACAGGGGTAGCGGGCGCTGGAAGCGTTGCTACGGCGAGGCAGGACGACACCCTCGCCTGCATGAAGGAGCTAGAACAGAAATGCCCGTCACGCCAAAGTCGTTTGCGGGATGGGTGCACCCCAACATATCCCCCTTCCTCCAAATACGAAGGACACAGGGCTCGTTTTGGGGTGCTCTCAGACAATTTTCAGTGATGGGATCCGGGTTGATGACTTTCACATAGTGCTATTTTGCGCGTCATTCGCCAAAACGACAGTTATTATGGTGTTTGACCCGTTTCAGCGACTCTGCTAGATTGGCTCTAAGTTTTGCAAGTAGAGTGAGTTGTATGAAAGAGCCGTCCTTTTGCTAAATACAACCTCCGTTCCAAATTATTTGTCCTAGATTTGTCTAAATACAGATATATCTGACATTAGACAAATTTAAGACAAATAATTTAGAACGGAGGAAGTATATATCAGGCTACCGTATGTATGGATTCTTCCCATTTGCCATTTTTACTCGCTAGTTGTACAAAAGATTCCTGGCGATGATGATTACCGTCACAGCTCACAGACATATGTATTCTCAGCTTTCTCTTTCTCGCAAAAAAATAAATAAAATCCCAGCTTTCTCTAAAAGCTTTAATGCTCATATAAATAGATCATTGTAAGTTAATTGTGACGCCAACGCTAACTATTTGCGTGCTGGATATCATCATTTGCATGTGTCATGTCTCTGTGTTGGAACCTTAATGTACTACTGCATATTTTAGTGAGATCCCTCTTTCACAAAGTTGATGTTTAAACTCTTGCGTACGTCCACTGAGCCAAACCAGGCCAGTGAGCAATGCACATTTGTCACTTGTCCAAATCCTTCCAGATCGGGTGATAAATCTTATGCTTGTCAGTTTGCTCACTTTGATGCAGTGACGCATAGAATTTAGCCCCTGGTCATTCTTTAGAGGCAAGTGATGACATACAAAATTCCAGCCACAAAGATACTGCGTACGTCCATACGATCTCCTATCCTCACCTGTCTCCGAGACACTGTGGTAGAGATAGAGAGGGGAATGGGAGGAAAAGCTGAGGCGCCTTTTGTGTATGTGCTTTGTCAGCACATGCATTCTACTCTCTACTTACCAAGCCAACAACACCTTTTTCTTTGCCACCACAAAATCCACTTTGGACCCAAAAAAATGGAGTCCCCCAAAGAGAAAGAGAAAGGGAAAGGGAAAGAGGAAGAGAGATAAACATACGCAGCCCTCCCCAACAAGAAAGGCACAAATTCATACACCGAAATCCGTTCCTCCTTCACCCCTAACCCCTAGCTGCTAGCCTGCTCAAAAGATGAACACTCATTCACCAATACTATAAAGCAGCACCACAGCGACCACTTGCTCTGCAGTGGCACCTCGTCTATATCTACACATCTCGCTCGCCGTCTTTGTCCGCACATCCTCTGAGCTAGATATCAGCCGGCTGCACGTACGTACTGCTTGCTCTGCCGTACCGTTGCTAGCTGCGTCCATCGGATCGGTTGGAGCTAGCTAGGTAGCTATTGGCGGTTGCTCGACATGAGGGCCGGGGGGTGCACGGTGCAGCAGGCGCTCACGGCGGAGGCGGCGGGAGTTGTGAAGCAGGCTGTGAGCCTGGCGCGCCGGAGGGGGAACGCGCAGGTCACGCCGCTGCACGTGGCCAGCGCGATGCTGGCGGCGCCGGCGGGGCTCCTGCGCGCGGCGTGCCTCCGGTCGCACTCGCACCCGCTGCAGTGCAAGGCGCTGGAGCTGTGCTTCAACGTCGCCCTCAACCGACTGCCGGCCTCCGCCGCGGTCGCCTCCTCGCCGCTGCTCGGCGGCCACGGCCACCACCACTACTACCCGCCGTCGCTCTCCAACGCGCTCGTCGCGGCCTTCAAGCGCGCGCAGGCACACCAGCGGCGCGGGTCCGTCGATAGCCAGCAGCAGCCGGTGCTCGCCGTCAAGATCGAGCTCGAGCAGCTCGTCGTCTCCATCCTCGACGACCCCAGCGTCAGCCGCGTCATGCGCGAGGCCGGCTTCTCCAGCACGCAGATCAAGGCCAACGTCGAGCAGACCGTGTGCAGCACCACCACCACGGCGGCCACCAACACCAATCCCCACCAGAACCCTAACCCTAGCAGCACGGCCACCACAAGCAAGCATCAAGAAACCTCCAAGGCCAAGCTCCCACTCGGCCAGGCGCGCGACGAGGACGCTGCCGCCGTGCTCCACTGCCTGGCCGGCAGGAGCAAGACGAGGGTCGTGGTCGTGGCTGAGAACACTGCCGCGGCGGAGGCCACGGTGCGCGCGGCCATGGACAAGGTCAAGAGAGGCGACGCCAAGCACGACGCCCTACGGAGCGCGCAGGTGGTCAGCCTCCGCGTGTCTTCGTTCCGGGAGATGCCGAGGGAGGAGGCGGAGCGGCGGCTGGGCGAGCTGCGGTGCCTCATCAAGAGCCGAGGGCATGTCCTGCTGGTGGTGGAGGACCTCAAGTGGGCGGCCGAGTTCTGGAGCGGCCACGTCCAAGGCGGCCGGAGAGGGTACTACTGCCCCGTGGAGCACGTGGTGACCGAGGTGCGCGCCCTGGCGTGCGCGGTCGGCGGCGAGCACGGGCTCTGGCTCGTCGGGTTCGGGAGCTACCAGACGTACACGAAGTGCAGGGCGGGGCAGCCGTCGCTGGAGAACCTGTGGGGGCTCCAGACGCTCACCGTCCCCGCCGGCAGCCTCGCGCTGAGCCTCACCTGCGCCTTGGACGACAGGTAAATCCGGCCGTCCCGATCTAAAGCTGTTACGTTTCCCAGGGCGCATCAGTATGTGAATGTCCCTGTCACTTCAGGTGGAGGAATCAGCCCGAACAAGACGTGTCTCTGACAATTCGTTGCTGGGCAAGTAGCCTAGCTAGCTGCTGCCTGCTAGTAGTAGTTCTCAGTTGTCTTGTAGCACTGACTCTCTGGTCTCTGCCCCGGCCTGCAATGTGGCTTTCACGCTTTGCTGAGGCAGGCTGCTATGAGCGTGAGCGACCGATCAGTGAAAGCTTGCGCCTTTTGCGTGCTTTCCTGGCAAAAGCTTTAGGGCCGTAGCTAGCGCTTCTCAACAGTAATCTTCAATTTGTTTGCCCAACTAATCAATCTTACTAGCATCATAGTCGATTGGATTAGCTGAGGACATGTCGATCGATGGGTGAGGTGAGGTGACAGTGGAATCTTATTCCGTTTGTTCTTTCTTTGTGCAGTGCACTAGGCGCAGTCAATCAGTCCATGAAAGCGAGCTCCGACATGGATGGGAACGGACCGGTGCCCCGCTGGCCGCTTTTGGGCGGCGCCCAGCTGACCTCCAGATGCTGCGGCGATTGCTCCGGCGTCAGGATTGACACCAAAGCCGCATTGCCGCCCTCCTTCGTGTCCTCCTCCACCATCCCATCCTGGCTCCAGCATTGCCGCGACCAGGTACTACTATATACCCTAGTACTGTACTACTCGAGTGTCCAATCATCATCATATATAAACCTTGATGATGCATGTTCCTTAATTAGTTTCTCCGATCCAATCTTATTTTGATCTTCATCACTGACCTTTGTGTTTGCATCTGCAGGAGCCTACGCATGTCATGGATCTAAGCAGGAACTGGAGCTCCATCTGCAGCAAACCATCTCAGCGGATGACGCTGCACTTCTCGGCACCCGTGTCTCCGGCTTCCTCCATTTCCTCGTACGAGCATGGCCACCAGCCTCGCCAGTCGTGGCTTCTCGCCGATCTCGACGGCAAGCATCCATGGAAACCCAAGTGCGAGGCCGACGAGAAGGTCTCGTCGCACGACTCGGGCGCTTCCAACGGCTCCGTGGAGGTGGAGTGCCGTTCCAGGTTCAAGGAGCTCAACGCCGAGAACCTCAAGCTTCTTTGCGCAGCATTGGAGAAGGAGGTGCCGTGGCAGAAGGAGATCGTCCCTGAGATCGCGAGCACCGTCCTCCAGTGCCGGTCAGGGATCGCCAAGAGGCGCGACAAGTCGAGGTCGACCGACGCCAAGGAGGAGACGTGGATGTTCTTCCTCGGAGGCGACGCCGACGGCAAGGAGAGGGTGGCCAGTGAGCTCGCCAACCTCGTCTTCGGCTCGCGCAAGAACTTCGTGTCCATCAAACTCGGCGCTTCCTCGACGTCCGCATCCTGCTCCACCGAGGAGCACAGGAGCAAGCGGCCCCGGACGTCGGCGGCGAGCGAGGGCGAGGCCTACCTAGAGCGGCTCTACGACGCCGTCTCCGAGAATCCGCACCGTGTCATTCTCATGGATGACTTCGAGCAGGCCGATCAGTACTGCCAGGTCGGCATCAAGGAAGCCATCGACAGCGGGGTGATACGGAGCCAAACCGGCGACGAGGTCGGCGTGAGCGACACCATCGTAATCCTTTGCTGCGAGAGCTTCGACTCCAAGTCTAGAGCTTGCTCGCCGCCAACCAAGCAGATAAACCCGGAGACCAAGGAGAAGCACACGGTTGATCATGATCACAAAGAAGCTGAGACCTCCTCGTCCTGCTTTGATTTGAACATCAACATAGAGAGTGAGCATGCGGATGAGCGTGATGTCTGCCTGCTCACGGCGGTCGACCGGACGCTGTTCTTCAGAAGACATGAGGACTTGTGATTGTGCACATGAAGGATCCATGGATGTGTTCATCAGGGGATTTCTGATGGGGGAAAAAGCTAGGTTAACTACATGTATGATTAGCTCTTCTTTCCGTTTGTTTCTTCGTTCAAAACTTGTAGTTTCTTTCTCTGTGGTTTGGTTTTTGGGATACCAGGGTTTAAGGATTGGATCGATGGCATATTAAATGGAGGTGATGTAAATTTGTTCTGGTGATATCAATGTGTTTCCATCTACTCTACGTCTGGGTATTGTGCACACCAGCACTTTGACGTGTAAGCTGTATTCTAGTGTAAAAATGTTGCTATATATATGGAGTTGGAAGGCATAGTGTCGGTCATATATGACTTTATATGACTTTATCGTTGCTGATATGTCGTTTTTTTAAATTGTCAGTCTATTGATGTTTGGCTGTGTGCATCTTAGTTATGCAAAGGCCGGGGCTCCCATCGCGTGGAACGACATTAGGGATGTCTGGTCCTGACCGACGAGGGTTCCACTCTAACTCTGTCTAGTTCTTCGTGCCTAGTTCTAGGACGTCCTGTTGCTCCTATGGTGGTGGTGAGTCTATCATGGATGCCGAGGCGATGACCCCGGATGGTGACGCTTCGCTTAGCTCTATAGTGAGCAATGTGTCTGCGGTGTTGGGGCCTTCACTTGGCTATGGGGGTAGCGAGGGGAGGGGTGGTGGTGATCATCGCGTTATCGTGGCTTCGGCGTTGTGGCTTCCTGGTCTGAATCTGGAGTTCTCGTGCTGGCCATTCGGCTCCTCCTTCATGTAGGGTTGGGTTCGATGGTGCCTATCATTCCATTGGTGAGGATCCAGGTGAAAGCTCCGTGTTTTGGCGTCGGCAACAGTGATGCTTGTGTGGGTGTCACTCACCCCTTGGGCATTCTTGTGGGTTTCTCTCCATGTCTGGAGTCCAGGTGAAAATCCTAATCCGTCGACTCGGGCTCGGCGGCGACGACACTTTGTGTCATTACCCTCTTGGGGGCGTCTTCAGGGAACTAAGGTACCACCCGGGTGTTGTGCGTCGATGTCTTCGTTCTTGCCTTGATCCTGGTGTGAAGCTTCTTTAGGTCTGATGTGGTGTGAATCCATTGGTCTCCTCGTGGTCATAGTTCTCGTTCTTTGTGACCTCTCGTTGCATCAGAGCTCCATGACCCAGAGTGAGATGGCAGATGCTTGCCCTCCCCGACGATTGCTTGGTATGTTCGGTGCATTAGGGTCCGGTAGTTTTCCCAGGCGGTGCGGTTCTGTCCCGGTTCGGTAGTCTAGCTCGTCTCATGTTAAGTGTGGTGACTCATGTTTTCTTGTTTGGATTCGGGTTGGTGGTGTTCTCGTTGTTCTCTCGGTTACCGTGTTTATCTTCTGACTCATTTGTATGGGAATTTTTCCACCACCATGTATCGTTTTGGCCGTTTGGACTTTATAAATAAAGCTGAAGGAAAGTTTGTTTTGAGAGAAGTAAGCACCGGATATATGTTCGCATATCGAATATATGTTGTCGTATCCCTGGTACACGAATCTCCTAGCAGAAATGACTGAGAAATCCGTCCGCTTGCCACCGAAAGTTTTGGCAGAGGTTCATTTTGGGTCGACCATGTTCACAAGATCAATAATTTTATTCAGAAACGAGGGTTCAGTGTGCTAACAACATTTACTCATCAGTACGTTTATACATTTATACCAAGGAAGAAGAGTTCTCTTCGCTGAATTGTGTTTTTCATCATGTGTGTAAGTTTGCTACTATAGTGTACACACATATATATAGTCCTCGGATCTCCGAAAATTGTTTTTGGAGGCTGAGCTCCATGGAGCCCTCCTTTTGCAAAATTCAAAATTCATCAAAATTCTTATTTTTACATTTCAAAAAATTCTAGAAAAATACAGATATATATGGAGGTATAATGTACATGTATGTAAATTTTCAGGACAAAGTCGTTAAAATTAGGGATGTGCAAAAAACAAAAACAAATATGAGGCTTTTCAACACATGATACCATTCACCCTCAAAGTCCAGAAATTTGACTTTTTTGAACAGGTCACATTTCAAGGTATTTCATCCTGAATTTTTACACACATGTACATTTCATCCTTGTATACTTAAATATTTTTTTCATATTTTTGGAACAAAAAGTTTGATTTTTGATTTTCTTTTTTCAAAAATAAAAGGCTCCAAGTCGGTCACCAAAATGCCCTACTCTCGGATCTCTCATTAGTCATCACTACAACTGATGATCGCTAGAGGGCTTAAAGCATGGTAGCTCGGTAGTATACTTATAATGTAACTATATGCACTAAAAGATGTGATGACAGTACTTAACTAGAGCTACATATGTATCTCAAGTACTAGACTGAGAGTGGTTTATGATGGCTTGGGGATCCAAGGATACGATCGAGAGCTAGGCTTGATCCCTTAGATCTCTTTTGCATGACGCATCATGATATGCTACGTACATACGTATACGCCTAATGGCAGAAAAGGCCTAGACAGCCAAGCAAGCCATACATATCATGACGATGTGCTCTCTTTAGCGTTCTACCACCTCTTTTCTCTTTTCTTCCTTCTTTTGGTGCGTCTTTTCGTAAGGCAAAATATCCAAAAGGGCAAATACTCATTTGATCAGCATGGAAGCTAGGTAGATCATATGGACTGGTCAAGAAAAGATGTGGCAAGGAGAAGAGAATAGTATACTACCATGCATGGGACGGTAGCAACCAAAACTTATGTCTTGTGTGGGTCAGCAAGAGATGAGTGAATGATAATCCCGAGGTAAGCCTGGATACCGCGAGACCGGCCGCAGGTCTTGCCTACTTTTAGGAAAGCCACACGACTCTCAGTATAGCTTGCTTTATATAGAGCTTTAATTCAGCAAGATGATGTTTTGTCAAGAAAGTGGAACTTGTTGTATGATTAAATTTTGCGTCCAAGGTCCCTACAAGAAAAAAAATTGTGCTTGCACGGTACTCTTTATGTTCAAAACTACATTGCATGTTAGTATTCGTTAGCAAAGCCACACATAGAGAACAGGGTGTCACCCTGTTGGCTAAGCTCGCACAGAACGTGCTAGCCCACCAGCAGAGTGGCGCTAGTGTTTTTCGATAAAGAGCGCTTTTATTAACTCAGAATGTAGGATCAAGTGGATACGAAACATAATGAGTGTCACCCAGCCTTTGTATAGCTAAGATGCACACACTAGTAGAAAAAGGGTCACTTGTCCCGGTTCATAAGGCCCATTTGTCCCGGTTCGGGAACCGGGACTAAAGGGTCGGTACTAAAGCCCTATACCTTTAGTCCCGGTTCTTATACCAACCGGGACAGATGGGGTTCCACGTGGCCGCTGCGGCTTGCCCTGGCAGGGGGGCCTTTTGTCCCGGTTGGTAGCACCAACCGGGACCAATAAGCAATAAGCTACCACGTGTCGGCAGTTCAGGGGTTAGGGTTTTTGTTTATTTTACGAAGGGGGTTGGGGTTTTTGGGGGGTTTTGTAGGGTTAATTTAGGTGTTTCATATATTGTGTTAGCTAGCTAATTAATAGAGAGAAGTGTCCTCTCTTATCTCCGTGCTTGGTCAACGCTACGTACTATACGTATAGAGAGGACTCGACACGCTAGCTAGTAAGCAAATGAAGGAAACCATTAAGTCTGTAAGATTGTCATGAACATATGCATACAGAGAGAAGTGATATCGACCTCTCCTTCTCCGAGAGATTGGTCGAACAACAAGTTTTCGTATATCTATCCGACGCTACTGGCTACATATATACAATATAAGATCTCTTACAATATAATCCCCTAAATATATGAACTCAGGTTTCACATGGTATTTTCCGTCTTTATTGATCACGTGGTCAAGAAAGAATCCCGCCAATTCCTCTTGAATTGCTCGCATGCGACCTGGTGCTAGGAGTTCATCCCGCATCTGAAACATCTAATTTGAAGAAGGGGGTCAATACATATATATGAATGAATGAAACTCAACACAAATGATGGTAATAAAATAAAATTGTGAATATTATTGCTTACGCACTTCTAACTGTTTGTTAGAGTAGCACCGCTCACAGGTCGTGTGGCGGATGGACTCGCAAACGTAGTATCCACAGTAATTATTCCCGGCTTCCTGCCACAACCACTTTACAAGAAATAGAGGTCAATCAAACTGATAAGCAAGCATGCTAAATGGTATTGATGAAACTAGCGCTTGAATCACTAGGAGATGCGCGGAACTAGCTAGTAGTACTTACTTCCGGGTGTGTAAATCGCAGCTTCCCCGGCAGCCCCGGAGCTTTTGCGGTGAATTTTTTCCAAACCCTGCGAGACAAAAAAAAACAATTACTTGATATCAGGAAATGAACAAAGTTGTCGATATGGTGCGATAATGATCGATTTAACTTACTTATCGAGCATTTCAGTCATGTCCGCATACTCCTGGGGATCTTTTCGTCTCCAGTCTAAGACGGTTATTCAAGCTTAATCTCTAGGAGAATATAGTGGAAGCTGCGCATGCATGCATAACTCATCAATTACATTACTATAACCTCGACTAATAAGGGAAACCAAATATGCACAAGACAGTAACACTCACTTGAAGTTGTAAGGAAAGAGTTTTATATCTTTGTTTTGATTTTATACCAACGATCGTAGCAAGTTGGCCTCGGTATCTTTGGCATGAAATTTAACCGTATATTCATCTATGAGATTTGTGTTAATGAACCCAATATCACCGGTTTGTCTTTTCTTCAATTCGGCGATCTTCAATCTGCATAATATAGTGAGGTTAATTATATATACGTGCAATGAAAGAGCAGAGCTATATATAGAGACTTAATGACAGAAGCAGTACTTACAGACAGTAGCAAGTGACCGTTATTTATCGAGGGCCTTTTGATTGCAAAACTGGAAGAACTCCTCAAATGGAACAGACAACAGCTCAATTCCAACGAGGTCATGCTCCTCTTTAACTCTTAGCGTCAAAGTATCCTTCCCCCCAGACTCTCTGCAGGTTTCCATGTACCAGTCATGGAATCTTTGCATCATCGTTGTTAGAGATCTTTCATCTTTGACGAGAGGCTTCCCGTAATGGTATTTGTGTTCGTCCACCTCCATTGTATCATAATGTACATCGTCGGGCAGTTAATCTCCAAGATTGGTACCGGGCAAAATCTCCGGATGATTAGCGATGATATCGCTAGACACCTTGAGCGGGGGGCACGATTGGTTCGCTTGTTCGCCGAGCTGGGCAATTTTTTTCCCAGCTCATCGTTCTGCTAACCTTCAATCACTGATAGTACTTCCCGACCACTCCGCTTCGATAAATGACCTTTCAATAATGCGATCATAGTTGGATTGCGGCGGAGAAGGTGGTGGTCGCTTCAGGGCATCAATAGTGCGCTTCACTTTCACCGGATCTATCTTCTCCTCAAAAGGTGGATGTTTCTTTGCTTTCACCGCTTCAAAGAAGTCCCTCACTTCTGCTTTACAGATCTTCGCGTTTTTCTCGTCGCTCCTCTCGTATGGCAACTTCTCTAGAGGCTTGAGAGATGGACCGAATCTGTATTGCCTCCCGCCTCTGGTTGTACTGCTAGATGCCGGAGCAGACGGAGCGGCTGCGGCTGTCTTCTTTCCTTGCTTACGAGGCGGAGGAGAAGGACTACGACGCGCCGAAGCAGCTGGAGCGGAGGCGGGTCTCTTTCGCCCTTGCCTACGAGGTGGAGAAGGAGGAGGTTTGCTGCTCGGGCGCGCTGGCGCAGGCGGAGAAGGAGGCGGAGTGCCGCCACGCGCCGGAGAAGGAGGCGGAGTGCCCTGATCACTCGCCGGAGGAGGAGGCGGAGGAGGAGGCAGAGGAGGAGGAGGAGGCGGAGGCGTTTAGTTCGGAAGGTTGATGAGCTCCTTCCGCCATAGGCATGGATTCTTCAGAGCAGAACCCAGCCGAGTCTCCCCTTCACCGGTAGGGTGGTCAAGCTCGAGGTCCTCAAATCCCTCCGTTATTTCATCCACCGTCACCCTAGCATATCCTTCTGGAATTGGACGGCAGTGGAAAGTTGCCCCGGGTTTAGGAGGTCGAATAGAGCCGACAACCGCCTTGACTTTGAAGTTCTGCCATTGCGTCATAAGGTGGCAATGTTGAGATCCATGATAGCATCCACGGGGTAGCTAGAAGGAGCCGTGAAGACAGGCTCCTGAAGTAGCTCGGTGGAAGCCACGTTGCTTCTCCACTGAGATGGCGGGGTAGCTTCGGGGGTAGCTTCGGCAAGTCGCTTGTTGTGAACTACTTCTCGTTCCTCTAGCGCTTGTACCCTTGCGTGCAGCGTCTGCAGTTGGTTCTGCTCCACTTTCTTCTTCCTCTGCCGACGTTTGTAACCGCCTGCGTCGGGAAACCCAGCCTTCCACGAAACGGAGCCTAGTGTGCCTCATGTCCGTCCAGGGTGCTCAGGATTCCCGTGGGCCATTGTGAGCTCGTCGTTCTCTCTGTCGGGAACGAACGTCCCTTCCTGCACTGCGGTGATATACTCCTGAAGCTTCGTGACGGGTATTCGCAGTTGCTCGTTCGTCCAAATGCAATTCCCTGTTTCAGGGTCCAAGGTTCTCCCAACCCCGAAGAACCAAGTCCTTGAACGGCCTAGCCAGTTGAATGTCTCTGGTTCGACCCCTTTATCAAGCAGGTCATTCTCAGCCTTGTCCCACAATGGCCGGGCTTTGAGGTAGCCACCTGACCCCGTGCGATGGTGAAGCTCCTTCTTCGCAGCATTTATCTTGTTTGTTGCTGACATCTTCTTACTCTTGTCCGATGTCTTGTGGGCCACAAATGTGGGCTAGTGATCTCTGATCTTCTCAAACCAGTCGGTGAATTCTGGAGTCTTGTCTTTGTCGACAAACTTTGTTTTCAGCTCATTCTTCCACCTCATGAATAGATCCGCCATCTTCTTAAGATCATGAGCCTTGACCAATGGCTCTATAACTGGCTTCTCCGGATCCTCCTCTGGTGATAGGGTGAAATTTACCTTCAGCTCGGTCCAAAGATCATCTTTCTGCCTATCGTTGACATAATACACCTGAGGGTCTTCCTCCTTAGGCTTATACCATTGGTGGATGCTGATCGGGATGATGTCCTAACAAGAACCCCGCACTGAGCGGAAAATGATTCCTTGGTCCGGATGGGTGCAATCGGTTGGCCATCGTGCGCGATTTCTGTGATCGTGAACCTTTCATCCTAGCGCAACCTTTTCTTCGGGCCTCGTCTCGTTACCGAAGTTTGGCTCGATCCGGAGGGCTATAAAAGAAGAAAGAAGAGTTAATATATGTACATACCAAAACAATTAATGCATCAATTAGCTAGTCAACACAGGCTTAATTAATATATATACTTCGCCGGACTTTGCAACAGCTCCCTCCTCCGTTCGGTCACCGGAGCCGTCGTCACGGTTTCCTTCTTCCACCGACATTCGGTCACCGGAGCCATCATAATCATGTCCCTCCTCCTCCATTGTTCGATCACTATAGCCTGCTTCTTCACCATGTCCTTCCAGACCATTGTTGTCATTAAGATAAGACAAGACATCAGCTCCGCCTGCAATTATGTCCCCCAACACCTGTTCTGCTTCCTCGTCTCGTCCGTGCTCCATTGTTTCTGCAAATATTACAACATGGCAATTATTATAGAAACATGACAGCAGGTGGATATATTAGTGGCAAACGTAGACCTAGCTAGCTAATCACAACAAGGAATCATATTAGTGACCTCGACGCTTCTCTAGGGTTTGGGGTGGCCTCGGCAACGCTTATAGGGTTCGGGGTGGCTTCGGCAACAACGCTCTTTTAACTTGGTAAATTTGGGTGGCCTCGGCAGCGCTTCTAGGGTTTGGGCCGGACCGCCTGTCTCATGATTGTCCGACGCTCGGACCGACAAGGGATTTAACAAAATGGCGCCATTCTGGATGTGCAGAAAATTGTCTAGTGTCAAAGGATTCAACAAAACCATGTCTTCATCATTAGGCGAAAGTAACAGGCGCATGGTGGTACGAAGTTCTCCAAAGTTGTTCTGGAACGGAGTCCCGGATAGGATAATTCGTACAAAAAGACAAATTATCCTATCCGGGACTCCGTTCTAGAATAACTTTGGAGAGCTTTGATACGTCTCCAACATATCTATAATTTTTGATTGCTTCATGCTATATTATCTATTGTTTTGGACTATATTGGGCTTTATTTTCCACTTTTATATTACTTTTGGGACTAACCTATTAACCGGAGGCCCAGCCCAGAATTGTTGTTCCTATTTTAGTGTTTCAAAGAAACGGAATATCAAACGGAGTCCAAACGGAATGAAATCTTCGAGAACGTGATTTTCTCATCAGATAAGATCTAGGAGACTTGGACCCTCCGTCAAGAAAGCCACGAGGCAGCCACGAGGGTGGAGGGCGCCCCCCTAGGGCGCGCCGCCTGCCTCATGGGCCCCCCGAAGCTCCACCGACGTAGTCCTTCCTCCTATATATACCTACGTACCCCCAACAGATCAGATACAAAGCCAAAAACCTAATTCCACCGCCGCAACTTTCTGTATCCACGAGATCCCATCTTGGGGCCTGTTAGGAGCTCATGGGAAGGATTCCACCACGGAGGGCTTCTACATCATCATCATAGCCTCTCCGATGAAGTGTGAGTAGTTTACCTCGGACCTTCGGGTCCATAGTTAGTAGCTAGATGGCTTCTTCTCTCTTTTGGATCTCAATACAATGTTCTCCCCTCTCGTGGAGATCTATTCGATGTAATCTTCTTTTTATGGTGTGTTTGTTGAGACCGATGAATTGTGGGTTTATGATCAAGATTATCTATGAGCAATATTTGAATCTTCTCTGAATTCTTTTATGTATGATTGAGTTATCTTTGCAAGTCTCTTTGAATTATCCATTTGGTTTGGCCAACTAGATTGGTAGTTCTTGCAATGGGAGAAGTGCTTGGCTTTGGGTTCAATCTTGCGGTGTCCTTACCAAAGGATGTAAAGGGTTGCAAGGCACGTATTGTATTGTTGCCATCGAGGATAACAAGATGGGGTATTTATCATATTGCATGAATTTATTCCTCTACATCATGTCATCTTGCTTAAGGCGTTACTCTGTTTTCATTAACTTAATACTCTAGATGCATCTTTGGATAGCGGTCGATGAGTGGAGTACTAGTAGTAGATGCAAGGTGAGTCGGTCTACTTGTCTCGGACGTGATGCCTATATACATGATCATACCTAGATATTCTCATAACTATGCTCAATTACATCAATTGCTCAACAGTAATTCGTTCACCCACCGTAAAATACCTATGCTCTTGAGAGAAGCCACTAGTGAAATCTATGGCCCCCGGATCTATTTTCATCATATTAATCTTCCTACGCTTTATTATTGCTTTGCTTTTTTACTTTGCTTTTTACTTTTCACTTTGCATCTTTATACCAAAAATACCAAAAATATTATCTATCATCTCTATTAGATCTCACTCTAAGTAAGTGACGTGAAGGGATTGACAACCCCTATTCGCGTTGGTTGCGAGGAGCTATTTGTTTTGTGTAGGTACGAGGGACTTGGCGTGGCCTCCCGGATTGATACCTTGGTTCTCAAAAACTGAGGGAAATACTTACGCTACTCTGCTGCATCATCCTCTCCTCTTGGGGAAAACCAACGCAAGCTCAAGGCGTAGCAAGAAGGATTTACAGGCGCCCGTTCTTTGGGGAGTCTATGCAAAAGTCAACATACCAAGTACCCATCACAATACCTTATCTCTCGCATTACATTATTTGCCATTTGCCTCTCGTTTTCCTCTCCCCCTCTTCACCCTTGCCGTTTTATTCACCCCCTCTCTTCCATTTGCCTTTTTCTCGCTTGCTTGTCGTTATGGCTAGTCCTCTTTCTGCTCCTTTGTCCCCCGAGTTTGAGGTTCTTCACTTCAAAAAAAAAAACAAGGAGAGAACTTAAAGGATGCTTGGTTTAGAATGATGGAATCTTATCGTAATTGCACCCTAGAAGTAAATTTCAGAATTTTGCTTTGCAACTTTTATGTTGGTCTTAATATGTCTCATAGACAACTTTTGGTTTGCGTTGCCAAAGGCAATTTTATTGAAATTGATCCCAGTATCGCGCATGAAATTATAGAAGGTATAGTAGGGACTCTACCTCAACAAAAGGGACCTCATCATACCCAAGAGGAAACACAAGTTTTTGAGAAAATTTGTGAAGTAACTAAAATTTTACAAAAGTCTCTTGAACCTCTTAAGAGTGTTAGCGGGAATCTCCATCGTATGAATATGTTGATTACTCTTTGCAATAAGCGGTTGGACTCTTTAGATCTTAAGATTTCTGAATATGAAGGGAAGCATAAAGAACCTCCCGGATTCGAGCATAATGTCGCTAAAAGAATTAAGAATCAAGATGACAATACCTAGATCTATCCTCGCTTTTATGCCTAGCTAGGGGCGTTAAACGATAGCGCTTGTGGGAGGCAACCCAGTTTTTTTTTAGTTTTTTTTTGTTTAGGAATAAATAATCCATCTACCTTCTATTTAGATGTGGTTTTATGTTTTAATTAGTGTTTGTGCCAAGTTAAACCTATAGGATTTTCTTGGATAATAGTTATTTGATCTTGCTGTAATTTCCAAAAACTTTCGGTTCACGAAAACAATTGTTAAAAATCACCAGAACGTGATAAAATAGTGATTCTAATTGATGCTGATCAATAAACAAATTGCCTAGGTCTTACTATTTTGGATGAATTTTTGGAGTTCCATAAGTTTGCGTTAGGTACAGATTACTACAGACTGTTCTGTTTTTGACAGATTCTGTTTTTCGTGTGTTGTTTGCTTATTTTGATGAATCTATGGCTAGTAAAATAGTTTATGATCCATAGAGAAGTTGGAATACAGTAGGTTTAACACCAATATAAATAAAGAATGAGTTCATTACAGTACCTTGAAGTGGTCTTTTGTTTTCTTTCGCTAACAGAGCTCACGAGATTTCTGTTGAGTTTTGTGTTGTGAAGTTTTCAAGTTTTGGGTGAATTTTTTTGATGGATTATGGAACAAGGAGTGGCAAGAGCCTAAGCTTGGGGATGCCCATGGCACCCCCAAGATAATCCAAGGACACCAAAAAGTCAAAGCTTGGGTATGCCCCCGGAAGGCATCCCCTCTTTCGTCCACTTCCATCGGTAACTTTACTTGGAGCTATATTTTTATTCACCACATGATATGTGTTTTGCTTGGAGCATCTCGTATTATTTGTGTCTTTGCTTGTTAGTTTACCACAATCATCCTTGCTGTACACACCTTTCGAGAGAGCCATACATGAATTGGAATTTGTTAGAATACTCTATGTGCTTCACTTATATCTTTTGAGCTTGATAGTTTTGCTCTAGTACTTCACTTATATCTTTTAGAGCATGATACGTCTCCAACGTATCTATAATTTATGAAGCATTCATGCTATATTATTATGTGTTTTGAATGATTATGGGCTTTATTATACACTTTTATATTACTTTTGGGACTAACCTACTAACCGGAGGCCCAGCCCATATTCTTTGTTTTATTGCTGTTTGATTATTTGAAGAAAAGGAATATCAAACGGAGTCAAAACGGAATGAAACCTTCGGCATCGTGATTTTTTTGGAAGAATTTAATCCTGGAGACTTGAAGATCAAGTCAGAAGATCCTCGAGGAGCCCAGGAGATGAGGCGCCCCCTGCTGTATGCCGACCCCTGTCTCGTGGACCCCTCGAGCACCCCCCGACCGACTTCTTTCGCCTATATATTCCCTCGTACCCTAAAACCATCGAATATCAAGATAGATCGGGAGTTCCGCCGCCGCAAGCCACTGTAGCCACCAAAAACCTCTCGGGAGCCCGTTCCGGCACCCTGCCGGAGGGGGAATCCATCACCGGTGGCCATCTTCATCATCCCGGCGCTCTCCATGACGAGGAGGGAGTAGTTCACCATCTTCATCATCCAGTAGCTATGTGTTTGATCTCTCTCTCTCTCGTGTTCTCTCTCGTGTTCCCTCTATGGCACGATCTTGATGTATCGCGAGCTTTGCTACTATAGTTGGATCTTATGATGTTTCTCCCCCTCTACTCTCTTGTGATGAATTGAGTTTCCCCTTTGAAGTTATCTTATCGGATTGAGTCTTTACTATGAGAACACTTGATGTATGTCTTGTCGTGTTTATCTGTGGTGACAATGGGATATCACGTGCCACTTGACGTATGTTTTGGTGACCCACTTGCGGGTTCCGCCCATGAACCTATGCATAGGGGTTGGCACACGTTCTTGACTCTCCGGTAGAAACTTTGGGGCACTCTTTGAAGTACTTTTATGTTGGTTGGATGAATCTGAGATTGTGTGATGCATATCGTATAATCATGCCCACGGATACTTGAAGTGACAATGGAGTATCTAGGTGACATTAGGGTTTTGGTTGATTTGTGTCTTAAGGTGTTATTCTAGTACGAACTCTTTAATAGATTGATCCGAAAGAATAACTTTGAGGTGGTTTCGTACCCTACCATAATCTCTACATTTGTTCTCTGCTATTAGTGGCTTTGGAGTGACTCTTTGTTGCATGTTGAGGGATTGTTATATGATCTATCTATGTTATTATTGTTGAGGGAGTCCTGGATTAGGGGGTGTCCGGATAGCCGAACTATCACCGTCGGCCGGACTCCTGGACTATGAAGATACAAGATTGAAGACTTCGTCCCGTGTCCGGATGGGACTTTCCTTGGCGTGGAAGGCAAGCTTGGCGTCTGGATATGTAGATCTCCTACCATTGTAACCGACTACTGTAACCCTAACCCTATCCGGTGTCTATATAAACCGGAGGGTTTTAGTCCGTAGGACGAACAACAATCATACCATAGGCTAGCTTCTAGGGTTTAGCCTCTCTGATCTCGTGGTAGATCCACTCTTGTACTACCCATATCATCAATATTAATCAGCAGGAGTAGGGTTTTACCTCCATCGAGAGGGCCCGAACCTGGGTAAAAACATCGTGTCCCTTGTCTCCTGTTACCATCCGCCTAGACGCATAGTTCGGGACCCCTACCCGAGATCCACCGGTTTTGACACCGACATTGGTGCTTTCATTGAGAGTTCCTACGTGTCGTCATCCTTAGGCCCGATGGCTCCTTCGATCATCAACAACGACGCGGTCCAGGTGAGACTTTTCTCCCGGACGGATCTTACAGTATTCGGCGGCTTTGCTGCGGGCCAATTCACTTGGCCATCTGGAGCAGATCGAAAGCTACGCCCGGCCATCGAGTCAGATTTGGGAGTTTGAACTACATGGCCGACATCCGCGGAGACTTGATCTTCGACGGATTCGAGCCACAATAAGCAGCGCCTTGTCTCGATGGGCATGATCTAGCTCTGCCGCCGAACAGTGCCCTGGAGGCCGCACCAGCGTCCGCTCCGACCCTTAGCTCGGAGCCGACTCTGCCGATCGAGGACGAGTGGTTGGACACCGCCTCGGGGGCTATGATCTCTATGACGATTGAGCCGAACTCCATCCCTGTCCTTTGCGAAGACCGTGACTCCAAGGTGCCGGACTCCTCTCCGGACTCCGAACCCTCCGCGCCCCTACCAATTGAATCCAATTGGGCACCGGTTATGGAGTTCACGACCGCGGACATCTTTCAGCACTCGCCCTTTGGTGACATCCTGAATTCACTAAAGTCTCTCTCTTTATCAGGAGAGCCCTGGCCGGACTACGGTCATGAAGGTTGGGATGCGGACGACGAAGAAATTCAAAGCCCACCCACCGCCCACTTCGTAGCCACTGTCGAAAGCTTAAACGACGTGCTCGATTTCGACTCCGAAGACATCGACGGTATGGACGACGATGTAGGAGACAACCATGAACCAGCACCTATAGGATCTTTGGACAGCCACCTCATCCCACGATGTATACATGGTGGATACACCTAAAGAAAGTGACGACGAGGAACAACAGGACACTATGAAGGATAAATCCCTCGAAAAGCAGTCAAAACAGCAAGTAAACGCCGCACCAAGTCCCGCCTCGACAAAGATGGCAGCCACACAGACCCAGCCATAGAGCAGGGCGAACCGGTGGACGATGAACATGCTATCGAGCAACCGTCCGAACAGGACAACTTGGATAAACAACCCGTCCCCGGCAAAGATAACAGTCCGGACGATCTCACACCGGACAAATTGTTGGAGCAGAAGAACCTCCACAAAAGGCTCGTCGCCACTGCGCTTAGCCTGAAAAAGCAGAAGCGGAAGCTCAAAACAGCGGAAGATGCACTCAGAATCAGATGGAGCAAAGTACTCAACACCACAGAGAAATACGGCGATCGCCAAACAAAGAGCTACCCGGCGCAAATTACTGCCCGAATTCGATGAGGAGGCCGTGAAACCCGCAATCAAAGAACAAAGAGGCCGCCCGGTCGGATAGACGACCACATGGCAAACATGGAGCGGCAAGCGGCGCCGCACACAAGCCGGCACGCAATCCGCATAAGGATTCACATCAAAAGGATGGGCCGAGAAAGCAAGCTCTTCCAAGCAATACAACACGCCAAATATCCGAGCATCACGGCACACCCAAATATAGGGGTGCCGCACACCCCCTGTGTTTCACCGATGAGGTGCTGGATCACGAATTCCCTGAGATTCAAACCCATAAACATAGAGGCATACGACGGAACAACAGACCACGAGTGCGGATTGAGGATTACATCCTCCACATACACATGGCTAGAGGAGATGATCTCCACGCCATAAAATACTTACCCCTAAAGCTCAAAGGGCCAGCCCGGCATTGGCTCAAAAGCCTCCCTGAAAATACCATTGGAAGTTGGGAAGAGCTCGAGGATGCTTTTCGGGCAAATTTTCAAGGGACTTATGTCCGTCCTCCGGATGCAGACGATTTAAGTCACATAACTCAACAACCCGGAGAGTCAGCCCGCAAATTCTGGAACATGTTCCTCATCAAAAAGAACCAAATAGTCGACTGTCCGGACGCCGAAGCCTTAGCAGCTTTCAAACACAACGTCCGAGACGAATGGCTCGCCAGACACCTCGGCCAGGAGAAGCCGAGAACAATGGCTGCATTAACAAGCCTCATGACCCGCTTTTGCGCGGGAGAGGATAGTTGGCTGGCAAGATGCAGTACCAGCGACCCAAGTACATCCGAAGTCAGGGATGGAAATGGAAAACCACGACGCAGCAAGGACCAGTGCCGGACAAAGGGAAACAGCCCGAAGAGCACGGCAGTCAACGCCGGATTCGTAAGCTCCGGCAGAATCATAAAAACTGCCCCTCAAGGACAACAAATGACGAGCTATCCAACCTAAACAAAATCTTGGACAAAATATGCCAAATCCACATTACTCCGGAAGCACGCAAACCATACCCACAAAGATTGTTGGGTCTTCAAGCAGTCCGACAAACTCAATGCCGAACACAAGGGGCTCGAAACACCAAGCGAGGACGATGACGAACCCCACAAGCAGAGCACCGGAAAGCAAAAGAATTTCCCACAAAAAGTCAAAACAGTGAACTCTCTTCAAGTGACAAAAGGGAAAAACAGAGCGGCGCACATAGAAACACGCGCCGCACGGTCTATCCCAGCAGAGTCCCAACGATGGTTGTCAAAACCAATCACCTTCGATCATCAGGACTATTCCGGAAGTATCCTAACGCAGGATGGACTGCCTTGACATTAGATCCTATAATCGACGGACTCCAATTTACACAAGTCCTAATGGATGGAGGTAGCGATCTAAACCTGCTATATCAGGACACAATCCGCAAAATGGGGATAGACCCAACCAAAATTCGCCATAGCAACACCTCCTTCAAAGGGGTAATGCCAGACCTATATGCCCATTGTACGGGCTCCCTACTGCTAGAAGTTATGTTCGGCTCATCCGACAACCTCCACCGTGAAAAGTTAACCTTCCACATCGCCCCAATAGACAGTAGCTATCAAGCACTACTGGGACGTGAAGCTTTTGCCCGCTTTAACGCAATACCGCATTATGCATCTCTTACACTTAAAATGCCCGGTCCACGCGGCATCATCTCATTAAAAGGGAGTATCAAGTGTTACTCGAGCACGGAGACTGCCTTGACAGCCCCACACTAATCCGGCTCCGCTAATCAAAGCACCTGAATAGGTCATTGAACCGGACATGGCTAGACGAGTCCGGCATAAACATATAAACTCCTACTAGCGGCATACCCCCGTACAAGGGGCTGCACGCATGTACAACAAGAGACAATAAAGCTCAATTTTATTCACTTTTCGAGCCGTACTCTGTTTATTTAATATAAAGTACATTTTTCGCACGATCTTTTTTTTCTTTTCAACTAAGTTCTTCTCTTTTACAGATGAACACCGTGCTACACCCGTCCAGGATACGGCACAACGGAGACACAGGCGCAGACGTGCAGTAGGGACCCGTTGCAAGGATTCTTTTCAGATTAAGACCCTGCGTAAACCTTTTTTTACTGTCTCTTGTTGATACACATCCCCCGGTTTCTTGCTATAACCGAGGAGGAGGCTGGCGTTTTGGCATCGTCCGCGTCAGAATTTTTTGCGCATACCTGGACACCAGGGGCTTAGGGCATTGTTCTGCCCGTTTTCATAAAGACCGAATACCTTAGGGAGTGTTCGGCGTCTCGAGTTAGGCCTTATATGCATCAGCTCCGAATCATGTCTTTGGTCAAATGTTAGGTTTGCCGGCTCCTGTGTTTTGCTGCCTTACATTCCGTTCTATCGGCTAACGCGGCACCAGGAGAACTACTGCGATTGTGCCCCGGTTCAGCCAGTGAGCACCTCGAGAGAAAGCCAAAATCGATTGTCATGATATAGCGTGAGACTGGTCAACCACTCGATGACCCACCGGAATGTTTAGAATTCCCCGCATTAACGAAGGACCGTTTCCGGTTAGGCACATCTGGCGCCCGAATTCGGGAGAGCGCGGTGCCCCTAGGGGCTATATAGTAGCCCCACCATTGAAATCCTATGGCTAAGTGAAAGTGATAAAGCATTATAGTCCGGTTGCCTAGTTTGCTATGCTATCACCTCCTTTACAGGACCAAGACGTTGGATTAAGTGTGAAAATGCGCCTTTTTGCAAACACCCCCGCACTATGTGCGTGGGGGCTGAAGCCGAAGACTACCATCTTTCAGGTTATATACACATATACATCAACGGCCGCACAGGAGGTGTCTTAATACTTGAACGCACAAGTATAAAAAGCTCTTATATTATATTGAAACATTGTTTTCACAAATCATACATGTCATTAAAACATAATATCCTTCGAGCACTGCGTCTCTATTAAACGAGCGCCCTGCAGGACTTCCTCAAAATAGTGCTCGGCAGGTACTCGACTTCTGTCCGAATCTTGGGATGCAACGTCGGTGGCCTTCATCTCCGCCCAGTATGTCTTGACACGGGCAAGAGCCATCCGCGCACCCTCTATGCATCCTGACCGCTTCATTGCATCAATATGCGGCACCACACCAAGGAACTGTTGCACCAAGCCAAAATAACTCTTCGGCTCGGGCCTTTTTGGCCACAAATGAGTCACGACGGCCTTCATGGCAAGTTCGGACAACCTATTCAGCTCAGCCCATTCGGCCAAATGATCGGTTAATGAAAGTGGACGCTCCGGACTATGGAACTGCGACCAAAAAAGCTCTTCCATTCCGTGATCCTTTTGACCTCGGAAGTGTTCGGCCGCGTCTGCGGCACTCGCCGCCAAGTCTAGATAAGCATCCTCCGCACCCCACAGCCGGTCCAATTGAGCGTACTTAGGATCCATGAATTTCCTCCGCATCAGAAAGGGCTTTCCAGCCGCAATATCTCCGGCCTGACGTATCTCCTCCTTCATAGCTCTCATCGCAGAGCGAGTATCCTTGGCCTCGGTGGCGGCCTTTTTCAGGTCCTCTTGTTTCGCTCGATCTTCTTTTCAAGAAGCTCATAACGGTCGATAGCATTCTTCAATTTCACGGCCATCTCGGCCATTTCTTTCTTGCTTCGGCGATGAGCAGCCTGTTCAGCTTCCGGCTCTCGGCCGCCTTTAAGGCAGCCGCATCACTTTTTCCGGCTTGCTCCTTGGCTCGGCGAGCTCCGCCAAGGCTCTCCATAGCAGCGGCACCATCTGCATTAAGCATACATGTTGTAAGGCATGGGCGTCAAGCTCCCTTACCAGTGTGTCCGCGGAGAAGTTGCATACCTTGTGACTCGTCAAGCCGCTTATTAACAAGCGTGATGTCCGCATCCGCCACGTCAAGTTGCCGCTTGATTCGGCAAATTCATCAGCCCGACTAGCCACCGGACGCTTCACCACCTACATAGGAAGAGCGCATATTATACAGGGTTATGATCCTCGGCGCGCCGTCATTTTTTGACACCGCACCAAGTCTCAGGGGCCACTATCTATACAGGGCGCATTTTATATGCAAAACTGTCAGAAGGTACATCATTTTGCGTACCTCAAAACCCGTCAGTAAACTTACGACGGCTTCATGCAATCCGCTTTCAGCGGATGAAATCCTTTCAATCACCGTACCCATTAACGTACGGTGATCTTCCGAGATAGACGCCCGCCTGAGCAGATCCTTCAGCTCCTCCGTCCGTACACCCGTTGGTGCCGGACTCGTCCGGTGGCCTTTTTCGAAGGCCGGACACGGAGGGCTTTGAGGGGACATACGGCTGCCTTCTGGCCCCGCCGGATTCGGAGACGCCCTCCGTGACGACACCTCAGGGTCGTCCACCTCGCATAACGGTACGGCAGGCGGAGGCGTTTCGCTCTCCATCATCTTCGGACCAAGATCCCCTGAAGACGAGCTCTGCTGTGAAGGGCTGAGATCCGAACTACAAGGTAAACTTTCGGTTACCTTCAGAAATAAAACGGGGATGTCTCTCTTTTGAAAAAAAAACACCCCCTTTTACTTACGGCTCGCTGGAGGGCTGGTCTCCTTGGGGAAATAGTGCGGCCGGGGCATCTCCCGCCGCAGGACCCTCTGGTGAAGATTTCTTCCCTCGCTTCGAGGCTTTGGTCTTCGGATCTTCAGAAGCGGTCCTCTTCTCCCCTTGGAGGGAGGGATTCTCGATCCCCCCTTTCTTCATAGCCTCCTTCACGGAGGTAGTAGTTCCCTTGTTCCCCCCTTCGCCTTCTTCAAAAGGCACAACCTCTAGCATCTTGGTTAATACAGGATCCGGCGTGGTCTCAGGGAGGGGGAACGGACAACTAATCAGTTTTGCTTTTGCTATCCACTCCTGTTTAAAGGATAGCTCTTTTAAGGGCAAGTGTATGATAAATATGCGGATAGCATGTCCGGGTACAGGACTACTTACCTGAGTATCCGGGCGATTACAGCTCAGACCTGCGTCCTCGGTTAAGTCCGCACACATTGCTTGTGATCCAAAGAACAGTTGGTACATCTCCACAGGCGTAACGCCCATAAAATGTTGGAGAGCTCGTGGTCCCTCCGGATTAAACTCCCACAGGAGGAGGCGGCGTTTGCGAGCAAGGTGCGGCGAATCAGCATGACCTGCACTACTACGACCAGATTGATCTCTCTCTCTCTCTCGGAGGTCTCGAATACGGCCCATAGCAGAGTGCGTCCTTGGGCGGTCCCAGTCGAGCCCTTTATTGACCCATGATGCCCGCTTGATGGAGGACCTGGCGAAGGCAGGTGGCGCCGCCCATTTGGTGCCCACAGGGCGGTGATATAAAACCACTCCTGTTGCCATAAATTGAGCTCCTCTTGAAAAGATCCCTCGGGCCATGGAGCGTCCGCATTCTTGCTTATAATAGCCCCTCCGCACTCTGCTTGATGCCCCTTGATCATCTTTGGCTCCACTTTGAAGGTCTTGAGCCACAATCCGAAGTGAGGGGTAATGCGGAGGAAGGCTTCACATACGACAATGAACGACGAGATGTGGAGGATGGACTCCGGATCCAAGTCATGGAATTCTAGCCCATAATAAAACATGAGCCCCTCACAAAGGGGTCCGTCAGAAGCCTAAACCACGAAGGAAGTGAGACACGAATACCACGCTCTCACCAGGCTCGGGAGTGGGAATAACCTGCCCTTGGGCAGGCAGCCTATCGAAATTTCGCCGGTTAGATACTGGCGTCTCTCGCTTTAGCACATCTTCTTCCGTGACGGAGGAAGACATCCACCGGCCGTGCAGGTCGAGCGGACATCGTTGAAGGTCCAAGCGCCTAAGTCTGGAGCTTTGGGTGTTGGAACTCGAGGCGAGGCGGATTCGATTGAGATTGAAATAAAGGAGCGGGCCTTGGTCTCGTTATAAAGAGGTTGAATACCAAGAGCCCTCCCGTGACCGTTCGGGACTCGCCGATGGAGGCGTGCCAGCGAAACGGCAGCCAGGTCTACGCCCGTATTGATGAGAATCCCGGAATAAGGGGCACGATCTCCGCTCTGATAAGACGTGCCAAGGAAACCGCCTCGCTAAACGCACTGAGGTGGAACAGTAAAAACGATTCGTATAAAGGCCTGGCCGTGGTGTGATGTCACGCCGCGGAATACGTCAGCAGATCTGTGCAAAGGTTATTCTCTCTACGGTGGTATGTGGAACTTGTTTTGCAGAGCCGGACACAATCCTTGTGTTCAAAATCTTCTATGAATTATTCGGAGGAGGAACCCGCCTTGCAATGCCGAAGACACTATGCGCGCGGACTAAATGCGTCATTGAAGCCTGGTTCAGGGAGCTCTTGATGGAGTCCTGGATTAGGGGGTGTCCGGATAGCCGAACTATCACCGTCGGCCGGACTCCTGGACTATGAAGATACAAGATTGAAGACTTCGTCCCGTGTCCGGATGGGACTTCCCTTGGCGTGGAAGGCAAGCTTGGCGTCTGGATATGTAGATCTACTACCATTGTATGGCGACTCTGTAACCCTAACCCAATCCGGTGTCTATATAAACTAGAGGGTTTTAGTCCGTGGGACGAACAACAATCATACCATAGGCTAGCTTCTAGGGTTTAGCCTCTCACGATCTCGTGGTAGATCCACTCTTGTACTACCCATATCATCAATATTAATCAAGCAGGAGTAGGGTTTTACCTCCATCGAGAGGGCCCGAACCTGGGTAAAAACATCGTGTCCCTTGCCTCCTGTTACCATCCGCCTAGACGCACAGTTCGGGACCCCCTACCCGAGATCCGCCGGTTTTGACACCGACAATTGTTGAGAGAACTTGCACTAGTGAAAGTATGAACCCTAGGCCTTGTTTCCTATCATTGCAATACCGTTTACGCTCACTTTTATCATTAGTTACCTTGCTGTTTTTATTATTTCAGATTACAAAAATCTATATCTACCATCCATATTGCACTTTTATCACCATCTCTTCGCCAAACTAGTGCACCTATACAATTTTCCATTGTATTGGGTGTGTTGGGGACACAAGAGACTCTTTGTTATTTGGTTGCGGTGTTGCTTGAGAGAGACCATCTTCATCCTACGCCTCCTACGAATTGATAAACCTTAGGTAATCCACTTGAGGGAAATTTGCTACTGTCCTACAAACCTGTGCACTTGCAGGCCCAACAACGTCTACAAGAAGAAGGTTGTGTAGTAGGCATCAAGCTCTTTTCTGGCGCCGTTGCCGGGGAGGTGAGTGCTTGAAGGTATATCTTTAGATCTTGCAATCGAATCTCTTTGTTTCTTGTTTTATCACTAGTTTAGTTTATAAAAGAAAACTACCAAAAAAATGGAATTGAGTTTGTCTCATACGCCGTCTTTTAATATCTTTTCGTGAGTATGATGGAAAGGAAAATTGTGCTCAAGTGCTAGAAGAAGAATGCTTTAAAATGCTTGGTACTAAATCTTTGAATGATGAGCATGATTGCAATGTTGTTAGTATGAATTCCTTGAATATCCATGATGCTAATGATATGCAAAGCCACAAGCTTGGGGAAGCTATGTTTGATGAATATGATATTTTTTGTCCCCCAAGTTTTGATGAGCAAATTTATTATGATGATAGCATGCCTCCTATTTATGATGATTATATTGATGAATGTGGGTTCGGAAGAGTGTCAACTTTAGGAAGTAGTGATCCCACTATTTTGGAGGATGTTGAATTTTATTGTGATGAATATGAAAGTGGATTTGGAAGAGTGTCAACTTTATTTAGTGATTCCACTATCTTGGGAGAGGTTTGGTCGATTATGATGAGAACGAAGTTGCTACTTATGATGATTATTGTGATGAAACTTATGCTATAAAAAGTAGTGATGATTATATTTACAAATCTTGTCATGATTATGATTACCCTTTTCTGAACATTACTCTTTTAATGTGGAAACAATTTTTAGTGTTCAAGTCTCTTATGATACTCCCAATATTCCGAATGAGAAGAATTTTGCTTATGTGGAGAGTAGTAAATTTTCTATGCTAGTAGATCATGAAAAGAATGCTTTAAGTGCTGGTTATATTGTTGAATTCATTCATGATGCTACTGAAAATTATTATGAGGGAGGAACATATGCTTGTAGGAGTTGCAATAATGTCAAGTTTCCTCTCTATATGCTTAAAGTTTTGAAGCTATGCTTGTTTTGCCTTCCTATGCTAGTTGATTGTTGTTCCCATAAGTTGTTTTCTCGCAAAATCCCTATGCATAGGAAGTGGGTTAGAATTAAATGTGCTAGTCATATTCTTCATGATGCTCTCTTTATGTTTCAATTCTTATGTCTTATGTGAGCATCATTGAAATCATCATGCCTAGCTAGGGGCGTTAAACGATAGCGCTTGTTGGAGGCAACCCAATTTTATTTTAGTTTCTTACTTTTTGGTTCTGTTTAGTAATAAATAATCCATCTATATTATTTTTATATGTGGTTTTATGTTTTAATTAGTGTTTGTGCCAAGTAGAACCTTTGGGAAGACTTGGTTGAAGTCTTTATGATCATGCTGTAAAAAACAGAAACTTTAGCGCTCACGATATTAGCTTCAACTTTTTACTGGTGAGTGCTATTTAGTTTATTCTTTTTGCAGATGATTACTAGACAAATTCCTCAGGTCCACCAATTTATTTTAGATTTTTTGGAGTTACAGAAGTTTGCGTTAGTTACAGATTACTACAGACTGTTCTATTTTTGACATATTCTGTTTTCGTTGTGTTGTTTGCTTATTTTGATGAATCTATGGCTAGTAAAATAGTTTATAAACCATATAAAAGTTGGAATACAGTAGGTTTAACACCAATATAAATAAAGAATGAGTTCATTACAGTACCTTGAAGTGGTGTTTTGTTTTCTTTCGCTAACGGAGCTCACGAGTTTTCTGTTAAGTTTTGTGTTGTGAAGTTTTCAAGTTTTGGGTAAAGATTCGATGGACTATGGAATAAGGAGTGGCAAGAGCCTAAGATTGGCGATTCCCAAGGCACCCCAAGGTAATATTCAAGGATAACCAAGAGCCTAAGCTTGGGGATGCCCCGGAAGGCATCCCCTCTTTCGTCTTCGTTCATCGGTAACTTTACTTGGAGCTATATTTTTATTCAAAACATTTATGTGTTTTGCTTGGAGCATCATTTTGTTTTGTTAGTATTTGCTTGCTGTTATTTAGAATAATTTTTTGAATCTTTAGTTTCAATAAAAAAGTCAAGGATAGCCTTTGCCATGCTTATTTTGCTAGTATACATGTTGCTGTTTGAAAACAGAAAGTTTACCGCTGTTGCAAAAATTCCCTAGAAAAGTAAGAGGATGGTATAATGTTGAATCTTTTTTCATATTGAGATCTGATAAATTTACTACAGTGGTAATTTTATTTCATAATTTTTGGAGTTAGGGAAGTATTGATACTCTTGCATTCTTCACAGACTGTACTGTTTTGGCAGATTGCTGTTATGTTTGCATTGTTTGCATATGTTTGCTTATTTAATGGTTCTATTTGAGGATAGGAGTATTAAATATGCAGAGGCATTTAGTATGCAATGTTGAATAATAATCTTAGTGATTTGTTACAGTAGAAAATGATAAGGTTTTGCATTGGTTTATACTAACCTATCTCACGAGTTCTTGTTGAGTTTTGTGTGGATGAAGCTTTTGAGAAATAGAGAAACCATAATATGAGAGGAATTACGGAGACACAAAAGTTCAAGCTTGGGGATGCCCAAGGCACCCCAAGATAATATTTCAAGAAGTCTCAAGCATCTAAGCTTGGGGATGCCCCGGTAGGCATCCCACCTTTCTTCTTCAACAACTATCGGTTAGTATCGGTTGAGGCTAAGTTTTTGCTTCTTCACATGAATTGTGCTATCCTTGCAATGTCATTTTATTTTGTCTTGCTTGCTGTTTGAATACAATACCAAGATCTGAAATTCTTAAATAGAGTGAGTCTTCGCATAGTTACATAATTATTTAGCTACTCATTGATCTTCACTTATATCTTTTTGGAGTAGTTTGTCATTTACTCGTGTGCTTCACTTATATCCTATGAGTAAATTGTTGAATGAGTTGATTGTCATAAATCTGAAATTATATATGCCTCATTTGCTTATCCCATGGGGAGTAATGACTTCACGTCTAAGAAGTAGAGGTTGTAAATTTATTGAAGGTTAGCAAGCGTTGTATTGGTCATTTGAACAATTCATGAAAGAATATTGAAGGAAGAGAGATTTCACATATAAATATGCTATCCTAGACATCTTTTATAGTTGGGAGCATGATGACCCACAAGTATAGGGGATCTATCGTAGTCCTTTCGATAAGTAAGAGTGTTGAACCCAACGAGGAGCAGAAGGAAATGATAAGCGGTTTTCAGCAAGGTATTCTCTGCAAGTACTGAAATAAGTGGTAATAGATAGTTTTATGATAAGATAAATTGTAACGAGCAACAAGTAACACAAGTAAATAAAGTGTAGCAAGGTGGCCCAATCCTTTTTGTACCAAAGGACAAGCCGGAACAAACTCTTATAATAGGAAAAACGCTCCCGAGGACACATGGGAATATCATCAAGCTAGTTTTCATCACGTTCATATGATTCGCGTTCGGTACTTTGATAATTTGATATGTGGGTGGACCGGTGCTTGGGTGCTGTTCTTACTTGAACAAGAATCCCACTTATGATTAACCTCTATTGCAAGCATCCGCAACTACAACAAAAGTATTAAGGTAAACCTAACCATAGCATGAAACATATGGATCCAAATCAGCCCTTACGAAACAACGCATAAACTAGGGTTTAAGCACATCACTCTAGCAACCCATCATCTACTTATTACTTCCCAATGCCTTCCTCTAGGCCCAAATAATGGTGAAGTGTTATGTATTCGACGTTCACATAACACCACTAGAGGTTAGACAACATACATCTCATCAAAATATCGAACGAATACCAAATTCACATGACTACTAATAGCAAGACTTCTCCCGTGTCCTCAGGAACAAACGTAACTACTCACAAAGCATATTCATGTTCATAATCAGAGGGGTAATAATATGCATAAAGGATTTGAACATATGATCTTCCACCAAGTAAACTAACTAGCATCAACTACAAGGAGTAATCAACACTACTAGCAACCTACTAGCACCAATCCCGGACTTGGAGAGAAGAATTGGATACAAGAGATGAACTAGGGTTTGGAGATGAGATGGTGCTGATGAAGATGTTGATGGAGATTTCCCTCTCCCGATGAGAGGAGGCGTTGGTGATGATGATGACGATGATTTCCCCCTCCGGGAAGTGTCCCCGGCAGAGCAGCTCCACGGAGCCCTAGATTGGTTCGCCAAAGGTTCCGCCTCGTGGCGTGAGTCTCGTCGAAAGGTTGCTTCGGTTTTTCTCATCGAAAGACTTCATATAGGAGAAGATGGGCATCGGAGAGCCACGGGGGCCCACGAGGTAGGCGCGCCAGGGGGCACCCTCGTGAGCAGGTGTGGGCCCCGGCCTTCATCTTTGGCGACGATTTTTCTTTATTTATTTTAAGATATTCCGTGGAGTTTCAGGACTTTTGGAGTTGCGAATAGGTCTCAATATTTGCTCCTTTTCCAGAATTCCATTGCCGGCATTCCCCCTCTTCATGGTAAACCTTGTAAAATAAGAGAGAATAGCCATAAGTATTGTGACATAATGTGAAATAACAACCCATAATGCGATAAATATCGATATAAAAGCATGATGCAAAATGGACGTATCAACTCCCCCAAGCTTAGACCTCGCTTGTCCTCAAGCGAAAAGCCGATAACAATAAATATGTCCTCATGTTTAGAGGTAGAGGCATCGATAAAAAATAAAATACGGACATGAAGGCATCATGATTATTCTCATAACAGCAACATATATAGATTTTGTCATATGATTACTTATGTTCAAGTGATGATCTTTTCACAATGCAAAAGTATGAATCAAAAACCTTATTGGGCACCAACAAATTATAACCTCAGTCATTGAAGCAATTGCAATTTATCATAACAGCGGAAAGAGTCTATGTCAGAGCTTAAAAGCAAGTCCACATACTCAACTATCACTTAGTCCTTCATAGTTGCTAGCACTCACGCAATACTCGTGGTTACGGAGTTTTAATCGGACACAGAGAAAGATAGGGGCTTATAGTTTTGCCCCACAACCTTTTACCTCAAGGGTAATGTCAACAATAACAATTCATGCTCCCTACATCCAATTATATATATATATATATATATATATATATATATATATATATATACATATATATCTATGTATATATATATATTTATACAGACGGACTATTCTGCTAATATTAGCAGAATAACTATTCTGCACACCACTTCGGTATTGCACGCTCAATGTAAGCGCCTTTGCATCATTTTGACGCATTTAGCAATCGCAATAGAGACTAGTGAACTTCTCGTCGGAAAAAACTACACGCGTTATTTTTCGGTACTGTTTTCGCTCTAATTTTTTAACCATTTATCGGAATGAGGCGTGTAATATACCATTGAAAAGCTATGGATTAGGCGCAACTTCGACATGTTGAACACTTTCCGAGATTCCACACGGTTTAAGAGCAGTTTTGAAAATAGTGCGGCGGATGACGAGTGGCAGCGAGAGTTTTTTCGCGTTTTTTTCTAAACCGCTCTTCGGAATGAAGCAAATGATATGCCGTTGGATAGATATTGTCGAGGCGCATCTTTTTCATATATAAATCTTTCTCTAATTCATTACGGTTTAAGAGCAGTTTCAAATTTACTAAATCGCGGAACTCTGCATTTCAAGTTTTTTAAAATTTTCGGTACTGTTTTCGCTCCAGTTTTTGAACCGTTTGCCGAAACGAGGCGTGTGATACGCCGTTGCAAAGCTACGAACGAGGCGCAACTTTCATATGTTGAAATATTTTTGAAATTTCTTACGGTTTTAAGCTAATTTTGAAAATCGTGCGGCGGACAACGAGTGGCAGCGGCCGTTTTTGGCGATTTTTTTGCAAACCGCTGGTCGGAATGATTCAAACGATACACCGTTGGAAAGATATCGACAAGACGCAACTTTTTCATGTAGAACACACTCCCTAATTCCTTACGATTTAAGAGCAATTTTAAAATTAGCAAAAAGCGGACACTGTTTTTTCGTGACACCAAAATTGTCGTTGGACAGAAGAACACACTGCTTCAAACTGAAAACTGCACTGCAACAGACAGTCAAGTGAACTTCATGATTTCTTTTTGTCGGACATAAACTTTCTCGCACAAGTTTTTGTTGTCCTTTTTTAAACTTTTTTTCAAACGAGAGTGGACCACAACACTTCCGAAATTGAACCGTAACACTACCAAAAGTGAACCTCATGAGTACTTGTTGTCTTTTTTTATACTTATTAATATTTTACGCGCGTTGACCAAGCGAGTGGACCTTTCATCGGACAGAGGAATGCACTGCTTCAGACTGAAAACCGCACTGCGTCAGTCAGTCAAGCGGACTTCATGATTTTCTTTCATCATTTTTCTAACTATAAAAGTGCATGATTTCTTTTGTCCTTTTTCTGACTTCTTTATTAACAAGATTGAAGCGCAAAGACAAGAGCAAGTGGACCGCAACACTATCAAAAGTGAACGGCATTACTACTTTTTGTCATTTCCATAAAAAAATTTCCACTTCACATTGGACGTAAGTGAACCAAAACACTGTGGAAAGTGCCTTTGCATTATTTTATTTTTGTCCTTTTTCATCTAACTCATCTTGGACATCTTTGTGAACGCGAAGTGAGCTGCATTTGTTTTCTGCACTGCAAGAGTTAAATACAAAACTGCATGTTTTTCTTTTTTTATCTCACAAAGTGGGCCACACATTTTGTTGATGTTAGGAAAAATGACGGGAGTCTTCGATCCAACGCGTAGCACAATGAACCACATCCAAAAGAAAGTGTACTCCTCGCGTTTTTACTAAACAGAAGTGAACCATCAAATTCTTATGAAAAATCGAGAGCAAATTTGGACTTCATGATACCGAGCTGCATGACCAGGGAACACACTACAGAATCACCGAGGCGATGAAGCCCGTGCTCGAGCGAGCCACTGAGCTGCACCACGGCGACCACTGGAGCGCACTGCGTTGCCACCGTCGTCGCTGGCCCGCCCACAAACTGCACCCACAGGAGTACTGAGCCGCATCTAATGCCAGCGAGACTCACGTCCGTGGTCGCCGTACTGCACGGAAGCTTCTGAACCGCACTGCACCCAAAAAAAGTCATCAGATTTTCTGAAAAACACTAGAAAAATGCTTCTGAATAGCAACAACCCTGGATTGGAATTTGGACGGCGAAGTGCACGGCATCTTCGTCGGTACTGCACGCTCGCATCATCGTCGTCCGTAGACAGGCAACAAGCTAAATGACGCTAGGTAGTGAAGTACAGCGCCCTTTTGTGATCCCTCGCAAGCAAAGTAAACTGAACTTAAGTGCACTGCTAGAAAAAGATGCAGAACGGATCCTACCGAGCTACAATGCCACATCAGACGAACCACAAAACAGGGGGGGAGGTGGTAGTGATGTTGTTGAGCACGATCCCGTGCACGCCGGTGAGCCGATCTCCAGGTGATGGAGCGCTGGACTGCGTGCCGCATCGGGCCGCACTGCAACAGGGCATTGGAGATGGCCGGCGAGCGGGTGTTGATGGCTCTGCCAGGGCTCGTGGCCGCTAGAGCGGGTGCTTGCAAGCTGCGGACTGCACAAGCGCACGCTCCGCACTGCCACTAGTCAGACGCGCGTCGGGGAGGAAGCCGCAGTGCCGCGTCGGAGGCTGAGATGTGGAGCACACCCCTCCTCGCTGGATGTGGCACCGGGGCGGCGCGGGGGGGGGGGGGGAGGGGGGGCTTCGCGGCCTGCCTCCGGTGGCGGGTCGTCGCGGCCTGGATCTGGCGTCGGGCGTTGGATCGAGAGGAGGGCCGCGCCGGGCAGGAGGAGGAGAAGGCGGGGCGGCAGTGGCCGGGATTCTGGGGTGTGCGGGACGGGAGGTGTGGTGTGGTGTGGAGCCGTGGTGGTCGGGTAGGTGGTGGTGGGCGGCGCACGTCCAGGTGCGTGGCAACGCCGGGGAGGAGGCCGCGGGGCCGGCGGGTGAAGAGGCCAGATGAGGGAGGAGGCCGCGGTGTCGGCGAGGGAAGAAGCCTGTGGGGGTGGGGCGGGGGAAGAAGCTGGTGGGGGTGGGGCGGCGCGTCGGACGGGTACGTCAGCGTGGCTCCCCGGCAGGGCAGCAGATGGATCGAGGGGAGGTCTTGTGGGAGGAGGAGGGAGGTGTTGTCGTGAGGGAGGTGGGGTTGGGATTTTTGCTGCAGTTCAGTTCGGTGGACGGTAGGTAGCGGTAGGTGTTAGCAGAATAAGAAAGTGGTGTGCAGAATAAGACTTAAGGGGTGTTATCATAATAGACCCACCCTATATATATATATATATATATATATATATATATATATATATATATATATATATATCATGTTCTTTCCAACATGCTGGGCTTGCCAAAGGATAAAATGAAGAAGGAAAGGTGAAGATCACCGTGACTCTTGCATAAGGTACAAGATAATAATAAAAGATAGGCCCTTCTCAGAGGGAAGCAGAGGTTGCCATGCGCTTTTATGGTTTGATGCACAAAATCTTAATGCAAAAGAACTTCACTTTATATTGCCCCTTGTATGTGGAACTTTATTATGCAGTCCGTCGCTTTTATTACTTCCACAACAAGTTCGTACAAAGCTTATTTCTCTGCACTAATAAGTCATGCATATTTAGAGAGCAATTTTTATTGCTTGCACCGATGACAACTTACTTGAAGGATCTTACTCAATCCATAGGTAGATATGGTGGACTCTCATGGATAAACTGGTTTAAGGGTATTTGGAAGCACAAGTAGTATCTCTACTTGGTGCTAAGAATTTGGCTAGCATGAGGGAGAAAGGCAAGCTCAACATGTTAGAGGATCCATGACAACATACTTTATCTCAGATACAAGAAAACATAACTCATTATGTTGTCTTCCTTGTCCGACATCAACTCTTTAGCATGTCATATTTTAATGAGTGCTCCCAATCATAAAAGATGTCCATGATAATATATCTATATGTGAAACCTCTCTCTCCTTATTACTTCCTATTAATTGCAACGATGACCAAAGCTATATTTGCCAACTCCCAACAACTTTTAATCATCATACTCTTTCTATGTGAAGTTATTACTCTCGATAAGATCAATATGAACTCTTTGTTTCTTTTTATTCTTTTTCTTTTATTCACCCAAGATCATGGAAAAACAATCAAGCCCTTGACTCAACACTAATCTTTATTATATATAGCTCGCGGACTTGATTACATAGAGAGATCATAAAGCAAAACTCAAAACTAGATCATGCCATGACTTTATTCTACTAGATCAAGATACTACTAATAGGATCGAACTAAGAAAAACGGTAATGATAGGAGTTGTGATGGTGATACGATACCGGGGCACCTCCCCCAAGCTTGGCAGTTGCCAAGGGGAGTGCCCATACCCATGTGATTATATCTCCTTCTTTGTCGGTGATGGTGGAGGTGTTGTTGATGATGCATGCTTGTCGTCCACCTTCCATGGCATAGGCTCACCATCATAGAAGGATGATCGAGTCTCCGGAATCCTCAAATCTGTAGCCAAACTCATCCTTTTGAATCTATATTCATACTCACAGTTTTGATTTTGCAGATCATAGATTTGGGCTTGGAGGTGCTCGATCTTCTCATGTAGCTTGAAGATGGCCTCCTCGGTGTTCTTGGCATTCGGCTCGTAGTTGTTGGTGAACTCTGCGAGCAACTTGTGGCTAGCGTTGATTCCACGCTCCACCATCCCCTGGCACTTGAAATCTTGTTGCTCCATTGCTTCGAGCCTCGCCTCCACGCTCCCGTTCCCTTTGGTCCCTCAACATCGCGGACGTGCAGCAACCCATCACGCATCTCAATGGTTTGAGGGTGTCGCAGCACCTCCGCGAGGTAAGGGTTGATCACCTTCTCGAAGAACTTGTCCTTGGAAGCACTTGGGGACGTCATGATGATCTAGATCTGTCAGAAAAACAGCTCGAAACAAGAACATGAGGTATTTGCGTGATACGGGAGTCAAAACCTTCGGGAGAATATATAATGAATTTTTACCGACCAAAATACGTGATCGCAGAAAGAAAAAGGAGTCCGGAGGGCACACGAGGTGCTCACGAGGTAGGGGGGCGCGCCCAGGGGGTAGGGCGCGCCCTCCACCCTCGTGAAGGCCTCGTGTCCTTCTCGGACTGCCACTTATTTTTCTATTTTTCTAAATATTCCAAAACGGAGAAATATTGCCTTAAAAATTGTTTTGGAGTCGTTTTACTTACCGTACCACATACCTATTCCTTTTCGTCTGAAACGGTCTGGAAAGTGTCCCTTATGTATTCCTCCGGGGTTACGGTTTCAATAATATTTGTTTCAACATTTATGGGATTACCTGAGATATAATGTTTGATTCTTTGACCGTTTACCACCTTCGGATTTGTGCCTTCGAAGTTGTTGATTTTTATGGCACCGGAACGATAGACCTCCTCGATAACATAGGGACCTTCCCATTTAGAGAGAAGTTTTCCTGCAAAAAATCTTAAACGAGAGTTGTATAACAATACATAATCACCTACATTAAACTCACGCTTTTGTATCTGAGGGAGTCCTGGATTAGGGGGTGTCCGGATGGCCGGACTATAGCCTTTGGCCGGACTCCTGGTCTATGAAGATACAAGATTGAAGACTTCGTCCCGTGTCCGGATGGGACTTTCCTTGGCGTGGAAGGCAAGCTTGGCGATACGGATATGTAGATCTCCTACCATTGTAACCGACTCTGTGTAACCCTAACCCTATTCGGTGACTATATAAACCAGAGGGTTTTAGTCCGTAGGACGAACAACAATCATACCATAGGCTAGCTTCTAGGGTTTAGCCTCTCTGATCTCGTGGTAGATCTACTCTCGTACTACCCATATCATCAATATTAATCAAGCAGGAGTAGGGTTTTACCTCCATCGAGAGGGCCCGAACCTGGGTAAAAACATCGTGTCCCTTGTCTCCTGTTACCATCCGCCTAGACGCACAGTTCGGGACCCCTACCCGAGATCCGCCGGTTTTGACACCGACATTGGTGCTTTCATTAAGAGTTCCTCTGTGTCGTCATCTTTAGGCCCGATGGCTCCTCCGATCATCAACAACGATGAGCTCGAGGGTGATACTTTTCTCCCCAGACAGATCTTCGTATTCGGCGGCTTTTGTAATCGCGGGCAATTAAGCTGGCCATCTGGAGCAAATTGAAAGCTACGCCCCTGGCCACCAGGTCAGATTTGGAAGTTTGAACTACACAGCTGACGTCCGCGGAGACTTGATCTTTGACGGGTTCGAGCCACAGCCAAGCGCGCCGCACTGTCACGAGGGGCATGATCTAGCTCTACCACCAAACAGTGTCCTGGAGGCCACACCAGTGTCCGCTCCGACCTTTAGTTCGGAGCCGACCGCGCCGATCGATGACGGGTGGCTGGACACCGCCTCGGGGGCTGCGATCTCTACGGCGATTGAGCCATACACCTACCCCATCCTTTGCGAAGCTCGTGACTCCATGGTGCTGGACTCCCCTCCGGACTCCGAGCCTTCCGCGCCCCTGCCAATCAAATCCGATTGGGCGCTGATCATGGAATTCCCGCTGCGGACATCTTTCAGCACTCGCCCTTTGGCGACATTCTGAATTCACTAAAGTCTCTCTCTTTATCAGGAGAGCCCTGGCCGGATTATGGTCAGGAAGGTTGGGATGCGGACGACGAAGAAATTCAAAGCCAACCCACCACCCAATTCGTAGCCACTGTCTATGATTTAACCGACATGCTCGACTTCGACTCAAGACATCGATCGTATGGACTGACGATGCAGAGACGACCAAGAACCAGCGCCCACAGTGGCAATCGGAAGGCCACCTCGTCATACGACATATACATGGTGGACATCCCAAAAGATGGGAATGGCGATGGAACAACGGAGGATGACCCCTCCAAGAAACAGCCTAAGCGCCGGCGTCAGCAACGCCGCTCTAAATCCTGCCACAGCAAAAACGGTGATCCGCACGGAGACAATAACACCCGTCACAAGGTGCGAAGACAACCCCCTCCAGCATGATTCAGCGCGGGAGGATAGAGAAGCCAGCCCTCATGAGAGAGCGGCAGAAAGAGAGGTAGAGGACAATAATTACATGCCTCCCTCCGAAGATGAGGCAAGCCTCGACGACGACGAATTAAATGCGTGCACGAGGATCCCGTTGAACAAGAGCGTTTCAAACGCAGGCTAATGGCCACGACAAGCAGCCTCAAGAAAAAGCAGCAACGACTTAGAGCTGACCAAGACTTGCTAGGCTGACAGATGGACTGAAGTCCTTGCGTCAAGAAAATGCGAACTCGAGCGCCCCTCCAAGCGCTACCCAAGACGCAGGCTGCTACCCCAATTAGAGGAGGAAGCACCCAAACCTACATCACCAGTGCATGATATGGCTGACCGGCCAACTCGTGGCCGCGACAGAGAGGCCTCTCGACCCTCGACTCAAGCCGCACCCCGGCGCCGCTCAAAAAATACAAAGGCGCGGGGAAATGCGCCAGACCTACGAGATATATTGAAGGACAAGGCAAGGCAAACAAGATCGATCTACGGATCGGCGTGGGCATACGACATGTGGCGATAACCGTCACGCCGGATATGGCAACTCGGCGGGCCGAACATAGTAGACAAAGCTCATTTGAGCTGCGCCGTGATATAGCCCAATACGTAGGCGCCAAGACACCCACTATGCTTCACGGATGAAGTGATGGATCATCAAATCCCTGAGGGTTTCAAACCCGTAAACATTGAATCATATGATGGCACAATAGATCCTGCGGTTTGGATCGAGGACTATCTCCTTCACATCCACATGGCCCGCGGTGATGATCTACACGCCATCAAATACCTCCCACTCAAGCTTAAAGGACCAGCCCGACATTGGCTTAACAACTTGCCAGCAGAGTCAATTGGTTGCTGGGAAGACCTGGAAGCCGCATTCCTCGACAGTTTCCAGGACACATATGTGCGACCACCAGACGCCGATGACCTAAGCCACATAATTCAGCAGCCAGAGGAATCGGCTAGACAATTCTGGACATGGTTCCTAACCAAGAAAAATCAAATCGTCGATTGTCCGGATGCCGAGGCCCTTGCAGCCTTCAAACACAACATCCGCAACGAGTGGCTTGCCCGGCACCTAGGACAGGAAAAGCCGAAATCCATGGCAGCCCTCACAACACTCATGACCCGCTTTTGCGCAGGATAGGACAGCTGGCTAGCTCGTAGTAACAACATGACCAAGAGCCACGGTAATTCGGATACCAAGGACAGCAATGGCAGGTCGCGTCGCAACAAGCACAAAGCGCCGCGATTAACGGCGATAATGCCGAGGAATCTGGCGGTCAATGCCGGATTCAGAGGCTCCAAACCCGGTCAGCGGAAAAAAACCATTCAAAAGAAATACTAAGGGCCCGTACAATTTGGACCGAATACTCGATCGCTCGTGCCAGATACATGGCACCCTTGAAAAACCGGCCAACCACACCAACAGGGATTGTTGGGTGTTCAAACAGGAAAGCAAGTTAAATGCCGAAAACAATGACAAGGGGCTACATAGAGATGACAAGGAGGAGCCCCGGCCGCCGAAAAATAGAGGACAGAAGGGCTTCCCCCCGCAAGTGCGGACGGTGAACATGATATGCGCAACCCACATACCCAAAGGGGAGCGGAAGCATGCACTAAGGGACGTAAATGCGATGGAGCCAGTCGCCCCAAAGTTCAACCCGTGGTCTTCCTGCCCGATCACTTTTGATCGAAGGGACCACCCCACTAGCATCCGCCATGGCGGATTCGCCACATTGGTTCTAGACCCAATCATTGACGGATTTCACCTCACTAGAGTCCTAATGGACGGCGGCAGCAGCCTGAACCTGCTTTATCAAGATACAGTGCGCAAAATGGGCATAGACCCATCAAGGATTAAACCCACAAAGACGACCTTTAAAGGCGTCATACGAGGTGTAGAGGCCAACTGTACAGGCTCAGTTACACTTGAAGTGGGCTTCGGATCCCCGGATAACTTCCGAAGCGAGGAGTTAATCTTCGACATAGTCCCGTTCTGCAGCAGCTATCACGCACTGCTTGGACAAACCGCATTTGCAAAGTTCAATGCGGTGCCGCACTACGCATATCTCAAGCTCAAGATGCCAGGTCCTCGAGGAGTCATTACGGTCAATGGAAACACCGAACGCTCTCTCCGGACGGAGGAGCATACGGCGGCCCTCGCGGCTGAAGTACAAAGCAGCCTCTTAAGGCAATTCTCGAGTCCGGCTATTAAACGCCCGGACACCGTCAAGCGCGCCCGGAGTAACCTACAACAAGACCGCCTGGCACGTTCCGAGCACGCATAGCAATGCGGCCCAAGCCCCAGCCCTCGCGAAATTGCGAAACCAGTACTACGCCTACATAATTACGCTCTCGAAATACCATGGGCATAGGGGAAGGGGCACGACCACGGCATGCCCAGAATGCGGCTCAAGCGCACCAGGGGCTCCCGATTGTGTCATTCTTTTCTTCTTTCTTTTTACTTTCAGGACTCCGTTCTCACGAAGCCCTGTCCTGCATTAGAATCGCCGAACACATGATGCAACAGCCAGGGAAGAAGAAAGCTATGTCGAGTGTCCAGGTGGTCTCTATTACGAGCAATATATCTGTTTTACACACCATCCCGTGGCTTACCCCTGGAGGGGGACATGTTAAAAAGTCCCGTCCCTTGCTTATCACACTATTTGTATCGTTACGCTTCATCGCAACCCTTTTGAATAAACAATATATAGCTTCTGCCTATTATTGAATTCCCTTTTTTCTATATATATGTTCATTTATGACATTGTGCAACCGTACACTTTGGTACGGGCAATACACCAGGGGCTTAAGTACCCCACAATATGGTGTGATAAGTCCGAACACTTTCACAAGTGCAGCACCCCAAACTTATAGCATTATATGCATCGACTCCGAATCATGTCTTGGGTCAATAGTTGGGTTTGCCCGGCTCCCATGTTTTGGTACCTTATGTTCCGTTATATCGGCTAAGGTAGCACTGGGAGAACCACTGCGATTGTGCCCCGGTTGAGCTGAGTTAAGCACCTCAGTGGAGAAAGCTAAAACTGACCGTCATGATAAGGCGAGAGTCGGTCGCTGTTCGAGAGGTTTTCGAGTCCCTAAAGACTTATGCCTCTTAGAGCGAGGAGTCGGCATTGTCCGGCCTAGGCGTGGATAGCGCCCCGAACTCGGTCTTCCGAATACTAGGGGCTTCGCCGAAATTTAAAATTATAGAATTCTATGGCTAAGTGAGAGTGTTCAAGCATTATAGTCCGGTTGCCTTGTTCGTTGCGTTGAGCGCCTCCCTCGAAGGACCCAAGAATGGGAACAAGAGCGCTCAAGTTAATCCCAAACACCCCAAAGACTCGTGGCATGGGGGCTGAAGCCGACGACTCGCCATCTCTCAAATTTAATACACGGCCGCCTGAAGGTAATATTTTAAATTCAAAAGTGTTGCTTAGCGCATATGAACAAGTTTTCAGTCAGACAGGATAACAAATGCGAGTCTACTCAAAAATTATATCTTTGGAGCATTCATCCGCTATAAGGCAGGCACCCTTTAGGACGCCCTCATAATACATTTCAGGCTTGCGATGCTCCTTCTTCGGTGGTGGTCCGTCCGTCACAAGCTTCTCAGCGTCCATCTTGCCCCAGTGCACTTTAGCAAGGGCAAGGGCCCTACGGGCTCCTTCGATGCAGACGGAGCGCTTGACGACTTCAACCCATGGACATGCGTCCACCAGCCGCCTCACCAGCCCGAAGTAGCTCCCATGCATGGCTTCCTTAGGCCACAACCGAACTATGAGGCCCTTCATGGCCTGTTCGGCAACCTTATGGAGCTCGACCAACTGCTTCAGCTGGTCGCTTAAGGGCACCGGGTGTCCGGCCTCAGCATACTGAGACCAGAACACCTTATCCGTCGAGCTTCCCTCTTCGACTCGGTAGAATGCGGCAGCATCAGACACACTGTGGGGCAGGTCTGCGAATGCTCCTGGAGAGCTCCGGATTCGGGTAAGTAAAATATAATTCACTTTCACATGCTTGCTTTGCATATAGAATGCCTTACCCGCCGCTATCTTCTTCATCGCCTCAATTTCTGGGAGGGCTTTTTGGGCTTCGGCCTTAGCGGCTTTGGCGCTCTCAAGGGCCGAGGCGAGCTCGGACTCTCGAGTCTTTGAGTCACGCTCCAAACTCTCGTGTTTTTCCACGAGAGCCTGGAGCTCTTGCCGCACCTCCGCCACCCGCGCCTCCTGCTTCTCTCGCTCGGTGCGTTCCGTGGCCGCATTGCGTTCGGCCTTGGACATCGCTTCCTTCAGGGTCGCCACCTCGTTTGTGGCCCCTGCAATATTCACGTTATTCCTGTCATCTTTTGCAACCACATCTTTTAAATACTCCCATAAGGTATTACCTACCTTCTTTATCCTCGAGCTGCTTTTTGGCATGTCCGAGCTCGTTCTCGGACTGCTCGAGGCTCTGCTTCAATGCATCAACCTCCGCAGTCAGTGCGGCAGAGGTCAGCAGCGCGCTTTGCATTCCCATATTGACATACTTATGTTAGACTCCTGCAGATATATTTTTGATCCTCAGTTCGGCTTTTCTTTCCGAACACCAAACTGAGCATCAGGGGCTACTGTCTATGCGGTAATATTTTACATATCTTAAATACATACCTCAAAGCCTGTTAGAAGGCTGGCACAGGCTTCGGTCAGCCCGCTCTTGGCGGACTGAACTTTCTGGATCACCACACTCATAATAGTGCGGTGCTCCTCGTCGATGGAAGCGCCGTTAGGCGCCTCCATCAAATCATCCGGTGCCTCCGGTTGGACGGAGGTCACCGGCGTCGCAGTCTTGCCCTTCTTACGAAGGGGTCGCCTGTCGGACTCCGGAACCACTGAAGGTTCCGATACGGAGTCCGGCACAGGTTCGGACTTAAAGCACTTTGGGGTTTTATCCCCTTTGAGCCCGGGTTCCGGGAGGTCACCTTCTTGGCGCCTCGAGGCCACGTCCTCTGGCTGGGCCCCTTTGGGACTCCACCCAAGGCGTCATCCACGGCAGGAGGAGGCGAGGCGGTCGGAAGTGAGGTGCTATTCACCTCCGACGAATCCAGGGAGCCGCTCGACGAATCGTCGAGCCCGTCCTTGGGCGGGCTGCACGGTTATACTCGACATTAGAAGGTGTTGTGCGACAAATGGAACACCATGAGTTATTCTGGTGTCCGGACACTTACGATTTTTCCAGGGGCTTGGTCCTTGGTGCCCACCCCTCTTCGCCGTCGTCGGCATTGGCGGTGTAGTCCGGAGGAAGGGTCCTTCCCTTCTTGGACCCTCCGGCCTCCCCACTTGGGGCGGCCTTCCTTTTCTTCTCTCCCTCACTGGGAGAGGCCTCTTTTTCCTCCTCCTCGTCTTCGCGGGAGGAGTCAGCCTCGGAGTCATCGGACGATGAGTCCGACAACACCTGGCGCCGGGAACTCCTCCAAGTTCCAGTGGCCTTCTTCTTGGCCTTCTTTTCCGGTACCATGTGAGGCGCCGAAACCAGCAGCCCGTCTAATCAAGGGCGTCCATTGGTCTTACGGCAAGGAGCCGGACAGTCAACCTGTCCGGACGTCTTCAACCAGTCTGTCAAAGGTGAGGGAGTTTTAGATCCCGATAGAGTCAAACTATGAAAAAGAGTCCCGTAAAGGGTAAAATAACTTACCTCGCTGGCTTGGTGCTGCGAGCTGAATCCCGATCTTCGGTAGCGGATGCGGGAGCTTTGGCGCCCTTGAACAACACCTTCGAAGCATCTTCGTACATAGTGTCGAAGAGCCGGCTCAAGGTTCGGTGCTGTGCCGGATCAAACTCCCACAAGTTGAAGGCCCGTTGCTAGCATGGGAGAATCCAGCGGATGAGCATCACCTGGATTACGTTGACAAGCTTGTGTTTCTTGTCCACCAGGTTTCGGACGCAGGTTTGGAGTCCGATCAGCTCTTCCGAATTACCCCATGTCAGGCCCGTCTCTTTCCATGAGGTGAGCTGTGTAGGGAAGCCAGATCGGAATTCGGAGGCCGCCGCCCATTGAGAGTCGCGCGGCTCGGTGATGTAGAACCACCCCGATTGCCACCCCTTTATGGTCTCCACGAAGGAGCCCTCGAGCCATAGGACGTTGGCCATCTGGCCCACCATGGCACCTCCGCACTCCGCTTGGCGGCCGCCCACTACCTTCGGCTTGACATTGAAGGTCTCCATCCATAAGCCGAAGTGGGCCTGGATGCAGAGGAAGTCCTCGCACACGACGATAAACGCCGAGATGTTGAGGATGAAATTCGGGGCCGGATCATGGAAATCTAGGCCGTAGTAGAACATGAGCCCCCAGACAAATGGGTGAAGTGGAAACCCTAGTCCGCGGAGGAAGTGGGGGAGGAACACCACCCTCTCATGGGGCCTGGGGGTGGGGATAGGCTGCCCCTTGTTGGGGAGCCGATGCGCGATGTCGTCGGACAAGTATCCGGCCTTCCGCAGCTTTTTGATGTGCCCCTCCGTGACGGAGGAGGCCATCCACTTGCCTCCCGCTCCGGACATAGTTGGAGAAGGTTGAGGTGGGATGTGCGGACTTGGGCGCTGGAGCTCGAGTGCGCGGAAATGGATAAGCAAAGGAGGAAGAAGGCGTGTGTGAAAAGGTGGATCCTTATCCACTTATATGGACGGACAAAGCTATGCGTCCCCACCGGCCTGATAAAACTCGCTTATCTCCCAAGCGCCGTAATCAATGGCGCGGTTGGGTTACCCACGCTCGTATTGATGAGAATCCCGGAATAAGGGGACACGATCTCTGCTTTGACAAGACGTGCCAAGGAAACCGCCTCGCTAAACGCGCTGAGGAGGGACAGTGAAAACGATTCGAATAAAGGCTTGGCCGTGGTGTGATGTCACGCCACGGAATACGTCAGTAGATTAAACTTGTGTAAATATTATTCTCTCTACGATGGTATGTGGAACTTATTTTGCAGAGGCGGACACTATCCTTGTGTTCAAAATCTTCTAGGAAGTATTCGGAGGAGGAACCTGCCTTGCAATGCCGAAGACAATATGCGCGCCGGACTCGTCGTGATTGAAGCCTGGTTCAGGGGCTACTGAGGGAGTCCTGGATTAGGGGGTGTCCGGATGGCCGGACTATAGCCTTTGGCCGGACTCCTAGACTATGAAGATACAAGATTGAAGACTTCGTCCCATGTCCGGATGGGACTTACCTTGGCGTGGAAGGCAAGCTTGGCGATACGGATATGTAGATCTCCTACCATTGTAACCGACTCTGTGTAACCCTAACCCTATTCAGTGTCTATATAAACCGGAGGGTTTTAGTCCGTAGGACGAACAACAATCATACCATAGGCTAGCTTCTAGGGTTTAGCCTCTACGATCTTGTGGTAGATCTACTCTTGTACTACCCATATCATCAATATTAATCAAGCAGGAGTAGGGTTTTACCTCCATCGAGAGGGCCCGAACCTGGGTAAAAACATCGTGTCCCTTGTCTCCTGTTACCATCCGCCTAGACGCACAGTTCGGGACCCCCTACCCGAGATCCGCCGATTTTGACACCGACAGTATCCTTTTGTCATGCCATCTTTTAACTTTTTCTTTAAAGAACTTGGCATTTTCATAAGCTTGGGTTCTCCATTCATCAAGTGAGCTAATATCAAATAACCTCTTCTCACCGGCAAGTATGAAATCATAGTTGAGCTCTTTAATAGCCCAATATGCCTTATGTTCTAGTTAGAGAGGTAAGTGACATGCTTTTCCATAAACCATTTTATACGGAGACATACCCGTAGGCTTCTTATATGTAGTTCTATAGGCCCACAATGCATCATCAAGTTTCTTGGACCAATTCTTTCTAGACCTATTAATAGTCTTTTGCAAAATTAATTTGAGTTCTCTATTACTCAATTCTACTTGACCACTAGACCGCGGGTGATAAGGAGATGCAATTCTATGATTAACATCATATTTAGCAAGCATTTTACGGAAAGAACCATGAATAAAGTGTGACCCACCATCAGTCATTAAATATCTAGGGACTCCAAACCTCGGAAAAATAACTTCCTTAAGCATTTTAATAGAAGTGTTTTGATGAGCACTACTAGTTGAAATAGCTTCTACCCACTTAGTAACGTAATCAACAGCAACTAAAATATGTGTATATCCATTAGAGGCAGGAAAAGGTCCCATATAATCAAAGCCCCAAACATCAAATGGTTCAATAACAAGTGAATAATTCATAGGAATTTCTTGACGTCTACTAATATTACCAATTCTTTGACATTCATCACAAGACAAAACAAACTTACGGGCGTCTTTGCAGAGAGTGGGCCAATAAAAACCGGATTGCAGTACATTATGTGCAGTTCTATCTCCGGCGTGGTGTCCTCCATAAGCTTCGTAGTGACACTTGCGTAGGATCTGTTCCTGTTCATGCTCAGGCACACAACGTCTAATAACACCATCTACTCCTTATTTATAAATATGTGGGTCATCCCTAAAGTAATGTCGCAAATCATAAAAGAACTTTTTCTTTTGTTGGTATGTGAAGCTAGGTGGTATAAATTTAGCAACAATATAATTAGCATAATCAGCATACCATGGAGTGCTACGAGAAGTACTTATGACATTTAATTGTTCATCAGGAAAGCTATCATCAATAGGTAGTGGGTCATCAAGAACATTCTCTAACCTAGATAAGTTATCTGCAACGGGGTTCTCAGCTCCTTTCCTATCAACAATATGCAAATCAAATTCTTGCAGCAAGAGAACCCATCTAATAAGTCTAGGTTTAGGATCTTTCTTTTCCATTAGGTATTTAATAGCAGCATGATCAGAGTGAATAGTTACTTTAGAATCAACAATATAGGGTATAAATTTATCACAAGCAAATACAACTGCTAAAAGTTCCTTTTCGGTAGTAGCATAATTTATTTGAGCATTGTCTAGAGTCTTACTAGCATAATGGATAACATTTAATTTCTTATCAACTCTTTGCCCTAGAACATCACCTACGGCATAATCACTAGCATCACACATAATTTCAAAGGGTAAATTCCAATCGGGTGGCTGAACAACAGGTGCAGAGACTAATGCTTTCTTAAGTATTTCAAATGCTTCTACACAATCATCATCAAAGACAAATGGTTCATCTTTTTGTAATAAATTAGTCAGAGGCTGAGAAATTTTTGAGAAGTCCATAATGAACCTCCTATAAAATCCGGCGTGACCAAGGAAACTTCTTATACCTTTGATGTCCTTGGGACATGGCATCTTTTCAATAGCATCAACTTTGGCTTTATCAACTTCAATACCTCTTTCAGAAACTTTGTGCCCCAAGACAATACCTTCATTAAACATAAAGTGGCACTTTTCCCAATTCAAGACAAGATTAGTTTCTTCACATCTCTGCAAAACTCGATCAAGATTGCTCAAGCAATCGTCAAAAGAGGAACCATAGACAGAAAAGTCGTCCATGAAAACCTCACAAATCTTTTCACAGAAATCAGAGAATATAGCCATCATGCATCTTTGAAAGGTAGCAGGTGCATTACATAAACCAAAAGGCATACGTCTATAAGCAAAAGTACCAAAAGGGCATGTAAAAGTAGTCTTTGATTGATCTTTAGCCGATACGGTATTTGAGAGAAACAAGAATAACCATCTAGAAAGCAATAATGTGTATGTTTGCATAATCTTTCTAGCATTTGATCAATAAAAGGTAAGGGGTAATGATCTTTCTTAGTAGCTTTATTTAATTTGCGGAAATCAATTACCATCCTATAACCTGTGATAATTCTTTGCGGAATCAATTCATCTTTATCGTTAGGGACAACAGTAATACCTCCCTTCTTAGGGACACAATGGACAGGACTTACCCACTGACTATTAGCAACGGGATAAATTATACCTGCCTCCAGAAGCTTGAGTATTTCTTTTCTTACCACTTCTTTCATTTTAGGATTCAAACGTCGTTGAGGATCACGAACTGGTTTGGCATCCGCTTCCAATTTTATTTTATGCTGACATAGAGTGGGACTAATGCACTTAAGATCATCAAGAGTATATCCAATAGCGGCACGGTGCTTCTTGAGTTTTCAGTAATCTTTCTTCTTCATGCTCGAAAGGTTAGCACTAATAATAACAGGATATATTTTCTCATCAAGATAAGCATACTTAAGATTATCAGCAACGGTTTAAGCTCAAACACGGATCACCCTTGGGTGGAGGAGGATCCCTAGGATTTCAACAGGCAAATTGTGTTGCAGAATAGGTTCCTGTTTAAAGAATACTTCATCTATTTCCCTTCTTTCATTCATGAACATCTCATTTTCATGGTCTAGCAAATAGTGTTCTAAAGGATCACTAGGAGGTACGACAATAGAAGCAAGGCCAATAATTTCATCCTTACTAGGCAATTCTTCCTCACGATGTTGTTTACTAAATTTAGAGAAATTAAACTCATGAACCATATCATCCAAGCCAATAGTAATAACATTCTTTTCGCAGTCTATCTTAGCATTAACAGTATTCAAGAAGGGTCTATCAAATATAATGGGACAAAAGCTATCTTGTGGAGAACCAAGAATAATAAAATCAGCGGGGTATTTGGTTTTTCCACACAAGACTTCAACATCTCTAACAATTCCCATTGTAGATATAGTATCTCTATTGACAAGTTTAATTGTAACATCAATATCTTCTAACTCAGCAGGTGCAATATCATGCATAATTTCTTTGTATAAATCAATGGGTATAACACTAGCACTAGCACCCATATCACATAAGCCATGATAACAATGATCTCCTATTTTAACAGAAATAACAGGCACGCCTACCACAGGTCTATGTTTATCTTTAGCACAAGGTTTAGCAATTCTAGCAGTTTCACCACATAATTGAATAACATGCCCATCAATATTATCGACAAGAGATCTTTAACAATAGAAATATTAGGTTCTACTTTAACTTGCTCAGGAGGTGTATAAGTTCTAATATTGCTTTTACGAACAACAGTTGAAGCTTTAGCATGATCCTTTACTCTAACAGGGAAAGGTGGTTTCTCAACATAAGAGGTAGGAACAATAGGATCATTATAAGTGACAATCTTTTCTTCAACTTTAATAGGTGCAGCTACTTTTACTTCTATGGGAGGATGATATTTAAACCACTTCTCCTTGGGGAGATCAACATAAGTAGCAAAAGATTCACAGAAAGAAGCTAATATCTCAGAGTCAAGTCCATATTTAGTGCTAAACTTACGGAAAATATCGGTATCCATAAAAGATTTAACACAATCAAACTAATGAGTCATACCTGACTCCTTACCTTCGTCGAGGTCCCAATCTTTAGAGTTGCGTTTAATTCTATCCAATAAATTCCATTTAAACTCAATAGTCTTCATCATAAAAGAGCCAGCACAGGAAGTATCGAGCATGGTGCGGTTGTTATCAGAAAGCCGAGCATAAAAATTCTAAAGAATTGTCACTCTTGAGAGCTCATGATTGGGGCATGAATATAACATTGATTTAAGCCACCCCAAGCTTGAGCTATGCTTTCTCCTTCGCGAGGCCAAAAATTATATATATAATTGCGATCACGATGAACAAGATGCATAGGGTAATACTTTTGATGAAATTCCAATTTCAATCTTTTATAGTTCCATGATCTCGTATCATCACATAGCCTATACCATGTCAATGCGTCTTCCTTCAAAGATAAAGGGAAGACCTTCTTCTTAACCTCATCATCGGGTATACACAAGCTTAAATAATCCACAAACTTCATCCACATAGAGTAGATGTTCATCGGGATGCTTTGTTCCATCTCGTAAAAGTATTAGCCAGCAGTTTTTCCATCATACCCGAAGGAACTTCAAAAGGAGTTTCATTTTCAATAGGTTCAGTAGGTTGAGGAGCAACTCTTTGCTCTACTGGACGGGGTGAAGATACCCAAAACAATCCTGATAACCCACAAGTATAGGGGATCGCAACAGTTTTCGAGGGTAGAGTATTCAACCCAAATTTGTTGATTCGACACAAGGGGAGCCAAAGAATATTCTCAAGTACTAGCAGCTGAGTTGTCAATTCAACCACACCTAGAAACTTAGTATCTGCAGCAAAGTGTTTAGTAGCAAAGTAATATGATAGTGGCGGTAACGGTAAAAAAAGTAAAGACATCAAAAGTAATGTTTTTGGTATTTTGCAGTGATTGTAACAGCAGCAACGGAAAAGTAAATAAGCGAAAACCAGTATATGGAAAGCTCGTAGGCACCGGATCAGTGATGGATAATTATGCCGGATGCGGTTCGTCATGTAACAGTCATAACATAGGGTGTCACAGAACTAGCTCATATTCATGAATGTAATGTAGGCATGTATTCTGTAAATAGTCATACGTGCTTATGGAAAAGAACTTGCATGACATCTTTTGTCCTACCCTCCCGTGACAGTGGGGTCCTATTGGAAACTAAGGGATATTAAGGCCTCCTTTTAATAGAAAGTGAATACATGAACTCCTCAAACTATGGTCATCACTGAGAAGTATCCCGATTATTGCCACTTCGGGGTTGTCGGATCATAACACATAATAGGTGACTATAGACTTGCAAGATAGGATCAAGAACACACATATTCATGAAAACATAATAGGTTCAGATCTGAATTCATGGCACTCGGGCCCTAGTGACAAGCATTAAGCATAGCAAAGTCATAGCAACATCAATCTCAGAACATAGTGGATACTAGGGATCAAACCCTAACAAAACTAACTCGATTACATGATAAATCTCATCCAACCCATAACCGTCTAGCAAGCCTACGATGGAATTACTCACGCACGGCAGTGAGCATCATGGAATTGGTGATGGAGGATGGTTGATGATGACGACGGCGACGAATCCCCCTCTCCGTAGCCCCGAACGGACTCCAGATCAGCCCTCCCGAGAGAGATTAGGGCTTGGCGGTGGCTCCGTATCGTAAAACGCGATGAAACTTTCTCTCACATTTTTTCTCCCCGAAAGCGAATATATGGAGTTGGAGTTGGCGTCAGAGGGTGTCCAGGGGGCCCACGAGGTAGGGGCGCGCCAGAGGGGGGGCGCCCACCCTCGTGGACAGTGTGGGCCCCTGGTCTTCATCTTTGGCGAGGATTTTTATTATTTTTATAAGACATCCCGTGGAGTTGGTGTCATTCCGAGAACTTTTGTTTTCTCGCACATAAAACAACATCATGGCAATTCTCAACAAAACAGTCGATCCGGGTTAGTTCCATTCAAATCATACAAGTTAGAGTCCAAAACAAGGGCAAAAGTGTTTGGAAAAGTAGATACGACGGAGACGTATCAACTCCCCAAGCTTAAACCCTTGCTTGTCCTCAAGAAATTCAGTTGACAAACCGAAAGAGAAAAGAAAAACTTTTACAAACTCTGTTTGCTCTTGTTGTTGTACCTATGTCAAGCCAAAGCATTCAGGTTTTCAAAGAAAGATCATAACTTACCACATTTGCAATAATTCTCAGGTCTCGTGTTTACTCATATCAATAACATAATCAGCTAGCAAGCCATAATAATAAATCTCAGATGACAACACTTTCTCAAAACAATCATAATATGATATAACAAGATGGTATCTCTCTAGCCCTTTCTGAGACCGCAAAACATAAATGTAGAGCACCTTCAAAGATCAAGGACTGACTAGACATTGTAATTCATGGTAAAAGAGATCCAATCATAGTCATACCCGATATAAATTAACAATAATGAATGCAAATGACAGCTGTGCTCTCCAGCTAGTGCTTTTTAATAAGAGGGTGATGACTCAACATAAAAGTAAATAGATAGGCCCTTCAGAGAGGGAAGCGTGGATTTGTAGAGGTGCGAGCTCGGTTTTGAAATAGAGATAAATTATATTTTGAGCGGCATACTTTCATTGTCAACATAACAACTAAGAGATGATGATATCTTCCATGCTAAACAAATTATAGGCGGTTCCCAAACAGAATGGTAAAGTTTATACTCCCCCTCCTCCACAAGCATCAATCCCTGGCTCGCTTGAAACAACAAGTGCCTCCAACATTCAACGGGTCCCAGGGGGAGTTTTGTTTGCAATTATTTTGATTTAGTTTGCATAAAGCATGGGACTGGGCATCCCGGTGACCAGCCATTTTCTCGTGAGTGAGGAGCGGAGTCCACTCCTCTTGAGAATAACCCGCCTAACACGGAAGATAAGGGCAGCACTAGTTGATATATGAGCTATTCCACATGCAAAATAGAATGTTTATTTGAAGGTTTAGAGTTTGGCACATACAAATTTACTTGGAACGGCAGTAGATACCGCATATAGGAAGGTATAGTGGACTCATATGGAATAACTTTGGGGTTTATGATTGGATGCACAAGCAGTATTCTGCTTAGTACAAGTGAAGGCTAGCAAAAGACTGGGAAGCGACCAACTAGAGAGCGACAACAGTCATGAACATGCATTAAAATTAATAAACATTGAATACAAGCATGAGTAGGATATAATCCACCATGAACATAAATATCGTGAAGGCTATGTTGATTTGTTTCAACTACATGCGTGAACATGTGCCAAGTCAAGTCACTTAAATCATTCAAAGGAGGATACCAACCCATCATACCACATCACAACCATTTTAATAGCATGTTGGCACGCAAGGTAAATCATTATAACTCATAGCTAATCAAGCATGGCACAAGCAACTATGATCTCTAATTGTCATTGCAAACATGTTTATTCATAATAACCTGAATCAAGAACGACGGCCTCATCATATTTACAAAAACAAAAGAGGTCGAGTTCATACCAGCTTTTCCCATCTCAGTCAGTCCATCATATATCATCATCATTGCCTTTCACTTGCACGACCGAACGATGTGAATAATAATAAGAGTGCACGTGCATTGGACTAAAATTTGGAATCATGCGAGCATTCAATAAACAGGAGAAGACAAGGCAATATGGGCTCTTGGTTAAATCAACAATGATGCATATAAGAGCCACTTCAACAATTAAATCATGGTCTTCTCCATCGACCCCCAAAGAAAAGAAAGAAAATAAAAACTATTTACACGGAAAGCTCCCAACAAGCAAAAGAAGAACGGGAAATATTTTTTTGGGTTTTATTTTTAATTATTACTACTACAGCAGGAAAAATAAACTACTACTAATTTTTGGTTTTTCTTAAGGTTTATTAAACACACAAGAAGAAAGCAGGAAAAAGGAAATAAACTAGCATGGATATTACAGTGAAAGAGTATGAGCACCGACATCTAACAATGAGTGTGTGTGAACATGAATGTAATGTCGGTGAGAAATACGTACTCAACCAAGCTTAGGATTTTGGCCTAAGTTGGTCTATTGCCGAGGATAGCCTTGGTGGATACCCATAGGTGTAGCTGGGGTCAGACATGCGATGCATTGCTATCGCCTCCTGAGCTGCAGCGTGGCGTCGAGCCGCCTCCACTCTCCTCTCGTACTCATCTACCTCCTCTCTGGTAATAATATATCTTCCTCTCGTGTGAAGATGAAAACTCAAACCTCCCCACAAATGAACTTGTGAGGTCACGATACTGGGGGCATTTGTCAGCTTCAAAGACCTCAAGACCGGCAGTACGCAAATATGCGTTAAATTCTTCTTTGATTCCCGCTTGATCCATAAAATTTTCTGAAGGCCATTCACAGGGCCTCACAAGAGCGTCTCTTGGTGGTTCCTCGTCAAGATCACGCATTGCAAGCCCGGGACCTTGCTTCCTTGAAGAACCACCTTGGAACATCTTCCTAAACATATTGTTTTCTCACGAAAAATAATTCTGAAATTTTTAGTAACTTCAAACAAAAGTGAACCAACTTCAATAAAACTGATAGCAACTACTCATACAAGTGCCTAGAGCATATATCAAGCATTAGAACTACTTGGAACCATATAAATTTGACATGCAAGCTCAAGAACATGGTCACCTATGCAGCACAAATTTGCAATGAATAAAGCACTAGAACAAAAACTAATTGGACCAATGGAGGAGTCAGATACCAAGGAACAATCTCCCCAAGCAGTTTTGCGAGAGGTGCTTTGAGCAAGGAGATCAAAAATCACAGCAAAAGTGGCTGGAACACGAGCTTGAGTTGGTTTTACGGGTTTGTGTGATGCAGAGGAAGAAGATGGGTGCAGGGATAAATGGAGGATGGTCACCATGGGCCCACGAGGCAGGGGGCGCGCCCTCCACCCTCGTGGCCAGGTGGCAGCTCCCCCCACGGTAATTTTTGCACAGTAAATCCTCAAATATTCCCGAAAAATTCATATTAAATTGGCATGGCATTCTGAGGACTTTTATTTTTGGGATATTTTTATATTGCACGGATAAGTCAGGAAACATACAGAAAAATACTATTTTTGCTTTATTTCTACTAAGGAACAGAAAATATAAAGAGGGTACAGAAGGTTGTGCTTCTAGTTTCATCCATCTCATGCTCATCAAAAAGAATCCACTAACAAGGTTGATCATGTCTTGTTAACAAACTCATTCCAATAATCATGGAACCGGAGAAATTTCGAATAACACTATGTTACCTCAACAGGGATATGGACATCCCCAATAATAAGTATATCATATTTCTTCTTGACAGTAGGGAGAGGAAATTCAAAACCTCCAAATATAATCGATGGAATTTTTCCAATAGAGTTGATACTATGAACTTGAGGTTGTTTCCTCGGAAAGTGTACCGTATGCTCATTACCATTAACATGAAATGTGACATTGCCTTTGTTGCAATCAATAACAGCCCCTGCAGTATTAAGGAAAGGTCTTCCAAGAATAATAGACATACTATCGTCCTCGGGAATATCAAGAATAACAAAGTCCGTTAAAATAGTAACGTTTGCAACCACAACAGGCACATCCTCACAAATGCCGATAGGTATAGCAGTTGATTTATTAGCCATTTGCAAAGATATTTCAGTAGGTGTCAACTTATTCAAGTCAAGTCTACGATATAAAGAGAGTGGCATAACACTAACACCGGCTCCAAGATCACATAAAGCAGTTTTAACATAATTTCTCTTAATGGAGCATGGTATAGTAGGTACTCCTGGATCTCCAAGTTTCTTTGGTATTCCACCCTTAAAAGTATAATTAGCAAGCATGGTGGAAATTTCAGCTTCCGGTATCTTTCTTTTATTTGTAACAATATCTTTCATATATTTAGCATAAGGATTCATTTTGAGCATATCACTCAATCGCATATGCAAAAAGATGGGTCTAATCATTTCAAAGAAGCGCTCAAAATCCTCATCATCCTTTTTCTTGGATGGTTTTGGAGGAAAAGGCATGGGTTTACGAACGCATGGTTCCCTTTCTTTACCATGTTTCCTAGCAACGAAGTCTCTCTTATCATAACGTTGATTCTTTGATTGTGGGTTATCAAGATCAACAGCAGGTTCAACTTCTACTTCATTATCATTACTAGGTTGAGCATCATCATGAACATTATCATTAACATTTTCACTAGGTTCATGTTCATTACCAGATTGTGTTTCAAAGCATCGAGACATAGAGATGTCATTTGGATTCTCGTGGTTCAAAGAATGTTCACTAGAAGTTTGCACAGTTCTATTATTTTCTTTTCTTCCTTTTAGAAGAACTAGGTACATCAATATTATTTCTCCGAGAATCTTGCTCGATTCTCTTAGGGTGGCCTTCAGGATACAAAGGTTCCTGAGTCATTCTACCAGTTCTAGTAGCCACTCTAACAACATAATCATTCTTCTTACTATTCATTTCATCAAGCACTTCTTTGTGAGCTTTAGGTACATGCTCTACTTGAGTGGTAACCATAGAAGCATGTTTGCTAACAAGTTTAAGTTCACCTCTAATATTAGCCATATAATCACTCAAGCGTTTAATCATAAAGGTATTCTGTTTTAGTTGTCTACCAAAATAAGCATTAAAGTCATCTTGCTTAAACATAAAGTTATCAAACTCATCCAAGCACTGACTAGCAATTTTAGTAGGAGGTACTTGAGCTTTATCATATCTATAGAGAGAATTTACCTTTACTACCTGTGTCAGGATATTGGGATCAGGAGGTTCTTCGGTGAATAAAGAATTGAGATCATACACTTCTTCACGGTAAATTAAGACCATGTATTTCTTCAATAGGAGGTAAATTCTTAACATCTTCAGCTTTAATACCTTTTTCTTTCATAGATTTCTTTGCCTCTTGCATATCTTCGTGGATCGAGAAATAGAACACCTCTCTTCTTCGGAGTTGGTTTAGGAATAGGCTCAAGAATTGGCTCGGGGAGCTGGCTCAGAGTTGGCTTAGGAGGGGCCCAATTATTTTCATTTGTCAACATATTATTCAATAAAATTTCAGCTTCATCTGGTGTTCTTTCCTGAAAAGAGAACCAGCACAACTATCCGTAATCTCTGGAAGCATCGGTTAGTCCATTATAAAAGATATCAAGTATTTCAGGTTTCTTAAGAGGATGATCAGGCAAAGCATTAAGTAACTTGAGAAGCCTCCCCCAAGCTTGTGGGAGACTCTCTTCTTCAATTTACACAAAATTATATATATCCTCAAAGCGGCTTGTTTCTTATGAGCAGGGAGATATTTAGCAGAGAAGTAATAAATCATATCCTGGGGACTACGCACACAACCAGGATCAAGAGAATTAAACCATATCTTAGCATCACCCTTTAATGAGAACGGAAATATTTTGAGTATATAAAAGTAGCGTGATCTCTCATCATTAGTAAACAGGGCAGCTATATCGTTTTACTTAGTAAGATGTGCCACAACAGTTTCAGATTCCATAAAAAGGGTCAGATTCAACCAAAGTAATTATATCAGGATCAATAGAGAATTCATAATCCTTATCAGGAACACAGATAGGTGAAGTTGCGAAAGCAGGGTCAGGTCTCATCCTATCTCTAAGAGATTCTTTACTCCATTTAACTAGCAGCCTCTTAAGTTTGTATCTATCCTGACAAGCAAAAATAGCTGCAGAAGATTCCGCATCAAAAAGATAACCCTCAGGAATAGCAGGCATATTTTCATCATCACTTTCATCATTGTATTCAGTTTCAATAATTTCTCTTTCTTTAGACCTAGAAATTTGTTCATCTAGAAGTTCACCAAGGGGCACAGTAGTATCAAGCATAGAAGTAGTTTCATCATAAGTATCATGCATAGCAGAAGTGGCATCATCAATAACATGCGACATATCGAAACGAATAGCAGAAACAAGTTTAGGTGTCGTTAGCTTACTCATAACAGAAGGTGAATCAAGTGCAGAGCTAGATGGCAGTTCCTTACCTCCCCTCGTAGTTGAGGGATAAATTGTTGTCTTAGCGTCTTTCAAGTTCTTCATAGTGTCCAGCAGATATAAATCCCAAGTGACTCAAAGAATAGAGCTATGCTCCCCGGCAACGGCGCCATAAAAGGGTCTTGATAACCCACAAGTATAGGGGATCGCAACAGTTTTCAAGGGTAGAGTATTCAACCCAAATTTATTGATTCTACATAAGGGCAGCCAAAGAATATTCTCAAGTATTAGCAGCTGAGTTGTCAATTCAACCACACCTGGAAACTTAGTATCTGCAGGAAAGTGTTTAGTAGCAAAAGTAAAATGATAGTGGCGATAACGGTAACAGAAGTAAAGACAGCAAAAGTAATGTTTTTGGTATTTTGTAGTGATTGTAACAGCAGCAACGGAAAAGTAAATAAGCAAAAACCGGTATATGGAAAGCTCGTAGGCACCGGATCAGTGATGGATAATTATACCGGATGCGGTTCGTCATGTAACGATCATAACATAGGGTGACATGTAACTAGCTCCAATTCATCAATGTAATGTAGGCATGTATTACGTATATAGTCATACGTGCTTATGGAAAAGAACTTGCATGACATCTTTTGTCCTACCCTCCCGTGGCAGCGGGTCCTATTGGAAACTAAGGGATATTAAGGCCTCCTTTTAATAGAGAACCGGAACAAAGCATTAGCACATAGTGAATTCATGAACTCCTCAAACTATGGTCATCACCGAGAAGTATCCCGATTATTGTCACTTCGGGTTGTCGGATCATAACACATAATAGGTGACTATAGACTTGCAAGATAGGATCAAGAACACACATATATTCATGAAAACATAATAGGTTCAGATCTGAATTCATGGCACTCGGGCCCTAGTGACAAGCATTAAGCATAGCAAAGTCATAGCAACATCAATCTCGGAACATAGTGGATACTAGGGATCAAACCCTAACAAAACTAACTCGATTACATGATAAATCTCATCCAACCCATCACCGTCCAGCAAGCCTACGATGGAATTACTCACGCACGGCAGTGAGCATCATGAAATTGGTGATGGAGGATGGTTGATGATGACGACGGTGATGAATCCCCCTCTCCGGAGCCCCAAACGGACTCCAGATCAGCCCTCCCGAGAGAGATTAGGGCTTGGCGGTGGCTCCGTATCGTAAAACACGATGAAACTTTCTCTCTCATTTTTTTCTCCCCGAAAGCCAATATATGGAGTTGGAGTTGACGTCGGAGGGTGTCCAGGGGGCCCACGAGGTAGGGGGCGCGCCCAGGAGGGGGGCGCCCCCACCTCGTGGGATGTGGTGTGGGCCCCTGGTCTTCATCTTTGGCGAGGATTTTTATTATTTTTATAAGACATCTCGTGGAGTTTCGTGTCATTCCGAGAACTTTTGTTTTCTGCACATAAAACAACATCATGGCAATTCTCTTTGAAAACAGTAGCTAGTCCGGGTTAGTTCCATTCAAATCATACAAGTTAGAGTCCAAAACAAGGGCAAAAGTGTTTGGAAAATTAGATACGACGGAGACGTATCAAAGCCCCTCAGAGAATTACTTTCCTTAGTAACAAGTGACAGAAAATTTCAGCACACTATATAAATTTTTCCTTACCAAATTCCACTTACCAAAGGCGCTACACTCCCGACAGCGGCGCCGGAAAAGAGTCTTGATGACCTACAAGTATAGGTGATCTATCATAGTCCTTTCGATAAGTAAGAGTGTCGAACCCAACGAGGAGCGAAGGAAATGATAAGCGGTTTTCAAAGAAGGTATTCTCTCGTAATCTTGAAATAAGTGGTAACAGATAGTTTTATGATAAGATAAATTGTAACGAGCAACAAGTAACAAGAGTAAATAAAGTGCAGCAAGGTGGCCCAATCCTTTTTGTACCAAAGGACAAGCCGGAACAATCTCTTATAATAGGAAAAACGCTCCCGAGGACACATGGGAATATCATCAAGCTAGTTTTCATCACGTTCATATGATTCGCGTTCGGTACTTTGATAATTTGATATGTGGGTGGACCAGTGCTTGGGTGTTGTTCTTACTTGAACAAGCACCCCACTTATGATTAACCTCTATTGCAAGCATCCGCAACTACAACAAAAGTATTAAGGTAAACCTAACCATAGCATGAAACATATGGATCCAAATCAGCCCCTTACAAAGCAACGCATAAACTAGGGTTTAAGCTTCTGTCACTCTAGCAACCCATCATCTACTTATTACTTCCCAATGCCTTCCTCTAGGCCCAAATAATGGTGAAGTGTTATGTAGTCAACGTTCACATAACACCACTAGAGGTTAGACAACATACATCTCATCAAAATATCGAACGAATACCAAATTCACATGACTACTAATAGAAAGACTTCTCCCTTGTCCTCAGGAACAAACGTAACTACTCACAAAGCATATTCATGTTCATAATCAGAGGGTAATAATATGCATAAAGGATCTGAACATATGATCTTCCACCAATTAAACCAACTAGCATCAACTACAAGGAGTAATCAACACTACTAGCAACCTACAAGCACCAATCCCGGACTTGGAGACAAGAATTGGATACAAGAGATGAACTAGGGTTTGGAGATGAGATGGTGTTGATGAAGATGTTGATGGAGATTGCCCTCTCCCGATGAGAGGAGCGTTGGTGATGATGATGACGATGATTTCCCCCTCCCGGAGGGAAGTGTCCCCGGCAGAAGAGCTCCGCTGGAGCCCTAGATTGGTTCCGCCAAGGTTCCGCCTCGTGGCGGCGGAGTCTCGTCCCGAAAGGTTGCTTCTGGTTTTTTTCTCATCGAAAGACTTCACATAGGAGAAGATGGGCATCGGAGAGCCACCAGGGGGGCCCATGAGGTAGGGGGGCGCCCCCCACCCTCGTGAGCAGGGTGTGGGCCCCCTGGCCTTCATCTTTGGCGACGATTTTTCTTTATTTCTTTTAAGATATTCCGTGGAGTTTCAGGACTTTTGGTGTTGCACAGAATAGGTCTCCGATATTTGCTCCTTTTCTAGTGTAACATCCCAAATTTTCAATTTGGAATGTTATACATTAGATCATCAATGCATATCATATTTTATTTGCTTTGGGTTTTGATCCTAGAAATTCTACGCAACTCAAGGACTCACGGAGAGAGTTGGGAATTTTGTTATTTTCATATTTGAGTTTTCTCAAATTTTGAGAATAGGATCATTTGATTTTAGTTATTTTATCATCAATTATTTCTATCACAAAAAATATGAGAGAGGGAATAAAATGACTTTCCCAAAATAAAGAAATATTGAGGATTTAATAATAAAATCAAATAAGATTTTATTTTGGAGTTTTTCGCCATTTTATTTGAATTTAGGAAAAACATGCGTTTTTCAAAATTTGCATTTAGGCCCAAATAAATGTTCATCTAGTCCGTCTTAATTTTAGAAGCCGGGGAAAATTTGTTTCGGGATTTTTGGAGTCCGTTTAGTATTTCGTTCGATTTTTTTCTGCGCGGATTTATTTAAAAAAACGCGAACCGACTCTGGGCCGTATTCGGCCGGGACTCCGCCCAGCCGGGCCTTTATAAGGCGCCGCCCTGGGGCCCGATTAGCCCAGTGCTTGGCGCCCGTAACCTAACCCTAGCCCGCCCGCTGCCGCCCAGCCTTGTGCCGAACCCCGCCCGCCGCCACCACGCCGGACCCACGGACCCGCCGAGGTAGCCGCCGTCACCGGCGGTTTTCTTTAGAAAACCGCCCGGTTTTTTTATTTAGCCGCGGTTTATTTTTTTTAGTTTCCGTTTTTTTAGATCAGTTTATTTATTTTCGGTTCGGTTAAGTAGCGAGCGTTCACTCGTTCGTTCGTTTTAACGAACGTGTTCGTCGTTTAGATCTAGTTAACGAACGTTCGTTCGTTAACCTGTTCGTCGTCTTTTCTTTTTCTCGGATTTTTCCGCGATTATTTTTTATCGTGATTTCTGATCTGATTTTCGTTTTAGAATAACTTTTTGCTCGTTTATCGGAATCAGGCGATTCAAGTGCCTGGAGTTTCGTCCCGAAACCCTCTTTCCGAATAACCAACTTAAATAAGTTTTTGCTTCTGTAAAATTTGACTTAGATCCAGATTAGTAAAACGAAGCTGTTTTCTTTCGCCATTGGACTTTCGTTGCTTCGTTTGATTTGATTCTTTTTGCAAACCGGAGTTCTTAAGTTGAACTTTCTGGTTAGATCTTTTATTTGAGATTTACCTGTGCATTATATGAATACTTATTGTATGCTTTTTTTTGTCTGCGATAGAATACCCGGAGTGCGCCGCTTGTTATTTCGAGTCTCTAGGTCTCGCGGATCATCAGCAAGGCAAGTAACACTTTGATCATACCTTTTCCAATACCCAGTTTTTATGCATTAGATCAATCCTCAAACATTGCATGATTAGGATCTAATTAAATTGTGGGATGGGAAGTAGATTGAGGTAGTACCTATTACCTGTTTTATTATGAAACCTTTGGGAGTTACTTCTACGTTTGCTTATTTTGCCATGCTATGCAAGTAGACGTGGATTGGGTGAGTGATTTTCCATGACAGATGTGAGATTGTTAATTAATGGTTTATTTAAGGTGGCAACATTAATACACATCTGGGTGGATTGAGGCACCTGGTTATTCCAGGACTTGCCTGGTTTTGGACCGCCACCCGGGCCCAAAGGGATCATGAGATTATTCAAACTAGAAACTTCCGTGTGCAGCCACAAGCCATTATGGGCTCTGGCATAGTTGATTAAGTTGTGCGAACTCTTACGGGTAGACTAGCAGATGTAGGGAAAGTAGGTGTACGGTCTACCCTTCGTAAGGTGCTAAGCGCTTACGAAGACTGTGTCTCGGTCATCCGTTTATCAAACATCATGTAGTGCGAGAAATCCAACGGAGGCGATCGAGTCTTATGGGGAAAAGTGCGCAAACCTCTGCAGAGTGTATAAACTAATCATGGTTAGCCGTGTCCCCGGTTATGGACGTTTTGAGTATCTAGTTCTTGGATATCATGTGAATCTCATCATGTTACTTTAAATTAATATTGTTGGGTTTTTAATGATGATTACTTTAATTGGGATTGAGGATGTTGTCAACCATTCTCAATGTTTAACAACCACCATAATAGTTAAATAAATTTATTCCTTTGCAGTAGGAAAAAATTGGCTTTTCGCAAAAACTGTAACCATAGAGCTTTCCACCAGCCACATATGCATGTAGTATAGCTTACTCTTTCATTACTCTCTATGTGTTACATTGCCAGCATATTCCATGTGCTGACCCGTTTTCGGGCTGCAACTTTTCATGTTGCAGACTTTTCAGACGAGGAGTAAGGTGCTTTTAGGTCGTGGTTCTATACTCAGTGATGCCATTGGAGTTGATGGACTCGCTTATCTTCCAAGCCTTCATTGTTATCGTTATTAGATGGCCTTAAGCCATATTTATTTTGCTAAGTTCTCTTTTGAGACATTCGATGTAATAAGTGTGTGATTGCTACTCTGTTATAAATCCTTCAAGTCTTGTGTGGTGTCGGCATTCTTGATCCGAGGATGACACTGAGCACAGAGGTCGACTGCTTGAGGTCCTGGTCGCTACATCCACCAGAATTCCAAATTGCAAGCATTCCCCTCTTCATGGTAAACCTTGTAAAATAAGAGAGAATAGCCATAAGTATTGTGACATAACGTGAAATAACAGCCCATAATATGATAAATATCGATATAAAAGCATGATGCAAAATGGACGTATCAGAGCACTCATTAAGTATGACATGCTAAAGAGTTAATGTTGGACAAGGAAGACAACGTAATGGGTTATGTTTTCCGACATCTCAGTTAAAGTATATTGTCATGGATCATTCAAACATGTTGAGATTGCCTTTCCCCCTCATGCTAGCCAAAATTCCTTGCACTAAGTAGAGATACTACTTGTGCTTACAAATATCGTTAAACCCAGTTTTTGCCATGAGAGTCCACCATACCTACCTATGGATTGAGTAAGATCCTTCAAGTAAGTTGTCATCGGTGCAAGAAATAAAAATTGCTCTCTAAATATGCATGACTTATTAGTGCGGAGAAAATAAGCTTTGTACGAACTTGTTATGGAAGCAATAAAAGCGACGGATTTGCATAATAAAGGTCCATATACAAGGGGCAATATAAAGTGACGTTCTTTCGCATTAAGATTTTGTGTATCCAACCCTAAAAGCGCATGAAAACCTCTGCTTCCCTCTGCGAAGGGCCTATCTTTTACTTTATGTCTTTTACTTTATGCAAGAGTCAAGGTGATCTTCACCTTTCCCTTTTTCATTTTATCCTTTGGCAAGCACTTTTTGTTAGGGTGATCCTGATATATATATCCAATTGGATGTAAGTTAGCATGAACTATTATTGTTGACATCACCCAAAGGTGAATACGTTTGGAGGCAACATTATAAACCCCAATCTTTCTCTGTGTCTGATTAAAACTTCATAACCACAAGTATTGCGTGAGTGTTAGCAATTGTATAAGACTATATGATGGTTGAGTATGTGAAGTTTGCTAAATCAAAGCTCTGACATAGACCCTTCCTGAAAATAGGATGAATTGCAATTGTTTGATGACTAAGAATGAAATTTGCTAGTTTTCAAGAAAGTTAATGGTCTATGCTTTGACATGTGAATTGCTTGTTACTTTATCGTGAGAAGTCTTATGAGATGAACTACTGTTATGACATATTATCATGCTAGAAAAGGTGATTCAAATTATCATTGATCAAATTTGTGCACCTTCTAGCATTCACACTTCATAAATTCTTTATTTATCATTTACCTACTCAAGGACGAGTAGGAATTAAGCTTGGGGATGCTGATACGTCTCCAACGTATCTATAATTTATGAAGCATTCATGCTATATTATTATGTGTTTTGAATGATTATGGGCTTTATCATACACTTTTATATTACTTTTGGGACTAACCTACTAATCGGAGGCCCAGCCCATATTGTTGTTTTATCGCCTGTTTCAGTATTTCGAAGAAAAGGAATATCAAACGGAGTCCAAACAGAATGAAACCTTCGGCATCGTGATTTTTTGGAAGAATATCATCCTGGAGACTTGGAGATCAAGTCAGAAGATCCTCGAGAAGCCCAGGAGATAGGGGGCGGCCCCCCCCTGTATGCGGCCCCTGTCTCGTGGACCCCTCGAGCACCCCCCGACCGACTTCTTTCGCCTATATATTCCCTCGTACCCTAAAACCATCAAATATCAAGATAGATCGGGAGTTCCGCCGCGGCAAGCCTCTGTAGCCACCAAAAACCTCTCGGGAGCCCGTTCCGGCACCCTGCCGGAGGGGGAATCCATCACCGGTGGCCATCTTCATCATCCCGGCGCTCTCCATGACGAGGAGGGAGTAGTTCACCCTCGAGGCTGAGGGTATGTACCAGTAGCTATGTGTTTGATCTCTCTCTATCTCGTGTTCTCTCTCATGTTCCCTCTATGGCATGATCTTAATGTATCGCGAGCTTTGCTATTATAGTTGGATCTTATGATGTTTCTCCCCCTCTACTCTCTTGTGATGAATTGAGTTTCCCCTTTGAAGTTATCTTATCGGATTGAGTCTTTACTATGAGAACACTTGATGTATGTCTTGTCGTGTTCATCTGTGGTGACAATGGGATATCACGTGCCACTTGACGTATGTTTCGGTGACCAACTTGCGGGTTCCGCACATGAACCTATGCATAGGGGTTGGCACACGTTCTTGACTCTCCAGTAGAATCTTTGGGGCACTCTTTGAAGTATGTTTATGTTGGTTGGATGAATGTAAGATTGTGTGATGCATATCGTATAATCATGCCCACGGATACTTGAAGTGACAATGGAGTATCTAGGTGACATTAGGGTTTTGGTTGATTTGTGTCTTAAGGTGTTATTCTAGTACGAACTCTTTAATAGATTGATCCAAAAGAATAACTTTGAGGTGGTTTCGTACCCTACCATAATCTCTACATTTGTTCTCCGCTATTAGTGGCTTTGGAGTGACTCTTTGTTGCATGTTGAGGATTGTTATATGATCTATCTATGTTATTATTGTTGAGAGAACTTGCACTAGTGAAAGTATGAACCCTAGGCCTTGTTTCCTATCATTGCACTACCGTTTACGCTCACTTTTATCATTAGTTACCTTGCTGTTTTTATTATTTCAGATTACAAAAATCTATATCTACCATCCATATTGCACTTGTATCACCATCTCTTCGCCGAACTAGTGCACCTATACAATTTGCCATTGTATTGGGTGTGTCGGGGACACAAGAAACTCTTTGTTATTTGGTTGCAGGGTTGCTTGAGAGAGATGCCTCCTACGGATTGATAAACCTTAGGTCATCCACTTGAGGGAAATTTGCTACTGTCCTACAAACCTGTGCACTTGCAGGCCCAACAACGTCTACAAGAAGAAGGTTGTTGTAGCGACCCGACCTCAGATGGTCAAGTCTCTGTGTTTCAGTGTCATCCCTGGATCAGTAATGCTGACACACACAGTACTCGAAGGATTTATAACAGAGTAGCAATCGCACACTTATTACAACGAATGTCTCAAAAGAGAACTTATTACAATAATATGGCTGAAGGCCATCTAATACGATAACAATGAAGGCTTGGAAGATAAAGTGAGTCCATCAACTCCAACGGCATAGCTGAGCTGCACGGCAACGACCTATCGAACCTTACTCCTCGTCTGAAAAGTCTGCAACATAATACGTTGCAGCCCGAGAACGGGTCAGCACATGGAATATGCTGGCAATGTAACACAATAGAGCAATAATGTAACACCCCGGATGTAACTTTCCATATTTGTAACTCCAACTCTTGCCATTTTCGGCATTGTGATATGATATTCCCTCCGTGGTTGGGTTTTTCTCCTTTTTGCATTTTGTCCATGTCATGCATTTTATCATGTCATCATGTGCATCGCATTTGCATACGTGTTCGTCTCATGATTCCGAGCATTTTTCCGTTGTCCGCTTTTGCAATCCTAAGACTCCTATCTCCCCGGCTGCCCCTTTTACGCTTTTTCCGTGTGCGGGTACTAAACCGTCTCGGAATGGACCGAGGTTTGTCTAGTGGCCTTGGTATACCACCCGTAGACCACCGGTCAAGTTTCGGTCATTTGGAGCTCGTTTGGTACTCCAACGGTTAACCGCACTCATGAAAGGCCTCTTTTAAGTTGCAGCCCAACACCCTCCAAAACAGCCCAATAACCCATCTAAGTCACTCCCATGCTCTCCGTCGTTCGATCACGATCGTGTGGGCGAAAACTACACCTCATTTGGACTCTCCTAGCTCCCTCTATGCCTATTTAAGCAAACCCCCCTCCAAATCCGGATCAGTCCACCCCCAAACCCTAAAAATTTCCCCTCCGCGCCACGGACGTCGAGCGACACGCGTCCGCCCGCCGCCCGGCCAACGAGGCTGCCACGTCGGCCGCCCGGCGCGCCGCGCCCAGCCGGCCAGCCCATGGGCAAACCCTCCCTCCGGGCCGCCCGCGCCCGGCCGCCCGCTTCGGCTGGCAGCCCGCTCCTCCGCCGACCGGTCGCCGGTCCGGCCCCTCGCCACGCCGTCGCGCCTCCCTCCGTGAGCCCGACCGCCGCCCGGCGCCGCCTCGCGTCACTTGCCCGTGGCCACACACGGCGTGACCTCTCCTCCTCCCGTGGCGAGCCCCCGCCGCCTTCCTCCTCCTCGCGGGCTCCGAGCTCCAGCGCCCGCCGCGCCGCCCGTCGCCGACCCGGATCCCGGCCGGATCCGATCGGGTCCGAGGAGCCCGTTGACTTCTCTTCCCCCTCCTATTTTTTTTCTCTAAGTTATTTTTGCATCTATCGTTATTTTGTTGCATTTTCTCGGTAGTGTAACTTTGCATCCGTTGGTCCGTTTTGCGTGTATAATATGTCTAAATGTTCGCCCCGAAGAGTAGATCATTTCATCTCATTGCATCATTTTCATTTGAGCTCATCCTGATGCCTGAAATGCTGTTGGAAAAGTGCTATGTGATGTTAGTTTCTGATTTTTATCAGAACTTGCACTTTTGTTATTTTTTCCATGATTAATGGGTGCACCCTATGAATTTGAGTCCTACATGTGTTTTGTTATATGCCATGCCATCTTTCCAGGGGTGTATGCCATGTATTTTTGTGATCTATGTGGTGACTAGCACAAGCATGCAAAGTAGGTGTCCTGATGTTGCTGTTTTCAGCCCTGGTTTAGCTGATTTTGATGCCATGTTAACTTGATTCTACCGAGAGATCCATGCATATTTTGAGATACTTCAGTAAGGATGTTTTGTTAAACATGTCTTGGTCTATCCATCCATGTCCTTGTTTGCAATTATGGAGTAACATAGCTTGAGTCAATCGAGCTCTACTTTTGCTATAAAATGTTTCCTGGCAGATTGTTTACATGTTATTCAATTTTGCCAAGGTTGTTGTGGTTGATCCATGTATTCTATGTTATTATTCTTGCCATGTATGTCTTCTATGCCATGTCTTCTTGATGTATGTATGCCTAGATTATCATATAAGGCTCTGTAGTGAGTGCATTGAGCTTGTAAACATGCCTACTTGTTATCAGTTTTTGACATGCCATGTTGCTGAATCTGTTAACGAAACTTTCAATATTGACATGGGTGTTACTATATTTTCGGATCCTTTTTGGCTTACGGTCAGTAAGGGACTTTTGTTCTATGCTTTGAGTAGATTCATCCCATGCCATGTTTTGCTATTTTAAGTTCCTGTAGCATGTAGTTTTGTTGCTCTAAACATTGCAACCTGATGCTGTTTTTGCCATGTCCAGCCTGATATTTTGTGCACTTTTGCCATGCTTGTTTGAACCTGTTATGATGTGATTTAGCCGAAGCTCAGTGATCATCTTTTGTTAAGCATCTTGTTTAGATCACTTCCATATACTTTGTTGGTACGTTTGGGTGCAGTAGCTTAATTTCTTGTTGCTTGCTAAGTGGCATCATGCTGTTAATGGCAGATTTGTGCCATTCTTGTTTTGCTTGTCATTTCCAAACCGTGCATCCGATTCCGGTGATCTTTATATCGATTTCAACCGAAATCATATCATATTTCCAGTGGCATACTTGGTTTGCCAAGTTGATGCCTGGTTCATCATTTACCTTCCGGAGCGCCCATACGCATTGCATTTCACATCCCGCATATCATGCCATGTTTTGCATCATGTTGATTGTGCATTGCACCGTGATTTATTGTGGTTCCTTTGTTCGTGTTCTTGCTTTGGGTAGAGCCGGGAGACGAGTACGTGAACGAGGAACCTGTTGAGAACGCTTACGAGGATCAAGCTTTCGACAACTCACGAGAACATTGCGAGCAAGATGACCATACCCTCGAAATCACTTCTATCTTTGCTATGCTAGATGCTCGCTCTTTTGATATGCCTATGCTGCGATGCCTACCACTTGCTAAATCATGCCACCCATATTGCCATGTCAGCCCTAACCATCCTTTCCTAGCAAACCGTTGATTGGCTATGTTACCGCTTTGCTCAGCCCTCTTATAGCGTTGCTAGTTGCGGTGAAGTTGAAGTTTGTTCCTTGTTGGAACATGGAGATGTTGTTCCTTATTGGAACATGTTTACTTGTTGGGGATATCACAATATATATCTGCTATAATTAATACATCTATATACTTGGTAAAGGGTGGAAGGCTCGGCCTTATGCCTGGTGTTTTGTTCCACTCTTACCACCCTAGTTTCCGTCATACCGGTGTTATGTTCCTTGATTTCGCGTTCCTTACACGGTTGGGTGATTTATGGGACCCCCTTGACAGTTCGCTTTGAATAAGACTCGTCCAGCAAGGCCCAACTTTGGTCTTACCATTTGCCACCTAAGCCTTTTCCCCCGGGTTTTCGCGAGCCCGAGGGTCATCTTTATTTTAACCCCCGGGCCAGTTCTCCTTCGAGTCTTTGGTCCAACTTGAGCGATGTCCGGCGCCTTGGGCAATCAGGGTTTATGCCAACCAGACGTCTGGCTCATCCGGTGTGCCACGAGAACGAGATATGTGCAGCTCCTATCGGGATTTGTCGGCACAATCGGGCGGCTTTTGCTGGTCTTGTTTTATTCTTTGTCGAAATGTCTTGTAGTCCGGGATTCCGAGATTGATCGGGTCTTCCCGGTAGAAGGAATATCCTTCGTTGACCGTGAGAGCTTATAATGGGCTAAGTTGGGACACCCTGCAGGTAATATCTTTCAAAGCCGTGCCCGCGGTTATGAGGCAGATGGGAATTTGTTAATGTCCGGTTGTAGAAACCCGAAGTTGACCTCAAATAAAATACACATCAACCGCGTGTGTAACCGTGATGGTCTCTTCTCGGCGGAGTCCGGGAAGTGAACACGGTGTTGGAGTTATGTCTGACGTAAGTAGTTCAGGATCACTTCTTGATCGCTATTAGTTTCACGTCCGTGCCTTGCTCCTCTTCTCGCTCTCTTTTGCGATGGAGCCACCATATATGCTGGTAAACACGGCAGCTCCACTTTACTACCCTGTCCTTCCTATAAGCTTAAATAGTCTTGATCTCATGGTGTGAGATTGCTGAGTCCGTGACTCACAGATACTTCAAAACAGTTGCGAGTGCCGACGATGCGGTGCAGGTGACTCAACCGAGCTCAAGTGGGAGTTCGACGAGGAACGTGGTCGTTACTATGTGTCTTTTCCTCGATGATCAGTAGTGGTGCCCGATTGGGACGATCGGGGATCTGTAGCATTTGGGGTATCTTCTTTTTATTTTTGGTTCCGTAGTCGGACCTTGAGTGTACTCTGAATGATGGATGTTTATTTATGTATTGTGTGAAGTGGCATTTGTAAGCCAACTATGTATCTCTTTCCCTTATTTATTACATGGGTTGTGTGAAGATTACCTCACTTGCGACATTGCTTTCAATGCGGTTATGCCTCTAAGTCGTGCCTCGACATGTGGGAGATATATAGCATCGGGGCGTTATAAGTTGGTAATCAGAGCCTTCCCGACTTAGGAGCCCCCTACTTGATTGTTTCTTTGGCGTTGTTGAGTCTAGAATGGAAAAATGTTTTGAGTCTTAGGATTATATATATCGGAGTAGGATTCTTTTTACTTCTCGGTCCTTCGCTCTGTGAGGTATCTGATGTAGTGTTTTGACTCTTCTCTCCTCAAATTTCACTAAAAAAATTTAGGATCACGTGGGTATCTTGGAATCGTTCCGATGGTTTTGTGACGAGAACATTGTTCTTGGTGCCTCGACATTTAGGGGTTGTGGCGGTGTCCGGGAGTTGAGCTCCGAGGTGTTGTCGTCACAATTTTATCGTTCTTGATTCTCGGAATACTGAGTTTTGCCGACATCGAAATCTCTTTTTGCAGTTGTTGGTGAGATAACCACGATAGCCGATCGAGGCGAAAAGGGAGTATTGCCATAACTTGTATAACGGATGTTTTTGAAGGTCGAGGTACACGATTTCCGAGTATTTCTTGGTTATGTGTTGACGGATGGATACAATTTGGATCTAGGTTTTGTTAGTTTGGGTGATATATTTTGTGTCCCTGTATCCCCAACACCAGATTGCATAACCAGAAAGTTTCGGGAGTTTATAGGTGGGAATTCTAGTAGCTTACGGGATATCTTTCCGACGGATGTATGATTTGAGATTGGGGTCCAACGTCTAGTGGTCCGCCCATTCACGGTCGATTCTGATTGGTCGCAAAGGCGTCTTAAAGAATCCTTGGCTATGCTGATTCGGGGACGTCTTGTTTGTCATTCGTGACGGACGCTATACGTCGTGTCCGTGTGGGCCCCACCACGAACACTTTGGGCGAAATCTCTATCATGTGTTTGTTCCGGCTCATTCTAGAAGCCAATCTTTTGTTTTCAGTTGTGGTATTCGAGTTGCTTCGAAGCCAAGTGTTGATTCCATACCTTTCCTAAACGGTGTTATCATATTGCTATGTGAATACTAATCCTTCTTGATCATTGAGCTTGTCATGTCAATTCTTTTCTCAACCGGCGTGCTTCTCTTCAAGTAAATCCGATCATTGCAACATTCGCAAGATCAATTCTAAGCTTTTTCTCAACGGTGTTTGTTCCATCCGACCCAAGTTGTTTTGTTTTCCCACCCTCCCACCTTTTTCTTCAAGGACTCAGATTTCTTAATCAAGCATCCATTTCTTTTGTGAAGTTTCTTCATTCTTTTCCTTTAATGTTTTATCGGTGATTTCTCATGAAGACGCTAAGGAAGTTTCAAGCTTATCATTGTTCCATTCTAATTTTCTTCTCCGGTGGATTTAGTTCAAGATTTCGGTGTTGATCTTATCCCTTTTCCTCTTTTCATAATGCTCTCTCATGCCGGTGTATCTCGTAATCATTCACTTCTCGCTATTCATTTGGTTGGGAATGATGAAGACATCTCAGAAGATTCAAGTTTCCATTCTCAATTTACTCAAGTTCTTTTGAGGATGCTATCTCATTCAACCCATTTAATTCTACCGGTGCAATCGTTATTTCAAGCAATCGTTCAACGGTGTTTCTTTTGAGTGGGCCCTAACCCACAGGTCTTTTCCCAGGATCTTACCTGACTATTCTAATTTTCCCGGAGCTATTCCCAAATTCTTTTCGAAGTTTGACGTAAGAATGAATTATCATCAATCATGGCTTTCTCCAAGATCTTTCAAATTCTTTTCATCGTTGGTTCAACCTTTCTAATTTTCATTCCGGAGTGCCTCAACAATTCATGGTGGTGTTTCTCATCGTCATTCTCGAATTTTGAAGACCGAAGAAGAGTTTCTCTTTAATCTTGCTCCATTCTCTTCAAGATTCATGGTTCTAGCTTGATGCCATCCTCTCATAATTATTTTTGATTGTGAGAATTCTTATAACCCACCCGGAGCATTTCAGAGTCTTTTCGATTCGATTCTCAGGAGCCCATCATCTCAGAATTATTCATTCAAGCGTTCAACTCTTGTTTTCCAAATCTCACCGGTGCATCGTCGAAATATCATCTAATCAGCTCATGATCTCTTCGTTCTAATGTATCTAAATTCTGTCAAGCATCTTTATTCGCTTTCTAATTCTTCACGGTGAATTGTGCCTTTGCTACGTTCATTTTCAATTCTTACATTTGGTTCGTTCAAGAGTTCTCTTCCTTCGTTATTATATAGATTCATTCGTTCTTCCCAAATCCTACCGGCGGATCGTTGAAGACCTTCCCAAGTTGAGCAATATCTCTCTTCAATCCTTTTTCAACGAGAATAAGTAGTATACCTAATCCGTTGCTTTTCATCAATTTAAATTGGTGAAGGATACGCATAACATAATTCTTGTTCTTGTTTCATCCAAGCGATTAATTCCTTCTTTCGGAGTTTGTTCATGATGAATAAATTCTCGGTTTCAATTGTTTCATCTTTTCTTTTCCCGAGTTCCAAGCTCTCATCATCACGAAGATCCATCTAAATCATTGCAAGGCTTCACCTTGTGTTTTCAACTTCTCTTTCTTTCTATCACCCTTTTGTTTAACGGAGTTCTTCATGGAGGCTCTACATGATGGTTCGTCAAGGATTCTTTTCATTCTTCAATTGTTCTACAAGTTTTCTCTCAAGTAATGACCCGCCAAGCTATACTCAAAAATTAAACATGGTGCTCAACACATGTTTTGTTTTGAGGAGTTCAAGCATTCTTAATCATGCATCCCGAAGTGCAATTCTTTCTACCTTTTGAGGTGGTCTTATGTCATTCTTGACAATTTCACTTCGTGTTTCATGATTCGCAAGTTGTTAAGAATGAGATATTTAAATCCATCATTTTCTCTTTGTTCAAGAGATCTTTTCAACCATCAACCTCGTTGTTGGAGTTATCTTGTGTCACATTTCACCTAAAGCCTTCCCTAAGGAATGTTGCTTTTGTGGTGCTTATCAATGATCCAAGTTATCTCTCTATCATCTTGGTGGAAGAAATTTTTCATCTCGTCGGTGTTATCAATTATATTATTTGTTTCCTTTAGTGGTCGGTTGTCACCTCATAATGTTGAGATGTTTCCATAAGCCCACTACAAACTTATTCTTTTCGTTGTTGGTCTTCCAACAACTCTATTCTAACCTTCTTGCAAGGATGCCTTCCAAATTCAATTGTGGTAGAAGTTGTCATTTTCTTCTCCGTCCCTTTATCCCAACGGTCTAGCTTCTATTCTTTCGTTAGGAGGCTTTGTGATGTTGCTCTCTTCTACCAATTATCTTCTTTTGTCAAGATCATGTTATTTTCCTTGCTTATCCGTTTAGCCGGAGTGTTGTGTTCTCATTCAAGTTCTTTCATCGTATCAAGTTTTGCCTCTCTTTTCAACTTTGAGTGCTGTCCAAAATCCCTCTTACCCATTGCGATTGTGTTGTTGATTTCATCAAGTATCCTCTCATTTGTCAAGTTCATGTTCAACTCCTTCCATTTACAGTCGGAGTGCTGCCCAAATTATATCATTCTTCCTCTCTCATCTTGTTTTAACCGGAGTGGTTTCGAATTCTATCTTGTCCATTAAACTCTTATTTCCATGTCTTTCAACCATCAAGTTCTCGTAATACTCCTTGTTCCTCTTTTCTACCAGATTGTTTGCAATCTCGTTCATCTCTGTTGTACTCTTTCTTTTAAATTGCTCAACCTCTCAAGGTTCATTGGTTTCACTCTGCTCGTCAAAGAAGCAACTTAGTTTACCTCTCATCTTCCTCTTCCTTTTCCCTCCGGTGCCATCCTAGATCTCGGGACGAGATCCTCTTGTAGTGGTGGAGTGTTGTAACACCCCGGATGTAACTTTCCATATTTGTAACTCCAACTCTTGCCATTTTCGGCATTGTGATATGATATTCCCTCCGTGGTTGGGTTTTTCTCCTTTTTGCATTTTGTCCATGTCATGCATTTTATCATGTCATCATGTGCATCGCATTTGCATACGTGTTCGTCTCATGATTCCGAGCATTTTTCCCGTTGTCCGCTTTTGCAATCCCAAGCACTCCTATCTCCCCGGCCCCTTTTACGTTTTCCGTGTGCGGGTACTAAACCGTCATGGAATGGACCGAGGTTTGTCTACTGGCCTTGGTATACCACCCGTGAGACCACCGGTCAAGTTTCGGGTCATTTGGAGCTCGTTTGGTACTCCAGCAGTTAACCGCACTCTCGCAAAGGCCTCTTTTAAGTTTCAGCCAAACACCCCTCCAAAACAGCCCAATACCCAATCTAAGTCACACCCAAGCTCTCCGTCGTTCGATCACCATCGTGTAGCAGAAAACTACACCACGTTTCGACTCTCCTAGCTCCCTCTATGCCTATTTAAGCAAACCCTCCAAATCCGGATCGGTCCACCCCAAACCCTAAAATTTCCTCCGCGCGCCCGGACATGTCCGGGCGAGCAGACGCGTCCTGCCGCCGCCCAACCCGAGGCTGCCACGTCAACCGCCCGGCGCCCAACCGCCCGCGCCTGCCCGGCCGCGGGCCTGCCCTCGGGCAGACGCCGCCAGCGCCCGGCGCCCGCCGCCAGCCCGCTCCTCCGCCGACCGGTCACCGGTCCGGCCCCTCGCCGCCACGCCGTCGCGCCTCCCTCGTGAGCCCGCCGCCGCCCGACCCACACACCGGCGACCTCTCCTCCTCCGTGGCGAGCCCAGCCGCCTTCCTCCTCCTCGCCGGGCTCCGTGGCTCCAGCCAGCGCCTTGCGCCCCGTCGCCGACCGGATCGGCGGATCCGATCGGGTCCGAGGAGCCCGTTGACTTCTCTTCCCCCTCCTATTTTTTCTTATTTTTGCATCTATTGTTATTTTGTTGCATTTTCTCGGTAGTGTAACTTTGCATCCGTAGGTCCGTTTTGCGCGTATAATATGTCGAAATGTTCGCCTCCAAGAGTAGCTCATTTCATCTCATTGCATAATTTTCATTTGAGCTCATCCTGATGCCCGAAATGCTGTTGGAAAAGTGCTATGTGATGTTAGTTTCTGATTTTTATCAGAACTTGCACTTTTGTTATTTTTGCCATGATTAATGGGTGCACCCTATGAATTTGAGTCCTACATGTGTTTTGTTATATGCCATGCCATCTTTCCAGGGGTGTATGCCATGTATTTTTGTGATCTATGTGGTGACTAGCACAAGCATGCAAAGTAGGTGTCCTGATGTTGCTGTTTTCAGCCCTGGTTTAGCTGATTTTGATGCCATGTTAACTTGATTCTACCGAGAGATCCATGCATATTTTGAGATACTTCAGTAAGTATGTTTTGTTAAACATGTCTTTCCCTATCCATCCATGTCCTTGTTTGAAATTATGGAGTACCATAGCTTGAGTCAATCGAGCTCTACTTTTGCTATAAAATGTTTCCTGGCAGATTGTTTACATGTTATTCAATTTTGCCAAGGTTGTTGTGGTTGATCCATGTACTGCTATGTTATTGTTCTTGCCATGTATGTCTTCTATGCCATGTCTTCTTGATATATGTATGCCTAGTTTATCATATAAGGCTCTGTAGTGAGTGCATTGAGCTTGTAAACATGCCTACTTGTTATCAGTTTGACATGCCATGTTGCTGAATCTGTTAACGAAACTTTCAATATTGACATGGGTGTTACTATATTTTCGGATCCTTTTTGGCTTACGGTCAGTAAGGGACTTTTGTTCTATGCTTTGAGTAGATTCATTCCATGCCATGATTTGCTACTTTAAGTTCCTGTAGCATGTAGTTTTGTTGCTCTAAACATTGCAACCTGATGCTGTTTTTGCCATGTCCAGCCTGATATTTTGTGCACTTTTGCCATGCTTGTTTGAACCTGTTATGATGTGATTTAGCCGAAGCTCAGTGCTCATCTTTTGTTAAGCATCTTGTGTAGATCACTGCCATATACTTTGTTGGTACGTTTGGGTGTAGTAGCTTAATTTCTTGTTGCTTGCTAAGTGGCATCATGCTGTTAATGGCAGATTTGTGTCATTCTTGTTTTGCTTGTCATTTCCAAACCGTGCATCCGATTCCGGTGATCTTTATATCGATTTCAACCGAAATCATCTCATCTTTCCAGTGGCATACTTGGTTTGCCAAGTTGATGCCTGGTTCATCATTTACCTTCCGGAGCGCCCATACGCATTGCATTTCACATCCCGCATATCATGCCATGTTTTGCATCATGTTGATTGTGCATTGCACCGTGATTTATTGTGGTTCCTTTGTTCGTGTTCTTGCTTTGGGTAGAGCCGGGAGACGAGTACGTGAACGAGGAACCTGTTGAGAACGCCACGAGGATCAAGCTTTCGACAACTCTGAGAACATTGCAGGCAAGATGACCATACCCTCGAAATCACTTCTATCTTTGCTATGCTAGATGCTCGCTCTTTTGATATGCCTATGCTGCGATGCCTACCACTTGCTAAATCATGCCACCCATATTGCCATGTCAGCCCCTAACCATCCTTTCCTAGCAAACCGTTGATTGGCTATGTTACCGCTTTGCTCGGCCCTCTTATAAGCGTTGCTAGTTGCGGTGAAGTTGAAGTTTGTTCCTTGTTGGAACATGGAGATGTTGTTCCTTGTTGGAACATGTTTACTTGTTGGGGATATCACAATATATATCTGCTATAATTAATACATCTATATACTTGGTAAAGGGTGGAAGGCTCGGCCTTATGCAGTGTTTTGTTCCACTCTTGCCACCCTAGTTTCCGTCATACCGGTGTTATGTTCCTTGATTTCGCGTTCCTTACACGGTTGGGTGATTTATGGGACCCCTTGACAGTTCGCTTTGAATAAGACTTCGTCCGGCCAAGGCCCAACTTTGGTCTTACCATTTGCCACCTAAGCCTTTTCCCGGGTTTTCGCGAGCCCGAGGGTCATCTTTATTTTAACCCCGGGCAGTTCTCCTTCGAGTGCTGGTCCAACTTGAGCGATGTCCGGCGCCCTTGGGCAATCAGGGTTTATGCCAACCCGACGTCTGGCTCATCCGGTGTGCCACGAGAACGAGATATGTGCAGCTCCTATCGGGATTTGTCGGCACAATCGGGCGGCTTCTTGGTCTTGTTTTATTCTTTGTCGAAATGTCTTGTAGTCCGGGATTCCGAGATTGATCGGGTCTTCCCGGTAGAAGGAATATCCTTCGTTGACCGTGAGAGCTTATAATGGGCTAAGTTGGGACACCCTGCGAGGTAATATCTTTCAAAGCCGTGCGCGGTTATGAGGCAGATGGGAATTTGTTAATGTCGGTTGTAGAAAACCCGAAGTTGACCTCAAATAAAATACACATCAAGGCGTGTGTAACCGTGATGGTCTCTTCTCGGCGGAGTCCGGGAAGTGAACACGTGTTGGAGTTATGTCGGCGTAAGTAGTTCAGGATCACTTCTTGATCGCTATTAGTTTCACGTCCGTGCCTTGCTCCTCTTCTCGCTCTCTTTTGCGATGTAGCCACCATATATGCTAGTAAACGCGGCAGCTCCACTTTACTACCCTGTCCTTCCTATAAGCTTAAATAGTCTTGATCTCGCGGGTGTGAGATTGCCGAGTCCCGTGACTCACAGATACTTCAAAAGCGATTGCAGTGCCAAGCGATGCGGTCAGGGTGACTCAACCGAGCTCAAGTGGGAGTTCGGCGAGGAACGTGGTCGATTACTATGTGTCTTTTCACGATGATCGGTAGTGGTGCCCAGTTGGGACGATCGGGGATCTGTGTAGCATTTGGGGTATCTTCTTTTTATTTTTGGTTCCGTAGTCGGACCTTGAGTGTACTACGAATGATGGATGTTTATTTATGTATTGTGTGAAGTGGCATTGTAAGCCAACTATGTATCTCTTTCCTTATTTATTACATGGGTTGTGTGAAGATTACCTCACTTGCGACATTGCTTTCAATGCGGTTATGCCTCTAAGTCGTGCCTCGACACGTGGGAGATATAGCCGCATCGGGGGCGTTATAAATAACAGAATAATGCTACCACTACATGCATATTTGGCTGGTGGAAAGCTCTACGGTTACAGTTTTTGCGAAAAGCCAATTTTTTCCTACAACAAAGGAATAAATTTTATTTTAACTATCATGGTGGTTGAAACATCATTGAGAAGGTATAACCCCAACTCAATCCCAATTAAGGTAATTAACATCCCAGCAATATTAGTTAAGAGTGATGAGATACATGCGAATACTCAGGTACTAGATACTCAGAATTGTCCATAACCGGGGACACGGCTAACCATGATTAGATTGTACACCCTGCAGAGGTTTGCGCACTTTTCCCCACAAGACTCGATGGCCTCCGTTGATTTCTCGCACTACATGGTGTTTGAGAAACGGATGACCGAGACACAGTCTTTCAAAAACATTAACTCTCTACTCCGGGTAGATCATACCAAACCTACAAAACCCACTACCTGATGATCTACCTCTTCAAGAGCTTCACGTAACTTACTCAACTATGCTAGAGCCCATAATAGCTTGTGGCTGCACACGGAAGTTTCTAGCATGAATAATCTCAGTTCCCTTTGAGCCTGGGTGGCGGTCCATAGGAAGATCACACGGGTACCCCGGGATTTCCAAAAAAAAACCAGACAACACTGGGTTCCCCAGGTGCCTCAATCCACCCAGATGTGTATTAGAGTTGCCACCTTAAGTTAAACCTTTAATTAACAATCTCACATCTGTCATGGAAAACACTCAAACCCAATCCACGTTTACGAGCATAACATAGCAATATAGGCAATACGTAGAAGTAACTCCCAAGGGTTTGACAAAGAACAGGCAATAGGTTCCTACCTCATCATCTACTTCCCAACCCACAAATTAATGACATCCTAACCATGCAATGTTTGAGGGTTGAAACTAATGCATAAAAACTGGGTATGAAAAGAGTATGATCAAAGTGTTACTTGCCTTGCTGACGATCCATGAATCCTAGAGACTCGTAGTAACACGCTTCGCACTCCGGGAATTCTATCGCAAGCAAACAATACATACATAAGCAACAAGCAAAGATGCACAAACAAAACTTCAACTGAAAGAGGCCGACCAGAAAGTTCAAATTAAGAACTCCGGTTCGCAAAAAGAATCATACCAAACCGAGCAACGAAACTCAAACTGCGAAAGAAATAAGATCCGTTTACTAATCTGAACTAGGGTCAAATTTTACAGAGACAAAAGCTAGTTTAAGTTGATTATTCGGAAAGAGGGTTTCGAGATGAAACTCCAGGCGCTTGAATCGTCTGATTCCGATGAACGAGCGAAAAGTTATACTAGTACGAACATCGGATCAGAAATCGCGATCAAGAAAATCGCGGAATAAATCCGATAAAAGAAAAACGACGAATGGCTTAACGAACAAACGTTCGTTAGCAGCAACTAAACGACGAACACGTTCGTTAAAACGAACGAACGAGCGAACGCTCGCTAAGTAAATAAACCGGAGAATAAAACCAATCTATAAAAAAAACGAACTAGGGTTTTTCTGAAAAAAACCGAAGGGGTTTTTCTTTTTAAAAAAACCGGGCGCCGAGGCGGCTACCTCCGGCGAGGTCTTCCGGCAAGGCGGGGCGACTTCGGCGGGCGGTGAGGGGCGACGGGGCTCGGCGAGGGCGCGGGGTGGCGGCGGCTAGAGGCGGCGGCGGCTAGAGGCGGCGGCGGTGGTGACTCGGGGCTCGGGGCTCGGCTCCGGGCTCTGGGGGCGGTGCTGGTGGTGGTGGCTAGAGGGGGGGTGGCGGCGTATATCAAGGGAGCGGGCGGCGACTTGGAGGAGGGGGCAAAGGCGGGTGGAGTCCGGCTCGGACTCGAGTCCGGGTCGGCGGTGGTGGCCTGACGCTGAGAGGCGGCGGGCGGCGGGCGACTGCTTTCGGTGGGCCCTAGGCCCGGTCCAAGGGTCTCTTTTTAAAACGCTCCGCCGAAACCTAGAAAAATAAATAAAAATCTAAAAATACCAAAACAAGTTTTCTCCGTCTAAATGAAATATTTAGAACAAGGTGAACTTTTCTTGGCCCCTAAAATGCAATTTTTAAAACATGCAAATTTTTCTAGGGCAAATAAAATCAAATAAAAACCAAATAATGATTTTAACATTTTTCCTCCGATATTTCACTTATTTTGGAGAAGTCATATTATCTCCCCTCATTTATTATTTTAAAATGAAACATTTTCCGGAGAGAAAATAATTAAAATTAAAATCCTCGTCTTCCAATATTTGATAAAATCAAATACGAAAAATCGGAAAATCCCCAACTCTCTCCGAGGGTCCTTGAGTTGCTTAGGATTTTCGAGGATTGCGGAAAGAAGATGCAATAAAATATGATATGCATGGATGACCTATGTATAACATTTCAAATTGAAAATTTGGGATGTTACAAACCTACCCCCCTTAAGATGAATATCGCCCTCGAGATTCGGGTTGGCTAGAAAATAGGTGCGGATGGTCCTTGCGAATATCCTCTTCTCGCTCCCAGGTGGTTTCTTCCTCAGTATGGTGGCTCCACTGAAATTTGCAAAACTTGATAACCTTGCTGCGAGTGACTCGGCTGTCAAAATCCAGAATCTTTATTGGTTTTTCCTCATAAGTCAGATTACTATCCAGCTGAATCGCCTCCAAGGGCACTGTATCATTTAACGGTATATCGGCCATCTCAGCATGGCACTTCTTGGTATGATGCGTGAAACACATCGTGAAATCCTGAAAATCCTTCAGGTAACTCCAGCTTGTAGGCAACTTCTCCCATCCGTTCCAAAACACGATACGGTGCTACAAATCTTGGGGCTAACTTTCCCTTAACTCCAAAACGTTTCACTCCCCTCAAGGGTAATACTCGCAGATAGGCTCTATCTCCAATTTCATAGGTTACTTCCTTGCGTTTTGAATCTGCATAACTCTTACATGCGACTGAGCAATCTTTAGTCTGTCTCTGATCAGTTTAACCTTGTCCTCTGATTCCTTGATCAAATCTGGTCCAAACAACTAACGGTCTCCTACCTCATCCCACATCAATGGTGTTCTACATTTGCGTCCATACAGGGCTTCGAACGGTGCCATCTTCAAACTGGCCTGGTAGCTGTTGTTATATGAGAACTCTGCATACGGCAAATTGTCATCCCAACTAGATCCATAATCTAGCGCACAGGCTCTCAACATGTCTTCCAGAATCTGATTGACTCTCTCGGTCTGTCCATCCGTTCTGTGGGTGGAAAGCGGTATTGAACTCCAATCTGGTACCCAAGGTCTGGTGTAGTTGATGCCAAAACTTTGAAGTAAACTGCGTTCCTCTATCTGATACGATGCTCCTCGGAACTCCATGCAAACATACGATCCTGGACATATATATCTTGGCCAACATGGCACTTGTAAAAGTCGTATTCAATGGGATGAAGTGAGCTAATTTGGTAAAACGATACACAACTACCCATATTGAATCATATCCTGCCTTGGTTACGGGTAATCCGGTGATAAAGTCCATGCCAAGTTTATCCCACTTCCATTCGGGTATCGGCATAGGTACATGTGATCCTGCTGGCTTCGATGCTCTGCCTTCACTCTCGACATACATCACATACGGCTACATACTCGGCAATATCCTTCTTCATACCAGTCCACCGAACGCGTTCCTTCAAATCCAAATACATCTTGGTGTTTCCGGGTGAATCGAGTATGGTGAGTCATGGGCCTCTGAAGTATTAACTTCACGATCTTGAATTGTTGGTCAAGTAAATTCTGTCATCAAACAACAAGTTATCATGCTCATCCTCGCGAAAACCTTTGGCTTTACCTTCGCCCATCTTCTCTCTTATCTCAGCAATCTCTTTGTCCTCCTTCCGAGCTTCTCGAATCTTGTCCAACAATGTCGACTGAACCTCCAGGGTTGCAATGAAACCTCTTGGAACAATTTCCAACCGAAGTTCCATGATCTCCTCAGCTAACTCCTTTGGCAATCCTTTACTTTCAAGGATATTAGCATAACTCTTCCGGCTCAAAGCGTCACGCTTTCTGACGTTGGCCTTTCTGGATGATAGTGTAGCTTCATATCGTAATCCTTTATAAGTTCCAACCATCTCCTCATGCGAGATTCAACTCATACGTGTGAAAATTTACTTCAAACTCTTGTGATCCGTGTACACATCACAATGGTTTCCAATGAGATAATGTCTCGGTCTTTAATGCATGCACTACATTTGCTAACTCCAAATCATGTGTGGCATAGTTCAACTCATGAGGCTTCGGTTGTCGTGAGGCATCTGAAACAACTTTTACATCCTGCATAAGCACACATCCAAGTCCCAAGCGTGAGGCGTCACAATACACTTGAAACTCCTTATGTATATCTGGCAATGTCAGCACTGGGGCTGTAGTCAACCGTTTCTTCAACTCCTGAAAACTGGCCTCGCAATCTTCTGTCCGTTTGAACTTAGTATCCTTCTTTAGCAATTATGTCATTGGCTTAGCAATCTTGGAAAAATTCTCAATGAATCTCCGATAATATCCTGCCAGTCCAAGGAAACTGCGGATCTCGCCAACTGAAGTGGGTGCCAACCATTCGATGTTGGCCCGAACCTTCTTTGGGATCTACTGCTATACCCTCTCCTGATATAACATGCCCAAGAAATCCAACTTCATTCAACCAAAACTCGCACTTGCTGAATTTGGCGTATAACTGGTGTTCCCCGAGTTTCTCGAGAACCAAACGCAAGTGTTCCGCGTGCTCCTCTTCGTTCTTCGAGTATACCATAATATCATCAATGAACACCACAACAAACTTGTCCAAATACTCCATGAACACCTTGTTCATCATACTCATGAAATAGGCAGGGCGTTAGTCAGTCCAAATGACATGACCGTATACTCATATAATCCATACCGTGTGGTAAACGCTGTCTTTGGTATATCCTTCTCTCGGATCTTCAACTGATGGTATCCTGATCGTAGATCAATCTTCGAAAACACCTTAGCTCCTTGCAACTGATCAAACAGATCATTAATCATCGGTAAGGGATACTTGTTCTTTATCGTTACTTCATTGAGCTCGGTAATCAACGACCATCCTCGAGGATTTATCCTTCTTCTCCACCAAAAGTCTTTGGGGCTCCCCAAGGTGATGAACTTCTCTGAATGTAACCTTTCTCCAATAACTCCTTGATCTGCTTTTTGATTTCCTCCTGATCATTTGCGGGCTTCCGTTAGGGTCTCTTGGATTTTGTCCTTGTACCTGGCTATAGCTCTATCAAGAACTTCGATGTCTCTATCACGGTGGCATGCCCGGTAACTCTTCCGGGAAAACATCCGGAAAATCTTTCACTCTGGTACTTCCTCCTGTACAACTCCGTGAGGGTATTCACTTGGCTCCTCCTAGGCACATGCCTAGATACATACTTAATCCTTTTTCCCTCCGGGTGGTAAGATAAATTGACTTGCTAGCACAGTCAATACTTCCTCCATACTTGACATCCAGTCCATACCTAATATCACATCCAATCCTTGTGACTCCAAGATGATTAGGTCAGACGGAAAAACATGCGTGCCAATGATTAGGGGTATCTGGGTGCACCATCTGCTAGCCATGTACTCTGCTCCAGGCGAGCTCACTAAAAGAGGGGTCCTAAGGGTTTGGGTTGGTAACTTAAACTTTTCCACAAATCCCCTTGATATGTATGAATGCGATGCACCAGTATCGAAAAGAACAAGAGCGGTAAATGACTGAACCAAAAACTTACCTATTACCGCGTCCGGCTGCTCTTCGACTTCCTCCACGTTAACGTGGTTCACTTGTCCTTTGTTGAATGGATTGGGATTCTTCCCAGCGCTCCCATTTCCGTTTCCATTCCTTCCTTCAGGGCAGTCATTGGCATAGTGCCCTGTCTTCCCACACTTAAAGCAAATAACTTGGCTTAAGTCCCTCTTGGCGGGTGTAGATGGGTTAGAGCGATTCTGATTATTGTTGACTACATTCCCATTCCCGTTCTTCGCACCATTTTGATTATGCGATCCTCCTCCAGTATGGTTATGACCTCCATGGTTATGAACAAGTCCTCCCGAGTTCGGGGTTAAGCGAGGCTTCTGGTGAGCTCCTGATTTGTACTTCCCTCGTCCATACTTCCTCTTACTTCTCTCAATTTGCTGCTGCTTTCCTTCAATCATTAGGGCCTTATCTACCAACTCCTGGTAGTTGTTGAAAGTTGCCACCATCAACTGCATACTCATCTCATCATTCAGCCCTTCCATAAACTTCTCCTGCTTCGCGGCATCTGTGGCCACATCATCAGGGGCATAGCGTGATAACTTGCTAAACTCATCCATGTACTGGGCCACAGTACGGTTCCCCTGGCGTAAGTTGCGAAACTCACGCTTCTTCATCTGCATGGCTCCAGTTGAGACATGGGCTGTGCGAAAAGCTTGTTGGAACTGGTCCCAAGTGACATTGGTTATAGGAAAAGTAGTCGTGTAATTCTCCCACCATGCGGCTGCTGGTCCATCCAATTGATGTGCGGCAAAGCGCACCTTCTCAGCATCCGTGCATCCTGCGGTGGTTAACTCCCTTCCAATACGGCGTAGCCAATCATCAGCAACTATTGGCTCGGTGCTAGTGGAAAACACCGGCGGTTGTAACCTCAGAAAACGGGCTAAATTGTCCACTGGCGGCGGGTTGTTGTTGTTGTTGTTGTTGCCCTGGTTCTGAACTAGCAATTGCATCAAGGCATTCTGCTGCTGGATCAACTGGGTGAGCTCCGGTGGGAAAACAAAACCGGGGTCACGTCTCGGAGGCATCTGAGGGGTTTAGATGGAAGAGATTAGAATAGAAAGAGGTCTAGTGAGAAAACACTACCATATGCACATGAGGCAAACACAAACATTCATTCAATCAATCAAGCAAGGGCATACAGACGGTCTAGGACTATCGCAAAATTGCTCAACTACTACTAGTTACATGGGGGAATACTACTATTATATGGTGGTCATCTAGAAATTTTGATCGGTGGAAGATTCCATGATGTCTGCTCCGACCGTCTTCATAGTCATCATCACTTGGATCAGAATTGGTGTAAATGCGATGATGATGTAGTTGTCGAGACAAGTGGGATCTTCTTCCTCTTCTTCGGTCGATCCTCCCATGAAGACTCCGATCTTCTTGACTAGGTCGTCATTCTTCTCGATAGTGTCTTGATTTCCTCCTCATATCCATCGCGTGTAAACTTGAGTTCTTCCTCCATTCGATGATCCTAGTTTTCGCCTTCTTCATCTTCAAGATGTCGCACACATCTAGTTCTCTGACGTCGAATGTGCCGGTTTAGCTCTGGATGTAAGCTGCAATGGATCTATCCTTCTTGATGCTGATTACTTCCCATTGCTCGTCTCGGCCCACATATTTGATATATGGTGTCTTTAAGCTCCTGTTGTGGACTTCTCCAACGCGTCCCATGGTAATGTGAGCTGCCATACTCTTGCCAAGGCTCCAGGTGGGTGCTTCGAAAGAAAACTCTATGGGCTTGGAAGTTGGCGAGAATGTCCTTCCTGGAACTTGTACTTGAATCATCCAGTGCTCTTCTTCAGGTAAAGTGGCGTTGTACGTCCCGGTGAAGCCTGGTATTCCAATATTCAGGTACCTAGTGACTTCCTTCAAGTGGCGTCCAAAAGGTGTGTCTTCATCCGGTTGTGCAAACTTGTTCTTCATCTCCGTCATCCTAAAGAGTGGAAAAAAGGAGCGGAGATAGAATTGAGTAGAGAAGAGTGACATATGGTTTATCTTAGTGGTCGTGTCCTACACTCAACTTTGGCTCGATACCATCTTGTAGAGACCCGACCTCGGATGGTCAAGTCTCTGTGTTTGATGTCATCCTCGAACAGTAATCTTGACACATGTGATTACTCGAAGGATTTATAACAGAGTAGCAATCACACACTTATTACAACGAATGTCTCAAAAGAGAACTTATTACAATAATATGGCTTAAGGCCATCTAATACGATAGCAGCGGAAGGCTTGGAAGATAAAGTGAGTCCATCAACTCCAACGGCATATTGAGCTGCACGGCAACGACCTATCGAACCTTACTCCTCGTCTGAAAAGTACGCAACATAATACGTTGCAGCCCGAGAACGGGTCAGCACATGGAATATCTTGGCAATGTAACACAATAGAGCAATAACAGAATAATGCTACCACTACATGCATATTTGGCTGGTGGAAAGCTCTGATTTGATTTTTATGAAAAGCCAATTTTTCCCTACAATAAAGGAATAAATTTTATTTTAACTATCATGGTGGTTGAAACATCATTGAGAAGGTATAACCCCAACTCAATCCCAATTAAGGTAATTAACATCCCAGCAATATTAGTTAAGAGTGATGAGATACATGTGAATACTCGGTACTAGATACTCGAATTGTCCATAACCGGGGACACGGCTAACCATGATTAGATTGTACACTCTGCAGAGGTTTGCACTTTTCCCCAAGACTCGATCGCCTCCGTTGATTTCTCGCACTACATGGTGTTTGAGAAAGCGGATGACCGAGACACTGATCTTTCGTAAACATTAACTCTCTACTCCGGGTAGATCATACCAAACCTACAAAACCCACTACATGCTGATCTACCTCTTCAAGAGCTTCACGTAACTTACTCAACTATGCTAGAGCCCATAATAGCTTGTGTCTGCACACGGAAGTTTCTAGCATGAATAATCTTAGTTCCCTTTGAGCACAGGTGGCGGTCCATAGGAAGATCACACGGGTTCCCGGGATTTCCAAAATAAAGCAGACAACACCGGGTTCCCCAGTGCCTCAATCCACCCAGATGTGTATTAGAGTTGCCACCTTAAGTTAAACCTTTAATTAACAATCTCACATCATCATGGAAAACACTCAAACCCAATCCACGTCTCTGAGCATAGCATAGCAATATAGGCAATACGTAGAAGGAACTCCCAAGGGTTTAGCGATGTGAGGCAATAGGTTCCTACCTCATCATCTACTTCCCAACCCACAAATTAATGACATCCTAACCATGCAATGTTTGAGGGTTGAAACTAATGCATAAAAACTGGGTATGAAAAGAGTATGATCAAAGTGTTACTTGCCTTCTTGACGATCCGTGAATCCTAGAGACTTCGTAGTAACACGCTTCGCACTCCGGAATTCTATCGCAAGCAAACAATACATACATAAGCAACAAGCAAAGATGCACAAACAAAACTTCAACTGAAAGAGGCCGACCAGAAAGTTCAAATTAAGAACTCCGGTTCGCAAAAAGAATCATACCAAACCGAGCAACGAAACTCAAACGTCGAAAGAAATAAGATCCGTTTACTAATCTGAACTAGGGTCAAATTTTACAGAGACAAAAGCTGGTTTAAGTTGATTATTCAGAAAGAGGGTTTCGAGATGAAACTCCGGGCGCTTGAATCGCCTGATTCCGATGAACGAGCGAAAAGTTATACTAGTACGAACATCGGATCAGAAATCGCGATCAAGAAAATCGCGGAATAAATCCGATAAAAGAAAAACGACGAACGGCTTAACGAACGAATGTTCGTTAGCAGAAACTAAACGACGAGCACGTTTGTTAAAGCGAGCGAGCAATGAACGCCGCTAAGTAAATAAACCGGAGGATAAATCCGATCTATATTAAAACGAACTAGGGTTTTTCTAAAAAAATAACGAAGGGTTTTCTTTTGAAAAAACAGGCGTGGGCGGCTACCTCCGGCGAGGTTGTCCGGCGAGGCGGGCGAGTCCGCGGGCGGTGAGGCGGCGGGGCTCGGCGAGGGCGCGGGGTGGTGGCGGGAGTGGGCGGCGGCGGCTAGAGGCGGCGGCGACTGGCGGCGTGATGACTCGGGGCTCGGGGCTCGGCTCCGGGCTCGGGCAGCAGTGGTGGTGGTGGCTAGAGGGGTGGCGGCGTATATAAGGCGGGGCGGCGACTTGGAGGAGGGCAAGGCGGCAGTGAGTCTGCTCGGACTCGAGTCCGGTCAGGCGGGCAAGGCCAGGAGGCGGGCGGCGGCCGGCCAGCTTTTTGGGCCCTAGGCCCGGTCAAGGCGATCTCTCTTTTTAATGTTCATGAAACCTAGAAAAATCCTAGAAAAATAAATAAAATCTAAAAATACCAAAACAAGTTTTCTCCGTCTAAATGAAATATTTAGAACAAGATGAACTTTTCTTGGCCCCTAAAATGCAATTTTTAAAACATGCAAATTTTTCTAGGGCAAATAAAAACCGAATAATGATTTTAACATTTTTCCTCCGATATTTCACTTATTTTGGAGAAGTCATATTATCTCCCCTCATTTATTATTTTAAAATGAAACATTTTCCGGAGAGAAAATAATTAAAATCAAAATCCTCGTCTTCCAATATTTGATAAAATCAAATACGAAAAATCGGAAAATCCCCAACTCTCTCCGAGGGTCCTTGAGTTGCTTAGGATTTTCGAGGATTGCGGAAAGAAGATGCAATAAAATATGATATGCATGGATGACCTATGTATAACATTTCAAATTGAAAATTTGGGATGTTACAGTTGTGTAGTAGACATCAGAGCACGGTGGTGGATTTGTTTTAAAGAAACTATTGATCTCTCATGCTTCACTTAGATTATTTTGAGAGTTTTAAATAGCAAGGTAATTTTATTAATAATAATATGCTTGGTATTCAAGATTTGTAAAACTTTCTTTTGAGTGTGTTGAATACTAAGAAAAGTTTGATGCTTGATAATTGTTTTGAGATATGGAGGTGATAATATCAAAGTCGTGCTAGTTGAGTAGTTGTGAATTTGAGAAATGCTTGTGTTGAAGTTTGCAAGTCCTGTAGCATGCACGTATGGTAAGCGTTATGTAACAAATTTGAAACATGAGGTGTTATTTGATTGTCCTCCTTATGAGTGGCGGTCGGGGACGAGCGATGGTCTTTTCCTACCAATCTATCCCCCTAGGAGCATGCGCGTAGTGCTTTGGTTTTTGATGGCTTGTAGATTTTTGCGATAAGTATGTGAGTTCTTTATGACTAATGTTGAGTCCGTGGATTATACGCACTCTTACCCTTCCATCATTACTAGCCTCTTGATGCCGTGCATTGCCCTTTCTCACATTGAGAGTTGGTGCAAACTTCACGGTGCATCCAAACCCCGTGATATGATACGCTCTTTCACACATAAACCTCCTTATATCTTCCTCAAAACAGCCACCATACCTACCTATTATGGCATTTCCATAGCCATTCCGAGATATATTGCCATGCAACTTTCCACCATACCGTTCTTCATGACACATTCATCATTGTCATATTGCTTAGCATGATCATGTAGTTGACATAGTATTTGTGGCAAAGCCACCGTTCATAATTCTTTCATACATGTCACTCTTGATTCATTGCATATCCCGATACACCGCCGGAGGCATTCACATAGAGTCATATTTTGTTCTAGTATCGAGTTGTAATCATTGAGTTGTAAATAAATAGAAGTGTGATGATCATCATTTTCTAGAGCATTGTCCCAAAAAAAGGCCAAAGAAAAAAAAGCCAAAAAAGGAAATAATAAAGGGGCAATGTTACTATCTCTTTTTCCACACTTGTGCTTCAAAGTAGCACCATGTTCTTCATATAGCGAGTCTCATATATTGTGCTTCAAAGTAGCACCACGTTTTTCATATAGAGAGTTTCATATGTTGTCACTTTCATATACTAGTGGGAATTTTTCATTATAGAACTTGGCTTGTATATCCAACGATGGGCTTCCTCAAATACCCTAGGTCTTCGTGAGCAAGCAAGTTGGATGCACACCCACTTAGTTTCTTTTGTTGAGCTTTCATACATTTATAGCTCTAGTGCATCTGTCATGGCAATCCCTACTCCTAGCATTAACATCAATTGATGGGCATCTCCATAGCCCGTTGATTAGCCTCGTTGATGTGAGACCTTCTCCTTTTTTGTCTTCTCCACATAACCCCCATCATTATATTCTATTCCACCCATAGTGTTATGTCCATGGCTCGCGCTCATATATTGCGTGAAAGTTTATAAGTTTGAGATTACTAAAGTATGAAACAATTGCTTGGCTTGTCATCGGGGTTGTGCATGATGAGAGCATTCTTGTGTGACTAAAATGGAGCATGACTAAACTATATGATTTTGTAGGGATGAACTTTCTTTGGCCATGTTATTTTGAGAAGACATAATTGCTTAGTTAGTATGCTTGAAGTATTATTATTTTTATGTCAATATGAACTTTTGTCTTGAATCTTTCGGATCTGAATATTCATACCACAATTAAGAAGAGTTACATTGAAACTATGCCAATTAGCACTCCGCATCAAAAATTCTCTTTTTATCATTTACCTACTCGAGGACGAGCAGGAATTAAGCTTGGGGATGCCTGATACGTCTCCAACGTATCTATAACTTTTGATTGCTTCATGCTATATTATCTATTGTTTTGGACTATATTGGGCTTTATTTTCCACTTTTATATTACTTTTGGGACTAACCTATTAACCGGAGGCCCAGCCTGTAATTGTCGCTTTTTTTGCCTATTTAGGTTTCGAAGAAACGGAATATCAAACGGAGTCCAAACGGAATGAAATCTTCGGGAACGTGATTTTCTCATCAGATAAGATCCAGGAGACTTGGACCCTCCGTCAAGAAAGGAGGGAGGCGGCCACGAGGGTGGAGGGCGCGCCCCCCTAGGGCACGCCCCCCTGCCTCGTGGGCCCCCCGAAGCTCCACCGACGTACTCCTTCCTCCTATATATACCTACGTACCCCCAACAGATTAGATACGGAGCCAAAAACCTAATTCCACCGCCGCAACTTTCTGTATCCACGAGATCCCATCTTGGGGCCTGTTCCGGAGCTCCGCCGGAAGGGGAATCCACCACAGAGGGCTTCTACATCATCATCATAGCCTCTCCGATGAAGTGTGAGTAGTTTACTTCAGCCCTTCGGGTCCATAGTTAATAGCTAGATGGCTTCTTCCCTCTTTTTGGATCTCGATACAATGTTCTCCCCCTCTCTCGTGGAGATCTATTTGATGTAATCTTCTTTTTGCGGTGTGTTTGTTGAGACCGATGAATTGTAGGTTTATGATCAAGATTATTTATGAGCAATATTTGAATCTTCTCTGAATTCTTTTATGTATGATTGAGTTATCTTTGCAAGTCTCTTCGAATTATCCGTTTGGTTTGGCCAACTAGATTGGTAGTTCTTGCAATGGGAGAAGTGCTTAGCTTTGGGTTCAATCTTGCGGTGTCCTTACCCAAAGGATGTAAAGGGCAGCAAGGCACGTATTGTATTGTTGCCATTGAGGATAACAAGATGGGGTATTTATCATATTGCATGAATTTATTCCTCTACATCATGTCATCTTGCTTAAGGCGTTACTCTGTTTTCATTAACTTAATACTCTAGATGCATGCTAGATAGCGGTCGATGAGTGGAGTAATAGTAGTAGATGTAGGCAGGAGTCGGTCTACTTGTTTCGTACGTGATGCCTATATAGATGATCATACTTAGATACTCTCATAACTATGCTCAATTCTGTCAATTGCTCAACAGTAATTCGTTCACCCACCATAAAATACTTATGCTCTTGAGAGAAGCCACTAGTGAAATCTATGGCCCCCGGGTCTATTTTCATCATATTAATCTTCCTACGCTTTATTATTGCTTTGCTTTTTTACTTTGCCTTTTTATTTTACTTTTCATCTTTATACCAAAAATACCAAAAATATTATCTATCATCTCTATCAGATCTCACTCTCGTAAGTGACCGTGAAGGGATTGACAACCCCTATTCGCGTTGGTTGCGAGGAGCTATTTGCTTTGTGTATGTACGAGGGACTTGCGCATGGCCTCCTCTTTGGATTGATACCTTGGTTCTCAAAAACTGAGGGAAATACTTACGCTACTCTGCTGCATCATCCTCTCCTCTTCGGGAAAACCAACGCAAGCTCAAGACGTAGCAAGAAGGATTTCTGGCGCCGTTCTTAGGGAGTCTACATAAAGTCAACATACCAAGTACCCATCACAATCCCTTATCCCTCGCATTACATTATTTGCCATTTGCCTCTCGCTTTTCCTCTCCCCCACTTCACCCTTGCCGTTTTATTCGCCCTCTCTTTTCCATTTGCCTTTTTCTCGTTCGCTTGTTTGCTCGTGTGTTGGATTGCTTGCTTGTCACTATGGCTCAAGATAATACCAAATTGTGTGACATTACCAATACCAACAATAATGATTTCCTTAGCACTCTTATTGCTCCTCTTGCCAATACTGAATCTTGTGAAATCAATGCTGCTTTATTGAATCTCGTTATGAAAGATCAATTCGCCGGCCTTCCTAGTGAAGATGCCGCTACTCATCTAAATAGCTTCGTGGATTTATGTGATATGCAAAAGAAGAAAGATGTTGACAATGATGTTGTTAAATTGAAGCTATTTCCTTTTTCGCTTAGAGATCGTGCTAAAGCTTGGTTTTTGTCTTTGCCTAAAAATAGTATTGATTTTTGGAACAAGTGCAAAGATGCTTTTATCTCTAAGTATTTTCCTCCCGCTAAGATCATCTCCCTTAGAATCGACATTATGAATTTTAAGCAACTTGATTGTGAACATGTTGCACAAGCTTGGGAAAGGATGAAATTAATGATACGTAATTGCCCTACTCATGGTTTAAATTTGTGGATGATTATACAGAATTTTTATGCCGGATTGAATTTTGCTTCTAGAAACCTTTTAGATTCGGCCGCGGGAGGCACTTTTATGGAAATCACTTTAGGAGATGCTACTAAACTCCTAGATAATATTATGGTTAAATTATTCTCAATGGCATACTGAAAGATCTACTAATAAAAAAGTGCATGCGATAGAAGAAATTAATGTTTTGAGTGGAAAGATGGATGAACTTATGAAATTATTTGCTAATAAGAGTATTTCTTTTGATCCTAATGATATTCCTTTGTCCACTTTTATTGAGAATAATAATGAATCTATGGATGTGAATTTTGTTGGTAGGAATAATTTTGGTAACAATGCGTATAGAGGAAACTTCAATCCTAGGCCTTATCCTAGTAATTACTCTAATAATTATGGAAATTCCTACAACAATTCTTATGGAAATTTTAATAAGATGCCCTCTGAATTTGAGACTAGTATTGAAGAGTTTATGAATTCTCAAAAGAATTTTAATGCTTTGCTTGAAGAGAAATTGCTTAAGGTTGTTGAATTGGCTAGGAACGTTGATAGAATTTCTCTTGATGTTGATTCTTTAAAGCATAGATCTATTCCACCTAAGCATGATATCAATGAGTCTCTCAAAGCCATGATAATTTCCATTGATGAGTGCAAGGAAAGAACCGCTAGGATGCGTGCTATGAAAGATGCCTTTATTAAAGCGTGTTCTTCCGATTCCCATGAAAATCAAGATGAAGATCTAAAAGTTATTGATGTGTCCCCTATCAAATCCTTGTTTTGTAATATGAATATTGATAATGATGAGATTGAATATGAGACACCTTTACCTAGAAGGCGTTCTAAAAATTCGAAGCTTTTAGATTATGATGCTAAAATTGATAAAAGTGGGATTGAAAGTAAAACCTTAGATGATGCTAAACCCACTATTTTGGATTTCAAGGAATTTAATTATGAAAGTTGCTCTTTAATTGATTGTATTTCCTTGTTACAATCCGTGCTAAATTCTCCGCATGCTTATAGTCAAAATAAAGCGTTTACCAAACATATCGTTGATGCTTTGATGCAATCTTATGAGGAAAAACTTGAGTTGGAAGTCTCCATCCCTAGAGAACTTTATGATGAGTGGGAACCAACTATTAAAATTAAGATTAAGGATCATTAATTTTATGCTTTATGTGATTTGGATGCTAGTGTTTCCACTATTCCCAAAACTTTGTGTGATTTGCTAGATTTCCGTGATTTTGATGATTGCTCTCTAAACTTGCACCTTGCGGATTCCACCATTAAGAAACCTATGGGAAGAATTAATGATGTTCTTATTGTTGCAAATAGGAATTATGTGCCCGTAGACTTTATCGTTCTTGATATAGATTGCAATCCTTCATGTCCTATTATTCTTGGTAGACCTTTCCTTAGAACGATTGCTGCAATTATTGATATGAAGGAAGGGAATATTAGATTCCAATTACCATTAAAGAAAGGCATGGAACACTTACCTAGGAATAAGATAAAATTATCATATGAATCTATTATGAGAGCTAGCTATGTATTGCCCACTAAAGATGGCAATACCTAGATCTATCCTTGCTTTTATGCCTAGCTAGGGGCGTTAAACGATAGCGCTTGTTGGGAGGCAACCCAATTTTATTTTTTGTTCTTTTGTTTTTGTTTCTGTTTAGGAATAAATAATCCATCTACCTTCTGTTTAGATGTGGTTTTATGTTTTGATTAGTGTTTGTGCCAAGTTAAACCTATAGGATCTTCTTGGATAATAGTTATTTGATCTTGCTGTAATTTCCAGAAACTTTCTGTTCACGAAAACAATTGTTCAAAATCACCAGAACGTGATAAAATAGGTATTCCAATTGCTGCTGATCAATAAATACATTTCCTAGGTCTTCCTATTTTGGCTGAATTTTTGGAGTTCCAGAAGTTTGCGTTAGTTATAGATTACTACAGACTGTTCTGTTTTTGACAGATTCTGTTTTTCGTGTGTTGTTTGCTTATTTTGATGAATCTATGGCTAGTAAAATAGTTTATAATCCATAGAGAAGTTGGAATACAGTAGGTTTAACACCAAAACAAATAAAGAATGATTTCGTTACAGTACCTTGAAGTGGTCTTTTGTTTTCTTTCGCTAACGGAGCTTACGAGATTTCTGTTGAGTTTTGTGTTGTGAAGTTTTCAAGTTTTGGGTGAAATCTTTTGATGAATTATGGAACAAGGAGTGGAAAGAGCCTAAGCTTGGGGATGCCCATGGCACCCCCAATATAATCCAGGGACACCAAAAATTCAAAGCTTGGGGATGCCCCGGAAGGCATCCCCTCTTTCTCCACTTCCATCGGTAACTTTACTTGGAGCTATATTTTTATTCACTACATGATATGTGTTTTGCTTGGAGCGTCTTGTATTATTTGCGTATTTGCTTGTTAGTTTACCACAATCATACTTGTTGTACACACCTTTTGAGAGAGCCATACATGAATTGGAATTTGATAGAATACTCTATGTGCTTCACTTATATCTTTTAAGCTTTGTAGTTTTGCTCTATGTGCTTCACTTATATCTTTTGAGCTTTATAGTTTTGCTCTAGTACTTCACTTATATCTTTTAGAGCATAGTGGTGGATTTATTTTAAAGAAACTATTGATCTATCATGCTTCACTTACATTATTTTGAGAGTCTTAAATAGCATGGTAATTTGCTTATAATAATATGCCTGGTATTCAAGATTTGTAAAACTTTATTTTGAGTGCGTTGAATACTACGAAAAGTTTGATGCTTGATAATTGTTTTGAGATATGTAGGTGATAATATTAAAGTCATGCTAGTTGAGTAGTTGTGAATTTGAGAAATACATGTGTTAAAGTTTGTGATTCCCATGGCATGCACATATGGTGAACCGCTATGTGATGAGGTCGGAGCATGATTTATTTATTGATTGTCTTCCTTATGAGTGGCGGTCGGGGACGAGCGATGGTCTTTTCCTACCAATCTATCCCCCTAGGAGCACGCGCGTAATACTTTGCTTTGATAACTTGTAGATTTTTGCAATAAGTATATGAGTTCTTTATGACTAATGTTGAGTCCATGGATTATACGCATTTTTCTCACCCTTCCACCATTGCTAGCCTCTCTAATACCACGCACTTTTCGCCGGTATCATACACCCACCATAAACCTTCCTCAAAACAGCCACCATACCTACCTATCATGGCATTTCCATAGCCATTCCGAGATATATTGCCATGCAACTTTCCACCATTCCGTTTTTTATGACACGTTCCATCATTGTCATATTGCTTCGCATGATCATTTAGTTGACATCGTATTTGTGGCAAAGCCACCGTTCATAATTCTTTCATACATGTCACTTATTAATGACTGCATATCCCGGTACACCGCCGGAGGCATTCATGTAGAGTCATATTTTGTTCTAAGTATCGAGTTGTAATCATTGAGCTATAAGAAAAATAAAAGTGTGATGATTATCATTTTTAGAGCATTGTCCCAAGTGAGGAAAGGATGATGGAGACTATGATTCACCCAAAAGTCAGGATGAGACTCCGGACAAAAAATAAAAGAAAAGAAAAGAAAAGAGGCCATAAAAAAGGAGAGAAAAGGCCCCAAAAAATGAGAGAAAAAGAGAGAAGGGACAATGTTACTATCCTTTTACCACACTTGTGCTTCAAAGTAGCACCATGATCTTCATAATAGAGAGTCTCTTGTTTTGTCACTTTCATATACTAGTGGGAATTTTTCATTATAGAACTTGGCTTGTATATTCCAATGATGGGCTTCCTCAAATTGCCCTAGGTCTTCGTGAGCAAGCGAGTTGGATGCACACCCACTTAGTTTCATTTGTTGAGCTTTCATATACTTATAGCTCTAGTGCATCCGTTGCATGGCAACCCCTACTCACTCACATTGATATCTATTGATGGGCATCTCCATAGCCCTTTGATACGCCTAGTTGATGTGAGACTATCTTCCCTCTTTTTGTCTTCTCCACAACCACCATTCTATTCCACATATAATGCTATATCCATGGCTCACGCTCATGTATTACGTGAAGATTGAAAAAGTTTTGAGAATGTCAAAAGTATGAAACATTGTTTGGCTTGTCATCGGGGTTGTGCATGATTTAAATACTTTGGTGAAGATAGAGCATAGCCAGACTATATGATTTTGTAGGGATAACTTTCTTTGGCCATGTTATTTTGAGAAGACATAATTGCTTTTTAGTATGCTTGAAGTATTATTATTTTTATGTCAATATTAAACCTTTGTCTTGAATCTTTTGGATCTGAATATTCATACCACAATTAAGAAGAATTACATTGAAATTATGCCAAGTAGCACTCCGCATAAAAATTCTCTTTTATCATTTACCTACTCGAGGACGAGCAGGAATTAAGCTTCGGGATGCCTGATATGTCTCGAACGTATCTATAATTTTTGATTGCTCCATGCTATATTATCTATTGTTTTGGACTATATTGGGCTTTATTTTCCACTTTTATATTACTTTTGGGACTAACCTATTAACCGGAGGCCCAACCCAGAATTGCTGTTTTTTGCCTATTTCAGTATCTCGAAGAAACGGAATATCAAACGGAGTCCAAACGGAATGAAATCTTCGGCAACATTATTTTCTCATCAGATAAGATCCAGGAGAGTTGGACCCTCGGTCAAGAAAGGAGGGAGGAGGCCATGAGGGTGGAGGGCGCCCCCCCCTAGGGCACGCCCCCCTGCCTCGTGGGCCCCCGAAGCTCCACCGACGTACTCCTTCCTCCTATATATACCTACGTACCCCCAACAGATCAGATACGGAGCCAAAAACCTAATTCCACTGCCGCAACTTTCTGTATCCACGAGATCCCATGTCGGGGCCTGTTCCGGAGCTCTGTCGGAAGGGGAATCCACTGCTACGTCTTGAGCTTGCGTTGGTTTTCCCCGAAGAGGAGAGGATGATGCATCATAGTAGCGTAAGTATTTCCCTCAGTTTTTGAGAACCAAGGTATCAATCCAGTAGGAGGCCACGCACAAGTCCCTCGTACACTGCACAAAACGATAGCTACTCGCAACCAACGCGATTAGGGGTTGTCAATCCCTTCACGGTCACTTACGAGAGTGAGATCTGACAGAGATAATATTTTTGGTATTTTTGGTATAAAGATGCAAAGTGAAAAGTAAAAAAGCAAAGTATAAACAAAGCAAGTATAAAAGTGATGGAGATTGATATGATGAGAATAGACCCGGGGGCCATAGGTTTCACTAGTGGCTTCTCTCAAGAGTATAGGTATTCTACGGTGGGTGAACAAATTACTGTTGAGCAATTGATGAATTGAGCATAGTTATGAGTATATCTAGGTATGATCATGTATATAGGCATCACGTCCGAGACAAGTAGACCAAACGATTCTCGCATCTACTACTATTACTCCACTCATCGACCGCTATCCAGCATGCATCTAGAGTATTAAGTTAAAACAGAGTAACGCCTTAAGCAAGATGACATGATGTAGAGGAATAAATTCATGCAATATGATAAATACCCCATCTTGTTATCCTCGATGGCAACAATACAATACGTGCCTTGCAACCCTTTACATCCTTTGGGTAAGGACACCGCAAGATTGAACCCAAAGCAATGCACTTCTCCCATTGCAAGAACTACCAATCTAGTTAGCCAAACCAAACGGATAATTCGAAGAGACTTGCAAAGATAACTCAATCATACATAAAAGAATTTGGAGAAGATTAAAATATTATTCATAGATAAGCTGGATCATAAACCCACAATTCATCGGTCTCAACAAACACACCGCAAAAAGAAGATTACATCGAATAGATCTCCACGAGAGAGGGGAGAACATTGTATTGAGATCCAAAAGAGAGAAGAAGCCATCTAGATACTAGCTATGGACCCGAAGGTGCAAGTAAACTGCTCACACTTCATCGGAGAGGCTATGGTGTTGATGTAGAAGCCCTCCATGGTGGATGCCTCCCGTGGAGCTCGAACAGGCCCCAAGATGGGATCTCATGGATACAGGAAGGTACGGCGGTGGAATTAGGTTTTTGTCTCCTGTTCTGATCGTTTGGGGTACGTAGGTATATATAGGAGGAAGGAGTACGTCGGTGGAGCTTCGACGGGCCCACGAGGCAGGGGGCGCGCCCTAGGGGGGCGCCCCCCACCTTCGTGACCGCCTCTCTTGTTCCTTGGCGTAGGGTCCAAGTCTCTTGGATCACGTTCGGTGAGAAAATCACGTTTCCGAAGGTTTCATTCCTTTTGGACCCCGTTTGATATTATGTTTCTTCGAAATACTGAAAAAGGCAAAAACGACAATTTGGGCTGGGCCTCCGGTTAATAGGTTAGTCCCAAAAGTAATATAAAAGTGGAAAATAAAGCCCATTATAGTCCAAAACAATAGATAAAGTAGCATGGAGCAATCAAAATTATAGATACGTTGGAGACGATCGTGCATCCCCAAGCTTAATTCCTGCTTGTCCTCGAGTAGGTAAATGATAAAAAGAGAAATTTTTATGCGGAGTGATACTTTGGCATAATTTCAATGTAAATCTTCTTAATCTTGGTATGAATATTCAGATCCGAAAGATTCAAGACAAAAGTTCATATTGACATAAAAAATAATAATACTTGAAGCATACTAACTAAGCAATTATGTCTTCTCAAAATAACATGGCCAAAGAAAGTTATCCCTACAAAATCATATAGTCTGGCTATGCTCCATCTTCCCCACACAAAGTATTTAAATCATGCACAACCACGATGACAAGCCAAGCAATTGTTTCATACTTTAACATTTTCAAAACTTTTTCAATCTTCACGCAATACATGAGCGTGAGCCATGGATATAGCACTATATGTGGAATAGAACGGTGGTTGTGGAGAAGACAAAAAGAGGGAAGATAGTCTCACATCAACTAGGCGTATCAACGGGCTATGGAGATGCCCATCAATAGATATCAATGTGAGTGAGTATGGATTGCCATGCAACGGATGCACTAGATCTATAAGTATATGAAAGCTCAACAAAAGAAACTAAGTGGGTGTGCATCCAACTCGCTTGCTCACGAAGACCTAGGGCATTTGAGGAAGCCCATCATTGGAATATACAAGCCAAGTTCTATAATGAAAAATTCCACTAGTATATGAAAGTGACAAAATGAGAGACTCTCTATCATGAAGATCATGGTGCTACTTTGAAGCACAAGTGTGGTCAAAGGATAGTAACATTGTCCCTTCTCTCTTTTTCTCTCATTTTTTTATTTGGGCCTTTTCTCTTTTTTTATGGCCTCTTTTTTTAATATATTTCGTCCGGAGTCTCATCCCGACTTGTGGGGGAATCATAGTCTCCATCATCCTTTCCTCACTTGGGACAATGCTCTAATAATGATGATCATCACACTTTTATTTTTCTTACAACTCGATACTTAGAACAAAATATGACTCTATATGAATGCCTCCGGCGGTGTACCGGGATATGCAATGAAACATGAGTGACATGTATGAAATAATTATGAACGGTGGCTTTGCCACAAATACGATGTCAACTACATGATCATGCTAGCAATATGACAATGATGGAGCGTGTCATAATAAACGGAACGGTGGAAAGTTGCATTGCAATATTTCTCGGAATGGCTATGGAAATGCCATGATAGGTAGGTATGGTGGCTGTTTTGAGGAAGGTATATGGTGGGTGTATGATACCGGCGAAAGGTGCGCGGTATTAGAGAGGCTAGCAATGGTGGAAGGATGGTAAAAGTGTGTATAATCCATGGACTCAACATTAGTCATAAAGAACTCATATACTTATTGCAAAAATCTAGAAGTTATCAAAGCAAAGTATTACCCGCATGCTCCTAGGGGATAGATTGGTACGAAAAGACCATCGTCATTCCCCGACCGCCACTCATAAGGAAGACAATCAATAAATAAATCATGCTCCAAGTTCATCACATAACGGTTCACCATACGTGCATGCTACGGAATCACAAACTTCAACACAAGTATTCTTTGAATTCACAACTACTCAACTAGCATGACTCTAATATCATCATCTTCATATCTCAAAACAATTATCAAGCATCAAACTTATCTTAGTATTCAACGCACTCAAAATAAAGTTTCACATATCTTGAGTACCAAGTATATTAACATTAAGCAAATTACCATGCTATTAACAACTCTCAAAATAATCTAAGTGAAGCATGAGAGATCAAGTTTCTTTAAAACGAATCCACCACCGTGCTCTAAAAGATCTAAGTGAAGCACTAGAGCAAAAATTATCACGCTCAAAAGATATAAGTGAAGCACTATGAGCAAAACTATCGAGCTCAAAAGATATAAGTGAAGCACATAGAGTATTCTATCAAATTCCAATTCATGTATGGCTCTCTCAAAAGGTGTGTACAGCAAGGATGATTGTGGTAAACTAACAAGCAAAGACGCATAAAATAATACAAGACGCTCCAAGCAAAACACATATCATGTGGTGAATAAAAATATAGCTCCAAGTAAATTACCGATGGAAGTGGACGAAAGAGGGATGCCTTCCGGGCATCCCCAAGCTTTGACTTTTGGTGTCCTTGGATTATCTTGGGGTGCCATGGGCATCCCAAATCTTAGTCTCTTGCCACTCCTTGTTCCATAATCCATCAAAAGAATTCACCCAAAACTTGAAAACTTCACAACACAAAACTCAATAGAAATCTCGTGAGCTCCGTTAGAGAAAGAAACAAAAGACTACTTTAAGGTACTGTAATGAACTCATTCTTTATTTATGTTGGTTTTAAACCTACTGTATTCCAACTTCTCTATGGATCATAAACTATTTTACTAGCCATAGATTCATCAAAATAAGCAAACAACACACGCAAAACAGAATCTGTCAAAAACATAACAGTCTGTAGTAATCTGTAACTAACGCAAACTTCTGGAACTCAAAAAATTCTACCAAAATTAGACGACTGGAAAATTTATTTATTGATCAGCAGCAATTGGAATCAGTATTTTATCACGTTCTGGTGATTTTTAACAATTCGGGCACTGAGCGCAAAGTTTCTGGAAATTACAGCAAGATCAAATAACTATCATCCAAGAAGATCCAATAGGTTTAACTTGGCACAAACACTAATTAAAATATAAAACCACATCTAAACAGAGCATAGATGGATTATTTATTCCTAAACTGAAGCAAAAACTAAAAACTAAAAATAAAATTGGGTTGCCTCCCAACAAGCGCTATCGTTTAACGCCCCTAGCTAGGCATAAAAGCAAGGATAGATCTAGGTATTGCCATCTTTGGTAGGCAATTCTTTAATGAGGCATCTATCTTTCTTATAGATTTCTTTCTTTCTAGTAATTATCAAACTTTTAGGCATAATATCGAAAAATTCATTTGTAGCAAATGGTTCCTTAATGATAGTAAAAAGATCGGGATGAATACTTATAGATTTAAGATCCGCAGTTTCCTTACTAGATGATTCACCCTTATTTTTAGGAACATACATAAGCTTGGCAATTTTAGTGGGAGGACTAGGATTATTCTTTACAGAAGAAAAAGCGGTTCCCAAGTTGGTAATGATACCCTCAAGTTTATTGATTCGAGTAGAATCTAGATTTATTTTCTTATTAACCATGGGTTCCTTCTCCTTAAAAAATTTCAAAGTCATTCCTACCTTAGATCCATATTGTGCAATTTGATTATGGATCTTTTTATCTAGATTTTCAATGGATTCAATGGTAGCAACTTTGTTTTCAATAATTTCAAGCCTTTGCATAACATGCTCCAAAGTTAACATAGTTCCATTAACCAAAAGAGGAGGTGAGCCAAATAAATCTATTAAAGCATTATAAGAATCAAAAGTATGGCTACCCAAGAAATTCCCTCCGATAATGGTATCAAGGATATATCTATACCAAGGATTAGCACCTATGTAAAAATTACGAAGAAGAACTGAAGTAGATTGCTTCTGGTAGATCTATTTTGAGCATTGCAAATTCTATACCAAGCATCTTTTAGATTTTCTCCCTCCCTTTGCTTAAAATTTAGAACTTCATTCTCGGGAGATAACGGGGAAGATATGAGACTAGTCATGACGGCAAGCAAACAAACTAACACACGAGCAAACAAACGGACGAGGAAAAGGCAACGCGAAAAAGAGGAGGAGATTGGGAAAGAGAGGGCGAATAAAACGGCAAGGGTGAAGTGGGGGAGAGGAAAACGAGAGGCAAATGGCAAATAATGTAATGCGAGAGATAGGGATTGTGATGGGTACTTGGTATGTTGACTTTGCGTAGACTCCCGACAGCGGCGCTGTAAATCCTTCTTGCTACGTCTTGAGCTTATGCGTTGGTTTTCCCTGAAGAGGAGAGGATGATGCAACGCAGTGGCGTAAGTATTTCCCTCAGTTTTTGAGAACCACGGTATCAATCCAGGAGGAGGCCACGCACAAGTCCCTTGTACCTGCACAAAACGGTAGCTACTCGCAACCAATGCGATTAGGGGTTGTCAATCCCTTCACGGTCACTTACCAGAGTGAGATCTGATAGAGATAATATTTTTGGTATTTTTGGTATAAAGATGCAAAGTGAAAAGTAAAAAAGCAAAGTAAAAAAAGCAAGTATAAAAGTGATGGAGATTGATATGATGAGAATAGACTCGGGAGCCATAGGTTTCACTAGTGGCTTCTCTCAAGAGCATAGGTATTCTACGGTGGGTGAACAAATTACTGTTGAGCAATTGACAGAATTGAGCATAGTTATGAGTATATCTAGGTATGATCATGTATACATGCATCACGTCCGAGACAAGTAGACCGAAACGATTCTGCATCTACTACTATTACTCCACTCATCGACCGCTATCCAGCATGCATCTAGAGTATTAAGTTAAAACAGAGTAATGCCTTAAGCAAGATGACATGATTTAGAGGAATAAATTCATGCAATATGATAAATACCCCATCTTATTATCCTCGATGGCAACAATACAATACGTGCCTTGTAACCCTTTCTGCCACTGGGTAAGGACACCGCAAGATTGAACCCAAAGCAATGCACTTCTCCCATTGCAAGAACTACCAATCTAGTTGGCCAAACCAAACGGATAATTCGAAGAGACTTACAAACATAACTCAATCATACATAAAAGAATTCAGAGAAGATTCAAACATTATTCATAGATAAGCTGGATCATAAACCCACAATTCATCAGTCTCAACAAACACACCGCAAAAAGAAGATTACATCGAATAGATCTCCACGAGAGAGGGGGAGAACATTGTATTGAGATCCAAAAAGAGAGAAGAAGCCATCTAGCTACTAGCTATGGACCCGAAGGTCTCAAGTAAACAACTCACACTACATCCGAGAGGCTATGGTGTTGATGTAGAAGCCCTCCGTGGTGGATGCCTCCCATGGAGCTCCTAACAGTGCCCCAAGATGGGATCTCGTGGATACAGGAAGTTACGACGGTGGAATTAGGTTTTTGGCCCTGCTCGATCGTTTGGGTGCGTAATGAGGTATATATAGGAGGAAGGAGTACGTCGGTGGAGCTTTGAGGGGCCCACGAGGCAGGGGGCGCGCCCCCCACCTTCGTGACCGCCTCTCTGGTTCCTTGGCGTAGGGTCAAAGTCTCCTGGATCACGTTTGGTGAGAAAATCACGTTTCCGAAGGTTTCATTCTGTTTGGACTCCGTTTGATATTCTGTTTCTTCGAAATATTGAAATAGGAAAAAAACAACAATTCTGGGCTGGGCCTCCGGTTAATAGGTTAGTCCCAAAAGTAATATAAAAGTGGAAAATAAAGCCCATTATAGTCCAAAACAATAGATAAAGTAGCATGGAGCAATAAAAAATTATAGATACGTTGGAGACGTATCATCCACCACGGAGGGCTTCTACATCATCATCATAGCCTCTCCGATGAAGTGTGAGTAGTTTACTTCAGACCTTCGGGTCCATAGTTAGTAGCTAGATGGCTTCTTCTCTCTTTTTGGATCTCGATACAATGTTCTCCCCTCTCTCGTGGAGATCTATTCGATGTAATCTTCTTTTATGCGGTGTGTTTCTTGAGACCGATGAATTGTGGGTTTATGATCAAGATTATCTATGAGCAATATTTGAATCTTCTCTGAATTCTTTTATGTATGATTGGTTATCTTTGCAAGTCTCTTGAATTATCCATTTGGTTTGGCCAACTAGATTGGTAGTTCTTGCAATGGGAGAAGTGCTTAGCTTTGGGTTCAATCTTGCGGTGTCCTTTCCCAGTGAGAGTAAGGGCAGCAAGGCACGTATTGTATTTTTGCCATCGAGGATAACAAGATGGGGTATTTATCATATTGCATGAATTTATTCCTCTACATCATGTCATCTTACCTAAGGCGTTACTATGTTTCCATTTACTTAATACTCTAGATGCATGCTGGATAGCAGTCGATGAGTGGAGTAATAGTAGTAGATGCAGGCAGGAGTCGGTCTACTTGTTTCGGACGTGATGCCTATATACATGATCATACCTAGATACTCTCATAACTATGCTCAATTCTGTCAATTGCTCAACAATAATTCGTTCACCCACCGTAGAATACTTATGCTCTTGAGAGAAGCCACTAGTGAAATCTATGGCCCGGGTCTATTCTCATCATATTAATCTTCCCACGCTTTATTATTGCTTTGCTTTTTACTTTGCTTTTTATTTTACTTTGCATCTTTATACCAAAAATACCAAAAATATTATCTATCATCTCTATCGATCTCACTCTCGTAAGTGACCGTGAAGGGATTGACAACCCCTATTCGCGTTGGTTGCAGGAGAGTTATTTGCTTTGAGTAGGTACGAGGGACTTGCGCATGGCCTCCTACTGGATTGATACCTTGGTTCTAAAAAACTGAGGGAAATACTTATGCTACTCTGCTGCATCATCCTCTCCTCTTCGGGGAAAACCAACGCAAGCTCAAGACATAGCAGGCATCGATCACAGAGGGCTTCTACATCAACACCATAGCCTCTCCGATGATGTGTGAGTAGTTTACCTCAGAACTTTGGGTCCATAGTTATTAGCTAGATGGCTTCTTCTCTGTATTTGGATCTCAAGACAAAGTTCTCCTCGATCTTCTTTGAGATCTATTCGATGTAACTCTTTTTGCGGTGTGTTTGTCGAGATCTGATGAATTGTGGGTTTATGATCAAGATTATCTATGAACAATATTTGGATCTCCTCTGAATTCTTTTATGTATGGTTTGTTATCTTTGCAAGTCTCTTCGAATTATCAGTTTGGTTTGGCCTACTAGATTGATCTTTCTTGCAATGGGAGAAGTGCTTAGCTTTGGGGTCAATCATGCGGTGCTCGATCCCAGTGACAGAAGGGGAAACGACACGTATTGTATTGTTGCCATCGAGGATAAAAAGATGGGGTTTATACCATATTGCTTGATTTTATCCCTCTACATCATGTCATCTTGCCTAATGCGTTACTCTGTTCTTATGAACTTAATACTCTAGATGCATGCTGGATAGCGGTCGATGTGTGGAGTAATAGTAGTAGATGCAGAATCGTTTCCGTCTACTTGTCGCGAACGTGATGCCTATATACATGATCATGCCTAGATATTCTCATAACTATGCTTAATTCTATCAATTGCTCGACAGTAATTTGTTCACCCACCGTAATACTTATACTATCTTGAGAGAAGCCACTAGTGAAACCTATGGCCCCTGGGTCTATTTTCCATTATATTAATCTCCCAACAACAAGCGATTTCTGGCACCGTTTATTTTGCTATCTTTACTTTCAATCTTTATCATAAAAATACCAAAAATATTATCTTATCATCTCTATCAGATCTCACTTTTGCAAGTGGTCGTGAAGGGATTGACAACCTGTTTATCGTGTTAGTTGCAAGGTTATTATTTGTTTTTGTAGGTACAAGGGACTTGAGTGTGGTCTCTTACTGGATTGATACCTTGGTTCTCAAAAACTGAGGGAAATACTTACGCTACTTTGCTGCATCACCCTTTCCTCTTCAAGGGAAAACCAACGCAGTGCTCAAGAGGTAGCAAGAAGGATTTCTGGCGCCGTTGCTGGGGAGTCTACACACAATTCAAGACATACCAAGTACCCATCACAAACTCTTATCCCTCGCATTACATTATTTGCCATTTGCCTCTCGTTTTCCTCTCCCCCACTTCACCCTTGCCGTTTTATTCGCCCTCTCTTTCCGTTCGCCTCTTTTTGCTTGCTTCTTGTGTGTTTGTGTGTTGGATTGCTTGTTTGTCACGATGGCTCAAGATAATACTAAATTGTGTCACTTCTCCAAAACCAACAATAATGATTTTCTTAGCATTCCGATTGCTCCTATTACCGATGCTGAATCTTGTGAGATTAATGTTGCATTGTTGAATCTTGTCATGAAAGATCAATTCTCTGGCCTTCCTAGTGAAGATGCCGCTACACATCTAAACAACTTTGTTGATTTGTGTGATATGCAAAAGAAGAAAGATATGGATAATGATATTGTTAAGTTGAAGCTATTTCCTTTTTTGCTTAGAGATCGTGCTAAAACTTGGTTTTCGTCTTTGCCTAAAAGTAGTATTGATTCTTGGAATAAGTGCAAAGATGCTTTTATCTCTAATTATTTTCCTATCGCTAAGATCATCTGTCTTAGAAACGATATTATGAATTTTAAGCAACTTGATCATGAACATGTTGCACAAGCTTGGGAGAGGATGAAATTAATGATACGTAATTGCCCTACGCATGGCTTGAATCTATGGATGATTATACAACAAATTTATGCCGGATTGAATTTTGCTTCTAGAGATATTTTAGATTCGGCCGCGGGAGGCACTTTTATGGAAATCACTTTAGGAGAAGCTACTAAAGTCGATAATATTATGGTTAATTATTCTCAATGGCACACCGAAAGATCTACTAGTAAAAAAGTGCATGCGATAGAAGAAATTAATGTTTTGAGTGGAAATATGGATGAACTTATGATTTTTTTTTCTAATAAGAGTGTTTCTTCTGATCCTAATGATATGCCTTTGTCCACTTTGATTGAGAATAATAATGAATCTATGGATGTGAATTTTGTTGGTAGGAACAATTTTGGTAACAACGCGTATAGAGGAAACTTTCCTAGGACGTTCCCTAGTAATTCCTCTAATAATTATGGTAATTCCTACAACAATTCTTATGGAAATTTTAATAATTTGCCCTCTGATTTTGAGACTAGTGTTAAAGAGTTTATGAATTCACAAAAGAATTTCAATGCTTTGCTTGAAGAAAAATTGCTTAAGATTGATGAATTGGCTAGGAACGTGGATAGAATTTCTCTTGATGTTGATTCTTTGAAACTTAGATCTATTCCACCTAAGCATGATATCAATGAGTCTCTCAAAGCCATGAGAATTTCCATTGATGAGTGCAAAGAAAGAACCGCTAGGATGCGTGCTAAGAAAGATTGCTTCGTAAGAGCGTGTTCTTCTAGTTTCCTTGATAATAATGATGAAGATCTAAAAGTGATAGATGTGTCTCCTATTAAATCTTTGTTTTGCAATATGAATCTTGATAATGATGGGACTGGAGATGAGTCAACTTTAGTTAAAAGGCGTCCCAACAATTCAGAGTTTTTAGATCTTGTTGGAAAATTTGGTAAAAGTGGGATTGAAGAGGTCAAAACTCTAGATAGCAATGAACCCACTATGTTGGATTTCAAGGAATTTAATTATGATAATTGTTCTTTAATATATTGTATTTTCTTGTTGCAGTCCGTGCTAAATTCTCCTCATGCTTATAGTCAAAATAAAGCTTTTACCAAACATATCGTTGATGATTTAATGCAATCTTATGAAGAAAAACTTGAATTAGAAGTTTCTCTCCCTAGAAAACTTTACGATGAGTGGGAACCTACTATTAAAATTAAAATTAGAGATCATGAATGCTATGCTTTGTGTGATTTAGGTTCTAGTGTTTCCACGATTCCTAAAACTTTGTGTGATTTACTAGGTTTCCTTGAATTTCATGATTGTTCTTTAAACTTGCACCTTGCGGATTCCACCATTAAGAAACCTATGGGAAGAATCAATGGTGTTCTTATTGTTGCAAATAGGAATTATGAGCCCGTAGACTTCATTGTTCTTGATATAGATTGCAATCCTACATGTCCTATTATTCTTGGTAGACCTTTCCTTAGAACGATTGGTGTGATTATTGATATGAAGGAAGGGAATATTAGATTCCAATTTCCATTAAGGAAAGGCATGGGCCACTTTCCTAGAAATAAAATGAAATTGCCTTAGGCTTTGTTCGGTTAATCCTCTCCCCAAGAGGATTGGAGGGGATTGGCAAGGATTGGTTCATATTTTGACTTACAAGAGGTTTAAATCCTCCTCAAACCCCTTCAATCCACTCGGATTTACACGCAACCGAACAAGGCCTTATGAATCTATTATGAGAGCCACTTATGGATTGCATACCAAAGATGGCAATACCTAGATCTATCCTTGTTTTTATGCCTAGCTAGGGGCGTTAAACGATAGCGCTTGTTGGGAGGCAACCCAATTTTATTTTAGTTCCTTGATTTTTGTTCCTGTTTAGCAATAAATACTTGATCAAGCCTCTGGTTAGATTTGTTTTTGTGTTTTAATTAGTGTTTGTGCCAAGTAAAACCTATAGGATCTTCTTGGATAGTAATTATTTGATCTTGCTGAAAATGTCAGAAACTTTCTTCTCACGAAAACAATTGTTTAAAATCACCATAACATGATAAAATACTGATTCCAATTGCAGTAGATCAATAAACGAATTATCTAGGTATTACTATTTTGGTAGAATTTTCTGAGTTACAGAAGTTTGCGTTAGATACAGATTACTACAGACTATTCTGTTTTTGACAGATTCTGTTTTTCGTGTGTTGTTTGCTTATTTTGATGAATCTATGACTAGTAATGGAGTTTATGAACCATAGAGAAGTTGGAATACAGTAGGTTTAACACCAATATAAATAAAGAATGAGTTCATTATAGTACCTTAAAAGTGGTGGTTTGTTTTATTTCGCTAACGGAGCTCATGAGATTTTCTGTTGATTTTTGTGTTGTGAAGTTTTCAAGTTTTGAGTAAAGATTTGATGGATTATGGAATAAGGAGCGGCAAGAGCCTAAGCTTGGGGATGCCCAAGGCACCCCAAGGTACTATTAAAGGACAACCAAAATCCTAAGCTTGGGGATGCCCCGGAAGGCACCCCCTGTTTCGTCTCCGTTCATGTGTAACTTTACTTGATGCTATATTTTTATTCACCACATGATATGTGTTTTGCTTGGAGCGTATTGTATGATTTGAGTCTATGCTTTTTAGTTTACCACAATCATCCTTGCTATACACACCTTTTTGGAGAGCACAAATGATTCAGAATTTATTAGAATACTCTATGTGCTTCACTTATATCTTTTTAAGAGCACGGTGGTGGTTCTATTTTATAGAAATTATTGATCTCTCATGCTTCACTTATATTATTTTGAGAGTACTTTAGAACAGCATGGTAATTTGCTTTGGGTATAAAATTAGTCCTAATATGATAGGCATCCAAGGTTAGTATAATAAAACTTTCATATAAAGTGCATTGAATACTAAGAAAAGTTTGATACTTGATAGTTGTTTTGAGATATAAAGGTGGTAATATTAGAAGCGTGCTAGTTGAGTAATTTTGAAATTGAGAAATACTTGTGTTGAGGTCCGCAAGTCGCGTAGCATGCACGTATGGTAAACGTTGTGTGACAAATTTTAAGCATGAGGTGTTATTTGATTGCTTTCCTTATGAGTGGCGGTCGGGGACGAGCGATGGTCTTTTCCTACCAATCTATCCCCCTAGAAGCATGCGCATAGTGCTTGGTTTTGATGACTTGTAGATTTTTGCAATAAGTATGTGAGTTCTTTATGACTAATGTTGAGTCCATGGATTATACGCATTCTCACCCTTCCATCATTGCTAGCCTCTTGATGCAGTGCATTGCCCTTTCTCACCTTGAGAGTTGGTGCAAATTCACCGGTGCATCCAAACCCCGTGATATGATACGCTCTATCACACATAATCCTCCTTATATCTTCCTCAAAACAGGCACCATACCTACCTATTATGGCATTTCCATAGCCATTCCGAGATATATTGCCATGCAACTTTCCACCGTTCCGTTTATTATGACACGCATCATCACTGTCATATTGCCTTGCATGATCATGTAGTTGGCATCGTATTTGTGGCAAAGCCACCATGATTAATTTTTCATACATGTCACTCTTGATTCATTGCATATCCCGGCACACCGCCGGAGGCATTCACATAGAGTCATATTTTGTTCTAAGTATCGAGTTGTAATTCTTGAGTTGAAAGTAAATAAAAGTGTGATGATCATCATTATTAGAGCATTGTCCCATGTGAGGAAAGGATGATGGAGACTATGATTCCCCCCACAAGTCGGGATGAGACTCGGGACGAAAAAAAAGAAAAGAAAAAGAGGCCAAAAGAAATAAAAAAAAGAAAGAAAGAAAAAAAGGCCCAAATAAAAAAATGAGAGAAAAAGAGAGAAGGGACAATGTTACTATCCTTTTTCCACACTTGTGCTTCAAAGTAGCACCATGATCTTCATGATAGAGAGTCTCTTATTTTGTCACATTTCATATGCTAGTGGGAATTTGTCATTATAGAACTTGGCTTGTATATTCCAATGACGGGCTTCCTCAAATGCCCTAGGTCTTCGTGAGCAAGCAAGTTGGATGCACACCCACTTAGTTTCCTTTGTTGATCTTTCATATATTTATAGCTCTAGTGCATCCGTTGCATGGCAATCCCTACTCCTTGCATTGAAATCAATTTATGGGCATCTCCATAGCCCATTGATTAGCCGCGTCAATGTGAGACTTTCTCCTTTTTTGTCTTCTCACACAACCTCAATCATCATATTCTATTCCACCCATAGTGCTATGTCCATGGCTCGCGCTCATATATTGCGTCAAAGTTGAAAGATTTTGAAAAGGCTAAGTATGAAACAATTGCTTGGCTTGTCATCGAGGTTGTGCATGATGAGAGTATTTTGTGTGACGAAAATGAAGCATGGCCAAACTATATGATTTTGTAGGGATAAGCTTTCTTTGGCTATGTTATTTTGATAAGACATAAGTGCTTTGTTAGCATACTTGAAGTATTATTATTTTTATGTCAACATTAAACTTTTATCTTGAATCTTTCGGATCTGAACATTCACGCCACAATAAAGAAAATTACATTGAAGAATATGCTAGGAAGTATTCAACATCAAAAATTCTGTTTTTATAATTTACCTACTCGAGGACGAGCAGGAATTAAGCTTGGCGATGCTTGATACGTCTCCAACGTATCTATTATTTTTTATTGTTCCATGCTATTATATATTCTGTTATGATGTTTAATAGGCTTTATTATACACTTTTATATTATTTTTGGGACTAACCTATTAACCCAAGGCCCAGTGCAAATTGTTTTTTTGCCTATTTCAGTGTTTCGCAGAAAAGGAATATCAAACGGGTTCCAAACGGAATGAAACCTTCGGGAATGTGATTTTTGGAACAAATGTGATCTAGAGGACTTGGAGTGGACGTCCATAAACGAATGGGGAGGCCACGAGGCAGGGAGGTGCGCCTGCCCCCTTGGGCGCGCCCCCACCCTCGTGGGCCCCTCGTGGCTCTCCTGACCGACTTCCTTCGCCTATATATACTCATATACCCTAAAAACATCCAGGAGCACCACGAAACCCTATTTCCACTGCCGCAACCTTCTGTACCCATGAGATCCCATCTTGGAGCCTTTTCCGGCGCTCCGCCGGAGGGGGCATCGATCACGGAGGGCTTCTCCATCAACACCATGGCCTCTCTGATGATGTGTGAGTAGTTTACCTCAGACCTTCGGGTCCATAGTTATTAGCTAGATGGCTTCTTCTCTCTCTTTGGATCTCAATACAAAGTTCTCCTAGATCTTCTTGGAGATCTATTCGATGTAACTCTTTTTGCGTTGTGTTTGTCGAGATCCAATGAATAGTGGGTTTATGATCAAGATTATCTATGAACAATATTTGAATCTCCTCTGAATTCTTTTATGTATGATTTGTTATCTTTACAAGTCTCTTCGAATTATCAGTTTGGTTTGGCCTACTAGATTGATCTTTCTTGCAATGGAAGAAGTGCTTAGCTTTGGGTTCAATCATGCGGTGCTCGATCCCAGTGACAGAAGGGGAACACGTATTGTATTATTACCATCGAGGATAAAAAGATGGGGTTTATACCATATTGCTTGAGTTTATCCCTCTACATCATGTCATCTTGCCTAATGTGTTACTCTGTTCTTATGAACTCAATACTCTAGATGCATGCTTTGGATAGCGGTCGATGTGTGGAGTAATAGTAGTAGATGCAGAATCGTTTCGGTCTACTTGTCGCGGACGTGATGCCTATATACATGATCATGCCTAGATATTCTCATAACTATGTTCAATTCTATCAATTGCTCGACAGTAATTTGTTCACCCACCGTAATACTTATGCTATCTTGAGAGAAGCCACTAGTGAAACCTATGGCCCCCGGGTCTATTTTCCATTATATTAATCTCCCAACAACAAGCGATTTCTGGCACCATTTATCTTGCTATCTTTACTTCCAATCTTTATCATAAAAATACCAAAAATATTATCTTATCATCTCTATCAGATCTCACTTTTGCAAGTGGCCATGAAGGGATTGACAACCCCTTTATCACGTTGGTTGCAAGGTTCTTATTTGTTTGTGTAGGTACGAGGGACTTGAGTGTGGTCTCCTACTGAATTGATACCTTGGTTCTCAAAAACTGAGGGAAATACTTACGCTACTTTGCTGCATCATGCTTTCCTCTTCAAGGGAAAACCAACGCAGTGCTCAAGAGGTAGCAGCAGCAAAGGGCGGGAAGCAGGGACCTTTGGTCCCGGTTGGTGGCACCAACCGGGACTAAAAGGGGGGCATTGGTCCCGGTTGGTGCCACGAACCGAGACCAATGCATGCCTTTAGTCCCGGTTGGTGCCACGAACCGGGACCAAAGGCGTTGTGCTGCCCGCGTCAAAAGTTTAGTCCCACCTCGCTAGCTGAGGGAGCTCGAGAGTGGTCTATAAGCGCTGCTGCGCCCACCCTCTCGAGCTCCTCTCAATTGCAGGCTTTCGGGCCTAACCTGTCATTGTGTGCCTGTGGGCCTACTGGGCCTGTTGCGGGCCTGAATCCTGGCCCATGATTGGGTTTCTAGTCGTATTCAGGCCGTGGTGGCCCAGTAGGTGGCACTTTTTTTGTTTTCTTTGTTGCTTTATTTATTTTATTTTGTTTCTACTTACAACAAAATACTTACTGTTGCTATTTTATTTTATTTTGTTTCTACTTATTTATTAAAGTTTATTTTGTTTCTACTTATTTATTTTATTTTGTTTCTACTATTTATTTTATTTTGTCTACTTATTTATTTTATTTTGTTTCTACTTATTTATTTTATTATATTTTATTTTTGATCATAATGTTTTGAATAGAAAATAATTTGATAATTTTAGTTGCATAAATTTTTATATAATTTTAGTTTAAAAAATACTAGAGATTTATAAAGGCTTTTTAGTCGATTCATTTTGCTATTAGAGTTTTATAAAAGTTTTTTAGTTGATTTTCTTTTTACTATTGAAGAATATTATAGTTTTGTTTTAGTTGATCATAACAGAATATTTTAATTGATTATTTTTAGTTCATTCTTTTAGCTATTAGTTCATTTTTTTGCTATTAGTTCATTTCTTTTTTATATTAGTTCATTCTTTGAGCTAAATGACCCTGAAATTGAAAAGCACTACAAATGAACTCTGAAAAGGTTGAAAGTTGGCATGCTATCATCATTTCACCCACATAGCATGTGCTAGAAAGCTGAGAGGGTTACGGGAAAAACTGGATGCACTTCGTGTACAAAATGGACAATCTCTTTCGAAGTATTAGGGTTTCGCACGAAAACTCATCTGTTACAAAGGGATTTCATTTTTTGAACCTATTTGAACTCCAGACTTTTTGTGTGTTCAAAATGCACCATTCAAAGCCGCATCAATTTTCAACCCTTTCTGACTTCATTTGTTATTTTTCATGCATTTACTGATTTTTTTTAGCTAAATGACCCTGAAATTGAAAAGCACTACAAATGAACTCTGAAAAGGTTGAAAGTTGGCATGGTATCATCATTTCACCCACATAACATGTGCTAGAAAGTTGAGAGGGTTATGGAAAAAACTGGATGCACTTCGCGTACAAAATGGACAATCTCTTTCGAAGTATCAAGGGTTCGGACAAAAACTCATCTGTTACAAAGGGATTTCATTTTTTTGAACTTATTTGAACTCCAGACTTTTTGTGTGTTCAAAATGCATAATTCAAAGCCACATCATCAATTTTCAATCCTTTGTGACTTCATTTGTTATTTTTCATGCATCTACTGATTTTTTTGAGCTAAATGACCCTGAAATTGAAAAGCACTACAAATGAACTCTGAAAAGGTTGAAAGTTGGCATGGTATCATCATTTCACCCACATAGCAAGTTGAGAGGGTTATGGGAAAAACTGGATGCACTTCGTGTACAAAATGGACAATCTCTTTCGAAGTATGAGGGTTTCGGATGAAAACTCATCTGTTACAAAGGGATTTCCTTTTTTTAACTTATTTGAACTCCAGACTTTTCGTGGGTTCAAAATGCACCATTCAAAGCCTCATCATCAATTTTCAACCCTTTCTGACCTCATTTGTTATTTTTCATGCATTTACTGATTTTTTTGAGCTAAATGACCCTGAAATTGAAAAGCACTACAAATGAACTCTGAAAAGGTTGAAAGTTGGCATGGTATGATCATTTCACCCAAATAGCATGTGCTAAAAAGTTGAGAGGGTTACAGCAAAAACTGGATGCACTTCGTGTACAAAACGGACAATCTCTTTCAAAGTATCAGGGTTTCATACGGAAACTCATTCGTTACATGGATATTCTAGATCAAAGGCATCATCATAATAGTCGTGGAGAGAAAGTCTTCACTTTTCTTCGTACATCCTTTGCTTATTGCGCTGTAACCATGGATAGTCTTCATTGTTTAACAGGGTGCTTGGGCCAGCCTTGATTTTGAAGGGAGGAATTTCATGAAACTTTTCATAATCTTCGGGCATGTCTGTCTTGCCCTCCACTCCCGCGATGTCTCTTTTTCCTGAAAGAACTATGTGGGGCTTTGGCTCATCGTATGATGTGTTCACTTCCTTATCTTTTTTTTTCTCGGTTTGGTAGACATGTCCTTCACATACAAAACCTGCGCCACATCATTGGCTAGGACGAACGGTTCGTCTGTGTACCCAAGATTGTTCAGATCCACTGTTGTCATTCCGTACTGTGGGTCTACCTATACCCCGCCTCCTGACAGATTGACCCATTTGCACTTAAACAAAGGGACCTTAAAATCATGTCCGTAGTCAAGTTCCCATATGTCCACTATGTAACCATAATATGTGTCCTTTCCCCTCTTGGTTACTGCATGAAAGCGGACACCGCTGTTTTGGTTGGCGCTCTTTTAAGCTTGGGCGATCGTGTAAAATGTACTCCCATTTATCTCGTATCCTTTGTAAGTCAATACAGTCGAAGATGGCCCCCTGGACAACGAGTACAGCTCATCACAAACAGTGTTGTCACCTCTGAGACATGTTTCCAACCAACTGCTGAAAGTCCTGATGTGTTCACATGTAATCCAGTCGTCACACTGCTCCAGGTGTTTGGAGCGCAGACTGTTCTTGTGTTCATCGGCATATGGGGTCACCAAGGTAGAGTTCTGTAGAACTGTGTAGTGTGCTTGAGACCAAGAATGCCCGTCCCTGCATATTATTGAGTCCCCTCCAAGCGTGCCTTTTCCAGTCAGTCTCCCCTCCTACCGCGATTTAGGGAGACCAATCTTATTAAGGCCCGGAATGAAGTCAACACAAAATCCAATGACATCCTCTGTTTGATGGCCCATGGAGATGCTTCCTTCTGGCCTAGCGCGGTTACAGACATATTTCTTTAGGACTCCCATGAACCTCTCAAAGGGGAACATATTGTGTAGAAATACGGGGCCCAGAATGACAATCTCGTCAACTAGATGAACTAGGACGTGCGTCATGATATTGAAGAAGGATGATGGGAACACCAGCTCGGCCCGACAAGACATTGCGCCACATCACTCCTTAGCCTTGGTATGATTTCTGGATCGATCACCTTATGAGAGATTGCATTGAGGAATGCACATAGCTTCACAATGGCTAATCGGACGTTTTCCGGTAGAAGCCCCCCTCAATGCAACCGGAAGCAGTTGCGTCATAATCATGTGGGAGTCATGAGACTTTAGGTTCTGGAACTTTTTCTCTTGCATATTTATTATTCCCTTTATTTTCCACGAGAAGCTAGACGGGACCTTCATACTGAGAAGACATTCAAAGAAGATTTCCTTCTCTTCTTTGGTAAGAGCGTAGCTGGCAGGACCTTCATACTGCTTTGGAGGCATGCCGTCTTTTTCATGCAAACGTTGTAGGTCCTCACGTGCCTCCGGTGTATCTTTTGTCTTCCCATACATGCCCAAGAAGCCTAGCAGGTTCACGCAAAGGTTCTTCGTCATGTGCATCACGTCGATTGAAGAGCGGACCTCTAGGTCTTTCTAGTAGGGTAGGTCCCAAAATATAGATTTCTTCTTCCACATGGGTGCGCGTCCCTCAGCGTCATTCGGAACAGATAGTCCGCCGGGACCCTTTCCAAAGATTACGTGTAAATAATTGACCATAGCAAGTACGTGATCACCGGTACGAATGGCGGGCTTCTTCCGATGATCTGCCTCGCCTTTGAAATGCTTGCCTTTCTTTCGACATTGATGGTTGGTCGGAAGAAACAACGATGGCCCAGGTACACATTCTTCCTGCATTTGTCCAGGTATAAACTTTTGGTGTCAGCTAAACAGTGCGTGCATGCGTGGTATCCCTTGTTTGTCTGTCCTGAAAGGTTACTGAGAGCGGGCCAATCGTTGATTGTTACAAACAGCAACGCACTCAGCCCGATACTTTCTCTCAATTTTTCTCCATTGCGACCCGTCAGCGGGTGCTCTCAACTTCCCGTCTTTCTTACAGTCCTCACTGTGCCATCGCATCAACTTGGCACGCTCTTTGTTTCTGAACAGTCGTTTCAACCGTGGTATTATAGGAGCATACCACATCACCTTCGCAGGAACCCTCTTCCTGGGGGGCTCGCCGTTAACATCACCAGGGTCATCTCGTATGATCTTATACCGCAATGCATCGCATACCGGACATGCGTTCAAATCCTCGTGCGCGCCAGCGTAGAGGATGCGATCATTAGGGCATGCATGTATCTTCTTCACCTCCAATCCTAGAGGGCATACGACCTTCTTTGTTGCGTACGTACTGTCGGGCAATTCGTTATCCTTTGGAAGCTTCTTCTTCAATATTTTCAGTAGCTTGTCAAATCCTTTGTTAGGCACAACATTCTCTGCCTTCCACTGCAGCAATTTCAGTATGGTACCGAGCTTTGTGTTGCCATCTTCGCAATTCTGGTACAACCCTTTTTTGTGATCCTCTAACATGTGATCGAATTTCAGCTTCTCCGTTTGACTTTTGCACTGTCTCCTTGCATCAACAATGACCCGGCGGAGATCACCATCGGGCACAATATCGTCTGGTTCCTCTTGATCTTCAGTAGCTTCCCCCGTTGCAGCTTCACCGTATTCCGGGGGCACATAGTTGTCATCGTCCTCTTCTTCTTCGATGTCTTCCATCATAACCCCTATTTCTCCGTGCCTGGTCCAAACATTATAGTGAGGCATGGAACCCTTATAAAGCAGGTGGGTGTGAAGGATTTTCCAGTCAGAGTAAGACTTCGTATTCCCACATCTAGGGCATGGACAGCACATAAAACCATTCTGCTTGTTTGCCTCAGCCACTTCGAGAAAATTATGCACGCCATTAACGTACTCGGAGGTGTGTCTGTCATCGTACATCCATTGCCGGTTCATCTGCGTGCATTATATATAATTAAGTGTGTCAAAAACCATTACAGAACATCATGGATAGATAAGTGACCAAATTAATAAAAGTTCATCATCACATTAAAACCAAAGTACATACATAGTTCTCATTGAACAACATATAGCTCTCCAGAACATCTAATTAAACCATACATTGAAACTATGTAAAACATTTCAATGCAACAACAAATGCGATCATAATCGCAACCAAGGTAACAATTGATCCAACAACATAATGATACCAAGCCTCGGTATGAATGGCATATTTTCTAATATTTCTAATCTTCAAACGCATTGCTTCCATCTTGATCTTGTGATCATCAACGACATCCGCAACATGCAACTCCAATATCATCTTCTCCTCCTCAATTTTTTTTTATTTTTCCTTCAAGTAATTGTTTTCTTCTTCAACTAAATTTAACCTCTCGACAATAGGGTCAGTTGGAATTTCCGATTCACATACCTCCTAGATAAATAAAATCTATGTCACGTTGGTCGGCATAATTTTCATAAACAATAAATGAACCAAATAGTTATAAAAGATAATAATACCACATCCGAATCATAGACGGGACGAGGGCCGACGGGGGCGGATACCAAAACCATCACACTATATAATAACAAGCAATAATAAAAGTAAGAAAATTAGACAAGTATCTATCTAATCATACAAGTAAGATTTTTTTTCCTTTCAGAAAGAAGATAAGAACAAGAGGCTCACCACGGTGGTGCGGCAACGAGATCAGCGCGGGCGATCGACGGTGGTGAAGACGGGGACGGGACGTGACGGACCGCTAAACCTAGACAAAGGAAAATGGAGTTTGGAGGTAACGTTTGGAGAGGAGAAAGCTTAACTAGTGTGGCTCGGGCATTTCATCGAACACCTCATGTGCATAGGAGGTGAGCTAGAGCACCAAAATGCCCTCCCCTCGCCGGCCAGAAAAACAAAGCAGTGGAGTGCTCTGCTCGCGTGCGAGGGAGTATATATAGGCACCTCATTGGTCCCGGTTCGTGGCTGGAACCGGGACTAAAGGCCCCCCTTCTGTCCCGGTTCTAGCCACGAACCGGGACCAATGGCTGTGGGCCAGGAGAGAGGCCCATTGGTCCTGGTTCGTGCCTGGAACCGGGACAATGGGTCCATACGAACCGGGACCAATGCCCCACGAGGCCCGGCCGGCCCCCCGGGCTCACGAACCGGGACATATGCCCTCCATGGGTCCCGGTTCGTGACTGACCGGGACTAATGGGCTGGCCATGCCCGAACCAAAGCCCTGTTTTCTACTAGTGACACAGCACAATCTAGCAAAGTATATGTAAACACAAAAACCAACAAGTTGGCACCAATAAAGCCATATGAGTCCGAAACTATGTCAATGTCGATGAAGGAGGTGGACCTATCCGGAGATTATGTTGCCACCCATGTAGGGTAAAAACCTCCTTGGCCATCTGCTCCAACAGCATACACACCACCTTGAACAGGGATTGATACTCCGTTCACTGTAGCATAGACCACATACGAAGCCAGTGCATACAGCGGTAAATAACCTGCATAGGAGAAGAGGTTTTGCCATTAAAACACAATCATTTCTACATAGCCAAAGTGACCATAATAAGGCTGACACTCCCACCCGTATTAGTGTACTAAAAGTATTTGGTATACCGTCAAGCTAGTGACCATATATATTGTTGGCGGATACAAATTGGACGCTATTTGGATGACTGACCATATAAAACGTGCAAACTGGCATTGAAAGAAGTGGCGCTAGTGTTTAAAAACTTCTTCTATAAAAACATGCCTGTGGAAATAGGTGGAACGTCTCACCCTGTTAGAGGCGATGGTTTCGTGTTAAATATGTAGGAGGTGCATATATGCATGGGTTACAAGGAGAGAAGAAAACAAAAGAGAGAAGATTAATTACAACACGCATAACCTCCTACCAGAATTAAAAAGCTACAAGATAACTCCTTGAACCAAAATGTGTTAGTCTATGTTAACAATGCCTTCAAAGGCTAGGCTAGTTCTGGATTGTCTCATTTTTTAAGACAAAGTAAAGCGGGCGCAAAAATACATCGGTCTAATTTTTTTCGAAAAGAAGGGACTCCCCGGCTTCTGCATCAGAACGATGCATACGGCCACCTTATTAAAAAACAAATAGGTTCAACAAGGTATTAAAATCTCAAACGAAAATAAAGGAGAGCTCACAAAGAGCCAAAAACAAACTAGCCATAAAAAGCCACAACTGGCTGGCATAAGAGAGATAGGTAAACTAATTGCCTATCCTATTACATGACCGCCATCCAAACCGGTTGAAGATATCCCGTGCTACCATCTCCCAAATGGATAGATCCGAACCAAACGCTCCCTGGCCTCCGTCGGAGTGAGTAGCGACCACATACGGATCAACGCAGTGGCTCGGAAAATAACCTGCAAAAAATGAATATTTGTTGTTCTGTTAAAAACCAAATCATTTCTGCAGTTCAAGACTGACCACAACAAAGCACAAACTCCTACACGAATGTGTCTCGCTATTTTGGCTCTATCCCGTTAAGCCACGTTCCAAATAACGTTTTGACAGAACTCGGTGGAGTAATATTAAATGCAATATGGACCGTCCGCCATAGAACTTTGGCTAACGGGCAATCAAGAAAAAGGTGTTTGACAGTTTCATCCCAATCACAGAAACTACACCTAGTAGGTCTTGTCCAATTACGCTTTGCCAAATTGTCCTTGGTTAATATTACTTGTTTATGGACAAACCGCATAAACACTTTGATTTTCGAAGGAACTTTGACAGCCCAAACATGTATGGAACTAGGAATCGAGTTTGAATTGATAACATCAAGATACATTGATTTAACTGTAAACTCTCCAGACCTAGTAAGCTTCCAGCATAATTTATCGGGCTGTTGAGATAGCCGAACCTCCATCAGTCTACTTACTAGATGAAGCCATTCTTCCCAACGATTGCCAACTAGCGTCCTTCTGAACTAAATATTAAGGGGATTGGATTGAAGTACCGTTGCAACGAACACATCACGTCGTTGAACAATACGATACAGAGACGGGTATTGAATGGCAAGGGGAGTCTCTCCGAGCCAAGTATCCTCCCAGAATCGCGTCCTAGCACCGTTGCCAATAATAAACTTTGTCCTATTAAACAAGGTTAATTTGACTTTCATAAGCCCTTTCCAAAAAGGTGAGTCAGTCGTCCTTGCTGTCACCCGAGACAAAGTTTTGGAGTGAAGATACTTGCTACGGAGGATCTGTGCCCAAGTGGCATCAGTCTCTACCGATAACTTCCACAGCCACTTGCTAAGAAGACACCTGTTCTTGACCTCAAGATTCTCAATGCCAAGACCCGCTTGGTTTTTCGGTCGACAGATGATATCCCATTTGGCGAGTCTGTATTTTATTTTTAGTTCATCGCTCTGCCAGAAGAATCGTGATCGATAGAAGTCCAGTCTTTTCCTAACTCCAACTGGGACTTCGAAGAATGACAAAAGAAACATAGGCATACTCGTGAGAATCGAGTTTATCAGAATTAATCGGCCTCCGTGCGACATGAGCTTGCCCTTCCAGCAACTCAGTTTCTTTTCAAAGCGGTCCTCGATACACTTCCATCCTCTGTTTGTCAGCTTACGATGGTGGATTGGTATACCTAAGTACGTAAAAGGTAAAGTCCCCAATTCGCACCCAAACAATTTCCTATCTGCCTCTTGTTCGTCATTGGCTCTACCAAAGCAGAACAATTCTCTTTTGTGAAAGTTAATCTTTAACCCGGTCAATTGTTCAAATAAGCATAACACCAGCTTCATATTTCTCGCTTTTGCCAAGTCATGCTCCATAAAGATGATCGTATCATCGGCGTACTGTAGGATGACACACCTCCATCAATTAGATGAGGTACCAAGCCACCCACCTGACCAGCCTCCTTAGCCCTTCCTATCAAAATTTCCAACTTACATGTTGAACAGGATAGGAGACATCGGATCCCCTTGTCTCAGGCCCTTATGTGTGTGGAAATAATGACCTATGTCGTCATTCACTTTAATTCCAACACTCCCTTTTTGCGTGAACGATTCTACCTGGAGTCGCTAGGCTTCATCAAAACCTTTCATACGCAAGGCCTGTTGAAGGAATGTCCATTTGACTTTATCGTACGCTTTCTCGAAATCCACCTTAAAAATAACTCCATCTAATTTTTTCGTGTGAATTTCGTGGAGCGTTTCATGAAGGACCACCACCCCTTTTAGGATGTTTCTGTCCGGCATGAAAGCAGTTTGGGAATGGTGCACCACAGAATGCGCAATCTGTGTGAGCCTATTAGTCCCAACCTTTGTGAAAATTTTGAAACTAACATTGAGGAGGCAGATCGGCCTGAACCGCTCAATTCTCACAGCCTCCATTTTCTTAGGAAGCAGTGTTATTGTTCCAAAATTTAAGTGAAATAACTGAAGTTGTCCAGAGAATAGATCATGGAACATTGGTAACAAATCCCCCTTAATAATATGCCAACACTTTTTAAAGAATTGCGCCGGAAATCTCCGCCCGGAATATATTGTTTTTCATCTCATGATAGCTTCAAACACCTCTTTCTCCGTGAACGGGGCAACCAAAATATCATTATCATCCGCAGTGAGTTGAGGCACATCCTCAATCCTGGACTTATCCAGGGACACACAACTATCGTCCGGAGGTCCAAACAACTGCTTATAGTATTCGGTTATGTATAATTTTAGGTTATCCTGTCCTAGAATGGTTCCTTCATCTTGTTCAAGCTGAAAGATTCTCTTCTTTCTGTGCTTGCCATTAGCGATCAAGTGAAAGAATTGAGTGTTCGCGTTCCCCTGGAAAACTTTGCGAACCTTAGCCCGCAACGCCCATTTTAATTCCTCTTCATGGAGAAGCTCTTTCAACCTCATCTCCGCTTCCAGTTTAGAATGAAGCTCCGTGGCTTGCAAAATTGTGGACTCAGCTTTTAAATCTAGTGACTGAATAAGTGTAAGGAGCCTTTCCTTTTCGACCTTACAAATCCCACTAAGGTGCTTAGCCCACCCACGTAAAAAACTTCTCAAATGCCTGATCTTATTCTGCCAGCGCTCAACCAAAGTCCTACCTCCTGCATCCTTAGCCCATTCCCTGGCTATCAAATCCAAGAAGCCTTCACGTTCAAACCATGCCAGCACGAATGAAAAGGAGTTTTTGTTTCCCATGTGGTTTGGCTCACCCGAGTTCATAAATAAAGGCGTGTGATCAGAAATTCCGCGCGAGAGAGCCAATACACCGGTCTAATACCAATCGTGTACCGAAGCATCTCTTTTTCGCATGGGGAGCCAATAAACAACTTGAAAGTGCATCATAATCCTATATACATTGATTTTGGTAATCTATATCTATATCTCAAAAGTGCGAGTTACAGAGAGCCAATATATCTCATATGTTCAACCACGTCTGTATTTAGCACTAAACAAGTTAGCACCCTCCCCTAATTTTTTTTGCGAGAAGCACCTTCCCCTAATTAATGTATACCTAATATCAACGTGCAATTAAGACCTTGCCAATTGTTTCTCCATTTTTGGGCACAACATGTTTTTTACGGAACGGTCCATCATTGGGGGGGGGGGGTACCTATATGATGCATTTTGCATCAAATATACCCCAAGACGCACAGGCGCGAGCCCACATGCTAGCCCATTAGCGCCATTCATATCCTTTGTTTCCGTGTTTCACGTTTTTCTACTGTACGTACTATAGTGACTCATCGGCACTAGCACATGGTTTTTTCCTGGGTTTTTTTTTAATACTATTTTTAAAGAGCCTGAATCATTTTTGAAAATCTGAACATTTTTTGTAAAAGGCGACTTCTTTGAAACAATGAACATTTTTTAAAGCACAAAAAATTTCTTGAAATTCCTGAATATTTTTTTAAAACTGGGAACAATTTATAAAATCACAAATATTTTTCTAAACCAGGACCGTTTATTTTAAACAGTTTTTTTCGAAATTGCAAACATGTTTTTCAAACTATGAGAAAACTTCAATTTTTGATCATTTTCTAAATTGTGAATACATTTTGAAATATCGAACATTTTTCAAAACCTGTGATATTTTCAAAAAAAGAAAAATATTAAATTTTTTAATAAATATTATTTTTTGAAATTCCTAATATTTTTGTAATTTTTAACTCAAAAAAATAAAAAAATAAAAGAAAGAAAGAAACCCAATAAAAAACAGAAAAAGAGAAAACCGGTTCATGAACCTTGTAGAAGGTTCCCCAAAACAGATTTTCTAGGGGAAAACGGATTGTGCAGTACGTAAATGGGCGGGCCAGTGCGTTTGTGCGCAAATTTGATGTAGAGCCCGACTAATAGAACATTCCCATGATGGTGTTTCGTACGGAACCTCCTATACCACGCGCTGCATGGAGGGAGGAGGCATTTCCTATCGGCAGTCTATTTCGCACATGGCACACACCCCCTCCGCTCCTGGGCCAGCCCATCTATTTTTTTTCCTGTTTTTAAAAACAAAAAATGTACAAGCAAGGAGCGGTTCATATTTGGCGCTTTAGGTGCCCGTTATAGATTATTTTGCAAACGGACGCCTGAAATGCACACCCTCTGTTGCAAGCTGGGCCGACCCATTTTGTGTTTTTTTATCGGTTTAAAGTGCAAAAAATGGTGCGCGTGCGACAGATCGAAGTCGAGACTTATACGTTCGCAGCGCGCCAGAACAATACACACTTTGCGCACAGTAGCTTCTTTTGGTCTTTTATTCTTTCTCCAGTTCGCATCACTTTTCCTTTTTCTTTCTTTTTTTGTTCTATTTTCTTTTACTATTTATTTCTTTTTTAAATGTGTGATTCTAAACTGATGAGCTTACTCTTCAAAATTGAAAATATTTTTCAAAACTTCATGAACTTTTTTCCAAATTGATGATATTTTTTATATTTTTTGAACTTTTTAAGCATTTTGAATGAACTTTTTCCAGACATGTGAACTGTTTTCAAAACCGATGAACTTTTTTCAAAATTGATGTTTTTTCAATATGAATGAAGCTTTTTTTCAAAATCGATGGAATTTTTTCAAATCCGTTGAACTTTTTTCGAATCTAATGAACTTTTTTTCCAAACCCGATGAACTTTGCAATTTTTGGAAAACTTTTGCAAGTTTGATAAAGTTTTTTTTTCAAATTTTGAGAAGTCCACAGGGTTAATTGATCAAATAAATATAGAAAAACAGAGCGAGCGAGGATCGATCCTGTTGTTGACAGACCGAGCAATGCATGCGCCTTGCTAATGGGTCAGCCCACCAGATCGTGTGCGTGAGCGCCGGTACAGCAACCAGCGCTCGAAGCGCTGACTAGGAGCTCCCCAAGTAAGCATTATAATTCAAACCCACGACCTCTCTTTGTCTAAAAGCTACGGTAACAACCAGGGCACCCACCCCAAACGTAATTGTTACATCGTTTTATTACTTTTATCTTTTTTTAGATCTTTTTTTCCTTCTCTTCTTTATTTCTTATTTTCTCGTTTTAATTTTCTTAAAATGTGGCCTTTCCTTATCAAAATCGACCTCTCTTTTTTGCTAATGGATTTGTCCACCAGATCGTTTACGTGAGCGCCGGTACAGCAACCAGCGCTCGAAGCGCTGACTAGGAGCTCCCCAAGCAAGGATTATGATTAGAACCCTCGACCTCTCTTCTTCTAGAATAACCTACGGTAACCAAACAGGCCACCCACCAAATTTGATTAGTTACATCATTTTATTATTTCTTATCTTTCTTTTTTTTGGTTTCCCTCTTTTCTTTTATTTTTTTCCTTCCTTCACTTCTTTCTTTTTTATTTTTTACTTTTCCGTTTTTTTTTCTGAAAGTGTGACTTTTTCTTACCAAAATCGAAAAAAATCAAATCTGGTGAATTTTGTTTGTATTTGTGTACCTTTTCCAAGTTGATGAACTATTTTGAATTTGTACCCTATTTTTTGAAAATCCATGGTTTTTTTTTCAAATTCGATGAACTCAAAAGGAATGAACTTTTTTCATATATTTTGAACTCTTTTTACAATATTTAATTGTTTTTTTCTCAAATTGGTGAACTTTTTTTAAATTTTGTGAGTTTTTTTGAAAATTGATGAATTATATAGGTGAACTTTATTTCAAATTCATGAACTTTTTTGTTATGTTGGTGAACGTGTTTTCCAAATCTGTGAACTTTTTTGAATTAAGTTTTCCATATTTTTGGTGTTTTAGTTTTTCATCTTAGAGTTTTTCGAGAGATTAATGTTGTTCTAGAAGAAGGCTCAAATAGAGCTATTTCCTGATGGTAGTCGACAAGTATAGCCAGCGAGAAAATATCCGGTGCTCCTAGCCTTGGGGTACGCCCGGTACTCCAATGTCCATAAACATTATTTTAATGCTTCAAAAAATTTCGAAAACAATTGTGAATGTCCACAATGAATGTGACTACAAGCCCTAAAATTTTCAGGCCCAAACTCGAAGCACACATTGAGAAACAAAAATGTGAAATCTAGCATGAATAGTGTAAAGAAGAGACAAAAGCAACATTGACACTATTCAGATATGTATTTCTCTTTTTTGTTTCTCAATGTACATTTCGATTTTGAACATAAAATTTTAGGGGACGTAGTGATATTTCTTGTGAACATTCTCATTTTTTTCGAATTTTTTTGAAACATTTAAAAATATTTTTTGACCTTGGAGCACTGGGAGTACCCCAAGGCTGGGAGCACTGGAGACTTTCCCTATGGCCAGTGTACAGGTTAATTTTTTTTTGTTGAGAAGGGTGTACTGGTTACTAAGCGTGCCTGCGCAGCGCACCCCTCACTCCCTCAGCAGGCCCTTTTGGGGCAGCACATGCACGGCGCTCTCTGTTATTTAATGTGTTTTCTTCAATTTCACTTTTGTTTATCTTTTCTGTTTTTCTTTATTTTAAATAATTTGGGATTTCAACACGTTCCATTTTTCAAAATGTTCTAAAGGAAGGCTCAAATGTTCAAAAAATCATAACTGTTAGTGCATTTGAAAAAATGTCCATGACTTTATGAAAAATGTTAGCATATTCTAACAATGTTCAGAATTTCCAAAACATGTTCACAAATTCAAAAATACTCATGATTTTGGAAATAAATATTCATGAATTGAAAAAGGTTATAAAATTGAACAAATGTTTGCAAATTCAGAATTTGTTTATGATTTTTTAAAACTATTCAGAAAATTCTAAAACAATTCATGAATTAAAAAAAGTTCATCAATTCAACAAATATTTGCTGATTAAAAAATTATTCAGTTATTGGAAAAGTATTCATGCATTTCAAAATGTTTGTCAAAAGAAAAAAAATGTGCATGATTTACAAAATTGTTCCCCAATTTCCTAATAATGTTCATCGATTCGAAGAATATTCGCCGATTCAAACACAAGCATTCACGGGTTTAATCAAATGTTTGCAAATACATAAAAAATATTCACTAATTTGTAAGATATGTTCGTCTATTAAAGAATTGTTCTTAATTCAAAAAAATGTTCATGATATTAAAAAAATGTTCGTGCATTTTTGAGTCACGATTTCAAAATTGTTCACTAGTTTGGGAAATGATTATGATTTTCAAAAATTGTTCGCAATTTGAGAAAATATGTGCACAAATTTGAAATCTGGTCGCAAAAAAGGAAAAGGAAAGGAAAAAAGGAAGGCAAAGTAGAAAAGGTAGGAAAGAAAAATAAAAATAAATAGTAAATTATTTAAATGAAAACGAAAAAGGAAAGAAGAAAATGAAAAAAATAGAAAACGAAAAAAAGGTTCAGGGAATGTTCTAGAACCTTCCGAAAACCGGTTTGGATGGAATCCGAAATGGGCCGACCCAAAAAAGAATCGGACATTGTAGGCGATATGTGCTATGTGGATAACGAGCGACCTACGCGCCAAATAGGATATGCCGTTTCATACTTCGTCCGCTGTGGGTGAACCCTCGCATGGTCCTGCGACGAGCGACCATCGCTTTGATGGGGCTTTGCCTGGGCCTTCGCCCGCGGTCCCGAGAAGACATGTCCAATTGGGCCTTCCAAAAAGCCATAGCCTGAAGAAGAGACAATGACTTGGGCACCATTTGTTGAAATAAAGGAGGAGTGGGAAGGGTTCTGCTTGAGCCATGTTTGCTTATTGTGCTTTTTTTTACTCTCGTTGCAACGCACATGCATGTTTCCTAGTATAATAATAAAAGAGAGACCCAAGCCCAGGCGAGAGAATGGGACGGACAAATCCTTGGCGGATCCTATTGATGGAAATATGCCCTAGAGGCAATAATAAAGTTGTTATTCTTATATTTCCTTATTCATGATAAAGGTTTATTATTCATGCTAGAATTGTATTGATCGGAAACTTAAATACATGTGTGGATACATAAAAAAATATCGTGTCCCTAGTAAGCCTCTTATAGACTATCTCGTTGATCAAAGATGGTTAAGGTTTCCTAACCATGGACATGTGTTGTCACTTGGTAACGGGATCACATCATTAGGAGAATGATGTGATGGACAAGACCCATCTGTTAGCTTAGCATATGATCGTTCAATTTATTGCTACTACTTTCTTAATGTCAAATACATATTCCTTCGACTATGAGAACATGCAACTCCCGTATACCGGAGGAATACCTTATGTGCTATCAAATATCACAACGTAACTGGGTGATCATAAAGATGCTCTACAGTTATCTCCAAAGGTGTCTGTTGAGTTGGCATGGATAAAGATTAGGATTTGTCACTCCGTGTATCGGAGAGGTATCTCTGGGCCCTGCCGGTAATACACATCACAAGAAGCTTGCAAGCAAAGTGAGTAAGAAGTTAGTTACGAGATGATGTATTATGGAACGAGTAAAGAGACTTGCCGGTAACAAGATTAAAATAGTTATGATACCGACGATCGAATCTCGGGCAAGTAACATACAGACAGACAAAGGGAATTACACATGTTGTCATAAAGGTTCGACCGATAAAGATCTTCATAGAATATGTAGGAACTAATATGGGCATCCTGGTCCCGCTATTGGTTATTGACCGGAGAGGCGTCTCGGTCATATCTACATCATTATCGAACCCGTAGGGTCCGCACTCTTAACGTTCGTTGACGATATAGTATTATATGAGTTATGTGTGTTGATGACCGAATGTTGTTCGGAGTACCAGATGAGATCACAGGCATGACGAGGAGCTCTGGAATGGTTCAGAGGTAAAGATTGATATATAGGACGATACTATTTGGTCACCAGAAAGGTCTCGGAATGTATCGGGTAGTCATCGGATCACCGGAAGGGATTCTGAGAGGCCCCGGGAGGTTATTGGGCCATATGGGCCAAAAGAGGGGAGCTCACCAGCCCACAAGGGGCTGACGCGCCCCACCTCTAGGCCGCCGTCCCTATGGAAGGAAAAGGGGGAGGGCTAGCCCCTCCTGCCTTCCCTCCACCTAAGAGAAAGGAAGGGGGGGGGGGCGCCACCGCCTCCTGCCTCCCCCCACCGCGCGCCCAAGAAGGAAGGGAGGGCGCGGCTAGGGAAGGAGCCAAGGGTGGCTGCCGGCCCCCTTGGGGTTGCCCTAGGCTGCCTCCCCTCCTGCCCCCACCTATATATATGTGTGTGGAGGGAGAGGGGCAACACACACCACGATCCCTAAGCCGTGTGCGGCGCCCCTCGCCCTCTAGTTCATCCTCGATCATATTTTCGTAGTGCTCGACGATGCTCTGCGGAGATAGTTGCATCACCACCGTCACCATGCAGTCATGCTGCCGGAACTCATCTACTACTTCGCCCATCTTGCTGGATCAAGAAGGTGAGGACATCATCGAGCTGAACGTGTGATGAACACAGGGGTACCGTACGTTCGGTACTTGATCGGGCGGATCGTGAAGGTGTTCGCGTACATCAACTGCGTTGAAAAACGCTTTCACTTAATGGTCTACGAGGGTACGTAGACACACTCTCCCCTCTTGTAGCTATGCATCTCCATGGATAGATCTTGCATGTGCGTAGAAATTCTTTTGTTTTCCATACAACCTTCCCCATCAGTGGCATCCGAGCCAGGTCTATGCGTAGATCATATGCATGAGTAGAACACAAAGGAGTTGTGGGCGGTGATGGTCATACTACTTACCACCAACGTCTTATTTTGATTCGGCGGTATTGTGGGATGAAGCGGCCTGGACCAACCTTACATGTCCACGCACATGAGACCGGTTCCACCGACTGACATGCAACTTGTTTTGCATAAAGGTGGCTGGCGGGTGTATGTTTATCCTACTTTAGATGAATCGAATTTGACTATGGCTGGTCCTTGAAGAGTTAAAACAACAAACTTGATAATCACCGTTGTGGTTTTGCGTAGGCAAGAACGGTTCTTGCTACTTGCCCGTAGCAGCCACGTAAAACTTGCAACAACAAAGTAGAGGACGTCTAACTTGTTTTTGCAGGGTATGTTGTGATGTGATATGGTCAAGACATGATGTGATATACGTTGTTGTATGAGATGATCATGTTTTGTAATATCGATGACCGGCAGGAGCCTTAGGGTTGTCTCTTAATTATTGTATGAAATGCAAGCGCCATGTAATTGCTTTACTTTATTGCTATGCGTTAGCAATAGTTGTAGAAGCAATAGTTGGCGAGACGACCCTGACGCAAAGATGGAGATCAAGGTGTCGAGCCGGTGATGATGGAGATCATGACGATGCTTTGAAGATGGAGATCAAAAGCACAATATGATGATGGCCATATCATGTCAGATATTTTGATTGCATGTGATGTTTATCCTTTATGCATCTTATTTTGCTTAGAACGATGGTAGCATTATAAGATGATCCCTTCACTAAATTTCAAGATAAAAGTGTTCTCCCCGAGTATGCACCGTTGCCAAAGTTCGTCGTTTCGAAGCACCTCGTGATGATCGGGTGTGATAGACTCTACGTTCACATACAACGGGTGTAAGACAGTTTTGCACATATGGAATACTTGGGTTAAACTTGACGAGCCTAGCATGTACAAACATGGTCTCGGAACACTGGAGACCGGAAGGTCGAATGTGAGTCATATAGTAGATATGATCAACATAGAGATGTGTTCACCATTGATGACTACCCCATCTCACGTGATGATCAGACATGGGTTAGTTGATTTGGATCATGTATCACTTAGATAACTTGAGGGATGTTAATTTAAGTGGGAGTTCATTAGTAATTTGATTAATTGAACTTAATTGATCATGAACTTGGTCTTAATAGTTTTTGCATATCTATATTGTAGATCAATGGCCCGTGCTACCATTCCCCTGAATTTTAATGCGTTCCTAGAGAAAGCTAAGTTGAAAGATGATGGTAGCAACTACACGGACTAGGTCCGTAACTTGAGGATTATCCTCATTGCTGCACAGAAGAATTATGTCCTTGATGCACCGCTAGGTGACAGACCTGCTGCAGGAGCTACTGCAGTTGTTATGAACGTCTGGCAAGCTTGATCTGATGACTACTCAATAGTTCAGCGTGCCATTCTTTACGGCTTAGAACCGGGACTTCAAAGACGTTTTGAACACCACGAAACATATGAGATGTTCCAAGAGCTGAAATTGATATTTCAAGCTAATGCCCGGGTTGAGAGATATGAAGTCTCCAACAAGTTCTATAGCTGCAAGATGGAGTAGAACAGTTCTGTCAGTGAACACATACTCAAAATGTCTGGGTATCATAACCACTTGACTCAGCTGGGAATTGATCTTCCAGTTGAGAGTGTTATTGACAGAGTTCTTCAGCCACTGCTACCAAGCTACAAAGGCTTCGTGATGAACTATAATATGCAAGGGATGACGAAAACGATTCCCGAGCTCTATGCAATGCTTAAGGCCGCGGAGGTAGAAATCAAGAAGGAGCATCAAGTGTTAGTGGTTAACAAGACCACTAGTTTCAAGAACAAGGGCAAGGGAAAGAAAGGGAACTTCAAATGGTGGCAAGCAAGTTGCCGCTCCCATGAAGAAACCCAAAGCTGGACCCAAGCCTGAAACTGAGTGCTTCTACTGCAAAGGGAATTGTCACTAGAAGCAGAACTGCCCCAAATACTTGGCGGATAAGAAGGATGGCAAAGTGAACAAAGGTATATTTGATATACATGTTATTGATGTGTACCTTACTAATGCTCGTAGTAGCGCCTGGATATTTAATACTAGTTCGGTTGCTCATATTTGTAACTCGAAACAGGGATACAGAATAAATGAAGATTGGCTAAGGACGAGGTGACGATGCGCTTCGGGGACGGTTCCAAGGTCGATGTGATCGCCGTAGGCACGCTACCTCTACATCTACCTTCGGGATTAGTTTTAGACCCCAATAATTGTTATTTGGTGCCAGCGTTGAGCATGAACATTATATCTGGATCTTGTTTAATGTGAGACGGTTATTCATTTAAATCAGAGAATAATGGTTGTTCTATTTATATGAGTAATATCTTTTATGGCCATGCACCTTTGATGAATGGTCCATTCTTGTTGAAGCTCGATCATAGTGATACACATATTCATAATATTTATGCCAAAAGATGCAAAGTTGATGAAGATAGTGCAACATACTTGTGGCACTGCCGTTTAGGTCATATTGGTGTAAAGCGCATGAAAAAACTCCATGCGGATGGACTTCTGAAATCACTTGATTATGAATCATTTCATACTTGCGAACCATGCCTCATGGGTAAGATGATTAAAACTCCGTTCTCTGGAACAATGGAGCGAGCTAATGACTTATTGGAAATAATACATACTGATGTATGCGGTCCGATGAGTGTGGAAGCACGCGGCGGGTATCGTTATTTTCTGACCTTCACAGATGATTTGAGTAGGTATGGTTATATCTACTTGATGAAACACAAGTCTGAAACATTTGAAAAGTTCAAAGAATTTCAGAGTGAAGTGGAGAATCATCGTAACAAGAAAATAAAGTTTCTACAATCTGATCGCGGAGGCGAATATTTGAGTTATGAGTTTAGCCTTCATTTAAAACAATGTGGAATTGTTACACAACTCACGCCACCTGGAACACTGATAACCCACAAGTATAGGGGATCACAACAATTTTGGAAACCCCATGCTCAAATTTCGCCACTTTTCAATGTGTTTCCTATTTTTGAAGCAGTAATTGCTTTCCCGGCCACACTAAAAATACCAAAAAAAACTTTGAGCGAGCAAACTAACTCGGAAATTTATGAAAGTTGGCATGATGTCTTCATAGGATCTTTGTGGGGTTTAGTAAAGTTTTCATAATGTTACAACAAAAACCTCATGCACTTCATGTACAAACTAAACACTCTTCGTCGAAGTGTACCTGAGGGTAAAGTATTCAACCCAAATTTATAGATTCAACACAAGAGGAGCCAAAGAATATTTGCAAGTATTAGTAGTTGAGTTGTCAATTCAACCACACCTGGAGATTAAATATCTGCAAAAATATGATCAGTAGCACAGTAATATGATAATAGTGATAGTAGTGATGATAGTAGCAGTAACGCTAACAGTGATAGCAAATATTTTGTAGCAAGTGTAACAGTAGCAACAACAATAGCAACTTAGCAAGAACAATATCTGGAAAATTCGTAGACATTGGATCGATGGATTCGTTGGATGATATTCATCATATGACAGTCATAACCTAGGGTGATACAAAACTAGCTCCAGTTCATAAATGTAATGTAGGCATGTATTTCGTAAATAGTTATACGTGCTTATGGAAAGAACTTGCATGGCATCTTTTGTCCTACCCTCCCGTGGCAGCGGGGTCCATAAGGAAATTAAGGGATATTAAGGCCTCCTTTTAATAGAGAACCGAAACAAAGCATTAACACATAGTGAATACATGAACTCCTCAAACTACGGTCATCATCGAAAAGTATCCCAATTACTGTCACACTGGGCTTTGTGGATCATAACATTTAGTAGGTGAATATGACTTGCAAGATCGGATCTAGAACATAGATATACTATTGAAAACATAAACGGTTCAGATCTGAAATCAAGGCACCCGGGCCCAAAGTGACAAGCATTAAGCATGGCAAAGTCATAACAACATCAATCTCAGAACATAATGGATACTAGGGATCAAGCCCTAACAAAACTAACTTGATTACATGATGAATCTCATCCAACTCCTCACCGACCAGCGAGCCTACGAAGGAATTACTCACTCCCAGTGGGGAGCATCATGGAATTGGCGATGGAGAAGGGTTGGTGATGACGAAGACCGAAGATCCCCCTCTCCGGAGCCCCAAACGAACTCCAGATCTGGTCTCCCGATGAAGAACAGGAGGTGGCAGCGGCTCCGTCTCGTGAAACATGGTAATTCTTCCTCCCTGATTTCTCTCTCCAAATATAGGTATTTAAGGAGTCAGAATCAGTTCATGGGCCACCGGTGGGCACAACTCACACAGGGGCGCTTTAGGGGGGCACCCTTGTGGGTTGTGCTCACCCAGGGGCTCCCCTCCGATGGTTCTTGGCTCTAGTATTTTTTACTTATTGTAAAATAATTCTCCAAAAAGTTTCGTTCCATTCCGAGAACTTTTATTTCTGCACAAAAACAATACCATGGTAGTTCTGCTGAAAACAACGTCACTCCGGGTTAGTTTCATTCAAATCATACAAATTAGAGTCCAAAACAAGAGCAAAAGCATTAGGAAAAGTAGATATGACGGAGACGTATCAACTCCCCCAAGTTTAAACCTTTGCTTGTCCTCACGCAATTCAGTTGACAAACTGAAAGTGAAAAAAAAACTTTTACGAACTCTTTTGCTCTTGTTTACATAAATAAGCTTAAGTAGCACCCAGGTTTTCAGTAGAGATTATAACTAACCATGTCAACAATAACTCTTAGAAATTATATTAACTCATATCAATGGCATAAGCAACTAGCAAGCAATAATACAATATTTCAAATGACAACACTTTGTCAAAACAATCGTAATATAGTATGACAATAGTGGTATCTCACTAGCCCTTTCTGAGACCGCAAAACATAAATGCAGAGCACCTCCAAAGTTCAAGCAACGACTAAACATTGTAATTCATGGTAGAAAAGATCCAGTCATGATGCATCCAACATTAGCTATAAACAATGCATGTGGATGACAATAGTGCTCTCAGGTCTGGCGCTTATTTGAGATGGTGATGACGCAACATAAAAGTAAATTGATAGTCCCTTTGCGGAGGGAAGCAGGGATTTGCAGTGGTGCCAGAGCTCAAAGTTTTTAAAACATAGATACATGAAATTTTAAGAAATGCACCCTTCTTGTTTACGTTACGACCGAAAGTTATCAATATCTTCCATGCTAAACACATTAGTGGCGGTTCCCAAGCGATAAAAGTAAAGGTTTACTCCCCCTCCACCAACAAACACACTCCACGGCTAGCCGAATCCACGGGTACCGTCCATACCAACATCAGTCTCGGGGGTGTTTTGTTTAATTATTTGCAATTTTTGAGATTGGGACTGGGAATCCCTATTACCGCCCCTCTTGTGCAAGGACGAGTGAATAAACACTCATCATGAGAATAACCCGCTTAGCATGGAAGATACCGACTACCCCCTGTCGCTCTATGAACAATCCAGGCACACAAAAACATGTGTTTATTTGAAGTTTTTAGAGGTGGCATATGCAAATTTACTTAGAATGACAGGTTAATACTGCATATAGGTAGATATGGTGGACTCATCTGGAATAACTTGGGTTTTAGGATTTTGATGCACAAGCAGTATTTCCACTTAGTACAGGAGAAGGCTAGCAAATAGGTTGAGAAGCGGCCAACTAGAGAGCAAAAACGGTCATGAACAAGCATTATGCATAAGTAACATTGGATACTAGCATGAGTAGGATATGGACACCGTGAACATAAATATCATAGAGGCTATGTTGGTTTTGATTCAACTACATGCATGAACATGTGCCAAGTCAAGCCACTTGAAACATTCAGAGGAGGATACCATATGATCAGACTACATCACAATCATTTTAACGCAATGTTGACATCCAAGATAAATCATTATCCACTCCTAGCTACTTAAGCATGGCATGAGAAACTATAACCTTTAATTGTCATTGCAAACATGTTTGATCAAAATATGTTGAATCATGGATACTAGGTTAAACATATTTACAAAAATAGAACAAGTTGAGTTCATACCTGTTTCTCTCCACCACAGCCAGTTTGTCAAATATCCGTCATTATTGTCTTTCACTTGCACAACCGAATGATATGAAAATAATAATAGTACAAGAGTGTCGTGGACTAAGCTGGAATCTGCAAGACATTTTTTCAAAAGGATAAGACAAAGCAATTTGGGCTCTTCATTAGATCAATAGCAATGCATATGAGAGCCACTCAACATTTTCATCATGGTCTTCTCCTTGGTATGACTCAATAAAAAGAAAAGAATTTCAGAGAAACACACTGAAATATTTTTGGAGTTTTTAGTTTTTCTTGAAGAAAGCAAATTAAAGAAAAAGAAAAACGAAAGACGAGAAAAACTATTTACACGGGAGAGCTCCCAACAAGCAAAAGAAGAATCGAGAAATCTTTTTGGGTTTTCTTCTAATACTACAACTAATTAAACTAGAAAGAAAACCCGAAAAGAAACAAGAAACATTTTTTGGATTTTCTCAAAGTTTTTCAAACACACAAGAAGAAAGCGAGAAAATAAATCTAGCATGGATAATACAATGAAAAAGTGTGAACACCGACAACTGGAATGAAATGTGTGAACATGAATGTAATGTCGGTGGAAATATGTACTCCCCCAAGCTTAGGCTTTTGGCCTAGCTTGGTAATCACCAGCTGTAGCCTGCACAGTAGTCAGAGTGGTAGCTAAGGGAGGCTCTTGGTGCAACCTTCTTAGCCTGCCGAGCATCCAGGACCTCCGCATTGTGGGAGCGGGCCTCGCTCTCAAAAACATAATATCTTCCTTTGCTGTGAAATTCAAAGAGAGTAGGCGCAGGCAAAAAGGTATGCACAATGGATTCTTTATTGAACCACAAGTTATAAGTATAATCATTGATTTTGCTCTTAAGAAACTTATGGCGCTTCATGGCCTCAAATCTAAGTACTGAGTAGGTAGGATAGGGTCATTAGGCCAAGGTGATACACCCAACTCCTTTTCTACACATGAAGCATAAATCCCACCATAAAAATATCCACTACCAGCGTTGTGTTGCAATCTGCGTGCAACAATCGCTCCGAGGTTATAACATTTAATACCGGTGAGAGAGTGTGTATGAGGCTCAAGTCAGGAGCACATAGTGTACTATAGTCTTGTTTGCCTACGATGCATTTACCATTAAGCAGTGCAAAGTATTGAATGGATGGGAAATGAATACTTCATTCTGCCTTGTGTCACTCCTCTGTCCTTGCCATAACAAAGATTAATTAGGAATGACTCATACTCAGATCTTGGTGGCTCGTCCAGTGAACCCCAAAATGGAATTTTACACATACCACTAAACACGTCTAGAGGCATGGTAATTGGATGGTCATAAAGTTTAAACAAAACTCTAGACCCACAAGGATGAAATTTAAATTCTTTGGTAAACGGTTTTGTGAGGCTGAGATGTTGGTTGCACTTATCTTCAATGTAGGGAATGAGCTTGGTGTTGTGAACATATTGCTCAAATTCTTCTTTAATACCTGCACTTACCATAAAATCGTTGCACGGCCATAGGCAGGATTTGATAGCTGCTTCCCGTACTGAAATTGCGCTTGGTCCAACATAAGCCCGACGAGTTGAGCCACTACTAGATGATGCCTCTGAGGACCTACTCCGCGAAGAACTCCTTCCAAAGGAGCTCATTTTATTTTGCGTATAATTTCTGAAATTTTTGGGTCACAAAATTTTGTCAACAAAACTTCACAAGATTGATAGCAACTACTCATAGAGATGCATAGAGGCTATATCAAGCATTCAAACTACTTAGAACTCTAAGAATTCAACATGCAAGCTCATCTACAGCAGCACCAAGAATAGCTAATTATTCAAAATATCATCCATTAAAGCAAAAAATAATTGGAGCAATGGAGGAGTCACATACCAAGTAGCAATCCCCCAAAATAGTTTTGGAAACGGAGCTGCGAACAATGAGATCGAAATCCACGGGTTTGAGAGCAAGAACACGAGAGAGAGAGAGAGAGAGAGAGAGAGAGAGGGAGAGAGAGAGAGCAATGGTGATTTTTTCTGGAGGTAGGTGATGACATGGGCTAAAGAGATAAGTGAGGGGCCCCACATGGGGACCACAACCCACCAGGGCACGCTTAGGGCTGCTGACGCACCCAGGTAGGTTGTGCCCACTTGGTGCACCCCCTATGATATTATTTGTACTAAAAATTCAGAAAAAATTGTGTTAAATTCTCAGGGTATTCTGAGAACTTTTATTTTTGGGTCATTTTTATTGCACGAAAAATCCAGAAAACATGATAAACATGGCATTTTATTTTATTTAACTAAGAAAAACAGAAAACCAAAGGTAAGGACAGAAGGTAGTGCCTACTAAATTCATCAACTTCAATACCTCTCAAAAATGGTCCATTAATAAGGTTGATCAAGTCTTATTAACAACCACCTTCGATTAGCATGGAACTGAAGAACTTTCGTAAAACACTAAGTTACCTAAACGGGGATATGCATGTCCCCAACAATAAGTATATCATATTTCTTTTTGGCAGTAGGTAGAGGTAGTTGAAAACTTCCAATAGTGAGTGTCGAAGATTTTTCAATAACATTAATACCATTCACTGATACGTCTCCAACGTATCTATAATTTTTTATTGTTCCATGCTATTATTTTTTCTGTTTTGGATGTTTTATATGCATTAATATGACATTTTATATTATTTTTGGGACTAACATATTAACCTAAATGTTGGGGAACATAGTATTTCAAAAAAAATCCTACGATCACGCAAGATCTGTCTAGGAGATGCATAGCAACGAGCAGGGAGAGTGTGTCCACGTACCCTCGTAGACCAAAAGCGGAAGCGTTTAGTAATGCGGTTGATGTAGTCGGACGTCTTCGCGTCCAACGGATCCAAGTAGCGAACGTACGGCACCTCCGCGGTCAGCAGACGTTCAGCTCGATGACGTCCCTCGTGCTCTTGATCCAGTTGAGGCCGAGGGAGAGTTCCGTCAGCATGACGGCGTGGCGACGGTGATGGTGAAGTTACCGGCGCAGGGCTTCGCCTAAGCACTACGACGATATGACCGAGGTGTGTAACTGTGGAGAGGGCACCGCACATGGTTAAGAGAAACTTGTGTGTCCTTTGGGGTGCCCCCTCCCACGTATATAAAGGAGGGGAGGAGGAGGAGGCCGGCCAAGGGGGGCGCGCGCCATGGGAATCCAACTAGGATTCCCAATCCTAGTTAGAGTCCCCTTCCATCCAAGAGAGGGAGAAGGAGGGAAGGAGGAAGAGGGAAGAAGGAAAGAGGGGGCGCCGCCCCCTCCCTAGACCAATTCGGACTGGCCATGGGCGGAGCACGCGGCCTCCCTTATTGTCCTCCTCTCCTTTCCACTAAGGCCCATGAAGGCCCATGAACTTCCCCCGGGGGGGGGGGGGTTCTGGTAACCCCCGGTACTCCGAAACTTATCCGAAACAACCCGAACCATCCTGTTGTCTGAATGCAACCTTCCTATATGAATCTTTATGTCTCGACCATTTCGAGACTCCTCGTCATGTCCGTGATCTCATCCGGGACTCCGAACAATCTTCGGTACATCAAATCACATAACTCATAATACAAATCATCATCGAACGTTAAGCGTGCGGATCCTACGGGTTCGAGAACTATATAGACATGACCGAGACACATCTCCGGTCAATAACCAATAGCGGAACCTGGATGCTCATATTGGTTCCTACATATTCTACAAAGATCTTTATCGGTCAAACCGCATAGAAACATACGTTGTTCCCTTTGTTATCGGTACGTTACTTGCCCAAGATTCGATAATCGGTATCATCATACATAGTTCAATCTTGTTACCGGCAAGTCTCTTTACTCGTTCCGTAATGCATCATCCCGTAACTAACTCATTAGTCACATTGTTTGCAAGGCTCATAGTGATGTGCATTACCGAGAGGGCCCAGAGATACCTCTCCGATACATGGAGTGACAAATCCTAATCTCGATTTATGCCAACTCAACAAACACCTTCAGAGACACCTGTAGAGCATTTTTATAATCACCCAGTTATGTTGTGATGTTTGATAGCACACAAGGTGTTCCTCCGGTATTTGGGAGTTGCATAATCTCATAGTCTAAGAAACATGTATAAGTCATGAAGAAAGCATAACAATAAAACCAAACGATCATTATGCTAAGCTAACGGATGGGTCTTGTCCATCACATCATTCTCTAATGATGTGATCCCGTTCATCAAATGAAAACACATGTCTATGGCTAGGAAACATAACCATCTTTGATAAACAAGCTAGTCAAGTAGAGGCATACTAGGGACACTCTGTTTGTCTATGTATTCACACATGTACTAAGTTTCCAATTAATACAATTCTAGCATGAATAATAAACATTTATCATGATAGAAGGAAATATAAATAACAACTTTTTTATTGCCTCTAGGGCATATTTCCTTCAGTCTCCCACTTGCACTAGAGTCAATAATCTAGATTACATAGTAATGATTCTAACACCCATGGAACCATTGTGCTGATCATGTTTTTCTCGTGGAAGAGGCTTAGTCAATGGGCCTGCAACATTCAGATCCCTATGTATTTTGCAAACTTCTATGTCTCCCTCCTTGACAAGATCGCAGATGGAATTGAAGCGTCTCTTGATGTGCTTGGTTCTCTTGTGAAATCTGGATTCCTTCGCCAAGGCTATTGCTCTAGTATTGTCACAAAAGATTTTCATTGGACCAGATGCACTAGGTATGACACCTAGATCGGATATGAACTCCTTCATCCAGACTCCTTCATTTGATGCTTCCGAAGCAGCTATATACTCCGCTTCACACGTAGATCCCGCCACGATGCTCTGCTTGGAACTGCACCAACTGACAACTCCACCATTCAATATAAATACGTATCCTGTTTGGGACTTAGAGTCATCCACACCAGTGTCAAATCTTGAATCGACGTAACCATTTACGACGAGCTCTTTGTCACCTCCATACACGAGAAACATATCCTTATTCTTTTTCAGTTATTTCAGGATGTTCTTGACCGCTGTCCAGTGATCCACTCCTGGATTACTTTGGTACCTCCCTACTATACTTATAGCAAGGCACACATCAGGTCTGGTACACAGCATTGCATACATGATAGAACCTATGGTTGAAGCATAAGGGATGACTTTCATTTTCTCTCTATCTTCTGCAGTGGTCGGGCATTGAGTCTCACTCAACTTCACACCTTGCAATACATGCAAGAACCCTTTCTTTGACTGGTCCATTTTGAACTTCTTCAAAATCTTGTCCAGGTATGTGCTTTGTGAAAGTCCAATTAAGCGTCTTGATATATCTCTATGCCCAATATATAAGCAGCTTCACCGAGGTCTTTCATTGAAAAATTCTTATTCAAGTATCCTTTTATGCTATCCAGAAATTTTGTATCATTTACGATCAAGAATATGTCATCCACATATAATATCAGAAATGCTACAGAGCTCCCACTCACTTTCTTGTAAATACAGGCTTCTCCAAAAGTCTGTATAAAACCATATGCTTTGATCACACTATCAAAGCGTATAGTCCAACTCCGAGAGGCTTGCACCAGTCCATAAATGGATCGCTGGAGCTTGCACACTTTGTTAGCACCTTTTGGATCAACAAAACCTTCCTGTTGCATCATATACAACTCTTCTTTAAGATATCCATTAAGGAATGCAGTTTTGACATCCATTTGCCAAATTTCATAATCATAAAATGCAGCAATTGCTAACATGGTTCAGATAGACTTAAGCATCACTACGGGTGAGAAGGTCTCATCGTAGTCAACTCCTTGAAATTGTCGAAAACCTTTCGCAACAAGTCGAGCTTTGTAGACATTAACATTACCGTCAGCGTCAGTCTTCTTCTTGAAGATCCATTTATTCTCTATGGCTTGCCGATCATCGGGTAAGTCAACCAAAGTCCACACTTTGTTCTCATACATGGATCCCATCTCAGATTTCATGGCCTCAAGCCATTTTGTGGAATCTGGGCTCATCATCGCTTCCTCATAGTTCGTAGGTTCGTCATGGTCTAGTAACATGACGTCCAGAATAGGATTACCATACCACTCACGGTGAGGAACGACTGGTTGACCTACAAGGTTCGGTAGTAACTTGATCTGAAGTTTCATGATCATCATCATTAACTTCCTCACTAATTGGTGTAGGAATCACTGGAACTGATTTCTATGATGAACTACTTTCCAATTCGGGAGAAGGTACAATTACCTCTTCAAGTTCTACTTTCCTCCCACTCACTTCTTTCGAGAGAAACTCCTTCTCTAGAAAGGGTCCATTCTTAGCAACGAATATCTTGCCTTCGGTTCTGTGGCAGAAGGTGTACCCAACAGTATCCTTTGGGTATCCTATGAAGACACATTTCTTCGATTTGGGTTCGAGCTTATCAGGTTGAAGCTTTTTCACATAAGCATCGCAACCCCAAACTTAAGAAACGACAACTTGGGTTTCTTGCCAAATCACAGTTCATAAGGTGTCGTCTCAATGGATTTAGATGGTGCCCTATTTAACATGAATGCAACCGTCTCTAAAGCATAGCCCCAAAACGATAGCGGTAAATCAGTAAGAGACATCATAGATCACACCATATCTAATAAAGTGCGGTTACGACGTCCGGACACACCATTACGCTGTGGTGTTTCGGGTGGCATGAGTTGCGAAACTATTCCGCATTGTTTCAAATGAAGACCAAACTCGTAACTCAAATATTCACCTCCATGATCAGATCGTAGAAACTTTATTTTCTTGTTACGATGATTTTCCACTTCACTCTGAAATTCTGTGAACTTTTCAAATGTTTCAGACTTATGTTTCATCAAGTAGATATACCCATATCTGCTCAAATCATCTGTGAAGGTCATTAAATAACGATACCCACCGCAAGCCTCAACACTCATCGGACCGCATACATCAGTATGTATTATTTCCAATAAGTCTGTTGCTCACTCCATTGTTCCGGAGAACGGAGTCTTAGTAATCTTGCCCATGATGCATGGTTCGCAAGCACCAAGTGATTCATAATCAAGTGATTCCAAAAGCCCATCAGTATGAAGTTTTTTCATGCGCTTTACACCAATATGACCTAAATGGCAGTGCCACAAATAAGTTGCACTATCATATGGCTTCAATATTATGAATATGTGTATCGCCACAATTGAGATTTAACAGAAATAGACCACTCATTAAGGTTGCATGACCATAAAAGATATTACTCATATAAATAGAACAACCATTATTCTCTGATTTAAATGAATAATTGTCTCGCATCAAACAAGATCCAGATATAATGTTCATGCTTAACGCTGGCACCAAATAACAATTATTCAGGTCTAAAACTAATCCCGACGGTAGATGTAGAGGTAGCATGCCTACGATGATCACATCAACTTTGGAACCATTTCCCACGCGCATCGTCACCTTGTCCTTAGCCAATCTTCGCTTAATCCATAGCCCCTGTTTCGAGTTGCAAATATGAGCAATGTAACCAGATATAATACCCAAAGCGCTACTACGAGCATTAGTAAGGTACACATCAATGACATGTATATCAAATATACCTTTCACTTTTCCATCCTTCTTATCCGCCAAATACTTGGGGCGGTTCCGCTTCGATGGCCGGTCCCCTTTGCAAGAGAAGCACTCGATCGAGCTTAGGTCCAGACTTGGGCTTCTTCACTTGAGCAGCAACTTGCTTGCCGTTCTTCTTGATATCCCCTTCTTCCCTTTGCCCTTTTTCTTGAAACTAGTGGTCTTGATAACCATCAACACTTGATGCTCCTTCTTGATTTCTACCTCCGCAGCCTTTAGCATCGTGAAGAGCTCGGGAATTGTCTTATTCATCCCTTGCATATTATAGTTCATCACGAAGCTTTTGTAGCTTGGTGGCAGTGATTGAAGAACTCTGTCAACACTACAAAAAATACACTTCCGTGATGATACGTGTTTGTCACAGTAGGTCGCGTTTTTTGTCATGCATGTACATCCATGACAAATTTATGACAGAATCAAGATAGTCATACCTGTCTTTGTCGTCAGAGAAGTATTCCATGACATTACCAAAATTATCATCACGAAGTGTCCACTTCCATGACGATAAATCGGCGTCCGCGAAGTGCTTTCGTCAAGGGTGACCGACACATGGCATCCACCGTAACGGAACGCCGTTAAGCTATCGGGTCCGATTTTGGATCCGATAACCCGTTAACAGCCCCGACCAATGGGGATTTTCCACGTGTAAAATCATAATTGGCTTGAGGAAACACGTGTCAGCTCACCGTTGGGACAGATGTCATCCACTCATTGGACCCAAAGCGCCTATGATACGTCGACATGTGGCACGGCCCAATAGAGGCCCATTCCTGTGAAAAGGCCGGCCCGTTTGACTTGGTCAAAAGGTGGCTGTCGGTGTCAAAACCGGCGGATCTCGGGTAGGGGGTCCCGAACTGTGCGTCTAGGCGGATGGTAACAGGAGACAAGGGACACGATGTTTTACCCAGGTTCGGGCCCTCTTGATGGAGGTAAAACCCTACGTCCTGCTTGATTAATATTGACGATGTGTGTTACAAGAGTGGATCTACCACGAGATCAAAGAGGCTAAACCCTAGAAGCTAGCCTATGGTATGATTGTTGTTCGTCCTATGGACTAAAACCTCCGGTTTATATAGACACCGGATAGGGTTAGGGTTACACAAAGTCAGTTACAAAGGTAGGAGATCTACATATCCGTATCGCCAAGCTTGCCTTCCACGCCAAGGAAAGTCCCATCCGGACACGTGACGAAGTCTTCAATCTTGTATCTTCATAGTCTTGGAGTCCGTCCGATGATGATAGTTCGGCTATCCGGACACCCCCTAGTCCGGAACTCCCTCAGTGGCGGTCCGGCCCACGGCAAGCCTGTTAACGACCTGTTTGCATATAGCCCATTTCCAGCCCGCTAATCCAGGGCCCGTTTACGGCCTATCCGAATTAGGCCCAGTAGCGTCATCTGAGCCATCCAATATAATTCCAGCCTGTTTTAACTTCCGAGCCATGTATGGCCCATGACGTCTTTTGGCCCATCTGAGGCCCTTAGTAACCCTCGGTTCGTTAACGGCCCGTGGTAAAACTGACCCGTGATGAACAGTGTATCACTTTGTACCCATTAACGACCCATTATACCATTGGGCCATTTCCAGCCCATGTTATCTTTCGGCCTTCTCAGGGTCCATTTATTCTTGGGCTCATTTCCAGCATTCGTTTACTTACGGCCCGTTACAGGCCTTTTCTGCTTGTGGGCCAAATTCAGCCCGTGCCTGTTTGTGGCCCGTTAATCTGTTGGGCCATTTTCATAGCATCATCAAATACGGTCGTTTAATGGCCCGTTATGGTCAGCCCATAAAACATACAATTTCCACTCTAGCCTGTTTACGGCCCCTTATAAGGCCCGTACAAGGCCCATAGATGAGACGGCCAGTAGAAGGTTCATTGACCCGACGGCCCACAGAAGGCCCATTGACCCGACAGCCCATAGAAGTCCCATGGATCCGCTGGCCCATGGAAGGCCCATGGACCCGATAGCCGATAGAAGGCCCATGGATCCAACATCCCATAGAAGGCCCACAAATCCGACGACCACAGAAGGTCAGGGATCATCCGTCCCGTAGATGGCCCATGGAACGTACGGCCTGTGGAGGGCCATGGTCACTACAACGTTTGGGCGAGTTGGCCCCCGTTTGAACGATATAGCATATTCAAAGAATTATCCTACTCTATACTATCACCTCTAAAAAACATACACTATACAATATAAAGAGACTAAGGCACAAAAACGTAGAATAATCCTACACTATACAATAAATAAATTACAGCCGATTGTACCCAGTGGGCATTATGGTTCGACACAAGTGATAATAAAGCATACACAAACAGCAAACTACATACACTGGGCAAATACAGCTCATACATCATGGACGCGCATCAACATAACTTACCATTTGAACTATAATCTCTTCAGAAAATAGGATTGGCCGGATTTAGATAGCAGAAATTACAGTCTGCAAAATCTCCAATTCCTTTGTTGTTACCTCAGTGTCTTGTTTCATTTTTTGACTCCTGCATCTAATACCTGCATGTCCAGTCTCAACTTGTTGATTGTACGTTCAGAATCATGTACACGTTGTCTTGCCACCTCTAGTTGATGCTCGAGAACATCAGCACATTCCAATTCCAATCCATAATCATTCGGTAACGGCCATGCCGCACTGCTCGCAGATCTTTGTGTTGATGTCACTTCATCTTGGAATGTTTCCGTAAGTACATGGCAAAAATGTTACACGTCATGAAGCATAAGCAGGTGATATTTTAAAAATTATAAAAAAGGTAGTCTGTGCGGCCTGCATACAAAAATCTCTCTTATCTCACCAGAGGAGCATGATGTTGGGGCCCAATCGAAAACACAGACAAGTTACAAATTTAGACAACACGTTGCGTAGAAGTAAGCAAGCAGTTGGCCATTCTGTAGCTCAATTAAAGTCTTAGGGAGCATAATGAACAACAGAGGATTTCATACAAACATACTACAATAAACAAAACTATGCAATCATTAGCCTAGTATAAACTAGATTGTGAGCCTCATTCAATAATAGTTGGTTAATAGATTTCAAAGCTTCAGGAACACTTTGGCAGAGTAATTAAATAGCAAGGCCTTTAATTATGTCAACTAATAGTTATACAAGTACCCAACATCAGGCATCATTCTTTGGGCATATCATTAACTGAGGACAAATAAAGCAATTGAAAAGAGCAAATTAACTATGCCTGAAACAAACAAGGAATTGAACTGTTGAGTTGGGTACAGTGACTTACCTTAACAGGTTGAAGAGGCTCAGCGCAGCTCCTACTTCTCTTGCAAGGCTCCTTCCTAACATCTAGTACTTGAAAATCCTCAATCTTATCTTCGTTGCACCCCCTCTGCAAGGTGACACAAATTAGTTACTCATCTCCTTGGAAGATAAATATGCATACTTTCCAGTCTATGAACACAAAAGGATGAGATTATAACAAAACAACACCACATAATGAAACATGCCGCATCTCTTGCACTTGCACACAATGAAATGAGCATTTACTATGTGTGCACTATGTAAAAATTAGGCATACATTCGGACTGGATCTCCAGGTACTCTTGGAGAGCCTACTTTAGTGTACAGCCAAACCTTTATGTCACCTATGAGTTAGAAAAGGCCCCATTACAGCAACCCTTAGTGTTTAAATCGTCGACAAGCTCTGTTAGAGTGTTAGGTCAAGAACAACAAGTAATCAAAGCAAACAGTCCTAGTATGGCTGGCTGATGCAAACAAGCAATTGAATAGATGTGTGAGCAAATCTTACATTTCAAGAAAAGAAGCAAAGAAGGAGGCTTAAAGACCATCACTTGACTGACCAGATTTAAGGGGAATTTAGAGATCATGTGCAACGTATGAACTAACATAAACATTGCATATTCCAGGTTCTACAATGGAATGCACATGTATTAGGCTATGCCATGTATGATGATGCCTAAATGTACACTATAGTAGGCAGGAGTGATCCATCATTGCATGCACAATTGAATTGCAGGTTAAGGGCCAGTTCTATTCCGCCTTTTCAGGGCTTATTGTCAAAATAAGCCATAAAAGATGTAAAGAAGTCATTTTTGAGTTATGGGATTGGGCTTAACTAATTTCGCTTTGGAGGGGGGTGTTTCGGGTAGAACCTCACTAAAAATTGAAGGGAAGGGGAATAGTGAAATGACTCTGTTGTCTGCCTATATTACACTCAAAATGCATCTGCTGACGCCCGCGTCACACCTCACCCTCAAGTAAAAAAAAGCACGCAAGCGTTCATTGCCCTGCCCGCTTGCATCTCCTCTCCCCTTTCCCACTACCTCGATCCCACACTGCGGCACTAGGGTTCCTCCGACAAGCCGTCGCCATCGGGTCCCATCTGGCACGGTCCTCGATGATGCTCTATCCAGCTAGGCTACATGGCCGGCGGGTAGGGGCAAATCTCCCTGGCTGCTCCTCCCTCTGGTGCCGCCCCTCATTCTCATGGTCTCCAGCAGCTACTCCACTGTGGTTCATCCAACGCACTACTCCGGCAGGCACTGCACAACTACGGCTGATGCCACACTACGATAGAAGGCACCTTATTCCCCCTCCCCACCTTCCAGGCCGTGGCCTTGAGGTGCTGTTGAAGGATGAGCTCATCCAACAAGGTGAGGACCTCCTCTGATTTTTTGCCAAATTTTCATTCTGATCCACTATACGATGAATTGCTATGAGCTGCTTCTGCTGCTGCTATATGATTCATTGCTATGAGCTACTCCTGCTGCTGCTATATGATGAATTGCTATGAGCTGCTGCCGCTATATGATGAATTGCTATGAGCTGCTGCTGCTATATGATGAATTGCTATGAGCTGCTGCTGCTGCTATATGATGAGTTGCTATAAGCTGCTCACCTTTCTTCTTGTATGATGAATTGCTATGAGCTGCTCCTGCTGCTGCTATATGATGAATTGCTATGAGCTGCTCCTGCTGCTGCTATATGATGAATTTCTATGAGCTGCTCCTGCTGCTGCTATATGATGAATTGCTATGAGCTGCTCCTGCTGCTGCTGTATGATGAATTGCTATGAGCTGCTGCTGGTATATGATGAATTGCACACTGCTGTTCCTGCTGCTGTATGGTGAGTTGCTATGAGCTGCTGCTGCTGCTACATGATGCTTTCAGGTGCTGCTGCTATATGATAATAACCAGCCACTTGGACCATCGAATTTCAATAAATAATTGTTCTTCATTTAAATGTGGGTCATGCGTTTTTCTTTTAAATTAGGCAATGGGATCTCTATGGAAAACATTGACCAAAGTAGATTGTGCCAAGTAGATGGTATCTTTGTATTTGTATTTTGAGCAAATAGTGATGGTCTGTTTTCCTATCATATTAATTACTGCACTGGGTTCAATTTGTGATGTTTGCAAGTCAAATTAATTTTCATATGGGCAGCAAAATGAAAAAATATAATGCAATCTAGACTTTTCACTTATCATACCAAAGATAAGCTGAAAACGCAATGAAAAGAACTGGTTGGCTTATTACATGGAGCTTATATTCACAAGTGCTTATTTTCTTAGGATAACTCGTAATAACTGTCCCTAAGAAACTTGGCCAATAGAACTGACATACAAATAACATGTCACGATGATTGCAATGGAGGAGTGACGTACCATAGCACACTGTATGGGCTCACCGCTGGCTCTCCTTTTTTGCGATGTTCCATGAAATTGCCACATACATCTTGTACTTTTTCATTGTGTAACCCAATCTGCAAGTTGGCACGACTAATTTCAAACATCTCTACATGATAATACATTGCATATCCCTTGCGCATATTTAAACCACCAATTAGTGATTGTGTGCGTAGCATAAACTAGCCATGACTCGTGTCTTTGGACTAGCGGGCACTCTAAGGGAGCCTAATGTAGTGTACTGGAATTCCTACATGCCACCTATGATTTTGTGTAATGTATTGCCTCTGTTCCTAAATATAAGTCTATTTAGAGATTCCAGTATGGACCACATACAGATGTATATAGATGCATTTTTTAGTGTAGATTCACTCATTTTGCTCCGTATGTAGCCTATATTGGAATCTCTAGAAAGACTTATATTTAGGAACGGAGGTACAAGGTAGTATCATGTATGACATCTACATATCTAATTTAGCAGCCCGATGGTAGAAATCATTGTCTCGCACAAAGGGATTCTGGTCGAAAATCCTAGCAAAGCATTTGGCGAGCCTGAGAACAATACAAGAGAGAGAGAGACACGCTTACAAGATCATAGCAATGCCTCGGTCCAGGATCTTGGTTGGCCAAGCTGTTAGATCCAGAAGAAACATCGTCCTTGTAGTTTTTGCCAGCTGCATAACAGGTAAAAGCGACCTGTTAGTATATGATGGACGGGTTTAAAGGTGACAAGTACCTAGGCCGTGGCGGGTGCTTGGTATATTTCCAGACGGTGGGAATCAGGTTAGAAACGTCAAGGGTGATGACGCTGCACTGGCTGTCGGGGTCCGGTAAGGAGATCTAGAACCGTCGAGTAGGGTGTTTGTGGAGCGGCTCCGGTAGGGTGGATTATGGTGTGGGCAAAGCGAATCTGTGGACGACGGCGTAGGTGAAGCTGCTCCGGTGGTTGGGTTAAGGATGGTGTCGATGATGCGGATCTGCGACCATGGACGGGGCGTCAGAAGCTGCTCCGGTAGGTTGGATGAGGGTGCGAGGAAGCGGATCTGAGGCCGTGGACTTGTGAGTTGGAAAAGCGGCCCCGGTAGGGCTGAAAATGGTATAGGCGAAGCTACTCCGGTGGGGTTGACGATGTTGTCGGCGAAGCGGCTCCGGTAGGGTTGAGGAAGGTGTCGGCGAAGAGGATGAGAGGCCGTCGACGGGAGCGTCGGTGGGGCGGCTCCAGGGGGGTGGACGAAGCGTCTCCGGTGGGGAGTACGAATGAGCCGCTGCAGATGCGCTGCGGTTGACGAGAGTACCGGCGAAGCAGATCCGGCACCGTGGACAAGGCCGGCACTGAATGGGCTGTGGTACAGTGGTGGATGAGCAGTCTACTTGTTTCTAGGGGAGGTGGGAGGGATAGATGCGGCCGCAGAAATAGATCCAGCGAGGTGGACGCTGCTGGCAGTGAATGAGCTCTGGTACGCCGGTGGATGAGCAGTCTAGGGTTTCGAGAGGGGAGGGGAGAAAGGCCGATGAAGTACGGACGGCGTGATGTGAGATGCTCTGGTGCTGTGGAGTTAGTCGTTTTTGCGGGAGGGGGAGAGGAAATGGGGGTGCCGTGTAGTGGGGGAACCGGAAGTTACCAAAGCAGCCCCGACCTATTATGTAGATGAGGGCGGTATTGTAACTGTTGGTCTCCGTGCACCAAGGACAAAAGGGGAATTTCGCATGCTAAAGACTAAGGTGGCGGAAATTTTAGAAGAAGGCGGGAGATTTTGCCGCCCGCGGGATCGTTCGTATCTAGTTTCAACTAATTTTGGACCGTGCTAGCGGGAAGGTCATGCGAGACTGTGTACACGGGGCACGCGTCAGCAGTTAATAACTGGTGTGTCCACCCCAGAAAAAAAGACAATAACTCGGGATGATGCGCTTATAACTTGGACGTTCACATGGGCGCGGCCAATCGTACGGGTGTAGTGGCGCGTTCACAAAGAAAGGGATCAAACGCTCAGCCTATGTATTTCTCGTGTAAATAGATAATTTAGTGCAATTGGTTATTTACTTTAAACATAATGCATTGACGTGTTAGTGTAGAGGCGCACAAAAAGAAGTCCGCTACTTAAAAGTGTTACCTCATATGATTACGTAGCCTCCATATCATAAATTGCGTACCCATTGAATTCATATATGAATATTACATATATTATCATAATAGAACGTTAAATCATCCAAGACTAATGATTTTGAATGCAAGAGTAACAATGGTGCATGTACATGATAACTACATTGGTTGTTTGAAGAAACATCACTGTAACTTTGGCATGCACAACTGAAAAGGTTTATTTAAATAGAAAAAATGTGATATGTGAGTGTCCAATCTTTATAGCGTTGAATCGATATTGTACCTTTGGCCACGATACGAAGTAGATATTGATTTATGTTCAAGCGATGCACGTCCATGATCGCTAGATAGTGTTATGTGAATGAATTGTGCAATCTCTCTCATACGCATACATATCTCATTTCCCTGTGGTCATCGGAATCACACACGCGTACTTCATGTATTTCTCTCCCTCTGTCAAGGTTAGAATTCGTCTTTCTACCCCGTCCTACAAGTCTCTCACACAAAAACACACACGCTCTCTCTATCGAACACGCCCACCCCTTTAATTCCGCCCACCCACAACCACTAATGTCTCAAAGTATAATAATGTCTCTCACACATATGCCTAAGGTTAACTCGAGTTCCGGAACCATATGAATACATACAATGGGATTCCAACAGAGCACCTTTTGTTTTGAGATTTCACTCTCTCTCTCTCTCTCTCCAACACATTGTTTCTCGCTTCATTTTTTCCGGCACTTGCATGCACACAATTTTGTTTATCTTCGTGATGCTTTAAGTATGCCTCGCACAAATGCTATCTACCTAACCCTTAATATAGCTAGATATGTGTCACACAAACTCCTTCTCCCTACTAGCAAGATGCCCATGCGTTGCACCGAACATCAAGATGCATTTGTATGAGTAGTTTATCTTGTGGGAGAAAAGGATGAACGAGGGAATGCCTTATTCGCAAATGCGGAGAGGGGTGTGGGTATCTTTTTGCAAAATTGCCACAGTTTCCTTCCTATCTGTTGGGTATAAATCGGATGGCCTATATTGCAAGATGGTAGGAACACCATCATCACCAACTTTGTTTCTTATAAGAGTATGGATATGTAAGTGTCACTGCCCCCCCGACACACACACACACACCCACACACCCACACAACCACACACACACACTTCCCAACACCGAAGGAGTAGGGTGACACCTCGATCTTGATACTAATCTATCGACTGGCTTCTCTCTCAAACACACACACACACACACACACACACACACACTACCCGACACCGAAGGAGTAGGGCGGCACCTCGATCTTGATAGTAATCTATCTACTCCTCTTTCAAACACACACACACATACACACACACTCGCTAGTTGTGCCTCTGTGCCCAATTATCACAGTAACTATTTTAAAAGAAACTAGCCAGATGCCCGTGCGTTGCACGGAAAATCAAGATGCATTTGTATGAGTAGTTTATCTTGTGAGAGAAAAGGATGAACGAGGGAAGGCCGTATTCTTGACGTGGAGAGGGGTGTGGGTAAATTTTACAAAATTGCCATAGTTTTCTTCCTATCCGTTAGATATAAATCCGACGGCCTATATTGCAGGATGGCACGCACACCATCATCACCAACTCTGTTCTCTACTCCCTCCGTTCCTAAATATTTGTCTTTTTAGAGATTTCAACAAGTGACTACATATGGAGCAAAATGAGTGAATCTACACTCTAAAATATGTCTACATACACATACGTATGTGGTAGTCCATTTGAAATCTGAAAAAGACAAATATTTAAAACAGATGGAGTATAAGATGAGACATGGAAATATATCAAAAGCATGGTCTACAATAAAAATGTTACGGACTGGTTAGCGCGGATGCTGCAACGCGATGACATGAGTTCGAATTCTGTCTTTAACTTTAGATTTTTTTATTATATATTACTTATTTAATATATACTTCTTTCGCTACTGTACTGACAGTGGAACCCATAGAGTACTTAGAATACAAGATTAAGGATGGAGTTGTTTCTTTTTAACTTTTTGTACGAAGCTGTAGCCACCCTGCAAGTCATGTGTACACTATACATGCAATTAACTTTTTATAGAGGGACAATCATACACGCAATTAACTCAAATGGATTGGATGTCACTCTATTATTTCCAGCATAAGAGCATCTCCAATGGCAGCCGGCAAATTTCCTCCCGTTTCCTTCCGCGGAGGACGACATCAAACGCCAGCGGCATACATTTTCACAACTCTAACCAACCAGATGAAATTCGTGCAAACACGGACTGATTTCATATAAGCATGAAGGATTTCGTATAAAAAGCCGGATCTTCATATAAACATGATGAATTTTATTACATTTACATGAACTAAGCGGTGCCAATCCGGCTATCTTGGTATAATTAATACTCCCTCCGTCCGGAAATACTTGTCCTAGAAATGGATGTATCTAGACTTATTTTAGTTATAGATACATACAATTTATCCATTCTTAGAACAAAAATTTCGCGCCAGCTGGAGAGGGAGTACATAATCTAAACGGCCGCCCGCGGATCCCTTTGTCTTCGTCATGTCTGGCAGACACTTTGCGGGGTTGACGAAGGTCCTCGGAAGAGACGAAGAAGCAAAGAAACCACACGAATCGCGATCGTCGCCTCGGCGGTGGCCTTCATGGGACCCAAGTGGCGGCGGCCACCCGTGTTCTACTTCTCCTTGATGATGGCGGCGGACACGGAGAAGTTGGCCACCGACTCGTCGCTGTCCACGCACCCGGCTTCTGTCTCTGCCTGCATGGCGCTGCCGCAGGCACGGGAGGCGCGCCCACAGACACGGGAGGCGTGGTACGATGCGGCAGCGACGGACCCGTACCGGTGTGCTCGCCGCCATGCCGGCATGGAGCAACTCGCCACTCCTCATCGAGCTGAACTAGAGCGGTGAGTTGCTGAACCACGCGCCTGCTTGGGGCGGCAACTAGCTCCGTCGGGCCAAGCGAGGTTGGTGAAGCACCAAGCGGCCTCGCCCGTATCCGGAGGGCTCGGCAGGCCACCCAGCCGGGTAATATGCCGGAGAATGGCTCCTCGGAAGCCATCAGAAGAGTGGAGAAATTGGTGAAGGCGGAGATGGGGGAGCGACGGAGGGGTGCGATTCTTGCCCGCTGCCTGTCTGGCCTCGTGTAAATAGAGGGCAGACGGTAGGAGCTTGGCCGGCGTCTGGCCTCGTTTAAAGCGAGGCGGACGGGAGGAGCTCGACCGGTGTTGCGTTTAATTCCGGCCCGCTCATGAACGGACGTGTGGCCGGAGTAGGTTTCTCGGTTTGCTTGCGGGTTTAACAGAGGGGTTTGATGGAGGCGAGGAGGCGTGTTCAGCCAGGCGTGCAGCGGGCGGTGCACTACTACTATTCGATTTGACAGCGGGCGACGCAGTTCTCGATACAGCTTTAATGCAGACGAGTGAGGGAGTAGCGGTTCCCGAAATGTTGAACGGTCAATGCATCCTCCTTTAATTAATGCATGTGGGAAGTAATGGGAGGAGGACCGGGAAAAGAGGCTGCACGATGTGAATGCAACGCAGTTTGCCCTCATATAAAGGCGCCCCTCCATTCCAATGCATCTCCACATCGTACGCACCTAAGCATTTGCCCAAGCACCTACACTAAGCGCAAAAGAGCTCACTCCAGACCCATGGCGGCGATGCGCGCGAGCGGCCAGCGGCTGTGCCAGATGGTCCACGACATCGGCCTGCGGCATGGCGCCGAGGATCGTCTCCAGACGGTGTTGGAGACCGGCTGGTGGATGGCCGCTGTCGACGCCAACTACGACTCTCAGTTGGACCAGATGATCGTTGCCACCACCAAAAAGTTCACCGTCCTCAAGAAGCTCGCGGACGACATCATCGTACTCCTCCAGCCCGTCCGCCTGGGCTCCTCATTGCCTGCCACCCTAATCGGCCTCCATGACCGGAACCTCTTTCAAGCACTGGTGGCCCTGCGACGGCCTGCCAATGCCACGAAGAATGTCCACCTGGAGGTCGCGCTCGCTGCGAGGCGCCTCGCCCTGCAAGAATTCGTCGACCTACACATCCATGTGTACGAGCAAATCGTGTACATAGGTATCTACAAGGCCAGTGAGGACGCTACGACGTTGGCCTTCCTCAACAGGCTGGAAGCCTTGGATGCCTTTGCTGAGAAGCACCTCGACCTTGCCACAAAAGCCGCCGCTCCTTAGCCGCCGGTCGATGGCCCGACGCACTAAGTTGAGGAGGAGGAGGTCATACGTTGATGGATGCATCTTTCTTCTTGCCTTCTGTAACCACCACTGCGATCGCATCATCATCGTGGCCTTAATTCTTATTGTGGTGTTGCATTCTCGTTCCAGTCAATACCGACATGTGCGATCCCTTTGCTTAATTATATGCATCACTCTAACTAGTACTCCATCCGTCAATTTATAAGTTGTGCTTACCTTTTCCATCAACTTAGTGCAACGCGCGGGCATCTTGCTAGAAACACTAGAACATGTCGGACCGCGTGTGACCAAACCGACGATGCACCAACCTAGCTACTACGTACCCTGCTTATCTGGCGGAAATAGCCCCGCCCTAGCGTTTCCAATTGTTATTTCTATCTATCGATCGTGCCAAGGAGCAGAACCAAAATGTTACAATTTATACATGTTTCTCTACTCCTACTCCTATACAAGACTTAGTTGGTGATGGTGGTGTGTCTGCGCCATCAAGCGTTTACGACCATTAGATGCGCATCTAACGGCTTATGAGGTAAGTTGTGGCATTTTTGCAATAATAGCCCACTTCTCTGCTCCAATTTGCGGAAAACCCCTTATTATCTTGAAAGCAACCTCATCCCTCCCTCACCTCATCAAAACAGCACGAGAAATATATACTCCTATAAAAGACTTCGGTTGGTGATGGTGGTGTCTCGCCATACGTCGTTTCTGACCATTAGATCTGCATCTAACGACTGTGAGGTCAATTGTGGCATTTTTGCAACAATAGCCCACTTCTCTGCTCCAATTTGCAGAAAACCCCTTATTAACTTGAAAGCAACCACACCCCTCCCTCACCTCATCAAAACAGCCTGAGAAATATATTTTGAGTGAAAAGTACTCCCTCCATTCCTAAATATTTGTCTTTATAGAGATTTTTCAATAAGTGAGTACATACAGAGCAAAGTGAGTGAATCTACACTTCAAAATATGTCTATATAATCCGTATGTGATAGTCCATTTGAAATCTCTAAAAAGTCAAATATTTAGGAACGGAGGGAGTAATATATTAGGAGTATATCAAAACAAGAGTGATTTATTTCAAGTTTGTGAACACGTACTACTATTCTACTACTTTGGATCCGTCGCAACGCACGGGCACATTGCTAGTAAAAGGAAAAGGCATGCCGCGTTTGCGTCGCACTCCCCCCCACACACGCCCGGGAATCGGGAGTACTCCACGGCCCGTCCGGCACGACACATAGCTTAGGGAAGGCGTGTTGCCTAGCATTTTCACTTTCATGTGGGACCAACGTTGAGCAAACCGCACCCCGCCCGCCGCCGGGTTGGAAAATAGAAACGAGGGGAAGATCTAGCTGTAGCACGGAAGCCAAGAAATTTGGTGTTAGATGGGGCTCGTTGATAGAGTAGGAGCATTCCGTACTACTCTGCTCCTAGTAGTACCAAGTTTATACTATACAACTAGTACTACCACTATACAACTAGTAGGTACGTGCACGACACAGCATCGTAGGAACAAAAAACGGGAAGATCTTGTTTTGGGTGATTTGTCTTTTTTTCTGTCAATGTAGTATGAATAATATGATGTGGGGGGCACCCATGAAGCTTATGTGGCTTGGTTGCATGGCTACGAAAGGTTAGAGAAACATAAATAGATAATGTGTTTAGAGTGCACTCCACTAAACAGATATACTTTGGATCCATTGCAACGGGCTGGCACATCTATATGTATACCCCCTATATAGTGTGTGAATAACTTTGAAAGTTGATCATTGGATGAAGCCAATCCGACGGTACAAAGATGGCAAATCCGAGCACTACTAGCCGTTGGATATCACCTACATTCCACCAGATTCTGCCACACGTAGAATCTATAAGACTCCATGGTCGAACTTCATTCATGACTAACTTTGCCATAACTAAGCTTAGGCAAAGTGTGTCTGAAAAAAAATGTGGCTAACAAAATGGCCACCACAAGTGTGGCAAGATTTGGCAAGAAGTTGAGTCTATGACATGTGGACTATGTTGCTAGAAAAGTGTGGCAAGCCACAAGTGTAGCAATGAACCAAACACTTGCCTGGTGTGTTTGATAGGGTGTATGAAGGGTGCATGATCCCAAGAGTTCCCTTCTCGATCCATTTTTGGGTGTTTGGTAGTGTGTATGGAGGGTGCATGAGTCCACACTAGATTAGCACAAATACACTAGAAGCATGCATGAAGAGAGCATACACGAAGAGGGGTGTTGAGTTGAGCATGCATGAAGAGGGAACAACTATCTTTGAGACAAGAACGCAACCAAACACACTTGTGGCACGCCTAAGCTTAGGCGTGGCAACCTTAGGCTGCAAACCAAACCATAACTTTGAAAGTTGGTCGTTGGATGAAGCCACTCCGATGGTACAAAGATGGCAAATCCGAGCACTACTGGCCGTTGGATATCATCTACATTCCACCAGATTCCGCCACATGCAGAATCTAGAAGACTCCATGGTTGAACTTCATTCATGACTAACTTTGCCACAACTAAGCTTATGCAAAGTGTGTCTGCCACAAAAAAATGTGGCTAACAAAATGTCCACCACAAGTGTGGCAAGATTTGGCAAGAAGTTGAGTCTATGACATGTGGACCATGTAGCTAGAAAAGTGTGGCAAGCCACAAGTGTAGCAATGAACCAAACACATGCCGGCACGCCTAAGCTTAGGCGTGGCAACCTTAGCAAACCAAACCATAACTTTGAAAGTTGGTCGTTGGATGAAGCTAATCCAACGGTACAAAGATGGCAAATCCGAGCACTACTGGCCGTTGGATATCATCTACATTCCACCAGATTTTGCCACATGTAGAATCTAGAAGACTCCACATGTAGAAGCATAATGCACAAACCACCAGAATCTCATGCGTGCAATGCACGTATACCTTACCAGTAGTTGGTAGTAGTAAGAAACAAATTCCAGGTTTGGCACGAGCTCGTACTGCAGGAGCACCATAAGGCCTGCCGCAGGAGTTACATTTCCCTCTCGAGGCCCCACGGGACCGAACTTCAGTGGCTTAGTGCCCGGCCTATGAGAGCAAGTACAATAAGGTGATGTAGGCGGGCTGTAAGACATTAAATATTATATTTTTGCTTAGTTGGACGAGAGAGAAGATGAAAGAGAAGAGAAGCGGGCTACTAGTTAACAGCCGGCTGCAGCACGTGCTCCTAGGCATTTTATGAGAGAGCGAGGTGGGTCATGTAACAACAAAGTAGTACATATTAATATTCAACTATTGTACTTGATGGCTACAAGCTTGGCTATATGTGACGTGGCAACATCATATAGCCAGCATCCGGCTATATTATTAACCATGCTCTGAGTCAATGACATGTGGACGTTAAATGCGGCTGGCCCACATGTCATTCTCATGGTGGTGGTGTGGTTCGCGACTCACTCGTTTGAGATGAACCAGCCGGAGTGGCGTGGCCATGGCGAGGGTGCCATAGCTAGGCGTCGAGGCGTTATGAGGTGTAGATGGCCACACCGGCGGTACTACATGTAGTACAGAAGTACTCCAGCTGAGGATTGATGCCCGGGACGAAATGTGTCACAGCCGCTGGATGAAAATTTGATGGTGCGGGACGTGTGGTGTCATGGGTTCGTGCGGCGTCGTGGGAATCGCGTGTGGCTGTGGTAGAAACTTGATGCTCGCCGCATTTCAGGTGGCCCACATGTCATGCACACAAAGGCAGAGGGGCGGTGCGGCCGAGAGGGGTGAGGCGCATGTCGGGGGACGTGGTGCCATGGGTTGGAGCGGCGTCGTGGGAATCGCGAGTGGCAGTGGATGAAACGTGATGGTCACCGTAGCTGAACTTCCATGGACAAGCTGTCATGTCTACGGACACATGCATTGCATATCGATCACTAGAAGGAGTAGTAGAGAAAGCTAGGCGGATAAATAGTTCCTTATAGTCAAGCGGACCCACGCTACTACTTGTTCCAAAGACATGCACACCATCGAAATAGTCCATCTATATCAATATATATATATATATATAGAATATTTTTTTACAAGAGAGGAAATAGTTCATCCATCCATAATGCCCTGCTGCTGGTGCAGCATCTTGTTTTTCTTCTTCTTCTTCTTCTTCTTCTTCTTCTTCTTCTTGTTCTCATTTTCTATGGGAGACGGCTTAGCAACAAGCTCTCTAGACCTTGCAGCTATCTCGAAACTCACACGGGCATCGAGGGCAACATATTTTATCTACTCGTACGTCAAGGGATAATTCTCCATCCAGACGATCTTAATGCCAGCATCTCGTCACCCTTCTGAAGATTTGTTCCTAGCACAAAATTTGCTACATCGAATAGGGATGGTGTCGGTTTATCACAATATTCTACATGAATTTTTATTCTGGTTTGTAGGTCAGCGATGCTTTTCAAGTCAAGGTTGTACTGCTCCAACTTCTGTTTGTCCCCTGCGATGGCTGCCCCACAGAAGTATATGTCCTCCCAAGACAAGAAATCATGAAGCTCACCTGGTATGGAGGGCGCGTCTACGATGTGGTACACCAAAACATCATCTTCGAGGCACAGCTGAAGGACAGCGGCGCGTTGGATCTTCCCAGTGGCACGCTCCATGTACTCTGCGTCGAGACCGATGACATTCATCTCCACCTTTTGGAGGGAGTTGGATACATTGTTGATCCACTTCCGAACAACCCTTGGGTGGTCGGTGACTGTGGCAACTATGCTCAATGAGCCTTCGACGAGGACATGTTGGATGCTAAAAACCTGCATCTCGATCTCTTTCGCCATTTGGAACCGCTGGACCGGAGGGCTATGGTTTGGAGAATTAGGATTAGATGGCTAATCTAACTGAAGAAGATGATTATTTATAGGGGCTTCGGAATTACTCCAGGAGGATGTGAAGAGGTTAAAACAATGTGAATGCAATGTGGTTTGGATGCAAATGAAGATCAAGGAGTAGTGAAAAAGCTGAGGAAAATCGGTTCCCGATGGAGAAGTAAATGGGAGAAGTTATGCGCATGCATGAGGAGACGTGTGGTGGTTTGACTGTTGCATGCAATGGATTGGACAGGCTCTTCGGTTGCCTTTTCTCTCTCCCACACGCACAGAGTGGCCCACTTGCATGCTGCAGTTTATTGGCTGGAGTCGGGCTGCAGCTGCTCATGCGTATGCTAATTAATGCTGTGAATGCGGGGCATGGAGGGAAATGGGCGCATGCAAAAGGGAATATACGCAGACTAATTAGAGAAATACTGAAAAAGTTATGCGCAGACAAAAGAGGACCGGAGGAAGTACTACTCATGTTCCTACTACGGTTAAGGAATATGCGGTTATCCTCAAAAAAAGAAAAGTCCTTCTTCGCACTTCCGCATGCACGAGAATTTGGTTACGCTGTAATATGGATGATAGCTGGAGGATGAAGTGAACCCAGAGGCATGCTAGCACGGGAGTGTACTCAAGTTCCTACTACTCCTACTACTAGTAGTAGTACAACTGTGGTACACTTGATGGTCAAAATACTATTATTCATCCGGTCCTCACAGTGAAGTGACAAGACCCTGCGCCGAGGTGACACCAGTCCAGGCGGCGTGTCCGGGTTACCAAAGTCAGCCTCACCTTGTGCACTGTGCAGTCACTGTCACCGCCGATGTATAGCATGCCTCGCCTCGTCTCCCTCTCCCCTAGCACCACTCCATCTCCATCTCCATCTCGCCGGAGATCCTGAGGTCACTCTTCATTATCTCACTGTGCCACCGCATACCCTCGCCTCGCTCGCCTCCCCCAGTACCACAATTCCCTCGCTAGCCGCTCCAGCACCGACAGCCTTCTCCCCCGTAAATCAAGCCCCCCAAAACCCCACCTTCCAAACTCCACCATGGCCGAACGCGAACCGCGCAGGATCCATATGAGCCGCGATTGGAGCTATCTCCCCAGTGACGTCCTCGACCTCTGTTGTTCGTGTATGGATATGTTGAGCGCCCTGCGGCTGGCTGCATGCTCGAGGGGCATGCACACGGCCATCGTTGAAGCGAGGCCTAAGCTTTTCAAGACACCCTGCTTGCTGCTATCTGGTCTTGCGAGATTGGCTCACCATGATACGGAGGCGTACATGATGCCCCTCGACTTCAATCCGATCTCCATTAGCCAAAACTTCTTTGTAGGTATGTAGTGGGTCGCCGTACATCATTTCCCTCGACTTCGATCTGATCAGCATCGCCCGAAACTTCTTGGCAGGTATGTAGTAGGTCGGCATGAACTCCCACTGGATGGCTGCCGTCAGAGAAGACGGTTAAAAGTTGGTGCTCGTGAACTTCCAGACCTCCCATGAGATTATCCTTCCTTGTTGGATTATATAGAGTATTACCATCATGGTCCTAGTCATCTAGATTACCGCATCAGTTGGACGGACCTTGTTTTGCAGAAGATTGTAATCTGCCAAGTGCCCACACGACATGCGGATTACGCAGACTTCAAGCTAATTGCCTTGTTCGACAAGGGACTCGCCTATCTTTACGCCGGTGCCTTCTTTAGATGGAGACAACTCAGCTCGCAGTGGATCGTCGTCAAAGCTGATACACACTTCTGTGATGCTATTGAACACAATGGCATCATCTACGCGATCGACAAAGCAGATGGCACCATGTATTGCTGGGACGGTGCATGTAAGTTGTTTCCATCTCATGTTAATGATGACGCCATGACACTATTTGAACTTTTTGTGATGATTGGCATATCCCTATTTGAGTAGAATTTGAGTAGAACTATGGCAATGTATTAGAGATGCCGTAAATCATCTATATTTGGAATGAGTTAATTCATGCGATTGTGATCATGTCATTACAGCCAATTTGTACCCCTGAATAATCAAATGGTTAGGAATATATGGATATTCTCCTTATTTTACTGATAATCTATATACTACTACTAAATATGAGTGTGTATCAATGGCCATGTTAGTTTCCTCATTTTCATGATGTAGAAACATGCACCACACTGTTGGTTTCATCTAACCATACATTAGGGAAGTAAATGTGCATATGGAGAACTCTATATTTGGAAGTAGTGAAATCCTACAATGCTTACCATGTGTACATACCTATATTCGCCCTTCAGCAATCAATGGCTAGAATAATATCCTCACAAAAATTTTGCCCACAGAACATGAGTAAATAACAACGCATGGTCTGTTAGTTACGTTGAAGAATATGTTTGTGAGGACAGAACATGATTCCATAACATGCATGACATGGTAGTTTCCTATGAAGAATCGATTGCGAGATAACATGAGTATAACCATGCATGGCGGTTCTATATTTTCGAACCCAATATACATTTCCCTGTATTTTCCTCCCAGTTCCAACAGTGAGATATCAATGTTGTTTCTTGTATTATCCTACTCATACTCTAAACAATGTTGATCTTACATTAACAATGCATGTCCTTTTTGATATGATGCAGTGCCCCTACAGTTACTGCCCTTTGTAATCACACCACCTTTGCCAAAAACAGGGGACCACAACTGGTTCCTCGCTCAATCAAATGACGACAAAAGACTGATGATCATTCGGACACAAGAGCCGGAAAAGTTATATTGCAAAACCCCCACTGTATACAAGCACCGTGAATTACGTGAGTATCCGGACAGTGGCTGTTACGTCTATGAGCAGGATACCAGCTTGTTGGGGCCTTCAGGATTTTTAGTTGAGGCGGGTAAACAGCCTTGGTTCACACTCTGTTTCTCGGACTCAATTATCCGATTAACCAGGAGATCACCGTTGGCAAGGACCTTGATGGCAGAGAGGCTGTGTTTGCTATGGAAAACTGTGTCTACACGGCGAGCCCTAGGAGTTCGGGAGCAAACTCCCCTGATTGTCAACGATACAGCCTGCAACCAAAAGAAGGTGAGAATGACGAAGGCATCCGGATTAACTTTGATCCTTGGATGTCTCAATTACGACAGGCGGTGATGTGATTCAAGCCTTCAGGTTGATAGGTAATTGGGCTGTTGCATCGAAAGGGTGGAGTACTGGTGTCTCCGGATCATTGGTCGCTGAAGCGGGGCTGCAAATTATGATGATGGTGTTGTATCATCTCTTCGAATGACTTTGTTGTCTTTGCTGCTTGTTTTGGATGGGTAGTTCTTTCTTTTGTTATGCATATTCCTTGGCATTTGGTTATCCTCGTCTATGTCACTCTTACTATGTAATAGTTGGCTCTGTTTAGAATGTCATTCTCGTCTGGATCACGAGAGTCTGAGCGCTGCAGATGGGTGCATTTTGGTGGTGTAGCAAGACTTCTTATGAACTATCATGTCTTCTTTGTTTATGTCAAGAGTAGTCACTAGTCGGTGTTTGAATGTTGTATATATTGTTGTTTCAAATTGTTTATTGTCTCGAACTCTGGTGGGCTAAATGAGGGCATCACCATTATCCGATGGTTCAGAGTGTATCTCCTTTTTCAAATTATATAATTTGAGCTCAGTGTCTTTTCGATGATGTACACTTGTTTGGGCCAGTGAGGTGTCGTTGAATATGGGCCGAGTAGTAACGCAAGCCAAACAGGTCAATTATGACTCTCAGGCCGGGCTCTCAAAAGATCCTAAAAAAGGCTGGGCTGTCCAAAAAAGGAAGAATAAGGACTCTTAGGCCGACATGTGGGCGCCACCGGTGTTTTCGTGCGCTTGCGCGCCGAGAGCATATTGGCGCGTGTTCGAATTTCAAGCTACCTTTTCATCCCCAATCTCCTACCCCTCCCCCACCTATGGAATCTGGATTCCTACTCCAGTTCCCCCCAAATCCCCTCCTATACTCCCTGTACTCAAGCTCACTATCATGTCGCCAGTCAACGCGGATCTCCGAGCCGGAGATCCTGAGGTCTAATCTGCCTTGATTTTGCATCTTTGTCGCTCAATAGTGGCATGGCGGCGCTTGATGACCAGTTTGCCAGCAAAGTGATGATGGTAACCATCAATGGTGACCGGCCTCCCGTCTCGCCGGACGACCTTGTCAAAGCTCTTGGCATTGAGCACGACATCCAAATAAGTGACTTGCTCGTCGAAGTCTGTCTGCCACCGGTTGATTTCTTCGTCAGGTTCCGAACAAATTTCGACTGCAGTCATGTGTTTGAATCTTCCCGGCGTTTGTTCTGCGATGGCGCGCTGGTGAGCTTTGATCGGTGGCACCCAGGATGGGGCTCGGTGCCCTCTAAGCTTGAGTTTTTAACAAATCTTACCTTCCACGGCATGCCTCGACGTGCTTGGAATAGCGAGTCCATGAATGAGCTTATCAACGACCTTGGAGGTGAGCTCGTAAGTATGTTTGTTCCTCCAGATAGCTGGGCTCTGACGGTTATGGCATGGATGAAGAAGCCGTCCACCATACCGAAGGTGACTGGTGTTGAGATACCGGTGCAGGAACCGGGGTTGTACTATTCGTCGCCACCAAGGCCGCCGCGGACCACGTTAGGGATGTACCTGTATCGAGTGTCCGTGCATGTTGAAGAAGTGGTCAATCCATCAATCGAAGTCCTGCCGCCGCCGCTGGTGCCAGGGTCCGTCGACAACGTCCATTACAGGAGTCAACGTCAGACTTTCCCCGTGTTGCTCGGAATGATGGATGGCACAGGGCCTACTCCATCGCGCGGCGGAGGCCACTGCTTCTTTGGGAGAAGAGGCAGGGTTGGCTGCCTGGATGTGCTCTTATTTGAGGTAACAATGGAATCTTGTCAGATACTCCCTCCATCCCAAAATTCTTGTCTTAGATTTGTCTACATACGGATGTATCTATTCACATTTTAGTGTTAGATACATCCGTATCTAGATAAATCTAAGACAAGAATTTTGGGATGGAGGAGTACTATTAAATCCGAGTTATGGGTGTGAAGCACTGATGTGCCAGTACATTTGATTGTGACCTGTTCTAATTTTGTACCTGAACTTTTTTTAGAAAGGGTTGTACGTCAACTTAATGTGCTAGCAGAACTTATTGTGTTGTATGTCTGTTTTCTTTGCACAACATTCAAGATATTTCCCTGTCATTGATAAAAAGATGAACCGTTATGTACGAGTTCGTTGGTTTCAACATAGCCCTACCCGTGGTGATCCACTGCTTCCATCCTGATTGTGCCGCCTGCGTGAAATTTTTGTATGCAAGTTAAGTGTGCTATGATGTTCTATATGATTATGTCAACTATATAAGTTTTTACTGAGCATCAGCAATGCATATGGCTGAAAGATGTATTTACGAGCATCGACTGATGGGTATCTCTCTCTCTCTCTCTCTCTCTCACACACACACACACAAGTGGGACCGTTGAATTATTTCTTTGCTCGTGACAACTTTTAATTAGGTTCCACTGTAATCTAACTTTTTCCTTAAGTTATTAATTGAGCTCAGTGACTTCAAAAAGTTGTACAGAAGCCTTGTTTGGGCCTTTCTGGCGTCACTAAATGTGGGCTGAGTAGCCATGTTAGGTTATCTTGTACTACATACCTTTTTTCAACATCGGCAATGCAATCGGGCCGACAAATTTGTACACAATATCCGGGTCAACTTGTTATTCTCCGCCCCGCTGGGCTGCAAACTTTCCTAGGAGGTATGCGTTAGGCTTAACAAGAAAATGGACTTTAATAAATGGGATGTAATTATAATAACTGGGCAGTAACTATAAAAATATGCACCAAACGCGTAATTAGTTTAAAAAATATATTATTTTTGGAATTTGAAAATTTTAGTTTCATTACTTGTTGCGCGCGCAATATTTCGTTGGATTTTAACGTAATACAACTTTTTTTTGAAATTATATTTAATCTGACTAGAAATTTTGGATAAAAATATTTGGGATCCCATAAAAATGTGGGATTTTTTTGAATTCTGTTTTGAGCGGTTGGTTGAAATTATTAATCGTTGTCCTAGCTAGAAGATGGCCTGTACTTTTAACAAACTGTAAATGGGCTGCAGTAAATTCCATTATAATTAAAAAATGGGCTGCATATTCTTACAAATCGCAAATGGGCTATATGTTATCTGCCACACACTTGTGGGCCTTCTAAGTTGACGCGTCCCCTACAAAAACTAAGTTGACGCGTATGCAAGGCTTTGTCAACAACACACGGTTCTGGCAGCTGTGGCCGTTGGATGTCCATCCAACGGATGTCGTGCTTCTTCTTTAATCTCCGATATTCTTGCTTCAGCCGCCAAAAAATGATTCCTCCCCCTGACATTTGGGGTGCACCGTTTCGAAGGCTGACCTGTGGGCCTACGAAGTTGACGCGTACCAAGGGCTTTGTCAACTTAGTCAATATAAATGATTCTAGCTGCAGTGACCGTACGATGTTCATCCAACGGCCATAGTGCTTCTTCAACCTCTGGTCTTCTTGCTCCAGCCGCCCAAAGCAGCGCCGGTCGTGCCGCGTGCTCCTGCCTCCCATGGTCGGCTGTGATTCCGCGGAGGCCTCACCACCCCTACTACTCCCACCGCTGGCCAGGCCATCCCTCTACTCACCCACACTCCCTGTTATTCCGTGGCGACGGCAGCCTCACACCGCAGCCGAACCAGTGAACCCTCGTACTCCTCTCCACGCGGGCTTCCACTGCCGCGTCTTCCCCGGCTCTGCGTCGTCCCCTTCCTAGGCCTCGCCGTCGTCCACCGCCCTGGTGCTCTCGGCGCGACGTGGTCAACGTGGTCAAGGAACGGCCTCCATCGGACGTGGACTGTACGTGGAGAGGCTGACAGCTAGGTCCACGACGGCAGCAAGGAAGTGCCTCCTCATTATGCGGAAAATAATGATTCCTCCACCTGACAGCAGGGACCCACCGGACGGGCCATCGTATTTTGCAAAAAAAACGTTTCCCCCTGACTACTGGGACCCACCAGACGGGCCACCGTATTGCACAAAAAAACGTTCCCCCCGCTGTCAGCTCGGAGCCACCGGAAGTGCCTCCTTATTATGCACAAAAAAATGAATACTCCCCCTGCTGGTTGGGACCCACCTTGGTGGGAGGCTGACTTGTGGGCCTACTAAGTTGACGGGGACAGAGTGCTTTGTCAACTTAGTCAATATGAACGATTCTAGCTCCAAAGGATCAGACGATGTCCATCCAACGGCCGTAGCGCTTCTTCAACCTCTGGTCTTGTTGCTCCAGCCGCCCAAAGGAGCGCCGGTCGTGCCGCATGTTTCTGCCTCCCGTGGCCGGCTGTGCTGCCGCGGAGGCCTCACCGCCCCCTACTTCTCCCACCGCTGGCCAGGCCTTGCAGTGACGGCAGCCTCACACCGCAGCCGAACCAGTGAACCCTCGTACTCCTCTCCGCGCGGGCTTCCACTGCCGCGTCTTCCCCGGCTCCGCGTTGTCCCCTTCCTAGGCCTCGTCGTTGTCCATCGCCCTGGTGCTCTCGGCGCGGCGTGGTCAACGTGGTCAAGGAACGGCTTCCATCGGACATTGACTATTCGTGGAGAGGCTGACAGCTGGGTCCACGGCCGCAACAAGGAAGTGCCTCCTTATTATGCGCACAATAATTATTCCTCCACCTGACAACAGGGACCCACCGGACGGGCCACCGTATTTCATGAAAAAAAACGTTTCCCCCTGACTGCACCAGCTACATCTTCGCACGCAAGGAAGTGCGTCCGGGCAAAAAAAACGGTTCGCCCCCCTGACTGCTGGGACCCACCAGCTACATCTTCGCAGGCAAGGAAGTGCTTGACAGTCGGGACCCACTTGGTCGAAGCGTACGTAGCGTTGTCATTCTGGTCACGAACGTGTACGTACATACTGGTCGATGTAGAGGCGCACGTGTCGTAGTAGAGGCGCGCACGTAGCATGTACATGTACGTACAGCGGCTAGTATGCAAGAAAGAAAATACGGCCACGTACGTAAATACGGGCAGGGTCTCAAACGCCTACTCGCACATACGTATGGCCAGGGTTCGTGTACATGGCTGGGTCGGAACGGAGAAAGAACATCGTCGTCGTGTTCATGGGGAGCCAACCGGCTGGGTCAGAACGAAATGCGTCGTCGTGTTCATCGGGAGGGCTTGGACGGAACAACCGATGGAAACGAGGCCTGGCGTACCGCAGAATGGAGGAAACGACCTTGTGTTCGACCGGCCATGTTCGAAACGGGATCCTGTTCATCGGGAGGGGTCTGGCATACCGCAAAATGGAGGAAACGGACCTCCTACGGTCAAAACGGGGGTCCTGTTGATCAGGAGGGGTGTGGCGTACCGCAAAACGGAGGAAATGGACTTGTGTTGGAGTGCTACGGTCGAAATGGGGGTCCTGTTCATCAGGAGGGGTCTGGCGTACCGCAAAACGGGACTCCACGGGATACTGTTCATCTCCACTATCGACCCTCCGGCTGCCTGCAGACTCTGTTCATCCACCCTCGACCTCCTCCAGCCTCCACCTGCGACTGTTCATCCACGGGCTACTGTTCATCCAGCCTCCACCGCGCGCTACTCCACCGACTACTGTTCAACTAGCCCTCTCCACGGGCTCCTGTTCAACCACCCCTCCACGGGCTACTGTTCATCCTGCCATCCACCATCTACTGTTCATCCTGCCCTCCACAGGGTGGTCCTGTTCATCCTGCCCTCCACGGGATCCTGTTCATCCAGCCCCAACCGGCTCGAACGATCGGGGTCCTGTTCATCCGGGAACTGTTCATCCAAACCCCCCAACAACGCTCACTGTTCATCCAGAGGCAGCATCGATCGGCTTTAGTTAGCAGCAGAGCGGCGAATCGCCGATCAGGTTCGATTAACAGCCATCGATCGATCGCTCGGGTTCGAGAACGTAGCCTGCGGTCTGCAATCGCCGGGTTTAGTTAGAGCCCAACGCCGCACACACACGCAGACGTCACGAGAGAAACGCACGCCTCGCCCCCGACCACCCACCGTAACCGGGACTCCCGATATTTTCCGCCCTCGCTTCTACCACGGTTTTTTCCATCATGGACGACCGAAGAATGTCATGTAGCTGCGTCTCCGGCCCGCCCAGACGAAAAGCCCATTCTTGTCATGATTTTTTGTCATAGAAGTAGGACCCCACCACATCTATGATGATACCGGGTTTTGTCACAATTATCGTCATAGAAGTGTCATAAGTATGACAGAAAAGATTTTTGTTCGGCCCAAAATGTCACGGATGTGTCTTTTTTTTTGTAGTGCAATGACACTATCATCAGGAAGATTAACTCCCAGTTGAGTCAAGTGGTTGTGGTACCCAGACATTCTGAGTATATGTTCACTGACAGAACTATTCTCCTTCATCTTGCAGCTATAGAACTAATTGGAGACTTCATATCTCTCAATCCGGGCATTTGCTTGAAATATTAACTTCAACTCCTGGAAAATCTCATATGCACCATGATGTTCAAAACATCGTTGAAGTCTCGGTTCTAAGCCGTAAAGCATGGCACACTGAACTATCGAGTGGTCATCAGCTTTGCTCTGCTAGACGTTCATAACGTCCCGAATTGCTCCTACAGCGGGTCTTGCACCTAGCGGTGCTTCCAGGACGTAATTCTTCTATGCAACAATGAGGATAATCCTCAAGTTACGGACCCAGTCTGTGTAGTTGCTACCATCATCTTTCAACTTAGCTTTCTCTAGGAACACATTAAATTCAAGGGAATGGTAGCACGGGCCATTGATCTACAACAAGATAGACATGCAAAATACTATCAGGTACTAAGTTCATGATAATTAAAGTTCAATTAATCATATTACTTAAGAACTCCCACTTAGATAGACATCCCTCTAGTCATCTAAATGATCACGTGATCCATATCAACTAAACCATGTCCGATCATCACGTGAGATGGATTAGCTTTCAATGGTGAACATCACTATGTTGATCATATCTACTGTATGATTCACGCTCGACCTTTCGGTCTCAGTGTTTCGAGGCCATATCTGCATGTGCTATGTTTGTCAAGTTTAACCCGAGTATTCTGCGTGTGCAAAACTGGCTACACCCGTTGTATGTGAACATAGAGCTTATCACACCCTATCATCACGTGGTGTCTCGGTAGGACGAACTGTAGCAACGGTGCATACTCAGGGAGAACACTTGTACCTTGAAATTTAGTGAGAGATCATCTTATAATGGTACCGTCGTACTAAGCAAAATAAGATGCATAAAGGATAAACATCACATGCAATCAAAATAAGTGATATGATATGGCCATCATCATCTTGTGCCTTTGATCGCCATCTCCAAAGCACCATCATGATCACCATCGTCCCTGGCTTGACACCTTGATCTCCATCGTAGCATCGTTGTCATCTCGCCAACTATTGCTTCTACGACTATTGCTACCGCTTAGTGATAAAGTAAAGCAATTACATGGCGATTGCATTTCATACAATAAAGCGACAACCATAAGGCTCCTTCCAGTTGCCGATAACTTTTACAAAACATGATCATCTCATACAACAATTTATATATCATCACGTTTTGAACATATCACATCACAGCAAGCCCTGCAAAAACAAGTTAGACGTCCTCTACTTTGTTGTTGCAAATTTTACGTGGCATCTACGGGCTTGTAGTAAGAACCGTTCTTACCTACGCATCAAAACCACAACGATTTTTTGTCAAGTGTGTTGTTTTAACCTTCAACAAGGACCGAGTGTAGTCAAACTCGATTCAACTAAAGTTGGAGAAACAGACACCCACTAGCCACCTGTGTGCGAAGCACGTTGGTAGAACCAGCCTCATGAACGCGGTCATGTAATGTCGGTCTGGGCCGCTTCATCCAACAATACCGTTGAATCAAAGTAAACGTTGCTGGTAGGCAGTATGACTATTATCGCCCACAACTCATTGTGTTATACTCGTGCATATAACATCTACGTATAGACCTAGCTCGGATGCCACTGTTGGGGAACGTAGTATTTCAAAAAATTTCCTACGATCACTCAAGATCTGTCTAGGAGATGCATAGCAACGAGCGGGGAGAGTGTGTCCACGCACCCTCATAGACCGAAAGCGGAAGCGTTTAGTAACGCGGTTGATGTAGTCGAACGTCTTCGCGATCCAACTGATCCAAGTACCGAACGTACGACACCTCCGCGTTCAGCACACGTTTAGCTTGATGACGTCCCTCATGATCTTGATCCAGTTGAGGCCGAGGGAGAGTTCCATCAGCACGACAGCGTGGCGACGGTGATGATGAAGTTACCGGCGCAGTGCTTCGCCTAAGCACTACGACGATATGACCGAGGTGTGTAACTGTGGAGGGGGCACCGCACATGATTAAGAGAAACTTGTGTGTCCTTTGGGGTTCCCCCCTCCCACGTATATAAAGGAGGGGAGGAGGAGGAGGCCGGCCAAGGGGGGGCGTGCGCCATGGGGAGTCCAACTAGGATTCCCAATCCTAGTTGGAGTCCCCTTCCATCTAAGAGAGGGAGAAGGAGGGAAGGAGGAAGATGGGAAAAGGAAAGAGGGGGCGCCGCCCCCCTCCTTAGTCCAATTCGGACTGGCCATGGGGGGACTCTCTTGTGGTCTTCCTCTCCTTTCCACTAAGGCCCATGAAGGCCCATGAACTTCCCTGGGGGGTTCCGGTAACTACCGGTACTCCAAAACTTATCCGAAACGACCCGAACCATTCCGGTGTCCGAATGCAACCTTCCAATATATGAATCTTTATGTCTCGACCATTTTGAGACTCCTCGTCATGTCCGTGATTTCATCTGGGACTCCGAACAATCTTCGGTACATCAAATCACATAACTCATAATACAAATCGTCATCGAACGTTAAGCATGCGGACCCTACGTGTCGTGGTTTTGTCACGACAGATGTCCTCATGGAAGGACTTAGTCGTGGAGCCATCACTACGGGTTAGCTTGAAGGGGTTAAAGCAGACACAAGGACGCAAGAGAATTTATACTAGTTCGGCCCCTTCGATGAAGGTAAAAGCCTACGTCTAGTTGTGATGGAATTGATTGGGTTTCGGTGACTAGGGAGCAAACAAGCTTCGCCTAAGTCTCGAGTTGTTGTCTGTTGTCCTTGAACCGCCGCCGGGTCATCCCCTTATATACATGGGTGGCGCCCGTCGGTGTACAGAGTCCCGACGCCGGTTCATAGATGTATCCGGCTCGGTCTCTACCATTCCTAAGTTACAATACAAGTTACATACTGACACCGGTTTATTTACTACTGTGCCTTGAACTGCTATGGGCCTTGAGCCCTCACCGCCTACTTGGGCTTTAACATACTCATCTCATCGATGAAGTTAACCCGCCTGTCCCGTCCGGTTTACACCCAAAGAGTAATATCCCCAACATTAGGCCCCAGATTGATTTGAATAGGTTCATGTCAATCCTTAGCAAAAAACTTCGTCTTCAGCATCTTTGTGTAGTTTGGTGAACCGCCATGACGTCATCTTCCCTGGTCGTTGTAAACCAGCGTGACGTCACCTGTCATAAAAATCTATCCAGGATACCTTCTTTGTTTAATGGATCTGCGACAATCGAGGCGACAACTCTGTTTCCAAACTCGCGGCCCCTTGATTTTCGCGCCTGACACATGTCCCTTGCTTTATAAATAAGACCGAAGGGTCATTTCTTTTTCCCTTCGTGCCCTTCTGCTTCGTCTTCCTCGCGTCGCCCAGCTTCGGAGCTCCGCCGCCGCCGTCGACTTCTGCACCAACCTTGGCCGCTGCATCACCCTGAATATACCAGAGTATCGCGGCGATCTTCCGTTTCTTCCTCAGCTCTGGTAAGTCTTCTATCTTTTCACCATAGATCTGTTCTAGGGTTTCCATGTTCTTCAAAGATTCATCGCTTGCTTCTTGTTCATATGATAAATCTTATACAAGTCTGTAAATCTTTGTTCTGCGTAGCGGTAGTTTTTAGCCTCCGCCGTCACTTGCGCATCTCAAAGCCATAGATCTCCATGTATCCTTGCTCATTGATTTGGTATCGCTCCCTTTTGGACCTTGAATATTTATCTCTTTTCTGGACATGTTCCAGATCCAAAACTGTGATGTAATTTTGTGAAACCTGTTTTCGCACACCTATTCATCTGCAATCTTGTTTCTTCAGTGTTTCAGACTAGGCGGTTTAACTTTGTAGAAAAATTGACAACTCGGCATATATCATTAGTCCCCTTGTTGAACCGCCAGGATTCCCTAGCTAAGTATTGCCACTTTGCAGAACTCCGGTTTATAAGCAACTTCTTCAGGTTTAGCAATGAATGCATCAATGTATACCCTTCCAACATATTCTTGAACCGGTATTACTGCTTTGCAGATTGCACCATGGCCAAGCAAGTGTACGAGTGCAACTGGGTCCCTCCTCGGGTGACTGAGACTCAACTGGATAACCTAGTCAACACCGGCGCTTTAGGCAAAAAAGACGTCATTCACTGGAGGGTCCCTGGCCCGGAATGTCCTCCAGAACCCAAAGATGGAGAGGTTATTGTTTTTGCTGACCATCTAGCCCGGGGCTTCAGTCCACCCGTTCAAAATTTTATCGGGATGTCTTGGCCAACTTCCAATCAAGGTCCACAAGACATTGGTCCCAACTCCGTAACCAACATCTGTCACTTCCAAGTGCTTTGTGAGGTATTCTTTCAAGAGGAGCCCACAGCTTGAATTATTCAGGATTGCTTCCATCTAAACCGCCGCACCGAATTCTTCGACGGTCCCAACACTGAGTTAGGTGGTATGGCGATTCAAAAGAGGAAAGAGGTCACTTACCCTCACGCCAAACTGCACAACCATCCCAAAGAGTGGAATTCAACATGGTTTTACCGCAAAGATACCTCTCCTGATGGAGAAAATCCTTTGCCGGGTTATCGTCCGGAGCGGCTAAGCAACACACATCCCTTCCCTCAGAGATTGACTGCTAAGGAGAGAAGCAAATATGCTCCTCAATTATCCAAGCTCCGAGCCTTCATGGCTAACGGGTTGACAGGAGTTGACCTTGCTCGCTGCTGGATATCTTGGAGTATACTACCCTTGAGCCTGCGCTCCGGTTTGATGTGCAAATACACAGAAGATGTAAAAGACCCTCTAAGGCATATTGAAATCCAGCTAACAGACGATGAAGTTACTGAGGCTGTTAAGAGGATGTTAAATGAACCGGAAACTGCTTGCGCTCAGACCGGCCTGCCTCCCTTTTTTGCCATTAACAAACTGCCAGTCGTAAGACTCATATCTTATGCTTTCATGAAATCTAACTATGCTTAAGTACCCTTTGTTGACTTTAACATCTTTCAAACAAGGTGATGATCCATTTTGGAGCAAGAAGCCTTCACAAGAGAAACCGGAGAAAACAACCCGGCCCAAGACCAGAGTTGTAAAGAAACCAACCAATAGAAAGAGAACCACAGCATCCTCCAATCCACCAGCTGACGATGATGTGGGTAATCCGGACCTTGAGGTAGAGCTTGACTCACTTGGTTTATTTTTCACACGCCTTATTGATAATGATTATTGCCAGGATGACGCTGAAGTCAGTCACGCTGATGTTGTAGAGGTAATCACTCTTTCTTCCTATTCAAACCCTTTGCCTCCATTAAAAATCCGTCGGGCAAACCGGAAAGTTAAATTTTCTCATCCTCTTGCTTATTTGGACCCAAACTTTCTTACGAAGACACAATAGCATGAAGCTCGCCACACAACCCGGCAAGACAATGACGGTAGTTACCTCCGCTTTACCATCAACAGTCCGGTTCGAAAACGCCGCTCAGAGGTCTCTAAGCTGTTTCGTCAATGCTTATCCTAAAGCGGGTTGTTTTCACAACCTCTTAATCCATCCGACTCCGATTATCGTGGCACTTCTCATTCTTCTTAGGTGAGTCGTCAGCCACCCAGCTCCCACCACTCAAAATGGTGCTTGGGTGAGCCATATTCCTTATAATGTTGTTTGATATAGCACTTTCAATATTCACTGGACTGATCCATCTTTTTCCTTTCAGGGCCAAGCCTAGGCCAAGCAAGAAAGCTCGTGCGGATAAAGCGGCGTAAGAAAACGACGCTCCTGAACCGGACAAAATACCAGATCCCGAAGAACACATCCATGACGATATGCTGAACGACCCAACATTGCAAGATCATGATGTTACTGCTGAAGAGGAACATGTTGATGCCACATGCCCTTTTAATCAGCCCACGAGTCCTGTTCAGACTGACAAAACAGCAAGCCCATCAAAGCATACTGATAAACCGGCGACCCCAGTGCGGACCGGTGAAGCCAAAGATGATGATATTGTTATTACTGGCTTTGGTCATTCCAAGCCAGGCAATCCTGTCGCTTTGTCTAAGCACACTGCCAAAGATGAATTTGCTGCATTTGGTAAAGGCAAATGGAATGCCGATTTGGCCACCTATGCCGCTCTGAACCCCCAAGATCTTCATTCTGGCTATCTGAATCGGCTATATACCAGTCGTGATTATGAAGACGGTCTGGTCAACATGATGAAGGACAAATATGAGGTAAATTCCATATGATTGTCTGCTTGTATATTTCAATCTGTCAAGTCCAATAGCCCCCAAGTGACGGTTTTAAGATATCATGTTAAACCGGGACTTTCCAACGTGAACCTTAACGCAATCTGCATTTTGGGAAAGTAGCCCCCAAGGGCAGTTCAACTTAATGTAGTTAAACCGGACTTTATACAATAAGAATTCCGAAGTATCACTCAATGACAGAGCAAATAGGCATTAGCCCCCAAGTGCCAAGTTGAATACTTATATTGAGCTTGGGACTTTATATAGAAATTGTAGGATGAAAAGCAAATATGCATTAGCCCCCAAGTACCAAGGGCATAACTTTGTTATGTGGTTGGTACTTCAACTCTACCGTAATCTTTATCAAATGACTATCTGTATGCAGGCTGATCTGAGCAAAAAAGAAAGTCAAATCGCCGATCTGCAAGAAAATCTGAAGTCCCAACAAGCTGAAACCTCCAATGCGAATTAACCAGCGCTTTAAGCGTCATGGAAAAGCTTAAAGAAGGTTTCAACAAGGAGCGGGCGGATTGGGCCACTGAAAAAGCCGCTTTAACTCAACGGGCAGAGAAAGCTGAGGCTGCACTCAAACCGGTGGTGGATGAATTGACCAGTGTAAAATGGCAAGTGCATGCCATGACCGCTGCTGTCTTTGGTAAGCCTTCTTTATTTCTAAAGTAATGAGGTCTTCTCATGTAACTGCCGGTTCTTGACCTTTGAATGATACAGGGACCCGTATTGGTCACTTGGGATCAGATGTGTGGAAGAAGTTGAAAGCGGCCTATCATTGATAGAACAACTGTATACTGGTGCGCAACGGATCATCTGCACTGCTTCTCACAACAACCGGGCGCCGACCTTGATCCATGACACTATTAAAAGGTTGTGCATGCTTCCTGCCTGGGTTGAAGAGTTAAAGAAATCTGCTGCTAGAACCGGTGCTAAAAACGCCTTAATCCGGGCAAAAGCATGGGTGCCGGATTTTGATCCCGTTGAAGCGCCCGAGGCTTCCCAAGCTTGAAGGAAGACGGGACAAAATTCAGCGAAGAGGATCTCCGAGCTATAAACTGGGAAGTGCGCACTTTGGCTTGTCAATTGGTTGAAGAGGCAAATCTGTCTCACTATCAAGCCCAATATGATGGCGAAAACAAACGAGTGGCTGCACCAATTCCTTAAGCGGAGAACCTTATACCTCAAATCCGTAAGCATAATTACGCTCCTGACATTGAACCGTTGTTGCTGATCAATGATGAAGCTGTATTTCAAGCATTAATGGGAATCGACTGGACAACTGTTGATTTCCAGCCGCTGGGTAGGGAAGCAGAAGTTGAAGCGGCGCAGGATGACCCGCAACCATTAGGCCAAGCTGGCGACCAAGCATGAATCAGAAGTCGGTTTACATTACTGCTCCTTTATGTTATGCAGAAAAACAATTATCTTATCTGGCCACCGTGTTGCCTTGTAATAGACTAGCTGCCACACTTGGTGTTGATATGCCTTCGTGCATACTTATTGCAACTTATGCTTCCGTTGAATCATCCATCTTAAATTGTTGTCTGCAGCCAAAAAGCTTAAAACGCCGCTGTGGTTGTATCACCAGGAGGGTCATAATATCTATGTATATGAAATCAAAGATAATATCTTAGATCTAAACATATGATCAAATATGGGAATATATGATACCTGCCATCGTAGGGCATGAAGTTGGTTGTGCCAATCTTGAAACGGAGTTTTAAGAAACCCACTCTGCTGGAGGAGAAAACAGCTCCTGTGAATATAAGGTTGGTTTACCAGGTAAACCGTTCCGGGTTACAATGAACACCGGTGTTACTCCATAATAGGATGTTATAAAAAAAAATCAAACCGAGCAAAGAGTCTCCGGATTAAGAGTGGAACGTGTTCCGTCAACTGACAGTCGAACCGGTTTAATAATTGTCGGTTTAAAAACACGACAAGACAAATATGCAACAAGAGAAACGAATTTCAAGCAAAGACAAAGATAGAATTATTTGCAAGAAGAGGCTGTTGAGCCGATCAAGTGGCATTACCATGGTCGGACACGACCAAGCCCCCGATAGGCGTAGCTATGGTTCAAGTCAGCCAGGTCCCCAAATGATGCAGTGGCATTACACCGATCAAGAGGTAGCGATGGTTCGGGTTCGACCAAAGCCCCCAAGTGATTCTGTGGCCTTAGGCCGATCAAGAGGCGTGACTGGTTCAGACGTGACCAAGTCCCCAAGTGATTCTATGGCTTTCGCCTATCAAAAGGTGTTGCATTGGTTCGGACACGACCAAGCCCCCAAGTGATATGATATAAAGCTTGTTGAAAAAGCTAACTCAAGGGGTAAACCGGAGGCCGCTTTAAGATAAAAACTCTGTGTAACCACACATGATGTAAAAACAACAGAGACCCCGCTTTAGCTGAGGCTCCGGTTTATTGTATTGATCATAATATATACATTGTCATAATATGTACATAAGTAGAGCCTATGGCTCAAGTATAGTAGGGACGAAGATGAGCTATGTTCCACGGCCTGTTGGTCTCCTCCTCTGATGTACGTGAGTCTTTATGCTCTCGAATATCGATCAGATAGTATGACCCATTGTGCAGATTCTTGCTGACCACGAAAGGTCCCTCCCAAGGTGGGGATAGCTTGTGCATATCAGCCTAGTCTTGGATGAGCCGGAAAACCAAATCTCCTTCTTGAAAGGTTCTGGTTCTAACCCGGCGACTGTGATAGCAACGAAGATCCTGCTGGTAAATCACCGAATGGGCAGCTACGATGTCACGCTCCTCGTCCAACAGGTCCAAAGCGTCTTGCCGTGCTACCTCATTGCCCGCTTCAACATAAGCCGCTACACGAGGTGAATCATGACGGATATCACTGGGGAGAACCGCCTCCGCTCCGTAGACCATAAAGAACGGTGTGTATCCTGTGGATCTGTTGGGCGTAGTATTGATGCTCCACAATAAAGATGGTAACTCCTCTACCCAACAACCCGGCGTCCGCTGCAAAGGTACCATAACCCGGGTTTGATGCCTCGTAAGATCTCTTGGTTAGCCCTCTCTGCTTGGCCATTGGACTGTGTGTGAGCCACTGATGAAACGTCAAGCCGGATGTGCTCACATTCACAGAACTCCTTCATAGCACCCTTGGACAGATTGGTACCATTATCGAATGATCTTTGTGTGGAAAGCCAAACCGGAAAATCAACTTTTTGATGAATTGAACCGCCGTGGCTGCATCACACTTGCTGACGGGCTCCGCCTCCACCCACTTTGTAAACTTGTCAACCGCCACCAAAAGGTGGGTCTTCTTGTCCTTGGACCTTTTGAAAGGCCCAACCATATCTAGCCCCCAAGTCACAAACGGCCAGGTAATTGGAATCATCCTCAATTCTTGAGCCGGCACATGAGCGCCTTGAGAACTTCGACAGCCATCACATTGCTTAACCAGGTCCTCCGTGATCGGATGAGCAGTCAACCAATAGAAGCCGTGATTTAAACGCCTTAGCCACCAAAGACTTTGAATCAAGGCAGTGACCACAATCCCCTTCGTGGATTTCACGCAAGATTTCACAGCCTTCCTCAGGAGACACACAACATTGAAATGCCCCTGACACACTGCAATGATGCAACTCGCCATTGACAATAGTCATGGACTTGGATCGCCGGACTATCTGTCTGGCTAGAGTCTCATCCTCTGGTAACTCGCCCCTGTTCATGTACGCAAGATAAGGAATCGTCCAATCCGGAATGACATGCAGATCCGCCACCAACTGAGCCCCCGGATCAGGAATAGCCAAATCCTGTTCACCAGGGAGCTTGACAGACGGGTTTGCAGAACATCCAAGAAGACATTAGGCGGGACCGGTTTACGTTGAGAGCCCAGCCGGCTTAAAGCGTCCGCCGCTTCGTTCTTCCGTCTGTCCACGTGATCCACGATACCCTTTGAAGTGACTCTGCAACAATATCCACCTCACGACGATATGCTGCCATGAGCGGATCCTTGGAATCCCAAGTACCAGATACTTGTTGAGCCACCAGGTCCGAGTAAATCAAGCACTTAACTCGCTGAGATTCATCTCCTTAGCCATCCGGAGACCATGGAGTAAAGCCAGTACTCATCCGCATTGTTAGTACAAGGGAACATTAAATGGAGAACGTAATGTAACTTATCACCACGTGGGGAAGTTAACACGACTCCAGCCGAGCCTCCAATTGCTCGGACCCATCAAAATGAATAGTCCAATAGGTGTGATCCGCTTTTCTTCAGCGCTTGTAGTTCCGGCCCAATCATTGATGAAATCTACAAGTGCTTGAGACTTGACCGCCGTCCGAGGCACGCATTTGATCCGTGTGGCCCAAGCTCTATAGCCCACTTGGCAATCCGGCCAGTTGCCTCCCTGTTCTGAATTATATCTCCCAAAGGAGCAGAGCTAACCACTGTGATGGGATGTCCCTAGAAGTACCGCTTAAGCTTCCGGCTTGCCATGAAAACTCCATACACCAGCTTCTGCCAATGCGGGTACCTTTGCTTGGACTCAATAAGCACCTCGTTGATATAGTAAACCGGACGCTGAACCGGATATTCCTTGCCCGCCTCTTTGCGCTCCACCACAATAGCTACGCTTAATCGCACGAGCATTAGCTGCCACATATAGTAGCAATGGTTCCTTGTCAATCGGAGCGGCAAGCACAGCGGATTATTAGCTGCCGCTTCAAATCCTCAAACGCTTTATCGCAGCCGAGCTTCGCATTTAATTGATCTGCTTTTCTTCAAAGATTCCGACATGAGGGATCTCCTTCTCACCGAGGCGGCTGATAAACTGGCTCAACGCGGCAATCTGGCCCGCCAAGCGTTGAACATCATTGATACACTTCGATTTAGCCAGGGAGGTGATAGCCGTGATCTTCTCCGGATTAGCCTCAATTCCCCTGTTGGATACCAAAAAACCCAATAACTTGCCTGCCGGTACACCAAAAACACACTTGGCCGGGTTAAGCATTATCTTGTATGTCTGCAGGTTATCAAAGGTTTCCTTCAAATCGTCAACCAGAGTCTCCTTCTCCCTTGACTTAACCACAATATCATCCACATAGGCATGTACATTACGGCCGATTTGCTTATGAAGGCAACTCTGTACACACCGCTGATAAGTTGCCTAGGCACTATTGAGCCAAAAGGGCATGGATACATAGCAAAAGGCTCCAAAGGGAGTTATAAACGCGTCTTCTCCTGGTCCTTAACTGCCATCTTGATCTGATGATAACCAGAATATGCATCCGTAAAACTCAACGCTCACAACCCGCAGAGAGCATCAAGAATCCGATCGATGCGGGGAGGGCAAAGGATCTGCTGGACAAGCCTTGTTAAGGTCTGTGTAATCCACATACATGCGCCAGTGCTTTTTTCTTAAGGACCAAAGACCGGATTAGCCACCATTCAGGATGGAAAACTTCAACAATAAAGCCAGCCGCTAAGAGCCCGGCTACCTCCTCTCCAATAGCTTTATGCGCTTTTCTTCGTTAAACCGGCGGAGAAATTGCTTCACCGGTTTGTACTTAGGATCAACATTGAGAGTGTGCTCAGCGAGTTCCCTCGGTACACCTGGCATGTCAGAAGGCTTCCATGCAAAAATGTCCCGATTCTCACGGATGAACTCGATGAGCGCGCTTTCCTATTTCGGATCCAAGTTGGTAATGATACTGAACTGCTTGGACGAATCGCCAGGTACAAAGTCAACAAGCTTAGGCTCTGCTGCCGATTTGAACTTTAGGGCCGGATCATGCTCTGTAGTTGGCTTCTTCAACGGAGTCATGTCCGCCGGATCAACATTATCCTTGTAGTATTTCAACTCTTCAGTGGCACAAACCGACTCTGCATAGGCCGCATCACCTTCTTCACACTCCAAAGCAATCTTGCGACTTCCATGAATAGTTATTGTCCCCTTGTGACCCGGCATCTTGAGCTGTAAATAAATATAACCGGGCCATGCCATAAATTTGGCATAAGCCGGCCGCCCAAATAGGGCGTGATATGGGCTCCGGAGCTTCACCACCTCAAAAGTCAATGTCTCTGACCTGGAATCATGATCATCTCCAAAGGCCACTTCCAGAGCTATCTTACGAACAGGATATGCTGAATTACAAGGTACCACACCATGGAATACCGTATTGGACGATTTAAGATTCTTATCTGTTAGCCCCATACGGCGAAAGGTCTCATAGTATAGGATATTAATACTGCTCCCTTCATCCATGAGCACCTTGGTGAATTTATAACCTCCCACCTGAGGTGCCACCACCAACGCTAGCTGACCCGGATTGTCAACCCAGGGAGGGTGATCCTCTCTGCTCCATATGATTGGCTGTTTAGACCAGCATAAATAACGAGGCACAACCGGTTCAACAGAATTTACCGCTCGCTTGTGAAGCTTCCGGTCTCGCTTATCCAAGCTAGTGGTGAATACATGATACTGCCCGCTATTCAACTGCTTTGGATTGCTCTGATAACCTGACTGCTGTTGCTGCTGGTTGTAACCACCCTGGCTATTCTGATTATTTTGATTGTTATGTCCACTGTCGGTGTCAAAACCGGCGGATCTCGGGTAGGGGGTCCCGAACTGTGCGTCTAGGCGGATGGTAACAGGAGACAAGGGACACGATGTTTTTACCCAGGTTCGGGCCCTCTCGATGGAGGTAAAACCCTACTCCTGCTTGATTAATATTGATGATATGGGTAGCACAAGAGTAGATGTACCACGAGATCACATATGCTAAACCCTAGAAGCTAGCCTATGGTATGATTGTTTTTCACGCTACGGACTAAAACCCTCCGGTTTATATAGGCACCGAAGAGGGTTAGGGTTACACAGAGTCGGTTACAATGGTAGGAGATCTACATATCCGTATCGCCAAGCTTGCCTTCCACGCCAAGGAAAGTCCCATCCGGACACGGGACGACGTCTTCAATCTTGTATCTTCAAAGTCCAGGAGTCCGGCTATCCGGACACCCCCTAATCCAGGACTCCCTCCGTAGCCCCCGAACCAGGCTTCAATGACGACGAGTCCGGCGCGTAGATTGTCTTCGGCATTGCGAGGCGGGTTCTTCTCCAAATCCTGTGTACCTGTTGAACAGTGTCCGGCTTCTCGTAAATATCGTGCTCCTTGGCTTCCACGCCCAATAATGGCCATCTTCCACGTGTTTGAATGAATGCGAAAAGCCAGGGTATTTTTTACATTTACCCCCCTAGCTGCGCAAATGAGCTGCCTATATAAGAGACGAGGATCTAGATCCGAATCACACCACCTTCCCTTCGCGAGCTTTCATCGGAGCACATCTGACAGAAACCCATTCCATCATGGACAATCGACGTGGCTCCTCCTCTCACCCTCCTAGTACTCAGCCTGGAGATTGGGAGAGATGCTCCGTCCCGCACAACGAGTTAGTGATGCTCCAAACCAAGGGGTTTCTTCCCCCAGCCTTCATGGTTCCGGTTCAAACCGGACTCGCCACCTATAAGGGCGAAAAACAAGCGGAGAGCGTCCCCAGTCCCTCCCGAGGAGAGCGGGTATGCCTTGTCCCTTATTTGATAAGAGGGCTCGGATTTCCAATTCATCCGTTTCTCCGAGGGCTCCTGGAGTTCTATGGCCTCCAGTTGCACAACCTTACGCCTGCCTCCATTCTGCATATTGCGGGCTTCGTGGCCCTTTGCGAGCTGTTTTTGGGCATCGAGGCTCATTTCACGCTGTGGAAGAGGTTGTTCTACCTCGTACCCCATTCTCAGGAGGGGTCGATATATCAAGTGGGCGGAGCCAGACTATGCGCATCACCGGGACCAGATATCTATCCGGAACCCCGAAGAAGGCGTCCGAAGACTGGCCTTCGGAATGGTTTTATATAGAAGATGTCCCCCTGCCGGACCCTGTTCGGATCGGCCTCCCGGAGTTCAGTAATGCTCCTTTGAAGAAACGCCTAAGCTGGTGTCCACGGAGCCCTCAGATGGAGAATGACAGGGACGTCCTTTACCTGATGAGCCGAATAAGGTTGTTGGCTCATTCTGGACTGACCATGATCGGGGTCATGGCCACATGCATTATGCGGGGAGTGCAGCCGCTCCAGTATAGGGGCCACCCCATGTAGGATTTCAACAGGGAGGATGATGCCACCCGCCATGACCGTAAGGGGCCGGGATCGGTCGCCGATCTGATGAAGATCTTGTCCGCATTGTACAAGGGAGAAGAGGAAGAATTTCTTCGCGTCAATCCTCCGGACGGGTTTTCTATGAACAATCCTCCAAGCTGGGTAAGCGGACATTTCTTTTTGTCCATCTGATCCATATTCCCGTAGCCAAGTATCTCATTTTGTGATTTCGACGCAGGAACTGCGCCAGGCCATATAGGATATAAACAGCCTGCCTCCACAACCCGAAGATCCGGAACGGTTCCTCGATCCGGCCTCCCAAGAGGATCCGTACATATCGGTGGAGCTGATTGATGGGGTATTTCACCAGCTGAGCATTGATAATGCCACGGTTGCCATTCTGACCCGATTACCCGGAATACTTCCACCTCGCAGTAATGGCGAGACCGAAGCCCCAATACTTTGAGCATGATTCATCCTTGCTTATTTTTATCACTGTACACCAACAAGAGTTTTTTGGGGGAGCCCTTGAGGCGGAAGGCCGAGCCACGGCGGCTAGCCAACAAGGCAGCACGGCCAATGGGCTAAAAAGAAGTGCGGTCCGGACTGAAGCGCCGGCGCAATGGTATGGCATGTCGCCTTAATCCCAGGTTTTATTCCGGAAGGCATACTAACGCTCGTGCTCTCTTCAGGAAAAAGAGCGCCACGGACTATATCCGGAGAGGTTGTTAATCGAAGCCTCGCCCGGCCAGGCTTTAAAGCCAGGCCCAGAAGCGGAGGCGAACACTAGGCGTGCGTCAGATGCTCCTCCGACAGAGGATTCCGATAGATTGTCCGCCACCAACTCCGAGGTGGAAAGTGCCATGAATCACAGGCGCCGCCGGACAATTCTTCGTGACACATGTTTCTCCCAAGAGGCGTTGAACGCCTTCAATTCGGGAGATGCGCACCTCCATGCTGCTCAAAATGGTCTTGCCAGAGCCACGGAGCAGTATGTGAAAGACATACGAGTGAGGAAATTTGACGGTTATATATGCCAGTAGCCCCAGAGACTTGAAATAGTTAGAATAACTGACTTAAGGATCATTTATTGTGCAGGATCTTACAGAAAAGAATACCCAACTGTCCCAGGAGCTTGAAGAGTGCAAAGCCCAACTTGAGGCTGCACAAGCCGCGACGGGGGAAGCCAAAGAGACCCCCTCTGGTAATATACGCTTTTAGAAGATAAGTATGTTATGAAGTGTGGCGTGTGTATAGATCTGACAATGACATTGCAGATGGCGCCGGGGTAGATCCAGACAAGCAGCAGCTCTTGCGCCAGTTAAAGGCCAGCGAGAACGTGCTTACGAGGGTGAGGCAGGAGAAAAATAATCTCCAAGATGCCAACACCCAGCTGGGTGAGGAGCTAAAAGATGTTCGTGCCCAGCTGTCTAACTCCGTTAAGGAGAATCGGGTAAGCCGACACGGCATTTTTAGTAAGTGCTTAAACGAACTTTGAAAAAAGAGTTCGGCGAGGAAGTCGACTAACAGAGTTATGTCTGTAGGTATGCTCGCAGGCCGTTCTGCAGAGGAAATGCCCGGTTTTACGGGTGACCTTCTTCCTGAGCTCTTACAACTGCACGAACGAGTTTGGCAGGTGATGAAAGGCGTCACCCAGGCCTTGTGGCCATCTGTCTCCCCTGCTCAAGGCCTTGGGGAGCTTGTAGAGAGGCTCACTGAGCGGCGGGAGCTTCCGATTATGGAAGATATCAGTTTTGCCGTCAAGGCGCCAGGGAGGCACAGGCCATGGTGAAGACGCGGTACACGGTTGTCGACGCAAACCACATGGCCGAGGTCGGACCTGTGGGGCCGATGGGAAGGAGATCCTGTGAGCTTAGTGTACGGCCATGTAGAATTGGCCAAAGTATTCCCAAAGCAGGATCAGAAACTAGACAGCTGTTAGATGGCATTGAAGAGGAATACAATTAGTCAAATTGACTATGTAATTTAAGGTGACATGTAAAATGCCTTCTAGCCGGATTGTAGATCGCTTTGTCATAAGCGGACCTTTTCGCTTCAACCTCGGGACCCTATAGTCCGGAGTGTGTCCGAATACCCTCGCGGTTATATAAAAACCGGGGCATGCGTGGAGACCGGTAGGGGTCATTAGTGCTTTATCAGACAAGTGCCCAACTAGTTATGTTATATTACATGGTTAGTAAGAAACATCTTCCAGGGAGAATAGTTCCGTTAGGGGTTCCTTTCCCTGGGAGGCATGCCCTAAAGTGCATGTACGGACTGCGAAAAAAGCAGAAAAACATCTGGGGGCAGATAAATAAATAGGTAAGAAATCTTCTTTTAGTTCACTGACCGAATATTCTCTTAAGAACGCTAGCTTTCGGCTTCACCCAGTCTGAGGTACACATCCGGCTGACCCTTGATAACAATCGCAGAGGTGCTCCCTTTACCACCTAGCCGAACAATCGGGAACGTAGGGGTAAGCACAGTGAGCCAGCAACCCAGCTTGGCCAAAACTTAAGTCATATCGATGCATATAATGGTGAATAAAAGGTACATGCGAAAGTGTGACACATGTATTGGGCATGAAGCCCTTATAATTAAGCTTCTGTGAAAGAAGCCCCCAGGTACAATGAGCGCTGATAGCGCGTCAAGTGTGTGCGAACAATGCGCTAACGAGCCTTCCAAGGCTTGAAAGAAAAAGGAGGGAGAAGGAGAAAAATAGAAGACAGCTAAAATGTAAAATATTGACAGAGGAAGGAGACAAACTCAGAATCCGGCGCTAGGCGTAGAATCTTCGGAGACGTGCTGCGTTCCATGGGTTCGACTCGAGTCGGTTATCCGATGCATCTCGCAGCATGCACGCTCCACCGGTCAGGACTTGGTCGATGATAAAGGGACCTTCCCATTTGGGCTTTAGTTTGTCCTTTTTCTTGTCCGACAGGCGTAGAACTAGCTCGCCAACATTGTAAGTTTTGGCCCGTACTTCTCTGCTTTGATATCTTTGAGCCTGCTGTTGATAGAATGCAGAACGGGCTTTTGCTATGTCATGCTCCTCCTCCAAGGCGTCCAAACTGTCCCGCCGATCGAGCTCGGCTTCTCTTTCTTCATACATGCGCACGCGAGGTGAGTCATGAATTATGTCATAGGGCAGAACTACCTCTGCGCCGTATACCATAAAGAATGGTGTGAATCTGGTCGTGCGATTTGGAGTGGTCCGCAGCCCCCAGAGTACGGATTCGAGCTCCTCTACCCAGTGCGTGTTAGATTCCTTGAGGGAGCGCACTAATTTGGGTTTGATGCCGCTCATAATTAGACCATTTGCTCGCTCAACTTGACAGTTAGTTTGAGGGTGATAGACTGAAGCGTAGTCGAGCTTAATGCCCATGTTTTTGCACCTGAGTTTGACCTCGTCGGCCGTAAAGTTCGTGCCGTTATCAGTGATGATGCTATGGGGGACACCGTAACGGTGTACGACCCCTGATATGAAGTCTATCACCGTCCGGATTCGGCCGTCTTGACAGGCTTGGCCTCTATCCATTTGGTGAATTTATCCACCATGAACAGTAGGTATTTTTGCTTGTGGGTTCCCCTTTAAGGGGTCCGACCATGTCAAGCCCCAGCACCGCGAAGGGCGGTGATGGGTATAGTTTTGAGGGCGGTGGGTGGCATGTGGCTTTGATTAGCAAAGAGCTGGCATCCGACGCATCGTTGGACTAAGTCTGAGCATCTGCCGGGCGATCGGCCAATAAAATCTGCACGGAAGGCCTTGCCTACAAGGGCCGGGCTGCGGCGTGGTGCCCGCCGAGTCCGGCATGTATTTCAGCGAAGATTCCGCCCTTCCTCTTCGGAGATACACCTTTGAAGGACTCGGTTGTGCTTTTCTTATAAAGCTCTCCTCATGGACTTTATAGGCTTTAGATCGCCGCACTATGCAGCGGGCCTCGTTTTGGTCCTCGGGAAGTTCCTGCCTGGTTAGGTAGGCTAGGAATGGTTCTGTCCACGGGGCAATGACTGCCATTATTACGTGGGCTGAGGGTGTTATTTTGTTGGTAGAACCACCAACTGTGTCAGAATGTTGATTGTGAGGCGGTGCGGTTGGAGTGCAGGTTGTTATTTCAGACTCTCCCTCCCATAATACGGATGGCTTGAACAGCCTCTCTAGGAAGATGTTGGGGGACAGCATCGGCGCTTTGGCGCCGAGCGCGTGCCAACACGTCTGCTGCCTGGTTGTTATCCCGGGCTATATGGTGAAATTCGAGCCCCTCAAACCGAGCTGACATTTTGAGGACGGCATTGCGATAGGCTGCCATTTTCGGATCCTTGGCATCAAAGTCTCCATTTATTTGGGATATCGCGAGGTTCGAATCCCCACGCACCTCTAGGCGTTGAATGCCTATGGAGACTGCCATCCGGAGACCATGTAGAAGGGCCTCGTATTCGGCTGCATTGTTGGAGTCCAGATACATTATCTCGAGTACGTATTGAACTGTATCTCCGGTTGGGGACGTCGTAACGATGCGGCTCGTGCCAGCCAACATTTTGGAGCCGTCGAAGTGCATTATCCAGTTGGAATATGCGCCGTACTCTTTAGGGAGTTCGGCTTCGGTCCATTCAGCGACGAAGTCGGCCAAAACTTGCGACTTAATAGCTCTCTGTGGCTTATAGGTTATGTCAAACGGGAGGAGCTCAATGGCCCATTTGGCAATCCGGCCCATCGCGTCGCGGTCGTTTATAATGTCGTTAAGGGATACTTCGGAGGCTACTGTTATTGAACACTCTTGAAAGTAGTGTCGCAGCTTCCGGGATGCCATAAACACTGCGTACGCTATCTTTTGATAATGCGGGTACCGTGACTTGCATGGAGTTAGGACAGTGGACACGTAGTAAACTGGTTGTTGAAGATGGAACTTGTGTCCGTCCGTTTCTCGTTCGACAACGAGCACCGCGCTTACAACTTGATGAGTTGCCGCGATGTATAATAGCATTGGTTCGCCCATGTTGGGCGCGGCCAGGAGCGGGTTTGTTGCCAATATGGCTTTTATTTCTTCGAGTCCGGTATGGCGGCATCCGTCCACTCGAAGTGTTCGGTGCGTCGGAGGAGGCGATAAAGGGTAATGCCTTTTCTCCCAAGCGGGAGATAAAGCGGCTTAGAGCCGCCACGCATCGATCAATTTTTGTATTTGTTTGAGGTCTTTTGGGATATCCAATTGTGACAGAGCTCGGATCTTGGCTGGGTTTGCTTCAATTCCTCTACCGGATACAATGAAGCCCAAGACCTTTCCGGCTGGTACGCCGAAAACGCATTTTTCCGGGTTGAGCTTAATGTCATATGTTCGGAGATTATCGAATGTGAGCTTCAAGTCATCTATTAGAGTTTCGACGTGCTTGCTTTTGACGACCACATCGTCTACGTATGCCTCCACTGTTTTGCCGTTCTGGTTTGCGGACATATACGAATCATGCACTGATATGTTGCGCCGGCGTTTTTGAGCCCGAAGGGCATTGTGTTGAAGCAGAATGGACCGTATGGAGTGATGAATGCCGTTGCGGCTTGGTCAGGCTCTGCCATCTTAATTCGGTGGTAGCCGGAGTATGCATCGAGGAAACACAATGAATCGTGTCCTGCGGTAGCGTCGATGATTTGATCGATGCGGGGGAGGGGGAAGGGATCCTTTGGGCAAGCCTTGTTGAGGTCCTTGAAATCGACGCATAGGTGCTGTGGATTTGTCCTTCTTTGGTACCATCACCAGGTATGCTAGCCAGTCCGGATGTTTTATATCTCTGATGAATCCGGCCTCCAATAGTTTGGCTAGCTCCTCTCCCATGGTCTGTCTCTTGGGTTCGGAGAAACACCGAAGAGCCTGTTTGACTGGCTTGAACCCTTTTAGGATGTTTAGGCTGTGCTCGGCCAGCCGGCGTGGGATTCCTGGCATGTCTGAAGGGTGCTAGGCAAAAATGTCCCAATTTTCGCGTCGGAATTCTCTTAGTGCGGCGTCTACATCAGGATTTAATTGTGCCCCTATGGAGGCCGTTTTTGTAGGGTCCGTTGGATGGACTTGGAATTTGACTATTTCGTCCGCTGGTTTGAAGGAAGTGGATCTGGATCTCTTATCGAGTATCACATCGTCCCTATTCACCGTGGAGCGCAGCGCAGTGAGTTCCTCGGCCGCTAGGGCTTCGGATAGTGCCTCAAGGGCCAGTGCGGCTGTCTTATTTTCGGCGCGGAGTGCTATGTCCAGATCACTAGCAAGAGTGATGATTCCGTTGGGCCCGGGCGTTTTGAGGTTCATGTACCCATAATGGGGTATAGCTTGAAAAATTTTGAATGCCTCTCGCCCTAATAGAGCGTGGTAGCCGCTACTGAACGGGGCCACTTGGAACATGACTTCCTCGGACCTGTAATTATCCGGCGTGCCGAACACCACATCCAGTGTGATTTTTCCCTGTCTGGCGTGCTTCCCGACTGGGGATTATTCCTCTAAAGGTTGTGCTGCTTTGCTCAATGCGGCTCCAGTCTATTTCCATTTTTCGAAGGGTTTCCTCGTAAATGAGGTTCAATCCGCTGCTTCCGTCCATGAGTACCTTGGCAAGGCGCAAGCCGTCCACTATCGGACTGAGGACCAATGCGGCTGGTGCTCGGGCTGTTCGGAATTTAGGTTCGTCACTGGCATTAAAGGTAATAGCCGTGTCACTCCATGGATTTATTGTTGTTACTTGGTAGACTTGGCGAGGCTACTGGAGTGTTCGTTTCCGCATATTATTTGATGCGAAAGTCTCGAAGACTGTTAATACCGTACTGGTATCCCTGGGCTGGTGCTCTAGAGCTAGAAGCTCTTCTCCACTTTTGGCCACCTGCCGTAGTATTTAACATGCTCTAAGGCTATGAGTTGGAGTGGCGCCCTCTGTACTATGAATTTTACAGGGTCCATTGAGCCATCCCTCCAGTAGGGTTCCATGCCCTATAGAGGGTTTTTGATTTTTGGTATTTAACCCAGGTGCTTGGCGATGATGCACCCTTTTATTTCGGACTGGGGTTGTATTCAAGGCCGGATTGTCCCAAAATCTTGCTTCGGTTTTCCAGGCGCTTTCCATCGCACAGTACTTTCATACTATGGACGCCAAGTCGGCAAAGCGTGTAATGTCACGGTGACTTATATCGTTGAGGATCCCGTTGTCTGTGCAATTCATGCAGAATAATGAGATTGCGTCCTCCTCGCGGCAATCCTTTATCCTGTCCATAACCAGGAGGAATCTGGCCCAGTAATGGAGCATTGTTTCTGCGGGCTCTTGCCGAATTTGAGATAGGTCGCTTATGTTTGGGTGGGCGGGTGGAATTAAATCCGGAACCGCGCCCAATCTGAGACTTAAGGGCCAAGGAGCTTCCGAACTTGGAAGCTTGGATTCTTGGATGTTGTCCAATGAATCTAGCTCGCTGCCTGACTTTAGATTCAGGGCTTGAGTGACGTCCTCTCCTCCACGGGAATCTGGCATGGAGGGATCGGGAATCCGTACGTAGCTATTCCTTAAGATAGAAGAAGGGTCGACGTATTGTTCCTCTACCACAGCAACGTGGTGGGTAACCTGGGGAGAGTTAATCTCTCTTAGATCGGGTTTAGGCCCAATATGATCATAGTCTATAGCGACTCCCAGGGCAGCGATGGGATCCAAGAGCTCGTTTAAGGAAGAGAGCTCCATCGGATCTAACTGCTCGGCAAGCTCCGAGTTAACGTGAAGATTGCTCTCGATGACCCGAGAAGTCATCGTCGGCGTGGCGGCCGAACAGGCGGTCATAAGAAAACCGCCTAGCCGGAGAGTTTGGCCGACAGCCAAAGCTTCTTTAGCAACAGTGCCGTCTTTAAAAGGCGGGATGAGGCATCCTTCTGGCGGCTACGACACGGAGGAACTCTCAATGAAAGCACCAATGTCGGTGTCAAACCGGCGGATCTCGGGTAGGGGCCCCAACTGTGCATCTAGGCGGATGGTAACAGGAGACAAGGGACACGATGTTTTTACCCAGTTCGGGCCGTCTCGATGGAGGTAAAACTCTACTCTGCTTGATTAATATTCATGATATGGGTAGTACAAGAGTAGATCTACCACGAGATCGGAGAGGCTAAACCCTAGAAGCTAGCCTATGGTATGATTGTTGTTCGCGCTTCACGGATTTGAAACCCTCCGGTTTATATAGGCACCAAAGAGGGTTAGGGTTACACAGTCGATTACAATGGTAGGAGATCTACATATCCGTATCGCCAAGCTTGCCTTCCACGCCAAGGAAAGTCCCATCCGGACACGGGACGAAGTCTTCAATCTTGTATCTTCAAAGTCCAGGAGTCCGGCCAAAGGCTATAGTCCGGCTATCCAGACACCCCCTAATCCAGGACTCCCTCATCCACCCTGATCACCATTGAAGCCTGAACCGGCGTTTCCTCCACCGTGACCCGGCCCATGGAATCCGGATCCTGAGCCACCACCTGATCCGTGATCATATCGGAAAGCATTAGAATTCTTGAACTCCTGCATAATGTAACAATCCTTCCAAAGATGGTTGGCTGGCATATCCTTCGTCCCGTGCTTTGGACAGGGCTGGCTTAACAGATAGGTCAGGCGGTCCGGGTTGGGATTTGGAGCTCCATCGCGATTCGACGGTTTACCCTTTCGTCGCTGGCCCTTGTCCTGCGCGCTAGTATTAGCCACGAAGTCCATGCTGCTATCCGCTTTACGCTTGCCTCCGTTACCATGACCTGTCGTGTTGTGCTGCTACCCTTTGGAGTTGCTGCCCTTCTTTCCCTTCCCTGTCTTGTCATCATCAGACTCAGGATCCTTGGTACTATCAGAATCAGCATACTTCACTAACGCAGTCATGAGGGTCCCCATATCGTTAGAATGGCGCTTCATCCGTCCCAATTTCAACTTCAGGGGCTTAAACCGGCAGTTGCTTTCGAAGGTTATAACCGCGGAATCGGCGTTGATAATGTCTGATGAGTGCAAAATTTCCGATACTCGGCGCACCCAGCGGGTTGTTGACTCTCCTTCCTCCTGGACACAGGCCGCTAAGTCCACTATCGACATGGGCTGCTTACATGTATCCTTGAAATTCTGGATAAACCGGGCTCGCAATCGGGCCCATGAACTGATAGAATTGGCGGTAAGCTCTTTAACTAAATACGGGCTATCCCTTCAAGCATCATGGTGAAATACTTCGCACACGCCGCCTCATCCACATCAAGCATCTCCATGGCTATCTCATAGCTCTCCACCCATGTTTCTGGAGACAAATCGGCAGTGTAATTTGGCACCTTGCTCGGGCCGTTGAAATCCTTGGGCAGGCGCACATTGCGTAAAGCAGGGACAAGACAAGGCACTCAAAAAGAACTAGAAGTAACCCCTGGCTCGACCGAGGTGGTTGGACGAACCGGCGTAAACTGACGAGCCTCATGCTGTGCCGCTAACTCGGCTTCCCTGCGTGCCCGGGCCTGGTCCACCACTTCCTGAGCATCACCTGCCGGGTTATTGCCACGAGGCGCTTCACGGTTCCATGCATTACTAGATACGACCGGTTCATCCATACGCCTGCGGTAACTCCAGCTTGGACGGGGGGTGGAATGAATTCGGTCACGGCTGTACGAATATGCTTCCTGTTGAATCAAGGCTGTCCAAAGAAGCTCCTTAACCCAGCGCGTCTCCACCGCCTGCGGAGAATCACCTTCAATCGGGATGGCCTCCAGTCGTGAAGCGGCGGCGACAAGATTGTCCATTGGATTGGAATAATGACCTGGAGGTGTCTGGACAGGCTGAGGCACGACATTGTTCTGTCGAGGCGGCTCCATCAGGCGAGGCTGAACCGGCGCACCCGGCCCAGGTGCCTCTGCCCGGTTTATCACCGGCGGGTTACTAGTTCCTGCTCTCGGGTGTTAAAGAGGTTTCGGCATCGAAAACCGTGGCGGCGAGACCGATGCTTCCTCTTCAGAACTTCATGCGACGCGGTCTGATCCAGCATGAGCCTATAGGCCTGCACATCCAAAGCGGCCCGCTCTGCGACCATCCTGTTATTCTCGGCTGCTAGGTGTCCTCATGAAAGGACTTAGTCGTGGAGCCATAGCTACGGGTTAGCTTGAAGGGGTTAAAGCGGACACAAGGACGCAAGAGAATTTATACTAGTTCGGCCTTGGCCTGAGTGATCTGTTCCCTCACCTTTGCAATTTACGCATTGTGGGCGTCCTGATCCGCCGGGTTAGCCTCCGCCATAAGCACAGCCAACGCATCAAACAGATCAGATAAAACTTGAGATGGCGGGTGCACAGGGCCTCCTGCCCCGGCAGCCATCGCCGCTGTTGACCCGGAGATCATCGCTATTGCGGTCGAAGAGTGGATCGCCGCCTGTGTACCGGCCATGAATATTCCAACCCGGTTGGGCGGATCAGAGGGGTCCGGAATACTGTCGCCATCGGAACAGCCCCCAATCCGGCCATCTTGTAGCTGATACAATGATTCGGTTTCTCCGGTTAAGGATTCGTCGCCGGAATAAACGACGGTCTCGCTACCAGATTCCGATCCATCCTCATATTCTCCTCCGTGGATGACTCCCACGAAGGCACGCTTCACGACCGGTTTAACCAGGGCAGATCTCGCACTCTGAGCCATTTCGATGAGGTCGGTGCAGATGTTCGGCTCAGGGCCCGGTTCACTTATCTTGCCGATGAAGACGGGTATGCCACCAAAGGGGACCCGGTACCCGTACTCAATCGAGCCGGCCTCGGGGCCCCACCCTGCATCGTCGATGTAGAGCTTGCCGCGACGACTCTTGGTCATCCGGCCCACAGCATAGCCCTTGAGCCCTTCGAAGTTGCCCTCCAAGAACTTGAAACCATCGTGCAATAGCCCCATGGTGGGCGCCAGCTGTCGTGGTTTTGTCACGGAAGATGTCCTCATGAAAGGACTTAGTCGTGGAGCCATCGCTACGGTTAGCTTGAAGGGGTTAAAGCGGACACAAGGACGCAAGAGAATGTATACTAGTTCGGCCCCTTCGATGAAGGTAAAAGCCTACGTCTAGTTGTGATGGAATTGATTGGGTTTCGATGACTAGGGAGCAAACAAGCTTCGCCTAAGTCTTGAGTTGTTGTCTGTTGTCCTTGAACCGCCGCCGGGTCGTCCCCTTATATACATGGGTGGCGCCCGTCGGTGTACAGAGTCCCGACGCCGGTTCATAGATGTATCCGACTCGGTCTCTACTATTCCTAACTTACAATACAAGTTACATACTGACACCGGTTTACGACTACAGGCCTTGAACCGGCTATGGGCCTTGAGCCCTCACCTGCCTACTTGGGCTTTAACATACTCATCTACTGACGAAGTTAACCCGGCCTGTCCCGTCCGGTTTACACCCAGTAGTAATATCCCCAACACTACGGGTTCGAGAACTATGTAGACATGACCGAGGCACATCTCCAGTCAATAACCAATAGCGGAACCCGTATGCTCATATTGGTTCCTACATATTCTACGAAGACCTTTATCAGGCAAACCGCATAACAACATACGTTGTTCCCTTTGTCATCGGTATGTTACTTGCCCGAGATCCGATCGTCGGTATCATCATAGATAGTTCAATCTTGTTACCGGCAAGTCTCTTTACTCGTTCTGTAATGCATCATCCTGTAACTAAATAATTAGTCACATTGCTTGCAAGGCTCATAGTGATGTGCATCATCGAGAGGTCCCAGAGATACCTCTCTGATACACAAAGTGACAAATCCTAATCTCGATCTATGCCAACTCAACAAACACCTTCGGAGACACCTGTAGATCATCTTTATAATCACCCAGTTACGTTGTGACATTTGATAGCACACAAGGTGTTCATCCGGTATTTGGGAGTTGCATAATCTCATAGTCAGAGAAACATGTATAAGTCATGAAGAAAGCAATAGCAATAAAACTAAACGATCATTATTCTAAGCTAACGGATGGGTCTTGTCCATCACATCATTCTCTAATGATGTGACCCCGTTCATCAAATGACAACACATGTCTATGGCTAGGAAACATAACCATCTTTGATATACAAGCTAGTCAAGTAGAGGCATATTAGGGACACTCTGTTTGTCTATGTATTCACACATGTACTAAGTTTCTAGTTAATACAATTCTAGCATGAATAATAAACATTTATCATAATGTAAGGAAATATAAATAACAACTTTATTATTGCCTCTAGGGCATATTTCCTTCACTAGAGCCCAGTGCCAGTTTCTGTTTTTCCTTGTTTTTGAGTTTTACAGAAAAGGAATATCAAACGAAGTACAAACAAGCTGAAAATTTACGGTGTTTTTATGGACCAGAAGAAGCCCACGGAGCATCGGAGTTGGGCGAGAAGACTCCCAAGGCAACCACAAGGGTGGAAGGCGCGCCCCCTGGCTTGTGGGTCCCTCGGGCACCTCCTTGACTTGTTTATGATGCCAAAAAATCCTATAAATATAGAAACCCCCGAAAAGAAACCTAGATCGGAAGTCCACCGCCGCAAGCCTCTGTAGCCACAAAAAACCAATTGGGAGCCCGTTTCGGCCCTCTGCCAGAGGGGGAAACCATCACTGGAGGCCATCTTCATTATCCCGGCGGTCTCCATGACGAGGAGGGAGTAGTTCACCCTCGGGGCTGAGGGTATGTACCAGTAGCTATGTGTTTGATCTCTCTCTCATGTTCTTGATTTGGCACGATCTTGATGTACCGTGAGCTTTGTTACTATAGTTGGATCATATGGTGTTCTCCCCCCTCTACCTTCTTGTGATGAATTGAGTCTTGCTCTTTGAGGTTTTGTTATGTTGGATTGAGTATTGGATTTGAGAACACTTGATGTATGTCTTGCGATGGGATATGTGTGGTGATAATGGGATGTTCTATTGATTCACATGATGTATGTTTTGGCACACAACTCATGGATTCCCGAGGTGACATTGGGGTAATCTATGCATAGGGGTTGATTCTGTCGGATCACGGGTTCCAGTAAAACCCTTAAGGTTCGAACTCTAGGGTGCGCGTGAAGTTCTTTCCTCCCTACCGACCCACGCCCTAGCTCGCTAAGATCTCGCGGACGAACTCGATGAACTCACAGCACGAAAGACACAAGATTTATACTGGTTCAGGCCACCATTGTGGTGTAATACCCTACTCCAGTGTGGTGTGGTGGATTGCCTCTTGGGCTGATGATGAACAGTACAAGGGGAAGAACAACCTCCTGAGGTTGAGGTGTTCTTGTGCTTGGTGTATGGCTAAGATTGGCTAAGGATCAGATGAGATGCCTACGAATGAGTTATCCCCTACGGTGGTGGCTAGTTCTACTTATATAGGCCCTGGTTCTCTTCCCTTCCCAAATATTGAGCGGGAAGAGAGCCAACAACGGCCAATTTGAAAGGGGACAACTAGTACAGCTTATCCTGACAAAAGCGGTCTTCGCATGCAAAAGGCTCTGGTGGTGACGCTGCCTTGGGATCCATGGTGACCTCCGTCTTGCCATCCTGCTGGTCTTGGTCTTGTTGCATTGATATGGAAACCTTTGCTTGATGCCTCGGTACTCTGCGCCTGCGCTTGCCCCCTTAGCACCAAAGAGGAAACAAGGACGTTGCACGCGCTAGCGCCTGCCTGGCGCCCGCCTGGTCTCGATCATCATGGCTCACGTCACGAGAACCTTGCGAGGTTTACCCTGCCTTGATCTCTCCGCTCCTCGCGAGCCAACCTGGTGAGGCCGCTCCTGAGGAGGTCTTGTGTCGTCCGCCTCGCGAGGCTTGGCCCCTCGCGAGGGTCTTGGAAGCCTTGTCGATGAAGATGGGCCGTACAGGCCTGCTAGCACAGCCACTCCATGGGCCGCATGCAGGCAAGTCCGGGGACCCCCGTTCCTAGAACGCCGACAGTAGCCCCCGGGCCCAAGGCGCGCTCGGGCTTGCACTACAAAAAAAGACACATCTGTGACATTTTGGGCCGAACGAATTTTTTTTCTATCATACATATGACACTTCTATGATGATAATTATGACAAAACCCGGTATCATCATAGATGTGGTGGGCTCCTACTTCTATGACAAAAAATCATGATGAAAATGGGCTTTTTGTCACAGGGCGGGCCGGAGACGCAGCTGCATGACATTCTTTGGGCTGTCCATGACGGAAAAACCGTGGTAGAAACGAGGGGAGGAAAATTTCGGGAGTTCCGGTTATGGTGGGAGGTCGGGGCGAAGCGATGCGCTGCTTTCTCGTGACACGACGCTGCGTGTGTGCGTAGGCGTTGGCTCTAATCGAACCCGGCGATTACCGCAGTTACGGCGTTCATCGAACCCGAGCGATCGCTCGATGGCTGTGAAGTGACCCCGATCGAGCGATTCCTTTGCTACTGCTGCCAGCTGAAGCCGATCGATTGGATTAACAGTGAGTGCTGCTTGGCGGGGGGTTGGATGAACAGTGAGCGGTGGTGTTGCCTCTGGATGAACAGGACCCGTGGTGTGGAGGGCTGGATGAACAGTAGACGGTGGAGGGGTGGCCGTGGAGGGGTGGTTGAACAAGACCCCATGGTGTGGAGGGCTGGATGAACAGTGAAGCGGTGGAGGGGTGCTCGTGGAGGGTGGTTGAACGATGGCTGGTGGAGTAGCGCGCGGTGGAGGCTAGATGAACATGAGCCCGTGGAGGCTGGAGGAGGTCGACGGTGGAGATGAACAGTATCCCGTGGAGTCCCGTTTTGCGGTACGCCACACCCCTCCCGATGAACAGGACCCCCATTTCATTCGTTTTGCGGTACACCACACCCCTCCCGATCAACAGGACCCCTGTTTCGACCGTAGGAGGTCCGTTTAAATCTGCTTTTGTCACGTCCACACCTCCCGACATCAGGAGCCCCGTTTCGACCGTAGGAGATCTGTTTCCTCCGTTTTGCGGTACGCCAGACCCCTCCTGATCAACAGGACCCCGTTTCAAACGTGGCCGGTCGAACACAAGGCCGTTTCCTCCGTTCTGCGGTACGCCAGGCCACGTTTCCATTGCCTTTCCGTCCAAGCCGGTTGGCTCCCACGCGTTCCGTTGCCTCCCGATGAACACGACACATTCCGTTGCCTCCCCATGAACACGACGCATTCCGTTGCCTCCCCATGAACACGACGACGACGTTGTTTCTCCGTTCCGACCCAGCCATGTACACGAGCCCTCGCCGTACGTATGCGCGAGTAGGCGTTCGAGACCCTGCCCGTATGTACGTACGTGGCCGTATTTTCTTTCTTGCACCCCGTTGTACGTACGTGTACATGCTACGTGCGCGCCTCTACTACGACACGTGTGCGCCTCTACAACGACCAGTATGTACGTACACGTTCGCGACCAGAATGACAACGCTACGTATGCTTCGACCAGGTGGGTCCCGACTGTCAGGCACTTCCTTGCGTGCGAAAATGTAGCTGGTGGGTCCCAGCAGTCAGAGGGGCAAATCGTAATTTTTTTTTGCCCGGACGCACTTCCTTGGCGTGCGAAGATGTAGCTGGTAGGTCCCAGCAGTCAGGGGGGCGAATCATTTTTTTTTGCCCGGACGCACTTCCTTGCGTGCGAAGATGTAGCTGGTGGGTCCCAGCAGTCAGGGGGGCGAATTGTTTTTTTTTGCCCGGACGCACTTCCTTGCGTGCGAAGATGTAGCTGGTGGGTCCCAGAAGTCAAGGCAAACATATTTTTCACGAAATACGGTGGCCCGTCCGGTGGGTCCCCGCTGTCAGGTGGAGGAATCATTATTTTGCGCGTAATAAGGAGGCACTTCCTTGCTGCGGCCGTGGACCCGGTATCGGCCTCTCCACATACTGATCCACGTCCGATGGAAGTCGTTCCTTGACCACGTTGACGATGCCGCGCCGAGATCACCACGGCGGTGGACGACGACGAGGCCTAGGAAGGGGACGACTCGGAGCCGGGGAAGATGCAGTAGTGGATGCCCACGCGAAGAGGAGTACGAGGGTTCACTGGTTCGGCTGCGGTGTGAGGCTGATGTCGCCGCAGAATAACAGGGGTGTGGGTGAGTAGAGGGATGGCCTGGCCAGCGATGGGAGTAGTAGGGGGTGGTGAGGCCTCCGCGGCATCACAGCCGGCCACGGGAGGCAGGAGCACGCCACGACCGGGCGCTAGTTTGGGCGGCCGGAGCAAGAAGACCAGAGGTTGAAGAAGCACTACGGCCGTTGGATGAACATCGTACGGTAACAGGAGCTAGAATCGTTCATATTGACTAAGTTGACAATGACGACGTCCCCGTCAACTTGGTAGGCCCACAAGTCAGCCTCCCACTATGTTGGGTTCCAGCTGGCAGGGGGAGTATTCATTTCTTGTGCGTAATAAGGAGGCACTTCCTTGCGTGCGAAGATAGCTGGTGGGTCCGACATGTCAGCTTGGGCACGTTTTTTTTCACGAAAAACAGAGGCCCTTCCGGTGGGTCACAGATGTCAGGTGGAGGAATCATTATTTTGCGCGTAATAAGGAGGCATTTCCTTGTGTGCGGCCGTGGACCTAGTTGTCAGCCTCTCCACGCACAGTCTACTTCCGATGGTGTCGTTCGTCGACCACGTTGACCACGCCCGCCATGGCGCATCCAAGGTGGTGGACGACGGCGAGGCCCCGGACAGCAACGAGCCGGAGATGGGAAGACGCGGGAGTAGAATCACAGACGGAGAGGTGTACGAGGGTTAACTGGTTCTAGTGCGGTGTGGTTCGGCAGTCGGTGGAGAAGAACAGGAGGTGTGGGGGGGTGGAGGTATGGCCTGGCCAACGGTGGAGTAGCGCTTCATAGCGAAGCGTGCTAAGCAGAGCTGCTAGCAGCAGGAAGCGGGAGGTGGTTCCGGCGGCGCTGGAGGAAGAAGACGAGATATTGAAGATGGATGCCAGTCGTTGGATGTAAATCCAACGGCTAACATGTCAGAATCATTTGTTGACTAAATTGACAACGACTTGCGTTGGCTTCGACCTATTGGCTCACATTTCAGCCTCCAAAAATGTGGCATGTATTCAACCCATTTTTTCAGAATTTATAGTCTTTTTTTTGCGCGGTAGAATTTACAGTCAATTTGATCTTTTTTTTGAATTACAGCCATTAGCTGGGCTGGGTGAACAAATAATGTAGCGTCCATGCGGCCCATTTATTTTATTTCCTCAAAAATTACAGGCCATTTGCACTTTCTCGAAATACACGATTTTGCCGGGCTGATTCTAATTATAATGTTGGGTTGGGCCAGCAATGTTATCAAAAACTAAAAAGGGGCTGAGCATTTTGTTATAAATATATTTAAATAATAAGTGATATTATTACATTCGTCCTTAAATATTACCAAGCTTTTGTACACAATCACTAGGATTTTCATGCCAAAACAATCCAGGATTTTATTTGTTAAGAAATTATTTTTAGTTAATAAGATGTGGGATATTGTTTTCTTACATATGTAAGTATCATTAAATATATGATGACAATAAAAATAATATATAATAAAATATAAAATAATTTAAATATATATAATATAGTTAGAAGGGAAACATAAGTTGGACCTGGCGTTCCCATTCTTATATAGAAAAATAGAACAGGCCTGTGCGTTTTCTTCAAAAAAATACATAAATTGGGCTGCCAAAAATAAAACCTCGGATGGGAGGTCCATAGGCCGGTCAATACATGACGGCCCTAAGAAAATACAAACATGCCTATGGACCTCCCATCCGAGGTCGTGGGCTGCGCATGTTAAAAATGAAAGCCTACACGGGGCAGCCCAAAACCACGTCCAATACTTGCCAAAACTTCGTCCCTCGCTTTTCTACGTGTTTCGCTTTTCGACATTGTGTGGGCATTTTGACTGTGCATCATATGAAGATGTGCTATGCATGAACGTTGATTAGCATCATGTTAACTGGCTGGTAGTTCCATTTTCGACCATGAATAAAACTTCCAACATGATGTTAACCCTGTTTGAAAAGGCCGTGTTAATATAAATGCTCTGCCTCTGAAAGTTGCGGTTTCTTATCTGGCCCGAACTTGCAGTTTCTTATCTGGCTGAAACTTGCAGTTTCTTCTTTGAGAATCACATTATGCACTTTTATACTCCTATGAAACTACATTTTTTAAGTGCTAAAAATAGATCTCTAGAATTCATAAAATACTTCATATGCTCAATACTGCAAATCTGAAATTGAAGACATTCATATCTGAAAGTACTCTCAAAATACACAACACAAAACACAATTCACAACCTGCAAATACCGACAACCCTAAGCTCCTCGACAATTCATGACCTTGACTATTGGGCTGGGGGCAGCCCCTCCTATTCCTCGGCGGCAGGCGGCCGCCCCGTGAGATGATGTGAACGGCGAGGGAGACGATGGCGGGGAAGCGTCGTCGGGCCAACTGCTTTTCTCCTCTTGCAGTTGGGTTCGGTCGACGAAGACTCCACCGGCTCGCTCTAACAGGACACCCTCACAAATGGCACCCTGTAGATGCTTGATCCTTCAATCTCTGGTCGATGCTCCATCTGGGATCGATACTCCCACCACCGCTCCCTCACGATCGGATTCGGTGAATCTGTTTGCTCCATGGCCCAGAGGAGCAGCTCTATGTACTCCGGCGTGACTCCCTTCGGGAGTATCGCCGCCTTTTCGCTCTGTTGCAGATATTTGGCCATGGATGTCACCGACGCCGCTAGTTGGTCCTTGTTTTCAAACCAAGACTGTATCTCCAACATCCTAGCTAGTTTCACAGGGTCGCCGTCTGCGATCCTCATGTATCGGTTGTACTCCTCCATTGATCTACTTCTCCACAACACCTTCACTTGCCGGTGGTGGTTTTTGAATGGAAGAGGAGATGAGCAGCGCTGGTTTTGGATTAGGACGGGAGAGGAGCGACGCTGGTTTTGGAATGGAACAGGAGAGGAGGGGCGGTGGTTTTGAAATGGACGAGGAGAGGAGCGGCGCCGGATTTAGATTGGAACAGGAGAGGAGCGGCGGTGGTTTAAGAGGAGAAGAGCGGAAGAGCGGCGCTGGTCTTGGAAGTATTTTTTTTGTTTTGCGTATTTTGGGTCAAAGTTTGACCACGTATTGTATTTGACAAGCAAAATGTGAATGCATGTCACCAAAAATTGTATCGTTTGGTTCGTATCTGAATGTACTTTCAAATTATATTATTTTTTCAACGTATAACATATAATTTTATGTGCGAAAATCATGGTCAATTATGACCCGAATAAAAGGGAGACTAGTTAATGTGGAATTAGCTTTCTTAATTGAAGGGTAAGTTGATTTTGATTTTGATCCAGTCACAGCGCGCCGGCCCTCTCGCCCAATCCTAAATCGCTGTCGGACGCTCCTCTCCCTCTTCTCCATTGCAAAACCACCTCCTCTCCTCTCCATCATCTCCATTCCAAAACCACCGTCTCGCCTCTCCCTCTTCTGATCTTCTCCATTGCAAAACCACCTCCTCTCCTCTCCATCATCTCCATTCCAAAACCACCGTCTCGCCCTTCCCTCTTCTGATCTTCTCCATTGCAAAATCACCTCCTCTCCTCTCCATCATCTCCATTCCAAAACCACCTTCTCGCCTCTCCCTCTTCTCTATTGCAAGACCACCGTCTCTCCTCCCGTCTTCCAAAGCTAGCACCGGACCACTCAGAAGGACATCCATGGAGAGGATGTGGCCGAATCAGCAGATCGCTTGGCGGTGACCAGGCAAGTTAGCCAGGTTGAAAGAGATCCTTAGTTGGTTTGACAATGAGTGGGAGATTTCAAGGACGGTGCGGGCCATGTGGCAATGTATGCGAAAGAGCGAGACGGCGGCGATGAGGGCGGCGATGTAAATGTACTCCTCGGCGGCAGTCACGCCGCAGTCCTCTGATTTCATTGAGTATCTCCTCTGGGTGATGGAGCAGACAGATTCGCCCGAGGCGACAGTCAGGCGGAGGTGGTGGGCATACAGGTCGAAGGTCGAGCACCCAGAGGATAACGAATCGATCGAGTATGGTGTGCCGTTCGTGAGGGTGCAGAGCCAGCCGGAGCCACAGGAGTATTCGTTCTCCCATCGCAAGAGGAGGCTGGATGGCGCGACGTCGCTTCCCCGCCGTTCTCCACGGTTCCCTCGACGCTCGCCTCGTTTCAACGGCGGCGGTAGGGTTTAAGGTAAGCTTCGCACTAACCTAATCTTCCACCTGCTCATGCTTACAATCTATGTGACAGCTAATGAAAATCATGCTTATAATCAGTCTCCGAGTACTGCGCCAATCACCCTAAAATAGCTCTGGACCTTTGGGTCAAAGTTGTGACATAGTATACAAATAAAGAAAAATAGATTGGTGCTTCTTTAGGAAAAGAGTACTCCAGAAAACTGCCAATATAAGCTACTAGTATTTGGTTAGAGGATTTGCTGCCGAGAAAGATCCGTCCACAGAGAGCGCCACACATCCCACTGGTGGTGGTGGATGCCAATGCGTGCATGCAACATGGTTGGTGTCGGTAATTTTTACTTGGCACACCTCGCACTATGCATATATGCCGCTTCCATACGTACATCTGTGTAGTTCCACCAAAATGCAGCTGAATAAACCTGTTTGCACAGATAATGAAAAAGCGTGATTACATTATAGTGGCACTAGTTGATGAAACACACAAAATAAATAGAATAAAATATTGCGATAGTATCATAGTATGCCATGCTGCGAGGGCGAGATGGGCCCTGCGACGCCTCATATGGGACATCGTCCCAAGTCTCCCAGATACACCTTCTACCAGTGATGAACATCAGTGTACAACGGTAGTACAAGGAGGCGCCTTGAGACATTCAAATCTCTATTTTTGTACATATCAACTAAAATTAAGCACCCGAGTTTGCAGAAACGCTTAAACATTAACAATGGGACTAGTTGATGAAACATACTTTAACAAAGAGAAGGACTTTCTTTATCTACATTGGAAATGAAATGATAGAGATGACACTCGCTCTATTTTAACTGTATAATTACTTCATTTTATCAGTGACACGGGTCGAGCAGGTGGCAAACGAGGTGTACCGTGCGTCGCAAGGATGGAGGCCGGGGGTGCTTAGACTGGGATGCTGAAGCTGGCACTTTCAGTCACCAACATGGATGATTCAATTCATGGGACCTTTTGGTGCAGTTCACCTAAAATGAAGCAATGTCCCGTGAGCTAGCAGCTTCTTCGTCAATTTTTTTAAGAAATGGGCTCCAGCCCCGGTTCCATTTCCATCAGAAAACGAAACCCACAGAGCTTCTTCTTCATTAGTTGAAATAAAATTGAGCAACATCAAGGTTGGTTGTGAAGCTCCTGGAATGCTCAACTATAATTTGGATATCATTTGTGCAGTTCAACTAAGATCGGCGTGAAATGTATATCTCTGTTTGCACAAAAAAGGTGGAAAGGAGGGTGACTAACAAGTGATGAAACATGCATCAAATGAAAAGAAGCATGTTCCTTATCTGAATGGCAATCCTACAAGGATGAGTAGCAATTTCTAAAGCGGTGGCATTGCTAGATATTAGTGTGGGCATTAGGATTAACTATGACAACCGTTAAATACGACATTACTTTGGGCATGGGAGAGTAGGCGGACCAGGACAGTTGCATTTCTAACGAAAAGAACCAACTTATCTTAATGGGAAATTTTAGCAGGACATGTAAAGAAGTGCCATTGATTCATATTACTGGAGGCATTACATTGAAAACAACATTGGTTTAACATGTCCTTACTTTTAACAGAGCGACTCCTAAATTTTACCAGTTTCATTACATAAGAGTTGCTTGGGGCAACAAACATCAGAACAGGATATCTGGGTTGGTCCCATTTTTGTTCGGTATAGCCACCTTATACTGTGTGAGGCTAGCAAATCTAGTGTTGTACTTACTCTGTTGACTTGTCCCCCAGTCCCCGCTTTCTTTCCTTTTTGAACCAATAGATCGGGTTTATATTGAGTTTGTACCGCGTTTCCCTTTATTTCCCTATTAGACCTAGAGACTTGTTGGATAGCCAGTCTCTGCTACTATTCGCCCCCATTATTTCCTCTTTCGACCAAGTCCTAGATTCAGGTAACAAATCCTCCCCCACCCCCACCCCCTTTCTTCCTTGTTTGAACCAAGTAGTACTAGATTCGAGTGCATGAACTAGTTTTACCTCTTAAACGTAAAAAAATAGGTGGTTTTCGAACAGCCGATCGATCCTATCTCTGAGGGGCACGAGAAATAGTAAAAGATACAAATGCAGCGACGTCGGGAGCTCGGGAAGTAGAGCAAGGCCGGTTTGAAGGAAGTTATACGATGGTCGCCGGGATGTCGCTAGGTGGGCGGCGGGAGGCCGGATCTGCCCACACTACGGCAGCGAGGAAGAAGGGGTCGGAGGCCCTCCCTCGCCAGCGGTGCTTGGGAGAGAATGGCAAGGCAGGCTGATCGGGACGCGCCCAGCAGTGGGTAAGAGCCGTCGCCGAGGACGACCGCGTGAACGTTGCACCTTCTCACCTTCCCCGGCGGAGAGGATCGGCTGGATCTGTGACCAGCGGTGAGCAGAGAGAGAAAGAGTGTGTGGCCACCACTGTCGTGTTTAGATCTGGAGAGGCCGAGACAGTGTGAAGAGAGCAACACTAGCAAGCAAGCGCGGAGGCTCCTGCCTATATAGTGGAGTAGTACTAGTTTTCTTTTTGTCACGGAGCCGGCTTGACCTCGTCAATGACTGTCGAGTAGTCTTCATGCGCCCGGAGGCGCAGTTGTCGTCATTTTGATCTGAAGTGCCGGATTATAACATATAACACGAAAAAATGCCACATGACAAGAAATCATAACATCACTGCCCAAAGGAGACAACATGAATCCTGACGGACAAACTAGACGAGGAACAAAGCTCAAATAAAAGATAAACTTCGTAGAAAAGGTGCATCGATAGATGTCCTAATTAACATAGCCGGCTTGACCTAGATGGCAGCCGAGTAGTCCTTGCTCGTGCATGTGCCCCCAATGACTAGCCCAACTCAGTTGTCACTGTTTAACCCTCGCAGTGATCCGAAGCACATGACACCTAATTTTGCGAGATGACAAGAAAACTTTTTTTAGATTTCTCACCACAACTACAGCCATGTACAACACAGCCTGCACGATATGTAGACAAACCAATCCAGGCGTGTCTGCTGGAGTCTGGTCACATGCATGGACGAACTGATCTTCCATGTCTTGCAGGGATCGTCCAGGCACCAACATAGTACTACAACACTTCTCTAGTACTAACGCTCGTCTCCTCTTCTATTAAGTCACCCGACTTGCGGGGCCGGGGAGTGTGCCTATGGTCGGTTCTCAATTGCCATCCCACATGTGTGTGCGAACGCAATATGACGTGTGTTCCATTCAGAGCAGCGTGCCAGACCGACCGACCGTCTGGGGTGGGACGCGAACGCGACGGGCATGCTGTATACTCCGTACATGTGTACCACCGTTTTCTAGACGCTTTGCTCCATGGCGCGGGCGCAATCCATGGATACAAAATTAGTATACTGTATAATATTTAAAAGTCGATGGCAGGGCTTTTCTGCGCTTGATGGCGGTGAGGCAGTTCCGCCTAGTCGGTTCGACGAGAGAGCGAGAAGGCAGGGGAGTAGGCTGCTTTGCAAAAGTAGGGCTGTGTGATTTGACAATGATTCTTGCTATCTGGTGGGGCCCGTGATTTGACTTGCCATTATCATTTTAATCAAGGCGCTTCTGACCGGCGTGAGTCTCCTGATTCCTGACCACCTCCATACAGGTGCCTCTCCCAATGCTCCACCATGTAGTAGAGGCTGGCTCTTGCATGAGAGCCCACTTCTCCACTTTTTCCGTGCCTCTCTTTCCTCCACATATGCAAAAATGCCATGTAAAGCGCACTATTGTACTTACTTGCTCCTACAGGTGCTTAAGCTTGCCACATAGGCATAAAGTCTGATGTGGCAAGTTAATCAAGAAGAGAGAGACTAGTTTGGTGACCCAAGGAAGAAACGGTGCTAAGCGCGTGGACCTAGGTGAAAAGACAATTTTGAGTCTATAGCTAATTAAATGAAGCAAACTTAGCAACACCATTTCATTGGAAGAGCTCACTCCTTGGAAAATGCAATAAATACTAGTACTCCCTGTGTCCCATAATATAAGAACGTTTTTGGCACTACACTAGTGTCAAACGTTCTTATATTATGGGACGGAGGGAATCTGAAGAAATAGATAGAGAGGAGTAAAAAATACACTTATAGCCAACCTTATAGCTAACCTTGTTGTAGTATGAGTGACTAAGTGATGACTATGTATGACATGCCAACATCGGATAGCCCTAACGCACCATGTTAAATCTCCAAGGGCGCATTTGCTGGCGACGCTTGACGGTCGTGGTAGGTGCGACCATGATACGGGTCTTGGCAGCCCTTGGATCTGAGATCAAGCGGTCGCATGCTAAGTTGATGAAAATTTGTAGAATAACCCTCCCATGACAGCAAACCGACAAATTTCCTCCCGCGGGCCGGAGTAGGTTTCTCGGTTTGCATGCGGGTTTAATGGAGGCGAGGAGGCGTGTTCAGCCGGGCGTGCAGTGGACGGCGTAGTACTATTCGATTTGACAACTACAACTAGTACGGAGTATATTATAAAAAACAAAGAAGAGTAGTAGAGATAGAGATAAGAATAGAGGAGCACCATCTCTTGCAGTGGGCTACTCCTGCGCTCCATTCGGTGACAACGCGTCCCTACAACCACTCCCTCCTGCGCTCCATTAGGCGGGCTGTTGACATTTGGGAGGCGCACTCGCGACTGCTAGCAGCCACGACTTCACCGACGACGACTTCTTCCCCGACCTCGGCAACCTCTTCCTCAACAACATGGGCGACAACCTCAACACCAATGGTGCTGCTCCCGTTGCACCGTATGTGTTTCTGTCCTTCCTGTTCAAAATCGTGGTAGAATTCATGTTTCTACTATGTGTCTTAGACTCGATCTGTTCATCTACTATGCTAGTCCGCATGATTAGTTTAATCTCTGTTATAGCCGTCATGATTTTTTGTAGTAAATCTCGTAGTAACTTGCTCATATATTCAACTGGTGGAACGTCCCCTACAGCCACTCCCGTTTCATGGACGGCCTGGTCGATGCCTCCAAGGAGCCCTTCGTCTACTGCTATGAGTGCCCGGTGCCGTTTTGGGGCTCGCCGGCGGACATCGTGCATCACCTGACGCAGGCGAGCGGCGATCACTACTGGCCCTTGGCGAAGAACATCAAGCACGAGACGTGCTACCCGTTCACCGTGCGAGTCATTTGGAGGATCAGCGCCGCCTGCTAGTCTCGGAGGAGGACGACAACGTCTTCCTCTTGATTGTGGCCACCGGCGAGGCCCGCGCAGGCCGCCGCCACATCTCTGTAGTGTGTGTCAGGGGCGATGCCGCTAATGCTGACACTGACACGAGGCCGATGTACGGGTGCGTGCTCAGTATTACTACCCCTCGGAGGTTCGTGGGCGGCAACACTGGCTACGTCAAGCTGACTTGGACTCTGCCGAGCTGGGACCTTCCCGCCGATGTGGACATGGAAGACGCATGGTATTATTTGACCCCCAACAATGTGCATAACTCCAAGGAGGTTCACCTGGACATATGCATTACTAAGTTAAATGTTGATCATTAGTCTTCGCTCAATGTAATCCGCTGTCTAAGCATGTGGAGACTTCCATGCATGATCTTGCTCTATTGGAGTATCGCGCATGAATAAAAGTGTATCCATTTATGGTTTAGTCTAGAATCTTCCATGTATGAATTTTTACTACGACCGGTGAAAGACTTATGATGAACCATTTCTGCAAAGCACAATAAGAGTTATTTCTTCACATGTTTTCGATGCAGGGTTGAGCAGTTGAACGCTTTTTTTTGCAAAAGATACTTTTTATCTATTTCACCCGGGTGTTTGAGCTCTAGAGATGAAATAATATCCGAAGAAACCTATCGATACCTGTTACACATGAGATGACCCCACATCCTTTGTCAAAATAAACAACACCCGATCAATGCATTTCACTCTTCCGTTACAGCAGACGGGCACTACACTAGTGTCTAAAACGTTCTTATATTATGGGACGGAGGGAGTACAAAGAAATAGATAGAGAGGAGTAAAAAAATACACGTACAACCAACCTTATAGCCAACCTTGTTGTAGTATAAGTGACTAAGGGCCTGTTCTGAACCTCTCCAACTCCCAGCTTCTCAAACTCCAAACAAAAAATCACGCCGAACGCTTTAGCTCCAGGAAGCTAAATTCTCGAAGCTCTTACGGGTCAGAGTGCAATTTGGAGAAGCTGGGAAAATCGAGCTCAGCGTTTACAAGAATCTGGAGTTCCACCTATTTACGCCCAATATGCCACCACCCAGGGAAAACAATTCGGGCTCAAATGCAGGCGCATGACCCCCTCGAGGCATCCGATCCAATCGTTTTCCCTCTCCTCTCTTCCTCGTTCTCTCTCTCGAACCCTCCTGCCGCTTGATCACGCCCGCCACGCCCGCTCCCCGTGGCTGCGGCGCGGCGCCACCTCAACTAGCCGCCGCCTCCTCTCCTCCGACTTCCACCCAGTGAGGCGTGCCCCAAGCCCCGATGCTCCAGCGCAGAGCAGAGCGCTTTAATTCGGCCATGGCGTATGCATTTTCGATCTCCTTTCTTACTGAACAATAGGTTGTGCACTCTGATGGAATGGATTCGCAATGAATAGGGTGACAAATTTGATGTTCATGTTGATGTGATTCGGGGTCTAAATCACCTGATTTGATGAGTAATTGGCAGTGGTTATGTGTCCAATTTGTTCCTGTGCGTGAGCTGAAGGTTGAGGACGACCTGTAGCGAAGGTGGGCTAGGTGGGAGGCTCCCCTACTACAGCCCAGCCGGCCCAATACGGCGCTAGACAGGCCAACAGCCGCTGCCAGCCCATGGTGGTGATGGAGAAGTTAATTTTGCTGCAGAACGGATGGAAGTCGCTGCGTGGAGTTAGAAGCCACTTTGAGAAGCTGGAAATCTGGAGTTTCCAGAAGCTGGAGAGGTTCAGAACAGGCCCTAAGTGATGACAATGTATGACATGCCAACATTAGATAGCCTAACGCACCGTGTTAAATCTCCAAGAGCGCGACCGCGCGAGCGAAGCGACGGTCGTGGTAGGAGCGACCATGATACGGGCTGCTGGCAGCCCTTGGATCCGAGATCAAACGGTCGCATGCTAAGTTGCTGAAAATTTGCAGAATAACCCTCAAGGATAGAATATTCACCCATAGGTCTAGAATCACGCCATTCAACCGTTCGATCTCAGATCTAAGGGCTCTCGGAAGCCCGTATCATGGGAGAATGGAAAGCCACTACCCTGCCGTTCGCACGCTGGCAGTTCGCTCCTACTCGTCCCCGCACGTCCTTTAATACTACGGCGGTTCGCTCCTAGTCGTCCCGTCCATTCACATTTCGGCAGTTCCACTTATCCTAACCCTCCTCCCAAATCCATGGCGTCCCAAATCTCCCCGATCGGCAGTGAGTACAAGGTTAGAACCATCACCGGCAATGAGTTCGACGTCATCTACACCCGTTCTTCCGCGACGGTGAAAGGATGCCTTTCTCGCGCTTGAGGCGCATGTTCAAGACTTCGGATGATGAGTGGGTCGCTAGGCTAGATGTTGAGTACACCACAGTCTGGGGCGAGAGAAGGATCTAAAGGACGAAGAGAGGAAGAAGCCCGCCGTGATCCAGGTTTGCGTGCATGACTTATGCTTGGTCTACCACATATGCCATGCCGACGTTGAGTGCCGAGGATTTTAAGGACTTCCTCAAGAGCAACCTAGTCAAATTCACATCAGTAGACTTTGGTAGCGACAAAGAAGTTCTGCGTCGGATAGGCCTCGTTGTAGGCAACACCTTCGACCTCCAAAAGAATCGGTTGGTGTCCTCTCGTCAGCCTTCAGTGCTGACCCTGGCAGGAGCCATGGTTCATCCTTCGTACGGTAAACTGGAGAAACCTCCGTACACGTTTGATCGTCATGCATGGCAGCGGAATGTACTAGATATAGACCACATCCACTACGCTGCAATGGATGGCTACCTTTGTTTCAATATCTACAAGGGTTGGATGAAGAGCAACAGCCAAGTTGGCGGTTCAAGCAAAGAAGTATCGGCCAAGAGGAAGAGGGACAAGGACGAAGTCGAGGACGTGGACGAGGACTCCGAGTAAGGTGGCAGTGTCGTTGCTCCTGGAGGTTCTAATGCAGTGTCTACCGGGTAGTTGCAAAGTTTAATTTCAGGTGTGCTTAATTTAATTTGAGGGGTGTGTTGAAAGTGAGCCCCAATGAGAACTATGTTATGTTTCTTCTTGTTACTTTAACTCTTCAGTACGTACATACTAGTATTTCTTACATTTCATCTTTTAGTTGGTATAGTACTACCACTCGTTTCTCCACATTATATACGTACAATATATATGGCCAACATCATATAACCAGCAGTTTAGTTGTCAAAGAATTTCAGGGTGCTTAGTTTTGTCAAAGAATTCCAGGGTGCTTAGTTTTATTTGAGTGGTGGGTTGTGCTGGACACCATTATTGTGACTAGCCTTTTTAATAATACTATATGCATAATTTGGCGACCAGCGCTCTCTACATGTACCACCTTTTTTTTAATTTCAAGTTTTGCTCCATGGCGCAATCCATCGATACTACTGTTGTACAAAAGTATACATTTTTTAAAAGGCTAGAGGGCGGGGCAGTCTAGCTTGGTCGGTTTCACGAGAGGCGAGGGCCTTCGTGATTTGACGGCTCATTACTGCTGGAAGGCGGGGCCTTGTGATTTGACTGCTCATATAAATGTGCCGGTGACCTGATCGAGGAGGAGCAGAGAACCGTGCGGTACACTCAAGTTTTCCACTTGACTAGAACTGCGACGGAGGAGCATGAAACACGGCAACCCAGTGCCATATGGCCATAAAAAATGATCTAATTTGCCAGTCATCTCATTGTTAGCATTGTTCTATTCATTCCCTCAAAAAAACGTGACACGTGCGGCGAAACACCCGAAGCAAAAGATGAAACACAGCAGCAAAAGAAGAAGGAAGATTATCACCCCAAATGATCTAATTCGCCACGGAGTCGTAACTGCTTCTTCATCGCCTCCACGACCTCCATCTCCTTGCGCGTCTCCTCCGCCATCTTCTTCATTCTGTCCATAACGCGGGATTTCTCGACGCGAGCCTTCATCATCTGTTCCACGGCCGCATTATGTACCTTGATAGCAGCCGGGTGCTCGATGCGGAGCTTCGCCAACTCCTCCTTCTGTTCCATGAAGAGGGCCTGCAACATCTTCATCGAGGAACTACTATTCTCATGCAGCTTCTTCCAGCCGGCGTTCTTCTCCTTCAACAGGTCGATCTCGTGACAGAGCTTCGCCTTGTCCTCCTGAAGTCGCAGGATTTCGCCGGTCGCCTTCTTCTACGAGGCAATGCTCTTCTTCAAGAGCATCACCAAGCCGCGGTCAACTCCCCCTGCTGATTGAGCTCAGCGGGCATGTCGTCGAGGCTCTCCTTCAGGAACTCCGTCAAGCCTTGGATGAACTCCTTCTGCTTATTGAGGTGCTTATTGAGATGATCGGGCATGCCGTCGAGGGATAACGACTCCAGCTCCGCCGGCTTGGCATGTTCGCCTCCATGGCTAGGGCGCTCCTAGGAGCCATCGCCTGCCCGTGAGAGATGTTTCGAGGTCTCTGCGTGGCGGCGAGCCCTCTTTTCTGCAGCCTTGGTTGCCGCCTCCCTTGTTATGAGTAGTTCTCGACCTAGAGCTCTGCTCACCGGCCATGGCAACGACAGACGAAGAAGAAGCACTTATGAGGAGGAAAGGTAGAGTAATTTTCGGTTAGATAGTTCCCCTTTTTATAACCTAAGTACTAGCACTAGTACTAATACCTGCATAGTGGGGACACGTTCAGGTTTGGTATGTACTATTAGGTGTGAGCAGGCTTTCGAATGTGATGGGAACAAGGTAAAGATTAATTGATGGTTTTGGTTTCGAGGCCGAAAACGGCTCCCGATGAGTTAGCGGAACATAAATTTCAAGTACTACACTGCTCAAATGCGTAAATATTATGTTCTTGTCAAAAATTGGCACAAAATCTGAAGGAGACCAATGGAAGTACTACTTAGCAACCCACAATTTAACTACTCACATGCGCGATGGAGTAATAATGTCTTTCTTCCGCCCTCACGTCCACTCAATTTGCATGCCTGTATTAATTGACCATCAATGAAGTGAACGACTTTACACGCATCAAATTATCACATGGGGTGGATCTTGGTAAAAAATTGCGTCCGCCCGTGTACCCGCGTGTGCGTGCGAGGGAATGAGTGTGTGCGTGTGGCGATGCGTGCACATCTTAAACCGTGCATGTACCGCCAAGATGGCTTAGGGAGGACGAGTACATTCTTCTGGAACCAGCAGCACGTCACTGTGATCAATCCACGCAATGAGGTCGCGACAACGCCTCCACATGTGCCACGTGGCTTCATGAACTGTAAGAGAGACACTGTGTAGCGTGCCATTGGCATTCTAATTTATGTGTTTTGCACATACTCGAAGTACTAGTAAGGTACACGTGCATTGCACGCATCAGATTTTGCAACCAAATTATGAATAAATACCACACTATAGCATGTAAGCTCCGAGTCATATATGCCTGATGTAGCCCTTCGTTTAATTCTTATAGTTCATCTCATTCAAAATCAATTAGAGGGTTCTTGGATACGTTTTAGTCACATGACTAAAAGTAGTGAGACTAAAACATGCTAGCCTCATCCATGCTTGGATCCAAATACTAAGGAGACTAAAATCAAGTTAATGAGCATTTATTATCCTCCAAACCCTCCAATCCAGAACTCGCCCATGTTAAAGGAGATGAGTTAAATGAGGAGAGAGAGGACTAATCCACATTTTAGTAGGGGTACCCCTGACTAAAATTTTTTAGTCTCAAGACTAGTTTTAGCCCCTCTTTAGTCAGGGGTGCTTGGAACTTTAGTCTCTTAAAGAGACTATTTTTAGTCGATTAAAATAAGTCCTTGGATCCAAGCACCCTCTTAGTTTTTATAAAAAAGCTAAGAACGGGAATAGGAAAAACATGGGATTATAGTGGAATGTCGTCTTGAATCCTACAGGTGATTGCACGAGTGTTTGATTGTGCATGGAAAAGCAGAATTCTTTCAAAGAGGTTTGAGTGGATGGGATGTTTCCTATGAAATCTAGTGCAAATGAATCATATGGAAAAATTCCTATGGTTTACAATCCTACGAATCAAACAACCAAGATAGGAAAAATTCCTAATGATTAGAATCCTCCAAAATTCCTTTGAGAATCCTTTGAATCAAAGAAGCCCTTAATCTATTTTATGATTCATGGAATTGTGCGTTGCAAAGCATAAAGTAAAAACAAATAATGGCAATTCAACTAGAAAAAGTTTGGGCAGTTATGATACGGAAGATTCTAGAACAAAAGAGAACATTTGTTGTTTTGAGGTTTGTGCATTATGCTTAAGTCCAACCATGGAGTCTGCTAGATTGTACATGTGGCAAAATCCGGTGGGGGGCTAGAAGATGGTGCGAGGGGCCGAGTGGAGGGAGAATATGAAGGAATGCACAAGTGCGAGATCGATATTTAGAGAGGGGGCGAACACATGCTTGTTGTTGCCTTGATGGCGGAGCCATGAAAAATAAATGAGCTAGGGGCCAAGCATTGCTAATCCTTTACGAGGAGGGTCAATTCATGAAATTAAACCTTTTTAGCAGCAATTGTCTAATGATCACACTCATATTAGCCTCGATGTATAGTGATGTTAGGGGGGCGGCAGGGCCCTTGCTGCCCCTGTCTTCGCCATTGTGCACGCGTCTGAGAGATGAAGCGGAAGGCATGGATGATGAGAGGGGGTGTTGGATATATAATTAATGTGCGTGTATTAGCTATATATGTTAATCCTATATAGAGAGGTATAGATTGATCGATGTGGACGTGGGAAAGAGGGTGAGACCTCACTGGATATATCGATTGATCGGTTTGTGGAAAACTATGAAAGACCTAGCTATATACACACATACATAGAGGAACATCGATCGTTGCGCATGCACGCGTGAGAGATAAAGAATGCCCGATATGATGGAGAGGGGGATGTGTGTGGGTGTGTACCTTCATGGGAGACCGACCTGAAGAAAAATATTGTGTGCGTGCGATGGATAATGCCGACTAGTAGTGTGTGTGCATGCATGCACGAGAGAAAGTTAGTGGTACAATTATAAAGAGAAGACTACTGTGTGGGTGTAAAAGAATAGGTGAGGTCATAATCAATGTAAAGTTGAATACAAATATTTGAATAAGAGATCCTGATGTTTGAAACCCATGCATGCGTGAATATAACGGAGATCTGCGTGGTGTGGTTTGGAAACGAGCATGTTGTAATGTATACACATTGAATAAGGTCAGACTGATTTTAATTTGAGATACCGATGGCAGACATCATTTGGCCACGTCGCATCCGTGCATGGACACACTATTCTAATTGGAGATGATGGGCGGCTTCGCATCACATATCTATATCTATACCCTATATATATATATATATATATATATATATATATTATATTTTATATTTTTTTATATTGTGTGCGGGTAACTTTAACTTTGAAAGATGGTCGTTGGATGAGGCAAATCCGATGGGCCAAAGATGGCAAATTTGAGCACTATTGGCCATTGGATATCATCTAGATTCCACCAGATTTCGCCACATGTATAATCTAGAAGACTCCATGGTTGAACTTAAGCATAATGCACAAACATCAAAACACAAGCACTTCTTATTTGTTCTAGAATCTTCCGTATCAGAATTGCCCAAATGTTTTTCTACATGATTTGCCATTATTTGTTTTTACTTTATGTCTTACAACGCACAATTCCATGTATCTTAAAATAGATTAGCTTTCTTATAAAAACTAGATGATTTTGAATGAAATGAACTATAAGAATTAAACGAACATCTACATCATGCATATATGACTCAAAGCTTGCATGCTATAATGTGGTATTTATTCATAATTTGGTTGCCAAATCTCATGCGTGCAATGCACGTGTACCTTACTCTAGTCTAAATGGTGTTTGTGTGTGTTGTGCGTGTTGAGGTGCAAATTGTCTTTTTTTGGGTACACGTTAAGCTTCTTCTTCCGAAATTTCAAGCTGCGCCTTGTTATGCCGAAAATTACAGCTAGCGTCTCTGTCTATTGTGCTGCGAAACTCCCGCCTCTTCAACCCACGCCTTGTTAGCCCGAAATATTTAAGATATATCTTTGTCTCGTTGTGCTCCGACAACTCCCTCCATCTCAACCCGCGCCTTGCTATTTCGAAATTACAACGCGCGTGAAAACTCCCACCTCCTGTGAAATCCCGACACGTGAAATGCCCGTGGTACCCCTGAACCGAAAGAACCGCCTCAAATCGGTGGGGGGTACTTTCGTAACTTACCCCACATTTCGGACAAGCGCGTCTCTAAGCCATGGTTCCCCACTGCCATCCCATCCTCCCACCCATTCATACATCGAGGCCGTGAAAACCCGCGACGAAACCCCACACCTCGCCTCCGTCCGCCACCCATACCGGAGCCTCTTCCCCGACGACGTCGTCCACAAGAACACCTCGGCGTCCCTCATCCACCGTCACCGGATGAGGATCCGTCGTCGATCTGGTCGTCCGCCGGTTCAGCCACCCCGTCCTCCACCTCCAAGGAGCTGCCCCGATGTTCCCCTCGTCTTTCGTGCCACCTCCATTCCCACACCGCCGTCTTCACCTGCACCACCGGAAGAGCATCATCATCACCGTTTCCTCGGATGAAGCTGCAGCCTAATCGGCGCCACCAAAGAGGTTGTACACTAACCGCCGCATTTTCTTCTTGATTCGATCTCACGGTGCTGCTGGCGCTCGGTCCCGAGCCGACACGGTGCGGCTCCATCCACGGCGGCGTCGCCGGCGACTTCCTCCACGGCATCGCTCCCTCGGCGGCGACGTCCACATCAGTAGGAGCTGCTGCTGCTTTAGCTCTCGCTCGCGCTGCTGCTCTGCTCTTGCTCTCGGTCCCTGCCTGGTCTGCTCTTGCTATTGCTCTCGCTCTTTCTCTTGCTCTTGCTTGCGATGCTACTCCGATTTAGCTACACTTGATCATTGAATCGACTTTTGGGTCGATCAATTTTCAGGGGTGGGGGGGCTCGCTGGGTGAAGGAAGAACCACCCTTGGCGAGGAGGGCTCATGAGAGAGGTACCCCACTATCTATTTTAGGGTTCAGGATGGGGCGGTGGTGGCCGTGATGGCGGGTGTTGGCGAAGCGATGGCGTGGGGATCACGGAGAAAAAGCTCGACACGTGGGGGCCTAGAGGGATGGCTGGGGCGGCAGACCGGCGGTGGGGAGTGTTTGAGGCGGGCGGGCAGCGAACGCCGACCATGCGGCGGGGGCTGCTGTTTGGCAGTGGTGGTGGCGGCTCGAGGGGTGGAGGTTGAAGATGAACCGCAGGCCCTTGATTTCGTATCCAACGGCTGCAAAATCGGTGACCAGAGATGAAAAAGTCGATCGACCGATGTGTAGCCTCACCTTGCTAGTGCGTTCGATTCGGCAATGAAAATTCAGTTTCGGCAGCAAAATTCAGTTTCGACAGTTAAATTCAGTTTCGACAGTTAAGTTCAGTTTCGACAGTTAAGTTCAGTTTCAACAGTTAAGTTCAGAGATGAGCGGCTGATGTATTTTACATCTAGCACTTTGTGGTTATGTATTTTACATCATGTATTGGAGACGCTATTAGAATTCCACTTTCGAGTTAACGTTGTTTGTTGTCTCTCTTGTCTGCTTCAGCCTCGGCGTCGTACAACTCCTTGGAGCTGCTCCAACGCAGCGAAACCCTCCATCACGGTGAGCAGTACCTCGGGCTCCATCTCTAGACGCCTAAGATCTTCTTCCCTCCTCCGACAAAGAAAAGTCGGCCGGAGCATCCTCACCGCCAATCCAATCATGCTTGAGATCGACATGGCCCCGCCTAAAGAGGTTGTACACTTCTTGCATCTCTTTTTTACTCTACATGTTATATATATTGTCCATCGAGCACTTTCGTAGTAACGGGAAATACGATTATTTTACCATACTATATGACAAGCTGTGAGGTACCGGGCAACTTAGCTATACGTGATGGACTCTCTTGAACGCCATCATTATTTATCTCTGTAGCGTTTGAGCTGTGCATTTGTCGATGGGCACGGGAGTTGAGCTAGTATGGCAGTGGCACGGGTCCAAAGTAATAGAAGTAGCACAAAAACATTTTTTAGTGTAGGATTTTCCTTGGTCAAGCCTGCCTACTAGAATCGCCGGTGCTTGAAAGGAAAAGTGAATGAAAAACATAGGAATTGGAAAGTTTCCTATGGTACTACTTTTCATGAATTTGGTGCAAAGGAATGGAGCAAAGGAAAACTGTAGGATTTGTTCCTTTAGTGTCTCCTTGAAAGAAAAACCGTAGGAATTCTAATTTCCACTTCTCCTCCTTTTCATATTCCTATTCATCAAGCACAAGACTAGGAGATAGTAGCATAATAGCATTATAACCGTACATTTTCTTGTGGTTTGACTAAATCTCACCATGCTTTTTGCATCCTGTGATCTTCCAATTGTTGTGAATCAAACACCCAGTTGGCAGAAATCCTGTGTTTTAAATTCTCTGTTTTGCACGTGCATTCCTATCCTATTCCTGTCTACTTCCTATCCTCGCATTGTTAGAATCCTCAAATTCAAACAAGCCCTTACTCAATTACTTCACATTACGGATATGTGTCAAAGAAAACCTTGTGTGGTTTGTCCCGCTCGAGGTATTTGTGTTCCAACAGAGTTCAGCTGCTCCAACGAAGGAAGGGTTCACTACAGCGAGGATCCACTCTCCAGGACTGTCTTCGCCGCCTCGAGATCTTCTTCCTGCCGCCGCAGCCACGCATAACTACATTACCATCATCAACTGGGCAGATGACCTTGAGGACTACACGGGTCCGCAAGAGAGGTCGCACTCTTCCGTGTCTGCTTATGTTATGCGTCGCTTAATATGATGACATGCTACATTATCGTCGTGTTCACCTATTAGACTCGAGTCGAGGTCCAAACTAATCTTTGAAACTTGAGTTTTTAAATGGTTGTGGGGTACATATTGGGGCAGCAATCGGTACTATCTATCTACTATCTGGTTAATCTCCGGTGTCTACTATGAGTTTCATGTTGGGTGCAAACAAACATTAAAGGAGCCATTATCTGTATTTTTAACTAAAGCTATTATCATGTCGCTATCATTGGTTTTGGGTCTATCCACAGTTTGCTACCATCACTCTGGATTTGTGCATGCACTCCTTACATAATCTCACTATGTTTTATTCCTATGCATGCGTTATTGTACACAATGGAACTAATCATGTAGAGCAAAAGAGACGAGCCTTGCGTGGCAATAAAATTTCATGCGGGGCGACGTTGCTCCATGGTGGGCGCAAAGGCAGCCCCCTCCACCCATTTCGGATCGTAATCAAGAGGAAGATAACTGTGCGAGGGGATTCGGAAGGAGAAGACCACTCCTATTTACCCCATGAGGTCTTTGCTCTAACTTGGCATCTTGATGTTGGTAATATCATGCATATGGTGCCTTGCATTGCTTCTTGTATACATTAAAGATGTCATCCGCTTAGTTTAGACATGCTTTGTGTCAATGCCATCTGTTTAGTTTCTTTATCGTATATGTGAATCATGCAATGCCATCTTGTCTAGCCAGGCATCATATATGTGAATTTTGCAATGCCACCCTGGTTAGCCATCATCTTATATGTGAATTATATCATGCCATCATTTTTTATTACGTGTTAAATTTGTCAACAATTTTAGTACATTCAATTACTCTTCCTGTGCATCAGCCATTCGGCACGGTCATGGTAAAATCTGGAGTGGAAACAAGGTCTTCAGAGCAGACAATGCTATCTGGCGAAGCGCGTGTCTTGCTGGTTACCGATAGCTCCTCGGAGGAGGATTCGAGAGCAGATGACCGGTCATATCCCCGAGGTGCCAGCCCTAACTTGGCAGGGTTATGTTGCTCATATCGTGCATATGGTATCTTGCATTGCTATGTCATTTGCTTAGTTTAGACATGCTTTGTGTGAATGCCACATGTTTAGTGTCTAATTACCATATATGTGAATTATGCAATGCCATCTTGTTGCAATACATTATATATGTGAATTATGCAATGTTATCTTGTTGCAAGGTGAGGGAGTCCTGGACTAGGGGGTGTCCGGATAGCCAAACTATCATCACGGCCGGACTCCAAGACTATGAAGATACAAGATTGAAGACTTCGTCCCGTGTCTGGATGGGACTTTCCTTGGCGTGGAAGGCAAGCTTGGCGATACGGATATGTAGATCTCCTACCTTTGTAACCGACTACTGTAACCCTAACCTATCCGGTGTCTATATAAACCGGAGGGTTTTACTCCGTAGGACGAAGAACAATCATACCATAGGCTAGCTTCTAGGGTTTAGCCTCCTTGATCTCGCGGTAGATCTACTCTTGTACTACCCATATCATCAATATTAATCAAGGAGGAGTAGGGTATTACCTCCATCGAGAGGGCCCGAACACAGGTAAAAACATAGTGTCCCTTGTCTCCTGTTACCATCCTCCTAGGCGCAGTTCGGGACCCCCTACCCGAGATCCGCCGGTTTTGACACCGACATTGGTGCTTTCATTGAGAGTTCCTCTATGTCGTCACCGATAGGCCCAATGGCTCCTTCGATCATCAACAACGACGCAGTCCAGGGTGAGACTTTTCTCCCTGGACAGATCTTCGTTTTCGGCGGCTTTGCACTGCAGGCCAATATGCTTGGCCATCTGGAGCAGATCGAAAGCTACACCCCTCGCCATCAGGTCAGATTTGGAAGTTTGAACTATACGGCCGATGTCCGCGGAGACTTGATCTTCGACGGATTCGAGCCACAGCCGAGCGTGCCGCCTTTGTCTCGATGGGTATGATCTAGCTCTGCCGGACGGTGCCACGAGGTCGCACCAAAGATCCGCTCCGACCCTTAGTCGGGAGCCGGATTCCCGATCGAGGGCGAGTGGCTGGACACCGCCTCGGGGCTACGATCTCTACGGCGATTGAGCGAACTCCATCCTGTCGCTGCGGCTTCGTGACTCCAAGGTGTCGGACTCTTCTCCGGACTCCGAACCCTCCGCGCCCCTGCCAATCGAATCCGATTGGGCGCCGGTCATGGAGTTCACGATCGCGGACATCTTTCAGCACTCGCCTTTTGGCGATATCCTAAACTCACTAAAGTCTCTCTCTTTATCCGGAGAGCCCTGGCCGGACTACGGACAGCAAGGTTGGGATGCGGACGACGAAGAAATTCAACGCCCACCCACCACCCACTTTGTAGCCACTATCGATGATTTAACCGACATGCTCGACTTCGACTCCGAAGACATCGACGGTATGGACGACGATGCCGGAGACGACCAAGACCCAGCGCCTACAGGGCACTGGAAGGCCACCTCGTCATACGACATATACATGGTGGACATCCCAAAAGATTGGAGCAGCGATGGAACAATGGAGGATGACCCTCCAAAAGCAACGAAGCGCCCGGCGTCAGCGGGCGCCGCTCTAAATCCCGCCACAGCAAAAGCGGTGATTCCGCACGGGAGATAATAACACCGGCGTTGCGAAGACAACCCCTCCAGCGGGACTCGGTGCAGGAGGAGGAAGAAGCAAGTCCGCCTGACGGGGGCGAGAAAGAGAAGGTAGAGGGCGATAATTATCGCCTCCCTTGAAGATGAGGCAAGCCTCACGATTTACTTAATCTGCCGTGCACGAGGATCCCGCCAACAGGAGGCGTTTCAAACGCAGGCATATGGCCACGGAAAGCAGCCTCAAGAAAAGCAGCGACTTAGAGCTGACCAAGACCTGCTAGGCGGCGGATGGATGAAGTCCTTGCAACCAAGAGTATGAACTCGAACGCCCCTCCAAAAGCTACCCCAAACGCAGGCTGTTGCCTCGATCGAGGAGGAAGCACCCAAGTCACTGGCCAAGACGACATGGCAGACCGGCCACCCCGTGGCCGCGACAGAGAAGCATATCGGCCCTCCGCTCAAGCCACACCCCGACGCCGCTCAAAAAGTACCAAGGCACGGGAAAATGCGCCGGACTTGCGAGATATATTGGAGGATAAGGCAAAACATACAAGATCGATTTACGGATCGCGTGGGCGCCCAACGACTCGGGATGATTACCGTCGTGCCGGATACAGCAAACCCGCCGGGCGAACACGATGAGACAAAGCTCATATGAGCTACGTCGTGATATAGCCCAATACGTAGGCGCCAAGACACCCACTATGCTTCACGGATGAAGTAATGGATCATCAAATCCACGAGGGCTTCAAACACGTAAACATCGAATCATACGATGGTACCACAGATCATGCGGTGCGGATCGAGGACTATCTCCTCCATATCCACATGGCCCTTGGTGATGATCTACATGCCATAAAATACCTCCCACTCAAGCTTAAAGGACCAGCTCGGCATTGGCTCAACAGCTTGCGGCCAGAATCAATTGGTTGTTGGGAGGACCTGGAAGCCGCATTCCTTGATAACTTCCAGGGCACATATGTGCGACCACCAGACGCCGATGACCTTAGCCATATAATTCAGCAGACAGAAGAATCGGCCAGACAATTCTGGACACGGTTCCTAACAAAGAAAAATCAAATCGTTGACTGTCCGGATGCAGAGGCCCTTGCAGCCTTCAAACATAACATCCGCGATGAATGGCTTGCCCGGAACCTAGGACAGGAAAAGCTAAAATCCATGGCAGCCCTCACAACACTCATGACCCACTTTTGTGCGGGAGAGGACATCTGGCTAGCTCGAAGCAACAACTTGGCCAAACACCCTGATAGTTCGGATACAAAGGATAGCAATGGCAGGTCGCGTCGCAACAAGAACAAGCGCCGCATTAACGGTGATAATACTGAAGATACGGCCGTCAATGCCAGATTCAGGCTCTAAACCCGGTCGTGGAAGAAGCCATTCAAAAGAAATACCGGGCCCGTCCAACTTGGACCGAATACTTGATCGCTTGTGCGGATACATGGCACCCCGAAAAACCAGCCAATCACACCAACGAGGATTGTTGGGTGTTCAAACAAGCGAGCAAGTTAAGTGCCGAACTCAATGACAAGGAGCTGCATAGCGATGACGAGGAAGAGCCCCGGCCGCTGAACAATAGAGGACAGAAGGGCTTTCCCACACAAGTGCGGACGGTGAACATGATATACGCAACCCACATACCCAAAAGGGAGCGGAAGCGTGCACTAAGGGACGTATATGCGATGGAGCCAGTCGCCCCAAAGTTCAACCCATGGTCTTCCTGCCTGATCACCTTCGATCGAAGGGACCACCCCACTAGAATTCGTCATGGCGGTTTCGCCGCATTGGTTCTTGACCCAATTATTGACGGATTTCACCTCACCAGAGTCTGGATGGACAGCGGTAGCAGCCTGAACCTGCTTTATCAGGATACAGTGCACAAAATGGGCATAGACCCCTCAAGGATTAAACCTATAAAGACGACCTTTAAATGCGTCATACCGGGTGTAGAGGCCAATTGTACAGGCTCAGTTACACTCGAAGTGGTCTTCGGATCCCCGGATAACTTCCGAAGCGAAGAGTTAATCTTCGACATAGTCTCATTCTGCAGCGGCTATCACGCACTGCTTGGACGAACCGCATTTGCAAAGTTCAATGCGGTGCCGCACTACGCATACTTCAAGCTCAAGATGCCAGGCCCTCGAGGAGTAATCACGGTCAATGGAAACACCGAACGCTCTCTCCGAACGGAGGAGCACACCGCTGACCCTCGCGGCGGAGGTGCAAAGCAGCCTCTCACAGCAATTCTCGAGTCCGGCCACTAAGCGTCCGGACAACATCAAGCGGCGCTGGAGTAACCTACAACAAGACCGCTCGCACGATTCAAGCATCGCCAGAGTAATCCGCCCCAACCCCATCCCTCGCGAAATAGCGAAGCCCGATTACTCTGGCGTACATAACTACGCTCTGGAGATACCATGGGCATAAGGGAGGGCACGACCACGGCATGCCCGAATGCGGCTTAACCGCACTGGGGCTCCGATTGTGTCATTCTTTTTCTTTTTTCTTTTTTCTTTTTTCAGGACTCCATTTTCCAGAAGTCCTGTCCGGCACTAGAATCGCCGAACTCACGATGCAACAGCCGGGGAAGCAGAAAGCTACGTCGAGTGTTCTGGTGGTCTCCATTACGAGCATTATACCTGTTTTACATACCATCCCGCAGCTTACCCCTGGAGGGGGACATGTTAAATAATCCCATCCCTTGCTTATCGCACTATTTGTATCGTTCTGCTTTCATTGCAGTACCTTTTTGAATAAACAACACATAGCTTTTGCTTATTATTGCACTCCTTTCTTTATCTATCTATATATGTACATTTCATGACATGTTGCACCCGTACACTTTGGTACGGCCAATACACCAGGGGCTTAAGTACCCCAAAATTATGGTGTGATAAGTCCGAACACTTTCACAAGTGCGGCACCCCGAACTTATAGCATTATATGCATCGGCTCGAATCATGTCTTGGGTCAATAGTTGGGTTTGCCTGGCTCCTATGTTTTGGTACCTTACGTTCCGTTATATCGGCTAAGGTAGCACTAGGAGAACCACTGCGATTGTGCCCCGGTTGAGATGGGTTGAGCACCTCAGTGGAGAAAGCTAAAATTGACCGTCATGATAGGGCGAGAGCCGGTCGCTGTTCGAGAGGTTTTTCGGGTCCCTAAAGACTCATGCCGCTTAGAGCGAGGAACCGGAATTGTCCGGCCAAGGTGCGGATAGCGCCCCGAACTCGGTCTTCCGAATACTAGGGGCTTCGCCGAAATTTAAAATTATAGAATTCTATGGCTAAGTGAGAGTGTTCAAGCATTATAAGTCCGGTTGCCTTGTTCGTTGCGTTGAGCGCCTCCCTAGATGGACCCAAGAAGCTCAAGTTCATCCCGAGCACCGCAGCACTCGTGGCATGGGGGCTGAAGCCAACGACTTGCCATCTCTCAAATTTGACAAACAGCCGCACAGAAGGTAATATTATAAATTAACAAGCGTTGCTTAGAGCATATGAACAAGTTTTCGATTATGCGGGATAACAAATGCGAGTCTATTCAAAAATTACATCTTTGGAGCACTCATCCGCTATTAGTGGGCACCTTTCAGAGGCCCTCATAGTACATTTCGGGCGATGCGATGCTCCTTGCCCTTGATGGTGGCCCGTCCGTCACAAGCTTTTCCGCATCCGGCTTGCCCGGTGCACTTTAGCACGGGCAAGGGCCAACGAACACCTTCAATGCAGGCGGAGCGCTTGATGACTTCAATCCGTGGATAGGCGTCCACCGGCCGCTGCACTAAGCAAGTAGCTCCTGTGCATGGCTTCCAATGGACACAACCGAACTATAAGGCCCTTCATGGCCTGTTCGGCGACCTTAATGGAGCTCGACCAGCTGCTTCAATTTGGTCGCTCAGGGGCACCGGACGTTCGGCCTCAGCATACTGAGACCAGAACACCTTCTCCGTCGAGCTGCCCTCCTTGGCGCGGTAGAACGCGGCAGCATCCGATACACTACGAGGCAGATCTGCGAGCGCTCCTGGAGAGCTCGGAATCCGGGTAAGTAATAGGTAATTCACTTTCACATGCTTGCTTTGCATAAAGAATGCCTTACCCGCCGCTATCTTCTTTAACGATTCAATTTCTTGGAGGGCCTTTTGGGCTTCGGCCTTAGCGGCTTTGGCACTCTCAAGAGCCGAGGCGAGCTCGGACTCTCGAAGTCTCGAGTCACGCTCCAAACTCGTGTTTTTCCACGAGCACGGAGCTTTGCGTACCTTCGCCATGCGCCTCCCCTTCTATCGCTCGGTGCGCTCCGCGGCGCTTTGTTTTCGACCACAGACACCGCTTCCTTGAGGTTGCCACCTCGTTCGTGGCCCTGCAGTACCCATATGTTATTCCCGTTATTTTTGCAACGAAACCTTTCTATAAGGTATTTCTTTAATAAGGTATTACTTACCTTCCTTGTCCTCGAGCTGCTTCTCGGCAAGGCCGAGCTCGCTCTCGGACTGCTCGAGGCTTTGCTTCAATGCATCGACCTCCATGATCGGTCTTGGCAGAGGTCGGCGTAGCCTTTGCATTCCCATATTGACATACTTATGTTAGACTCCTGCGTATATCTTTTTAGATCCTTAGTCCGGCTTTTCTTTCCGAACACCGAACTAAGCATCAGGGGCTACTGTCTATGCGGTAATATTTTTACATATTCTAAACTTACCTCAAAGCCTGATAGAAGGCTGGTACAAGCTTCGGTCAGCCCGCTCTTGGTGGACTGAACTGTCCGGATCACCGCACTCATAATAGTGCGGTGCTCCTCCTCGATGGAGGCGCTGTTAAGCGCCTCGATGAAAGTTATCCGGTGCCTCCGGTTGGACGGAGGACACCGGCGTCTTACCCTTCTTACGAAGGGGCCGCTTGCCGGACTTCGGAGCCGCTGAAGGTTCCGTTATGGAGTCCGGACAAGGGTCGGGCTTAGAGCCCATGGGGGTCTCGCCCCCCACACGCCTAGAGTCCGGGAGGTTGCCTTGTGGCGCCTCCTGCGCCACCTCCTCTTGACCAGGCCCCCCTTGGGGCACCACCACGGTGTCGTACGCAGCGTGAGGCAAGGAGGCGGCCAGAAGTGAAGTACTCTCCATTTTCGATGAACCTAGGGACCCGCTCGACGAAGCGGCAAACTCGCCCTTGGGCGGGCTGCATGATTGTTCGGCATTAGAGAACACTATGCAATAAAAAAGTCATGGGTATCCGGACACTTACGATCTCGCCAGGGGCTTGGCCCTTGTTGGCCAATCCTCCTCGTCGTTGTCGACGTTGGTGGAGAAGTCCGGAGGAAGGGTTCTTCCCTTCTTGGACCCTCCGGCCTCTCCAGTTGGGGCGGCCTTCCTTTTCCTCTCCTCCCGGCCGGGGAGAAGCTTATTTTCCTCCTCCTCGTTCTCGGGAGAAGATTACGCTTTAGAATCGACAAAGACCAGCGTCGGGAGCTCCTTGAGTTCCCTGCCTCCTTCTTGCCTTCTTCTCCGGCACCACATGAGGTGCGGAGCCAGCAGCCTGGCTAATCGGGCGTCCGGCTGGGTCTTCGGCAAAGGAGCCGGACAGTTAACCTGTCCGGACGCGTCTTCAACCAGTCTGTTAAAGGTTAGGGAGTTTTAGATCCCACATAGAGTCAAACTATGAAAAAGAGTCCCATAAAGGGTAAAATAACTCACCTCGCTGGCTTGACGCTGCGAGCTGAATCCGCGATCTTGATGGCGGATGTGGGAGCCTCGGCGCCCTTGAACAGCACCTTCCAGGCATCTTCGTACGTAGTGTCGAAGAGCCTTTTTAGAGTTGAGTGCTGTGCCGGATCGCACTCCCACAATTTTAAGGCCCGTTGTTGGCATGGGAGAATCCGACGGATGAGCATCACCTGGATTATGTTGACAAGCCTGAGATTCTTGTCCACCAGGTTTCGGACGCATGTTTGGAGTCCGGATAGCTCATCCGAATTCCCCCACATTAGGCCCGTCTCTTTCCATGACGAGAGCCGTGTGGGGAAGCCAGATCTGAATTCGGGGGCCGCCGCCCATTTGGGGTCGCGCGGTTCGGTTATATAGAACCACCCAGATTGCCACCCCTTTATTGTCTCCATGAAGGAGCCCTCGAGCCATAGGACTTTGGCCATCTTGCCAACCATGGCGCCTCCGCACTCCGCTTGACGGCCACCCACTACCTTCGGCCGGACATTGAAGATCTTCAGCCATAAGCCGAAGTGAGGCTGGATGCAGAGGAAGGCCTCGCACACGACGATGAATGCCGAGATGTTGAGGATGAAATTCGGGGCCAGATCATGGAAGTCCAGGCCGTAGTAGAATATGAGCCCCCGGACAAATGGGTGAAGTGGAAAACCTAGTCCGCGGAGGAAGTGGGGGAGAAACACCACCCTCTCATGGGGCCTGGGGATTGGAATGAGCTGCCCCGCGTCGGGCAGCCGGTGCGCAGTTTGGTGATGTGCCCCTCCGTGACGGAGGAGGCCATCCACCTGTCTCCTGCTCCGGACATAGTTGGAGAAGGTTGAGGTGGGGCGTGCGGACTTGGGCGCTGGAGCTCGAGTGCGCGTAAATGGATAAGCAAAGGAGGAAGAAGGCGTAGGTGAAAAGGTGGATCCTTATCCCCTTATATAGACGCTATGCGTCCCCCACCAACTGGTAAAACTCGCTTATCTCCCAAGCACCGTAATCAATAAGCGGATGGGTTACCCACGTCCGTATTGATGGGAATCCCGGAATAAGGGGCACGATCTATGCTTTGATAAGACGTGCCGGGAAAACCGCCTCGCTAAACACGCTAAGGTGGAACAGGTAAAAACAATTCATATAAGGGCACGGCCGTGGTGTGATGTCACGCCACGGAATATGTCGACAGATCTGTGCAAAAATTATTCTCTCTACGGTGGTATGTGGAACTTGTTTTGCGAGCGGACACTATCCTTGTGTTCAAAACCTTCTATGAAGTATTCGGAGGAGGAACCCGCCTTGCAATACCGAAGACAATATGCGCCCGGACTCGTCGTCATTGAAGCCTGGTTCAGGGGCTCTTGAGGAGTCTGGACTAGGGGTGTCCGGATAGCGAACTATCATCACGGCGGACTCCAAGACTATGAAGATACAAGATTGAAGACTTCGTCCCGTGTCCGGATGGGACTTTCCTTGGCGTGGAAGGCAAGCTTGGCGATACGGATATGTAGATCTCCTACCTTTGTAACCGACTCTGTGTAACCCTAACCTATCCGGTGTTTATATAAACCGGAGGGTTTTAGTCCGTAGGACGAACAACAATCACACCATAGGCTAGCTTCTAGGGTTTAGCCTCCTTGATCTCGCGGTAGATCTACTCTTGTACTACCCATATCATCAATATTAATCAAGCAGGAGTAGGGTATTACCTCCATCGAGAGGGCCCGAACCTGGGTAAAAACATCGTGTCCCTTGTCTCCTGTTACCATCCACCTAGACGCACAGTTCGGGACCCCCTACCCGTGATCCGCCGGTTTTGACACCGACACAAGGCTTTATGTATGTGAATTATGCAATGCCATGCTGTTTAGGCAAGCGTCATATATGTGAATTATATCATGCCGTCCTTTTTTTGTATTTCTCATTGCTTTTGTCAACAATGTTTGTATATTCAACTTCTCTTCCTGTGCATCAGCCATTTGAATTGGTGATGGAGAAATCTGGAGTGAAAACAAGGTCTTCAGAAAGACAATGCTACCTGCTGAAGCAGATATCTTGCTAATTCTGAGATAGCTCTTGAGAGAAGGATTCAGAGGCGACGACTGTCCTATTATCCCCACGAGGTGTATGCTCAAACTTGGCGAGGTTATATTACTCATATAATGCATATGTTGTATTGCAATGCTTAGTTTTTACATCATATACACAATATTGAATGCCATCTCCTTAGTTGACACATCATATATGCGATTGCCCTCTGCTCACTTCCTTAGTATATAAATCATATATTTGAAATTATGTCATGCTATCCTGTTTAATTAGCCATCATATATGTGAAATTATGTCCTGCTATTCTGTTTGCTTAGACAACATAAATGTGAATTAGTTCATGCCTGCTTTTCTTCCCTACTATCCATTGCACTGTCTATCTTACAATGTCTCGTACATTCAATTACTTTTCTTTTTTATTAGCCATTTCAATTGGAGGGAGTGATGGCAGTATGTCGTGGGAGTAAAAACACGGTCTTCAGAAAAGATCGTGCTACCTGTCGATGCAGATAGAACCACGGTTGTACTTGCCCAAGAACCAGCCCCACCACACATAACCCACACTCATGCAGATTGTACCCCTACCTAGTTGTACAGAGAACTAGCTACACCCCTTCTAACCCCAACCCCAGCAGATAGACACCTAGTTCCCATTGACACAGCACCGTCTCCACCACAGAGCACCCAAACATGAGCAGTTAGTAAGGCAACTGTAGTGCCCAAATCACGAGGACCAGACTCAACCCAAGTCAACGCCTAAAGCGTAAGAAGAATTGTTCTTAGGTCAGGTTCCGTAGCTATGGTTCATACTACTTTGCTCTTGCATCACTGTATTCTTCGATACCAACCAATTACAAATTTGAAGGATGCAATTGAAACTCCAATGGCATAACATGTATGTTTTAAACCTTGTTTCTTCAACGTGTTTGGCTGTTTGCTGTTGTAACTTGCTCTATGTTGATTTCAGTTTCAATTGAATAAACAGTTATGTTCTCATGCCATGCACATTACAAGTGTTGTTATTGTTGTGTAGTTTCCCACACTTATATTCTGTCTATGCTGCTTTGTCTTAAATAGATATGATTGGAACTGTATCTATCTTGATTTGGCAACATAAACTAGAATGATATAGACCATACAGCGACCATACTACATAGATATATGTTTGTTTCATGTTGTTATCCTATCCACCTTACTCTTGAACTGGTTTACCAAAATGAGTTTCATATACTACATTGTAAACCTGAGATGTGTTTGTTTGTTTCTCTTTTAGAACGCGGATAAAGTATTGGAGAAGAGTACCTGTTATGCAATGGTAAAGGAAGTAATGCAGATAAGGTTCAAGATAGTGAGACATCCTGTTGGTCTCCAAGAAAGCTGATAAAAACTATATTGAAGACACCGAGACAACCCCAAAGTCCTGTCTTGATGTAGTGTTCGAGTTCTTGGCTACCACTTCGGCACCACTCTTGAACTCTTTGCCTAAATCAGTTCAGCTTCTTGAGTCTCAACTTCAAGTTGAAAGACATCGATCGGATGTTATGCGACAGGAAGCCGAAGGACCGAGGAAGTCCCTGCGAGAATTCAGATCGTACTTTACGGTGCAACGACAAGTCTTTGGAGGACTTAAGCCCCAAACAAAGAAAGTTAATAAGCTTGCTAAGCATCTTGCCGCATTATGGGTACCAGGATATTGTTTCTTGAAACTCTTGAAGTGGTTTGAGTTACGGACTTGTTTTGATGCGGCGTTTATATGCTGCTGTGTTCCCTATATTTGCACTGGTGGCGAACTTTGATGCCCAGTGGATGTAATATGTGTAATAGCCGTGATAGCCTAGTGTAAGTTGCTTGCTCAATTATTTCCTTGTTGTCTTGTTTATTTGTTTGCTTGTAGTCAGTGCAGTTCTTTTTTTGCGGTTTGCTAGTGGCTGCAATAACCTATTTTTTAAAATTAGGCCACAATAAACGCCACAGTAGTGACACTGGGCCTACGGGCCGTAGAAACAGTGGGCCTTCTACGGGCCGTAGAAACAGTGGGCCTTCTACGGGCCGTAGAAACAGTGGGCCTTCTATGGGCCGTAGAAACAATGGGCCTTCTACGGGCCGTAGAAACAATGGGCCTTCTACGGGCCGTATCATCAATGGGCCTTATACGGGCTGTATGATCGATTGGCCAAACATGGGCCAAACAGACCGCATTCTGGCTGTAAACGGGCTAGAGTTGGAATCGTCCATTCATGGGCCGGCCATAACGGGCCATCGTTAATATGCCATATTTGATGACGCTATGAAAACGGCCCAACGTATTAACGGACCACAAACAGGCCGACTGTAACCACGGGCTGAATTTGGCCCACAAGCAGAAAATGACAGTAACGGGCCATAAGTAAACGGATGCTGGAAATGAGCCCAAGAATAAATGGGCTCTAAGAAGGCCGAAAGATAACATGGGCTGGAAACGACCCAACGGAATAACGGGCCGTTAATGGGTATAAAGTGATACATCGTTTCTGCGCGGGCGATTTCACCACGGGCCGTTAATGGGTGTAAAGTGATACAATGTTCATTACGGGCTGCCACCACGGGCCATTAATAGGCCAAGAGTTACATAGGGCCTCATATGGGCGAAAGACGTCATGGGCCATACATGGGCGAAGTGAAAACGGTTTGGAAGATGGCCAGATGACGCCATCGGGCCTAATTCGAGTAGGGCATAACGGGCTTTGGGTTAGCATCTTGTAAATGGGCTATATGCGAACAGGCCGTTAACAAGGCTTTCCATGGGCCGCCCGCCACCTTTGACCAAGTCAAGCGGTCGGCCTTCTCACAGCAATGGGCCTCTGTTGGGCGTGCCACGTGTCGATGTATCATAGGCGCCTATACATCTAATGAGTGGATGACATACATCCCGGCGGTGAGCCGACACGTGTTTCCTCCAGCCAATGATGATTTTACACGTGGAAAATCCCCATTGGTCGGGGCTGTTAACGGGTTATCGGATCCAAAACCCGACCCGATAGCTTAACGGTGTTCCGTTACAGTGGATGCCACGTGTCGGTCACCCTTGACGAAAGCATTTCTGTGACGCGCGATTTATCGTCATGGAAGTGGACACTTCGGTAATGATAATTTTCGTAATGTCATGGAACACTTCTACGACAGCACAGGTATGTCTATCTTGATTCTGTCATAAATTTGTTATGGATGTACATGCATCATTGAAAACGTGACCTACTGTGACAAACACGTATCATTACAGAAGTGTATTTTTTTGTAGTGTTGGCTTTGAGGCGAAGCCAAAGATCAAGTATGGAGCGTCGTGGGCTCCAAAAGCCTGCAGCCTTGATCGACGCGTGGTGGTTGATTGGACATGGGCGTCTCCGCTTCCCCATGTTGCCTCGGCAACCGCCCGACTTGACAAGTCCCTGCGACATGTAAGGGAAAATCATCATTACCTGTGATCGTGGAAGGCGTCGGTTGGCTTTCTCTCGCTATAAATGGGGAGGGGGCAGAGCCCCCATCGCCCCTCTCTTTGCAGTCAGCTTGCTTCTTCCTCCCTGCTCCTCTGCTAGTAGCAATGGCGCCCATCCGAAGGTTTTCGGCCGCGGAGAAGGGAAAGATTCCCCTTGACGCGTCGGCGCCGCTCCCGCCGAAGAAGAGGTCGGTTCACCGTCGCGACGAAGCGACGATGCAGGTGGTGACGAGGCCTTGGTGCGAGCGGCCTCCTCCGGCAAGATCTTCATGACCCGCAGCTGGGGTGAGGTTGCGCGGGTTTGCCGTGCTGAGGGAACCCTCGTGATCCACTTTGACTATGACAACGCCTCCACGCTATTTTTCAAGGTCTTCGATGCGGAGGGCCGCCGCCTGGAGTGCTGCCCTGGAGGGGAGCGCCAGGATGATTCACGCCCGGCCTGCGGCTCCTCCAGCAGCAGCGAATCTTGGACGTCCAGCGGTTCTCCTGAGGTCTATGAGACTCCAGAGATGAGCGACGGCAGCTACGTGCCCCCGAGCTCTCGCCGCGCTGGGGGCAGGGCTGCGGCGTCCAGCCGCCGCCGTCGCTAATCTGGATGGGGTTGGCGCCGGCCTCCCGCGGCCCACTGTTGATGATGGCGTCAGCCACGGGAGGGTGTAGATAGGATTCCCCTAAGTTCTTGTCTTTTGTTCCCTGCAAGGAATCAAGTACCCCGCGGGGGCGCGTAAAGGGTCTGTAATGTCTTTTGTTGATACTATCCCTGTTATGAAAATTTGCGAATGCATGTCCTATTTAGGCTCGGTCTCCCCTTTCCAACGTCGCGACGGCTCGTTGCTCTACGCCGATAGGTCCCGGTCCTCGAGCAAGCTGCATTGTCATTTGGTATGCTGTGTCGCGTGCCGTGGTCAAGGCCAGGAGGTGAGCGGCCCGAGGTCCAGTAAGAGCCCCTGAGGCGCGATGCTAAGGAGGTCCCCTTTAGCGCTCAAGCAGCCGTGGTAAGGTAAGAAAGGGAGGCGACGTTGCCGCAACAGGGCTGCGGCGAGCGTGACACTTAGGCTCCAACAATTAGCCAATCTGAGCGCGAGACTTATCTTGGCGGTTTGGAGCCGACTCCTTGCGGTGCGCCGTGTTAATGCGTAGCCAGGCCAGGCCCATGCGAGCCTTCCCCTCTTCCCCACGCTCTACTTTATGCTCTACGTCCTCAGGTCCCGGCCCTCGAGCGAGCTCAACCGCCGCTGGTATGCCAGGTCGCGTGCCGTAGTCAAGGCCGAGGGGTGAGGGCTGGAGAGCCAGTAAGAGCTCCTGAGTCGCGATGCTCAGGAGCCCCCTTTTAACGTGCAAGCGAATTGCATTGGAGAAGAGGAAGCTCGCGGTGCCTCCTGCTATCATCCTCATGAGATTCCTGCGAAACAGCACAAGGATAAACATGGTTTGCCATTATGGTTGTCAGTCCGCCTGGCTACCTCGCGAGGAGGCGGGAGGCGCTGTGGGCCTGGTGAGGTGACGTGCATGGGGCGTGCCACGAGCCAGAGCACGGCCGCTCAGATTTGTCGACGTTGCAGGGACGGCCCCATGCACAAGCGCCGTGCCTGTGTGAGCGGCCCCCGTGGGGGCGAGAGTCAAGCAGGCAACAGTCATAGATAGGTTAGGCATGGAAAGCATACTGGCTCATGTAAAAGCAGGGAAGATACACGCCACTGGGTCAGGCCCGAGCGGCTTGGGGACGATGCAGCCCGAGGGGCGCCCCCAGCAAGGTAAGCTAAAGACATAATGAAAAGGGGTACATGCCACAGGGACGGACCCACACGGCCTGGGAATGATGCAGCCCGAGGGGCGCTCCCAGCTAAATGAACTTGGAAAATGTCACCTGGTTTTGTTGATGAAGGGATGTTGGGGCAGCTGAAGGTACGCGGCGAAGGAGTTGCTCCTCATGAGCCACCGGACCCCTGAGCCTCAGGAGGCTCTGGGCGCCCAGGCGGTTCCTCGAGGACCTTCTCCATCTCCGCCAGGACGGCATGGTGCCTGGCCTCCTGAGTCACCAGGACGTGCCGCAAGTTGCACTGATAGGCGGACGACACGCTCGGCAGGCCAAAAGGCATGCGAACGTAGCTGTGCGGTGGGCCCTCGCAGCGGCCCACGCGCAAAGGCCAGAAGAGCTCCTGGGAGGTGGCCCTGTTGAGCCCTGGGACGTCGATGCAGACGCGCAGCCCGGCATCGTTGCCTGGATGGGGAGCTGCGCCTGGTGAGCGACGGTCGCCGCGCATGGCCCTTGCGTCTTGTAGTTCCTGAGCGGTCATGGTGATGAACTCCTGAGCAGTAGGCGCTCCTCGCCCTGTGTCCTCCTGAGGGAAACGTGCCATGAAGCACGCCTCCAAGTGGTGCCCGAGCGCCTCCCTCGTGATGTTGGAAAGGTCTGAGGCCCTCCAGAAGAGAGCCCCCGAGCCCTGCCCGAGAAGGGCACCAGGCGCGCCTTCCTATGCGATGGAGGGAGGCGCCCCTGGAGCGCGCGCTGATCCTGACGAGGTTCCAGTCGCGACGCCATCCCCCTGAGGTCCTGCTTGGCGCAATTGCTTCTTCTTCTTGGGGATGGCCTCAGGAAAGCCCTCGCTCTTGCTGTCGGGGTCGTCGATGGCTGCAGCTTGAAAAGCACGCTCGAGGGAGCACACCGCATCTCTTTCTTCACATGGACCGTGATGATTCCGCCGCTCCCCGGCACCTTGAGGACATTGTAGCCGTGATGGGTCACCGCCATGAACTTGGCCAGGGCTGGATACCCGAGGATGGCATTGTACGGCACATGGATGTGCGCGACGTCGAAGTCGATGAGCTCGGTGCGGCAGTTCTTGCGTTCTCCAAAGGTGACAGGGAGGCGGACCTGCCCTATCAGCGTGGTGGAGCCGTCGGTCACTCCTGAGAAAGGCTTGGTAGGCTGAAGCTGATCATACAACACTAGGAGGTTGTCGAACGTGTCGACGGACAGGACATTGAGCCCTGCGCCACCGTCGATGAGGGTCTTGGTGACTTGCACGTTGCTGATGACTGGGGAGCAGAGCATCGGGAGGGTGCCTGCAGTGGCCGCACACTTGAGCTGATCCGCTGAACTGAAGGTGATGGCGCACTGGGACCACCTGAGCGGGCGTGTGGCCTCGAGCTTGGGGAGGACCGCATTTACTTCATGAGCAAACTGTTTGAAGAACGCTGCGAGGCTGGGGCCTGAGCTCCGCCCAAGATGCAGGCTATGGCACGCGGCTCCTGGAAGCTCCCAGCCCCCTTGTCTTGATGATGGTCGTCATTCCTTCTTGGTGGTGGCAGTAGTGGGGGAAGACCGGTGTTGCCCTGAGGACGGTCCTCACGAGGCTGATCCCTCCAGGCGCCCTCGCGAGGCTGATCCTGCCAGCAGTCCTCACGAGGCCGGTCGCGCCACTCCTGGCGTGGACCACGGTCATCCTAGCGTCTGCCACCTCATCCTCCTCCTCAGCCATAGCCTCGGTCACTGCGCTCGGGGCGTTGACCGTAACGTCCTTCTCGAATGGCTCTGAGCTCTTGGCAGTCGCTGGTGTTGTGGGTGTGCAGGTTGTGGAAGATGCAGAACGGTCGACTGCTCTTGGATGACTCGGGTTGATCTCTGCCGCGCTTGGTGTCCGGCTCCGCCGCGAGCACGGCTGCTCCCTTGCGCTTCACGTCCTTGGCCTTGGCTTTCTTCTCCTCCGTGTTCGCAACCGGGAGCTCAAGGAGGGAGAGGCGCCCTTCCTCACCTCTTGCGCACTTGGTCGCCAGGTTGAACAACTCCTGAGACGTGCACAACTCCTCGTGGATAGCGAGCTCCTCCTTCATCTTGACGTCACGGACACCATCAGAGAATGCAGAGATGATGGCCTCGTCCGTGACCTTGGGGATCTTGAGACGAACGTTGTTGAAGCACTGGATGTACTTCTGGAGGGTCTCTCCCGGTTGTTGCTTGACGCGACGCAGGTCTCCCGCGGCCGGAGGATGGTCGCGAGTGCCCTAGAAGTTGGCGACGAAGCGGTCGCGCATCTCGCCCCAGGAGGAGATCGAGCCGGGAGGCAGGTTCAGGAGCCACGAACGGGCGTCGTCTTTGAGCGCCATAGGGAACCAGTTTGCCATGACTTTCTCATCGCCATAGGTCAAGAACATCCTGAAGTACCTGAAAAGGACTAAGGATATGTATCTCTTTTATGGAGGTGACAAAGAGCTCATCGTAAATGGTTACGTTGATGCAAGCTTTGACACTGATCCGGACGATTCTAAATCGCAAACCGTATACGTGTTTATATTGAACGGTGGAGCTGTCAGTTGGTGCAGTTCTAAACAAAGCGTAGTGGCAGGATCTATGTGTGAAGCGGAGTACATAGCTGCTTCGGAAGCAGCAAATGAAGGAGTCTGGATGAAGGAGTTCATATCCGATCTAGGTGTCATACCTAGTGCATCGGGTCCAATGAAAATCTTTTGTGGCAATACTGGTGCAATTGCCTTGGCAAAGGAATCCAAATTTCACAAGAGAACCAAGCACATCAAGAGACGCTTCAATTCCATCCGGGATCAAGTCCAGGTGGCAGACATAGAGATTTGCAAGATACATATGGATCTGAATGTTGCAGACCCGTTGACTAAGCCTCTTCCACGAGCAAAACATGATCAACACCAAGACTCCATGGGTGTTAGAATCATTACTGTTTAATCTAGATTATTGACACTAGTGCAAGTGAGAGACTGAAGGAAATATGCCCTAGAGGCAATAATAAAGTTATTATTTATTTCCTTATTATTCATGCTAGAATTGTATTAACCGGAAACATAATACATGTGTGAATACATAGACAAACATAGTGTCACTAGTATGCCTCTACTTGACTAGCTCGTTGATCAAAGATGGTTGAGTTTCCTGGCCATAGACATGAGTTGTCATTTGATTAACAGGATCACATCATTAGGAGAATGATGTGATTGACTTGACCCATTTCGTTACCTTAGCACTTGATCGTTTAAGTTTACTGCTATTGCTTTGTCCATGACTTATACATGTTCCTATGACTATGAGATTATGCAACTCCCGAATACCGGAGGAACACTTTGTGTGCTACCGGTCGGTATCAAAACCGGCGGATCTCGGTTAGGGGGTCCCGAACTGTGCGTCTAGGGTCGATGGTAATAGGAGACAGGGGACACGATGTTTACCCAGGTTCGGGCCCTCTCTATGGATGTAATACCCTACTTCCTGCTTGATTGATCTTGATGAATATGAGTATTTCAAGAGTTGATCTACCATGAGATCGTAATGGCTAAACCCTAGAAGTCTAGCATGTATGACTATGGTAATGAGTCTCTCTCTTTCCGGACTAAGTCCTCCGATTTATATAGACACAGGAGAGTTACACAGCACTTGATCTAGGGTTACACAGGGTCGGTTACAAAGAAAGGAATCTACATATTCGGTCGCCAAGCTTGCCTTCCACGCCAAGGAGAGTCCCATCCGGACACGGGTGTAGTCTTCGGTCTTCGTATCTTCACAACCCATCAGTCCGGCCCATGGCTAACAGGCCGGACGCCCGAGGACCCTTAGTCCAGGACTCCCTCAGTAGCCCCTGAACCTGGCTTCAATGACGAGAAGTCCGGCGCGCAGATTTGTCTTCGGCATTGCAAGGCGGTTTCCCCTTTTCGAACTCCAAGATAGTCCCCGAACGTGATGATTGTGTCTGGACCTGTAACACACACCACACACAACCGCAGAGAGAATATAATATTCCACGTGTCGAATCCGCTGACAACTTTTTTCAACGTGACATCACGTCTGCTCAGTCATAATTTCAGACTGTTTTGTTCTGCCGTTCCATGTTTCGAGACGCGGTTTCCATTGGCACGTCTTGTCAAAGCAGAGATCGTGTCCCCTTATTGCAGGATTCTCATCAATACGGGTATGGGTAACCCGACCGTGTTGTTTACACAACCCTTGGGAATAGGCGAGTTTTATGGCGAGTGAGGAGGCGCTTGATATTCGTGACCTTTTATAAGGGGATAAGAATTCGCCCTTGTCTACTCACGCATTCCCCTTCCTTTGCACTTCCATTCTTGAGCTCCAGCACCCCACTCCCCATCTTTCTCCATCTCCGAAAAGCATCCGACTATGTCCGGATCCGGAGGTCAAGGCAAATGGATGGTCTCCTCCGTCAAGGAGAAAGACATTGCCGAGCTTCAGGCGGCCGGGTATTTGGCGAAGGAAATCGCCCACCGTCTTCCAGCCCAGGGGCAAGTCGTCCCCACGCTGAAGCCCAACGAGAGGGTGGTATTCATCCCTCATTTCCTCCACGGCCTGGGGTTTCCGCTCCACCCTTTCGTCCGCGGGCTGATGTATTATTACGGGATAGACTTCCATGATCTATCTCCGAACTCTTTCCTCAACATCTCAGCGTTCATCGTCGTGTGTGAGGCCTTCCTCCGTATCCAACCCCACTTCAGGCTGTGGCTCAAAGTCTTCAACGTGAAGCCAAAGGTAGTGGATGGCCAACACGCGGAGTGCAGAGGAGCCATGGTGAGTAAGCTGGCCAATGTCTCCTTGCCAAAAGGCACTTTCGTGGAGACTGTCAAGGAATGGCAAAAACAATGGTTCTACATCACAGAACCTCGCGGCACAAACTGGGCCGCGGCTGCCGAATTTAACTCCGGTGCTCCCATGCGACTCACCACCTGGGTCGAGAAGAGCCCGAACTGGTGTTCGCCAGACGAGCTGATAGCGCTGCAGAAGCACGTTCAAAGCATGGTAGACAAGAATGTCAAACTTGTCGATGTAATCCAAGTGATGCTGGTTCGCCGGATCCTCCCTTGCCAAAGCCGAAAACGCCCCCTTAGGGAGTTTAATCCGAGGAGGCACCAAACCCTGGAGAGGCTCTTTGGAACGACTCACAAAGATGCATGGAAGTTGCTATTCAAGGGCGACGAGATACCGCCAGCCACGGATTCAGATCGTGGGCACGACGTTAACCATCCTACCAGCGCGGTAAGTTTCTATCGCGTCCTCTATTTATTTGCTTCAAGGAGGATATCTGAACTTTTACTATCATTGCTTCTTCAGGAATGGATGGAGAGGGCGAAGCGGATCCAGTGTCCGGCTCCGCTACCTGAAGAACCAGTCATTCCGCGTTTAGCGAAGATGCTGGTGCCGGCGCCCTATACAGCGCCGGCGAAGAAGGCCAAGGGGAAGGCCAAGGGGGTCCGGAGTGGCCCCCGTCGCAAGAATGCTTCGGACGCGACGTCTGAAGACAAAACCCGCTCCTCCGTCGTCGAAGATAACAACGATGAGGAGGAGGAGGAGGAGGAGAACAACCCTCCCCCTGATGGGGGAAGGAAGAAGAGGGTGATACGTCCATTTTGCATCATGCTTTTATATCGATATTTATTGTATTATGGGTTGTTATTACACATTATGTCACAATACTTATGCCTATTCTCTCTTATTTTACAAGGTTTACATAAGAAGGGAGAATGCCGGCAGCTGGAATTCTGGGCTGGAAAAGGAGCAAATATTAGAGACCTATTCTGCACAACTCCAAAAGTCCTGAAACTCCACGGAATATCTTACAATAGATAATAAAAAATCCTCGCCAAAGATGAAGGCCAGGGGGCCCACACCATGTCCACGAGGGTGGGGGGCGCGCCCCCCTCCTAGGGCGCGCCCCCTACCTCGTGGGCCCCTGGTGGCTCTCCGATGCCCATCTTATGCTATATGAGGTCTTTCGTCAAGAAAAAAATCAGAAGCAACCTTTCGGGAAAAACTCCACCGCCACGAGGCGGAACCTTGGCGAAACCAATCTAGGGCTCCGGCAGAGCTGTTCTGCCGGGGACACTTCCCTCCGGGAGGGGGAAATCATCGTCATCATCATCACCAACGCCCCTCTCAGCGGGAGAGGGCAATCTCCATCAACATCTTCACCCGCCCCCTCTCCTCTCAACCCCCTAGTTCATCTCTTTGTATCCAATTCTTGTCTCCAAGTCCGGATTGGTACTAGTAGGTTGCTAGTAGTGTTGATTAATCCTTGTAGTTGATGCTAGTTGGTTTATTTGGTGGAAGATCATATGGTCGATCCTTTATGCATATTAATACCCCTCTGATTATGAACATGAATATGCTTTGTGAGTAGTTACGTTTGTTCCTGAGGACATGGGAGAAGTCTTGCTATTAGTAGTCATGTGAATTTGGTATTCGTTCGATATTTTGATGAGAAGTATGTTGTCTAGCCTCTAGTGGTGTTATGTAACGTCGACTACATAAAACTTCACCATTATTTGGGCCTAGAGGAAGTCATTGGGAAGTAATAAGTAGATGATGGGTTGCTAGAGTGACAGAGGCTTAAACCCTAGTTTATGCGTTGCTTCATAAGGGGCTGATTTGGATCCATATGTTTCATGCTATGGTTAGGTTTACCTTAATACTTTTGTTGTAGTTGCAGATGCTTGCAATAGAGGTTAATAATAAGTGGGATGTTTGTTCAACTAAGAACGACACCCAAGCACTGGTCCACCCACATACCAAATTATCAAAGTACCGAACGCGAATCATATGAACGTGATGAAAACTAGCTTGACGATATTCCCATGTGTCCTCGGGAGCGCTTTTCCTATTATTAGAGTTTGTCCAGGCTTGTCCTTTGCTACAAAAAGGATTGGGCCACCTTGCTGCACTTTATTTACTTTTATTAATTGTTGCTCGTTACAAATTATCCTATCACAAAATTATCTGTTACCACTTATTTCAGTACTTGCAGAGAATACCTTGTTGAAAACCGCTTATCATTTCCTTCTACTCCTCGTTGGGTTCGACACTCTTACTTATCGAAAGGACTACGATAGATCCCCTATACTTGTGGATCATCAAGACTCTTTTCTGGGGCCGTTGCCGGGGAGTGAAGCGCCTTTGGTAGGTGGAATTTGGTAAGGAAAAATTTATATAGTGTGCTGAAATTTACTGTCACTTGTTACTATGGGCTTGTTCGGGGTATCTTCACCCCGAACAGTAGAGCAAAGAGTTGTTCCTCAACCTAATGAACCTACTGAACCTATTGAAAATGAAACTCCTTTTGAAGTTCCTTCGGGTATGATGGAAAAACTGCTAGCTAATACTTTTGTAGGAGATGGAACCAAGCATCCTGATGAACACTTAATATATGTGGATGAGGTTTGTGGATTATTTAAGCTTGCAGGTATACCCGATGACGTTGTTAAGAAGAAGGTCTTCCCTTTATCTTTGAAGGGAGATGCATTGACATGGTATATGCTATGTGATCATACGAGATCGTGGAACTACAAAAGATTGAAATTGGAATTTCATCAAAAATATTATCCTATGCATCTTGTTCATCGCGATCGCAATTATATATATAATTTTTGGTCTCGAGATTGAGAAAGCATCGCTCAAGCTTGGGGGAGGATTAAATCAATGTTATATTCATGCCCCAATCATGAGCTCTCGAGAGAAATAATTATTCAAAGTTTTTATGCTCGACTTTCTCATAATAATCAAACCATGCTCGATACTTCTTGTGCTGGCTCTTTTATGATGAAGACTATTGAATTTAGATGGAATTTATTGGATAGAATTAAACGCAACTCTGAAGATTGGGACCTCGACGAAGGTAAGGAGTCAGGTATGACACCTAAGTTTGATTGTGTTAAATCTTTTATGGATACCGATATTTTCTGTAAATTTAGCACTAAATATGGACTTGACTCTGAGATAGTAGCCTCTTTCTGTGAATCTTTTGCTACTTATGTTGATCTCCCCAAGGAGAAGTGGTTTAAATATCATCCTCCCATAGAAGTAAAAGTAGTTGCACCTATTAAAGTTGAAGAAAAGACTGTCACTTATAATGATCCTATTGTTCCTACCTCTTATGTTGAGAAACCACTCACTGTTGGAATAAAGGATCATGCTAAAGCTTCAAATGTGGTTCGTAAAAGCAATATTAGAACTTATACACCTCCTGAGCAAGTCAAAGTAGAACCTAATATTGCTATTGTTAAAGATCTCTTGTCTGATAATATTGATGGGCATGTTATTCAATTTTGTGGTGAATCTGCTAGAATTGCTAAACCTGGTGCTAAAGATAAACATAGACCTGTGGTAGGCGTGCATGTTATTTCTGTTAAAATAGGAGATCATTGTTATCATGGCTTATGTGATATGGGTGCTAGTGCTAGTGTTATACCTTTTGACTTATCTAAAGAAATTAAGCATGAAATTGCACCTGCTGAGTTAGAAGATATTGATGTCACAATTAAACTTGCCGATAGAGATACTATATCGCCAGTGGGAATTCTTAGAGATGTTGAAGTCTTGGCGGGAAAATCAAATATCCTGCTGATTTTCTTGTTCTAAGCTCCCCACAAGATAGCTTTTGTCCAATAATATTTGGTAGACCCTTCTTGAATACTGTTAATGCTAAGATAGACTGCAAGAAGAATGTTGTTACTATTGGCTTGGATGATATGATTCATGAGTTTAATTTCTCTAAATTTGGTAAACAACACCGTGAAGAAGAATTACCTAGTAAGGATGAAATCATTGGTCTTGCTTCTATTGCCGTACCTCCTAGTGATCCTTTAGAACATTATTTGTTAAACCATGAAAATGATATGTTTATGAATGAAAGAAGGGAAATAGATGAAGTATTCTTTAAACAGGAACCTATTCTGAAACATAATTTGCCTGTTGAAATCCTAGGGGATCCTCCTCCACCCAAGGGTGATACTGTCTTTGAGCTTAAACCGTTGCCTGATAATCTTAAATATGCTTATCTTGATGAAAAGAAAATATATCCTGTTATTATTAGTGCTAACCTTTCAAAGCATGAAGAAGAAAGATTATTGAAAACTCTGAAGAAGCACCGAGCTGCTATTGGATATACTCTTGATGATCTTAAGGGCATTAGTCCCACCCTATGTCAACATAAAATAAATTTGGAAGAAGATGCCAAACCAGTCTGTGATCATCAACGAAGGCTTAATCCTAAGATGAAAGAAGTGGTAAGGAAAGAAATACTAAAGCTTCTGGAGGCAGGTATAATTTATCCCGTTGCTGATAGTCAGTGGGTAAGTCCTGTTCATTGTGTCCCTAAGAAAGGAGGTGTTACTGTTGTTCCTAATGATAAAGATGAATTGATCCCGTAAAGAATTATTACAGGTTATAGGATGGTAATTGATTTCTGCAAATTAAATAAAGCTACTAAGAAAGATCATTGCCCCTTACCTTTTATCGATCAAATGTTAGAAAGATTATGCAAACATACACATTATTGCTTTCTAGATGGTTATTCTGGTTTCTCTCAAATACCCGTATCGGCTAAGGATCAATCAAAGACTAATTTTACATGCCCTTTTGGTACTTTTGCTTATAGACGTATGCCTTTTGGTTTATGTAATGCACCTGCTACCTTTCGAAGATGCATGATGGCTATATTCTCTAACTTTTGTGAAAAGATTTGTGAGGTTTTCATGGACGACTTTTCCGTCTATGGATCCTCTTTTGATGATTGCTTGAGCAATCTTGATCGAGTTTTGCAGAGATGTGAAGAAACTAATTTTGTCTTGAATTGGGAAAAGTGCCACTTTATGGTTAATGAAGGTATTGTCTTGGGGAATAAAGTTTCTGAAATAGGTATTGAAGTTGATAAAGCCAAGGTTGATGCTACTGAAAAGATGCCATGTCCCAAGGACATCAAAGGTATAAGAAGTTTCCTTGGTCACGACGGATTTTATAGGAGGTTCATTAAGGTCTTCTCAAAAATTTCTCGACCTCTGACTAATTTATTACAAAATATATACCATTTGTCTTTGATGATGATTGTGTAGAAGCATTTGAAACACTTAAGAAAGCATTGATCTCTGCACCTATTGTTCAGCCACCTGATTGGAATTTACCCTTTGAAATTATGTGTGATGCCAGTGATTATGTTGTAGGTGCTGTTCTAGGGCAAAGAGTTGATAATAAATTAAATGTTATCCATTATGCTAGTAAAACTTTAGACAATGTTCAAAGAAATTATGCTACTACTGAAAAAGAATTTTAGCAGTTGTATTTGCATGTGATAAGTTCAGACCTTATATTGTTGATTCTAAAGTAACTATTCACACTGATCATGCTGCTATTAAATATCTTATGGAAAAGAAAGATGCTAAACCTAGACTTATTAGATGGGTTCTCCTGCTACAAGAATTTGATTTGCATATTGTTGATAGAAAGGGAGCCGAGAACCCCGCTGCAGCATAACATGTCTAGGTTAGAAAATGTTCTTGATGACCCACTACCTATTGATGATAGCTTTCCCGATGAGCAATTAAATGTCATAAATACTTCTCGTAGTACTCCTTGGTATGCTGATTATGCTAATTACATCGTTGCTAAATTTATACCACCTAGTTTCACATACCAGCAAAAGAAAAGTTTTTCTTTGATTTGAGACATTACTTTTGGGATGACCCACATCTTTATAAAGAAGGAGTAGATGGTGTTATTAGGCGTTGTGTACACGAGCATGAACAGGATGCAGATCCTACGCAAGTGTCACTCCGAAGCTTATGGAGGACACCACGCTGGAGATAAACCTGCACATAAGGTATTGCAATCTGGTTTTTATTGGCCTACTCTCTTCAAGGATGCCCGTAAGTTTGTCTTGGCTTGCGACGAATGTCAAAGAGTTGGTAATATTAGTAGACGTCAAGAAATGCCTATGAATTATTCACTCGTTATTGAACCATTTGATGTTTGGGGCTTTGATTATATGGGACCTTTTCCTACCTCTAATGGATATACACATATTTTAGTTGCTGTTGATTACGTTACTAAGTGGGTAGAAGCTATTCCAACTAGTAGTGCTGATCATAACACCTCTATTAAAATGCTTAAAGAAGTTATTTTTCCGAGGTTTGGAGTCCCTAGATATTTAATTACTGATGGTGGTTCACATTTTATTCATGGTGCTTTCCGTAAAATTCTTGCTAAGTATGATGTTAATCATAGAATTGCATCTCCATATCACCCTCAGTCTAGTGGTCAAGTAGAATTGAGTAATAGAGAACTCAAATTAATTTTGCAAAAGACTGTCAATAGGTCTAGGAAGAATTGGTCCAAGAAACTTGATGATGCATTATGGGCCTATAGAACTGCATATAAAAATCCTATGGGTATGTCTCCGTAAAAAATGGTTTATGGAAAAGCATGTCACTTACCTCTCGAACTAGAACACAAGGCATATTGGGATATTAAAGATCTCAACTATGATTTCAAACTTGCCGGTGAGAAGAGGTTATTAGATATTAGCTCACTTGATGAATGGAGAACCCAAGCTTATGAAAATGCCAAGTTGTTTAAAGAAAGAGTTAAAAGATGGCATGACAAAAGGATACAAAAGTGTGAGTTTAATGTACGTGATTATGTATTGCTATACAACTCTCGTTTAAGATTTTTTGCAGGAAAACTTCTCTCTAAATGGGAAGGCCCTTACGTTATCGAGGAGGTTTATAGTTTCGGTGCCATAAAAATCAACAACTTCGAAGGCACAAATCCTAAGGTGGTAAATGGTCAAAGAATCAAACACTATATCTCAGGTAATCCCATAAATGTTGAAACCAATGTTATTGAAACCGTAACCCTGGAGGAATACATAAGGGACACTTTCCGGAACGTTTCAGACTCCGAAAATGAGTAGGTATGTGGTGCGGTAAGTAAACCGACTCCAAAACAATTTTTAAGGCAATATTTCTCCGTTTTGGAATATTTAGAAAAATAGAAAACTAAGTAGCAGCCCGAGAAGGACACGAGGGCCCCACGAGTGGAGGGCGCGCCTACCCCGGGCGCCCCTACCTCGTGGGCACCTCGTGTGCCTTTCGGACTCCGTTTTCTTGCACGATACATATTTTGGTCGGTAAAAATTCATTATATATTCTCCTGAAGGTTTTGACTCACGTATCATGCAAATATCCTCTGTTTTGTTTTCGAGCTGTTGCTGCTGTAGATTAGAGCAAGATGTCTTCTCAAGAGTCAGTCGGGGAGAGCCGGGTATCAAATCCGGCACCAGAACCAAGGGCAAACAGCGAAGGTGACCCCTTTGGGCCAACAACGGAGGAGGAGATGGAGGCTGACTTGATGAGAGTAGATGCCATGGAGGATCAAGAACTCACTTCTCGCTTCCGAGCTGGGTTCGCGATGGGGGAACTACAGAGCTCAGCTATTCCAAACTCGGTTATCCCTTCCAATGTTAGATTTCTTTCTTATGAAAATATGAAGAGGAGTGTCACTTGTTCTCCAAGAGCTATGCAACACCCTTGGGTGCAAGGAGCCTTAGCAGTTACAGGAAAGTTTGGCAAGGAAATAATGGACCTCAAGCAGCAAGTCAATAAGCTTGAGGAGGAGAATCGTATCCTAAAGGGCATCATCACGAAGAATGTTTCACCAACCCCGAAGAAGGAGATATAATCACATGGGTATGGGCACTCCCCTTGGCAACTGCCAAGCTTGGGGGAGGTGCCCCGGTATCGTATCACAACCACATCTCCTATTGTCGGTGTCAAAACCGGCGGATCTCGGGTAGGGGGTCCCGAACTGTGCGTCTAGGCGGATGGTAACATGAGACAAGGGACACGATGTTTTTACCCAGGTTCGGGCCCTCTCGATGGAGGTAAAACCCTACTCCTGCTTGATTAATATTGATGATATGGGTAGTACAAGAGTAGATCTACCGCGAGATCAGAGAGGCTAAACCCTAGAAGCCAGCCTATGGTATGATTGTTGTTCGTCCTACGGACTAAAACCCTCCAGTTTATATAGACACTGGAGAGGGCTAGGGTTACACAGAGTCGGTTACAATGGAAGGAGATCTACATATCCATGTCGCCAAGCTTGCCTTCCACGCCAAGGAGAGTCCCATCCGGACATGGGACGAAGTCTTCAATATTGTATCTTCATAGTCCAGGAGTCCGGCCAAAGGTTATAGTCCGGCCATCCGGACACCCACTAATCCAGGACTCCTCAAGAGTCTCTCGAACCAGGCTTCAATGACGCATTTAGTCCGCGCAGCAGATTGTCTTCGGCATTGCAAGGCGGGTTCCTCCTCCGAATACTTCATAGAAGATTTTGAACACAAGGATAGTGTCCGGCTCTGCAAAATAAGTTCCACATATCACCATAGAGAGAATAATATTTACACAAATCCAATCTGCTGACGTATTCCTCAGCGTGACATCACACCACGGCCAAGCCTTTATTCAAATCGTTTTTACTGTCCCACCTTAGCGCACTTAGCGAGGCAGTTTCCTTGGCACGTCTTGTCGAAGCAGAGATCGTGTCCCCTTATTCCGGGATTCTCATCAATACGGGCGTGGGTAACCCAACCGTGCCATTAATTACGGTGCTTGGGAGATAAGCAAGTTTTACCAGGCGGGTGGGGACGTGCAGTCTTGTCCGCCCATATAAGGGGGTAAGGATCCACCTTTTTCATCTATGCCTTCTTCCTCCTTTGCTTATCCATTTTCACGCACTCGAGCTCCAGCGCCCAAGTCTGCACATCCCACCTCAACCTTCTCCATCCATGTCCGGAGCGGGAGGCAAGTGGATGGTCTCCTTCGTCACGGAGGGACACATCAAGAAGCTGCGGGAAGCTGGATACTTGTCCAATGACGTCGCGCACCGGCTCCCAGATAAGGGGCAGCTCATCCCCACCCCCAGGCCCCATGAGAGGGTGGTGTTCCTCACCCATATCCTCCGCGGACTAGGTTTCCCACTTCACCCATTTGTCCGGGGCTCATGTTCTACTACGGCCTGGATTTCCATGATCTGGCCCGAACTTCATCCTCAACATCTCGGCGCTCATCGTCAGTGCGAGGCCTTCCTTCAAGATCCAGCCCTACTTGCTTATGGCTGAAGACCTTCAATGTCAAGCCGAAGGTAGTGGGGCCGCCAAGCCGGAGTGCGGAGGTTCCATGGTGGGCAAGATGCCCAACGCCCTATGGCTCGAGGGCTCCTTCAGAGAGACCATAAAGGGGTGGCAATCGGGTGGTTCTACATCACCGAGCCGCGTGACCCTGAATGGGCAGCGCCCCAATTCCGATCTGGCATCCCCACGTGGCTCACTTCCTGGAAAGAGAAGGGCCTGTCGTGGGGTAATTCGGAAGAGCTGACCGGACTCCAAACCTGCGTCCAAAACCTGGTGAGCAAGAAGCTCAAACTCGTCAACGTAGTCCAGGTCATACTCATCCGCCGGATCCTCCCATGCCAACAACGGGCTTTTAGCTTGTGGGAGTTTAATCCGGCACAGCACCAAACCCTGAGCGGGCTCTTCGACACTACGTACGAAGATGCCTGGAAGGTGCTGTTCAAGGGCGCCGAGGCTCCCGCATCCGCTACCGATGATCGCGGATTCAGCGCGCAGCATCAAGCCAACGCGGTAAGCTGTTTTACCCCTTATGGGATACTTGTTTTTCATAGTTTGACCCTATGCGGGACCTAAACTCCCTTATCTTTGACAGGATTGGCAGAAGACGTCCGGGCAGATCAACTGTCCGGCTCCCTTGCCCGAAGACCCAACGGACGCCCGCTTGACGAGGCTGCTGGTTCCGGTACCTTACGTGGTGCCGGAGAAGAAGGCCAACAAGAAGGCCACGGGAACTCGAAAGAGTTCCCGACGCCTGGTGGTGTCGGACTCATTGTCCGATGACTCCGAGGCGGACTCCTCCCATGAAAACGAGGAGGAGGAAAGAGAGGTCTCTCCCCCAGCGGGGGGAGAGAAGAAAAGGAAGGCCGCCCCAACTGGGGGGCGGAGGGTCCAAGAAGGGAAGGACCCTTCCTCCGGACTACTCCACCAACACCGACGACGGCGAAGAGGAATGTCCATCCAGGGCCAAGCCTCGGCAAAATCGTAAGTATCCGGATACCAAAATAACTCATGGCGTTCCTTTGTTGCACAAAGATCTCTCGACGCCGAATATAATCATGCAGTCCGCCCCGAGCCCAGGTCGGCGTGTCGTCGAGCGGCTCCTTAAGCTCGTCGGATGTGAATAGCGCTTCACTTCCGGCCGCCTCCTCCGCTCGCGCCGCGGATGATGCCGAGGTGGAATCCCAAAAGGGTCCAAGCCAGGAGGAGGTGGTCCTGTTGGCGCCGCAAGGCGACCTCCCGGACTCCAGGCGCAAAGGGGACAAAACCCCCAAGGGCTCCAAGTCCGGCCCTAGGCCGGACACCGCACCGGAACCTTCAACGGTTCCGGAATCTGGCAGGCGGCCCCCTAGTAAGAAGGGAAAGCCTACGGCGCCGGTGACCTCCGTCCATCCGGAGGCACCGGATAATCTGCTGGAGGTGCTTAACGGCGCCTCCATCGATGAGGAGCACCGCACTATTATGAGTGTGGTGATCCAGAAGGTTCAGTCCGCCAAGAGCGGGCTGACTGAAGCTCGTGCCGACCTTCTAACAGGCTTTGAGGTATGTATTTAAGATATGTAAAAATATTACCGCATAGACGGTAGCCTCGATGCTGAGTTTGGTGTTGAAAAGAAAAGCCGAATCGAGGATCAAAAGATATACGCAGGAGTCTAATGAAGTATGTCAATATGGGAATGCAGTGTGTTGTCGACCTCGCCAAGACCGGATCATGCGGAGGTCGATGCATTGAAGCAGAGCCTCGGCGGTCCGAGAACGAGCTCGGCCTTGCCAAGAAGCAGCTCGAGGACAAGGAAGGTAAGTAATACCTTATGTAAGTATATAAAAAGATGTGGTTGCCAAAAATGACAGGACTAACGTGAGTATTACAGGGCCACAACCTGTGGCAACCACGAAGGAAAGCGCTGTCCAAGGTCAAGAAAATGCGGCCGTGGAGCGTATCGAGCGAGAAAAGCAGGAGGTGCGGGTGGCGGAGGTGCAGCAAGAGCTCCAGGCTCTCGTGAAAAATGACTCAAAGACTCGAGAGTCCGAGCTTGCCTCTGCCCTTGAGAGCGCCAAATCTGCCAAGGTCGAAGCCCAAAAAGCCCTCCAGGAAATTGAGGCAATGAAGAAGATAGCGGCGGGTAAGGCATTCTTTATGCAAATCAAGCATGTGAAAGTGAGTTACTTGTTACTTACCCGAGTCCGGAACTCTCCAGGAGCATTCGCAGATCTTCCCCGCAGTGTGTCCGACGCTGCCGCATTCTACCGGGCCGAGGAGGGGAGCTCGACGGAAAAGATGTTGTGGTCCCAGTATGTTGAGGCCGGACACCCGGTGCCCATGAGCGACCAGATGAAGCAGCTGGTCGAGCTCCATAAGGTGGCCGAACAGGCCATGAAGGGTCTCATAGTCCGGCTGTGGCCTGGGGAGGCCATGCCTGGGAGCTACTGGCCGTGGTGAGGCGGCTGGTGGATGCCTGTCCATGGCTTGAAGTCATCAAGCGCCAAGATGCATCGAAGGTGCTCAGAGGGCCTTGCCCGTGCTAAAGTGCACTGGGCAAGATGGACGCTGAGAAGCTTGTGACGGACGGACCACCGCCGGGCAAGGAGCATCGCAAGCCCGAGATGTATTATGAGGGTGTCCTGAAGGGTGCCCGCCTTATGGCGGATGAGTGCTCCCAAGATGTAATTTTTGAGTAAACTCGCATTTGTGATCCTGTACGCTGAAAACTTGTTCATATGCGCTAAGCAATGCTTTTGAATTTAAAATATTACCTTCTGTGCGGCCGTTTATTAAATTTGAGAGATGCTGAGTCGTCGGCTTCTGCCCCCATGCCACGAGTGCTGGGGTGTTCGGGATAAACTTGAGCGCTCTTTTCCCCATTCTTGGGTCCTTCGAGGGAGGCGCTCAACACAACGAACAATGCAATCGGACTATAATGCTTGAACACTCTCACTTAGCCATAGAATTCTATAATTTTAAATTTTGACGAAGCCCCTAGTATTCGGAAGACCGAGTTCGGGGCGCTATCCATGCCTAGGCCGGACAAAGTCGACTCCTCGCTCTAAGCGGCATAAGTCTTTAGGGACTCGAAAACCTCTCGAACAGCGGCCAGCTCTCGCCCTATCATGATGGTCAGTTTTAGCTTTCTCCACTGAGGTGCTTAGCCTAGCTCAACCGGGGCACAATCGCAGTGGTTCTCCCAGCACTACCTTAGCTGATATAACGGAATGTAAGGTACCAAAACATGGGAGCCGGGCAAACCCAACTATTGACCCAAGACATGATTCGGAGCTGATGCATATAATGCTATAAGTTCGGGTGCCGACTTGTGAAAGTGTTCGGACTTATCACACCGTATTTTGGGGTACTTAAGCCCACGTGTATTTGGCCGTACCAAAGTGTATGGGTGCAACATGTCATTAATGAACATATTTACGTAAAAAAGGAGAATGCAATAATAGACAAAAGCTATGCATTGTTTACTTAAAAAGGCTGCGTTAAAAGCAGAACGATACAAATAGTGCAATAAGCGAAAGATGGGACTATTTGACATGTCCTTTCCAGGGGCGAGCTGCGGAATGGTATGCAAAACAGGTATACTGCTCGTTATAGAGACCACATGGACATTCGACGTAGCTTTCTGCCTCCCTGGCTGTTGCATCGTGTGTTCGGCGATTGTACTGCCGGAAATGCCTTCCGAAGAGTGGAGTCCTGAAAGTAAAAAAAGGAATAACAAAATCGGGAGCCCCTAGTGTGGTTGAGCCGCCTTTTGGGCATGCCGTGGTCGTGCCCCTCCCCTATGCCCATGGTGTTTCCAGAGCGTAATTATGTACGCGTAGTACTGGTTTCGCAATTTCGCGAGGGCTAGGGTTGGGGCCGCATTGCTACGCGTGCTCGGAACGTGCCAGGCGGTCTTGTTGTAGGTTACTACGGGCGCGCTTGACGGTGTCCGGACGTTTAATAGCCGGACTCGAGAATTGCCTTGAGAGGCTACTTTGTACTTCCGCCGCGAGGGTCGCCCGTATGCTCCTCCGTTCGGAGAAAGCGTTCGGTGTTTCCATTGACCGTAATGACTCCTCGAGGGCCTGGCATCTTGAGCTTGAGGTATGCGTAGTGCGGCACCGCATTGAACTTTGCAAATGCGGTTCGTCCGAGCAGTGCGTGATAGCCACTGCGGAACGGGACTATGTCGAAGATTAACTCCTCGCTTCGGAAATTATCCGGGGATCCGAAGACCACCTCAAGTGTAATTGAGCCTGTACAATTGGCCTCTACACCTGGTATGACGCCTTTAAAGGTCGTCTTTGTGGGTTTAATCCTTGAGGGATCTATGCCCATTTTTCGCACTGTATCCTGATAAAGCAGGTTCAGGCTGCTGCCGCCGTCCATAAGGACTATAGTGAGGTGAAATCCGTCAATGATTGGGTCTAGAACCAATGCAGCGAATCTGCCATGGCGGATCCTAGTGGGGTGGTCCCTTCGATCAAAAGTGATCGGGTAGGAGGACAATGGGTTCAACTTTGGGGCGACTGGCTCCAACGCATATACGTCCCTGAGTGCACGCTTCTGCTCCCTTTTGGGTATGTGGGTTGCGTATATCATGTTCACCGCCCGCACTTGTGGGGGGAAGCCCTTCTGTCCCCTATTGTTTGGCGGCCGGGGCTCCTCCTCGTCATTGCTATGCAGCCCCTTGTCACTGTTTTCGGCATTTAACTTGCCTGCCTGCTTGAACACCCAGCAATCCCTGTTGGTGTGGTTGGCTGGTTTTTCAGGGGTGTTGTGTATCTGGCACAAGCGATCGAGTATTCGGTCAAAACTGGACGGGCCCGGAGTATTTCTTTCAAATGGCTTTTTCTGCTGACCAGGTTTAGAGCCTCTGAATCCGGCATTAACTGTCGTATCCTCAGCATTGTCGCCGTTAATGCGGCGCTTGTGCTTGTTGCGACGCGACCTGCCATTGTTGTCCTTGGTATCCGAATTACTGTGGCTCTTGGTCATGTTATTGCTATGAGCTAGCCAGCTGTCTTCTCCCGCGCAAAAGCGGGTCATGAGTGTTGTGAGGGCTGCCATGGATTTCGGATTTTCCTGTCCTAGGTGCCGGGCCAGCCACTCGTCATGGATGTTATATTTGAAGGCTGCGAGGGCCTCTGCGTCCGGACAGTCGACTATTTGATTTTTCTTGGGTAGGAACCGTGTCCAGAATTGTCTAGCAGATTCCTCTGGCTGCTGAATTATGTGGCTTAGGTCATCGGCGTCTGGTGGTCGCACATAGGTGCCCTGGAAATTGTCGAGGAATGCGGCTTCCAGGTCCTCCCAAAGAACCAATTGACTACCGGCAAGCTGTTAAGCCAATGTCGAGCTGGTCCTTTAAGCTTGAGTGGGAGGTATTTGATGGCGTGTAGATCATCACTATGGGCCATGTGGATATGAAGGAGATAATCCTCGATCCATACCGCAGGATCTGTTGTGCCATCGTATGATTCGATGTTTACGGGTTTGAAACCCTCGGGTATTTGATGATCCATTACTTCATCTATGAAGCATAGTGGGTGTCTTGGCGCCTCAGATCGGGCTATATCACGACGTAGCTCAAATGAGCTTTGTCTACTGTGTTCGGCCCGGCCGGATTTTCCATATCCGGCATGATGGTTATCGTCACGTGTCGTGGGGCGCCCAGGCGATCCGTAGATCGATCTTGTTTGCCTTGCCTTGTCCTCCAATATATCTCGCAGGTCTGGCGCGTTTCCCCGTGCCTTGGTATTTTTGGAGCGACGCCGGGGTGCGGCTTGAGTGGAGGGATGAGAGGCCTCTCTGTCGCGGCCACGAGCTGGCCGGTTGGCCGCGTTGTGCGCTGGTGATGTAGGTTTAGGTGCTTCCTCCTCTAATCGGGGTAGCAGCCTGCGCTTTGGGTAGCTCTTGGAGGGGCGTTCGAGTTCATACTCTTCGGCCGCAAGGACTTCAGTCCATCTGTCGGCTAGCAAGTCTTGGTCAGCTCTAAGTTGTTGCTGTTTTTTCTTGAGGCTGCTCGCCGTGGCCATAAGCCTACATTTGAAACGCTCTTGTTCGACGGGATCCTCAGGCACGACAAATTCGTCATCATCGAGGCTTGCCTCGTCTTCGGAGGGAGGCATGTAATTATCGCCCTCTACCTCTGCATCGCCGCTCTCTCATGAGGGCTGGCTTCAACATCCTCATGTGCTGAATCCTCTGGGAGGGATTGTCTTGACCTTGTCCAGGTGTTATTATCTCCGTGCCGGAATCGCCGTTTTTCTTTGGCGGGATTTAGAGCGGCGCTGCTGACGCCGGCACTTAGGCTGCTTCTTGGAGGGGTCATCCTCCGTTGTTCCATCGCCATTCCCTTCTTTTGGGGTGTCCACCATGTATATGTCGTATGGCGAGGTGGCCTTCCAAAGGCTCCACAGAGGCGCTGGTTCTTGGTCGTCTCCTGCATCGGCGTCCATACCGTCGATGTCTTCAGAGTCGAAGTCGAGCATGTCGGTTAATTCATCGACAGTGGCTACGAAGTGGGTGGTGGGTAGGCTTTGAATTTCTTCGTCGTCTGCATCCCAACCTTGCTGGGCATAGTCCGGCCAGGGCTCTCCTGATAAAGAGAGAGACTTTAGCGATTTCAGGATGTCGCCGAAGGGCGAGTGCTGAAAGATGTCTGCGGCGGCAAACTCCTTGATCGGCGCCCAATCAGATTCGATTGGCAGGGGCGCGGAAGGTTCGTAGTCCGGAGAGGAGTCCGGCACCTTGGAGTCACGAAGCCAAAGCGACAAGGCTGGTGTTCGGCTCGATCGCCAGAGAGATTGCAGCCCCGAGGCGGTGTCCAGCCACCCGCCCTCGACATGCGCATCGGCTCCGAGCTAAGGGTCGGAGCGGACATCGGTGCGACCTCTGTGGCACCGTTGGCAGAGCTAGATCATGCCCATCGTGACGGCGGGCGCGCTTGGTTGTGGCTCGAACTCGTCAAGATCAAGTCTCCGCGACGTCGACCATGTAGTTCAAACTTCCAAATCTAACTCGATGGCTGTGGGCGTAGCTTTCGATCTGCTCCAGATGGCTGTTTAATTGCCCGCAGCAAAGCTGCGAATACGAAGATCTGTCTGGGGATAAAGTCTCACCTGGACCGCATCGTTGTTGATGATCGGAGGAGCCATCGGGCCTAAAGATGACGACACGTAGGAACTCTCAATGAAAGCACCAATGTCGGTTTCAAAACCGGCGGATCTCGGGTAGGGGGTCCCGAACTATGCGTCTAGGCGAATGGTAACAGGAGACAAGGGACACGATGTTTTTACCCAGGTCCGGGCCCTCTCGATTGAGGTAAAACCCTACTCCTGCTTGATTAATATTGATGATATGGGTAGTACAAGAGTAGATCTACCGCGAGATCAGAGAGGTTAAACCCTAGAAGCTAGCCTATGGTATGATTGTTGTTCGTCCTACGGACTAAAACCCTCCGGTTTATATAGACATCAGAGAGGGCTAGGGTTACACAGAGTCGGTTACAACGGGAGGAGATCTACATATCCGTATCGCCAAGCTTGCCTTCCATGCCAAGGAAAGTCCCATCCGGACACGGGACGAAGTCTTCAATCTTGTATCTTCATAGTCCAGGAGTCCGGCCAAAGGTTATAGACCGGCCATCCGGACACCCCCTAATCCAGGACTCCCTCACCTATCTTTACTGTTTTTCTTAGTTCGATCCTATTAGTAGTATCTTGATTTAGTAGAATAAAGTTAATGGCATGATCTAGTTTTGAGTTTTACTTTATGATCTCTCTATGTAATCGAGTCCGTGAGCTATATAATAAAGATTAGTGTTGAGTCAAGGGCTTGATTTTTTTGCTATGATCTTGAGTGAATAAAAGAATAGAGAAAGAGAATAAAAAAGAAACAAAGAGTTCATATTGATCTTGTTGAGAGTAATGATTTCACATAGAAAGAGTATGATGATTAAAAGTTGTTGGGAGTTGGCAAACATAGCTTTGGTCATCGTTGCAATTAATAGGAAGTAATAAGGAAAGAGAGGTCTCACATATAGATATACTATTATTGACATCTTTTATGATTGTGAGCACTCATTAAAATATGACATGCTAAAGAGTTGATGTTGGACAAGGAAGACAACGTAATGGGTTATGTTTTCTTATATCTGAGATAAAGTATGTTGTCATGGATCTTCCAACATGTTGAGCTTGCCTTTTCCCCTCGTGCTAGCCAAATTCTCACCACCAAGTAGAGATACTACTTGTGCTTCCATAAACCCTTAAACCAGTTTTGCCATGAGAGTCCACCATATCTACCTATGGATTGAGTAAGATCCTTCAAGTAAGTTGTCATCGGTGCAAACCAATAAAAATTGCTCTCTAAATATGCATGATTGATTAGTGTGGGGAAATAAGCTTTATACGATCTTGTGATGTGGAAGAAATAAAAGCGACGTAATGCATAATAAAGGTTCATATCACAAGGGGCAATATAAAGTGACGTTCTTTCTAATTAAGATTTTGTGCATCCAACCATAAAAGCGCATGGCAACCTCTACTTCCCTCTGCGATGGGCCTATCTTTTATTTATTATCCTCTACCTTATGCAAGAGTCATGGTGATCTTCACCTTTCCTTTTTCATTTTATCCTTTGGCAAGCACAGTGTGTTGGAAAGATCTTGATTGATATATCTAATTAGATGTAGGGGGCATGAGTTATTATTGTTGACATTACCCTTGAGGTAAAAGGTTGGGAGGCGAAACTATAAGCCCCTATCTTTCTCTATGTCCGATTAAAACTCCGTAACCACAAGTATCGCGTGAGTGTTAGCAATTATGAAGGACTAAATGATAGTTGAGTATGTGGACTTGGTGTTAAGCTCTGACATAGACTCTTTCTGATGTTATGATAAATTGCAATTGCTTCAATGACTGAGATTATAGTTTGTTGGTTTTCAATAAAGTTTATGATTCGTACTCTTCATTGTGAATTGATTATTACTTGAACATAAGAAATCATATAACAATACCTATATATGTTGCTGTTATGAAAATAATCATGATGCCTTCATGTTCGTATTTTATTTTTATCGACGCCTCCACCTCTAAACATGGGGACATATTTATCGTTATCGGCTTTCGCTTGAGGACAAACGAGGTCTAAGCTTGGGGGAGTTGATACGTCCATTTTGCATCATGCTTTTATATCGATATTTATTGCATTATGGCTGTTATTACACGTTATGTCACAATACTTATGCTTATTCTCTCTTGTTTTACAAGGTTTACATAAGAAGGGAGAATGCCGATACCTGGAATTCTGGGCCGAAAAGGAGCAAATATTAGAGACCTATTCTCGCACAACTCCAAAAGTCCTGAAACTCCACGGAATATCTTACAATAAATAATAAAAATCCTCGCCAAAGATGAAGGCCAGGGGCCCACACTGCCCACTAGGGTGGGGGCGCGCCTCACCTCATGGGCCCCCGGTGGCTCTCTCGATGCCCATCTTCTCGCTATATGAGGTCTTTCGTCGAGAAAAAATCAGAAGCAACCTTTCGACGAAACTCCGCCGCCACGAGGCGGAACCTTGGCGAAACCAATCTAGGGCTCGCAGAGTTGTTCACGGGGACACCTTCCTCGGGGGTAAATCATCGTCATCATCATCACCAACGCTCCTCTCACGGAGAGGGCAATCTCCATCAACATCTTCACCAAAGCACCATCTCCTCTCAAAACCCTAGTTCATCTCTTGTATCCAATTCTTGTCTCCAAGTCCGGATTGGTACTAGTAGTTTGCTAGTAGTGTTGATTACTCCTTGTAGTTGATGCTAGTTGGTTTATTTGGTGGAACATCATATGTTCAGATCCTATATGCATATTAATACCCCTCTGATTATGAACATGAATATGCTTTGTGAGTAGTTACGTTTGTTCCTGAGGACATGGGAGAAGTCTTTCTATTAGTAGTCATGTGAATTTGGTATTCGTTCGATATTTTGATGACATGTATGTTGTCTAGCCTCTAGTGTTGTTATGTGAACGTCGACTACATAACACTTCACCATTATTTGGGCCTAGAGGAAGGCATTGGGAAGTAATAAGTAGATGATGGGTTGCTAGAGTGATGAAGCTTAAACCCTAGTTTATGCGTTTCTTCGTAAGGGGCTGATTTGGATCCATATGTTTCATGCTATGGTTAGGTTTACCTTAATACTTTTGTTGTAGTTGCGGATGCTTGCAATAGAGGTTAATCATAACTAGGATGTTTGTTCAAGTAAGAACAGCACCCAAGCACTGGTCCACCCACATACCAAATTATCAAAGTACCGAACGCGAATCATATGAACGTGATGAAAACTACCTTGACGATATTCCCATGTGTCCTCGGGAGCGCTTTTCCTATTATTAGAGTTTGTCCAGGCTTGTCCTTTGCTACAAAAAGGATTGGGCCACCTTGCTGCACTTTATTTACTTTTATTAATTGTTGCTCATTACAAATTATCCTATCACAAAATTATCTGTTACCACTTATTTCAAGATTTGCAAGAGAATACCTTGCTGAAAACCGCTTATCATTTCCTTCTGCTCCTCGTTGGGTTCGACACTCTTACTTATCGAAAGGACTATGATAGATCCCCTATACTTGTGGGTCATCAGAGGGCGGCCTCCACAAGCCTTGAGGCGGGGACACCCAAGAAGGGGAAGGGCTCCTTCGCGGACAAATCCGTGTGGGACATCAACAGCAGTCCGGAGCGACACCTCCGTACCAAACCTCAAGCTGCTTTGTAAGTGCTATGACTCCCGCATACCCATATGTCCAGTCTCTCCATTTCAATGTATTGACATAGCTTCTTATGCTATTACAGTCCGGCCCACGACAGCTCCCAGCGATCCTCATCAAGAGGTTCGTTGGACCCAAAGGAGCTGGCCAGCGAGACACCGCCAGCCGCTTACTCTCCCAAGGCCAAAGGGGACGATGAGGTGCTCTCCCACCGGACCTTCCCAGGCCGGGGAGAGGCTCAAGAAGCGCCCGAAGGCGAAGCCCCCGTCACCGAACACCAGGGGGAACCCATCCCCCGGGAGACTGGGGAGGAGGGCCGTACTTAGTTCGGCCCTCAACCGGACTTGATTACGGAGACCGATACGGCTCCAGAATCCGGCACGCAATCTCCTTCGAAAGAAGGGGGTATGCCTATTCCACCGGTGACCCCTGTCCAACCAGGGGCACCAGATGATCTGCTGGAAGCGCTGCGAGGTGCTTCCATTGTGGATGAGCATCGTGTTCTTATGGGCACGGTGATTGAAAGGGTTCAGTCTGCCAAGAGCGGATTAACCGAAGCCTGCAGCAGCCTACTGACAGGTTTTGAGGTAAGCGACGCAAAAAGAGAAAATCCCCATATAGACAGTAGCCCCTGAGACACTGTCCGGTGTACGGAAAGAAAAGCCGGACAGAGGATCATTCCTTTATTGCAGGGAACTAACTAAATTTGTCTGGAATGCATATGTAGGCGTCACTGCTGGCCGCAGGCTCACATGCTGCCGAAGTCTCCGAACTTAAGCGGAGGCTGGAGCAGGCCGAGGAGGAGCTCGGCCAGGTGAAGAGGCAGCTCCAGGAGAATCAAGGTATGTAATAACCCAAGAAGTATTCCGAAAGAGTAGAATGTTATATATTGACCGAAGTGTCTTGATATAAATAGGAGCAACGACCGAGGTCGAGGCCCCGAAAAGGCCCCGGCAAAGCCGAGGGAAGGCCGTCGAGCAAAGCTGCCCGTAAGAAGCTCAAGGCCCGGGTCAGCGAGGTCCAACAAGAGCTCCACGACGCGGTGAAGAAGTGTGAGTCCTTGGAGCGTAACGCGTCGGCTAAAGAGGCCGAACTCTCCAAGGCTCATCAGAGCGCGGAGACGGCCTGGAATGAGGACCAGGGCGCCCTCCAAGAGGTCCAGGAGGCGAGGAAGATTGCTGCGGGTTAGGCATTCTGTATGCAAAGCAAATATGCGAAGAGGAAGTATCTTTTACTAACCCGGATTCGGAGTTCTCCAGGGGCTTTTGCTGATTTGCCATGCAGTGTGTCCGACACCGCGGAGTTCTTCTGAGCCAAAGAAGGGAGCTCTACAGAGAAGCTATTCTGGTCGCAATATCTTGCGCCAGAGCATCCCGTGCTCTTCACCGATCAGCTGAAACAGCTGGTGGAGCTGCATAGGGTGGCCGAACTAGCCATGAAGGATTTGATAATCCAGCTATGGCCAGCCAAAGCTATGTCCGGCAGCTACTTCGGACTCGTGAGGCGCATGATGGACGCCTGTCCTCGGCTGGATATCGTCAAGTAATCGGCATGTATTAAGGGTGCTCATATGGCCTTCGCCCATTGCAAGATGTGGTGGGCGAAGATGAATGTTGCCGAGGTGGCCCGGGGGCCGCCAGAGGGCAAGGAGCACCGCACACCCGAGCGCTATTTTGCGGATATCCTGGAGGGGTCTTGCATTGTAGCAGCGCAGTGTGGGCAGGACATTATTTTTGAGTGAATACATTCGTGTTGTCTTTGCCTTGTATGGTGAAACAAAGTGGGTTTGTAATATAATGATTGTTATGTTTTAAATTTTACCTCCTGTGCGGCCGTGTTTATATGAAATCTAAGGGTTGGCCAGCCGTCGGCTTCTGCCCCCACGTAGGTAGTACAGAGGTTTGAGATGGAATCTAAACAATCTTGATCCGATTATATGGTCCTTGATGGAGTTGTTTAGCGCAACGAACCAGGCAACAAGACTATTTGGCTTTAACGCCCTCACTTAGCCATAGGAGTTCAACAATAAAAACATTGACGTAGCCCCTAGTTTCCGAACTAGAGTGCTATAAGCGTCTGATCGGGAAGTGCCGATCCTTCGCGTAACACGGAAGAAATCTTCAATGATTTGCAACCTCCGAACAGCTGACCGGCTCTCGCTGCATCATGACAGTCAGTTTTAGGCTTTCTCTACTGAGGTGCTCCTTTGGATAAACCAGGGCACAATCGCAGTAGTTCTCCCTTTACTACCTTAGCCGATATAGCGGAACGTAAGGTAGCAAGCACAGGAGCCGGGCAACCCAACTATTGACCAAAGACATGATTCGGAGCCAATGCATATAATGCTAAATTCGGGGTGCCGAACTATACTATAAAAAGTGTTCGGACTTTGTTGCCGTATTGTAGGGCGCCTGGGAGCCCCTGGCAAATATGAAACGTACCAAAGTGTACGGGTGCTAGAAGATAAGTTATTAAAGGAAAACAGAAATAAAGAAGAGGACATATCTTGGGCCCTTAAACTTGAGCCACGAACTGTTTCCATTATAATTGGGTTAATGCGTCAAAGCACGTTAATACAAATAGTGCGATAAGCAATCCGGCTATTTAACATGCCATGACCAAGGGTGAGCTGCGTGTGGGGCCTGACAACAGGTAGGGTGGTCGTTGAAGTGACCTCTAGAGCTTCCCCTATATGTATGTGTTTCTTGCCATCCTGGTATTTTTATCCTTTTACAGGACTGATAATCAGGCCGTCCAAGAAGGCCTATGTAAAAGAAACCTGGAAAAGGAAAAAGGAAATAGTGAAAGTATATGTGTGTCCGGGATCGGTCGAGCCGGACTGTGGATCACAAGCCGGCTATGCCTCCATCGATGCCCATGGAATTTTGAGTGCGTAATTATGTACGCGTGGTACGATGCCACCACCTAATCGGGACTGGGACGGAGGCCGAATTGCTAATCGAGCTCTTGACGAGCCGAGCTATTCTGTTGCAGCGTAGTTCAAACCTTCTTAATGGTGTCCAAGGGCTCGGCAGCCGGATTACGGTTCTGCTTGAGAAGGCCATTATGTACTTCTGCTGCTAGGGCGGCGGTGTGCTCCTCTGTACGGAGGGAGCGTTCCGTATTTTCGTTGACCGTGATGATGCCGCGTGGACCGGGCATCTTGAGCTTAAGATAGGCATAGTGTGGCACTGCATTGAATCGAGCGAACGCGGTTCGTCCGAGCAGTGCGTGATAGCCGCTGCGAAAGGGGACGATGTCGAAGATTAATTCCTCGCTTCAAAAATTGTCCGTAGACCCGAAGACAACTTCTAGCGTGATCGCGCCCGTGCAGCGGGCCTCGACACCTGGTATGACTCCTTTGAAGGTAGTCTTTGTGGGCTTGATCCGTGATGGATTGATGCCCATTTTGCGCACTGTATCCTGATAAAGCAGGTTGAGGCTGCTACCTCCGTCCATAAGGATGCATGTCAGGTGAAATCCATCGATGATTGGGTCGAGGACTAGTGCGACTGAGCCGCCATGACAGATACTAGTCAGGTGGTCCCGACGATCAAAGGTGATCAGAAATGACAACCATGGATTGAATTTTGGGGCGACTAGCTCTATCGCATAGACGTCCCTTAGTGCGGTTTGCGCTCCCTTTTGGGGATGTGTGTAACATATATCATGTTTACTGTTTTCACTTGAGGGGGAAACTTCTTTTGCCCCCCTGTGTTCGGTTGCCGGGGCTCCTCGTCGTCGTCCTTGCTTTGTGATCCCTTTTCCTTGTTCTCGGCGTTTAATTTGCTGGCCTGTTTAAAAACCCAACAGTCTCTGTTGGTATGATTGGCTGGTTTTTCTGGGGTGCCATGTATCTGGCACGGGCAATCGAGTATGCGGTCCAGGCTGGATGGTCCCTGATTGTTTCTCTTGTATGGTTTCTTCCGCTGGTTGGACTTGGAGCCACTGAATCCGGCATTGGCTGTAGTGTCGTCGGTATTATTACCATTGCTTCGGTGTTTGTGTCTGTTACATCGGAGCTTGCCGTTGTTGTTCTTAACCTCGGAGGGGCCTGCCTTGCTGGCTGTGTTTTTTCTGTGAGCCAACCAACTATCCTCACCCGCGCAAAAGTGGGTCATGAGTGCCGTGAGGGCTGCCATAGATTTTGGCTTTTCTTGGCCGAGGTGGCGGGCGAGCCATTCGTCGCGGATGCTATGTTTAAAGGCCGCTAAGGCTTCGGCATCTGGACAATCGACCATCTGGTTCTTTTTAGTTAGGAACCATGTCCAGAACTTCCTGGCTGACTCCCCAGGATGTTGAACTATGTGACTTAATTCATCGGCGTCTGGCGGCCGAACATATGTACCTTGGAAGTTGTCGAGGAAAGCTTCTTCTAGGTCCTCCAAGCTGCCAATAGAATTTTCAGGCAGACTGTTCAGCCAGTGCCGAGCTGGGCCTTTGAGTTTTAGTGGGAGGTATTTGATGGCGTGAAGATCATCCCCGCGGGCCATGTGGATGTGGAGAATAAAATCCTCGATCCATACCGCGGGATCGGCTGTTCCATCGTATGATTTGATGTTTACGAGTTTGAACCCTTCTGGGAATTCATGATCCATTACTTCATCAGTGAAGCAAAGAGGGTGCGCGGCGCCTCTATATCGGGCCACATCGCGACGTAGCTCTGATGGAGTCCGTCTGCGGCATTCAGCCCGGGCGTGGTTAGGTTTATCACGTCCAAATAGGTAGCCGTCATCGTGTCTCAAGGCACGTCCTCGCGATCCGTAGATCGCTATTATATGTCCTGCTCTACTGTCCAGGTCTTGACGAAGGTCATATGTATAGCCCCGAGCAGTCTTATCCCTGCCTTTACGGCGAGGTGGGACAGTCTGGATTTCGGCACGGGTTGTAATTTTATCCCGACCGCGCGGTGGCCGATCAGCCGCGTTGCATGACACTGGTGCGGGATCTGGCGCCTCATCGTCGAATTGAGGTAGTAATCTACGCTTTGGTAACTTTTGGCTGGGTGATTAAGGCTGTATTGCTCGACTGCCAGGACATCGGTCCATCTGTCATTTAGCAGGTCTTGGTCAGCTTGAAGATGCTGCTGCTTCTTTTTCAGGCTTCTCGCAGTGGCTATTAGCTGAAGCTTAAAGCGCTCCTGCTCCAGGGGCTCCTCAGGCACGATGAAGTCTTTGTTGCCGAGGCTCACCTCCTCCTGGAGGGAGGACGGTAACTACCGTCCTCCGAGTCTTCTTCTATGGCCTGTTCGTCAAGGCTGGCATGCCCTGATTCCCGATTGTCTCGTTCGGCAGTTTGTTCATCGGGTTCTTCTGTGTCTTCGACACCATCCGGAGTGTTGTCGTCTCCTGTGCCGGTGTTGCTATCCCTGCTGCGGAGGGATTTAGAGCGGCGTTGCTGACGTTGGCGCTTTGGTTGTGTTTTAGGAGGGCCCTCCTTTGATGGGTTTTCCTTGTCATCGCCGCTATTATTTTTCGGCGTATCTACCATGTAGACGTCATATGAGGAAGTGGACGTCCGTCGTCCGGTGAATGGTGGGTTTTGGGCCTCCTCGTCTCCGGCATCGTCATCCATATCGTCGATGTCTTCGGAGTCATAGTCAAGCATGTCGGTTAAGTCTTCGACAGTGGCTATGAAGTGGGTGGTGGGTGGGAGGCAAAATTCTCCCCCATCATCAGCCTCCAGCTCGAACCGGACATAATTCGGTTGTGAATCCCCCGCCAAGGATAGATTTATTAATGAATTTAGCACATCGCCCAAGGGAGAATGCTGGAAGATGTCTGCGGCGCTAAACTCAAAGATCGATAAGCGATCCAGTTCGGCTTCCGCGGCTGCACATGTCTCGGAATTTATGACAAGAGACGAGTTCGGAGTTCAGGTTACAAAGACGTAGTGTGACTCTAGGTCTATGTTCGGCTCCAATGCCATGGAATCTACGGCCTCTGCGGTGGGGTTAAGCCTCCCATCCTTGGACGGCGCAATGTGCTCCGGATCTACGGCCAGAGCAGTTACAGGAGCAATCTCCTGGATGCGGCCCGATGACAGATTTAGATCATGTTCATCGGGGTGACTAGGAGCGGTCGCCGTGGTATCGAATCCAGCGAAGATCAAATCTCCACAGATGTCCTCGACGTAATTCAAGCTCCCAAATCTGACCTGATGGCCAGGGGCGTAGCTGTCATTCTGCTCCAGGTGGCCAAGCGAGTTGGCCCGCAGTGCGAAGCCGTCGAACACGAAGATCTGTCTGGGGAGGAAGGTTTCCCCTTGGACAACAGTGTTGTTGACGATTGAAGGGGCCATCAAACCTTTTGGGGACGACACAGTGGAACTCTCAATGAAAGCACCAATGTCGGTGTCAAAACCGGCGAATCTCGGGTAGGGGGTCCCGAACTGTGCGTCTAGGGTCGATGGTAACAGGAGACAGGGGACACGATGTTTACCCAGGTTCGGGCCCTCTCTATGGAGGTAATACCCTACTTCATGGTTGATTGATCTTGATGAATATGAGTATTACAAGAGTTGATCTACCACGAGATCGTAATGGCTAAACCCTAGAAGTCTAGCCTGTGTGACTATGGTAATGAGTCTCTCTCTTTCCGGACTAAGTCCTCCGGTTTATATAAACACCGGGAGGATCTAGGGTTACACATGGTCGGTTACAAAGAAAGGAATCTACATATTCGGTCACCAAGCTTGCCTTCCACGCCAAGGAGAGTCCCATCTGGACACGGGTGCAGTCTTCGGTCTTCGTATCTTCACAGCCCATCAGTCCGGCCCATGGCTAACAGGCCGGACGCCCGAGGACCCATCAGTCCAGGACTCCCTCACTACCAAACGTCACAACGTAACTGGGTGATTATAAAGGTGCTCTACAGGTGTCTCCGGAGGTATTCGTTAAGTTGGCATAGATCGAGAATAGGATTTGTCACTCCGATTGTCGGAGAGGTATCTCTGGGCCCTCTCGGTAATGCACATCACTATAAGCCTTGCAAGCAATGTGACTAATGAGTTATTTGCGGGATGATGCACTATGGAACGAGGAAAGAGACTTGTCGGTAACGAGATTGAGCTAGGTATTTAGATAACGATGATGGAATCTCGGGCAAGTAACATATCGATGACAAAAGGAACAACATATGTTGTTATGCGGTTTGACCGATAAAGATCTTCGTAGAATATGTAGGAACCAATATGAGCATCCAGGTTCCGCTATTGGTTATTGACCGGAGATGAGTCTAGGTCATGTCTACATAGTTCTCGAACCCGTAGGGTCCGCACGCTTAACATTCGGTGACGATCGGTATTATGAGTTTAGGTGTTTTGATGTACCGAAGCTAGTTCGGAGTCCTGGATATGATCACGGACATGACGAGGAGTCTCAAAATGGTCGAGACATAAAGATCGATATATTGGACGACTATATTTGGACATCGGAATGGTTCCGGGTGAGATCGGGAATATACCGGAGCACCGGGAGGTTACCGGAACCCCCCGGGAGGTATATGGGCCTTAGTGGAAAGGAGGGGAAAGGAGCCAAGGAGGGGGCGTGCCCCCCAAGCCCAATCTGAATTGGGAAGGGGGCCGGGCCCCCTTTCCTTCCTCCCTCCTTCCCCTTCCTTCCCTCTCCTACTCCAACTTGGGAAAGGGGAATCCTACTCCCACCGGGAGTAGGACTCCCCCCTTGGGCGCGCCTAGAGAGGGCCGGCCCTCCCCCTCCTCCACTCCTTTATATACGGGGGAGGGGGCACCCCATAGACACACAAGTTGATCATTGATCTCTCTTAGCCGTGTGCGGTGCCCCCCTCCACCATAATCCACCTCGGTCATATCGTAGCGGTGCTTAGGTGAAGCCCTGCGTCGGTAACGTCATCAATATCGTCATCACGCCGTCGTGCTGACGAAGCTCTCCCTTGAAGCTCTACTGGATCGTGAGTTCGTGGGACATCGCCGAGCTAAACGTGTGCAGTCCGCGGAGGTGTCGTAACTTCGGTGCTGGGATCAGTCGGTCGTGAACACGTACGACTACATCAACCTCGTTGTCATAACGCTTCCGCTTACAGTCTACGAGGGTACATAGATGATACTCTCCCCTCTCGTTGCTATACATCACCATGATCTTGCGTGTGCGTAGGAAAATTTTGAAATTACTACGTTCCCCAACAGTTTTTATATTTTCAGATTACAAAAAGCTATATCTACCATCCATACTATAGTTGTATCACCATCTCTTCGCCGAACTAGTGCACCTATACAATTTGCCATTGTATTGGGTGTGTTGGGGACACAAGAGATTCTTTGTTATTTGGTTGCAGGGTTGTTTGAGAGAGACTGTCGGGGATATACCCTGCGGTATGACCCGGCCGGAGTCGTAACCCGGTCGGGACTTGGTAAACTGGCGACTGGTAAACCGGCAGACAGTTAAGATAGATGGATAAGACAGACGGTAAACCGGCGAGTGGTAAACCGGCAGGTGGTAAGACAGATGGTAGCACCGGTACGAGTTAAGTCAGATGATAACCCGGCAGGTGTTAAGTCAATCATAAACCAACAGACCATCATAAACCGGCAGACCATGTTAAACCGGCAGACGGTAATAACTGGGTTGCCAGGGGTTATGAAGCCCATGAAGGGAAGTCAAAATAGTTTAAGTCTTAGTCCGAGATGGACTCTACATGTAACCCGCCCCTTCAACTTATATAAGGAGGGGCAGGGCTCCCCAAAGGGGACAGAGAACAAGCAATAATCTCTAGGGCTAGACACAACTAGAGGAGAGACGGTTTACGGCGACTCCCTCGTGATGATAATGAGACCTAGCCTCAAACAGCATGTAGGGTTGTTACCGGATGATGTTTCCCGGGGCCTGAAGCTGTCTAAATCCTTGTCTTGTGTTGCGTCTCTCGATTCCTCTCAACCCCTCTCAAGCTACCACATAGATGCGTTGGCCTCACGACTAATTGAGACCATCTTAATACTACGCCTCCCACGGATTGATAAACCTTAGTGCTACCTCTTGAGCGCTGCGTTGGTTTTCCCTTGAAGAGGAAAGGGTGATGTAGTAAAGTAGCGTAAGTATTTCCCTCAGTTTTTGAGAACCAAGGTATCAATCCAGTAGGAGGTCTGATACGTCTCCAACGTATCTATAATTTTTGATTGCTCCATGCTACTTTATCTACTGTTTTGGACTATATTGGGCTTTATTTTCCACTTTTATATTATTTTTGGGACTAACCTATTAACCGGAGGCCCAGCCTGCACTGTTGCTTTTTGCCTATTTGGTGTTTCGATTTAAACAGAATATCAAACGGAGTCCAAACGGAATGAAACCTTCGGAAACGTGATTTCCTCACCGAACGTGATCCAGGAGACTTGGACCCTACGCCAAGGAACAAGAGAGGCGGTCACGAGGGTGGGGGGGGGTGCCCCCCCTAGGGCGCGCCCCCTGCCTCGTGGGCCCCCTGTTGCTCCACCGACATACTCCTTCCTCCTATATATACCTACGCACTTCAAACGATCGTAACAGGAGCCAAAACCTAATTCCACCGCCGCAACTTCCTCAGATCCACGAGATCCCATCTTGGGGCCTGTTTTGGAGCTCATGGAGGGCATCCACCATGGAGGGCTTCTACATCAACACCATAGCCCCTCCGATGAAGTGTGAGTAGTTTACTTCAGACCTTCGGGTCCATAGCTAGTAGCTAGATGGCTTCTTCTCTCTTTTGGATCTCAATACAATGTTCTCCTCTCTCGTGGAGATCTATTCGATGTAATCTTCTTTTTGCGGTGTGTTTGTTGAGACCGATGAATTGTGGGTTTATGATCCAGCTTATCTATGAATAATATTTGAATCTTCTGAATTCTTTTGTGTATGATTGGTTATCTTTGCAAGTCTCTTGAATTATCCGCTTGGTTTGGCCAACTAGATTGGTAGTTCTTGCAATGGGAGAAGTGCATAGCTTTGGGTTCAATCTTGCGGTGTCCTTACCCAAAGGATGTAAAGGGTTGCAAGGCACATATTGTATTGTTGCCATCGAGGATAACAAGATGGGGTATTTATCATATTGCATGAATTTATTCCTCTACATCATGTCATCTTGCTTAAGGCGTTACTCTGTTTTTAACTTAATACTCTAGATGCATGCTGGATAGCGGTTGATGAGTGGAGTAATAGTAGTAGATGCAGAATCGTTTCGATCTATTTGTCTTGGACGTGATGCCTATATACATGATCATACCTAGATATACTCATAACTATGCTCAATTCTGTCAATTGCTCAACAGTAATTTGTTCACCCACGTAGAATACTTATGCTCTTGAGAGAAGCCACTAGTGAAACCTATGGCCCCCGGGTCTATTCTCATCATATCAACCTCCATCACTTTAATACTTGCTTTGTTTTTACTTTGCCTTTTACTTTTCACTTTGCATCTCTATACCAAAAATACCAAAAATATTATCTATCATCTCTATTAGATCTCACTCTCGTAAGTGACTGTGAAGGGATTGACAACCCCTAATTGCGTTGGTTGCGAGTAGCTATCGTTTTGTGCAGGTACGAGGGACTTGTGCGTGGCCTCCTACTGGATTGATACCTTGGTTCTCAAAAACTGAGGGAAATACTTACGCTACTTTGCTGCATCATCCTCTCCTAATCCAACGCAGTGCTCAAGAGGTAGCAAGAAGAATTTTTACGCCGCTGTCGGAGTCTACGCAAAAGTCAACATACCAAGTACCCATCACAATCCCTATCTCTCGCACTACATTATTTGCCATTTGCCTCTCGTTTTCCTCTCCCCCACTTCACCCTTGTCGTTTTATTCGCCCTTTCTTTCCAAATCTCCTCCTCTTTTTCCTGTTGCCTTTTTCCTCGTCCGCTTGTTTGCTCGTGTGTTGGATTGCTTGTTTGCCGCGATGGCTCTACCTAGATTTGGTGATCTTCACCTTAAAAGGTTAGAGGAGATCGAAACCAATGTCAGGAAGTTTATGGTTTTGCAATTTGAACATAATAATTTCTTTAGAAACGAGCTTAAGGAACAAAAAGGTTTTATGAGTTATATGAATAAAGAGCTCTGTGATATGTCTAAAGAATTTGATGGTATAAGATCCCAAATTGCTCGTCTTGAAAAGTTGACCGCTGAAATTTCAGATATGCAAGCTACCTTAGTCAATAAGATGGCCGGTAAACTGAATTCCTATGAAAATCAAGATGAAGATCTAAAAGTTATTGATGTGTTCCCCATTAAATCTTTGTTTTGCAATATGAATCTTGATGAAACTGAATATGATCTTCCTTTACCTAGAAGGCGTTCTAAGAATTTGGAGTTTTTAGATCTTGATGATGAAATTGATAAAAGTGGGATTGAAAGAAATAAAAACCTAGATGTTGCTAAACCCACTATATTGGATCTCAAGGAATTTAATTATGAAAATTTCTCTTTAATTGATTGTATTTCCTTGTTGCAATCCGTGCTAAATTCTCCTCATACTTATAGTCAAAATAAGGCCTTTACCGAACACATTGTTGATGCCTTGATGCAATCTTATGAAGAAAAACTTGAGTTGAAAGTCTCTATCCCTAGAAAGCTCTATGATGAGTGTGAACCTACCATTAAAATTAAAATCAAAGATTATGAGTTTCATGCTTTGTGTGATTTGGGTGCTAGTGTCTCCACTATTCCCAAAACTTTGTGTGATTTGCTAGATTTCCGTGACTTTGATGATTGCTCTCTAAACTTGCATCTTGCGGATTCCACTATTTGGGAAGAATTAATTATGTTCTTATTGTTGCAAATAGGAATTAAGTGCCCGTAGATTTTATCGTTCTTGATACAGATTGCAATCCTTCATGTCCTATTATTCTTGGTAGACCTTTCCTTAGAACGATTGGTGCAATTATTGATATGAAGGACGGAAATATTAGATTTAAATTTCCATTAAAGAAAGGCATGGAACACTTTCCTAGAAAGAAAATAAAATTACCATATGAATCTATCATAAGAGCCACTTATGGATTGCCTACCAAAGATGGCAATACCTAGATCTATCCTTGCTTTTATGCCTAGCTAAGGGCGTTAAACGATAGCGCTTGTTGGGAGGCAACCCAATTTTATTTTTAGTTTTTTGTTTTTGCTTATGTATAGGAATAAATAATCCATCTAGCCTCTGTTTAGATGTGGTTTTATGTTTTAATTAGTGTTTGTGCCAAGCTAGACCTATTGGATCTTCTTGGATGATAATTATTTGATCTTGCTGTAATTTCCAGAAACTTTGCGCTCAGTGCCCGAATTATTAAGAATCACCAGAACGTGATAAAATACTGATTCCAATTGCTGCTGATCAATAAACAAATTTTATATGTCTTCTAATTTTGGTAGATTTTTTGGAGTTCCAGAAGTTTGCGTTAGTTACATATTACTACAGACTGTTCTGTTTTTGACAGATTCTATTTTGCGTGTGTTGTTTGCTTATTTTGATGAATCTATGGCTACTAAAATAGTTTATAATCCACAGAGAAGTTGGAATACAGTAGGTTTAACACCAATATAAATAAATAACGAGTTCATTACAGTACTTTAAAGTAGTCTTTTGTTTTCTTTCCCTAACGGAGCTCACGAGATTTCTATTGAGTTTTGTGTTGTAAAGTTTTCAAGTTTTGGGTAAATTCTTTTGATGGATTATGGAACAAGGAGTGGCAAGAGCCTAAGCTTGGGGATGCCCATGTCACCCCAAGATAATCCAAGGACACCAAAAGTCAAAGCTTGGGGATGCCCGGAGGGCATCCCTCTTTAAATCTACATCCATCGGTAATTTACTTGGAGCTATATTTTTATTCACCACATGATAAGTGTTTTGCTTGGAGCGTCTTGTATTATTTGTGTCTTTGCTTGTTAGTTTACCACAAGCATCCTTGCTGTACACACCTTTTGATAGAGCCATACATGAATTGAATTTGCTAGAATACTCTTTGTGCTTCACTTATATCTTTTGAGCTTGATAGTTTTGCTCATAGTGCTTCACTTATATCTTTTGAGCGTGATAATTTTTGCTCTAGTGCTTCACTTAGATCTTTTAGAGCACGGTGGTGGATTTGTTTTAAAGAAACTATTGACCTCTCATGCTTCACTTAGATTATTTTGAGAGTCGCTAATAGCATGTTAATTTGCTTAATGTTAATATACTTGGTATTCAAGATATGTGAAACTTTCTTTTGAGTGCGTTGAATACTAAGATAAGTTTGATGCTTGATAATTGTTTTGAGATATGAAGATGGTGATATTAGAGTCATGCTAGTTGAGTAGTTGTGAATTTAAAGAATAGTTGTGTTGAAGTTTGTGATTCCCGTAGCATGCAAGTATGGTGAACCGTTATGTGATGAACTCGGAGCATGATTGATTGTCTTCCTTATGAGTGGAGGTCGGGGACGAGCGATGGTCTTTTCCTACCAATCTATCCCCCTAGGAGCATGCGCGTAATACTTTGCTTTGATATCTTCTAGATTTTTGCAATAAGTATATGAGTTCTTTATGACTAATGTTGAGTCCATGGATTATACGCACTTTTTCCCATCCTTCCACCATTGCTAGCCTTTCTAATACCGCACACTTTTCGCGGGTATCATACACCCACCATATATCTTCCTCAAAACAGCCACCATACCTACCTATTATGGCATTTCCATATACATTCCGAGATATATTGTCATGCAACTTTCCACCGTTCCGTTTATTATAACACACTCAATCATTGTCATATTGCTAGCATGATCATGTAGTTGACATCGTATTTGTGGAAAAGCCACCTTTCATAATTCTTTCATACATGTCACTCATGAATCATTGCGTATCCCGGTACACCGCCGGAGGCATTCATATAGAGTCATACTTTGTTCTAAGAATCAAGTTGTAATTGCTGAGTTGTAAGTAAATAAAAGTGTGATGATCATCATTATTAGGGCATTGTCCCAGTGAGGAAAGGATGATGGAGACTATGATTCTCCCACAAGTCGGGATAAGACTCCGGACGAAAAATAAAAATAAAAAAAGAAGAAAAAAAATGAGAAAAAAAGAGGCCATAAAAAAAGAAAAGGCCCAAATAAAAAAATAAAAAAATGAGAGAAAAAGAGAGAAGGGACAATGTTATATCCTTTTACCACACTTGTGCTTCAAAGTAGCACCAAGATCTTCATGATAGAGAGTCTCTCATTTTGTCACTTTCATATACTAGTTGGAATTTTTCATTATAGAACTTGGCTTGTATATTCCAATGATGGGCTTCCTCAAAATGCCCTAGGTCTTCGTGAGCAAGCGAGTTGGATGCACACCCACTTAGTTATTTTGTTGAGCTTTCATATACTTATAGCTCTAGTGCATCCGTTGCATGGCAATCCCTACTCACTCACATTGATATCTATTGATGGGCATCTCCATAGCCCGTTGATACGCCTAGTTGATGTGAGACTATCTTCTCCCTTTTGTCTTCTCCACAACCACCATTCTATTCCACATATAGTGTTATATCCATGGCTCATGCTCATGTATTGCGTGAAGATTGAAAAAGTTTTGAAAATGTTAAAGTATGAAACAATTGCTTGGCTTGTCATCGGGGTTATGCATGATTTAAATATTTTGTGTGGGGAAGATGGAGCATAGCCAGACTATATGATTTTGTAGGGATAACTTTCTTTGGCCATGTTATTTGGAGAAGACATAATTGCTTAGTAAGTATGCTTGAAGTATTATTATTTTTATGTCAATATGAACTTTTTTCTTGAAACTTTTGGATCTGAATATTCATACCACAATTAAGAAGATTTACATTGAAATTATGCCAAAGTATCACTCCGCATAAAAAATTCTCTTTTTATCATTTACCTACTCGAGGACGAGCAGGAATTAAGCTTGGGATGCCTCGATACGTCTCCAACGTATCTATAATTTTGATTTCTCCATGCTACTTTATCTACTGTTTTGGACTATATTGGGCTTTATTTTCCATTTTATATTATTTTTGGGACTAACCTATTAACCGGAGGCCCAGCCCGAAATTGTTGTTTTTTGCCTATTTCAGTGTTTCAAGAAGCGGAATATCAAACGGAGTCCAAACGGAATGAAACCTTGAACGTGATTTTCTCACGAACGTGATCCAGGAGACTTGGACCCCACGCCAAGGAACAAGAGAGGCGGTCACGAGGTGGGGGCACCCCCTAGGCGCGCCCTGCCTCGTGGCCCCCCTGTGCTCCACTAACGTACTCCTTCCTCCTATATATACCTCATTGCCCCAAACGATCAGAACAGGAGCCAAAACCTAATTCCACCGCCGCAACTTCCTGTATCCACGAGATCCCATCTTGGGGCCTGTTAGGAGCTCGCGGGAGGGGCATCCACCACGGAGGGCTTCTACATCAACACCATAGCCCCTCCGATGAAGTGTGAGTAGTTTACTTCAGACCTTGGGTCCATAGCTAGTAGCTAGATGGCTTCTTCTCTCTTTTTGGATCTCAATACAATTTTCTCCCCTCTCTCGTGGAGATCTATTCGATGTAATCTTCTTTTTGCAGTGTGTTTGTTGAGACCGATGAATTGTGGGTTTATGATCCAGCTTATCTATGAATAATATTTGAATCTTCTCTGAATTCTTTTATGTATGATTGGTTATCTTTGCAAGTCTCTTCGAATTATACGTTTGGTTTGGCCAACTAGATTGGTAGTTCTTGCAATGGGAGAAGTGCATAGCTTTGGGTTCAATCTTGCGGGGTCCTTACCCGGTGACAGAAAGGGTTGCAAGGCATGTATTGTATTGTTGCCATCGAGGATAACAAGATGGGGTATTTATCATATTGCATGAATTTATTCCTCTACATCATGTCATCTTGCTTAAGGCATTACTCTGTTTTTAACTTAATACACTAGATGCATGTTGGATAGCGGTCGATGAGTGGAGTAATAGTTGTAGATGCAGAATCGTTTCGATCTACTTGTCTCGGACGTGATGCCTATATACATGATCATACCTAGATATACTCATAACTATGCTCAATTCTGTCAATTGCTCAACAGTAATTTGTTCACCCACCGTAGAATACTTATGCTCTTGAGAGAAGCCACTAGTGAAACCTATGGCCCCCGGGTCTATTCTCATCATATCAATCTCCATCACTTTAATAGTTGCTTTGTTTTTACTTTGCCTTTTACTTTTCCCTTTGCATCTCTATACCAAAAATACCAAAAATATTATCTATCATCTCTATTAGATCTCACTCTCGTAAGTGAGCGTGAAGGGATTGACAACCCCTAATCGCGATGGTTGCGAGTAGCTATCTTTTGTGCAGGTACGAGGGACTTGTGCATGGCCTCCTACTGGATTGATACCTTGGTTCTCAAAAACTGAGGGAAATACTTACGCTACTTTTCTGCATCATCCTCTCCTCTTCGGGGAAATCCAACGCAGTGCTCAAGAGGTAGCACACCTACACAAACAAATAAAATCCTCGCAACCAACGCAATAAAGGGGTTGTCAATCCCTCAACGGTCACTTACGAGAGTGAGATTTTATAGATATGATAATATAACATTTTTGGTATTTTTGTAATGAAGGGAAAAAGTAAAGATTGCAAAAATAAACGGCGCCAGAAATAGCTTGTTGACGGGAGATTAATATGATGGAAAATAGACCCGGGGGCCATAGGTTTCACTAGTGGCTTCTCTCAAGATAGCATAAGTATTACGGTGGGTGAACAAATTACTGTTGAGCAATTGATAAAATTGAGCATAGTTATGAGAATATCTAGGTATGATCATGTATATAGGCATCACGTCCATGATAAGTTGACCGACTCCTGCCTGCATCTACTACTATTACTCCACACATCGACCGCTATCCAGCATGCATCTAGAGTATTAAGTTCATAAGAATAGAGTAACGCTTTAAGTAAGATGACATGATGTAGAGGGATAAACTCATGCAATATGAAATAAACCCCATCTTGTTACCCTCGATGGAAACAATACAATACGTGCCTTGCTGCCCCTACTGTCACCCGGAAAGGACACCGCAAGATTGAACCGAAATCTAATCACTTCTCCCATTGCAAGAAAGATCAATCTAGTAGGCCAAACCAAACTGATAATTCGAAGAGACTTGCGAAGATAACCAATCATACATAAAAGAATTCAGAGAAGATTCAAATATTGTTCATAGATAAACTTGATCATAAACCCACAATTCATTGGTCTCAACAAGCACACCACAAAAGAAGATTACATCGAATAGATCTCCATGAGAGAGGGGGAGAACTTTGTATTGAGATCCAAAAAGAGAGAAGAAGCCATCTAGCTAATAACTATGGACCCGAAGGTCTGAGGTAAATTACTCACACATCATCCGAGAGGCTATGGTGTTGGTGTAGAAGCCCTCCGTGATCAATGCCCCTCCGTGGAGCACTGAAAAGGCCCAAGATGGGATCTCACGGCATGTAAGGTTGCGCGGTGGAATTAGGTTTTTGGCTGCGGATCTGGTAGTGTGGGGGTACGTAGGTATATATAGGAGGAAGAAGTACGTCGGTGGAGCAACGTGGGCCCCACGAGGGTGGAGGGCGCGCCGGGGGTAGGCGTGCCCCTACCTCGTGCCCTCCCGGTTGCTTTCTTGGACGAGGGTCCAAGTCCTCTAGATCACGCCTGCTCCAAAAATCACGTTCCCAAGGTTTCATTCCGTTTGGACTCCGTTTGATATTCTTTTTCTGCGAAACTCTTAAATAGGAAAAACAGCAATTCTGGGATGGGCCTCCGGTTAATAGGTTAGTCCCAAAAATAATATAAAAGTGTATAATAAAGCCCATTAAACATCCAAAACAGAATATAGTATAGCATGGAACAATAAAAAATTATAGATACGTTGGAGACATATCACTTAGGTCATCCACTTGAGGGAAATTTGCTACCGTCCTACAAAATATGCGCTTGGAGGCCCAACACGAGTCTACAAGAAGAAGGTTGCGTAGTAGACATCAAGCTTTTTTTTGGCGTCGTTGTCGGTGAAGTGAGTGCTTGGAGGTATATCTTTAGATCTTGCAATTGAATCTTTTAGTTTCTTGTTTATCGCTAGTTTAGTCTATAAAAGAAAACTACAAAAAATGGAATTGAGGTTGCCTCATATGCTTCATCTTTTTAATGTCTTTCGTGAAAATGATGGAAAGGAAAATTGTGCTCAAGTGTTAGAAGAAGAAGTTAATAAAATGTTGGGCGCTAAATCTTTGAATGATGAGCATGATTGCAATGTTGTTAGTATGAATTTCTTGAATATCCATGATGCTAATGATATGCAAAGCCACAAGTTTGGGGATGCTATGTTTGATGAAGATGATATTTTTAGTCCCCCAAGTTTTGATGAGGAAATTTATTATGATGATAGCATGCCTCCTATTTATGATGATTACAATGTTTATGAAAGTGGGTTTGGAAGAGTGTCAACTTTAGATAATAATTATCCCACTATTTTGGACGGTGTTGAATCTTATTACAATATTGATGAAAGTGGATTTGGAGAGGTCGTGACTTTATTTAGTGATGAATCCACTATTTGTAAGAGGTTTCAATTGATTATGAAAACAAAGTTTCTATCTATGATGATTATTGTGATGACATGTATGCTACGAAGAGTAATGATATCCATGAAACTTGTCATCATGATTTTAATGTTCAATTTGATTATGTCAATCAAGTACCTCATGATAGTTATTTTGTTGAGTTTGCTCCCACTACAATTGTTGAGAAATTTTTTGCTTATGTGGAGAGTAGTAAAATTTCAATGCTTATGAATCATCAAAAGAATTATTTATGTGATGGTTATATTGTTGAATTCATTCATGATGATACTAAAAATTATTATGAGGGAGGAATATATGCTTGTAGGAATTGCAATAATATCGAGTTCCCTCTCTATGTGTTGAAAATTTTGAAGTTTTGCTTGCTTTACCTTCCTATATATGCTAGTTAATTCTTGTTCCCATAAGTTGTTTCCTCACAAAATCCCTATGCATAGTATGAGAGTTAGGCTTAAATGTTCTAGTCACGTGCTTCATGATGCTCTCTTTATGTTTCAATTCTTATCTTTTATGTGAGCATCATTGAAATCATCATGCCTAGCTAGAAAGGCATTAAAGAAAAGCGCTTGTTGGGAGAGAACCCAACATTTACCCCTATTGTTTTTGTGTGTCCACATGATTAATGTACTGTAATAATCATGTTTTATAGCTTTTGTTTCAATAAAGTACCAAGTAAAGCCTTTGAGATAGTGTGGATGATAGTTGACTTGATTCTGTGCAAAAACAAAAACATTTGCTTCCAGTCACAGAATTGTTTAAATTCACTGGAGCGCGGTAAAATTCTGAATTTTTTACACATGATTTTTATACAAATTGCCTCTGTTTTCCTATTTTTTCATAAATTTTGGAGTTACAAAAGTACACGAAATTTCCAGATTACTATAGATTGTTCTGTTTTTGACAGATTCTGTTTTTATGTGTTGTTTGCTTATTTTGATGAATATATGAGTAGTATCGGAGGGTATGAACCATGTAGAAGTTGTAATACAGTATATATATTAGCAATACAAATTTAGAATGAGTTCACAGACGTACCTAAGTGGTGATTTTCTTTATTATACTAACGGAGCTTATGAGTTTTATATTGAGTTTTGTGTTGTGAAGTTTTTAACTTTTGGGTAAAGATTTGATGGACTATGGAATAAGGAGTGGCAAGAGCCTAAGCTTGGGGATTGAAAAGGCACCCCAAGATAATATTCAAGGACAACCAAGCATCTAAGCTTGGGGATGCCCCGGATGGCATCCCCTCTTTCGTCTTCAATCCATCGGTAAATTTACTTGAGGCTATATTTTTATTCACCACATGATATGTGTTTTGCTTGGAGCGTCTTGTATGATATGAGTCTTTGTTTTTTAGTTTGCCACAATCATCCTTGATGTACACACCTTTTGAGAGGGACACGCATGAATCGTGAATTTATTAGAATGCTCTATGTGCTTCACTTATATCTTTTGAGCTAGGAAGTTTGCTCTAGTGCTTCGCTCATATCTTTTTAGAGTATGGCGGTGTTTTTATTTTGAAGAAATTGATGAACTCTCATGCTTCACTTATATTATTTTCAGAGTCTTAAGTAGTATGGCAATTTGCTTGGGTTATGAATTTAGTCCTAATATGATGGGCACCCAAGAGAGATATAACAAAAACCTTCATATAAAGAGCGTTGAATACTATGAGAAGTTTGATTCCTTATGATTGTTTTGAGATATAAAGATAGTGATATTAGAGTCATGCTAGTGGGTAATTGTGGATTGGTGGAAATACTTGTGTTAAAGTTTGTGATTCCCGTAACATGCATGTATGGTGAACCGTTATGTGATGAAGTCGGAGCATGATTTATTTATTGATTGTCTTCCTTATGAGTGGCGGTCGGGGACGAGCGATGGTCTTGTCCTACCAATATATCCCCCTAGGAGAATGCGTTTAGTACTTTGTTTCGATGGATAATAAATTTTTGCAATAATTATGTGAGTTCTTTATGACTAATGTTGAGTCCATGGATACACACTCTCACCCTTCTACCATTGCTATCCTCTATAGTACCGCACAATTTTCGCCGGTGCATTACACCCACCATATACCCTTCCTCAAAACAGCCACCATACCTACCTATTATGGCATTTCCATAGCCATTCCGAGATATATTGCCATGCAACTTCCACCATTCCATTTATTATGACACATACCATCATTGTCATATTGCTTTGCATGATCATGTAGTTGACATCGTATTTGTGGCAAGGACACCATTCCTATATTTTTTATACATGTCACTCTTGAGTCATTGAACATCCCGGTACACCGCCGGAGGCATTCATGTAGAGTCATATCTTCTGTTCTAATATTGAGTTGTAATTCTTGAGTAGTAAAGTAAATAAAAGTGTGATGACCATCATTATTAGAGCATTGTCCCATGTGAGGAAAGGATGATGGAAGCTATGATTCCCTCACAAGTTGGGATGAGTCTCCGAACTTTACAAAAAAAATAAAAGAGGCCAAAGAAGCCCAAATAAAAAAAGGAGGCCAAAGAAGCCCAAACAAAAAAAAGAAAATAAAAAGAGATAAAAAGAGAGAAGGGGCAATGCTACTATCCTTTTACGACACTTGTTCTTCAAAGTAGCACCATGTTCTTCATGATAGAGAGTCTCCTATGTTGTCACTTTCATATACTAGTGGGAATCTTTCATTATAGAACTTGGCTTGTATATCCCGTGATGGGCTTCCTCAAATTGCCCTAGGTCTTCGTGAGCAAGCGAGATGGATGCACACCCACTTAGTTTCTTTTTGAGCTTTCATACACTTATAGCTGTAGTGCATCCGTTTCATGGCAATCCCTACTCACTCACATTGATATCTATTGATGGGCATCTCCATAGCTCGTTAATACGCCTAGTTGATGTGAGACTTTCTCCTTCTTTTTATCTTCTCCACAACCACCATATTCTATTCCACCTATAGTGCTATATCCATGGCTCACGCTCATGTATTGCGTGAAAGTTGAAAAGATTTGAGAACATCAAAAGTATGAAACAATTGCTTGGCTTGTCATCGTAGTTGTGCATGATGAAATACTTTGTGTGATGAAGATGGAGCATAGCCAGACTATATGATTTTGTAGGGATAACTTTCTCTGGCCATGATATTTTGAGAAGACATGATTGCTTCATTAGTATGCTTGAAGTATTATTGTTTTTATGTCAATATTAAACTTTTGTTTTGAATCTTATGGATCTTACTATTCATGCCACAATAAAGAAGATTGCATTGATAAATATGTTAGGTAGTATTCCACATCAAAATTTTTGTTTTTATCATTTACCTACTCGAGGACGAGCAGGAATTAAGCTTGGGGATGCTTGATACGTCTCCAACGTATCTATAATTTTTTATTGTTCCATGCTATTATATTATCTGTTTTGGATGTTTTATATGCATTAATATGCTATTTTATATTATTTTTGGGACTAACCTATTAACCTAGAGCCTAGTGCCAGTTTCTGTTTTTTCCTTGTTTTTGAGTTTTACAGAAAAGGAATATCAAACGGAGTCCAAACGAGCTGAAAATTTATGATGATTTCTTATGGACCAGAAGAAGCCCATGGAGCATCGGAGTTGGGGTTAGAAGAGTCCCGAGGCAACCACAAGGGTGGAGGGCGCGCCCCCTGGCTTGTGGGTCCCTCGGGCACCTCCTTGACTTGTTTCCAACGCCAAAAATTCCTATAAATATAGAAACCCCCGAAAAGAAACCTAGATCAGAAGTTCTGCCTCCGCAAGCCTCTGTAGCCACGAAAAAACAATAGGGAGCCCATTCCGGCACTCTGCCGAAGGGGGAAACCATCACCGAAGGCAATCTTCATTATCCCGCGGTCTCCATGACGAGGAGGGAGTAGTTCTCCCTCGGGGCTAAGGGTATGTACCAGTAGCTATGTGTTTGATCTCTCTCTCGTGTTCTTGATTTGGCACGATCTTGATGTACCGCGGGCTTTGTTACTATAGTTGGATCATATGGTGTTCTTCCCCCTCTACCTTCTTGTGATGAATTGAGTCTTACTCTTTGAGGTTTTGTTATGTTGGATTGAGTATTGGATTTGAGAACACTTGATGTATGTCTTGCAATGGGATATCTGTGGTGACAATGGGATGTTCTGTTGATTCACTTGATCTATGTTTTAGCACTCAACTCGCGGATTCCTGAGGTGACATTGGGGTAATCTATGCATAGGGGTTGATGCACGTTTTCGTCCTACGTTCTCCGATAGAAACTTTGGAGTGAGATTTTTTGTTGCACGTCGAGGGATTATTATATGATCCAATTATGCTATCATTGTTGAGAGACTTTGCACTAGTGAAAGTATAAACCCTAGGCCTTGTTTTCAAGCATTGCAATACTGTTTTTGCTCACTTTTGTTACTAGTTACCTTGCTGTTTTTATATTTTCAGATTACAAAAAGATATATCAACCATCCATACTACACTTGTATCACCTCTTCGCGTAACTAGTGCACCTATACGATTTACCATTGTATTTGGGTGTGTTTGGGACACAAGAGACTCTTTGTTATTTTGTTGCAGGGTTGTTTGAGAAAGACCATCTTCATCCTACGCCTCCCGCGGATTGATAAACCTTAGGCCACCCACTTGAGGGAAATTTGCTACTGTCCTACAAAACTCCGCTCTTGAAGGTTGTGTAGTAGACATCATTCCCTTGGAATTGTTTCTTCGAAAAGTGCACCGTATGCTCATTACCGTTGATATGAAAAGTGACCTTGCTTTTATTGCAATCAATAACAGGCCTTGCAACATTAAAAAAGGGTCTAACAAGGATAATCAACATGTTGTCGTCCTCAGGCATCTCAAGTATAACTAAGTCATTTAAGACGGTAACATTTGCAACAACAACGGGCACATCCTCACAAATACTGAGAGGTATGGCAGTTGATTTATCAGCCATTTGCAAAGATATTTCAGTAGGTGTGAGTTTATTCAAATCAAGTCTTTTATATAAATAGGAAGGCGTAAAACTAACACCAGCTCCTAAATCACACACAACATTTTTGACATAATTTCTTTTGATGGAGCAAGGTATAGTTGGTATTCCCGGATCTCCAAGTTTTTAGGTACTCCATCCTTAAAAGAATAATTAGCAAGCATTGTGGAGATTTCAGCTTCCGATATTTTTCTCTTATTAGTAATGATGTCTTTCATGTATTTTGCATAAGGGGCCATTTTTAAAATATCAGTCAAGCGAGTGCGCAAAAAGACTGGCCTAAGCATTTCAGCAAAGTGTTCAAATTCTTCATCATCTTTCTTTTTAGTTGGTTTTGGTGGAAAAGGCATGGGTTTCTGAACCCATGGTTCTCTTTCTTTACCATGTTTTCTAGCAACAAAGTCTCTTTTATCATATCTTTTATTTTTAGGCTATGGGTTATCAAGATCAACAACAGGTTCTATCTCAATATCATTATCTGTTTCTTTATCATTGTCTGGTTGAGTATCTTCATGAAACTCATCATTATCTTTTTCATTATCACTAGATGAATGTTCATTACTAGATTGAGTTTCAGTGTCTGAGATAGAGACATCATTATCTTCAGAAGGTTTTTCTATTTCAGGTTCACTAGAGCTATGCAAAGTCCTATCATTTTTCTTTTTCTTTTTCTTTTTCTTTCTAGAAGGACTAGGTGCATCAGTGTTAATTCTTTGAGAGTCTTGTTCAATTATTTTAGGGTGACCCTCAGGATAAAGTGGTTCCTGAGTCATTCTACCTCCCCTAGTTACTACTCTAATAGCATGGTCCTTCATATTTTTGTTCATTTCATCAAGCAACTCTCTTTGAGATTTAGCAACTTGTTCTAACTGAGTGTGAACCATAGAAGCATGTTTTCCTATGCCTCTAACATCATTGGAGATTATAAATAACAAGTTACTCAAGCGATCAATCATATCAGAGTTGTATTCAATTGTTTCATAACATTTTCATTGAAGTGATCTTGTTTTCTAATGTAGTTATCAAACTCATAAAGGCATTCACTAGGATGATGATGTCTACTACGCAATTTTATTCTTGTAGACTCGTGTTGGGCCTCCAAGCGCAGAGTTTTGTAGGACAGTAGCAATTTTCCCTCAAGTGGATGACCTAAGGTTTATCAATCCGTGGGAGGTGTAGGATGAAGATAGTCGCTCTCAAGCAACCCTGCAACCAAATACCAGAAATTTCTTGTGTCCCCAACACACCCAATACAACGGCAAATTGTATAGGTGCACTAGTTCAGCGAAGAGATGGTGATAAAAGTGTAATATGGATGGTAGAAATATATTTTTATAATATGAATAAATAAAAACAGCAAGGTAGCAAATAGTAAACGGCACAAAAACGGTACTTCAATGCTTGAGAATGAGGCCTAGGGTCCGTACTTTCTCTAGTGCAATCTCTCAACAATGCTTTTATAATCGGATCATATAACCATCCCTCAATGTGCGATGAAGAATCACTCCAAAGTTCCTATCTAGCGGAGAACATAGGAAGAAATGGTTTGTAGGGTACGAAACCTCGAAGCTATTCTTTACGATCGATCTATTCAAGAGTTCGTACTAAAATAACACCAAACAGTTTCAGATTCATAATACTCAATCCAACACAAAGAACTCAAAGAGCGCGCCAAGATTTCTACCGGAGAAACAAAGACAAGAAGGTGCATCAACCCCTATGCATAGATTTCCCCAATGCCAGCTTGGGAATCCACGAGCTGAGTGCCAAAACATATATCAAGTGAATCAACATAATACCCCATTGTCACCACGGCTATTCATATGCAAAACATATATCAAGTGCTCTCAAATCCATAAAAGTATTCAATCCAATAAAATGAAATCTCAAAGGGAAAACTCAATTCACAACAAGATAGAGAGGGGAAAATACCATATGATCCAACTATATTAACAAAGCCCACGATACATCAGGATCGTGACATCTCAAGAAAATGAGAGAGAGATTAAACACATAGCTACTGGTACAAACCCTCAGCCCCAAGGGTGGACTACTCCCTCCACATCGTGGCCGCCGGGATGATGAAGATGGCCACCGGAGATGATTCCGGCCCCCTCCAGGGTGCCGGAACGGGGTCTAGATTGGTTTTCGGTGGCTACAGAGGCATGCGGCAGTGGAACTTCTGTTCTAGGTTAACCCCGAGGGTTTTTGGAATATTTGGGAATTTATAGGGTAAAGACGGGGTGTGGGAGGCCACCAAGGTGGGCACAACCCACCTGGGTGCGCCTGGGCGCCCTGGTGGGTCGTGCCCCCTCGGGGCACCCCCAAGTGCTCCTCTGGCCCACTGGTGGTCTTCTGGTCCATCAAAAATCCACAAAAAGTTTCACGGTGTTTGGACTCCGTTTGATATTGATTTCATGCGATGTAAAAAATAAGCAAAAAACAGCAACTGGCACTGGGCACTGGGTCAATAGGTTAGTCCCAAAAATGATATAAAGTTGCTATAAAATGATTGTAAAACATCCAAGAATGATAATATAACAGCATGGAACAATAAAAAATTATAGATACGTTGGAGACGTATCAGCATCCCCAACCTTAATTCCTGCTCGTGCTCGAGTAGGTAAATGATAAAAACAGAAATTTTGATGTGGAATGCTGCCTAACATGTCATCTCAGATTCTTTTCTTTGTAGCATGGACATTTGGACTTTTACATGGTTCAAAGCAATAGTCTAGTTTTGACATGAGGACTTTAATAGTCAAGCATACCAACAAGCAACCATGTCTTTCAAAATATCAACGCTAAAATAAGTTATCCCTAGCCCATCATGCTAAATCATTGATCCATTCATGAAACACCCTCGCATATTAACTACACCCAATGCTCAAGTAAGATCATAGTGCCCCCTAGTTGGTGCTTTATAAGAGAAGATGGAGACTCAAATTAAAAATAAAAATTGCATAAAGTAAAAGAAAGGCCCTTCGCGGAGGGAAGTAGGGATTTGTAGAGGTGCCAGAGCTCAAAGCAAAAATTGAGAGATAAAAACATTTTGAGAGGCATACTTTTCCTACCAACGAAAACGACCTAGAGTTCCCAACACTTTCCATGCTAGATATATCATAGGTGGTTCCCAAACAGAAAATAAAGTTTATTCCTTTTTCCACCATACTTTCACTTTCCATGGCTAACCGTATCCACGGGTGCCCTCCATACCAATACTTTCCAAGGAATTTATTATTTGACAACATAAAGTAAATTCATTTTTCATTTGGGGACTGGGCATCCCTAATACCTTTACCTTACTCTCGTGCAATGACAAGTGAATAAACACTCATTGTGAGAATAACACATCTAGCATGGAAAATATCGGCCACCCCTCACCACCTCGCGAGCAGTATGAGCACACAAAAGAGAATTTTATTTTGAAAATTAGAGATGGCACATACAAATTTATTTAGAACGACAAAAGAATACCGCATATAGGTAGATATAGTGGACTCATGTGGCAAAACTGGTTTAAAGGATTTTGGATGCACAAGTAGTGATCATACTTAGTGCAAAATGAAGGCTAGCAAAAGATTGAGGAGCATCCAACCAAGAAAAAAATAATCTCATAAGCGAGCATTGAGCATAATTAACACCGAATAATGCACCACAAGTAGGATGTAATTTCATTGCATAACTATTGACTTTCGTGCTTGCATAGCGAATCACAAACCTTAACACCAATATTCTTACTAAAGCATAATTACTCATCAACATGACTCACATATCACATCATCATATCTCAAAACTATTACAAGGAATCAAATTTATTTTTTCCAATGATCTTCATGAAAGTTTTTATTATATCCTTCTTGGATATCTATCACTTTGGTACTAATTCTCATGTGTTGCTTTTGATAAGTTCAAACAAATATAAGTGAAGATCATGAACATAATGTTTCTTTCTCTCAAATTAATTTAAGTGAAGCAAGAGAGAATTCCTTGAAAATTTTCTAACTCTCAAATAAATCTAAGTGAAGCAAGAGATCAAATGACAAGCTACTCCAAAAATATATAAATGAAGATCAAGCGAGTAGTCAAGTAAATAGGTAGCTATTTGAGGACTCGCTCTTACTCAAAAAACTTTCAGATCTAAGTATTTTATTAAAACATCAAGCAAAAACAAAATAAAATGACATTCTAAGAATAGCACACATCATTTGACGAAGCAAAAACTTAGGCTCAACCGATGCTAACCGATAATTGTTGAAAAAGAAAGGTGGTATGCCTACGGGGCATCCCCAAGCTTAGATGCTTGAGACTTATTGAAATATTATCTTGGGGTGCCTTGGGCATCCCCAAGCTTGAGCTTTTGTGTCTCCTTGATTCCTTTTATATCACGGTTTCCCTAAATCTTAAAAACTTCATCCACACAAAACTCAACAAGAACTCGTGAGATAAGTTAGTATAAACCAATGCAAAAACCTTATCATTCTCTACTGTAGCAAACCACTAAAATTATTATTCAACATTGCATACTAAATGCCTCTGCATATTTAATACTCCTATCCTCAAATAGAATCATTAAGCAAGCAAACATATGGAAACAATGCAACCATAACAGCAATCTGCCAAAACAGTACAATCTGTAAAGAATGCAAGATTCATCATACTTCCCTAACTCCAAAAATTCTGAAAATTTACCACAATGTAGAAAATTTGTCAGATCTTATTGTGCAAAAGTTTCAACATTTTATCACATTCTGACTTTTCTAGGGAATTTTTGCAACAGTGATAAACTTTCTGTTTTGAAATAGCAACATGTATACTTGCAAAATAAGCACGGTAAAGGCTATCCTTGACATGTTTATTGAAAATAAAGATGCAAAACATTATTCTAGATAATAGCAAGCAAATGCTAGCAAAATAAAATGACGCTCCAAGTAAAACACATATCATGTGACGAATGAAAACATAGCTCCATGTGAGGTTACCGATAATGTTGGAGACGAAAGAGGGGATGCCTTCTGGGGCATTCCCAAGCTTAGTTGCTTGGATCTTCCTTGAATATTCTTGGGGTGCCTTGGGCATCCCCAAGCTTAGGGTCTTGTCACTCCTTGTTCTCACTACTAGGGAAAACCCTAGAAGTAGTGCGGGTATTTTGCCTATCAGTAGCGCGGGACGACACGCTACTAATAAGGCGCTACAACTAACATGTAGCAGTAGCGCCTGTCGTCCCACGCTACTGCTATACATGGCTAGCAGTAGCGCACTTTAGTGCAGAGCGCTGCTGCTAATATCTGCAGCGCTTTTAGCAGGAAGCGCTACTGGTAAGGTAGCGCTACTGCTAACTTTGTTCCCCTCGCTACTGCTAGTTTTATTAGTTTCTGTTTTTTTCTGCATATTTGTTTTGTATTTGAATAGGCTTTATACAATAATCTTTAGCATATCATACACATACAAATGTAATCATAGCATATACATACAAATAGTCTCATCAAATCATGTCATCATTATAATCATCATCAAACACAAAGTGGTCTCTCGTCATCATCTCGAAAATAGCGATACAAGTCTCGATTACTTGCAACTACATCGTCATCCATCTAAACAATGATATACGCGAGAAGAGCTATCAATTTGAATGAAATCGGAACTATGCAGTACATGAGTTCGTATCCCTCTCTCGCATTAGCGTGAACCTAAACTAACTACCGCCTGTCGCTCGGAAACCGGAAGCCGGTACACCTGGGCCTGACACTCCGGCCACTCGTCGTATATATACTCCTGGTGTAGCACTTCTTCGCCATCGATGATCTATGCACCTGCATCGTCACATGAGTCGATGATATGCAACATATATAGTTGAGCAACACAAAGAGACAGACTTGGCCAAAATAGAAGCAACATATCATAAGCACAAATAACAAAGTTGATCGTACCGAAAATGCCCTAACTAGAGTGATCATCGCTAGTCGAGGAGGATGGTTTAATTACATCACAAATAAAGTTTAAATGCGTGCATAACTCAAAGTTTCGTCATACAGAAAGTATGGACTAAACGGACACATTGTCATATATCGACAATCACTCCAACATGTAGTGCCATCCATCCAAGTCAGGGAGATAGTCCCCGAGCCTAGTGAAAGGCTTCAGGTCGAGACGTTGAGGGGCTACCCGTGTTCGGACGTCTTTCCGCGACATTTGTCCTTCTTCATAGAACATCCCTGTTTTTCCGACGACCTCCTTCATGATGATTTGGGCAAGTTCGCGCTGGATGTGATAGAACTCAGCTCGAAGTCGATGATCCTCGATATCTCCTACGTTCTTTGCCCATTGCAGAATATGGGCATCACCGGATGTAGGTGACATGCGAAGGTTCTGGTGATCCCGTCTGTACTCCAGCATGTGGTGTAGGACATAGAATCCATCATTAAGAGAATCGCTCGGTTGCTGGATGCAGCAGAAGTCGGTCTTATGGCCGAAGGCGGCCTGCCGTCCCTTCTCTTCTTGTCCTTGACCTCTCCACCCCGTGCATCATAGTAAAACATAACACTGTCGAGAACATCCTTGATGTGGGTGTAATCCTTTTTGTTAATGTTCTTCGATGAGTCCAAGTAAAGAGCGTGGGGGTATCTGGGGTAGAGGATGATGAGGACGGCGCGCCCGCCGCTGCGCAATATAAGTATACCTCAAATTAATTAGCCTCCACCGTGAAAATGAATGATTGAAATCGAAGGAAGGATATCCGCGCGGATGACTTAGAAGGGATGATAAGGCACGAGAATCGCCTCCTTGTCCTTATTGGTGAGCATGAAATTGACGATGTATTCCCTCGCGTATTCACGGTGCTTTGCGCAGACTCCCAAGAAGCCCTCGTGCATGAAGTACGGGTCAGCGACACAGATATGATGTATCTGCTCAACCCCGATGATGTAGTTCATGTGCAAGGCACAAAGGCGGACAAACGTGAAATCCAGCTTCTTCACATGAAACATGTCGAATATGTAATCGAATCGAAGGAAGAACTTCTCCGCGGGGAATGTGTCGACGTACCACAATTGCCGCGGAACGTTAACCACGTAGAGTGGATATCCTGGATCTTTCAAGGCGATGAGGCCTTTCTCTATCCGCAGCACATCGTCATGAAGTCTCCTTAGATCATCGAATCTGGCCCCTAGTGCTGCTTCAGGCAGGATTGGTTGACCAGGGATATGCCATTATTCCGCACCAGGGATATCTATACGGTCTTGAACCCGAGGCTGCTGAGGCGGTTGGATCATAGAAGCAGCTTTTTTGCCTTTCCTCCGTCTCTTCCTAGACTTCTTTACTACCGAAAGGTCGTCCATAATACGTTCAGCCTCCGGAGACGGCAATTCAGGCACCGACTCATGACGCTCAAACCCTTAAGTAGGCGCTAGTATTGACATACTGTTGAGTGTCATCGTCATCCTCATCCTCATCTATGGCGGCGTCACCAGTGACTAATGGAGCCTTTTCCTCACCCCCTCCACTATCACCCAGCACAACAGCCGACGCTAATTGGGTAGGTGAGGTATTGATGTTCATACCTAACTGCGTGCTCGTGGGTGTGCTCCCGGCCGCCTCCAGACGAAGTAGACTCTTTGGCCACAACAGGACCCACCCATTGCAACAATCACCAAGCCGCCGCGGGGTCTCGTCGTCATCCCCCACTAGTACCAGAGGAGGCAAATTCTCGTGGCCCGGTTTTACACTGGCCACAGAAACCTTGAAGACGTCCGGGGGGATCGGCCGGCTGTGGAACAATGGTTCCTTCGGCTCCATTATCGTCGCCTTCCCCACGTCCACCTTCTAGTCGCCGATGGTGTACAATATGGTGCACGGGGTTTCGTCGGCCTGCAAAAAAAAGTCTGCGACGTGAGACATCTGAAAGGCAACGAAAATGTGAGATTATACATTTATTGAAGGGGGCCGGTGTGACAGATACCGTGAGGGAGTCGAGCTCAGCCAAAGAGGAAGCACCGCCGAGCACGTCGGGTGCCAGAGCCGGCGTCTTTGGAGCAAAAGGGAGCAGTGCAGAGCCGGTCAAGGGAGCCGGTGCAGCTGCAGGTGCTCGTGCAACGCTAGTCGAGCTGCTCCCCAAGAAGTCAGCAAGGGGAAAGTCCGCTACATTTTTTCTGGATTTTGCCTGCTCCAATTGAAAACGGACGGAACCAAGGAAGTAGACATATCTACAAGCACCTATTTTGCGGCAGCTACCACTGTTGCGACTGTCTCAGATGATTTCTTCTCAACCGCAATCTCAACCTTCTTGTCGATGTTTTCTTCAGTTAACCTCCGCCTTTCCTTTCTCTCCTCCGTGGTCTCACAGTAGTACTTCTTCCACGTGGCGCCGTCTCTGACACCGTGCACGCGTCCATACGATGGTCGAGTCTCCACCGGGATTCATTTCAATATGTTCAACGCCCGGTTGAATGGAGTGTCCCACTTGGGCCTCGCCAATGCCTCAGACGGCGAGTCGCTTTCAGCCGCAATCCTGTGCTGCTCTCTCTGAAAAAGGCACAAGGATCGTTTAAAAATATGACTAACGTGTAGTCGAATTGATCAGAAACTAAAACTACCAGCAGTCTCATGAACTCCGTCGTGACCGCGTTCGTCTCGAAAACCTTCTTCACTGGGTCCCAACGGTGTCGGGCTCTGAGGACGTCACGCTCCTGCAGGACGGTTAACTCCGCCAAGGGGTCTGGGATACCCAGACTCGCGGCTTCCGCGTCCTCCTTGGCCCATATGGACCTCTTCCCGCCGTAACCACGGCTTCCAAGGTGGTGGCACCCAATGTTCCTCTGTTGAAGCCCCTTCATGTACTTTGACTTTTTTTGGCAGCTTCGGCCTCGCAAGCCGCCTTGAATATTTCAAAGTGCTCTGTCGTGATTGTCGGATTATCCTTTACAATCTCGGAGTAGGGTTCCTTTTTGTTGACGATCCGATATTTCACCCTTGATTTCCAGGCGGCCAACGCGTCGCTAAACTTGGTCATGGCGTGTTTGTTTATCTTGTTCATTGTCGGGTCCTTATCTGGATCTTTATAATCCTTTTCATTTCGGCCCGGGAACACGAATATTTGGTGCAGCTTCTTTAGGAGGGAGGGCCTCATATTATCTATGTTATGTAGTTTCTCATTGTTGATGGTGGCGGTTGTCCGTATGATGCAGCCTATTTGATTCCCGTAGCACGCGCGCGCTTCCTCGAGCACGGTTGGCTCAAAATTGCCGCCGTCCACCTCCGTGACCACCAGTCTAGTAGTCCTGAGCTTGTTAGGAAGCTGTTGCCTCTTTGCTTTCGGTTCTATACCGGCTCCGCTAGTCTCGGCGCCGGTCTCAGTCTGAGCGTCGGTCTCAGTCTCAGCGCCGGTCTCGATGTCGGTCTCAATCTCCGATGTGACACGTGGACCCAGCAACATCAACTCTTGATCGTCGACTTCCCTAAAAAATTCTTCTGCCGCCAGGTAAACATTGTCGCAGTCACCAGAACCCTGTCCTTCATCGTTGGTAGCCATGTTTCCTATGATTAAATCTAGTCAATTAATTCTAGACCTAATAAAATGAATAATGACATAAAAAAGGCCTATGCTTTGCAGGAACGTTGACTCCTTACCGGTGCGGCAAATCGCGGGCACTTGATATGTCCTAGTTTGTAGCACAAGTCATGCCGAAATTCACGGAAAATTTTGGCATGACCTTTGCTAAAAAGTGGACAAATCGAGCACCTGAAATTTTTCGGAACGGAAATGAATCAAAATTCCGGCAAAACATAGGCCACCCAAGGCTTCATTCCTCGAAACAACAAAAGGCCACATGGGCACAATCGAACCACTTCAATGAAAAGATATAACATGACCACTTCAATGAAAAGATAAAATCAACAATAAAAGTCTAGGAAAGATCAACATTATTTTCTCTAACGCTTCTTTGCCTAGGACAGAACCCAATTAATTTGCAAAGGAACTCCATTTCTCTAACCCTTCTCACCTAATGCTCTAAAATAAATTTTTCCTCTAGCCTAGTGAACCTAGTTAACCTAGCTTGTTAACCTAACGAACCTAATTAACCTAGCTATTTAACCTAGTTAGTTAACCTAGCTTGTTAACCTAACGAACCTAATTAACCTAGCTATTTAACCTGGCTAGTTAACCTAGTTTACCTAGATAATTAACCTAATTAAAGTAGTTAGCCTAGCTAGTTCTCTGTCAAAGCCCTAACTAAATTTTTGCACTAACCTAGATAATTAACCAAATTAAACTAGTTAACCTAACTAGTTCTCTGTCAAAGCCCCTAACTAAATTTTTGCACTAACCTAGATAATTAACCTAATTAAACTAGTCAACCTAGCTAGCTAGTTCTCTGTCCAATGTTTGTGCTATGCATGAGAGAGAGGAGGGGTGGGGGCTTACAGAGGATGGCTCCCGTCGTGGCGAGGGAGGCAGTGGTGGCGAGGGAGGCAGGGGAGTCTCCGGTGACGGCGAGGGAAGCAGTTGTGGCGAGGGAGGCAGGGCGTCGAGGGTGGCTCCGCTGGCGCCGAGGGCGGCTCCGGTGGCGTTGATGAGGCTGCGCGGCTCCGATGGCGTCGACGGTACGCGGCTCTGGTGGCTCCGGGGGCGTTGACGTCGGCAGGAGAAGGCGGCGATGTAGGGCGACGGTGAATTGGGGAGACGGCGGCGAAGTGGGGCGAGAGATTTGGGGGAGAAGTGGTGGCCGGGGGGAAACCACTTTTGGGCTAAGTCAAACTTAGCGCTAGCACGTTTCTGTATAATCGCTATAGCTAAGTTAGCTATAGCGCTTTTCAATAAACGCGCTAAAGCTATAGCTATGTATTTTCCTTTTATTTTCTTATTTCCTTTTCTCTTTCTATAGCGGAGGTCTAAACAAGTGCTACTGCTATGTTATCTATAGTGCCTCTGATGAACAGACGCTACTGCTATTCCTTTCTCCTTTTTCCCTTTTTCATTTATTTTTCTTTACATTTTATTTTTTCCTTTTTCCTTTTTTTATTTCTTTCATTTTCATTTACTTTTATATTTGTTTTCCATTTAATTTTCTTTTCATTAACAGGAGCGTGTTTCACAGTAAATGCGCTCCTAAAATAAACTTAGCGGTAGCGCTCTTTCTGGAAGACCACCACTACTATATGTAGCCTATCGGCTTAGTAGTGAGAATTTTAGTAGTAGCGCTTTTAATAGTAGACGCGCTACTACTACGTTTGTGTCTGCAGCGCGTTTATCCTGCACGCGCTACTGCTATTTAGCAGTAGCGCCCTTTTTTAACAAGCGCTACTGCTAAAGTTTTGTGTATAAGGTTTTCCCTAGTAGTGTCTCCGCATATCGATATCTCACCCAAAACTTGAAAACTTCAATCACACAAAACTTAACGGAACTTCATGAGGTAGGTATGATAAAGAGCAAACCATTTCACTTTGGTACTGTCAAACACAAGATTTGTAATTGTTTCCACACAATGCCTACTGTAGCATATCATTTCCACAATTTATATTGAATAATATAAGCCATATAAACTAGAAAACAAGCAAACTATGCATTGAAAACAGAATCTGTCAAAAACAGAACAGTCTATAGTAATCTGTACTCCAATCATACTTCTGCTACTCCAAAAACTCTGAAAAATTAGGACAACGTCGGGAATTTCTATATCTATAACCTGTAAAGAACTCAGATCAAAAGCACGTTCTAGTGAATTTTTAAAATTCCTGGAATGAGCGCAAAAGTTTCTATTTTTGCACAGATTCAAGTCAACTATCACCCACACAATCCCAAAGGCTTTACTTGGCACTTTATTGAAACAAAAGATATAAAACATAATTACTACAGTAGCCTAATCATGTGAACACACAAAAATAGTTGGGGTAAATGTTGGGTTGTCTCCCAACAAGCGCTTTTCTTTAATGCCTTTTAGCTAGGCATGATGATTTCAATGATGCTCACATAAAAGATAAGAATTGAAACACGAAGAGAGCATCATGAAGCATATGACTAGCAAATTTAAGTCTAACCCACTTCCTATGCATAGAGATTTTATGAGCAAACAACTTATGGGAACAAGAATCAACTAGCATAGGAAGGCAAAACAAGCAAAACTTCAAGATTTTTAACACATAGAGAGAAAACTTGATATTATGGCAATATGTAGAAGCATATGTTCCTCTCTCATAATAATTTTCAGTAGCATCATTAATAAATTCAACAATATAAATATCTCATAAAGCATTCTTTTCATGATGCATAAGCATATAAATTTTCTTACTCTCCACATAAGCAAATTTATTCTCATTCATAGTAGTGGGAGCGAACTCAACAAAATAACTATCATGTGATTGAAAATTAAGATCATGATGACACGTTTCATGGTTATCATTATTCAATATAGCATACATGTCATCACCATAATCATCATAGATAGAAACTTTGTTATCATAGTCAATTGAAACCTCTTCCAAAATAGTGGATTCATCATTAAATAATGTCATGTCCTCTCCAAATCAACTTTCATCATTATAATCATCATAAATAGGAGGCATGCAATCATTATAACAAATTTGCACATCAAATCTTGGGGGACTAAAAATATCATCTTCATCAAACATAGCATCCCCAAGGTTATGGCTTTGCATATCATTAGCATCATGGATATTCAGAGAATTCATACAAACAACATTGCAATCAAGCTCATCATTTATACCAAACATTCTATTGAATTCTTCTTATATCAATTGAGCACAATTTTCCTTTCCATCATTTTCACGAAATACATTATAAAGATGAATAATATGATGCAACCTCAATTCCATTTTTTTGTAGTTTTCTTTTATAAACCAAACTAGTGATAAAAACAAGAAACTAAAAGATTCGATTGCAAGATCTAAAGATATACCTTCAAGCACTCACCTCCCCGGCAACGGCACTAGAAAAGAGCTTGATGTCTACTACGCAACTTTATTCTTGTAGACTCGTGTTGGGCCTCGCAGAGTTTTGTAGGATAGTAGCAATTTTCCCTCAAGTGGATGACATAAGGTTTATCAATCTGTGGGAGGTGTAGGATGAAAATGGTCTCTCTCAAGCAACCCTGCAACCAAACACCAGAAATCTCTTGTGTCCCCAACACACCCAATACAATGGAAAATTGTATAGGTGCACTAGTTCGGCAAAGATAAGGTGATAAAAGTGTAATGTGGATGGTAGAAATATATTTTTATAATATGAATAAGTAAAAACAGCAAGGTAGCAAATAGTAAACGAGCACACAAACGGTATTGCAATGCTTGAAAATGAGGCCTGGGGTCCGTACTTTCGCTAGTGCAATCTCTCAACAATGCTAATATAATTGGATCATATAACCATCCCTCAACGTGTGATGAAGAATCACTCCAAAGTTCCTATCTAGTGGAGAACATAAGAAGCTATTCTTTCCGATCGATCTATCCAAGAGTTCGTACTAAAGTAACACCAAATAATTTCAGATTCATAATACTCAATCTAACACAAAGAACTTCAAAGAGCGCCCCGAGATTTCTATCAGAGAAACAAAGACAAGAACATGCATCGACCCCTATGCTTAGATTTCCCCAATGTCACCTCGGGAATCCGCGAGTTGAGTGCCAAAACATATATCAAGTGGATCAAAATAATACCCCATTGTCACCACGGGTATTCATACGCAAGACATATATCAAGTGCTCTCAAATCCGTAAAAGTATTCAATCTGATAAAATGAAATCTCAAAGGGAAAACTCAATTCACAACAAGAGGAGGGGAAAACACCATATGATCTGACTATATTAACAAAGCCCGCGATACATCAAGATCGTGACATCTCAAGAACACGAGAGAGAGAGAGAGAGAGAGAGAGAGAGATTAAACACATAGCTACTAGTACAAACCCTCAGCCCCGAGGGTGGACTACTCCCTCCTCATCATGGTGGCCACCGGGATGATGAAGATGGCCACCGTGGATGATTCCCCCCTCCGGCAGGGTGCCGGAACGGGGTCTAGATTGGTTTTCGGTGGCTACAGAGGCATGCGGCGGCGGAACTTCTGATCTAGGTTAACCCCGAGAGTTTTTTAATATTTGAGAATTTATCAGGCAAAGAGGGGGTGCGGGAGGCCACCGAGGTGGGCACAACCCACTTGGGCGCGCCTGGGCCCCCAGGCGCGCCCTGGTGGGTTGTGGCCCTCGGGCACCCCCAGTGCTTCTACGGCCTTTGGTGGTCTTCTGGTCCATAAAAAATCCACAAAAAGTTTCGCGGTGTTTGAACTCCGTATGATATTGATTTCCTGCGATGTAAAAACAAGCAAGAAACAACAACTGGCACTGGGCACTGGGTCAATAGGTTAGTCCCAAAAAATGATATAAAGTTGCTATAAAATGATTGTAAAACATCCAAGAATGATAATATAACAGCATGGAACAATCAAAAATTATAGATACGTTGGAGACGTATCAGATGCATATTATAAGGATTATCTCTTTCATCAAATATCGTTTAAGAGTTTACCTCTACCGCCTTTGGTGGTGGCATGTCAAGTCCATGTATTTCTTCAATAGGAGGTAAATTTTTAACATCCTCTACTTTAATACCTTTTTCTTTCATACTTTTCTTTGCCTCTTGCATATCTTCAGGACTGAGATATAAGATACCCCTCTTCTTCAAAGTGGGTTTAATCGGTGGTTCAGGAAGAGTCCAATCATCATAATTTTTCTATATTATTCAATAAGTCCTCAGCTTGTTCAACAGTTTGTTCCCTGAAAACACAACCTCCACAACTATCTAGGAAATCCCTAGAAGCATCAGTTTGTCCATTATAGAAGATATCAAGTATTTCATTTTTCTTTAGTGGGTGATCAGGCAAAGCATTAAGCAATTGGAGAAGCCTCCCCCAAGCTTGTGGGAGACTCCCTTCTTCAATTTTCACAAAGTTAAAGATTTCCTGTAAGACAGCTTGTTTCTTATGAGCAGGAAAATATTTTTCAAAGAAGTAATAAATCATATCCTGGGGACTACGCACACAACCAGGAGCAAGAGTAGTGTACCATATCTTAGCATCACCCTTTAATGAGAACATAAATAATTTGAGAATATAATAATATTAAATTTTATTCTCATGAGCAAAAAGGGTGGCTATATCATTTAATTTGCTAAGGTGTGCCACAACACTTTCAGTTTCATAGCCATGGAAAGGATCAGATTCAACCAAAGTAATTAACTCTCGGTCAACAGAGAATTCATAATCCTTATCATCAACAAAGATAGGTGAAGTAGCAAACTTAGGATCACATTTCATTCTAGCATTCAAAGATTTTTCTTTCAGTTTGCATAATAATTTCTTAAAATGATCTTTATCATTGCAAGCAAGAAAATCTCTAGATGTCTCCTCATCCATAACATAACCCTCAGGTACCTTAGGCAATTCATATCTAGGAGAGCTAGGTCCAATAGGTGTTTCAAGATTTTCATTTTTGAGTACTTCATCAATTTCAATAATTTCATCAGCTTTAGCATGCACCATATCTTTAGCTCTAGCAATTTGTTCATCAAGAAATTCACCTAGTGGCATATTATCATCAAGCAAGGTACTAGCATCATCATGAGTAGCATCCATAGAAGTAGCATCATCAATAACTTGCGACACACCAGGATTAATAGCATGTGGTGGTGTTGCAAGTCTACTCAAAATAGAAGGTGAATCAAATGCAGAGCTAGATGGCAGTTCCTTACCTCCCCTCGTCTTAGAGGAAAAAATCTTAGTCTTTGTATCCTTCAAATTCTTCATAGTGATAAATTGATAATAATCCCAAGTGACTCAGTAAATATAGCTATGCTCCCCGGCAACGGCGCCATAAAAAGGTCTTCATAACCCACAAGTATAGGGGATCGCAACAGTTTTCGAGGGTAAAGTATTCAACCCAAATTTATAGATTCGACACAAGGGGAGCCAAAGAATATTTGAATTGAGTTGTCAATTCAACCACATCTGGAGATTAAATATCTGCAGCAATATGACCAGTAGCATAGTAATATGATCATAGTGATAGTAGTGATGATAGTAGAAGTAACGGTAACAATGATAGCAATGATTTTGTAGCAAGTGTAACAGTAGCAACAGCAGTAGTAACTTAGCAAGAACAATATGTGGAAAATTCATAGGCATTGGATCAGCGGATTCGCTGGATGATATTCATCATATAATATTCATAACCTAGGGCGATACAAAACTAGCTCCAGTTCATAAATATAATGTAGGCATGTATTCTGTAAATAGTCATACATGCTTATGGAAAGAACTTGCATGACATCTTTTGTCCTACCCTCCCGTGGCAGCGGGGTCCACAAGGAAACTAAGGGATATTAATGCCTCCTTTTAATAGAGAACCAGAACAAAGCATTAAACACATAGTGAAAACATGAACTCCTCAAACTACAGTCATCACCGGAAAGTATCCCAATTACTTTCACACTGGGGTTTGCGGATCATAACACGTAGTACGTGAATATGACTTGCAAGATCGGATCTAGAATGTGACGCCCAGATAATTAAGCTATAGTAATTCCCTGCTAATGATGCCATGTCATCATGATTATTGTTGTTAAACTCGCGTTGGTTCGAATCTGGTCCAAATTCAAATTTAAATTAAAATCAAAGCTTAAAGTTTTCAAAATGTCAAAAATAAAATCTTCAAAGTGTGGCAAATAATCCTTGGATATTTTTTATGTTGGAACCAACCTCTTTTGGGTTCCCAAGTGCCCTTGGAAATTTATTCCCAAGTGCCCTTGGAAATTTATATAGTGGTCCATCAACATATTATTTGGCTTATTCAATTTTCCAAAAATGCTTGAACAAGTCCTTTGGCTCTGAAACTTTTTATGCAACACTACAATGTTGTGTCTGAATTATATGTTTAAGTTTAACTTTCAACTAAATTCATTTGGTCACTGAATTAAATACAAATCAATAACTAATTAGATACAGAAAAGAAAAAGGAGAAACCAAAATAGAAACAAAAGAGTAAAGCCTTTCCCCCTCACCCTGGACCTTGGCCCAGCCAACAGGCCAGGCCGGCCCACCTACCCCTCCCTCCTCCTCCTGTTCACGAGGGGAGGGGTCGTGGAGTGCATCGGCCAGATGCCGCCCATCCACCGCGCCCCCTGCCTATATATGGCCGGCGCCCCTCCCCGGCACCCAAACCCTAGCTACCCCACATCACTCCCCCCTTTTCTTGATCTGGATCAGGAAATCCCCCACGCGCCCGACGCCGTGACCCGCCGCCGTCGTCCGTCGCGACGACCGTCGCTCCCCGTCCCACACGATGCGTCCAGGAGCTCCCTCTTCCTCGCCTGCGTCAACTACCTCGGCCCGTTCGAGCTCAGCGCCACCGCAACGTCGAGGTCAAGGTCGTCTTCAACCTCCAACCACCGAGCTCCGCCGAGTCGGATTCGTCGCCCCCTGCTGCTCCTAAGTTATCACTGAGCCTCCATGTGCTCCGATGTGAGCTACTCCCCTCCTCTCAGTACCCCGCCGTAGTCCGCGACCGCGCGAGCCATTGGTTCAGCCCCCCATCTGCTCCGTACGTACGACCGTCGCGGCCTTGTGTGCCTGCTGCCCCACCCAGTCGCACTCGCCGCTTGTTCTCGCCCCGACCATGCCCCTGGCCGCCTCGCGCGTGGCCCTGCCGACCGCTGCCCTCGTTTTTCTGCCTTCTACTTCTGCTACCTGCGTCGCCGCTAGCGCAGCTGCTACCCGCGCCTCGCCATCCACCCGTGCCCGTCCCCTCCCGCCTCGCTCGCCGACGCCGCCATCCATTGTCGCTGCCTTGCCGCACCGCCCGTGTGCCCGCCGTCTTGCGCTCCTCACTGTCAGCCACGGCCACCAGCCGCCACCGGCGCTCATGTCGCCGCATCGCTGGCTGGCCACCTTCCCGCTGCCCCTACGCCCGCCCAAGACGCGCCGCTGCTCCTCCCCGTGTTGCTCCTTCATCGCCTTACATTGCTTGCACGCTGCTCACCCGTGGCGCCCATTTGCGCCCGCTTCGCCCAGGACCCGCTTAGGCCATGGGCCACTGACCACGTGGGCCCACGCCATGGAAAACAAAAAACAATATTAATAATTAATTAATCAATTAGATAGTTAATTAACTTAATTAATTTTGCCTAATTAACTAATTAGCTAATTAGTTAGTCAAAGGACTCTATGACAGCCCCACCCCTAGTTAGTTTAGTTTAAACACCCCTTTTAAAATATGTGACACTGACAGATGGGTCCCATTGACTCTTTTGACTGGTCAACATTGACCCATTCAACGCTGAATGTACTGACCGGCACCCATCGGCCCCACACGCCGTGGTTGACCATGGTCAACTCAATGATCACGACATCATGATGATGTCATGCTGGTGCAATAACCCTATTTTAGATTAATAATAAATCTAGGATATCGCATAAACTTTAGAAATTCATATAAATTAATCTGTAACTCGGATGAAAAAGTTCTATACATGAAAGTTGCTCAGAAAAGCGAGACTAATCCGGATAAGCTCTACGTTCACCTGCCGCATGCCTCTAGCATAGCGAACATGCAACCTTTTCCCTCTGTTTCATCTGTCCGAAAATGCCAAACTTCGGGAAAACTTTCCCGGATGTTTTCCCCCTTCACTGGTATTGTGTAGCACCGCGTTAGAACACGTCTAGCTCTGTCTGTTGTCCTATTATGCTATTGCTTGCTACGCATTTACTGTTTCTTCCCCCTCTTCTCTCTGGTAGACCCCGAGATCATTACTGATGCCACTGTGATCAACTACGTCGACGACGACCCCTTCTTCACTTTCAGCGGAGCTTCCAGGCAGGCCGCCCCTGAGTGGGTTGGGCTAGCTCTTGTCGTATTTCCTCGAGACGGGGCGACGGGGTCACATTATCGTGAGTCTCTGCTCGTCTCCACAAGCTAATAATACACTATGGTTTGGGTATTTGTTCTGAGTTGGCCTTTGGCCTTTACGCACTAACCACCACGCGAGAATAGTTATGGGCCTCGACGTCGCAGATGTCGGGAAGCTTTGTCGATGTCCATTCAGATTCGGCATCTTTGGCCGGCACAATCCGGTCAGCCTGGATCCGCCCTGCATGCAACGACCCGGAGTGCAACGGGCGATGGGCCCAGACCCTGGAGTGCTTAGGATGTAGACCGACAGGGACCTCTCTGCTGAGCCTAGGTAGGGCTACGACGTGTAGATTTTCCGAGGCCGGACATTGACCCAGAAAAGTGTGTCCGACCAGAGTAATCAAGCATGTTGGAAAATGTGGTGCACCCCTGCAGGGAAGATTATCTATTAATAGTCGTGTCCACGGGAACGGACGTTCAGACTTATATCCTGATCTTTTACAACTAGAAATAGATATTTGAGATATGTGGCTCCGGGATTGCTTTCTCGCAGGGAGTCGAGGAAGGATCTCTGGGTACTAATGCTACAACATGTTTGTTAAATATAAACAACTATTCTTTACTCATCGACATGCTGCAAGATGCTTGGAACTTCTTGAAGATGCTAGTCTTCGATAGGCTAGGCCTTCCCCTCTATTCTGGCTTTCTGCAGTTCAGTCCACAAATACAGCCCTTCCTTTTGATGCCAATGCATACTTAGTATAGATGCGAGTACTTTGGATGAGTACCCACGGTTGCTTTGCTTACCCTTTTCCCCTTCCTTCTTCTTTCTGGTTGATGCAACCAGATGGTGGATCCTTGGAGCCTCTTTCGATAAGTAAGAGTGTCGAACCCAACGAGGAGCTAAAAGTAGAACAAATATTCCCTCAAGTTCTATTGACCACCGATACAACTTTACGCATGCTTAACATTCGCTTTACCTAGAACAAGTATGAAACTAGAAGTAGGTGCTTTTGGATAGGTTTGCAAGATAATAAAGAGCATGCAAATAAAAAGTATGGACTATTTAGATAAATAAACAATAAAGTTAGTATAGTGAGTGTGGAAAAGTGGTGGTAGGAGTTGCAAAATTGTCCCTAAGCAATTGACTACTTTACTAGACCGATAGCAAGTTTTCTGTGGGAGAGGCCACTGCTAGCATGTCATCCCTAACTTGGAATTCTATGCACTTATGATTGGAACTATTAGCAAGCATCCGCAACTACTAACGTTCATTAGGGTAAAACCCAACCATAGCATTAAGATATATTGGTCTCCCTTCAATCACGTATGCATCAATTTCTCTGCTAGGTTGAAGCTTCTGTCACTCTTGCCCTCCAATACATAGTCCTATCAACATACAACTAACCCTATCGTGTGATCCACGCGCGCGCTCATATGATGGGCACCAAAGGACAGCAACATAACCACAAGCAATTTAAACCGATCATATCAATTCACCAATTACCGATAGGACAATGAAAATCTACTCACACATCATAGGATGGCAACACATCATTGGATAATAATATGAAGCATAAAGCACCATGTTCAAGTAGAGGGTACAACGGGTTGCGGGAGAGTGGACTGCTGTAGATAGAGGGGGGAAGGTGATGGAGATGTTGGTGAAGATGGTGGAGGTGTTGGTGAAGATGGCAGTGATGATGATGGCCCCGGCGGCGTACCGGCGCCACCGGAAACGAGCGGGAGAGAGCCCCCCTCCTTCTTCTTCTTCCTTGGCCTTCTCCATAGGTGGGAGAAGGGTTTCCCCTCTAGTCCTTGGTCTCCATGGCATGGGAGGGGCCAGAGCCCCTCCGATATTGGATCTGTCTCTCTGTCTCTCTCTATATTTGCGTTCTGGATTCTGCCCTTTCACCGTTTCTTTTATAACCGAAGATCCGTAACTCTGACTGGATTGAAATTTGAACACGATTTTTATCCGGATATTAGCTTTCTTGCAGTGAAAGAAGGGCAAAAACCGCCTTACGAGGTGTCCATGAGGGTCAGGGGCGCCCCCCTGCCTCGTGGCCCCCTCGGGCATCGTCTCGCATTGATTCTTCTTCCCAAAAATCATAAATATTCCAAAAAAAATCTCCGTTAGTTTTGATCCCGTTTGGACTCCGTTTTATATGGGTTTTCTGCGAAACAAAAAACATGCAACAAACAGGAACTGGCACTGGGCACTGGATCAATCAGAAATTATAGACACGACGGAGACGTATCAGCATCCCCAAGCTTAATTCCTGCTCGTCCTTGAGTAGGTCAATGATAAAAAAGATAATTTTTGATGTGGAATGCTACCTAGCATAATCTTGATCATGCAATCTAATCATGGCATGAATATTAAGACACGAGTGATTCAAAGCAATAGTCTATCATTTGACATTAAGACAATAATACTTCAAGCATACTAATAAAGCAATCATGTCTTTTCAAAATAACATGGCCAAAGAAAGTTATCCCTACAAAATCATATGGTCTGGCTATGCTCCATCTTCACCACACAAAATATTCAAATCATGCACAACCCCGGTTTTAGCCAAGCAATTCTTTCATACTTTAGTATTCTCAAACTTTTTCAACTTTCACGCAATACATGAGCGTAAGCCATGGACATAGCACTATGGGTGGAATAGAATATGATAATGGGGGTTGTGTGGAGAAGACAAAAAGGAGAAAGTCTCACATTGACACGGCTAATCAACGGGCTAGGGAGATGCCCATCAATTGATGTCAATGCAAGGAGTAGGGATTGCCATGCAACAGATGCACTAAGAGCTATAAGTGTATGAAAGCTCAAACTGAAAACTAAGTGGGGGTGCATCCAACTTGCTTGCTCATGAAGACCTCGGGCATTTGAGGAAGCCCATCATCGGAATATACAAGCCAAGTTTTATAATGAAAATTCCCACTAGTATATGGAAGTGACAACTCAAGAGACTCTCTATATGAAGAACATGGTGCTACTCTGAAGCACAAGTGTGGTAAAAGGATAGTAACATTGCCCCTTCTCTCTTTTCTCTCATTTTTTTATTTTTTTATTTTTTTATTTTTTTGGTGGGCTTCTTTGGCCTCTTTTTTTTATTTGGGCTTCTTTGGCCTCTTTTTTTTTGTAAAGTTCGGAGTCTCATCCCGACTTGTGGGGGAATCATAGTCTCCATCATCCTTTCCTCACTGGGACAATGCTCTAATAATGATGATCATAACACTTTTATTTACTTACAACTCAATATTACAACTCGATACTAGAACAAATATATGACTCTATATGAATGCCTCCAGCGGTCCACCGGGATGTGCAATGATCTAGCGTAGCAGTGACATCAAAAACCAGACAAGCCATGAAAACATCATGCTAGCTATCTTATGATCATGCAAAGCAATATGACAATAAATGCTCAAGTCATGTATATGATGATGATGGAAGTTGCATGGCAATATATCTCGGAATGGCTATGGAAATGCCATGATAGGTAGGTATGGTGGCTGTTTTGAGGAAGATATAAGGAGGCTTATGTGTGATAGAGCATATCGTATCACGGGTTTGGATGCACTGTGAAGTTTGCACCAACTCTCGAGGTGAGAAAGGGCAATGCAGTGCATCAAGAAGCTAGCAATGATGGAAGGGTGAGTGTGTGTATAATCCATGGACTCAACATTAGTCATAAAGAACTCACATACTTATTGCAAAAATTTAGAAGCTATCGAAACCAAGTATTAGACGCATGCTCCTAGGGGAAGGGTTGGTAGGAGTTAACCATCGCGTGATCCCGACCTCCACCCAAAGGATGACAATCAAAAAATAAATCATGCTCCGACTTTGTTACATAATGGTTCACCATACGTGCATGCTTCGGGAATCACAAACCTCAACACAATTATTTCTACTAATCCACAACTACTCACTAGCATGACTCTAATATCACCATCTTTATATCGGAAAACTATTGCAAGGAATCAAACATATCATATTCAGTGATCTACAAGTTTTATGTAGGATTTTATGACTAACCATGTGAATGACCAATTCATGTCAACTCTCTAAATAGATATAAGTGAAGCAAGAGAGTTTAATTCTTTCTACAAAAGATATGCCCACGCTATAACAAATATAAGTGAAGCAAAAGAGCATTCTTCAAATGGCGGTTTTCTATGTGAAGGGAAACAGGCAATCCAAACTTCAAATGATATAAGTAAAGCACATGAAGCATTCTATAAAGCCATACTCGAAATATATAAGTGAAGTGCAATGATGATTCTATAAATCAACCAAGGATGATCTCATACCAGCATGGTGCATCAAAAAAAATAAGTGCAAAAGACGCTCCAAGATTTGAGCATACCGCATGAACGAAACAAATCCGAAAACATACCGATATTTGTTGAATAAAGATGGGATGCCTTCCGGGGTATCCCCAAGCTTAGACGCTTGAGTCTCCTCGAATATTTACTTGGGGTGCCTTGGGCATCCCCAAGCTTTAGCTCTTGCCTCTCCTCCTTATCCTCACATCGAGACCTCCTCGATCTTCGAACAGTTCATCCACACAAAACTCAACAGAAAATTCGGTAAGATTCGTTAGTATAATAAAGCAAATCACTACTTTAAGTACCGTTGCAAACCAATTCATATTTTGTTTTTGCATTGTAGCTACTGTAATATAACTTTTCCATGGCTTAATCCACTGATAGGAATCGACAGTTTCATCAAAACAAGCAAACTATGCATCAAAAACAGAATCTATCTTAAACAGGACAGTCTATAGTAATCTGAACATTCACCATACTTCTGGTACTCCAAAAATTCTTCCAAAATTAGGAAAAATAAACAATTTGTATAGCAAGACAGTGCAAAAAGTTTCAGAACCATTTGACGTTCCAGTAAAAAAATGTAAAATCGCGCACTACAGCCAAAGTTTCTGTCCTGCACCGCACAAACCAACAAGCATTGTAAACATCCTAAAGGCAAACTGTCGGTGTCAAAACCGGCGGATCTCGGGTAGGGGGTCCCGAACTGTGCGTCTAGGAGGATGGTAACAGGAGACAAGGGACACGATGTTTTTACCCAGGTTCGGGCCCTCTCGATGGAGGTAATACCCTACTCCTGCTTGATTAATATTGATGATCTGGGTAGTACAAGAGTAGATCTACCACGAGATCGTAGAGGCTAAACCCTAAAAGCTAGCCTATGGTATGATTGTTGTTCGTCCTCTGAGACTAAAACCCTCCGGTTTATATAGACACCGGATAGGGTTAGGGTTACATGTAGTCGGTTACAATGGTAGGAGATCTACATATCCGTATCGCCAAGCTTGCCTTCCACGCCAAGGAAAGTCCCATCCGGACACGGGACGAAGTCTTCAATCTTGTATCTTCATAGTCCGTGAGTCCGCCAACGGTTATAGTTCGCTATCCGGACACCCCTAATCCAGGACTCCTCGGTAGCCTCGAACCAGGCTTCAATGACGACGAGTCCGGCGCGCATATTGTCTTCGGCATTGCAAGGCGGGTTCCTCCTTTGAATACTTCATAGAAGATTTTGAACACAAGGGTAGTGTCCGGCTCTGCAAAACAAGTTCCACATACTACCGTAGAGAGAATAACCTTTGCACAGATCTGCTGACGTATTTCGCGGCGTGACATCGCACCACGGCCAGGCCTTTATACGGATCGTTTTCTTGTTCCACCTCAAAGACGTTTAGCGAGGCGGTTTCCTTGGCACGCCTTATCAAAGCGGAGATCGTGCCCCCTTATTCCGGATTCCCATCAATACGGACGTGGGTAACCCAACCGCGCCATTGATTACGGCGCTTGGGGATAAGCGAGTTTTACCAGTGGCGGGGAACGCATAGCCGTCCATCCATATAAGGGATAAGGATCCACCTTTTCACCCACGCCTTCTTCCTCCTTTGCTCATCCATTTCATGCACTCGAGCTCCAGCGCCAAGTCCACACATCCCACCTCAACCTTCTCCAACTATGTCGGAGGCGGGAGGCAAGTGGATGGCCTCCTCCCGTCACGGAGGGCACATCAAAAAGCTGCGGAAGGCCGGATACTTGTCCAGCGACATCGTGCACCGGCTCCCCGACGAGGGGCAGCTCATTCCAACCCCCAGGCCCCATGAGAGGGTGGTGTTCCTTACCCACTTCCTCCGCGGACTAGGTTTTCCACTTCACCCATTTGTCCGGGGGCTCATGTTCTACTACAGCCTGGACTTCCACGATCTGGCCCCGAATTTCATCCTCAACATCTCGGCGTTCATCGTCAGGTGCGAGGCCTTCCTTCAAGATTCAGCCCCACTTCGCTTATGGCTGAAGATCTTCAATGTCAAGTCAAGGTAGTGGGCGGCCGCCAAGCCGGAGTGCGGAGGTGCCATGGTTGGCAAGATGGCCAAAGTCTTATGGCTCGAGGGCTCCTTTGTGGAGACCATAAAGGGGTGGCAATTGGGGTGGTTCTACATCACCGAGCATGCGACTCTCAATGGGCGGCGGCCCCAATTTCGATCTGGCTTCCCACACGGCTCACATCATGGAAAGAGATGGGCCTGACGTGGGGTGATTCGAAGAGCTGTCCGGACTCCAAACCTGCGTCCGAAACCTGGTGGACAAGAATCTCAAGCTTGTCAACGTAATCCAGGTGATGCTCATCCGCCGGATTCTCCCATGCCAACAACGGGCCTTCAAATTTTGGGAGTTCGATTCGGCACAACACCAAACTCTGAAAAGGCTCTTCGACACTACGTACGAAGATGCCTGGAAGGTGCTGTTCAAGGGCACCGAGGCTCCCACATCCGCTACCGAAGATCGCGGATTCATCTCACAGCGTCAGGCCAGCGAGGTAAGTTATTTTACCCTTTATGGGACTCTTTTTTAATAGTTTGACTCTATGCGGGATCTAAAACTCCCTAACCTTTGACAGGACTGGCTGAAGACATCCGGACAGATTAACTGTCCGGCCCCCTTGCCAAGAAGACCCAGGGGACGCCCGATTGACGGGTTGCTGGCTCGCACCTCACATGGTGCCGGAGAAGAAGGCCAAGAAGAAGGCCACGGAACTTGAAGGAGCTCCGGCGCCAGGTCTTTGTCGGACTCATCGTCCGACGACTCTGAGCGGAATCCTCCTCTGAGGAAGAGGAGGAGGGAAAAGAAGCCTCTCCCCCAGCGGGGGGAGAGAAGAAAAGGAAGGCCGCCCCGACTGAGGAGACCGGAGGGTCCAAGAAAGGAAGGACCCTTCCTCCGGACTTCTCCACCAACGCCGACAACGACGAGGAGGAGCGGCCAACAAGGGCCAAGCCCCTGGCGAGATCGTAAGTGTCCAGACTCCAGAATAGCTCATGGCTTTTTATTTGTCGCATAGTGTCTTCTAACGTCGAATATAACCATGTAGCCCGCCTATGACGCAGGCTCGCCGCTTCGCCGAGCGGCTCTCAATCGTCGGATGTGAATAGCACTTCACTTCCGACCGCCTCCTCCTCGTGACGCAGAGCGACACCGCGGTGGAGTCCCAAAAGGGCCCAGCCAGAGGAGGTGGTCCTGGAGGCGCCGCAAGGCGACCTCCCGGACTCCGGGCGCAAAGGGAGCGAAACCCCAGAGGGCTCTAAGTCTGGCCTGTGCCGGACTCCGTACCGGAACCTTCAGTGGTTCCGAAGTCCGGCAGGCGGCCCCTTCGTAAGAAGGGTAAGACTACGACGCCGGTGACCTCCGTCCATCCGGAGGCACCGGATAGCTTGCTGGAGGCGCTTAAAGGCGCCTCCATCAACGAGGAGCACTGCACTGTTATGAGTGTGGTGATCCAGAAAGTTTAGTCCGCCAAGAGCGGGTTGACTGAAGCCTGTACCAGCCTTCTAACAGGCTTTGAGGTAGGTTTAGAATATGTAAAAATATTACCGCATAGGCGGTAGCCCCGATGCTTAGTTCGGTGTTCGGGAAGAAAAGTCGGATGAGGATCTAAAAAGATATACGCAGGAGTCTAACATAAGTATGTCAATATGGGAATGCGTGTCTTTGCTGCTGACCTCTACCGCACTGACTGCGGAGGTCAATGCATTGAAGAAGAGCCTCGAGCGGTCCGAGAACGAGCTCGGCCTTGCCAAGAAGCAGCTCGAGGACAAGGAAGGTAAGTAATACCTTATTAAAGTAATACCTTATAGAAAGGATTTGGTTGCAAAAAATGACATGAATAATGTGGGTATTGTAGGGGCCACGAACAAGTTGGCGACCCTGAAGGAAGCGGTGTCCACGGCCGAAAGTAAAACCGCCGCGGAGCGCACCGAGCGAGAGAAGCAGGAGGCGCGGGTGGCGGAGGTGCGGCAAGAGCTCCAGGCTCTCGTGGAAAAACACGAGAGTTTGGAGCGTGACTCGAAGACTCGAGAGTCTGAGCTCGCCTCGGCTCTTGAGAGTGCCAAAGCCGCTAAGGCCGAAGCCCAAAAAGCCCTCCAAGAAATTGAATCATTAAAGAAGATAGCGGCGGGTAAGGCGTTCTTTATGCAAAGCAAGCATGTGAAAGTGAATTATCTATTACTTACCCGAATCCGAGCTCTCCAGAGCATTCGCAGATCTGCCCGTAGTGTGTCCGATCTTTGCCGCGTTCTACCGTGCCAAGGAGGGAGCTGGACGGAAAAGGTGTTCTGGTCTCGATATCGAGGCCGGACATCCGGTGCCCCTAAGCGACCAGTGAAGCAGCTGGTCGAGCTCCACAAGGTCGCCGAACAGGCCATGAAGGGCCTCATAGTTCGGCCGTGGCCATTGGAAGCCATGCACAGGAGCTACTTTGGGCTAGTCACGGTAATTTGGTGGACGCATGTCCATGGATTGAAGTCATCAAGCGCTCTGCTCGCATTGAAGGTGCCCGTCGGGCCCTTGCCCGTGCTAAAGTGCACCGGGGCAAGCTGGATGCTCGAGAAGCTTGTGACGGACGGGCCACCAAGGGCAAGGAGCATCGCAAGCCCGAAATGTACTATGAGGGCGTCATGAAGGGTGCCCGCCTTTATAGCGGGTGAATGCTCCAGAGATGTAATTTTAATAGACTCGCATTTGTTATCACAGACGCTGAAAACTTGTTCATATGCGCTTAAGCAACGCTTGTGAATTTAAAATATTACCTTCAGGTGGCCGTTTATCAAATTTGAGAGATGGCAAGTCGTTATTTCAGCCCCATGCCACGAAAGTCTTTGGGGTGTTTGGGATAAACTTGCGCGCTCTTGTTCCCATTCTTGGGTCCTTCGAGGGAGGCGCTCAACGCAACGAACAAGGCAACCAGACTTATAGTGCTTGAACACTCTCACTTAGCCATAGAATTCTATAATTTTAAATTTTGGCGAAGCCCCTAGTATTCGGAAGACCGAGTTCGGGGCGCTATCCACGCCTTGGTCGGACAATGCCGACTCCTCGCTCTAAGCGGCATAAGTCTTTAGGGACCCGAAAAGACCTCTCGAATAGCGACCGGCTCTCGCCCTATCATGACGGTCAGTTTTAGCTTTCTCCATCGAGGTGCTCAACCCAGCTCAACCGGGCACAATCGCAGTGGTTCTCCCAGCACTACCTTAGCCGATATAATGTAACGTAAGGTACCAAAACATGGGAGCCGGGCAAACCCAACTATTGACCCAAGACATGATTCGGAGCTGATGCATATAATGCTATAAGTTCGGGTGCCGCACTTGTGAAAGTGTTCGGACTTATCACACCATATTTTTGGGGTACTTAAGCCCCTGGTGTAAGTACCAAAGTGTACGGGTGCAACATGTCATAAAATGAACATGTATATAGATAAAGAAAGGAGTGCAATAATAGGCAAAAGCTATGTATTGTTTATTAAAAAAGGTACTGCAATGAAAGAAGAACGATACAAATAGTGCGATAAGCAAGGGATGGGACTATTTAACATGTCCCCCTCCAGGGGTAAGCTGCAGGATGGTATGTAAAACAGGTATAATGCTCTTAGTAGAGACCACCTGAACACTCGACGTAGCTACGCTTCCTGGCTGTTGCATCGTGAGTTTGGCAATTCTAGTGCGGACAGGGCTTCCGGAAAACGGAGTCTGAAAGTAAGAAAAAGAAAAAGAAAAAGAATGACACAATCGGGAGCCCACAGTGCGGTTGAGCCGCATTCTGGGCGTGTCGTGGTCGTGCCCCTCCCCTTATGCCCATGGTATCTCCAGAGCGTAGTTATGTATGCGTAGTACTGGCTTCGCAATTTCGCGAGGGCTGGGGTTGGGGCCGGATTGCTACGCGTGCTTGGATCGTGCCAGGCGGTCTTGTTGTAGGTTACTCCGGGCGCGCTTGACAGTGTCCGGACATTTAGTGGCCGGACTCGAGAATTGCTGTGAGAGGCTGCCTTGCACCTCCGCCACGAGGGCCGCCGTATGCTCCTCCGTTCAGAGAGAGCGTTCGGTGTTTCCATTGACCGTGATTACTCCTTGAGGGCCTGGCATCTTGAGCTTGAGGTATGCGTAGTGCGGCACCACATTTAACTTTGCGAATGCGGTTCGTCCAAGCAGTGCGTGATAGCCGGTGCGGAACGGGACTATGTCGAAGATTAACTCTTCGGCGGAAGTTATCCGGGATCCGAAGACCACTTCGAGTGTAATCGAGCCTGCATAATTGGCCTCTACACCGGTATGACGCCTTTAAAGGTCGTCTTTGTGGGTTTAATCCTTGAGGGATCTATGCCCATTTAGTGCAATCGTATCCCGATAGAGCAGGTTCAGTTGCTACCGCCGTCCATCAGGACTCTAGTGAGGTGAAATCCGTTAATGATTGGGTCAAGAACCAATGCGGCGAATCTGCCGTGGCGGATGCTAGTGGGGTGGTCCCTTCGATCAGAGGTGATCGGGCAGGAGGACCATGGGTTGTACTTTGGGGCAACTAGCTCCATCGCATATACGTCCCTTAGCGCACGCTTCCGCTCCCTTTTGGGTATATGGGTTGCGTATATCATGTTCACCGTCCGCACTTGTGGGAGGAAACCCTTCTGTCCTCTATTGTTCGGCGGCCGAGCTCCTCCTCGTCATCGCTATGCAGCCCCTTGTCATTGAGTTCGGCATTTAACTTGCCTGCCTGTTTGAAGACCCAACAATCTCTGTTGGTGTGGTTGGCTGGTTTTTCGGGGGTGCCATGTATTTGGCACGAGCGATCGAGTATTCGGTCCAGATTGGACGGGCCCTGAGTATTTCTTTTGAACGGCTTTTTCCGCTGACCGGGTTAAGAGCCTCTGAATCCGGCATTGACTGCCGTATCTTCAGCATTATCGCCGTTAATGCGACGCTTGTTCTTGTTGCGACGCGACCTGCCATTGCTGTCCTTGGTATTCAAACTACCAGGGTTTTTGGTCAAGTTATGCGGCGCTTGTTCTTGTTGCCACGCGACCTGCCATTGTTGTCCTTGGTATTCGAACTACCAGGGTTTTTGGTCAAGTTGTTACTACGAGCTAGCCAGCTGTCCTCTCCCGCGCAAAAGCGGGTCATGAGCATTGTGAGAGCTGCCATGGATTTCGCTTTTCTGTCCCTAGGTGCGGGCAAGCCACTTCGTCATGGATGTTATGTTTGAAGGCTGCAAGGGCCTCTGCATCCGGACAAATAACGATTTGATTTTTCTTGGTTAGGAACCGTGTCCGTAATTGTCCGGCCGATTCTTCCGCTGCTGAATTATGTGGCTGAGGTCATCGGCGTCTGGTGGTCGCACATATGTGCCCCGGAAGTTATCAAGGAATGCGGCTTCCGTGTCCTCCCAACAACCAATTGATTCTGCCGGGCAAGCTGTTAAGCCAATGCCGAGCTGGTCCTTTAAGCTTGAGTGGGAGGTATTTGATGGCGTGTAGATCATCACCGCGGGCCATGTGGATATGGAGGAGGTAGTCCTCGATCCAAACCGCAGGATCTGTTGTGCCATCGTATGATTCGATGTTTACGGGTTTGAAACCCTCGTGGATTTGATGATCCATCACTTCGTCTGTGAAGCATAGTGGGTGTGCGGCGCCTCTGTATTGGGCTATATCACGACGCAGCTCAAATGAGCTTTGTCTACTGTGTTCGGCCCGGCCGAAGTTGCTGTATCCGGCGTGACGGTGATCATCACGTGTCGTGGGGCACCCACGTGATCCGTAGATCGATCTTGTTTGCCTTGCCTTGTCCTCCAATATGTCTTGCAGGTCTGGCGTGTTTCCCCGTGCCTTGGTCGAGCAGCGTCGGGGTGCGGCTTGAATGGAGGGTCTAGAGGCCTCTTCCGCGGCCACGGGTGGCGGTCGGCCGCATCATGCGCCGGTGATGTAGGTTTGGGTGCTGCTTCCTCTAATTGGGGTAGCGATCTGCGTTTGGGTATCTCTTGAGGGGCGTTTGAGTTCATACTCTTGGCTGCAAGGTCTTGATCCATCTGTCAGCTAGCAAGTCTTGGTCAGCTCTAAGCTGCTGCTGCTTTTTCTTGAGGCTGCTTGCCGTGGCCATAAGCCTGCGTTTGAAACGCTCCTGTTCGGCGGGATCCTCAGGCACGACAAATTCGTCGTCGTTGAGGCTTGCCTCATCTTCGGAGGGAGGCATATAATTATCGTCCTCCACCTCCCTGTCTGCCGCTCTATCATGAGGGCTGGCTTCTCCCTCCTCCTGTGCTGAATCCTGCTGGAGGGGGTTGTCTTCGGCACTGTCTGGGGTGTTATTATCTCCCGTGCCGGAATCACCATTTTTGTTGTGGCGGGATTTAGAGCGGTACCGCTGACGCCGGCGCTTGGGCTGCTTCTTGGAGGGGTCATCCTCCGTTGTTCCATCGCCGTTCCCATCTTTTGGGATGCCCACCATGTATATGTCGTATGACGAGGTGGCCTTCCAAAGGCCCTCAGTAGGCGCTGGTTCTTGGTCGTCTCCAGCATAAATCGCCGTCCCATACCGTCGATGTCTTCGAGTCGAAGTCGAGCATGTCGGTTAAATCATCAACAGTGGCTACAAAGTGGGTGGTGGGTGGGTGTTGAATTTCTTCGTCGTCGCATCCCAACCTTCGACCGTAGTCCGCCAGGGCTCTCCGATAAAGAGAGAGACTTTAGTGAATTCAGGATGTCGCCAAAGGGCGAGTGCTGAAAGATGTCCGCGGCAGTGAACTCCATAACCGGCGCCCAATCGGATTCAATTGGCAGGGGCGCGGAGGGTTCAGAGTCCGGAGAGGAGTCCGGCACCTTGGAGTCACGGTCTTCGCAAAGGACAGGGATGGAGTTTGGCTCAATCGCCATAGAGATCGTAGCCCCCGAGGCGGTGTCCAACCACTCATCCTCGATCGGCAGAGTCGGCTCTGAGCTAAGGGTCGGAGCGGACGCTGGTGCGGCCTCCGTGACAATCGCTCGGCGGCAGAGCTAGATCGTGCCCATCAAGACAAGGCGGCACGCTTATCGTGGCTCGAATCCTTCAAGATCAAGTCTCCGCGGATGTCGTCCGTGTAGTTCAAACTTCCAAATCTGACTCGATGGCGGGGCGAAGCTTCGATCCGCTCCAGATGGCCAAGTGAATTGTCCCGCAAAGTGCAAAGCCGCGAATCTGAAGATCTGTCCCGGAGGAAAGTCTCACCTGGACCGCATCGTTGTTGATGATCGAAGGAGCCATCGGGCCTAAGGATGACGACAGAGGAACTCTCAATGAAAGCACCAATGTCGGTGTCAAAACCGGTGGATCTCGGGTAGGGGGTCCCGAACTGCGGCCTAGGGCGGATGGTAATAGGAGACAAGGGACACGATGTTTTTACCTGTGTTCGGGCCCTCTCGATGGAGGTAATATCCTACTCCTGCTTGATTAATATTGGTGATATGGGTAGTACAAGAGTAGATCTACCACGAGATCAGAGAGGCTAAACCCTATAAGCTAGCCTATGGTATGATTGTTGTTCGTCCTACGGACTAAAACCCTCTGGTTTATATAGACACCAGATAGGGTTAGGGTTACACAGAGTTGGTTACAATGGTAGGAGATCTACATATCCGTATCGCCAAGCTTGCCTTCCACGCCAAGGAAAGTCCCATCCGGACACGGGACGAAGTCTTCAATCTTGTATCTTCATAGTCCAGGAGTCCGGCCAACGGTGATAGTTCGGCTATCCGGACACCCCCTAATCCAGGACTCCCTCACAAACCTTGGCAAATTATTTTTATTATACAAAGGAATTGTACAAGGGGATAATTATTTTTGTTGAAAAGTTGATGTAATCAAGATTCACAACGTTTTCGTGAGCATGAACAAAGTTCAAGGCTAGCTCCCACTTTAACAATGCTTGTCTTTCTCACTTTCGCTTTTCTTTTTGAAAAAGTTTTAGGTTCCCCTCTTTATTTTTTTTGTTTTTAAACTTTATAAAAGCACACAACAGAAATAAATGACTCTCTAAAACTTCCGGGTTGTCTCCCTGGCAGCGCTTTCTTTAAAGCCATTAAGCTAGGCATAAGGTGCTCAAGTAATGGATCCACCCGGATCCCAAGGTATATCAAAGCCAATTTTAATTAACATTGATTTGTGATTTAGTAGTGAGCACAAAGTAACAAATATCATGCAACAATGAAGTCTAACTCTCTTCCTATGCATCGGCATGCCATAAAAGAACAATTCATGCACACATAGTAAAGGCCAATGCATAGTATAAACAGTTTCTTACAGTTTTATCGTGTGGGAAACATAGAGAGGTGGAGGTGTAGTTCCTCTCGCATGATAATTGAAAGTAGGAGCAGCAAGCACATGCATATTATATCTATCAAAATCATCATGTGTAGTAGAGAAACGCAACCCATCAATATAATCCTTAATAAGGGCAAACTTCTCCGATATAGTGTAGTCGGGAGAATTCAAAAAGATAATAGGACTATCATGCATGGGTGCAATAGCAACAATTTCATGTTTAACATAAGGAACTATAGCAAGTTCATCTCCATAAGCATAATTCATATTGGCATCTTGGCCACTAGCATAGCAAACATCATCGAAAAGGGATATTTCAAAAGAATCAACGGGATCATAACAATCATCATAGCATTCATCCTTCGGTAAGAACGAAGGGAAATTAAACAATGTATGAGTTGAAGAGTTAATCTCATTAGAAGGTGGGCACGGGTAGCTAATCCGCTCTTCCTCCTTTTGTTCTTCGCTCTCCTCATCATCTTTTTCATCCAATGAGCCCACAATGTCATTAATTTCTTCATCCATAGACTCCTGCAAAATATTAGTCTCTTCTTGGACAACGGAGGAGTCCTCAATATATGGTTTAATATAAGCATTAGAAGCATAATTATCATAACAATATTTAAGTATGGCAAAATTTTCAGATTTGTAAAGAGTAGCATCATACTTTCCAATCAAAGAAGCAATTTCATAAGCACCCTTAAAAGCAACAAATTCTTCAATTTGTTGAACATCATAGTAATTATAAACACCCTTAGCATACGAACATACGATTCCATTATCACTAAACTCACATTGGTAGGGAAGGTGTTTCTTAGGGTCTTCAGAACAAGAAGTAAAATCATATATTTCACATAAATTCCAAGCATATCATTGCAAACGATGAATTTGATCCAGTAAAAGTTTCCCTTTTTGAGATAAGCGGTGTTGCACATAAAAAGCATGCTCATCTAAAGATTTGCCCTCAACTAAGCTAGTTGGGGTTTCAGCACGAGCACATAGGGATCGAAAATGATCCAAATAAAAAGCTTTAGGAGTGTGATAGATTTTGAGTGGTTCTTCAACCATTGAAGTAGTAGGTACCACTAATTTTTTGGTATTTTGCGTTTCCTACCCATAACTAAAGATAGAAAACAAGAGAAGAAAATAAAAATTACTTAGTGATAAAGCAAACAAGCACACACGAGAATATTCACCCCACTCTATAACTCCCCGGCAACGGCGCTAGAAAAAGGTCTTGATAACCCACAAGTATAGGGGATAAATTGTAGCCTCTTTCGATAAGTAAGAGCGTCGAACCCAATGAGGAGCTAAAGGTAGAAAAAATATTCCCTCAAGTTCTCTCGACCACCGATACAACTCTACGCACGCTTAATGTTCGCTTTACCTATAACAAGTATGAAACTAGAAATACTTTGTAGGTGCTTTTGGATAGGTTTGCAAGATAATAAAGAGCACGCAAATAAAAAGTAGGGGCTGTTTAGATAAAGAAACAATAAAGTTAGTATAGCGAGTGTGGAAAAGTGGTGGTAGGAGTTGTGAAATTGTCCCTAAGCAATTGACTACTTTACTAGATCGATAGCAAGTTTTCTGTGGGAGAGGCCACTGCTAGCATGTCATCCCTGACTTGGAATTCTATGCACTTATGATTGGAACTATTAGCAAGCATCCGCAACTACTAATGTTCATTAAGGTAAAACCCAACCATAGCATTAATATATATTGGTCCCCCTTCAATCCCGTATGCATCAATTTCTATGCTAGGTTGAAGCTTATGTCACTCTTGCCCTCCAATACATAGTCCTATCAACATACAACTAACCCTATGGTGTGATCCACGCGCGCGCTCACATGATGGGCACCAAAGGACAGCAACATAACCACAAGCAATTTATACCAATCATAGCAATTCACCAATTACCAATAGGACAACGAAAATCTACTCAGACATCATAGGATGGCAACACATCATTGGCTAATAATATGAAGCATAAAGCACCATGTTCAAGTAGAGGGTACAGTGGGTTGCGGGAGAGTGGACCGTTGTAGATAGAGGGGGGAAGGTGATGGAGATGTTGGTGAAGATGGCGGAGGTGTTGGTGAAGATGGCGGTGATGATGATGGCCCCGGCGGCGTTCCGGCACCACCGGAAGCGAGGGGGAGAGAGCCCCCCTCCTTCTTCTTCTTCCTTGGCCTTCTCCCTAGGTGGGAGAAGGGTTTCCCCTCTGGTCCTTGGTCTCCATGGCATGGGAGGGGCGAGAGCCCCTCCGAGATTGGATCTGTCTCTCTGTCTCTCCGTGTTTCCGCGTTATGGATTCTGCCCTTTCACCGTTTCTTTTATAACCAGAGATCCGTAACTCTGATTGGATTGAAAACATGATTTTTATCCGGATATTAGCTTTCTTGCAGCGAAAGAAGGGCAACAACCGCCTGACGGGGTGTCCACGAGAGTCAGGGGCGCGGCCCCTGCCTCGTGGCCCCCTCGGGCATCGTCCCGCGTTGATTCTTCTTCCCAAAAATCATAAATATTCCAAAAAAATCTCCGTCAGTTTTTATTCCGTTTGGACTCCGTTTGGTATGGGTTTTCTGCGAAACAAAAAACATGCAACGAATAGGAACTGCACTGGGCACTGGATCAATATGTTAGTCCCAAAAATAGTATAAAAAGTTGCCAAAAGTATATGAAAGTTGTATAATATTGGCATGGAACAATCAAAAATTATAGATACGACGGAGACATATCAATGCCATCGCCGACGGATGCTACTACGTGGAGACCGCCGACGACCAGGAGTAGTTAGGAGGTCCCAGGCAGGAGGCCTTGCCTCTACGATCGTTGATGTTTGTGCTAGCCTTCTTAAGGCATCCTTGTTTAACTTATGTACGTACTCGATATTGTTGCTTGGCGACTCTTGTGTATTGAGCTTGTATTCGAGCCCTCGAGGCCCCTGGCTTGTAATATGAAGCTTGTATTATTTCTATTTGTGTCTAGAGTTGTGTTGTGATATCTTCCCGTGAGTCCCTGATCTTGATCGTACACGTTTGCGTGTATGATCAGTGTACGATCGAGTCGGGGGCGTCACATAGAACATAGATATAATGGTGAAAACATAAACGGTTCAAATCTGAAATCATGCCACCCAGGACCAAAGTGACAAGCATTAAGCATGGCAAAGTCATAACAACATCAATCTCAGAACATAATGTATACTAGGGATCAAGCCCTAACAAAACTAACTCGATCACATGATGAATCTCATCCAACTCCTCACCGACCAGCGAGCCTACGAAGGAATTACTCACTCCCGGAGGGGAGCATCATGAAATTGGCGATGGAGAAGGGTTGGTGATGACGAAGACCGAAGATCCCCCTCTCCGGAGCCCCAAACGGACTCCAGATCTAGCCTCCCGATGAAGAACAGGAGGTGGCGGCGGCTCCATCTCGTGAAATGCAATAATTCTTCCTCCCTGATTTTTCTCCAAATATAGGTATTTAAGGAGTCGGAATCAGGGTCTATGGGGCCACCAGGTGGGCACAACCCACCTGGGCGCGCCTGGAGGGGGGCGCCCTGGTGGGTTGTGCTCACACAGCCCCCCCCCCCTCCGGTGGTTCTTGGCTCCAGTGTTTTTCTTTTATTGTATAAAAATTCTCCAGAATGTTTTGTTCCATTCGGAGAACTTTTATTTCTGCACAAAAACAACACCATGATAGATCTGCTGAAAACAACGCCGGTCCGGGTTAGTTTCATTCAAATCATGCAAATTAGAGTCAAAACAAGAGCAAAAGCATTAGGAAAAGTAGACACGATGGAGACGTATGAAACACCACAACGTAATGGTGTGTCCGAACATCGTACCCGTACTTTATTATGTATGGTGCGTTCTATGATGTCTCTTACCGATTTGCCTTTATCATTTTGGGTTTATGCATTAGAGGCAGCCGCATTCACGTTAAACAGAGCACCGTCTAAATCTGTTGAGACGACACCATATGAACTATGGTTTGGAAAGAAACCTAAGCCGTCGTTTCTTAAAGTTTGGGGATGCGACGCTTGTATCAAAAGGCTTCAGCCTGATAAGTTCGAACCTAAATTGGAGAAGTGCATCCTCATAGGATACCCTAAGGAAACTATTGGGTACACCTTCTACCACAGATCCGAAGGCAAGATCTTTGTTGCCAAGAACGGGTCCTTTCTAGAGAAGGAGTTTCTCTCGAAAGAAGTGAGTGGGAGGAAAGTAGAACTTGATGAGGTAATTGTACCTACTCTCGAATTGGAAAGTAGCACATCAGAGAAAACCATTCCCGTGATGCCTACACCAACTAGAGAGGAAGCTAATGATAATGATCATGAAACTTTGGATCAAGTTATTATTAAACCTCGTAGGTCGACCAGAACACGTTCCGCACCACAGTGGTATGGTAATCCTGTCCCGGAAGTCATGTTATTAGACCACAGCGAACCTACGAACTATGAATAAGTTATAATGAGCCCAGATTCCGATAAATGGCTTGAGGCCATGAAATCTGAGATAGGATCCATGTATGAGAACAAAGTATGGACTTTGGTGGACTTGCCCGATGATCGGCAAGCCATTGAGAATAAATGGGTCTTCAAGAAGAAGATAAACGCTGATGGTAATGTCACTGTCTACAAAGCTCAACTTGTCGCAAAAGGTTTTCGACAAGTTCAAGCGGTTGACTATGATGAGAGTTTCTCACCCGTAGCGATGCTTAAGTCTGTCCGAATCATGTTAGCAATTGCCGCATTTTATGATTATGAAATCTGGCAAATGGACGTCAAAACTGCATTCCTTAATGGATTTCTTAAAGAAGAGTTGTATATGATGCAACCGTAAGGTTTTGTAGATCCTAAAGGTGCTAACAAAGTGTGCAAGCTCCAAATGATCCATCTATGGACTGGTGCAAGCATCTCGGAGTTGGAATATACGCTTTGATGATGTGATCAAAGCATATGGTTTTATACAGACTTATGGTGAAGCCTGTATTTACAAGAAAGTGAGTGGGAGCTATGTAGCATTTCTGATATTATATGTGGATGACATATTGCTGATTGGAAATGATATAGAATTTCTGGATAGCATAAAAGGATTCCTGAATAAGAATTTTTCAATGAAAGACCTCAGTGAAGCTGCTTATATATTGGGCATCAAGATCTATAGGGATAGATCGAGATGCTTAATAGGACTATCACAAAGCACATACCTTGACAAGATTTTGAAGAAGTTCAAAATGGATCAATCAAAGAAAGGGTTCTTGCCTGTATTGCTAGGTGTGAAGTTGAGTGAGACTCAATGCCCGACCACTGTAGAAGATAGAGAGAAAGTGAAAGTCATTCCTTATGCTTCAGCCATAGGTTCTATCATGTATGCTATGCTGTGTACCAGACCTGATGTGTGCCTTTCCATAAGTTTGGTAGGGAGGTACCAAAGTAATCCAGGAGTGGACCACTGGACAGCAGTCAAGAACATCCTGAAGTACCTGAAAAGGACCAAGGATATGTTTCTCGTTTATGGAGGTGACGAAGAGGTCGTCGTAAAAGGTTACATCGGTGCTAGCTTCGACACAGATCCGGATGACTCTGAGTCACAAACCGGATATGTATTTATATTGAATGGTGGAGCTGTCGGTTGGTGCAGTTCCAAGCAGAGCGTCATGGCGGGATCTACGTGTGAAGCGGAGTACATAGCTGCTTCAGAAGCAACGCATGAAGGAGTCTGGATGAAGGAGTTCATTTCCGATCTGGGTGTAATACCCAATGGATCGGGTCCAATGAAAATATTTCGTGACAACACTAGAGCAATTGCCTTAGCGAAGGAATCCAGGTTTCACAAGAGAACCAAACACATCAAGAGACGCTTCAACTCCATTCGTGAAAAGTCAAGGATGGAGACATAGAAATTTGCAAAGTACATACGGATATGAATGTAGCAGACCCGTTGACTAAACCTCTTCCGCGAGCAAAACATAATCGACACCAAGACTCCATGGGTGTTAGATTCATTACAATGTAATCTAGATTATTGACTCTAGTGCAAGTGGGAGACTGATGGAAATATGCCCTAGTGGCAATAAAAAAGTTGTTATTGTTATATTTCCTTATTCATGATAAAGGTTTATTATTCATGCTAGAATTGTATTGATCGGAAACTTAAATACATGTATGGATACATAAACAAATACCGTGTCCCTAGTAAGCCTCTATTAGAGTAGCTTGTTGATCAAAGATGGTTAAGGTTTCCTAATCATGGACATGTGTTGTCACTTGATACCGGGATCACATCATTAGGAGAATGATGTGATGGACAAGACCCATCCGTTAGCTTAGCATATGATCGTTCATTTTATTGCTACTGCTTCCTTAATGTCAAATACATATTCCTTCGCCCATGAGATCATGCAATTCCAGATACCGGAGGAATACCTTGTATGTTATTAAACGTCACAACGTAACTGGGTGATCATAAAGATCCTCTACAGGTATCTCCGAAGGTGCTTGTTGAGTTGGCATGGATCGAGATTAGGATTTGTTACTCCGTGTATCGGAGAGGTATCTTTGGGCCCTGTCGGTAATACACATCACAAGAAGCTTGCAAGCAAAGTGACTAAGGAGTTAGTTATGAGATGATGTATTACGAAATGAGTAAAGAGACTTGCCAGTAACGAGATTGAACTAGGTATGAAGATACCGACGATCGAATCTCGGGCAAGTAACATACTGACAGACAAAGGGAATTACGTATGTTGTCGTAAAGGTTCGACCGATAAAGATCTTCGTAGAATATGTAGGAACCAATTTGGGCATCTAGGTACCGCTATTGGTTATTGACCGGAGAGGCATCTCGGTCATATCTACATCATTCTCGAACCCATAGGTCCGCACACTTAACGTTTGTTGACGATATAGTATTATATGATTTATGTGAGTTGAATGTTGTTCGGAGTCCCGAATGAGATCACGAACATGACGAGGAGCTCCAGAATAGTCCGGAGGTAAAGATTGATATATAGGACGATACTATTTGTTCAATGGAAAGGTTTCAGAATGTATCGGGTAGTCATCGGATCACCGGAAGGGGTTCCGGGATGCCCCAAAAGGTTATTGGGCCATATGGGCCAAAAGAGGGGAGCACACCGGCCCACAAGGGGCTGGCACGCCCCACCTCTAGGCCGCCGGCCCTATGGAAGAAAAAGGGGGAGGGCTAGCCCCTCCTGCCTTCCCTCCACCTAAGAGAAAGGAAAGGGGGGGGGGACACCCCCTCCTGCCTTCCCCCCGCGCGCCCAAGAAGGATGGGGGAGGGGGCGTGGCTAGGGCAGGGGCCAAGGGTGGCCGCCGGCCCCGTTGGGGTTGCCCTAGGCTGCCTTCCCTCTTCCCCCCACCTATATACTCCCCCCGTCGAAAAATACTTGTCATCAAAATTGATAAAAAGAGATGTATCTAGAACTAAAATACATCTATATACATCCTCTTTTATCCATTTTGATGACAAGTATATCCGGACGGAGGAAGCATATGTGTGGAGGGAGAGGGGCAACACACACCATAATCCCCAGGCCGTGGGTTGCGCCCCTCTCCCTCTAGTTCATCATCGGTCATATTTTCATAGTGCTTGGCGAAGCCCTGCGGAGATAGTTGCACCACCATCGTCACTACGCCGTCGTGCTGTCAGAACTCATCTACTACTTCGCCCGTCTTGCTAGATCAAGAAGGCGAGGACGTCATTGAGCTGAACGTGTGCTGAACACGGATGTGCCATACGTTCAATACTTGATCGGGCGGATCGTGAAGGTGTTCAACTACATCAACCGCGTTGATAAACGCTTCCGCTTAACAGTCTACGAGGATACGTAGACACACTCTCCCTCCTCGTAACTATGCATCTCCATGGATAGATTTTGCATGTGCGTAGAATTTTTTTTTTGTTTTCCATTCAACGTTTCCCACCACCTCTTTGGCGCTTAAGCGCCCGTTCGCAAAGGGGTGCCTGAAACGCACTCGCACTTCTACGAGCTGGGCCGGCCCATGTATCATCTGTTTATTCATTAAAAATAATAAAAAGGTGCGCAATCGAAGTTTGAACGTGCGCCCACTTCCTTTAGCGCCAATGACACTCACCATTACGCAATCGAACACTAGTGGTTTCCAACATGTTTTATTTTTATTTTTATTTGTCTCTTCGGTCGCGGGAATCGTCCAGCTTTGGGAAGCTTCCAGACTATTTTTCCCGGTACGTTGGTCATTTTCGAGGCGATTTTATTCGGGTTTTATTTTTATTTTTATTTGTCTCTTCGATCGCGGGAATCATCTAGCTTTGGGAAAGCTTCCCAAACCGTTTTCCTGGTTCGCTGGTCATTTCGGGGGCGGTTTATTTGGATTTTATTTTTTATCGTTTTATCTTTTTTAATGCGTGATTTTTCTGAAATTTGTGTTTTTTATTCAAAATTGATGATTTTTTTCTTTTAAAAATTAGTGAACTACTTTCTAAAGCAATGAAATTTTCTAGATGTGATGATTTTTTTTCAAATTCGTTGAATTTATTTTCATAATTGACGAACCTTTTTTAAATTTGATGAACTTTTTTCAAATCCAATGAACTTTTTTCAAATGGGTGAACTTTAAAAAAAACATGCACATTTTTCAATTAACGAATCTTTTTCATTTATTTTTTTACGTAAATCAACGGTTGACTGGTCAAGGACCGCCAGAGTCGCCCCCGCCGCCGCCGGCCGAAGCGGTGTTTCCGTCCTCGTCGCTACCACGGCGCAGCAACGATCGACGCTCCCTTCTCTCGCCTTCGTCCGTGGACACTCACCACAAGTGTCCTGACGCGGAAGGACCTGTCTGCTGCACTGCACTGCATGCGCACGTCGGTTTCAGATTTCAGACGCGGTCGGAGGTCGCTATGCGCTGTGGCAAATGGCAAACGAAGCTGTCATGCGTGTGTGTGTCGGTGCGGGCTAATTTTCCAGGCTAATAAACTTGCTACTAATGCGCAGCTCAGCTACCTGCCGACCTCCAATGATGCTGCCTGTTTGGGACACAATCCTCAGTCTCAGTCTACCCGCTGATGCTAGGCTGTGACACTGGTCGTGCTCTTGCCCTTTGCACGGAGCTGACGTGACGCGCTGCCAAATTACGTTTCACACGTACGTACGTACGTTGGCCTGTCACTCTCCATCCCCAGCTCAAAAAAACCATCGTACATTCCTCTTTCGCATGGCACCATCCTCAACCAAACATCACTACGTACTCCCTCCGCTCCAAAATAGATGACCCAATTTTATACTAAAGTTAATATAAAGTTGAGTTATCTATTTTGGAACGGAGGGAGTACGTCTGTACAGCAATGCGGACACTGAGATGCATGCAGTTGCAGGGAAACTCTGCTTTTACTAGTAGACTCTGCTCGCTCGGTGTACAGATTGTCAAATGAGAAGCAAATTTGATAGATACTCAGTGGTAACAAGAACAGCTTATAATACGATGTAGTATAAAAAGTGGTAGCATTATTCTGCACAGATTCAGAAAAAACAGGGTAAGGAAATTGGTGATAATTATACACTATCATATCATGGTTGTTGCTACTCTACAAGATTTACTCCTGCAAATAATTAAGAGCGCTGGACGTCGCTCTCAACGTCGCCCCGGCGAGACGACGCGCGTCCGCGTCACTCACACGTCGACGGTGCAGTAGGACGGCTGCGTGAACTTGAGCGAGACGGTCTGCTTGCCGCCCACCGTGGCGCTCATGGCGAAGGCGCCGCCGACGGAGCCGCCGCTGGCGGAGAGCAGCGCGGGGCAGTTGACGAAGATGTGGTAGCCGCCGGAGACCCAGCTGCCGACCTTCCACTTGACGCGGCCGTCCACCTTCACGTGCAGCAGCACGTACCCGGCGGCGATGTCCTGCTTCATGGCGTCCGCCACGTAGGGCGCCACCGGCACCGAGTCCCCGGACATCACCGGCGACCACACCGACTGGTCCTTGTGCCCCTGGTAGATCGCCGGCAGCGACACCGGCACCGTCACCGGCTCGTCGCGGTACGTGGTGAAGGCGTGCAGGGTCTTGTAGTAGATGCCCACCCGGTCGTTCGGGTTCCGCGACGCGATGGTCACCTGCGTCAGATATATACCAGAGCATATACTGCTTCAGATACTCACTATGTAGTACGAAATGTACTTTATTTCGTGACAAATTTGGATATGCTTAACTGACTACGATCCAGCTAGATTCCCTCACACTGATGTTACTCTTCTAAGAAAAACATTCTCTCATCCTAGCTAGCAGGATTCACTAACTATAGTAGCTAGCTCTGCAAAAAAACGGAAGCAGGACGCTAAAACAGTCCGCTTTAACTAATTTTGTACGCTGTTGCCTAATTGGGATCGATGACCAAACTGTGAACTTTGTTTGTCTCCCCTATCTTAATATAGAAGACGCACAGCTTGTGTGTTCTTGAAAAGATAATGAAAAAAGAAGAAGTTTGAGATGTGCAACCTGGACGTCAAGGGAGAGAGCCGGATCAGCGAGGTCGATGGAGCGGAGCTGGATGTCCTGGAGGTAGAAGGACGGCTTGGAGGGGTGCAGGGCGAGGTAGATGACGAGCGCGACGAAGCCGACGAGGACTGCGAGCGTGAGGATGCAGGCGGCGATGGAGCCGCAGCACCGCCGGAGGATCCAGTCGTGGTGAACCTTGCCCTTGCTCATGGTGGCCTGATCTGATCAACCGGGCTTCGGTGTGTGTGTGTGTGTCTTCGAGTGAGGGCTGCTAACTAGGACTGTGGCTGTTTGCGATGTGTAGCATGTGGGTCGAAGGAAAGCTCGGAGTGAGTGGGAGTGGCCATAGGCTTACAAAAGTCCTAAATAGATTACACGCAGGAGGTGGTGTGGTGTGGCGCATGTTTCAAAAGGTTGATTATCTTTTGGGGGTTAGGGGAGGAGGCGAGGTGGCGAAAGGTACAGCTCAACTGACGAAGATTCTTCTGCTTCTTCTTCCTGGGCCCCGGCGGCGGTATGGAGCTTACCTATCTACTCTGTTAATCCGAGATCGCTGTTCTGCGGCCTACAGTGCGTGAGTCTGGTGCTTGTGAATTGCGATTCACTCCGATCTCAGGTCAGGTGGTCAACTGCGTCAGATTCCTTCTCTTGTAGGACCTTTTACTATGAAGGTTGGTGTCTTGCATTGCATGTGCACGTACTCCTACTTCTGAGAACATGAGTTGATCTTTTTGTGGTTGGTCTGTCAATCATTGACCTGTGCTAGCGGTGCTGAAATTCCACACTACTAGTAGGAGTTATGAAAAAGCAGAGCCGTTAAACACTGGTTACTTCTTCGCTCAAAGCTTAACTTGATCACTTGATCAGAGCGGCATGGATCCGGGGAGGGAGGCATGGTCGGTCACACCTTGCACGCATGGCGGTGACTGGCCACTGGCCAGGCCTAGCTCGGCAACCAGCACGGCACCAGAGAAATCTCTGATCCCTAGCTAGCTTCTCCCGTACCGCTGCAGCCTAGAGCACAGCGCGGCGCGCAATAATTTAGACCGAGGCGTCGTGCAAGTGCCCGATCTCTCGTGGCCCGGCCGCTGCCGATCCGGTGGACGCGCGCGCGCGCGCGTAGTGGGAGTGGGAAAGGTTGGTGGCGCGTACTACTGGCATAGCATAGCACGCGAGCGTCGACGACGGTTCCGACGTCGCCTCACGCAACAGGGCAAAAGGCCCCCGAATTGGCCCAAGCAAGCGCGCATGGCGCCGCGCAACGTTCCGGCCGGGAGCGTGCGTTCGGCCGATGCCCTTCATTCCTTATCTCCCTCCCACTCCCCCCACCGGCCGCCCTGTGCCCCATGGCACCATGTGCTCCAGTTAAATAAACATGTAGCCTTGTCGATCTCCTACCTAACCATTCATTCGAGTTGCATCAGAATTTAGAAGGATCGATCATTCATCCGAGTTGCATCGCAATTCAGAAGGATCGATCCGTCACAAAATAAGCGCCGCTAATTTAGTACTACAACTTTAGTTACATCCGCGAACCAACCTGTGGTTGAGATGGCTAGGTGGACAGTGGTATCACCAACCCATCAGGGTTTAAATTCTGATGCTCGCATTATTCTTGAATTTATTTCAGGATTTCCGGCGATGCGTTTTTACTGGAAGGAGACATTCCCGTCAACAACGAATTACTTACGATGGCTTTGTAAATCTCAAAATGATTTATTTTGGCACGAAGGGAGTACATGTGCACAACCTTCTCAATCCACATCGACGAATATAGTAGCCGCTCAAAAAAGCTGTAGTTACGGGAAGAAATGAAAACATTCAGTGTTCCAGTTGGATAACGTTGTCGCGTAGTAGTGCGTATGGTGGTGCCATGGTGCCGTATTATTTTGGCCAGCGATACGCGCCGGCGGACCGGACGAAAGCCCGGCCGGTCACGCGCGAGCCCTCCGATTTGGCTTCCTGCAGCCGTCGGATGCCTCCTTTCCCAATCGTTTTTTTCTCTGGCTTGGTCAAGGCAACAATTCATGCCGGATGCCTCTTTTATCAAACGTATTCTTCCCTGGCTTGGTCAACGCACTAGTTCGTGACCTCTAGCCTTCAGGTGCGCGCTCCCGCGCGATAGTAGCAGTTCCCTGCTTCCCTCCTCCGCATGGCCGCCGGCCGCTCACACCTCGCCTCCTCGCAGCGTTGCCTTCCGTTTCTCGCCGAGGAAGCCTTCGCAGTTCGTCGATTTTGGTTGCAGCTTTGCTGTCAAAACCCGATGCAATTTCCTCGGCTGTCCGGTTGCAACTCCTTGCCATCGACGCTCATGGTTGAAGCATCCCTGCGCCACTCATCGCTTCGCCATCGAGCTCGCCGCACAGGGTTCTACAAACAACGGCCACCTGTCAACCATGAATGGATGTAGCAAAGCATTTCATCTGTTGTAGCAGAACCCGACGACGGTTGCAGCAAAAACATCACCGCCGCCATCGCGGGTTGCAAGTCCGCCGTGCATGTATGTAGCAAAATGTTTTGTTGGTCGTAGCAAAAACCAATAGCGGTTGCAGCAAAAATGTCACCGCCGCCGTCACCAATCGCAGCTCCGTCGTGGATGGATGTAGCAAAAGGTTTTGTTGGTCGAGTAGCAAAACCAATGGCGGTTGCAGCTGCGTGCCCTATGGTCGCTGCAACAAAACGTTGTGACCTGTGTGGTCACTGGTTCCGACAAAAGCTGGATCGTGCTTGCAGCTAAAATGATTTTTGATTCCAGCAAAAAAAATGCAACAAAAAATCATGGCGGCAATCGCCGTCGCTGCTCAGCACTATCCTCTCCTATTTTGCAGCAAACAAAAGTTAGTTCCAACAAAAGTAATAGCTGGTTCTAGCAAAAAAAAAGAACCAATGCAACAAAAACATGCTACCACCGTCGTCGCCATTGAGCACTATCATCTGCTGTTGCAACAAAAGACAAAGCTCCCCTGTACAGCGGTTGTAACTTCCTCCACGTATGGTTTCAACTCACCGGGACAATGGTTGTAGCTCGCCGCTCGACCGTCCCAGCAAAAAAGCCTCATTCGCGACAAAATGGCTGCACCTTCCAAAGAAATTGGCTGCGGCTTCCATCTAAATTGCCCCCGGTTCCGGCATGTGGTGCGGCGTGCATGCAGCCTCCGACAAGCCATCGTTGCAGCTATTGTGTCACCTGGTTCCAAAGAAATTGGCAGCCGGTTCCAAAGAAAAAACTTGCCGGTAGTAGCACCTCGTCTCGCTGTTGTAGCATTGTTTGGTGCGGCGTCACCACGGTGCCGAGGACGGGGTTGTAGCATTTGTCGCCGCTGGTTGCAGCCATCGACATAGATGGTTGTAGCTTTTGGCCGACATTGGTCGTCGCCGCCGCTACCGGTCGTAGCACCACGCCGCGTCGGTTCCAACACCTATATGTGCGGGTCGGCACGGCCGATGCCGATTACCAGCACCTTGGCACGCCGGTCCCAGCTTTACACACGGTTGCAAAGACCGGGGCCTCGCCCGTGCGGCTGGTCGCCCGCATCTCATCTGTTGCAGCTCTGTAGCCTCGGCGCTCGAAGCTCCTCGGCTCCGGCCAAATTGTCGTCGGCCCCGCACCCGCAACACCAGATTCGCAATGAGAAAAGCCGTTCAAAAAAAAGCAGCATCTCACAATGGTGGGCAGCTATGTGCAGCGATGGCCATGGATGTGCCTAATTGCTTTTTGGAGCAGACGAGGAGATAGAGGAAGGTGTTGGCGCGGTGGCCTGGTCAACAACGAAGGATGAAAGCGGTGACACGTGAGGTACCTGACGAGCGCGTAACACAAGTGGGCCAGGGCCATGTGCGCGAGCGACTGGCTCAAAGTTAAGCCGGTCAGCCGGCGTAAAACGTTTCCCTATTATTTTTCTTTAGAAAATGGGCTTTCGGATAGAAAAGCGTTAAAGCAAAGTTGTAGAAGCGCTTTGGGATCGCGAGATTCATTTCCGAGTCACAAATGACTCGTGACTTTGTGAGGCGGGGTCCTTTTTTTTCAGAAAGGGAAAGTTTGCTGGGTAAACATGCGCCGAAAAGAAGATATGAGGAAATTCCTCTTTTATCTCCTCCATAGCAGTGTGGGGCAAAAGGCGGGCACCAAAACGAAGTTGCATGAGGGTGGCCCTTTAACTTGGGAGGCAAGAGCACTAAAAACCCACAAACTTGCAAGATGTGTGATAGTTTAGTCTAGAAACTTGTAAAAGATGAACATTTCATCCCTAAAGTTGCACTGCGCAGGATAATTTAGTCCACAGCCAATCACAAGCTGACATTTGGCGCCATGCTGGCAGCATTGTGGAACGGCTACTCAGCCCGGCACTTTTGCAAAAAAGACCTTCCCCTCTGTGATTTGTACGTGTAGGTTTTGGTGGGTTTAGGCGGACGGTAGTAGGATCGATACTCTATTTTCGGAAAGCAGATGCGACCTGTACATGGGCCTAGCCTGACAATTACAGTCCATCCATGTCTACTTCGTGCTCTCTTTGGCGGCTCGTAAGGCTCATCCACACGGCGGACTCCGCCGCGCCCGTTCGACGGAATTCCTGACCGGGACAGTTTCACGTTCGCAGCGATGCTGGGCGCCGGTGACGAGATGCATCGGCGTGGGCAGATATTGAGTCGTGACGCTTGATACATAAGTCGAGTGGGAGGGAGCACTATTGGATGTGTGCCCATGCGTTGTTTGTACAGCAGGATGGCTTCTCCGAATCTTGTCACTTTGGCTTTAGAGAGTATTGCCCTTTCCATGTCTTGTTTGTACAGCATGATGGTTCTCTCGATCTTGTTACTCTGGTTTTCAAGAATGTGTTGGTATGTTGCTTTGAGTAGGAGGCTTCTGATGGAGCTGGCGTTTTGCTGCTGGTAGATGTATGTTGCTGTTGCTGGGCATGTATGGTAATTACGGGTATTTGTAGATGCTTTCACATCATTCTTTGCATGTTTTGTTAGAGCATCTATAACCGGACTTGATAAATTCGGTCCCTCAAACGTTCGCGGACGCGTAGAGACGTGATTTAGGACCATGGTTCAGCCGAACCTATGGTCAGGGGCGGAGTCAGGTTTTGAACATAGGGGGGGCGAAGAAGACAACGGACATATACTTTTTTCTATAATGGCCATGCAAAAAGGAATACAAGATAATATTTATTTTGCAATAGAAATATGGTTCGTTTTTTATTCTAGCTTTTGTAAATTTTACTTGTGACAAATATTGATCAGTAGTTTGTATATCAACTAATTTCGTTATCATGTATACAAACTAGTATATGTAGATTTCTAATCAACCTGAAATACAAACTCAGATGATAGAATCAGCGCATGCCTAAATTAACAGTATCTTTTTTCAATAAGTCAAGAAATTGCCAGCCCTAACTAATTCCATCTAAATCAAGAAGTTGCTCGTCTACTGGAGCCAGATGCGGACCAGTTCATCGGTATTGCATAGTATAAATCAAGAATCAAGGACACTCACCAGGACTATTTTCCCATCGGCGCTTTTCCTGATGCGTTGTGCGGATGCCCTGGTCGAACTTCCCGGCGGCTACGCGCAGCGAGCGTGCCGTGCGTCTGCGTCGGCGCCTATCGATTCAGGAGGATTCCTCGATCGTGGCGGTCAGTTTCGAGAACTAGCTGGCCGTTTGTTTCCCTGGTGTGGGCTTGACCTTACAGATACATGGGCTTAACTTGCAAAGTTCCTGGGCCAGGGCTTGAGCGCACCCGTTGAGGGGGGCAATTAGTCCAAAATCTGTTTGACCTGACCTAATCTACTTGGCGTATATTGCTCTATACGTAGGTACGACGCAGCCCTTGGGGGGGGGGGGGGGGCGTGGCCCCCGTTCGTCCCCCCGTAGCTCCGCCCCTGCCTATGGTCTATGCCGTACGATTTAACATCTTACTATATGTGGATCTGCGACATGCATGCCAACTGCATTTTTTAATCAACCATGCATGGATCCTCATGAATAGACATGCATGCCAACTGCATTTTTTAATCAACCATGCATGGATCCTCATAAATAGTGTCTAGAAATCAATGATGTCGAATGTAGGTTCGGTTGAACCATGGTAGCGTAAAACATTTTCGGCGGACGCGACCGGACACGCGCGCGGGCTCATCCAGCGGGTTCTCGTATTTTCGTTCCGGCATCCATATATCTCAAATCCGGACTCTCAAATCCATACAAATACATGCACGTCGATCATATAAGACAATGTCGCGCGTAAATAGCAAATATTGATACGAAGCATAGATAGCATTTATATAAAATTTATTTTAAGTGCCAAACTCAAGCATTGTTTCCTTGGTTGTCATTGTGGATCCAGATGTGCTCCACAAGATCATTGAATAGTTGCATGTGCATCTGCTGATCTCGAAGATTCTGATGCATCTGCAGAAAGTTCATCAGCTGAGCCACATCTTGATCTTCCGGGATTTTAACTTGTTCTCCAGGTGCTTTGAAATCATGGGTTTTAACTCATCCTCGATAATCATATTATGTAGAATAACACAACATGTCATCAGCTACCACAAAGTTTCTGATTCCCACATCATTGCAGCGCTCCGCACAATTCCCCAACGAGTTTGAAGCACACCAAATGCCCTCTCCACGTCCTTCCTAGCCGCTTCCTGCATTGTTGCAAAGTGGCTTTATTTATTGCCACGCGACTCGTACATGGTCTTGACAAACGCCGCCCACTGAGGATAGATACCATCAGCAAGATAGCAAATGGATCCGGCTGGTCTTCGGGGTGGATTTGGTGCAATTTGGATGAGATCGGGTTGTCGGGTCCGACGTGAAGGACGTGCCAGGGGGCCCCATATTTGGGCAGGATATGAGGGGTGCCGGTCAGCCTGGGCGTTTGAGGCCCGTTTAAGGAGTCCGTCTGGATCAAAAAATCGTGACCGGACAGTGACCGGGCGGCCCGTTCGGGCATATGAGGCAGGTTTGAGGCGCCCGATTGTAGATGCTCTGTTCTGATATGATGTACATGAGCGTTGTTCAATCTACTAGTACTAGTACATATCATCGTCAACTAATCTTTCTGGAGTGTTCATGACCAGAGTTCCAAATGCCATCTTAAATTTGTGTTCTTGAAGGGAACAACACCTTTGCACTCTGCACCCTTAGTTTCCAGGAGCTTCAGCATCAACACCTTACAGCTTCAAGTTGCAACTCATGCATATATGTTTCAGATTATCAATTTTATCTTTACACTATTGATTTCATCCACACTCTATTCTCTTACCCTGGGCTAGTAAGTAGTATTATCAATCCATTTACCAGAACTAACTGTTTTTTTAAATAGCGAAGCTTACTCCTGTCGCTCGTCCATCTGTTTATTTTTTCCAGCAGCCTCTTCTTACTCCGAACTAGCACAAAATACATTTTTAATTATCTACCGGTCGTAATTATGTAACTAGTCTTGAGGCCATATAATACAAAACAAACCCAAGTAGATTATCTGTTGTAGGGGCCCATCATATTTAAAAGGGGTATACTGTAATCTTTTGGCGTTGATTTCCAAAAAGGTGAAGGGGGTTTTCACAAAAGCACCGACGTGGGCGGCTGTGCCACGACATGGCTAGCATGGCTTCAAATGTCAACTTGTGATTGGCTGTGGACTAATTCATCCCGTGCAATGCAAGTTTAGGGATGAATTGATCACCTTTTGCAAGTTTCTGGACTAAACCATCACGCACCATGCAAGTTTATGGGTCTAGTGCTCTTGCCTCTTAACTTGGTCTAGAGGCAACATTGCCACTGATTTTCCAAAATATATGCAGATCGACCCTGAAGTTTGGGGTTACGGTTCGTGACGCGCCCAATCACTCTAGAACAATCAGACAAAACGATTGCCAGGTTATTAGAGATGGAACTGAATGTAAACTAACCCGCAAAAAAAATTGAATGTAAACTAGTTCCTTAAGATTGTGCGTACAGTAATTCACACCGGATGACAATGTCGAAGTATAAATGCATAGCCCACCTTTCCTTGTTAGCTTGAGATTTTGGGTGAACTGACTGGTGTGTGTTATTGGAAATGTTAGCACCTTTTCGATTAGACTAATCCATGAATATACAGTAAACATGGCAAATACAGTAGGGACTTATACATTTCAGCCATTAACTTGAACCTACTCAGATTTACCCTTAATTTTAAAGTGTGCTCAAATTTACCACTAGAAATACCCCTAAATGATGTTTTTGTCAGCTCTTCTCTACTTTATAAGCTTTGCAACGTCCCTCTGTAGCTGCTGGTGCTTTCCGCTCTTTTGTAGCATTCTCGAGCATCTCCATGATGACAGTTCTTGTTTTCGGGTGTTTATGTTTTCAGGGAAAATAAATATTTTCAAGGATGCTACAAAAGAACGGAAAGCACCAGCAACTATAAAGGGACGTTGCAAAGCTTATAAAGTAGAGAAGACCTCACAAAAATATCGTTTAGGGGTCTTTCTATAATACCACATAACGGCGGAGGGGAAAATTTCAGCACACATTGAAATTAGGGGTAAATCTGAGTAGTGGGTTCGAGTTAAGGGCTGAAATGTAAAAGTACCAATACTACAGTATGCATCTTATACCGATACCTAAGCATGTGAGCACGTACAATACATAGAAACGAAATATTTATGAACAACATATATACAGGCAGCACATGAACGAGCAAATAGAGGATGAACGAGTCATACCCTCCGATTGGCCAGGCCAACGCGGCGTCGGCAACGGCAGCCTCGGCATCGGCTTCATCGTTGGCCATAGAGTCGATGCATGGAAGTAGTGAAAGAAGAGGCGGACGGAGATGGATCGGGTTAGGGTTGTGCAAGAGGGAGTGAGTGAACTAAGTTAGGGTTCACTCCACTGGCTAATGCCTCCATACATAGGTCGTCAGGTAGGTGGGCTTGGGCTCAGGCCCACGACCAAGTCCGTGAACAACCCATGGTCCAACGTCTTCAATTAATCTGAGATTAATTAATCATTCCTGACCGGCAAAAATAAGTTTCGGCTCGGCTCATTCCCCGCAACCGGCGGTGTGCGCGTGCAGTGACGGCGAGGCGAGGCGGACGGTGGAGAAGGAGGAGCGCGCGTGTACAAATCCTCTTCCCAAGCTCCCAATGGCATGTGGTAGAGCAACCCTTATAAAGGGGTCTCACTCTCACTCCCCTAGCAGTATGATACTAAACTTCCCACCACTTGCCATGCACCTAAATGGGCCTTAGAGATTAACCAGAGTTATTGTCTTATATGGGCCTAAGCCCATTTATAATCAACAACCCCCCATCAGATCTGAGGCATATAAGTTTGTCAACTGTTCCAAATAATGTTTGATATACCAGAATTTTCAATGGAAACTATTAAGTGGAACAATAGGATTAGACCTCTTCACAACTGAACAATGGACTATGCCTTGAATTGTCAGTTTTGCGTGCAGAGGTTTCGCCCATTGTCGGCTGATACATGGTTGCCGAACACTAAACCCCACGGGTGGAGCTTATTAGTCATACTCCTTACCTTCTCATGATCTTACTAGAGATTACCCAATCTCATAGACTATAACCAGTAGCTAGGCTCACATAGGTGTGTTCCTCCAAAGAGTGCTCCGTAGGATAGCATCTTACTTACATAAGCTTTGGAACACATTGTGACAAAAGTCAGCCTGCCTTATAGATCATGAGATTATTATTACATCTCCAACAGAGTGGGTTAATTAAGGATACTCTCCTTGGTTGTCGCTGGGTTCTTTTCCTAGGTCCTAATTCACTGGATCTCCGATCACGTAGGTTGGGCTACCCCCATGGCAACTTACGTGGGTCTCATGCCCATCTCCCTCGATGCATTTTGTATCACAATCTGTGATAGCCCTTGCTACTTCTTGAGCTTGTGTTGATTTTTCCCTTGAAGAGGAAAGAGTGATGCGGCAAAGTAGATATAAGTATTTCCCTCAGTTGAGAACCAAGGTATCAATCCAGTAGGAAGAACACACAAGTCTCCAATAATAGCACCTACACAAACAAACAAATACTTGCACCCAACGCGATAAAGGGGTTGTCAATACCTTCACGGTAACTTGCAAGGATGAGCTCTGATAGTGATAGATATAAAAGATAAGTTAATTGTGAAATAAAATAAAAGTAAATAAATTACAGCAAGGTATTTTGGGTTTTTGATTTTGTAGATCTGGAAATAATATGATAAAAGATAGACACGGGGGCATAGTTTTCACTAGAGGCTTCTCTCTTGAAAGAAAGCATATGGTGGGTAAACAAATTATTGTTGATCAATTGATAGAAAAACGCATAGTTATGATGATATCTAAGGCAATGATCATGTATAGGCATCACGTCCGAGACAAGTAGACGGACTCCTGCCTGCATCTACTACTATTACTCCACACATCGACCGATATCCAGCATGCATCTAGTGTATTAAGTTAACAAGAATGGAGTAACGCCTTAAGCAAGATGACATGATGTAGAGGGATACATCCAATCAATATGAACAAACTCCGTCTTTTTATCTTTAATGGCAACAATACAAATACGTGTCATGTCCCTTTCTGTCACTAGAATTGAACACCGCAAGATTGAACCCATTACAAAGCACCTCTCCCATTGCAAGAAAAATCAATCTAGTTGGCAAAACCAAATCAATAGATCGAAGAGAAATACAAACCTATATAAGTCATGGATACAAGATTCAGAGAAGACTCAAATAATATTCATAGATAATGTGATCGTAAACCCACAATTCATCGGATCTCAACAAACACACCGCAAAAGAAGATTACATCGAATAGATCTCTAAAAACATCGAGGAGAACATTGTATTGAAGATCAAGGAGAGAGAATAAGCCATCTAGCTACTAGCTATGGACCTGTAGGTCTGTGGTAAACTACTCACACATCATCGGAAGGGCAGCAAGGTTGATGTCGAAGCCCTCCGTGATCGAACCCCCCCTCCGGCAGAGTACCAGAAAAGGTCCCAAGATGGGATATCACGAGGATAGAAGCTTGTGGCGGCGGAAAATTATTTTTTAGTGTGCCTTCTAGTCTTTGGGGAATATTTTGGTATATATAGAAGAAAAGTTAGGGTTGGAATGTGGGGGGGGGGGGGGGGGCACAAGCTTTTGGGGTGCGCCCCCTGAGCTTGGGGCCACCTCATGGCTCTTCTGGCCTCCTCCCGAAGCTTCCAGGGTGTCTTGTGGTCCAAGAAAAATCATCAAAAAGTTTTGTTCCATTTGGACTCCGTTTGGTATTGATTTTCTATAAAGGCAAAATACAAGGAAAACACAGCTACTGGCACTAGGCACTAGGTTAATAAGTTAGTCCCAAAAAATGATATAAAATAGCATAATGATGCATATAAAATATCCAAGATTGATAATATAATAGCATGGAACAATCAAAATTATAGAAACGTTGGAGACATATCAAGCATCCCCAAGCTTAATTTCTGCTCGTCCTTGAGTAGGTAAATGATAAAAACAGATTTTTTTATGTGGAATGCTACCTAACATGTTTATCATGTAATCTTTCTTTATGTCGTATGATTATTCGGATCCATAAGATTCAAAACTAAAGTTTAATATTGACATAAAAACAATAATACTTCAAGCATACTAAAAAGCAATTTATGTCTATTCAAAATATCATGGCTAAAGAAAGTTATCCCTACAAAATCATATAGTCATGTTATGCTCCCTCTTCTTAACACAAAGTATAAATCATGTACTACCCCGGTGTTAGCCAAGCAATTGGTTCATACTTTTTAATGCGCTTCAGTTTTTTCAACTCTCACGCAATACATGAGCGTGAGTCATGGATATAGCACTTTAAGTGGAATAGAAGGTGGTAGTAGACAGAAAAGAAGGGAGAAAATCTCACATCAACTAGGAAAATTAATGGACTATGGAGATGCCCATCAATCGATATCAATGTGAGTGAATAGGGATTGCCATGCAACGGATGCACTAGAGCTATAAGTGTATGAAAGCTCAAAAAAAACTAAGTGGATGTGCATCCTACATGCTTGCTTATGAAGACCTTGGGAATTTGAGGAAGCCCATCATTGTAATATACAAGCCAAGTTCTATAATGAAAAATTCTCACTAGTAATATATGAAAGTGACAAATTAGGAGACTCTCTATCATGAAGAACATGGTGCTACTTTGAAGCACAAGTGTGGAAAAGGATAGTACCATTGTCCTTTCTCTCTTTCTCTCATTATTTTTCTTCTTTTTGTTGGGCACTTTGGCCTCTTTTTTCTTAATCTCATTTGGCCTCTTTTTTTATTCCTTACATGTGACAATGCTCTAATATTGATGATCATCACACTTTTATTTACATACAACTCAAAATAACGGAACGGTGGAAGTTGCATGGCATTATATCTCAGAATGGCTATGGAAATGCCATAATAGGTAGGTATGGTGGCCGTTTTGAGGAAAGGTATAAGGAGGTTTTAATGCACAAGCGAAAGTTGCGCGGTACTAGAGTGGCTAGCAAAAGTAGGAGGGTGAGAGTGCGTATAATCCATGAACTCAACATTAGTAATAAAGAACTCACATACTTATTGCAAAGTTTATTAGCCCTCGAAGCAAAGTACTACTACTACGCATGCTCCTAGGGGGAGGTTGGTGGGAGTTAACCATCGCGCGCCCCCGATCTTCACGCACAGGAAGACAGTCAAGGATAAATTGTGCTCCAACTTCATCACATAACAGGAAGACCATACGTGCATGCTACGGGAATAACAATCCTTAACGCAAATATTATTTCTATTCCACACTTACTCACTAGCATGACTCTAATATTACCATCTTTATATCTCAAAACAAATGCAAGGAATCAAACTTCTCATGTATTCAATGATCTTCATGAAAGTTTTTATTTTATCCCTCTTGAATACCCATCATATTAGGACTAAATTCATAACCCAAGCAAATTGCCATACTATTTATAAGACTCTCAAAATAATATAAGTGAATCATGAGTGTTCATCAATTTCTTAAAATTAAAGCCACTGTCGTGCTCTAAAAGATATAAGTGAAGCACTAGATCAACTACCTAGCTCAAAAGATATAAGTGAAGCTCAAAGAGTATTCTAATAAATTCACGATTAATGTGTGTCCCTCTCAAAAAGGTGTGTCCAGCAAGGATGATTGTAGCAAACTAAAAAGAAAATAAAGCAAATACTCATATAATACATGACGCTCCAAGCAAAACACATATCATGTAGTGAATAAAAATATAGCCTCAAGTAATTTTACCGATAGATTGTAAACAAAAGAGGGGATGCCATCCAAGGCATCCCCAAGCTTGGACGCTTGGTTGTCCTTGAATATTACATTGGGGTGCCTTGGGCATCCCCAAGCTTAGGCTTTTGCCACTCCTTATTTCTTAGCCCATCGAAATTTTGCGCAAAACTTGAAAACTTCACGACACAAAACTCAACAGAAAACTCGTGAGATCCGTTAATATAATAAATCAAATCACCACTTTTAGGTACTGTTTTAAACTCATTCCAATTTTATATTTTCATTATATCTAATGTATTCGAACTTCACCATGTGTCGGTGTCAAAACCGGCGGATCTCGGGTAGGGGGTCCCGAACTGTGCGTCTAGGCGGATGGTAACAGGAGACAAGGGACACGATGTTTTTACCCAGGTTCGGGCCCTCTCGATGGAGGTAAAACCCTACTCCCGCTTGATTAATATTGATGATATGGGTAGTACAAGAGTAGATCTACCACGAGATCAGAGAGGCTAAACCCTAGAAGCTAGCCTATGGTATGATTGTTGTTCGTCCTACGGACCAAAACCCTCTGGTTTATATAGACACCGGAGAGGGCTAGGGTTACACGGAGTCGGTTACAATGGGAGGAGATCTACATATCCGTATCGCCAAGCTTGCCTTCCACGCCAAGGATAGTCCCATCCGGACACGGGACGAAGTCTTCAATCTTGTATATTCATAGTCCAGGAGTCCGGCCAAAGGTTATAGTCCGGCTATCCGGACACCCCGTAATCCAGGACTCCCTCAGTAGCCCCTGAACCAGACTTCAATGACGACGAGTCCGACGCGCAGATTGTCTTCGGCATTGCAAGGCGGGTTCCTCCTCCGAATACTTCATAGAAGATTTTGAACACAAGGATAGTGTTCGGCTCTGCAAAATAAGTTCCACATACCACCGCAGAGAGAATAATATTTACACAAATCCAACCTGCTGACGTATTCCGTAGCGTGACATCACACCACGGCCAAGCCTTTATTCGGATCGCTTTTCTTGTCCCACCTCAAATAAGGCTTAGCGAGGCGGTTTCCTTGGCACGTCTTGTCAAAGCAGTAGATTGTGTCCCCTTATTCCGGGATTCTCATCAATACAGCGTGGTAACCCAACCGTGCCATTAATTACGGCCCTTGGGAGATAAGCGAGTTTTACCGGTGGTGGGGGCACATAGTTTCGCCTCGCCCATATAAGGGAATAAGGATCCACCCTTTTCATCTACGCCTTCTTCCTCCTTTGCTTATCCATTTTCACAAGACTTCGCGCTCCAAATACTAAGTCCGCACAGCCCACCTCAACCTTCTCCAGCCATGTCCGGAGCGGGAGGCAGGTGGATGGTCTCCTCCATCACGGAGGGACACATCAAAAAGCTGAGGGAGGCCGGATACTTGTCTAACGACATCGCGCACCGGCTCCCAGAAGAGGGGCAGCTCATCCCCACCCCCAGGCCCCATAAGAGGGTGGTGTTCCTCACCCATTTCCTCCGCGGACTAGGCTTCCCTCTCCACCCATTTGTCCAGGGGATCATGGTCTACTACGGCCTGGATTTCCACGATCTGGCCCCGAACTTCATCCTGAACATCTCGGTGTTCATCGTCGTGTGCGAGGCCTTCCTCTGCATCCAGCCCCACTTCGGCTTATGGCTGAAGACCTTCAATGTCAATCCGAAGGTAGTGGGCGGCCGCCAAGCAGAGTGCGGAGGTGCCATGGTGGGCAAGATGCCCAACGTCCTATGGCTCGAGGGCTCCTTCGTGGAGACCATAAAGGGGTGGCAGTCGGGATGGTTCTACATCATCGAGCCGCGCAGCCCTGCATGGGTCACAGCCCCTGAGTTCCGATATGGAATCCCCACGCGGCTCACCTCCTGGAAAGAGAAGGGCCTGCCATGGGGTAAAAAAGGAGAGCTGACCGGACTCCAAACATGCATCCAAAGCCTGGCGAGCAAGAAGCTCAAACTCGTTAACGTAGTCCAGGTCATGCTCATCCGCCGGATCCTCCCGTGCAAACAACGGGCTTTCAGCTTGTGGGAGTTTAATCCGGCACAGCACCGAACCTCGAAAGGTGCTCTTCGACACTACGTACGAAGATGCCTGGAAGGTGCTGTTCAAGGGCGCCGAGGCTCCTGCATCCGCTACCGAGGATCGCGGATTCAGCGCGCAGTGTCAAGCCAACTCGGTAAGCTGTTTTTACCTCTTACAGGATATTTGTCTTTCATAGTTTGACTCCATGCGGGATCTAAACTCCCTTACCTTTGACAGGATTGGAGGAGACGTCCGGGCAGATCAGCTATCCGGCTCCCTTGCCCGAAGACCCAGCGGACGCCCGCTTGACGGGGCTGCTGGTTCCAGAGCCCTATGTGGTGCTAGAGAAGAAGGCCAAGAAGAAAGCCACGGGAACTCGAAAGAGTTCCCGGCGCCTGGTGGTGTCGGACTCATCGTCCGATGACTCTGAGGCGGACTCCTCCCACGAAAACGAGGAGGAGGAAAGAGAGGTCTCTCCCCCAGCGGGGGGAGAGAAGAAAAGGAAGGTCGCCCCAACAGGGGAGGCCGGAGGGTCCAAGAAAGGAAGGACCCTCCTTCCGGACTAGTCCATCAACACCGCCGACGACGAAGAGGAGTGGCCGCATAGGGCCAAGGCCTTGGCGAAATCGTAAGTGTTTGGATACCAGAATGACTCATGGTGTTCCTTTATTGCACAGTATCTTCTGACACCGAATATAATCATGCAGTCCGCCCAAGGCCCGGCTCGATGGTTCGTCGAGCGGCTCCCTGGATTCGTCGGATGTGAATTCGCTTCCGACGCTACCTCCCCTCGCCCTACGGACAATGTCGAGGTGGAGTCCCAAAAGGGTCCAAGCCAGGAGGAGGTGGTCCTGGAGGCGCCGCAAGGCGACCTCCCGGACTCCAGGCACAAAGGGGACAAAACCCCCAAGGGCTCCAAGTCCGGCCCCGGGCCGGACACCGCGCCGGAACCTTTAATGGTTCCGGAGTCCGGCAGGCGGCCCCCTAGTAAGAAGTACGACGCCAGTGACCTCCGTCCAATCGGAGGCACCGGATAATTTGCTGGAGGTGCTTAAAGGCGCCTCCATCGACGAGGAGCACCGCACTATTATGAGTGCGGTGAAATAGAAGGTTCAGTCCGCCAAGAGCGGGCTAACTGAAGCTTGTGCCAGCCTTCTAACAGACTTTGAGGTATGTATTTAAGATATGTAAAAATATTACCGCATAGACAGTAGCCCCTGATGCTCAGTTTGGTGTTCGGAAAGAAAAGCCGAACCGAGGATCTAAAAGATATACGCAGGAGTCTAACATAAGTATGTCAATATGGGAATGCAAGGCGCTTGACCTCTGCCAAGACCGATCATGGAGGTCGATCCATTGAAGCAGAGCCTCAATCGGTCCAAGAACGAGCTCGGTCTTGCCAAGAAGCAGCTCGAGGACAAGGAAGGTAAGTAATACCTTATGTAAGTATATAAAAAATATCTGGTTGCAAAAAATGACAGGACCAACGTGAGTATTACAGGGGCCACAACCCAGGTGGCAACCCTGAAGAAAGCGCTGTCCAAGGCCGAAGACAATGCGGCCGTGGAGCGCATCAAGCGAGAAAAGCAGGAGGCGCGGGTGGCCGAGGTGCAACAAGAGCTCCAGGCTCTCGTGAAAAAACACGAGAGTTTGGAGCTTGACTCAAAGACTCGAGAGTCCGAGCTCGCCTCGGCCCTTGAAAGCGCCAAATCTGCCAAGGCCGAAGCCCAAAAAGCCCTCCAGGAAATTGAGGCGATGAAGAAGATAGCGGCGGGTAAGACATTCTTTATGCAAAGCAAGCACATGAAAGTGAATTACTTGTTACTTACCCGAGACCGGAGCTCTCCAGGAGCATTCGCAGATCTGCACCGCAGTGTGTCCGACGCTACCGCATACTACCGAGCCGAGGAGGGGAGCTCGACGGAGAAGGTGTTCAGTCTCAAGATCGAGGCCGGACACACATGTTTTATGAGCGACCAGTCAAGCGCTGGTCGAGCTCCATAAGGTGGCTGAACAGGCCATGAAGGGCCTTATAGTCCGGCTATGGCCTGGGGAGGTCATGCCTGGGAGCTACTTTGGGCTGGTGAGGCGGCTAGCGGATGCCTGTCCATGGCTTGAAGTCATCAAGCGCTCCGTATGCATCGAAGGCGCCCGTAGGGCCCTTGCCCGTGTTAAAGTACACTGGGGCAAGATGGATGCTGGGAAGCTGGTGACAGATGGGCCACCGGAGGGCAGGGAGCATCGCAAGCCCGAGATGTATTATGAGGGCGTCCTAAAGGGTGCCCGCCTTATGGCAGATGAATGTTCCAAGGATGTAATTTTGAGTAAACTCGCTCGTGTTATCCTGTGCGCTCAAAACTTGTCCATATGCGCTAAGCAATGCTTTTTGAATTTAAAATATTGCCTTCTGTGCGGCCTTTTATTAAATCTGAGAGATGGCGAGTCGTCGGCTTCTGCCCCCATGCCACGAGTGTTGGGGTGTTCGGGATAAACTTGAGCGCCCTCTTTCCACTGAGGTGCTTAGCCCAGCTCAATCGGGGCACAATCGCAGTGGTTTTCCCAGCGCTACCTTAGCCGATATAACGGAACGTAAGGTACCAAAACATGGGAGCCGGGCAAACCCAACTATTGACCCAAGACATGATTCGGAGCCGATGCATATAATGCTATAGGTTCGGGGTGCCGCACTCGTGAGAGTGTTCGGACTTCTCACACCATATTCTGGGGTACTTAAGCCCCTGGTGTATTGACCGTACCAAAGTGAACGGTTGCATAATGTCATAACTGAACCTATTTACATAAAAAAAAGGAATGCAATAATAGACAAAAGCTATGTATTGTTTATTCGAAACAGCTGCGGTAAAAGCAGAACGATACAAATAGTGCGATAAGCAAGAGATGGGACTATTTGACATGTCCCCCTCCAGGGGCGAGCTGCGGGACGGTATGTAAGACATGTATTTAGCTCATTATAGAGACCACCTGGACATTCGACGTAGCTCTTTGCCTCCCTGGCTGTTGCATCGTGTGTTCAGCGATTGTACTGCCGGACAGGCCTTCCGGAGAGTGGAGTCCTGAAAGTAAGAAAAAAGAATGACAAAATCGGGAGCCCCTAGTGTGGTTGAGCCGCATTTTGGGCATGCCGCGGTCGTGCCCCTCCCCCTATGCCCATGGTATTTCCAGAGCGTAATTATGTATGCGTAGTACTGGTTTTGCAATTTCGCGAGGGCTGGGGTTGGGGCCGCATTGCTACGCTTGCTCGGAACGTGCGAGGCGGTCTTGTTGTAGGTTACTCCGGGCGCGCTTGACAGTGTCCGAACGTGTAATAGCCGGACTGGAGAATTGCCTTGAGAGGCTACTTTGTACTTCCGCCGCGAGGGCCGCCGTATGCTCCTCCGTTCGGAGAGAGCGTTCGGTGTTTCCATTGACCGTAATGACTCCTCGAGGGCCTGGCATCTTGAGCTTGAGATATGCGTAGTGCGACACCGCATTGAACTTTCCAAATGCGGTTCGTCCGAGCAGTGCGTGATAGCCACTGCGAAACGGGACTATGTCGAAGATTAACTCCTCGCTTCGGAAATTATCCGGCGATCCGAAGACCACCTCAAGTGTAACTGAGCCTGTACAGTTGGCCTCTACACCTGGTATGACGCCTTTAAAGGTCGTCTTTGTGGGTTTAATCCTTGAGGGATCTATGCCCATTTTTCGTGACCGTATCCTCGATAAAGCGTGTTCAGTTGCCGCCACCGTCCATAAGGACTCTAGTGAGGTGAAATCCACAATGATTGTGTCTAGAACCAATGCGGCGAATCCGCCATGGTGGATGCTAGTGGGTGGTCCTTCGATCAAAAGTGATCGGGCAGGAGGACCACGGGTTGAACTTTGGGGCGTGGCTCCAACGCATATACGCCCCTGAGTGCACGCTTCCGCTCCCTTTTGGGTATGTTGGTTGCGTATATCATGTTCACCGTCCGCACTTGTGGGGGGAAGCCCTTCTGTCCCCTATTGTTCGGCGGCCGGGGCTCCTCCTCGTCATCGCTATGCAGGCCCTTGTCTCTGTTTTCGGCATTTAACTTGCCTGCCTGCTTGAACACCCAACAATCCCTGTTGGTGTGTTTGGCTGGTTTTTCGGGGGTGCCGTGTATCTGGCACGAGCGATCGAGTATTCGGTCCAAGATGGACGGGCCCGGAGTATTTCTTTTAAATGCCTTTTTCCGCTGACCGGGTTTAGAGCCTCTGAATCCGGCATTAACTGTCGTATCCTTAGCATTGTCGCCGTTAATGCGGCGCTTGTGTTTGTTGCGACGCGACGTGCCATTGCTGTCCTTGGTATCCGAATTACCAGGGCTCTTGGTCATATTATTGCTATGAGCTAGCAAGCTGTCTTCTCCCGTGCAAAAGCGGGTCATGAGTGTTGTGAGGGCTGCCATGGGTTTCAGCTTTTCCTGTCCTAGGTGCCGGGCCAGCCACTCGTCATGGATCTTATGTTTGAAGGCTGCGAGGGCCTCTGCGTCCGGACAGTCGACTATTTGATTTTTCTTGGTCAGGAATCGTGTCCAGAATTGTCTGACCGATTCCTCTGGCTGCTGAATTATGTGGCTTAGGTCATCGGCGTCTTGTGGTCGCACATAGGTGCTCTGGAAATTATCAAGGAATGCGGCTTCCAGGTCCTCCCAGCAACCAATTGACTCTGCTGGCAAGCTGTTAAGCCAATGCCGAGCTGGTCCTTTAAGCTTGAGTGGGAGGTATTTGATGGCGTGTAGATCATCACCGCGGGCCATTTGGATATGAAGGAGATAATCCTCAATCCATACTGCGGGATTTGTTGTGCCATCGTATGATTCGATGTTTACGGGTTTGAAACCTTCGGGGATTTGATGATCCATTACTTCATCTGTGAAGCATAGTGGGTGTGCGGCGCCTCTGTACTGGGCTATATCACGACGTAGCTCAAATGAGCTTTGTCTACTGTGTTCGGCCCGGCCGGATTTGCTATATCCGGCATGACAATTATTGTCACGTGTCGTGGGGCGCCCACGCGATCCATAGATCGATCTTGTTTGCCTTGCCTTGTCCTCCAATATATCTCGCAGGTCTGGCGCATTTCCCCATGCCTTGGTATTTATTGAGCGACGCCGGGGTGCGGCTTGAGTGGAGGGCCGAGAGGCCTCTCTGTCACGGCCACGGGTGGCCGGTCGGCCGCGTCGTGTGCTGGTGATGTAGGTTTAGGTGCTTCCTCCTCTAATCGGGGTAGCAGCCTGCGCTTTGGGTAGCTTTTGGAGGGGCGTTCGAGTTCGTACTCTTCGGCCGCAAGGACTTCAGTCCATCTGTCGGCTAGCAAGTCTTGGTCAGCTCTAAGTTGTTGATGTTTTTTATTGAGGCTGCTCGCCGTGGCCATAAGCCTGCGTTTGAAACGCTCTTGTTCGACGGGATCCTCAGGCACGACAAATTCGTCGTCGTCGAGGCTTGCCTCGTCTTCGGAGGGAGGCGTGTAATTATCGCCCTCTACCTCTTTGTTCCGCCGCTCTCTCATGAGGGCTGGCTTCTCCATCCTCTGTCTTTGAATCCTGCGGAGGGGTTGTCTTGACCTTTGTCCGGGGTGTTATTATCTCCCGTGCCAGAATCGCTGTTTTTGCTTTGGCGGGATTTAGAGTGGCGCCGCTGACGCCGGCGCTTAGGCTGCTGCTTGTAGGGGTCATCCTCCGTTGTTCCATCGCCGTTCCCTTCTTTTGTGGTGTCCACCATGTATATGTCATACGACGAGGTGGCCTTCCAGTGCCCTATAGGCGCTGGTTCTTGGTCGTCTCCTGCATCAGCGTCCATACCGTCAATGTCTTCGAAGTCGAAGTCTAGCATGTCGTTTAAATCATCGACAGTGGGTGGTGGGTGGTGGGTGGGTTTTGAATTTCTTCGTCGTCCGCATCCCAACCTTGCTGACCATAGTCCGGCCAGGGCTCTCCTGATAAAGAGAGAGACTTTAGTGAACTCAAAATGTCTCCGAAGGGCGAGTGCTGAAAGATGTCCGCGGCGGCGAACTCCATGATCGGCGCCCAATCGGATTCGATTGGCAGGGACGCGGAAGGTTCGGAGTTCGGAAAGGAGTCCGGCACCTTGGAGTCACGGGCTTCGCAGAGGACAAGGCTGGTGTTCGGCTCGATCGACGTAGAGATTGCTGCCCCTGAAGCGGTGTCCAGCCACCCGTCCTCGATTGGCATAGTCGGCTCCGAGTTAAGGGTCAGAGCAGACACGGGTGCAGCCTCCAGGGAACTGTTTGGCGGCAGAGCTAGATCATGCCCATCGTAACAGTGTGGCGCGCTCGGCTGTGGCTCGAACCCGTCAAAGATCAAGTCTCCGCGGACGTCAGCCGTGTAGTTCAAGCTTCCAAATCTGACCTGATGGCCAGGGGTGTAGCTTTCGATCTGCTCCACATGGCCAAGCGAATTGGACCGCAGTGCAAAGCCGCCGAATACGAAGATCTGTCCTGGGAGAAAAGTCTCACCCTGGACCGCATCGTTGTTGATGATCGGAGGATCCATCGGGCCTAAAGATGACGACACAGAGGAACTCTCAATGAAAGCACCAATGTCGGTGTCAAAACCGGCGGATCTCGGGTAGGGGGTCCCGAACTGTGCGTCTAGGCGGATGGTAACAGGAGACATGGGACACGATGTTTTTACCCTGGTTTGGGCCCTCTCGATGGAGGTAAAACCCTACTCCTGCTTGATTAATATTGATGATATGGGTAGTACAAGAGTAGATCTACCACGAGATCAAAGAGGCTAAACCCTAGAAGGTAGCCTATGGTATGATTGTTGTTCGTCCTACAGACTAAAACCCTCCGGTTTATATAGACACCTGAGAGGGCTAGGGTTACACAGAGTCGGTTACAACGGGAGGAGATCTACGTATCCGTATCGCCAAGCTTGCCTTACACGCCAAGGAAAGTCCCATCCGGACACGGGACGGAGTCTTCAATCTTGTATCTTCATATTCCAGGAGTCCGGCCAAAGGTTATAGTCCGGCTATCCGGACACCCCCTAATCCAGGACTCCCTCACCATGGTTCATACCCCCTGATACAACCCATAGATTCATCAAAATAAGCGAACAACACAATGAAAACAGGATCTGTTAAAAACAGAACAGTCTGTAGTAATATGGACATTAGCCAAACTTTTGTATGTCCAAAAATTCTGAAAACTTAGGAAAGCGTGGGAAATTTGTACATCAATCCTGTGTAAAATTCAGAGTTTTATCACGCTCCAGCAAATTTTAACAATTCTGCTACTGGACGCAAAAGTTTCTGTTTTTTCACGGAATCAAATCAACAATCTTCTAAATCATCCTAGAGGTCTTACTTGTCACAAACACTAATTAAATCACTAAAACTCCATAATAATATAATCATAATGGTATATTTATTGTGAAATAGAAGAAAAAGCTTGAAAAATAAAAAACTTTGGGTTGCCTCCCAACAAGCACTATCGTTTTACGCCCCTAGCTAGGCATATTGCATAGATCTAAGTTGTCATCTTTGGTATTCAATTCCTCAATTGCACATCCATACTTCCTAGGGATTTCATTAGGTTTATTAATGATCATGCTCCTAGGTAGAAAATCAAGGAACTTGTTTGTAAGAGTAGGTTCCTTAATCATATTGATAAAGTTAGGGCAAATACTTATCATCTTAAGATCCTCGTTTCCTTTACTAGATGATCCACCCTTATTTTTAGGACCATAAATAAACTTAGTAGTTTTAGTAGGAGGAAATTTTGGAATAGTTTTGATGGAAGCAAAAGCAGAACCCAAATTGGTAATGATCTCCCCCAACATATCCATTCTAGCGGGACTTATTTCTACCCTCTCATTAATTATAGGCTCCTTCCTTTAGAGTTTTAAAGTAATTCCTACCTTTGATCCAATCTGGGTAATATGTTTGTGAATATTTTTATCCAAATTCTCGATATGCTCTATAGTAGAAATTTTATTCTCAATAATATCTAGCCTTTGCATCACGTGTTCCAAAGTTAATGCAATCATGATTGGTGGGGAACCCACCCGATTTCCCATAGCATTAAAAGCATCCATAGGGTGAATACCCAAGAAATTTCCCCCCAGTAATAGTGTCTATCACAAATCTATACCAAGTGGTAACACCCACATAAAATTCCGAAGAAGAATGGTAGTAGATTACTTACGAGTAGATGTATTCTGAGCATCACAAATTCTATACCAAGCATCTTTTAAAATCTCTCTTCCCCTTTGTATAAAATTAAGAACTTCACTTCTTGGGGTACAAGCTACGAAAAAAGAACTAGCCATGATAAAAAAGAAAGCAATCTAGCACACAAGCAAGCAAAAAAGCAAACGAAAAGGAAAATGGAAAGAAGGCAAATAAAAAGGCAAATATTTTTATATTTTTCTGAAAACATTTTAGAAGTGGGGGAGAGGAAAATGAGAGGCAAATGGCAAATAGTGTAAATGCAAGAGATGAGGGTTTATGATAGGTACTTGGTAGGGTTGATGTAGATCCTCCCGGCAACGGCACCAGAAATTCTTCCTACTACTTCTTGAGCTTCCGTTGGTTTTTCCCTTGAAGAGGAAAGGGTGATGCAGGAAAGTAGAGATAAGTATTTCCCTCATTTGAGAACCAAGGTATCAATCCAGTAGGAAAAACACACAAGTCTCCAATAATTGCTCTGCTACTTCTTGAGCTTGCGTTGTTATTTCCCTTGAAGAGGAAACGATTATGCAGCAAAGTAGAGATAAGTATTTCCCTCAGTTAAGAACCAAGGTATTAATCCAGTAGGAGGAACAAGCAAGTCTCCAATAGATGCACCTACACAAACTAACAAACACTTGCACACAACGCGAAAAAGGGGTTGTCAATCCCTTCGCGGTCACTTGCAAGAGTGAGATCTAATAGAGATAGATATAAAAGATAATTAAAAGGCAAAATAAAGTAAAGGTAGATAAATTGCAGCAAGGTATTTTTGGGTTTTTGGTTTTATAGATCTGAAAATAATATGATGGAAAATAGACCCGGGGGCCATAGGTTTCACTAGAGGTTTATGTCTTGAAAGAAAGCGTACGGTGGGTGAACAAATTATTGTTGAGCAATTGATAGAAAAGTGCATAGTTATGACAATATCCAAGGCAATGAACATGGATATAAGCATCACGTGCATGAGAAAGTAGACTGAAATGATTCTGCATCTACTACTATTACTCCACACATCGATCGACTCCTGCCTACATCTAGAGTATTAAAATCAAATGAACAGAGTAACACATTAAGCAAGATGACATGATGTAGAGGGTATACTCAAGCAATGTGATATAAACCCCATCTTTTTATCCTTAATGGCAACAATACAATACGTGCCTCGCTACCCCTATTGTCACTGGGTGAGGGCACCGCAAGATTGAACCCATCACAAAGCACCTCTCACATGGCAAGATAAATCAATATAGTTGGCCAAACCAAATCAATAGATCAAGGAGAAATACAAAGCTATTTTAATCATGCATAAAAGATTTTAGAGAAGACTCAAATAATATTCATAGATAATCTGATCATAAACCCACAATTCATTGGATCTCAAAAAACACACCGCAAAAGAAGATTACATCAAATAGAACTCCAAGAATGTCGAGGAGAACATTGTATTAAAGATCAAAGAGAGAGAAGAAGCCATCTAGCTACTAGCTATGGACCCTTAGGTCTGTGGTAAACTACTCACACATCATCAGAAGGGCAACAAGGGTTGGTGTAGAGGCCATCCGTGATCGAATCCCCCTCCGGCAGAGTGCCAGAAAAGGCCCCAAGATGGGATCTCATGAGAACAGAAGCCTGGGGGCAATGGAAAAGTATTTTTGTGGACGCCTCTGATGTAGAGGGAATATTTGGGTATTCATAGAGCAAGAATTAGGGTTAGAAGGTCTATGAGGGGCCCACAAGCCTAGGGGCGCGCCCCAAGGGCTTGTGGCCACCTCGTAGGTCTTCTGGCCTCCTCTCCAAGTCTCCTGGGTTTCTTCAGGTCCAAGAAATATCATCGTAAAATTTTATTCCGTTTGGACTCCGTTTGGTATTGTTTTTCTGTAGAAGTCAAAAACAAGGGAAAAAATAGCAACTGGCACTAGGCACTAGGTTAATAGGTTAGTCCCAAAAAAATGATATAAAATAGTAATAGAATGCATATAAAACAGCCCATATGGATAATATAATAGCATGGAACAATAAAAAACTATAGATACGTATCAAGCATCCCCAAGCTAATTCCTGCTCGTCCTAGAGTAGGTAATTGATAAAAACAGAATTTTTGATGTGGAATGCTACCAAACATGTTTATCAATGTAATCTTTCTTTTATGTGGCATGAATATTCAGATCCATAATATTCAAAACAAAAGTTTAATATTGGCATAAAATCAATAATACTTCAAGCATACTAATAAAGCAATTATAGCTTTTCAAAATATCATCGCTAAAGAAAGTTATCCCTACAAAATCATATAATCTTGTCATGCTCTATCTTCATCACACAAAGTATAAATCATGTACTACCCCGGTATTGGTCAAGCAATTGTTTCATACTTTTGATGTTCTTAAGCTTTTTAAACCTTCGCGCAATACATGAGCGTTTGCCATGGATATAACACTATAGGTAGAATAGAAGGTGGTAGTAGACAAAAAGGAGAAAGAAATTCTCACATCAAGTAGGAAAATTAATAGGCTATGGAGATGTCTATGAATCGATATCAATGTAAGTGAGTAGGGATTGCCATGCAACGGATGCAGTAGAGCTATAAGTGTATGAAAGATCAAAAGAAAACTAAGTGGGTGTGCATCCAACTCGCTTGCTTGCGAAGACCTAGGGCACTTTGAGGAAGCCCATCATTGGAATATACAAGCCAAGTTCTATAATAAAAAATTCCCACTAGTAATATATGAAAGTGACAAAATAGGAGACTCTCTATCATGAAGAACATGGTGCTACTTTGAAGTACAAGTGTGGAAAAAGGATAGTAACATTGTCCCTTCTCTCTTTTTCTCTCATTTTTCCTCTTTTTTCTTTTTGGGCTCTTTGGCCTATTTTTATTTTTATTTTTTTGGGCTCTTTGGCCTCTTTTTATTTATTTAAGTCCGGAGTCTCATCTCAACTTGTGGGACAATCATGGCCTCCGTCATCCTTTCCTTTCGTGGGACAATGCTCTAATAATGAAGATCATCACACTTTTATTTACTTACAACTCAAAAATTACAACTCGATACTTAGAACAAATATGACTTTATATGAATGCCTCATGCATATGAGAACAATATGACAATGATGGTGTGTGTCATAGTAAAATGGAATGGTGGAAGTTGCATAGCAATATATCTCGGAATGGCAATGGAAATGCCATAATAGGTAGGTATGGTGGCTGTTTTGAGGAAGGGTATATGGTGGGTTTAATGCACCGGCGAAAGTTGCGCGATACTAGAGAGGCTAGACATGGTGGAAGGGTGAGAGTGCGTATAATCCATGGACTTAACATTAGTTATAAAGAACTCACATATTTATTGCAAAAATTTGTTAGCCATCAAAGCAAAGTACTAATATGCATACTCCTAGGGGAGAGGTTGGTAGGAGTTAGCCATCGCGCGCTCCCGACCTCCACACAAAGGAAGACAATCAAGGATAAATTATGCTATAACTTCATCACACAACGAGAGACCATACGTGCATGCTTCAGGAATCACAAACTTTAACACAAATATTATTACTCAACCACAAGTACCAACTAGCATGACTCTAATATCACCATCTTTATATTTCAAAATTTTTGCAAGGAATCAAACTTCTCATATATTCAATGATCTTCATGAATTTTTTTATTATATCCCTCTTGAATGCCCATCATATTAGGACTAAACTCATAACCTAAATTGATTGCCATACTATTTTCAAGACTCTCAAAATGATATAAGTGAAGCAGGAGAGTTCATCAATTTCTATAAAATAAAATTGTTGTCGTGCTCTAAAAGATATAAGTGAAGCACTGCAGCAACTGCCTAGCTCAAAGATATAAGTGAAGCACATAGAGTACTCTAATAAATTCATGATTAATGTGTGTCCCTCTCAAAAGGTGTGTACAGAAAGGATGATTGTGGCAAACTAAAAACAAAGACTCATATATACAAGACATTCCAATCAGAACACATATCATGTAGTAAATAAAAATATAGCCTCAAGTAATTTTACCGATGGATTGAAGACAAAAGACGGGATGCCATCCGGGGCATCCCCAAGCTTAGATGCTTGGTTCTCCTTGTATTTTACCTTGGGGTGCCTTGAGCATCCCCAAGCTTAGGCTCTTGCCGTTCCTTATTCTGTGGTCCATCAAAACTTTACCCAAAACTTGAAAACTTCACAACACAAAACTCAACAGAAAACTCATAAGCTTCGTTAGTATAATAACAAATTACCACTTTTGGTACTGTTGTGAACTCATTCTAAATTTATATTTGTGTTATATCTACTGTATTCCAACTTCTCCATGGTTCATACCCCCCGATACTACCCATAGATTCATCAAAATAAGCAAACAACACAAGGAAAACATAATCTGTCAAAAACAGAATAGTGTGTAATAATCTGGAAACTTCGTATACTTCTGTAACTCCAGAAATTCTGAAAAGTTAGTACAACTTAGGAAATTTGTATATCAATCTTGTGTAATAAAATTAGATCAAAAGCACACTTCTGTGATTTTTTAAAATTCTGGCAATGAGCGCCGAAGTTTTTGTTTTTCAGCAAGATCAAATCAACTATCACCATAGATCATCCCAAAGGTCTTACTTGGCTCAACACTAATTCAAAACTATTACTACAGAAGTATTATTGTGTATTTATTCAAAAACGGAAAAACAAAAAACACGAAATAAAATTGGGTTGCCCCCCAACAAGCTATTGTTTAACGCCCCTAGCTAGGCATATTGCAATAGATCTAGGTGTTTTCATCTTTGGTATTTAATCCATAAGTAGCCCTCATAATAGATTCATATGGCAACTTAATTTTCTTTCTTGGAAAGTGTGCCATGTCCTTCCTTAATGGAAATTGAAATCTAATGTTTCCTTCTTTCATGTCAATAATTGCACCAATCGTTCTAAGGAAAAGTCTACCAAGAATAATAGGGCATGTAGGAATGCAATCTATATCAAGCACAATAAAATCTATAGGCACATAATTCCTATTTGCAGAAATAAAAACATCATTAATTCTTCCAATGGGTTTCTTAATAGAGGAATCCGCTAGATGCAAATTCAAAGAGCAATCATCAAATTCATGGAAACCTAACACATCGCACAAAGTTTTTGGTATAGTTGAAACACTAGCACCCAAATCACATAAAGCATAACACTCATAATCTTGAATCTTAATCTTTATAGTTGGTTCCCACTCATCATAAAGCTTTCTAGGGATTGAAACTTCCAACTCAAGTTTTTCTTCAGAACATTTCATCATAGCATCAAGATACGTTTAGTAAAAGCCTTATTTTGATTATAAGCATGGAGTGAATTAAGCATGGATTTCAACAAGGAAATACAATCAATCAAAGAGCAATTATAATAATTAAAGTCCTTAAAATCCAAAAGAGTGGGTTCATCGCTACCTAAAGTTTTGACCTCTCCAATCCCACTTTTATCAAATTTTTCATTAAGATCACCACTCTCCAAATTATTGGGACGCCTTGTAGCTAAATTCTCATCTCCAGTCCCATCTTGATCAAGTTTTATATTTAAAAACAAAGATTCAATAGGAGTCACACCAATCACTTTAAGATCTTCATCATTATTATCACAAAAACTAGAGGAACACGTTTTTACAAACCAATCTCTTTTAGCACGCATCCTAACGGTCCTTTCTTTAATTTAATTAATAGTGATTCTAATAGTTTTTAAAGACTCATTAATATCATGCTTGGTGGCATACATCTAATCTTCAAAGAATCAATCTCAAGAGAAATCTTATCAACGTTTCTAGCCAAATCATCAACTTTAAGCAGTTTTTCTTCTACCATTGCACTGAAAATATTTTGAGAATTTATAAAATCTTTAATATTATTCTCAAGATCAGAAGGTATCTTATTATAATTTCCATAGGAATTATTGTAGGAATTACCATAGTTATTAGAGGAATTACTAGCAAACGGCCTAGGATTAAAATTGCCTCTATACGCGTTATTACCAAAATTGTTCCTACCAACAAAATTCACATCCATAGATTCATTATTATTTCCAAGCAAGGTAGACAAAGGAATATCATTACGATCTATAGGAGCACTCTTACTAGCAATCAATTTCATAAGTTCATCCATCTTTCCACTCAAAGTATTAATTTCTTCAATTGCATGCAATTTTTTACTAGTGGAAGATCTTTCGGTATGCCATTGAGAGTAATTTGCCATAAAATTATCTAGGAGTTTAGTAGCTTCTCCTAATGTGATTTCCATAAAAGTACCTGATAACCCACAAGTATAGGGGATCGCAACAGCTTTCGAGGGTAGAGTATTCAACCCAAATTTATAGGTTCAACACAAGGGGAGCCAAAGAATATTTGAAGGTATTAGCAGCTGAGTTGTCAATCAACCACACCTGGAGATTAATTATCTGCATCAAGTAATCAGTAGCACGGTAATATGATAGTTTTGATAGTAGTGACAGCAGCAATGGTAGTAGTAACAGTGATAGCAGTAATTTGTAGCAAGTGTAACAGTGATGATAGCAGTAGTAATGCAGCAAGATCAATATAAGTAAATCCGTAGGCATTGGATCGGTGACTTGTTGGATGATATTCATCATGTAACAGTTATAACCTAGGGCGATATGGCACTAGCTCCAGTTCATCGATATTAATGTAGGCATGTATTCCGTAAATAGTCATACGTGCTTTTTATTAAAAGAACTTGCATGACATCTTTTGTCCTACCCTCCCGTGGCAGCGGGATCCATATTGGAAACTAAGGGATATTAAGGTCTCCTTTTAATAGATAACCGGAACAAAGCATTAACACATAGTGAAGACATGAACTCCTCAAACTTCGGTCATCACCAGGAGTGGGCCCGGTTGTTGTCACTCTGGGGTTGCTGGATCATAACACGTAGTAGGTGACTATAACTTGCAAGATCAGATCTAAAACATGGATATAATGATGAATTCATAAACGGTTCCGATCTGATGTCATGGCACCCGGGTCCAAAGTGACAAGCATTAAGCATAGCAAAGTCATAGCAACGTCAATCTAAGAACATAGTGGATACTAGGAATCAGGCCCTAACAAAACTAACTCGATTACATGATGAATCTCATCCAACTCCTCACTGATTAGTGAGCCTACAAAGGAATTACTCACTCCCAGTTGGGAGCATCATGGAATTGGCGATGGAGATTGGTTGGTGATGACAAAGAACAAAGATCCCCCTCTTCGGATCCCCAAACAGACTCCAGATCTGCCCTCCCGAGGAAGAATAGGGCTTGGCGGTGGCTCCGTCTCGTGAAACGCGGTAATTCTTTCTCCCTGATTTTTTCTGGAAATATGTGAATTTATAGTATTAGGGGGGTCGTCAGCGGGGCCACTAGGTGGGTACAACCCACCTGGGCGTGCCAGGAGAGGGGGGCGCGCCCTGGTGGGTTGTGCCCACCCAGGGGCCCCTCTCTGGTGGGTCTTGGCTCCAGGAATTCTTATTATTGATATAAAAAATCCTCGCAAAGTTTCATTCCATTCCAAGAACTTTTATTTCTGCACAAAAACAACACCATGGTAGTTCTGCTGAAAACAAACAATCCGGGGTTAGTTTCATTCAAATCATGCAAATTAGAGTCCAAAACAAGAGGAAAAGCCTGAGAAAAAGTAGATACGTTGGAGACGTATCAACTCCCCCAAGCATAAACCTTTGCTTGTCCTCAAGCAATTCAGTTGATAAACTAAAGTGAGAAAGAAAAACTTTTACGAACTCTTTTGCTCTTGTTTGCATAAATAAGCTTAAACAGCACCCAGGTTTTCAGCCAACATTATAACTAACCATGTCAACAAGCTAGCGAGCAATAATAAGAGATCTCAAACAGCAACACGTTGTCAAAACAACCATGATATAATACGATAATAGTGGTATCTCGCTAGCCCTTTCTGAGACCGCAAAACATAAATGCAGATCACCTCCAAAGTTCAAGCAGCGACTAAACATTGTAATTCATGGTAGAAAAGATCCAGTCATGATGCACCCAACACTAGCTATACACAATGCATAAATCATGACAGCTGTGCTCTACTCAGTTTCTGGCGGTTGTTTTAGAAGGTGATGACACAACATAAAAGTAAATAGAAAGTCCCTTCGCAGAGGGAAGCAGTGATTTGCAGAGGTGACAGAGCTTAATTTTTAAAACAGAGATAAATGATATTTTGAGACATGCACCCTTCTTATTCACTTCACAACCATTAGTTGTCAACATCTTCCATGCTAAGCATGCTAGTGGCGGTTCCCAAGCGATAAAAGTAAAGGTTTACTCCCTCTCCACCATCAATCACACTCAACGGCTTGTCTAAAACAACATGTGCCGTCCATACCATCATCAGTCTCGGGGGAGTTTTGTTTAATTAATTGCATTTTCTGAGTTCGGGACTGGGAATCCCTATTACCGCCCATTTTCTGGTGCGATGCCGAGTGAATAAACATCGGCCTGGGAATAACTCGCTTAGCACAGAAGATATCGACCACCTCATGTCATCCCATGGACGATCCAGGCACACAAAAAGGATAATTTTTTTGAAGTGTTTAGAGGTGGCACATGCAAATTTACTTAGGATGGCAGGGTAATACCGTATATAGGTAGATATGGTGGACACATCTGGAATAACTTTGGGTTCAAGGTTTTTGATGTACAAGCATAATTCCCACTTAGTACAGGCAAAGGCTAGCAATTAAGATTGAGAAGCGGCTAGCTAGAGAGCAACAATGATCATAACCAGGCATTATGCATAAGTAACATTGGACACTAGCATGAGTAGGATATGAACACCATGAACATAAATATTATAGAGGCTATGTTGGTTTTGATTCAACTACATGCATGAACATGTACCAAGTCAAGCCACTCGAACATTCAGAGGAGGATACCATACCATCATACTACATCACAATCATTTTGACGCTATGTTGATATCCAAGATAAATCATTATCAACTCCCAGCTACTTATGCATGGCATGAGAAACCATAATCTCTAATTTTCATTGCAAACATGTTTAATCATAATGGGCTGAAGCCTGGATAGGTTAAACATATTTACACAAATAGAACAAGTCGAGTTCATACCAGTTTCTCTTTGCCACGTCCAGCTCATCGAATATCGTCATTATTGTCTTTCACTTGCACGGCCGAAATATGAAAATGATAATAGTGCAAGAGTGTCGTGGACTAAGCTGGAATCTGCAAAACATTTTATTCAACAGGAATAGACAAGGTAAACTGGGCTCTAATTAGTTCAATAATTATTCATATGAGAGCCACTCAATATTTTCATCGTGGTCTTCTCCTTGGTAAGACTCGAATAAAATGAAAACAAATTTAGAGAAACACATTGAAATATTTTTGGAGTTTTTGGTTTTCTTCAACAACCAAATAAAAAGCAAAAACAAGAAAAACTATTTACACGGGAAAGCTCCCAGCAAGCAAAAGAAGAACAAGGAAATCTTTTTGGATTTTATTTTTAGTACTACTACTAAGCATGCATAGAAAGTAAATTACTACAACTAATTTTTTTGGTTTTTCTAAAGTTTTTGAAACACACAAGAAGAAAGCAAGAAAATAAATCTAAGCATGGATGATACAATGGAAAAGTGTGAACACCGACAACTAGAATGATATAAGTGAACATGAATAAAATGTCGGTGAGAAACACGTACTCCCCCAAGCTTAGGATTTTGGCCTAACTTGGTAGTCGATCAGTAGCCTGGATGGTAGTAGGGATCCTGAGGAGCGGGCATCCACTCACCCCACTGCTGAGGCTCCGCCTGTGTGGCAGCAGCAACCTGGGCGTCCCGGTAGGCGATGATGTTTGCAGGCATAATCCTATATCCGCCCCTGGCAACAGAATCAAACAAAGCAGGAGCAAGCAAGGGGATAACATCACAAGTTTCAATGCTATAGACTAGATTATAAGGAATGGCAATATCAGGATGATCATGTGCACGGTCTAGATAAACCTTGGTCAGAGGGTACTCATGAGGGCGTATCTCAACCTCGAAGTGAGCCGCCAACCAAGTAGCAAAAATCTCACCATGTATTTTACCCTGGGATTTATTAAGATGGAGGCGACGAGCCATGATAGCTCCCAAGCTATACATGTTGTCGCCCTCTAATGCACGACATAAAACAACAAGGTTTGGTGAGCTGAGTGCACCAACCTTCTCTCTAGCAAGCAAGCATTTGGTAATAAAAAGTGCAAAGTAATGAACGGTGGGAAAATGTAAGCCACCGGCAGTGTTGGCTGACACTCCTCTCTCATTACACACTGTCAAAGTGCGACAGAAGGCCTCAAACTCAGCCGGCCTAGGCTCAGCCAAGCTCCCATCAGACGGGATCATGCATATGTTACAAAACTCAGTAAGTGGTATCTGATGGTTTTCAGCATATAAGTCAAAGCTCACTTCAGGAGGATTATTTCTAGGCAGGAAAGTAAAACTCTGAACAAAGATGTTTGTGAGGATTTGGTGTTGGTCACACTCATCTGCGATGATGTCCGTGAGGCCGGCATTAGCAATAAATTGCATGAACTCTTCATGAATTCCATCCTCCTGCAGGAATGGGGTGTGCGGCCATTCGCACGACCGTACCTCCGCCAACCTCCGAGGGTGGAGATCACTGTCAGAAGACTCCCCAATAACACCCTTGGAGTTCTTCTTTGAGCCAAACTTCCTAAAGATATTCATATCCGCGTACAATTTTTCCTATGAACAAAAGTCTGAATTTTTAGTTCACAAAATTTTTTCCAACAAAACTTCACAAAATTGATAGCAAATACTCATAGGGATACATAGAGGCCATAACAAGCATTCAAACTACTTAGAACACTAAGAAATCAACATGCAAGCACATCTACAACATCACCAAGAGTAGCTATTTATTCAAAGTGTAAACCACTAAAACAAAAACTATTTGGACAAATGGTTGAGTCACATACCAAGAAACAATCCACCGAAACAGTTTCGGAAACGGAGCTTCGAGCAAAGAGATCGAAATCCGTGGGTTCCGGAGTCCGTTCGGGGCTCCAGAGAGGGGAATCCGTCGCTGTTGTCATCATCAACCTTCCTCCATCACCAATTTCATGATGCTCACCGCCGTGCGTGAGTAATTCCATCGTAGGCCTGGTGGACGGTGATGGGTTGGATGAGATTTATCATGTAATCGAGTTTGTTTTGTTAGGGTTTGATCCTAGTATCCACTATGTTCTGAGATTGATGTTGTTATGACTTTGCTATTCTTAATGCTTGTCACTAGGGCCCGAGTGCCATGAATTCAGATCTGAACCTATTATGTTTTCATGAATATATGTGAGTTCTTGATCCTATCTTGCAAGTCATTAGCCACCTACTATGTGTTATGATCCGGCAACCCCGAAGTGACAATAATCGGGACCACTTCCGGTGATGACTGTAGTTTGAGGAGTTCATGTATTCACTAAGTTTTAATGCTTTGGTCCGGTCCTCTATTAAAAGGAGGCCTTAATATACCTTAGTTTCCAATAGGACCCCGCAGCCACGGGAGGGTAGGACAAAAGATGTCATGCAAGTTCTTTTCCATAAGCACCTATCACTATATTCGGAATACATGCCTACATTATATTGATGAACTCGAGCTAGTTCTGTGTCACCCTATGTTATAACTGTTGCATGAATGATTGCATCCGACATAATTATCCATCACTGATCCATTGCCTACGAGCTTTTCACATATCGATCTCTGCTTACTTACTTTACCGTTGCCACTGTTACAAAACTGCTATTGTTATCTTTGCCACTGTTACCATTACTTCCATACTACTTTGCTACTAAATACTTTGCTGCAGATATTAAGTTATCCAGGTGTGGCTGAATTGACAACTCAGCTGCAAATACTTGAGAATATTCTTTGATGCCTATATTCTTTGGGTTGAATACTCTACCCTCGAAAAACTGTTGCGATCCCCTATACTTGTGGGTTATTGCTACCTCTTGAGCATTGCGTTAGTTTTCCCTTGAAGAGGAAAGGGTGATGCAGTAAAGTAGCATAAGTATTTCCCTCAGATTTTGAGAACCAAGGTATCAATCCAGTAGGAGACCATGCTCAAGTCCCACGCACCTACACAAACAAATAAGAACCTTGCAACCAACGCGATAAAGGGGTTGTCAATCCCTTCACGGCCACTTGCAAAACTGAGATCTGATAGAGATGATAAGATTATATTTTTGGTATTTTTATGGTAAATAGTAAAAGTAAAGATTGCAAAATAAACAACGAGAGAAATAGCTAGTTGACGGGAGATTAATATGATGGAAAATAGACCCGGGGGCCATAGGTTTCACTATTGGTTTCTCTCAAGAGCAAAAGTATTACGGTGGGTGAACGAATTACTGTCGAGCAATTGATAGAATTGAGCATAGTTACGAGAATATCTAGGTATGATCATGTATATAGGCATCACGTCCGTGACAAGTAGACCGACTCCTGCATCTACTATTATTCCTCCACACAAATGACCGCTATCCAAAGATGCATCTAGAGTATTAAGTTCATAAGAACGGAGAAACGCTTTAAGCAAGATGACATGATGTAGAGGGATTAACTCAAGCAATATGATATAAACCCCATCTTTTTATCCTAGATGGCAACAATACAATATGTGTCGTTTCCCCTACTGTCACTGGGATCGAGCACCGCAAGATTGAACACAAAGCTAAGCACTTCTCCCGTTGCAAGAAAGATCAATCTAGTAGGCCAAACCAAACTGATAATTCGAAGAGACTTGCAAAGATAACCAATCATACATAAAAGAATTCAAAGGAGATTCAAATATTGTTCATAGATAATCTTGATCATAAACCCACAATTCATCGGATCTTGACAAACACACCATAAAAGAAGATTACATCGAATAGATCTCCAAGAGAATCGAGGAGAACTTTGTATTGAGATCCAAAGAGAGAGAAGAAGCCATCTAGCTAATAACTATGGACCCGAAGGTCTGAGGTAAACTACTCACACATCATCGGAGAGGCTATGGTGTTGATGTAGAAGCCCTCTGTGATCAATGCCCCCTCCAGCGAAGCGCCGAAAAAGGCCCCAAGATGGGATCTCACGGGTATAGAGAGTTGCGGCGGTGGAAATATGGTTTTGGCTCAGTATCTAATGTTTCCAGGGTATATGAGTTATATAGGCGAAAGAGGTCAGCCAAGAGAGCTACGAGGGGCCCACAAGGATGGGGGCGCGCCAAGGGGGGGCAGGCGCGCCTCCCTGCCTCATGGCCTCCTTGTTGATTGCTTGACATCCACTCCAAGTCTCTGGATCACGTTTGTTCCGAAAATCACGTTCCCGAAGGTTTCATTCCATTTGGAATCCGTTTGATATCCTTTTCCTTCGAAACACTGAAATAGGCAAAAAACACCAATTTTGGGCTGGGCCTCCGGTTAATAGGTTAGTCCCAAAAATAATATAAAAGTGTATAATAAAACCCATTAAACATCCAAAACAGAATATATAATAGCATGGAACAATCAAAAATTATAGATACGTTGGAGACGTATCAAGCATCCCAAAGCTTAATTCCTGCTCGTCCTCAAGTAGGTAAATGATAAAAACAGAATTTTTGATGTGGAATGCTACTTAGCATAATTTTCAACGTAATTCTCTTAACTGTGGCATGAATATTCAGATCCGAAAGATTCAAGATAAAAGTTTAATATTTACATAAAAGTACTAATACTTCAAGCATACTAACTAAGCAATTATGTCTTCTCAAAATAACATGGCCAAAGGAAGTTCATCCCTACAAAATCATATAGTTTGGTCATGCTCCATTTTCGTCACACAAGAATGCTCTCATCAAGCACAACCCCGATGACAAGCCAAGCAATTGTTTCATACTTTAGTAATCTCAAACTTTTTCAACTTTGACGCAATATATGAGCGTGAGCCATGGATATAGCACTATGGGTGGAACAGAATTTGATGATGGGGGTTATGTGGATAAGACAAAAAAGGACACATTTACGCGGCTAATCAACGGGCTAGGGAGATGCCCATCAATTGATGTCAATGCAAGGAGTAGGGATTGCCATGCAACGGATGCACTAGAGCTATAAATGTATGAAAGCTCAACAAAAGAAACTAAGTGAGTGTGCATCCAACTTGCTTGCTCATGAATACCTAGGGCATTTTAGGAAGCCCATTGTTGGAATATACAAGCCAAGTTCTATAATGAAAAATTCCCACTAGTATATGAAAGTGTCAAAACAAGAGACTCTCTATCATAAAGGTCATGGTGCTACTTTGAAGCACAAGTGTGGAAAAAGGATAATAGCATTGCCCCTTTTTATATTCTTTTTTTTTCTTTTTTTGGGCCTTTCCTTTTTTATTCGGCCTTTCTCTTTTTTTTATTTGGGACAATGCTCTATGAATGATGATCATCACACTTCTATTTATTTACAACTCAATGATTACAAGTCGATACTAGAACAAAGTATGACTCTATATGAATGCCTCCAGCGGTGTACCGGGATGGGCAATGAATGAAGAGTGACATGTATGAAATAAAATGCATGGTAGCTTTTCCACAAATACGATGTCAACTACATGATCATGCAAGGCAATATGACAATGATGAAGCGTGTCATGATAAACGGAACGGTGGAAAGTTGCATGGCAATATATCTCTGAATGGCTATGGAAATGCCATAATAGGTAGGTATGGTGGCTGTTTTGAGGAAGATATAAGGAGGTTTATGTGTGATAGAGCGTATCGTATCACGAGGTTTGGATGCACCGGCGAAGTTTGCAACAACTCTCAAGGTGAGAAAGGGCAATGCACGGTACCGAAGAGGCTAGCAATGATGGAAGGGTGAGAGTGCGTATAATCCATGGAATCAACACTACTCATAAAGAACTCACGTACTTATTGCAAAAACCTACAAGTCATCAAAAACCAAGCACTACGCGCATGCTCCTAGGGGGATAGATTGGTAGGAAAACACCATCGGTCGTCCCCGACCGCCACTCATAAGGAGGACAATCAAAGAACACCTCATGTTTCAAATTTGTCACACAATGTTTACCAAACGTGCATGCTACGGGACTTGCAAACTTCAACACAAGTATTTCTCAAATTCACAATTACTCAAGTAGCACAACTTTAATATCACTACCTCCATATCTCAAAACAATCATCAAGTATCAAACTTCTCTTAGTCTTCAACGCACTTATAAGAAAGTTTTTACTAATCTTGGATGCATATCATATTAGAACTAATTTCACAATTCAAGCAAATTACCATGCTGTTTTGTAGGACTCTCAAAATAATATAAGTGAAGCATGAGAGATCAATAATTTCTATAAAACAAAACCACCACCGTGCTCTAAAAGATATAAGTGAAGCACTAGAGCAAAAACTATATATCTCAAAAGATATAAGTGAAGCACATAGAGTATTCTAATAAATTCCGAATCATGTGTGTCTATCTCAAAAGTGTATTCAGCGAGGATGATTGTGGTAAACTAAAAAGCAAAGACTCAAATCATACAAGACGCTCCAAGCAAAAGACATATCATGTGGTGAATAAAAATACAACCCCAAGTAAAGTTACCGATAGACGAAGACGAAAGAGGGGATGCCTTCCGGGGCATCCCCAAGCTTAGGCTTTTGGTTGTCCTTGAATTTTACCTTAGGGTTCATTGGGCATCCCCAAGCTTAGGCTCTTGCCAATCCTTGTTCCATAATCCATCAAATCTTTACCCAAAACTTGAAAACTTCACAACACAAAACTCAACAGAAATTCTCATGAGCTCCGTTAGCGAAATAAAACAAACCACCACTTTAAGTTACTGTATTGAACTCATTCTTTATTTATATTGGTGTTAAACCCACTGTATTACAACTTATCTATGGTTTATAAACTCTTTTACTAACAATAGACTCATCAAAATAAGCAAACAACACACGAAAAACAGAATCTGTCAAAAACAGAACAGTCTGTAGTAATCTGTATCTAACGCAAACTTATGTAACTCATAAAATTCTGATAAAATAGGAAATCCTAAATAATTTGTTTATTGATCTACTGCAATTGGAATCAGTATTTTATCACGTTCTGGTGATTTTAAACAATTGTTTTTGTGAACAGAAAGTTTCTGACTTTTTCAGCAAGATCAAATAACTATTATCCAAGAAGATCCTATAGGTTTTACTTGGCACAAACATTAATTAAAACATAAAAACAAATCTAAACAAAGGGTAGATCAGATATTTATTCCTAAACTGGAGCAAAAAGCAAAACTAAAATAAAATTGGGTTGCCTCCCAACAAGCGCTATCGTTTAACGCCCCTAGCTAGGCATAAAAACAAGAAAAGAACTAAGTATTATCATCTTTGGCATTTAATTTTTTTAGTGCAGTTATGCTCGAATCCGGGAGGTTCTATACATTTCACTTCATATTCGGAAATTTTTAGATCTAAAGAATCCAACCACTTATTGCAAAGGGTAATCAACATATTCATGCGATGGAGATTTCCGCTAACACTCTTAAGAGGTTCAAGAGATTTTCGTAAAATCTTCGTTACTTCGCAAATTTTCTCAAAAACTTGCGTTTCTTTCTGGTATGATGAGGCCCCTCTTGTTGAGGTAGTGTTCCCACTATACCTTCTATAATTTCATGCGCAATATTGGGATCAATTTCAATAAAATTGCCTTTGGCAACGCAATCCAAGAGTTGTCTATGAGACATATTCAGTCCAACATAAAAATTGCGAAGCAAATTTCTAAAGTTCACCTCTAGGGTACAATTACCATAAGATTCTATCATTCTAAACCAAGCATCTTTTAAGTTTTCTCCTTGTCTTTGTTTGAAGTGAAGAACTTCAAACTCGGGGGATAACGGAGTAGATAAGGGACTAGCCATAACGACGAGGCAAGCAAGAAGAAGGCGAAGAGAAAAAGAGGGCGAATAAAACGGCAAGGCTGAAGTGGGGGAGAGGAAAACGAGAGGCAAATGGCAAATAATGTAATGTGAGGGATAAGAGTTTGTGATGGGTACTTGGTATGTCTTGACTTGTGCGTAGACTCCCCAAAGAACGGCGTAAATCCTTCTTGCTACCTCTTGAGCACTGCGTTGGTTTTCCCTTGAAGAGGAAAGGGTGATGCAAAGAAAGTAGCGTAAGTATTTCCCTCAGTTTTTGAGAACCAAGGTATCAATCCAGCAGGAGACCACGCTCAAGTCCCACGCACCTACACAAACAAATAAGAACCTTGCAACCAACACGATAAGGGGGTTGTCAATCCCTTCACGACTACTTGCAAAACTGAGATCTGATAGAGATGATAAGATAATATTTTTGGTATTTTTCTGGTAAAGAGTAAAAGTAAAGATTGCAAAATAAACGGCGACAGAAATAGCTAGTTGACGGGAGATTAATATGATGGAAAATAGACCCGGGGGGCATAGGTTTCACTATTGGCTTCTCTCAAGAGCATAAGTATTACGGTGGGTGAACGAATTACTACCGAGCAATTGATAGAATTGAGCATAGTTATGAGAATATCTAGGTTTGATCATGTATATAGGCATCATGTCTGTGACAAGTAGACCGACTCCTATCTGCATCTACTACTATTACTCCACACATCGACCGCTATCCAGCATGCATCTAGAGTATTAAGTTCATAAGAACGGAGTAACACTTTAAGCAATATGACATGATGTAGAGGGATAAACCCAAGCAATATGATATAAACCCCATCTTTTTATCCTCGATGGCAATAATACAATACGTGTCGTTTCCCCTACTGTCAATGGGATCGAGCACCGCAAGGTTGAACCCAAAGCTAAGCACTTCTCCCATTGTAAGAAAGATCAATCTAGTAGGCCAAACCAAACTGATAATTCGAAGAGACTTGCAAAGATAACCAATCATATATAAAAGAATTCAGAGGAGATTCAAATATTGTTCATAGATAATCTTGATCATAAACCCACAATTCATCGGATCTCGACAAACACACCGCAAAAGAAGATTACATCGAATAGATCTCCAAGAGAATCGAGGAGAACTTTGTATTGAGATCCAAAGAGAGAGAGAAGAAGCCATCTAGCTAATAACTATGGACCCGAAGGTCTAAGGTAAACTACTCACACATCATCGGAGAGGCTATGGTGTTGATGTAGAAGCCCTCCGTGATCAATGCCCCCTCCGGCCGAGTGCCGGAAAAGGCCCCAAGATGGGATCTCGCGGGTTCAGAGAGTTGCGGTGGTGGAAATAGGGCTTTGGCTCCGTATCTGATGTTTCCATGGTATATGAGTATATATAGGCGAAAGAGGTCGGTCAGGAGAGCTACGAGGGGCCCACGAGGGTGGGGGGCGCGCCCAGGGTGCATGCACACCTCCCTGCCTCGTGGCCTCCTCGTTGATTGCTTGATGTCCACTCCAAGTCCTCTGGATCACATTTGTTCCAAAAATCACGTTCCCGAAGGTTTCATTCCGTTTGGACTCCGTTTGATATCCTTTTCCTTCGAAACACTGAAATAGGCAAAAAAAAACAATTTGGGCTGGGCCTACGGTTAATAGGTTAGTCCCAAAAATAATATAAGTGTATAATAAAGCCCATTAAACATCCAAAATAGAATATATAATAGCATGGAACAATCAAAAATTATAGATACGTTGGAGACGTATCAGTTATCAAGACTATTTTCTGGCACCGTTGCTGAGGGAGTCCTGGACTAAGGGGTCCTCGGGCGTCCGGCCTGTTAGCCATGGGCCAGACTGATGGGCTGAGAAGATAAAAAGACCGAAGACTCTACCCGTGTCCGGATGGGACTCTCCTTGGCGTGGAAGACAAGCTTGGCGATCAAATATTTAGATTCCTTTCTCTGTAACCGACCTTATGTAACCCTAGATCTCTGCGGTGTCTATATAAACCGGAGAGCTTAGTCCGGAAGGGAGACATTCATAATCATAGTCATACAGGCTAGACTTCTAGGGTTTAGCGATTACGATCTCGTGGTAGATCAACTCTTGTAATACTCATATTCATCAAGATCAGTCAAGTAGGAAGTAGGGTATTACCTCCATAGAGAGGGCCCGAACCTGGGTAAACATTGTGTTCCCTGTCTCCTGTTACCATCGACCTCAGACGCATAGTTTGGGACCCCCTACCCGAGATCCGCCGGTTTTGACACTGACATTGGTGCTTTCATTGAGGGTTCCACTGTGCCGCCCCCAGAAGGTTTGATGGCTCCTTCAATCGTCTACAACAATGCTGTCCAAGAGGAAACCTTCCTCCCCGGACAGATCTTCGTATTCGGCGGCTTCGCACTGTGGGCCAACTCGCTTGGCCATCTGGAGCAGATCAATAGCTACACCCCTGGCCACCAGGTCAGCTCTGGAAGCTTGAACTATGCTGCGGACATCCGCAGAGACTTGATCTTCGATGGATTTGGGACCGCGGCCGTTCCTTGTCACCTCGATGAACATGGCTTAAATCTGTCATCGGACCACATCCAGGAGATAGTTCCTGTAACTGCTCTGGCCTTAGATCCGGAGCAGATCACACCATCCAAGGACGGGAAGCTTAACCCCACCACGGAGGCCACAGATTCCGCAGCGTTGGAGCCGCACACAGACTTAACCTCACCCAATATCCGTGTCATCGGAACTCCGGACTCGTTTCCGGCTATAAGTTCCGAACCATGTGCGTCCGCGGACGCCGAACTTGATCAGCTGTCGAGCTTCGAATTCAGCGCTGCAGACATCTTTCGACACTCGCCTTTCGGCGATGTGCTAAACTCATTAAAGAATCTGTCCTTGGCGGGAGACTCACAGCCGAATTATGTCCGGTTCGAACTGGAGGCTGATGATGGAGAATTTTGCTTCCCACCCACCACCCACTTCATAGCCTCTGTTGAGGACTTAACCGACATGCTTGATTACGGCTCCGAAGACATCGACGGTATGGACGACGATGCCAACGAGGAGCAGGGCCAAAACCCGCCATTCACTGGACGCTGGACGGGCACTTCTTCGTACTATGTGTACATGGTGGATACACCTAAAGAAACTAACGACGATGACAATGAAGATCCAGTTGAGGATAAACCTCCTAAGACATAGCCCAAACGCCGGCGTCCTAGGCGCCGTTCTAAGTCATGTTGTTCAAAAGACAGCAATACTGGCACCGGAGAAAATAATACTCCGGATGACACCGAAAACAACGAAGACCCTGTTGAGGCAACTTCCGAACAGAAGGAACAAGAAACGGGAAAGTCAGCCCTAATGAACAGGCCCGACACAACGGCTCGGACGACGGTAGTTATCTTCCGCTCTCTGAGGATGAGGAGAGCCTCGGCAACGAGGATTTCATCGTGCCCGAGGAACCTCTCGAGAAGGAGCGCTTCAAGCGCCAGTTAATAGCCACTGCAAGGAGCCTGAAAAAGAAGAAGCAGCAGCTTCAAGCTGACCAAGATCTGCTCAATGACAGATGGACTGATGTCCTGGCAGTCGAAGAATACGGCCTCAAGCGCCTAGCCAAGAGCTACACGAAGCACAAATTGCTACCTCAGTTTGATGAGGAGGCGCCGAAGCCCGTACCTCCCTCACGCAATGCGGCCGACCGACCACCACGCGGTCGGGACAGTGCGGCGGACCGACCACCACGGGGTCAGGATAAAGCGGCAACTCAGGCCGAACAGCAACCCGCCCCACCACAATGAAAAAACAGAGATAAAAAAGACCGGGGTTATACATACAAACTTCGGCTGGACCTGGACAGTAGAGCAGGATATACCAGATCGATCTACGGATCGCGAGGATGTTCCTCGACACGCGATGATAGCTATCTATTCGGACGTGACAAACCTAGTCACGCCCGGGCTGAAAACCGCAGACGGACTCCATCAGAGCTACGCCGTGATGCGGCCCGATATAGAGGCGCCGCACACCCTCTTTGCTTCACTGATGAAGTAATGGATCATGAATTCCCAGGAGGGTTTAAACCCGTGAATATTGAATCATACGATGGAACAATTGATCCCGTGGTATGGATCGAGGACTTCATTCTTCACATCCATATAGCCCGCGGAGATGACCTCCATGCCATTAAATACCTCCCACTTAAACTCAAAGGACCAGCTCGGCACCGGTTAAACAGCCTGCCCGAAAACTCGATTGGCAGCTGGGAGGATCTGGAAGACGCCTTCCGCGACAACTTCCAAGGTACATATGTCCGGCCACCGGATGCTGATGACTTAAGTCACATTGTCCAGCAGCCCAGAGAGTCCGCCAGGAAGCTCTGGACTAGGTTATTAGTTAAAAAGAACCAAATTGTAGACTGTCCGGACGCAGAATCCCTAGTGGCTTTCAAACACAGCGTCCGGGATGAGTGGCCTGCCTGCCACCTCGGACAGGAAAACCAAAATCCATGTCAGCCCTTACAGATCTAATGACCCGTTTTTGTGCGGGAGAAGACAGCTGGCTCGCTCGTAGAAGCAATAGCGCCAGTTATTCGGGCACTTCCGAAGTCCAGGACGGAAATGGGAAGCCACGACGCAATAAAAACAAACATCGCAATAATAATGAGGGAACACATGACACAACGGTCAACGCCGGATTCAGCGGCCCCAAACCCGGCCAACGGAAAAAGCCATTCACGACAAACAGGGACGGACCATCCAATTTAGACAAGATATTGGATAGGCCCTGCCAGATTCATGGCCACCCCAATAAACCAGCTAATCACACCAACAGAAGCTGTTGGTTCTTCAAATAGGCCGGCAAGTTAAATGCCGAACACAAAGGGAAGAGGTAAATGCAGCGATAGCGACGATTTAAGAGACTCACTAACCAACACCGGGGTCAAGCAGTCCACCCCTTCAAGTAAAAAAGTAAACATGGTATATGTGACAAACACCCCTAGAGGTGAACGCAAGGAACATTCCCTCCGTACAGAAGACCATACTACGACTACCTCAGCCGAATTGCACAGTGGCCGTATCACACCGCATACCTCATCGGCAATTACGCCGCCGGTCCCCATTCAACATGACCGATCAATGTCCATACTGGACTAACAATTCGGCTTCCGCCGTTCGCCTAATATGCCCGCGAAGTCAGTACCACATGTACATAATTATGCACTTAAAATACCCCGGGCATCGGTGGAAGCACAATACGGGCGGGCCTGCAAGTACTCCCATAACCTCCCTTATTTTCTAATTACTTTTTCATTTTTTTAGGTGGCTCAAAGGCCGGTCATACCATGGACTCTGTAGGAGTTTGGGTTCGTACACTTATTCAAAGGCTATTCTTGTCAAGGAGTTCCTTCATCGAGGACAGGCGACACAGACGTGCGACAGGAGGTCCCAAATAACTTTTTGTAGACTATAATCTCTATTCCGAGCCTGTAAAGTGCCTTTTTCCTCAGCCTTCGACCCCTGGCATGTCAAATAGCCGGGGTTGCGACTTTGTTATCCATATAATAACAATTGGCATACCACTCAGGTCCCAATAAAAGTAACCCGCGTCCAGTACTCACTTTTTTCTGAAAGAACTGTAATTTTGCTCCTGTGGTTGTTTCACACATACACCTCGGCATAACTTGCGATGGGCTCGGTATGGGAACAAATGAGTTGCCGACAAGTTCGAACAGCTTTATAGCGTACTTTGGTGTTGCGGGTTTGGCCTTATATGCATGAGCTCCGAATCATGTCTTGCATCAATAGTTGGGTTGCCCGGCTCCTATGCTTGCTACCTTACGTTCCGCTCTATCGGATATGGTAGTAAAGGGAGAACTACTGCGATTGTGCTTCCGGTTCATCTGGTCAAGCACCTCAGTAGAGAAAGCCGAAAACTGACTGTCATGATGCGGCGAGAGCTGGTCAACCACTTGATGATTTATCGGAATCTTTCGCGATTCCCTCCATGTCATACGAAGGACCTTTTTCAGGTCAAAATATGTAACGCATCGTATTGGAATAAGTTGCGTACATACCAGGAGCTATATCATAGACCCACCATAAAACTCCTATGGCTAAGTGAAAGTGTTAACGCCCTATAGTCTGGTTGCCTGGTTCGCCGCATTGACACCTCCTTCATGGACCAAGACATTGGGTCAAGAGTGATCAAATGCTTTTTCGAACACCCCCGTATTTCCCACGAGGGGGCTGAAGCCGACCACTGGAAAACTTTCAGGTCATATAAAAATGGCCGCACAGGAGGAACAAAAAGCCTTCAGGCAAAACTAACAAACAAAAACTAAGACCGATTATAAAATTATCTTTTACAATTCCCATACACCTCACTCGAGTATTATGTCTTTCGAACACTAACCCTCTATTAAGCGGGCAGCCTCTAAGACATCCTGGAAATAATGCTCTGCTGCGTGATGGTCCTTGCCCTTGGGTGGAATCTTCGCTGCAACATCGATGGCCTTCATCTTCCCCAAGTATGTCTTGACACGGGCAAAGGCCATCCATGCACCTTCAATGCACGTTGACCGCTTAACAGCATCGATACGCGGCACCGCATCAGCAAGCCGCCGCACCAAACCGTAGTAGCTATTCGGAATAGGCTCGGTCGGCCACAGCCGAATTATGACGTTCTTCATGGCAGCGCTGGATATCCTGTGAAGCTCGGCCCATTGAGACATCTTCTTGTTCAGTAGCAGCGGACGCTTTGATGCACCGAATTGTGACCAGAAAAGCTTCTTCGTTGCATACCCTTCTTGCGCTTGCTAAAACTGCGCCGCATCGGAAGAACTCTTCGGCAAGTCCAAAAACACGTCTGGAGAACTCCACACTTGGTTAAGTTGAGCATAATTCAGATCACTGAACTTAGCCTGTAATAAAAAGGGCTTACCAGCCGCAATCTCCCTAGCTTGCCGGATCTCCTCCCGGGCTGCTTTCGATTTGGACCACGCTTCTTTCGCCTCTTGCAAGGCCTTGTCAAGATCAGCCGTTTTGGCTTTATTCTCCTTCTCGAGGAATTCACACTGGCTAGCAGCATTTTTTAGTTCGAGCGCCATCATGGATATTTTCTCCTCGTCCTGGCGCCGAGCAGCATGTTTGGCCTTCAACTTAGCCGATGCCTTTTCGGAAGCCGCACTACTAAACCGGGCCTGCTCCTTGGCCCGGGCTAGCTCCGCATAAAGAATCTCAACTGCGGCGGCACCACCTGCAGCCATGCATATCCCAGTATACAATTTTCAACGTCATGCTTATATTACAAACACGTACGTGTAATGACTGCTCCAAATACATACCTTGCGACTCGTCAAGACGCCTATTGATCAATGCAATGTCATCCCCCGCCACATCAAGCTTCTGCTGCAGCTCGGCTACTTCTGTAGCCCGTGCAGTCACCATGGGGGAATCAACATGTGTTCCAATTAATCAGAGTATTACCTGAGCATATCTTTTTGATCCTCCGATCGCCTCCCTTGGGAAGCCAATCCGAGTCTCAGGGGCTACTATCTATACACAGGTGCATTTTGCGAATAAAATACTATTGAAAATATTACATCACAAACCTCAAAGCCTCTTAGCAGTCCTCGGAATAAAGCCGATGACACTACAGTTAACGCCGGATTCTGTGGCTCCAAGTCCGGCCAGCGAAAGAAGCCGTATAAGAGGAACAGTGAGGGACCATCCAGCTTGGACCGCATACTCGATCGTCCGTGCCAGATACATGGCACCCCAGACAAACAAGCCAACCACACCAACAGAGATTGCCGGGTTTTTAAGCAAGCCGGCAAGTTACATGCCAAGAACAAGGAAAAGAGATCACAAAGTGAGGACGATGACGAGGAGCCCTGGCAGCCGAACACTGGGGGGCAGAAGAAGTTTCCCCTCAAGTCAAAATGGTGAACATGATATATGCTACACACATCCCCAAAAGGGAGCGCAAGCGCGCACTCAGGGACGTCTATGCGGTAGAGCCAGTCGCCCCAAAATTCAATCGATGGTCATCGTGCCCGATCACTTTTGATCGTCGGGATCATTCGACCAGTATCCGGCATGGAGGATCAGCCGCACTAGTCCTAGACCCAATCATTGATGGATTCCACCTGACACGAGTCCTCATGGACGCTAGTAGCAGCCTCAATCTGCTCTATCAGGATACAGTGCGCAAAATGGGCATTAACCCATCACGATCAAGCCCACAAAGACTACCTTTAAAGGAGTCATACCTGGCGTAGAGGCCCGCTTTACGGGCTCAATCACACTAGATGTCGTCTTCGGATATCCGGACAACTTCCGAAGCGAGGAGTTAATCTTCGACATCGTCCCCTTCCGCAGCGGCTACCACGCACTGCTTGGACGAACCGCATTTGCTCGATTCAATGCGGTACCTCACTACGCTTATCTCAAGATCAAGATGCCCGGACCACGTGGCGTCATTACAATCAATGGAAATACGGAACGCTCCCTCCGTACCGAGGAGCATACCGCGGCCTTAGCAGCAGAAGTACAACATGGCCTTCTCCAACAGAACCTTAATTCGGCGGCAGAGCCCCTGGACACCATCAAGAGAGTCCGGACTATTCTACAGCAAGTCAGCCCGACTCGTCAAGAGTTTAACTAGCAACTTAGCCTCCGTCCCAGTCCTGATCAAACGGTGGCATTCGTACCGCGCGTACATAATTACGCACTCAAAATCCCAAGGGCACCGACGGAGGCATAGCTAGATTTCGATCCACAATGCGGCTCGACCGACCCTGGATCCGCACACTCTCACTTTTTCTTTTTCATTTCGGGTTTTTTTCTTCTCGAGGCATTCTCTGGCAACCTGATCATCGAACCGGTCACGGGACGGACACACCAAGGAGGCAAGGAGCTTTGACGTACAAAGGAATCCCCAGGTGGTCTCTGCTAACGATTGCTATACCTGTTTTACATACCCGCACGCAGCTCGCCCCTGGTCATGGCATGTTAAATAGCCTTACTTGCTTATCGCACTAGTTGCACAAGTACGCCTCGGCGTATTAATTAAATCACAATGGAAAAATAATTGGCAGCATTAGCTTATTACCTTTTTTTCCTTGCCTTTGTATTTATTACTCACTGCACCCATACACTCTGGTACATATTACTGCTCCAGGGGCTTCATCACGCCCCGCATTACGGCAATAAAAGTCCGAACACTTTTACAGTACAGTTTGGCACCCCGAACTTATAGCATTATATGCATCGGCTCCGAATCATGTCTTTGGTCAGTAGTTGGGTTGCCTGGCTCCTGTGCTTACTACCTTACGTTCCGCTATATTTGCTAGGGTAGTAAAGGGAGAAATACTGCGATTGTGCCCCAGTTCTTCCGGACGAGCACCTCAGTAGAGAAAGCCGAAAACTGACTGTCATGATGCGACGAGAGGTGGCCAGCTGTTCGAGGGGTCTCAAATCCTTAGAGATTTTTTCCTCTTTATGCGAGGAATTGGCTTTTCTCCAATTAGGCGTGTATAGCGCCCCTAGTTCGGCCTTCCGAATACCAGGGGCTTCGCCGAAATTCTCATTGTCAAACTCCTATGGCTAAGTGAGGGTGATAAAGGCAGTATAGTCTGATTGCCTTGTTCGTTGCGCTAAACACCTCCTTTAAGGACCAGAATGTGGAGTAAAGAGTGTTTAGATTTATCCCGAACACCCCCGTACTATCTACATGGGGGCAGAAGCCGACGACTGGTCAACCCTCAGATTTCATAAACGGCCGCACAGGAGGTAAAATTTTAGAAATCACAAGCATTATATTACATACCAATATTGTTCCATACTACGGGACAGGGTAACCCGAATGTTTTCATGGGAATATAACGTCCTTTGCACATTACTCCGCCACAAGGCGGGATCCCTCTAGGACACTATCAAAATACAGCTCAGGTCGACGATGCTCCTTGCCCTCAGGCGGCCCCTCGGTCATCAGCTTCTTGGCATCCTGATAACCCACAAGTATAGGGGATCGCAACAGTTTTCGAGGGTAGAGTATTCAATCCAAATTTATTGATTCGACACAAGGGGAGCCAAAGAATATTCTCAAGTATTAGCAGTTGAGTTGCCAATTCAACCACACTTGGATAACTTAATATCTGCAGCAAAGTATTTAGTAGCAAAGTAATATGATAGTAGTGGTAACGGTAACAAAAGTAACAGTAGCAAAAGTAATATTTTTGGTGTTTTGTAGTGATTGTAACAGTAGCAACGGGAAAGTAAATAAACGAAGAACAATATGTGAAAAGCTCGTAGGTATTGGATCGGTGATGGAGAATTATGCCGGATGCGGTTCATCATGTATGATCATAACATAGGGTGGCATGTAACTAGCTTCAATTCATCAATGTAATGTAGGCATGTATTCGAATATAGTCATATCTCGCTTATTGAAAAGAACTTGCATGACATCTTTTGTCCTACCCTCCCGTGGCAGCGGGGTCCTAATGGAAACTAAGGGATATTAAGGCCTCCTTTTAATAGAGTACGGAACAAAGCATTAGCACATAGTGAATACATGAACTCCTCAAACTATGGTCATCACCAGGAGTGGTCCCGATTATTGTCACTTCAGGGTTGCCGGATCATAACACATAGTAGGTGACTATAGACTTGCAAGATAGGATCAAGAACTCACATATATTCATGAAAGCATAATAGGTTCAGATCTGAAATCATGGCACTCGGGCCCTAGTGACAAACATTAAGCATAGAAAAGTCATAGCAACATCAATCTCGTAACATAGTGGATACTAGGGATCAAACCTAAAAAACTAACTCAATTACATGATAGATCTCATCCAACCCATCACCGTCCCAAAGCAAGCCTCACGACGGAATTACTCACGCACGGCGGTGGGCATCATGAAATTGGTGATGGAGGATGGTTGATGATGAAGATGGCCACGACGAATCCCTCTCTCCTGAGCCGTAACGGACTCCAGATCAGCCCTCCCGAGAGGTTTTAGGGCTTGGCGGGGGCTCCGTATTGTAAAACGCGATGAATTCTTCTCTCTGATTTTTTTCTCCCCGAAAGCAAATATATAGAGTTGGAGTTGAGGTCGGAGGAGCTCCAGGGGCCCACAAGGTAGGGGGCGCGCCCTCCACCCTCGTGGCCAGGGTGTGGGCCCCCTGGTCTTCATCTTTTTAAAGGATTTTTTATTATTTCCAAATAGACATTCCGTGGAGTTTCAGGTCATTCCGAGAACTTTTGTTTACGCAAGACATAAATAACACCATGGAAAGTCTGCTGAAAACAGCGTCAGTCCAGGTTAGTTCCATTCAAATCATGCAAGTTAGAGTCCAAAACAAGGGCAAAAGTGTTTGGAGAAGTAGATACGACAGAGACGTATCACATTCATCTTCGCCCAATGCATCTTGACGCGGGCCAATGCCATCCGCGCACCTTCAATGCAGACCGACCGCTTCACGGGTTCAAGCCGTGGGCAGGCACTCACAAGTCGCTTCACAAGTCCGAAGTAGCTGCTGGGAATGGGCTCGGCAGGCCACAGCCGGACTAATTGGTCCTTCATGGCTAGCTCGGCCGACCTGTGCAGCTCGACCAACTGTTTCAGCTGGTAGCTAAAGGGCACCGGATGTTCTGGTCCAAGATATTGAGACCAGAATAGCTTCTCCGTAGACATCCCCTCTTCGACTCGATAAAACTAGGCAGCATCTGATATGCTGCGCGGCAGATCCGTAAACGCCCCTGGAAAATCCAAATTTGGGTAAGTACAAGGAACGTTTCCTTTGCACACTTGCTTTGCATAGTGAAAGCCTTACCCGCCGCAATCATCTTGGCCGCCTAAATTTCCTGGAGGGTGCTCTGGGCTTCGGCTCGGGCATCTTGTGCGCTCTGGCAGGCCTTCGCAAGTTCGGAATCTTGTGTCGTAGAACAAACCTCCAAGGACTCGTACTTTGTGATGACATCCTGGAGTTCTTGCTGGACCTTGCTGACCCAAGCCTCGTGCTTCTCACAGTGGCATGTTCCTTGGCCGCTTTGTCCTCGGCCTCGGCTAACGCCTTCTTGAGGGCTGCCACCTTGGTCGTGGCCCCTAATAAAGTCCGTGACACTTTAGTCAGCACGAACCTTTCTTCCTTTTTAAATATATACGCAGGTTACTGCATACCTTGGCTGTCCGCCAGCTGCTTCTTCACGAGGTCGAGCTCTTCCTCGGTCCGCTCTAGGTTCTGCTTCAGCCCGGAAACCTCCGCAGTATGAGCGGTAGAAGCCAGCAGAGATGCCTGCTTATTCACATAGACATCCTCTGTTAGACTCCTGCGAAAATTATTTTGATCCTTTGTTCGGCTTTTTCTTTCCGAACACCAAACAGAGCATCAGGGGCTACTGTCTACACTATGATATTCTTCCTACAATCACATTACTTACCTCAAAGCCTGTTAGAAGGCTAGCGCAGGCCTCGATCAGTTCGCTTTTGGCGGACTGAACCTTTTGGATCACCGTACCCATAAGGACACGGTGCTCATCCACAATGGAGGCGCCTCGCAGCACTTCCAGCAGATTATCCGGTGCCTCTGGTTGGACAGAGGTCACCGGCGGAACAGGCACACCTCCTCCTTTTGGGGAAGGCCGTTCGCTGGACTCCGGAGCCATGTAGATCTCCGGAATGGTATCCGGCTGAGGGCCGAATGGAACTTGGCCCCCATCACCAGTCCCCATGTGGGCTTTTTCCCCCATGTGTCCGGCGGCCGAGGACTCATCCTGGAGCGCCACCCCGACGATCTCCGGAACCTCCCCCCGGTCTAGGAAGGTCCTTTGGGACACCACCTCGTCATCACCCTTGGGCGAGATAGAGTGAGCGGGCGGCGTAGACATGCTAGCCATCTCCTTTGAGTCTAGCGAACCCTCTGTTGAGGGTCACGGGGAGCCATCGCGGGCCGGACTGGAATGGCATAATTTAAACATATCAATATTACAAACCGGAAAGGCCAGACGTTCGGGCGTGCATAAGGATTTTGGTAATTACGATGCGGCCCGAGGCTTGGCCCGGGGAGGTCGCTGAGGGAGTCCTGGATTAGGGGGTATCCGGACAGCCGGACTATATACATCGTCCGGACTATCGAAGCGTGAAGATACAAGACTCAAGACTTCGTCCCGTGTCCGGATGGAACTCTCCTTGGCGTGGAAGGCAAGCTAGGCGATCCGAATATTGTATTTCCTTCCTTGTAACCGACTCCTTGTAAACCCTAGCCCTCTCCCGTGTGTATATAAATCAGAGAGGTTGTCCCTTAGAAGGCCGATCACAATTACAATCATACCATCATAGGCTAGCTTCTAGGGTTTAGCCTCTACGATCTCGTGGTAGATCTACTCTTGTACTACCCATATCTTCAATATTAATCAAGCGGGGAGTAGGGTTTTACCTCCATCGAGAGGGCCCGAACACAGGTAAACATCTGTGTCCCTTGCTTCCTGTTACCATCAGCCTAGACGCATGCATCGGGACCCCTACCGAGATCCGCCGGTTTTGACACCGACATTGGTGCTTTCATTGAGAGTTCCTCCGTCGCCGCTACATGGCTCGATGGCTCCTTCAACCATCATCAACAACACGGTCCCGGTGAGACCTTTCTCCCCGGACAGATCTTCGTGTTCGGCGGCTTCGCCCTGCGGGCCAATTCGCTTGGCCATCTGGAGCAGATCGATAGCTACGCTCCTGGCCACCAGATCATGATCAGAAACCTGAACTACACGGCAGACACCCGCGAAGACTGGATCTTCAACGGATTCGGGCCTATGCCAGGAGCACCGGACAGTCGCGACGAGCACGGCTTAGACCTGCTGTCGGACAAAGCTCGGGGTATCACCCCCGCAGTAGCCTCGGACCTAAATCCGAAGCAGGCTGCGTTGCCTAAGGATGGAGGGCTGGACCCCGCCCCGCAGGTTGCACACCCATCGGCGGTGGAGCCGAACACGGGCCTTACCTCTGTGGTGGCCTGTGAATCCGGACCCCCCGGATTCGTATCCGGAGGTTGGTTCCGGTCCGCGCACTCCTGAGCCAGTCGAGCCAGGTTGGGCTCCGATAATGAAGTTCACCGCTGCGGATATCTTCCAGCACTCGCCCTTTGGTGACATGCTGAACTCGTTAAAAACTCTCTCTTTGACAGAAAATTCTGGGCCAAACTATGTCCGGCTCGAGTGGGAAGTAGGCGAAGAAATTCGTTACCCACCCACCACCCACTTCATAGCCACGGTTGATGATTTAACCGACGTGCCTGACTTGGACTGCGAAGGCATCGACGGTATGGACGACGATGCAGGAGAAGATTCGGAATCTATGGGGCGCTGGACTTCTGCCTCATCACATGACATATTCATGGTGGATACGCCCAAAGAGGACAAAGGCGACAATCCGGAAGATAAAACCCCAGGGAAAAAGCCAAAGCGATGGCGCAGACGCCGTTCTAAGTCCAGCAACAGCAAAAATAGCGACAAGAGCGCCAGAAGGATCGATACTACAATCAACTCCGAAGGCAACAACGACCATACAGACCCAGCGATGGAGCAGGGCGAACCAGGCCACCCCGAACACAGTTCAGAGTAGACGCCCGAGGACAATGATCCCGACGGACGGGGTCATCAAACCGAACCAGCACAAGAAAACAATTTGGATAACGATGCATTCATCATCCCGGAAAAACGCGTGGAACGAGATAACCTCCATAGAAAGCTTATGGCCATTGCAAGAAGTCTAAAGAAGCAGAAGCAACGGCTCAAAGCCGCACAGGAAACGCTCAATCGTAGATTGAATAAAGTGCTAGACACTGAAGAAAGATACGGCGATGATCGCCATACAAAGAGCTATCCAAAACGCAAGCTACTGCTAGAATTCGACGACGAAGCCGTGCCACTTCATAACCACAACAAAGCGGCTACCGACGCCGCGCACGATCTACGTGAGCACCTGGATAAGAAAGCGGGCGCGGCCAGGTCCATTTATGGATCTAAAGGACACACCCCAGCGAGGGACTATGGTCACCAAAACAATTATGCCAATCAAATACCAGTTCGGAATAAACACCGGACATAACAACAGCCGACGACATGCCATAGCACGTCCAGACACAGAGGGGCTTCTCACCCCCTGTGCTTTATCGAAGAAGTACTGGACCATGAATTTCCACAGGGCTTTAAACCTGTGAATATAGAGGCATACGACGGAACGATGCACCTGTGTGTCTGGATCGAGGATTTTATCCTGCATATACATATGGCTCGTGGGGATGACCTCCACGCCATCAAATACCTTCCCCTCAAACTGAAGGGACCAGCTCGACACTGGTTGAAAAGCCTCCCCGAAAATTTAATTGGGAATTGGGTGGAACTCGAGGACGCTTTCAGGGCCAATTTTCAAGGGACCTATGTCCGGCCTCCGGATGCTGACGATTTAAGTCACATAATCCAACAGCCCGGAGAGTCCGCCCGCAAGCTTTGGAACAGATTCCTCACTAAGAAGAATCAAATTGTCGATTGTCCGGACGCCGAAGCCTTAGCGGCATTCAAACACAGCATCCGCGACGAGTGGCTCGCCAGACACCTCGGCCAAGAAAAGCCAAGGACAATGGCAGCCCTAACAAGCCTTATGACCCGCTTTTGCGCGGGTGAAGATAGCTGGCTAGCCCGTAAAGGCACCAGCGACCCCAGCACATCCGAAATAAGGGATGGCAACGGGAAGCCACGGTGTAATAAAAACAAATGCCAAAACAAGGAAGAGAGCCCGGATAACACAACGGAATGCCGGATTCAGGGGCTCTCGACCTGATCAGCAAAAGAAGCCATTTAAAGGCAGTAAAGAGGGACCGTCCGGTCTGAATAGAGTCCTAGATGACCGTGCCAAATACATGGCACTTCGACAAACTCACGAACCACACGCACAGAGAGTGCTGGGTCTTCAAGCAGGCCGGCAAATTAAATGCCGAACACAAGGGAAGAGAAACACCAAGTGAAGACGAGGATGAACCTCGTCAGCCGAACACTGGGGGACAAAAAAAATTCCCACCAGAGGTTAAAACAGTAAACATGATCCAGACGATTCATACATCCACGAGAAGGCACGAACATGCGCTCGGAAACACGTGCGCTATAGAGCCCATCGTACCCACATAAAGCTATTGAATGACCAGTCTGATCACCTTCGATCACACGGACCGCCCGACAAGTATTCGGCGCGAAGGATCAGAGGCCTTGGTGCTTGGCCCAATAATCGACGGATACCATCTCACCCACGTCCTCATGGATGGCGGCAGCAGTCTCAATTTAATATATGAGGACACTGTCCGCAGGATGGGAATAGACCCATCCAGAATTAACCAAAGCAACACCACCTTTGAAGGGGTGATACCAGGCGTTGAAGCCCACAAATAGGCTCCGTAATCTTGGAGGTAACATTCGCTCTCCGTGCAACTCGAAGCGAAAGAGCTACTCTTCATCATCGCACCCTTCCAAAGCGACTATCATCCATTGCTTGGAAGAACGGCCTTCGCCCGCTTCAACACATTGCCGCACTATGGCTACCTTACACTCAAGATGCCCGGTCCACGTGGCGTCATCACCGTTAGCGGAATCACAGAGCGCTCTTCACGCGCAGAGGAACTCGCGATGGCCTTAGCGGCCGGACTATAAGCGGCCTCCAAAATCAGAAAACATGACTGGTCATTAAGACCACAGACACGGTTAGACGAGTCCGGTCGCCCGGATAAAATTGTATCAGGGCACCGTATATGTAATCCAATAGTGGACACCAGGGGCTATAAATATTTAATACAACCCCACACTTGGCTCAACCTTATTGGCAGGCCAACATATTACACTTTTACTATCCATCGCATACTTACATTGTACTCTCCTACGAGTTTTCTTTTTTCACAGACAACGTTCGCACGATACCCTTCCAGGATACGGCACAACGGAGACAAAGGCGCAGACGTGCAGTAGGGCCCCGTTCAACAGGTTTCTTTTTAGATTAAGCCCCTGTGTAAACCTTTTCTATTGCCTCTTGTTGTTTAACCATCCCAAGGGTTCCATACCCACAGAGGATACTGCCGTTATTGGCATTTCGCCACATGAGTTAACGCATGTACCTGGAAACAAAGGGTTTATAATGAATGGGCATTCTTGAGCCCATCGTTTGTTATAAAGTCCGAATACCTTCGGGAGTGTTCGGCGTCACGAGTTTGGCCTTATATGCATCAGCTACGAATCATGTCTTTGGTCAAATGTTGGGTTTGCCCGCTCTGGGTTTGCCGCCTATACGTTCCGTTATTATCGGCTAAGGTGGCCAAAGGAGAACTTCTGCGATTGTGCCTGGTTATTCGGACGAGCACCTCAAGAGAGAAAGCCGAAAACTGACTGTCATGATACAGCGAGAGACTGTTCAACCACTCGAAGACTTATCGGAATCTTTAGGATCCCTCCGCATTAACGAAGGACCATTTATCGGTCATGTACACACGCGCCCGTATTCGGATGCAAGCGAAGGTACCAGGGGCTACATAGTAGCCCCACCATTAGACTCCCATGGCTAAGCGAAAGTGTTACATCTATATAGTCTGGTTGCCTAGTTCGACGTGCGATCACCTCCTTAATGGACCAAGACGTTGGATCAAGTGTGATTATGCATATTTTTTTTCTCGAACACCCCCGCATTATATGCGTGGGGGCTGAAGCCAACGACTGCTAACTTTCGGACTAAATGTATATATATATATATATATATATACAAATTGGCCGCACAGGGGACACAATAATACTTTCAGGCACAAAGTATAAATATAGCCTTATAACCAAAATAACATTGTTTCTACAATAATACGATTCATCACTCGAACAAGACATTCTTCGAGCACTGCGCCTCTATTAGGCGGGCACCTTCTGTGACCTGCGCCAAGTAGTGCTCAGCTGGATATTGGCCCCCCGCCGGATCCTAGGTCGCTATAATTGTGGCCTCCATATCCGTCCAATAGGCTTTAACGCGGGCAAGAGCCATTCGTGCACCCTCTATGCACGCTGACCTCCTCATGGCGTCGATCTGAGGCACGGCCCCAAGGAATTGCTGCACCAAGCCAAAGTAACTGTCCGGCTTAGGCCCCTTCGGCCAAAGATGGTCTATCATAGACCGCATTGCAAGCCCGGACAGCCTGTGAAGCTCCGCTACAACAGCCATCTTGTCACTTAATGGCAGCGGGCGAGTGGGAGCATTGAATTGCGACCAGAAAAGCTTCTCCACTTCCTTATCACCCAGATCCTTGAAGAACTTGGCAGCAGCAGCTGTACTCTTCGCCAAATCCGCATACGCGTCCGCAGGACTCCAGCGTCCATCCAGGGGAGCGTACTTCGGATTGAAAAACTTCATCCGCAACAAGTAGGAGCCTCCAGCCGCGATTTTACCGGCCCGTTGAAGCTCCTCCCGCGCACCCCTGAGCTCGGTCCATATTTCCTTGGTGGCATTAAGTTCCTTGTTCAGATCGGCCGAACTATCCTTATGCTCCTTTTTAAGGAGCTCATACCGGTCAGCGGCATTTTTTAACTCCACAGCCATTTCGGCTATCTTTTCCTCGCTTCGGCGATGAGCAGCATGTTCAGCTCTCAATTCCTCGGCCGCCTTTAGGGCAGCCGCATTGCTAACCCGAGCTTGTTCCTTGACCTGGGCAAGTTCTGCCCTCAGGGCCTCCACGGCAGCAGCACCATCTGCAGTCCGAACATATCACATTAATATCATGCCGCCTCCATATCTTCCTATACAAAGGAGGGCAGAGCATATACCTTGTGATTTGTCCAGCCGTTCATTCACCAGCGTGATATCGGCATCAATCGATCCAATCTGCCTTGTTAGTTCGGCAACTTCAACGGAATGGTCGGCGGCCGGACCCACAGGTACCTGCATGTATTAACAGCGCAGTCATTGATTTATGATCCCCCGTTTGCCACCTACGGCGGGCAACCAGAGTCTCAGGGGCTACTATCTATATGGAGCACACCTAACGCGTGCCTCACAGCCAAAATAGTGTATTCTTCACTACATACCTCAAAGCCTCTGAGCAGGCTTGTAAATGCCTCATTCAAACCGCTTGTAGCAGATGAAATCTTCTTGAGCACCGCGCTCATTAATGAGCGGTGCTCCTCCGAGAGCGCAGCTCGCTCCAGTAGGCCCGTCGGTACGTCCGGCCGGACATTGAACTGTGCCGAACCCTTCCCATCGCCCCTTGTGGGAGCCAAACACTCCGGGCTCAGGGCGGCTGACGCATTGGCTTCATGCTTCGGCAGATCTGGACTTCTCCGTGACGACACCTCGGTGTCGCCCGCTTTATGAGCCGGAGAGGTGGGTGGGGTCTCGCTCTCCATCATCTCCGGAGGAAGATCCCCCGAAGACGAACTTTGTTGAGAAGAGCTGCTAGCCGGACTACAAAAGACAAATCCTGGTTATTGATCTAGGAGAAACACAGTACCTTCGAATTAACGATTAACTTACAACTCGGTGGAGGGCTAGCCCGTTGGTGGGCACGACGCGGTGAGGGTGCCCATCGGGGCAGAGCCCCCTGGTGATATATTTTTCCCTGGTTTGGGCATCTCCGTCTCCGAGTCTTTGGAGGAAGCCCTCTTCTTCCCGCACGGGGAGGAGGCCTTAGCCTCCCCTCCCAGACTATCCTCCTTAGGGGAGGCAACAATTCCCCCGGATCGGATGCGTAGCGTGTGAAGTTCGGTTTCTTCGTTCTTCCCCTTGTCTTTCCCTGAGGGCATTCTGCTGAGTACCCGGTTAAGCATCTTGGCCATGGTGGGACCAGGCGAGCCTTCGGGAAGTGGCGCCGGACACCTGATTCTCTCCGCCTTGCTGAGCCATTCCTGGCCACGAATGATTTTCAGAATAAGCAATTATGACAAATACAAAACAAGGTGTCCGGTATCAAGGTTACTTACTTGGGTATCTAGGCGATTGCAGCTTAGGCCCGCATCCTCGGTGGTGTCCGGACACTATACTTTCGGTCCGAAGAATAATTTGCACATCCCTTCGAGCTTCAGGCCGAAGAAGTGCTTAATAGTCCGCGGACCCTCTGGATTGAACTCCCACATCCGGAGAGGCCGGCGTTGGCACGACAACATCTGTCGGATTAATATCACTTGCATTATGCTGACAAGGTTAATGTCCCTCTCAAGAAGCTCTCGGATGCGGCTCCGCACTACTGGTACATCACTAGCGGGCCCCCAATTTCGTCCTACGTCGGTCCAAGACGCTAGCTGTGACGGAGGTCCCGAGCGGAACTCAGGGGCGGCCACCCACTTTGTGCCTCTGGGAGCCGTGACATAAAACCACCTTCGTTGCCATACATCGGATACTTCTGGGAAAGAACCCTCTGGCCATGGGGCATCAGCGTTCCTGCTTATTACGGCTCCTCCGCACTCCGCGTGTCGCCCCTCGATCATCTTCGACTTCACATTGAAGGTCTTGAGCCATAAGCCGAAGTGTGGGGTGACATGGAGGAAGGCCTCGCACACTATAATGAACAACGAGATATGGAGGATAGCGTCCGGAGCTAGCTCATGAAAATCCAACTCATAATAGAACATGAGCCCCCTCACAAAAGGATCTAGGGTGAGGCCTAAGCCACGGAGGAATTGGGAACGAACACGACGCATTCATTGGGTTCCGGTGTAGGGATGACCTGCCACAGGCGGGGAAGCCTGTCTTTGGATGTCGGCGGTCAGATATCCGACATCCCTAAGCTTCGCAATGTCCTCCTTTTCAATCAAGGAGGCCACCCACCGACCTTGAGGATTGGATCCAGACATATTGGAGGATCTGGGGTGTTGGAGCTTAGATCTCGGGTGTTAGAACTCGAGGTGCGAGAAGGCGCGAGCAAGGTGGAACAGAGGCATAGGCCTCGGCCCCTTTTATAAAGGGGGTGAATATCAAGAGTCCTTAGGGTGACCGCTTGAGGTTCACCTGACGGCACACGGAGTCATACCAACGGTCGTCATAGGGCTACACACGCCCTCATTAATGGAAGATCCCGTAATAAGAGTAACATGATCTCTGCCTCGATAGGACGTGCCAATAAAACCGCCTCGCAGCGCGAGTCGAGGTGGGGCGAGAAGCACTGGTTCATGTTGAACTGGGCCACGATGCGAAGGCACGGCGTACGAAGATTTCCAGCGGATCAGTTTATGCTATGTTCCCTACAACGGTGTGTAAGAATCCCCTCGTGGATCCGGACACGATTTAAGTATAACTTTGGAGTATTCGGAGAAGGAACCCGCCCTGCAATGCCGAAGACAAGACTGTGCGCGGGACTCATCATCATTGAAGCCTGGTTCAGGGGCTACTGAGGGAGTCCTGGATTAGGGGGTATCCGGACAGCCGGACTATATACATCGTCCGGACTATCGAAGCGTGAAGATACAAGACTCAAGACTTCGTCCCGTGTCCGGATGGAACTCTCCTTGGCGTGGAAGGCAAGCTAGGCGACCCGGATATTGTATTTCCTTCCTTGTAACCGACTCCATGTAAACCCTAGCCCTCTCCGGTGTCTATATAAACCGGAGAGGTTGGTCCTTAGAAGGCCGATCACAATTACAATCATACCATCGTAGGCTAGCTTCTAGGGTTTAGCCTCTACGATCTCGTGGTAGATCTACTCTTGTACTACCCATATCTTCAATATTAATCAAGCAGGAAGTAGGGTTTTACCTCCATCGAGAGGGCCCGAACCTTGGTAAACATCTGTGTCCCTTGCTTCCTGTTACCATCAGCTTAGACGCACAGATCGGGACCCCCTACCCGAGATCCGCCGGTTTTGACACCGACAGTCGCTCTGGACTGCTATCGGCATCCCACGCGGAGTTATCCGCGAGGAAGCCTTTCCCCCTCTTGGGCGCCTCCACCTCCAGATTTGTGGGGGGCGTTCTCTTCTTCCTCCCCCCCCCCCTCATGTGGGGAGTCGTTTTCTTCCTCCTCCTCGTCATCGTCTTCGGCGGAAAAAGAGTGAGTCTCGTCTTCAGACGTCACGTCCGAAGCGCCTTTTCGGCGAGGGCCCCTCCTGGCCCCCTTGGCCGTTTTCTTGGCCTTCTTCTCCGGCACCTCATAAGGTGCCAGAAACAGCATCTTCGTCAGTAATGGGAATTCTTGGTCTTCGGGTAGCGGAGCCGGACAGTTAATCCGCCCTGCTACCTTGATCCAGGCCTGAAAACATTGATAGGGAGGCTTAGACTCTTTCCTCAACATATGCTAGTAAAGGGTATACCTTGAAAGCATGAAAGAACTTACCAAATTAGCCTGGCGTTTTAAGCTAAGCCCGCGATCTTCGGTCGTGGGCGGTGGCGTCTCGCTGGCCTTGAAGAGCACTTTCTAGATGTCTTCGTGTGTCATGCCGAAGAGCTCTAGTAGCTTCTGCTGCTTGGCCGGATCGTACTCCCACAAATAGCAAATCCGGCGTTGGCATGGAAGGATCCGATGAATGAGCATGACCTCGATCACGTTGACAATCTTGATTTTCCTGGTTATCATGTTCTGTACGAACGTCTGGAGCCCAGTAAACTCGTTCGAGGAACCCTAGATTAGGCCCCTCTCTTGCCAGGAGGTGAGCCGCATCGGAACTCCGGATCAAAATTTGGGGGCCACCGCCCAATCGGTGTCGCGCGGCTCGGTGATGTAGAACCACCCTATTTGCCACCCCTTCACCGTCTCTGCAAAGGAGCCTTCGGGCCAGGTGACATTGGGCATGTAGCCCACCATGGCGCCTCCGCACTCTGCTTGGTGGCCGCTCACCACCTTTGGCTTCACATTGAAGGTCTTCAGCCATAGGCCGAAGTGAGGTGGGATGCGGAGAAAGGCCTCGCACACGACAATAAATGCCGAGATGTTGAGGATAAAGTTGGGGGCTAGATCATGGAAGTCCAGCCCATAGTAAAACATCAGTCCGCGGACAAACGGGCGGAGAGGGAATCCCAGCCCGCGGACGAAATGTGTGAGAAACACAACCCTCTCATGGGGCTATGGGGTAGGGACGATCTGTCCTTTGGCCGGGAGTTGATGAACAATCTCCTTGGCCAGGTATCCAGCCTCCCGGAGCTCCTTGATGTCCTTCTTCTTAACGGAGGAGGCCATCCACTTGCCTCCAGCTCCGGATCCGGACATGATTAGAGTGTTTTCTCGGATGGGGAAAGCTAGAACTTGGGCGTTGGAGCTCAAGGATGGAAGGGCTGAGAGAGAGAGAAGGCGCGGGTGAAGAAAGGGAATCCTTATCCCCTATAAAGGCTGAGAATGTTAAGCGCCTCCCCACTCGCCTTAAAGCTCGCCTGCTTCCAAAGGCCGTGTAAACGACACGGTTGGGTTACCCATGCCCGCATTGATGAGAATCCTGCAATAAGGGGACACGATCTCTGCTTCGACAAGACGTGCCAGTAGCAACCGCGTCGTGAGACGTGGGGCGGCAGACGAAAAAACGGTTCGGAATAATGACCGGGCAGACGTGATGTCATGTTACCCAAAAATTTGTCAGCAGATTGTACTCATGGAATATTATACTCTCTGTGGTTGTGTGTACAGTCCGGATACAATCGTTGCGTCCGAAGACTATCCTGGAGTTCAAAAAAAGGGAACCCGCCTTGCAATGCCGGAGACAATCTGCGCACCAGACTTTTCGTCATTGAAGCCAGATTCAGGGGTTGCTGAGGAAGTCCTGGACTAAGGGGTCCTCGGGCGTCCGACCTGTTATCTATGGGCCGGACTGATGGGCTGTGAAGACACGAAAGCCGAAGACTATACCCGTGTCCGGATAGGACTCTCCTTGACGTGGAAGGCAAGCTTGGCGATCAACTATGAAGATTCATTTCTATGTAACTAACTCTATGTAACCCTAGATCTCCCTGGTGTCTATATAAACCGGAGAGCTTAGTCCGGAAGGGACAGACTCATTACCATAATCATACAGGCTAGACTTCTAGGGTTTAGCTATTACGATCTCGTGGTAGATCAACTCTTGTAATACTCATATCCATCAAGATCAATCAAGCAGGAAGTAGGGTATTACCTCCATAGAGAGGGCCCGAACCTGGGTAAACATCATGTCCCATGTCTCCTGTTACCATCGACCTTAGACGCACAGTTCGGGACCCCCTACCCGAGATCCGCCGGTTTTGACACCGACACTCATGAAGGCTTCATTCAATCCGCTCTTCACGGACAGAATCCTCTCAACCACCGTACCCATCAAGGTATGTTGTTCCTCTAAGACGGATGCTTGTCGCAGCATATCCGTCAACATATCCGGCGCGGCCGGATCTTCGGAAGACGCTGTACAAGCATGGCCTTCCTTTGAAGGAATCCGTTTACTCGTCTCTAGAATTCTCTCCGGCTGTAAACCGTATAGTCCGGGGCCCTCATTGTTGGCCCCCGAACCCCGGGAGACCAGGGGTCGACCCTCGGGTAATTTCTTCTTCATCCCTCGCACCGCTTGTTGATCGGGAGAGACCCTCCGGGACAACACTTCAAAGTCATCCGCCTTATTGGGCGAGGAGGCCGGGGGAGGCGTCTTGCTTTCCATCATCTCTGGGAGAAGATCTCCCAAGGAGGAGGATTGTTGAGGAAAACTGCATGCCGAATCATGAAGACATATATATATATATATATATATATATATATATATATATATATATATATATATATATATAGACACACACACACACACACAATATGTTACTTCGGTAACAGGAAAGGAACGGGATATATTTAAAACACCCTCGTTCACTTATGATTTGGTTGAAGGCTTGTCCTCACGATGGAACTGTGCGACGACGTTGCCGTCCAAGCCCGAGCTGCCCGATTATGGCATCTTGCCTCTCTTCGGAGCCTTTTCCTCCCAACCTTCGGAGGCGGCTCTTTTCTTGCTATGGGGAGAAGGGACGTTTGCTTGTCCTTCACCTTTGTCTTCGGGCAAGGAAACTTTGATTCCCCCGGACACAGTGTCTAATTTACCTTCAGAATGAAGGCCACCTCTAGTCTTCCCGCTCTCCGCCTTGCCCTCCTTTACAGGCACCTGGTACGGTGCCGGGGCTAGCATCCTTGTTAGCACGGGGTCCGCTGAGTCTTCGGGAAGGGGGGCCGGACACTTGATTCGTTCCACTTTCTTTATCCAACCCTAGAAAGAGATGGTTTGCTCAGTACCTTATTGCAGGGTACTTGACTAAAAGGTGTTCGGAGGTCGAGTGCTAACCGCGGTATCCGGATGGTTGCAGTCAAGGCCGATGTCTTCGGTGGTATCCGGCCACTATTTTCGTGTCCCGAAAAATAATTTCCACATTCCTGTGTGCATAGTGCCGAATAAGTGTTGAAGATTCCATGGCCCTTCTGGATTAAACTCCCACATGCGGAACCAACATTACCTGAATAACGTTGATGAGATCGATATCCCTCTCGAGGAGGCTACGGATGTAGCTCTGCAGAGTCTGCACTTCATCAACTGATCCCCAGTCCAACCCCTTATTAACCCATGATGCAAGCTGAACCGGAGCACTAGATCGAAACGCAGGAGCAGCCGCGCACTTGGAACCATGGGGCTCGGTGATGTAGAACCACTCCCGCTACCATAAGTCGGAAGAATCCGTGAAGGATCCTTTTAACCAAGGAGCATTAATAAGCTTGCTCACTGTGGCGCCACCGGACTCCGCCTGCTTCCCATCTATCACCAGCGGCTTCACGTTGAAGGTTTTAAGTAACAAGCCGAAGTGTGGGGGGATTCGGAGGAAGGGTTTGCACGTAACGATAAACGTCGAGATGAGAAGAACAGAGTTCGGGACTGATACGTCTCCAACGTATCTATAATTTATGAAGTATTCATGCTATTATATTATCCTTCTATGATGTTTTATATGCATTTATATGCTATTTTATATGATTTTTGGGACTAACCTATTAACCTAGAGCCCAGTGCCAGTTTCTGTTTTTTCCTTGTTTTTGAGTATTGCAGAAAAGGAAAACCAAACGGAGTCCAATTGACGTGCCAATTTTTGATGATTTTTTCTGGACCAAAAGAAGCCCCTAGAGTAAAAGAGTTGGGCCAGGAGAGTCTCGGGCTGCCCACGAGGGTGGGGGGCGTGCCCACCCCCCTGGGCGTGGGCCCCTACCTCGTGGACAACCCGGAGACCCCCTTGACATGAGACCTACGCCAAAAAATCCTATAAATACTGAAACCTCGAGAAAATAACCTAGATCGGGAGTTCCGCCGCCGCAAGCCTCTGTAGCCACCAAAAACCAATCGGGGCCCTGTTCCGGCACCCTGCCAGAGGGGAGATCCCTCACCGGTGGCCATCTTCATCATCCTGGGGCTCTCCATGACGAGGAGGGAGTAGTTCACCCTCGGGGCTGAGGGTATGTACCAGTAGCTATGTGTTTGATCTCTCTCTCTCTCTCACTCTCTCTCTCTCTCTCTCTCTCGTGTTCTTGAGGTGATACGATCTTGATGTATCGCGAGCTTTGCTATTATAGTTGGATCTTATGATGTTTCTCCCCCTCTACTCTCTTGTAATGGATTGAGTTTTCCCTTTGAAGTTATCTTATCGGGTTGAGTCTTTAAGAATTTGAGAACACTTGATGTATGTCTTGCATGTGCTTATCTGTGGTGACAATGGGATATTCAGGTGATCCACTTGATGTATGTTTTGGTGATCAACTTGCGGGTTCCGTTTGTGAACTTATGCATAGGGGTTGGCACACGTTTTCGTCTTGACTCTTCGGTAGAAACTTTGGGGCACTCTTTGAGGTTCTTTGTGTTGGTTGAATAGATGAATTTGAGATTGTGTGATGCATATCGTATAACCATACCCACGGATACTTGAGGTGACATTGGAGTATCTAGGTGACATTAGGGTTTTGGTTGATTTGTGTCTTAAGGTATTATTCTAGTACGAACTCTAGGATAGATTGAACGGAAAGAATAGATTCGTGTTATTTTACTACGTACTCTTGAATAGATCGATCAGAAAGGATAACTTTGAGGTGGTTTCATACCCTACAATAATCTCTTCGTTTGTTCTCCGCTATTAGTAACTTTGGAGTGACTCTTTCTTGCATGTTGAGGGATAGTTATATGATCCAATTATGTTATTATTGTTGGGAGAACTTGCACTAGTGAAAGTGTGAACCCTAGGCCTTGTTTCCTAGCATTGCAATACTGTTTACGCTCACTTTTACCACTAGTTACCTAGCCGTTTTTATATTTTCATATTACAAAAACCTTTATCTACCATCCATATTGCACTTGTATCGCCATCTGTTCACCGAACTAGTGCACCTATACAATTTACCATTATATTGGGTGTGTTGGGGACACAAGAGACTCTTTGTTATTTGGTTGCAGGGTTGTTTGAGAGAGACCATCTTCATCCTACACCTCCCACGGATTGATAAACCTTAGGTCATGCACTTGAGGGAAATTTGCTACTGTCCTACAAACCTCTGCACTTGGAGGCCTGATACGTCTCCAACGTATCTATAATTTATGAAGTATTCATGCTATTTTATTATCCATCTTGGATATTTTATGGGACTAACCTATTGACCCAGAGCCCAGTGCGAGTTTCTGTTTTTTCCCTTGTTTCAGTGTTTCGCATAAAAGGAATATCAAACGGAGTCCAAACGGAATGAAACCTTCGGAAAAGTTATTTTTGGAAAGAAAGCAATACGGGAGACTTGGAGTGCACGTCAGGGAATCAACAAGGAAGGCACGAGACAGGGGGGCGCACCCACCCCCCTGGGCGCGCCCTCCACCCTCGTGGGCCCCTCGTGGCTCCCCTGACGTATTTCTTCCTCCTATATATGCCAATATACCCTAAAACCATCGGGGAACAGAATAGATCGGGAGTTACACGCCGCAAGCCTCTGTAGCCACAAAAACCAATCGGGACCTGTTTGACACCTGCCGTAGGGGATCCCTCACCGGTGGCCATCTTCATCATCCGGCGCTCTCCATGACGAGGAGGGCGTAGTTCACCCTCGGGACTGAGGGTATGTACCAATAGCTATGTGTTTGATCTCTCTCTCTCTCTCTCTCTCTCTCTCTCTCTCTCTCGTGTTCTTGAGGTGATACGATCTTGATGTATCGCGAGCTTTGCTATTATAGTTGGATCTTATGATGTTTCTCCCCCTCTACTCTCTTGTAATGGATTGAGTTTTCCCTTTGAAGTAATCTTATCGGATTGAGTCTTTAAGGATTTGAGAACACTTGATGTATGTCTTGCTGTGCTTATCTGTGGTGACAATGGGATATCACGTGATCCACTTGATGTATGTTTTGGTGATCAACTTGTGGGTTCCACCCATGAACCTATGCATAAGGGTTGGCACACGTTTTCGTCTTGACTCTCCGGTAGAAACTTTGGGGCACTCATTGAGGTTCTATGTGTTGGTTGAATAGATGAATCTGAGATTGTGTGATGCATATCGTGTAATCATACCCACAGATACTTGAGGTGACATTGGAGTATCTAGGTGACATTAGGGTTTTGGTTGATGTGTGTCTTAAGGTGTTATTTTACTACGGACTCTAGGGCTTATTGTGACACTTAAAGGAATAGCCCAATGGATTGATCGGAAAGAATAACTTTGAGGTGGTTTCGTACCCTACCATAATCTCTTCGTTTGTTCTGCGCTATTAGTGACTTTGGAGTGACTCTTTGTTGCATGTTGAGGTATAGTTATATGATCCAATTATGTTATAATTGTTGAGAGAACTTGCACTAGTGAAAGTATTAACCCTAGGCCTTGTTTCCTAGCATTGCAATACCGTTTATGCTCACTTTTATCATTAGTTACCTTGCTGTTTTTATATTTTCAGATTACAAAAACCTATATCTACCATCCATATTGCACTTGTATCACCATCTCTTCGTAAACTAGTGCACCTATACAATTTACCATTGTATTGGGTGTGTTGGGGACACAAGAGACTCTTTGTTATTTGGTTGCAAGATTGTTTGAGAGAGACCATCTTCAACCTACGCCTCCCACGGATTGATAAACCTCAGGTCATCTACTTGAGGGAAATTTGCCACTGTCCTACAAACCTCTGCACTCGGAGGCCCAACAACGTCTACAAGAAGAAGGTTGCATAGTAGACATCAAGCTCTTTTCTGGCATCGTTGCCGGGGAGGTTAGTGCTTGAAGGTATATCTTTAGATCTTGCAATCGAATCTTTCTGTTTCTTGTTTTAGCACTAGTTTAGTTTATAAAAGAAAATTACAAAAAAAATGGAATTGAGTCTACCTCATACGCTTCATCTTTTTAATGGCTTTCGTTAGTATGATGGGAAGGAAAATTTTGCCAAAGTGTTAGAAGAAGAAGTCTATAAAATACTTGGCACTAAATCTTTGAATGATGAGCATGATTGCAATGTTGTTAGTATGAACTCTTTGAATATCCATAGTACTAATGATGATTGCACTAGTTATGATGAAAATGTCCCCTATAAACATGTCAATTTTTGTGGAGCGCATTGGGTTTGCAAGTACACACCAAATAGGGAAGATAGATATTGCAAGAGGCTAGATGTTGCAAGAAACTAAAATGTTGCAAGAAAAGCTAGATGTTGCAAGAAAGGCTAGATGTTTGTGCTGAAAATTTAAATTTTCTTGGCCGTTCTTGTGAACTTTGCAATGAACGTGGTCATTTAACTATCCGATGCAAATTGTTTCATGATATAATCATTTCCAAAAACTGTGATGACTTGATTTCCCTTGCACATCATAATGAACTTAGTTTGCTTATGGGTTATGAAGAAATGAAACATATAACTAACTATCTTCCAGTATTTGCCCGTGACAAACTTCTTGGTTTTGATCTAGAGGAAATTTATATGTATTGTGTGGTGAATTGCATTGAAAATCCTTATATTGTCAATTACATAAAGAAAAGAAAACAAATAGAAGATGAAGAGAATACTAATGAAAGGGAAGAGACTTCCCAATATCCTCCTATTATTTCTTATGATGAATCAGGTAACGAGGAGGAGCCTTCTATTGAACCAATCTCATTAATAAGGAGCTCCAAAAATAGGATTGAACCCACACATGATGTGAAGAAGAAGAAAATAAAAAGGAAGAAAGGTAAAAAAGATATCTCTCCCAAATAATGTTGCTCCTATTATTGTTGTGCCCCATGAAAATGAATCAAAAATAATTGTGGAAGATGATGCACTTGATGATGATCTCGTTATGGCTATTGCTTGTTGTGATGATTATGATTGGGAAGATAATGATACTTCTTATGATCTTGAAAATCTTTTTGGCACTTGCTTGGAAGAATATGGTAATTGCTATACTATTGGAGCTATCCATACTATTAATGATGAGAGTGATTATGCTTATGATATGAAAATGCCCAAGCTTGGGGAAGCTATGTTTGATGATGATGACATATTTGAGAATATATTTGCTGAAATTAATGTTTGTCCCAAGCTTGGGGATGCTATGTTTAATAATGATGATATTTTTAGCCTCCCAAGTTTTGATATGCAAAGTTCTTATGATGATAGAATGCCTTCTACCTATGATGATTATATTGATGAAAGTGGGTTTGGAAGAGTGTAAACTTCAGGAAGTAATGATCCCACTATTTTGGAGGATGTTGAATCTTATAATATTTATGAAAGTGGATTTGGAGAGGTCATGACTTTATTAAGTGATGTATCCACTATCTTGGAAGAGGTTTCAATCGATTATGATGAGAACAAAGTTGCTACTTATGATGATTATTGTGATAAAAATTATGCTATAAAGAGTAGTGATGATTATATTTATTAAACTTGTCATGATAATGAGTACCCTTTTTCTGAACATTACTCTTTTAATGTGGAAACAATTTATAGTATTCAAGTCTCTTATGATACTCCCACTATTTCGAATGAGAAGAATTTTGCTTATGTGGAGAGTAGTAATATTTTTTATGCAAGTAGATCATGAAAATAATGCTTTAGGTGCTGGTTATATTGGAATTCATTCATGATGCTACTGAAAATTATTATGAGGGAGGAATATATGCTTGTAGGAATTGCAATAATATCAAGTTTCGTTCTCTATGTGTTGAAAATCTTGAAGCTATGCTTGTTTTGCCTTCCTATGCCAGTTGATTATTGTTCCCATAAGTTATTTTCTCACAAAATCCATATGCATAGGAAGTGGGTTAGACTTAAATGTGCTATTCATATTCTTCATGATGCTCTCTTTATGTTTCAATTCTTATCTTTTATGTGAGCATCATTGAAATCATCATGCCTAGCTATGGGCGTTAAACGTTAGCGCTTGTTGGGAGGCAACCCAATTTTATTTTAGTTTCTTGCTTTTTGGTTCTGTTTAGGAATAAATAATCCATTTAGCTTCTGCTTAGATGTGGTTTGTGTTTTAATTAGTGTTTGTGCCAAGTAAGACCTATAGGATCTTCTTGGATGATAGTTATTTGATCTTGCTCAAAATTCAAGAAATTTTATGTTCATGAAAACAATTGTTTAAAATCATCAGAACATGATAAAATACTGATTCCAATTGCAGAAGATCAATAATCAACTTATCTAGGTCGTCCTATTTTGGTAGATTTTTGTGAGTTCCATAAGTTTGCGTTAGTTACAGATTACTACAGACTGTTCTGTTTTTAACAGATTCTGTTTTTCGTGTGTTGTTTGCTTATTTTGATGAATCTATGGCTAGTAAAATAGTTTATAAACAATAGAGAAGTTGGAATACAGTAGATTTAACACCAATACAAATAAAGAATGATTTCATTCCAGTACCTTGAAGTGGTGTTTTGTTTTCTTTCGCTAACGGAGCTCACGAGATCTTCTGTTAAGTTTTGTGTTGTGAAGTTTTCAAGTTTTGGGTAAAGATTCGATGGAATATGGAATAAGGAGTGGCAACAGATGCCCAAGGCACCCCAAGGTAATATTCAAGGACAACCAAGAGCCTAATCTTGGGGATGCCCCGGATGGCATCCCCTCTTTCGTCTTCGTTCATCGGTAACTTTACTTGGAGCTATATTTTCATTCACCACATGATATGTGTTTTGCTTGGAGTGTCATTTTCTTTTCTTTTGCTTTGCTTGCTGTTTGAATAAAATACCAATATCTGAAATTCTTAAATGAGAGAGAGTCTTCACATAGCTACATAATTATTTAACTACTCATTGATCTTCACTTATATCTTTTGGAGTAGTTTGTCATTTACTCGTGTGCTTCACTTATATCCTATGAGTATATAATTGAATGATTTGAATGTCATAAATCTGAAATTATATATGTTTCATATGCCTTTCCCATGGGGAGTAATTACTTCACATATAAGAAGTAGAGGTGGTAAATTTATTGAAGGTTAGCAAACATTGTATTGGTCACTTGAACAATTCATGAAAGAACATTGAAGGAAGAGAGATTTCACATATAAACATACTATCTTGGACATCTTCTATGATTGTGAGCCCCATTAATTATTTTCAAACCTGAGCAAATTAGTTGAAGTTGGACAAGGAAGACAACATAATGAGTTATGCTTGGGTATATTTGTATAGAAGTTATATTGTTATGGATCCTCTAACATGTGGTGCTTGCTATTTAGAATCCTTTGCTAGCCAAAATATCTGTACTAAGCGGGAATACTGCTTGTGCATCCAAATTCCTTGAACCAAGTTTCTTCCATGAGTGTCCACCATATCTACCTATATGCGGTATTTACTTGCCGTTCCAAGTAAATTTGCATGTGCCAAACTCTAAACCTTCAAATAATAATTTGTTTTGTATGCCCAAATCACTCATGTAGCGACTAGGGGCTAGCAGTATCTTCCATGCTAGGTGGGTTATTCTCACGATGAGTGGACTCCACTCATCACTCACGAGAAAAAATGGCTGGTAACTGGGATGCCCAGTCCTATGATCAAAAGATCAAAAACAAATTCGCAAATAATTTAAACAAAACTCCCCCAGGATTGTTGAAAGTTGGACGGCACCCGTTTTTTCGGACAAGCCGTGGAGTGTGATCATTGGTGGAGGGGGATTAAAATCTTACCTTTATGCGTGGGAACCGCCTATGATGTATCTAGTATGGAAGATATTGGGAACTCTTGGTCGTTATGTTGACAATGAAAGCATACCTCTCAATATTATTTTCATCTCTGTTTTTGCTTCGAGCTCTGGCACCTCTGCAAATCCCTGCTTCCCTCTACGAAGGGCCTATCTTTTACTTTTATGCAAGAGTCTGTAGTATTCCTTCTCATTTCAACCTACCCTTTAGTTGGCAAGCATCATATGATGGAAAGATCTAAGCATATATGGCCATTCAAATATATTTGATCATGAATTATTACTGTTGACATTACCCTTGAGGTAAAAGGTTGGGAGGCGAAATATTAAGCCCCTATCTTTCTCTGTATTCGATGAATACTATTTGTTCTAAAAATATGCTTTGAGTGGTAGAAATCATGGAAGACTAAATGACAGTTGAGTATGTGGAGTTTGCTAAATCAAAGCTCTGACATAGACTCTTCCTGAAAATAAGATGAATTGTAATTGTTTGATCACTAATAACACGGTTTGTTAGTTTTCAATAAAGTTTATGATCTATACTTTAACATGTGAATAGTTTGTTACTTGATCATGCAAAGTTCTATGAGTTGAGCTATTTTTATGACATACAATGATGCTAGAAAAAGTGATTGAAATTATCATTGATCAAACTTGTGCACCTACTAGCATTCACACTTCATAAATTATTTCTTTTATCATTTACCTACTCGAGGACAAGCAGGAATTAAGCTTGGGGATGCTGATACGTCTCCAACGTATCTATAATTTATGAAGTATTCATGCTATTTTATTATCCATCTTGGATGTTTTATGGGCTTTACTATGCACTTTTATATTACTTTTGGGACTAACCTATTGACCCAGAGCCTAGTGCCAGTTTTTGTTTTTTCCCTTGTTTTAGTGTTTCGCAGAAAATGAATATCAAACGGAGTCCAAACGGAATGAAACCTTCTTAAAAGTTATTTTTGGAAAGAAAGCAATACGGGAGACTTGGAGTGCACGTCAGGGAATCAACGAGGAAGGCACGAGGTAGGGGGGTGTGCCCACCCCCCTAGGCGCGCCCTCCACCCTCGTGGGCCCCTCGTGGCTCCCCTGACGTATTTATTCCTCCTATATATACCAATATACCCTAAAACCATCGGGGAACAGAATAGATCGGGAGTTTCGCCGCAAGCCTCCTCAGAGCCACCAAAACCAATCCGGGACCCTGTCAAGCACCCTTCCCGGAGGGGGGATCCCTCACCGGTGGCCATCTTCATCATCCCGGCGCTCTCCATGACGAGGAGGGAGTATTTCACCCTCGGGGCTGAGGGTATGTACCAGTAGCTATGTGTTTGATCTCTCTCTCTCTCTCACTCTCTCTCTCTCTCTCTCGTGTTCTTGAGGTGATACGATCTTGATGTATCGCGAGCTTTGCTATTATAGTTGGATCTTATGATGTTTCTCCCCCTCTACTCTCTTGTAATGGATTGAGTTTTCCCTTTGAAGTAATCTTATCGGATTGAGTCTTTAAGGATTTGAGAACACTTGATGTATGTCTTGCCATGCTTATCTGTGGTGACAATGGGATATCACGTGATCCACTTGATGTATGTTTTGGTGATCAACTTGCGGGTTCCGCCCATGAACCTATGCACAAGGGTTGGCACACGTTTTCGTCTTGACTCTCCGGTAGAAACTTTGGGGCACTGTCGGTGTCAAAACCGGCGGATCACAGGTAGGGTGTCCCGAACTGTGCGTCTAGGCGGATGGTAACAGGAGACAAGGGACACGATGTTTTTACCCAGGTTCGGGCCCTCTCGATGGAGGTAATACCCTACTCCTGCTTGGTTAATATTGATGATATGGGTAGTACAAGAGTAGATCTACCACGAGATCAAGGAGGCTAAACCCTAGAAGCTAGCCTATGGTATGATTGTTGTTACGTCCTCTGGACTAAAACCCTCCGGTTTATATAGACACCGGATAGGTTAGAGTTACACAGTCGATTACAATGGTAGGAGATCTACATATCCGTATCGCCAAGATTGCCTTCCACGCCAAGGAAAGTCCCATCCGGACACGGGGCGAAGTCTTCAATCTTGTATCTTCATAGTCTTGGATTCCGGCGCTGACGATAGTCCGGCTATCTGGACCCCTAGTTCGGGACTCCTCGGTAGCCCCGAACCAGTCTTCAATGACGAGTCCGTGGCGTTGATTGTCTTGACATTGCGGCGGGTTCCTCCTCCGAATACTTCACGGAAGGTTTTGAACACAAGGATAGTGTCCGCTCTGCAAAACAAGTTCCACATACCACCGTAGAGAGAATAACCTTTGCACAGATCTGCCGGCGTATTCCGTGGCGTGACATCACACCACGGCCGAGCCATTATATGAATCATTTTTGCCGTTCCACCTTAAGCGGCGTTTAGCGAGGCGTTTCCTTGGCACGTCTTATCAAAGCATAGATCGTGCCCCTTATTCCGGATTCTCATCAATACGGATGTGGGTAACCCATCCGCGCCATTGATTACTACCGAGGGAGTTACGGACTAGGGGGTGTCCGGATAGCGAATTATCATCATCGGCGGACTCCAAGACTATGAAGATACAAGATTGAAGACTTCGTCCCGTGTCCGGATGGGACTTTCCTTGGCGTGGAATGCAAGCTTGGCGATACGGATATGTAGATCTCCTACCATTGTAACCGACTCTGTGTAACCCTAACCCTATCCGGTGTCTATATAAACCGGAGGGTTTTAGTCCGTAGGACGAACAACAATCTTACCATAGGCTAGCTTCTAGGGTTTAGCCTCTTTGATCTCGTGGTAGATCCACTCTTGTAACACACATCATCAATATTAATCTAGCAGGGGCGTGGGGTTTTACCTCCATCAAGAGGGCCCGAACACAGGTAAAACATCGTGTCCCTTGTCTCCTGTTACCATCTGCCTAGACGCACGATTCGGAACCCCTACCGAGATCCGCCGGTTTTGACACCGACATTGGTGCTTTCATTGAGAGTTCCTGCGTCGTCACCGATAAGCGCGATGGCTCCCTCGATCATCAACAACGACGCGGTCCAGGGTGAGACTTTTCTCCCCGGACAGATCTTTGTGTTCGGCGGCTTTGCACTGCGGGCCAATTCCCTTGGCCATCTGGAGCAGATCGAAAGCTACGCCCCTGGCCATCAGGTCATGAAGTTTAAACTATACGGCCGATACCCGCGGAGACTTGATCTTCGACGGATTCGAGCCGCAGCCAAGCGTGCCGCACTGTCTCGATGGGCATGATCTAGCTCTGCAGCCGAGCGATTGCCACGGAGGCCGCACCAGTATCCGCTCCGACCCTTAATCCGGAGCCGGATTCCCCGACCGAGGACGAGTGGTTGGACACCGCCTCGGGGGCTACAATCTCTACGGTCCTTTGCTTTGTGAAGACTCCGACTCCAGGGCGCCGGACTCCTATCCGGACTCCGAACCCTCCGCGCCCTTGCCGATCGAATCCGATTGGGCGCCCGTTATGGAGTTCACAGCCGCAGACATCTTTCAGCACTCGCCTTTTGGCGACATCTTGAATTCACTAAAGTCTCTCTCTTTATCCGGAGAGCCTGGCGGACTACGGTCGGGAAGGTTGGGATGCGGTCGACGAAGAAATTCAACGCCCACCCACCACCCACTTGGTAGCAGCTGTCGACGATCTAACCGACATGCTAGACTACGACTCCGAAGACATCGACGGTATGGGCGGCGATGCGGAGGCGACCAAGACCCAGCGCCTACGAGGGCCTTTGGAAGGCCACCTCGTCATACGACATATACATGGTGGACATCCCAAAAGATGGGAACGACGATGGAACAACGGAGGATGACCCCTCCAAGAAGCAGCCCAAGCGCCGGCGTCAGCGGCGCCGCTCTAAATCCCGCCACAGCAAGAATGAAGATTCCGGCACCGGAGATAACAGTACACCGAACAGCGCCGAAGACAATCCACTCCAGAAAGATCCAGCGCAGGAGGATGGAGACGCCAACCCTCAAGAGAGAGCGGCGGAAGAAGAGGTAGAGGATTATATGCCTCCCTCCAAAGACGAAGCAAGCCTCGACGACAATGAATTCGTCGTGCCTGAGAATCCCGTCGAACAAGAGCGTTTTAGACGCAGGCTTATGGCCACGGGCGAACAGCCTAAAGAAAAGCGACAACGACTTAGAGCTGATTAGGATACGCTGGCCGACGGATGGACCGAAGTCCTCGCGGCCGAAGAGCATGAGCTCGAACGCCCCTCAAAAGCTACCCTAAACGCAAGCTGCTCCCCGATTAGAGGAGGAGGCTTATGAACCCGCATCACCGGGGAGACAATACGGTGACCGACCACCCGTGGTCGCGACAGAAGGCCTCTAGGCCATTCACTAGAACCGCACCCGGCATCGCTCAAAAAGCACACGGCCAAAGGGGAACGCTCGGACTGCGAGATATATTGGAGGACAAGGCAAGACAATCAAGATCGATCTATGGATCGGCGTGGGCGCCCATAGTGCGTGGCGACAACCGTCTGCATGGACACGATAAGTCGGTAGGGCGAACAAAACATACCAAGCTCTTTTGAGCTCCGTCGTGATATCGCCCGATGTAGGCGCCAAGACACCCACTATGCTTCACGGATGAAGTAATGGATCATCAAATCCCCGAAGGGTTTAAACCCGTCAATATTGAATCCTATGATGGCACAACAGACCCCGCGGTTTGGATCGAAGACTATCTCCTTCACATCCACATGGCCCGCGGTGACGATCTTCACGCCAACAAATACCTCCCCCTCAAGCTTAAAGGACCAGCCCGACATTGGCTCAACAGCTAGCCATCAGAGTCACTTGGGAGCTGGGAGGACACAAAGCCGCATTCCTCGATAACTTCCGGGGCACTTATGTGCGACCACCGGGCGCTGATGACCTAAGCCACATAATTCAGCAGCAGACGAATCGGCCGGAACAATTACGGACACGGTTCTTAACCAAGAAAAACCAAATCGTCGGCGGTCCGGATGCGGAGGCCCTCGCGGCCTTCAAGCATAACATCCATGACGAGTGGCTTGCCGGCACCTAGGACAGGAAAAGCGAAATCCATGGCAGCCCTCACATCACTCATGACCCGCTTCTGCGGGTGAGGACAGCTGGTTAGCACGCAGCAACAACCTCAGCAAAAATTCTGGCAGTCCGGACTTCAAGGACCAAAACGGCAGGCCGCATCGTAACAAAAACAAACGCCGCACTAACGGCGACAATATTGAGGATACGATAGTCAATGCCGGATTCAAAGGCTCTAAACCCGGTCAGCGGAAAAAGCCATTCAAATGAACTACTCCGGGTCCGTCCAATTTGGACCGAATACTCGACCGCTTGTGCCAGATACACGACACCCTCGAAAAGCCATTAACCACACCAACAGGGACTGTTGGGTATTCAACGAGGGAGGCAAGTTAATTGCGAAAACAACGACAAGGGGCTGCATAGCGATGGCGAGGGCGTGACCCAACCGCCGAACAATAGAGGGCGAAGGGTTTCCCCCACAGTGCGGACGGTGAACATGATATACATAACGCACATACCCAAAAGGGAGCGGAAGCGTGCACTCAGGGATGTCTACGTGATGGAGCCAGTTGCCCCGAAGTTCAATCCATGGTCCTCCTGCCCGATCACTTTTGACCGAAGGGACCACCCCACCAGCATCCGCCACGGCGGATTCGCCGCACTAGTCTTAGACCCAATCGCGATGGATTTCACCTAACGAGTCACGATGGGCGGCGGCGGCCTGAACCTGCTTTACCAGGATACGATCGCAAAATGGGCATAGACCCCTCAAGGATTAAACCTACCAAAACGACCTTTAAAGGCGTCATACCAGTGTAGAAGCCAATTATGCGAGCTCAATTACACCGGAAGTGGTCTTCGGATCCCGGATAACTTCCGGCGAGGAGTTAATCTTCGACATAGTCCCGTTCGCGGCGGCTATCATGCCTTGCTCGGACGTGCAGCGTTGCAAAGTTCAACGCGGTGCCGCACTACGCATACCTCAAGCTCAAGATGCCAGGGCCCTCGAGGAGTCATTACGGTCAACGGAAACACCGAATGTTCTCTCCGCGGAGGAACATACAATGACTCATGGCGAAGTGCAATGCAGCCTCTTAAAGCAATTATCGAATCCGGCTGTTAAGCGGCCGGACACAGCCAAGCGCGCCCGGAGTAACTTACAACAAGACCACTTGGCACGTTCCGAGCACGTGTAGCAGTGCGGCCCCACCCCAGCTCCTGCGAAAGGTCAAAGCAGGTCCTTTGTGTACACCATTATGCTCTGAAGATACCATGGGCATGGGGAGGGGGGCACGACCACAATACACCTAGACTGCGGCTCAACCACACAAGGGGCTCTCAAGTGTGTCGTTCCTTTTTCTTTTCTTTTTACCTTTTACTTTTTAACCACAGGACTCCGTTTGTCGGAAGCCTGTCCGGCGGAACTGCCGAACTCACGATGCAACAGCTAGGGAAGGATAAAGGCTACAACGAATATCTGGTGGTCTCCATTACGAGCATTTTCATACACCAATCTGCAGCCTACCCACGGAGGGGACATGTTTAACAGTCTCCTACCTTGCTTATCGCACTATTTGTATCGATTACGCATTCGTAGCAGCACTTATTGAATAAAACAATGCAGCACCTTTTTGCTTATAATTGCATTTCTTTTCCATACATATGTTCATTCACGACATGTTGCATCCGTACACTTTGGTATGGATAATATACACCAGGGGCTTATGTTTCCCGCGTTATGGTGTGATGAGTCCGAACACTTTCACAAGTGCGGCACCCCGAACTTATAGCACTATATGCATCGGCTCCGAATCATGTCTTGGGTCAATAGTTGGGTTTGCCCGGCTCCGTGTTTTGGTACCTTACGTTCCGTTATATCGGCTAAGGTAGCACCGGAGAACCACTGCGATTCCGCCCAGTTCGGCTGGGTTAACGCCTCGATGGAAAGCTAAAACTGACCGTCATGATGAGGCGAGAGACCGATCGCTGTTCGAGAGGTTTTTGCAGTCCTTAAAGACTTATGCCGCTTAGAGGGAGGAGCAGGACACTGTCCGGCCAAAGGCGTGGATAGCGCCCAACTTCGGTCTTCGAAGACTAGGGGCTTCACCGAAATTTAAAATTATAGAATTCTATGGCTAAGTGAGAGTGTTCAAGCATTATAAGTCCGGTTGCCTTGTTACATTGTGTTGAGCGCCTCCTAGATGGACCCAAAAATGGGAACAAGAGCGCTCAAGTTTATCCCGAACACCCCAAAGACTTTCGTGGCATGGGGGCTGAAGCCGACGACTTGCCATCTCTCGATTTGATAAACAGCCGCATACGAAGGTAATATTTTAAATTAACAAGCGTTGCTTAGCGCATATGAACTAAGTTTTCGATTGCAGGATAACAAAATGCGAGTCTACTCAAATATCACATCTTTGGAGCACTCACCCGCAATAGTGCGGGCGCCCTTCAGCACACTCTTATAATACATCTCGGGCGTGCGATGCTCCTTGCCCTCTGGTGGCGGGTCCGTCACGAGCTTTTGGGCATCCATCTTGCCCCAGTGCACCTTTGCGCGGGCAAGGGCCCGACAGGCACCCTCGATACAAGCGGAATGCTGGATAACTTCAACCCACGGGCACACATCCATCAGCCGCCGCACCAGGCCGAAGTAGCTCCCAGGCATGGCCTCCTTATGCCACAGCCGAACTGTGAGGTCCTTCATGGCCTGTTCGGCCGCCTTGTGGAGCTCGACCAGCTGCTTCAGCTGGTCGCTAAGAAACACCGGATGTCCGGCCTCGATATCGAGACAGAAGACCTTCTCCGTCGAGCTCCCTCCTCGGCCCGGTAGAATGCGGCAGCATCGGACACGCTGCAAGGAAGATCTGCGAACGTCCCTGGAGAGCTCCGAATTCGGGTAAGAAACAGGTAATTAACACTCACATGCTTACTCTGCATGAAAAATGCCTTACCTGCTGCTATTTTATTCACCGCCTCAATCTCCTGGAGGGCCTTGTAGGCTTCGGCCTTAGCGGCTTTGGCACTCTCAAGAGCCGTTGCAAGCTCGAGACTCTCGAAGTCTTGAGTCACGCTCCAAGTTCTCATGTTTTTCACGAGATCCTGGAGCTCTTGCTGTATTCTCCGCCACCCGCACCTCCTGCTTCTCTCGCTCGGTGCGTTACGCGGCCGCATTACGTTCGGCCGCGGCCACCGCCTCCTTCAGGGTCGCCACCTCGTTAGTGGCCCCTACAATACCCACGTTATCCTTGTCATTTTTCTTGCAACCAAATCCTTTTCATGAAGGTACAATTTTCATAAGGTATTACTCACCTTCTTTTTCCTCGAGCTGCTTCTTGGCATGGCCGAGCTCGTTCTCGGACCGCTCGAGGTTTTCCTTCAAAGTATTGACCTCCACATTCAGTACGGCGGAGGTCAGCAGCACAACCTGCAATCCCATATTGACATATTTTTATGACTCCTGCGTTTATCTTTCTAAAGATCCTCAGTCCGGCTTTTCTTTCCGAACACCGAACTGAGCATCGAAACTCTTGTCTATGCGGTACCATTTTACATATATTGAAATTCTTACCTCAAAGCCCGTTAGAAGGCTACTTGAGCTTCGGTCAGCCCGCTCTTGGCGAGTTGAACCTTGAATCACCGCACTCATAACAGTGCGGTGTTCCTCTTTGATGGAGGCGCCATTGAGCGCCTCCAGCAAATTATCCGGCACCTCCGGTTGGATGGAGGCAGCCGGCGTCTCGGTCTTGCCCTTCTTACGAAGGGGTCGCCCGCCGGACTCCGGAGCCACTGCGGCCTCCGGGGCTGAGTCCGGTGCAGATCCGGGAGGGTGTCTGCGACACCTCCGGGGCCTCCTCCTCCTCTGGTGGGTCCTTTTCGGGATCCCACCTCGGCGTCGTCCGCGGACGGGGGTAGAGGCAATCGGAAGGAATCCATATTCGACGCGACCCAAGGACCCGCCGATTTAAACGGGGAAGATCATCCTTGGGCGGACTGCAGGGTTGTATGCGGCATTAGAAAGACGTTATGTGGCGAAAATAAAAACCTTGAAGTTATTCAGGAGTCCGGATACTTACGATCTCGCCAGGGGCTTGGCCCTTGGATGCCAGTCTTCATCGTCGTCACTGGCATTGGCGGAGCAGTCCGGAGGAAGAGTTTTTCCCTTCTTGGACCCTTCGGCCTCCCTTCTTGGGGAGGCCTTCCTTTTCTTTCCTCCCCCCGCTGGGGGAGAGGCTTTCTTCTTCTCCCCCTCACCTTGGTGGAAGGAGTCGGCCTCGTATTCATCATCCGATAGCACCTGAAAGCGGGAACTCTTCCGAGTCCCCGTGGCCGTCTTCTTGGCCTTCTTCTCCGGCACCATGTGGGGTGCCGGAGCCAGCAACCCCGTTAGGCGGGCGTCCACTAGGTCCTCTGGCAATGGGGCCAGACAGGTAATCCGTTCGGCCTTCGCCACCATTCTGTCACAAAGGCAAGGGGAGTTTAGATCCCGCATAGAGCCAAACTATGGAAAACAAGTGGTGAAATCACTTACCTCGTCAGCTGGACACTGCGAGCAGAATCCGCAATCTTCGGTAGCGGATGCGGGAGCTTCGGCGCCCTTGAACAGCACCTTCCAGACATCTTCGTACGTAGTGTCGAAGAGCCCGCTCAGGGTCTGGTGCTGCGCCGGATCAAACTCCCACATATTAAAGCCCCGTCGCTGGCACGGGAGAATCCGACGGATGAGCATGACCTGGACTACGTTGACAAGCTTGAGCTTCTTGTCCACGGCTTCTGGATACAGGCTTGGAGTCCGGTCAGATCCTCCGAATCCCCCCAAATTCGGCCACTCTCTTTCCAGGAGGAGAGCCGTGTGGGGATGCCAGATCTGAATTCGGGGGCCGCTGCCCAATCAGGGTCACGCAGCTCGGTGATGTAGAACCACCCCGATTGCCACCCCTTGATGGTTTCCATGAAAGTACCCTCCAGCCACGTAACATGGGACATCCTGCCCACCATGGCGCCTCCGCACTCTGCTTGGCTGCCCTTCACAACCTTCGGCTTGACACTGAAGGTCTTGAGCCACAATCCGAAGTGGGGCTGGATGCAGACGAATGCCTCGCACACGACGATAAACGCCGAGATGTTAAGGATGAAATTTGGGGCCAGATCATGGAAATCTAGGCCGTAGTAGAACATGAGCCCCCGGACAAAGGGATGAAGCGGGAAGCCCAGTCCAGCGGAGGAAATGGGGAAGAAATACTACCCTCTCATGGGTCACAGGGTTGGGGACGAGCTCTCCCTCGTCGGGGAGCCGATGCGCGATTTTCTTTGGACAGATATCCGGCGTCGCGCAGCTTCTGGATCTGCCCCTCCGTGACGGAGGAGGCCATCCACTTGCCTCCCGCTCGGACATAGTTGGAGAAGGTTGAGGTGAGAAGTGCGGACTTAGTATTTGGAGCTCGAGTTAGCGGAGATGGATAAGCCAAGGAGGAAGAAGGCGCATGTAAAAGGGTTAGATCCTTATCCCCTTATATGGGCGGACAAAAACATGTGTCCCCACCGGCCTGGTAAAACTCGCTTATCTCCCAAGCGCCACAATCAATGGCGCAGTTGGGTTACCCACGTCCGTATTGATGGGAATCCCGGAATAAGGGGAACACGATCTCTGCCTCGACAAGACGTGCCAAGGAAACCGCTTCGCTAAACGCGCTGAGGTGGAACGGTAAAAACAATTTGAATAAAGGCTTGGTAGTGGTGCGATGTCACGCCACAAAATACGTCAGCAAATTGATCTTGTGTAATATTATTCTCTCTACGGTGGTATGTGGAATTTATTTTTGCAGAGTCGGACACTATCCTGGTGTTCGCAATCTTCTATTAATTATTCGGAGGAAGAACCCGCCTTGCAATGCCGAAGACAACATGCGCGCCGGACTCATCGTCATTGAAGCCTGGTTCGAGAGACTCTTGAGGGAGTTCGGGCTAGGTGGTGTCCGGATAGCGAAATATCATCATCGGCCGGACTCCAAGACTATGAAGATACAAGATTGAAGACCTCGTCCTGTGTCAGGATGGGACTTTCCTTGGCGTGGAAGGCAAGCTTGGCGATACGGATATGTAGATCTCCTACCATTGTAACCGACTCTGTGTAACCCTAACCCTATCTGGTGTCTATATAAACCGGAGGGTTTTAGTCCGTAGGACGAACAACAATCATACCATAGGCTAGCTTCTAGGGTTTAGCCTCTTTGGACTCGTGGTAGATCCACTCTTGTAACACACATCATCAATATTAATATAGCAGGACGTAGGGTTTTACCTCCATCAAGAGGGCCCGAACCTGGGTAAAACATCGTGTCCCTTGTCTCCTGTTACCATCTGCCTAGACGCACAGTTCGGGACCCCCTACCCGAGATCCGCCGGTTTTGACACCGACAAAGACGCTTGGGGGATAAGCGAGTTTTACCAGGCCGGTGGGGGACGCATAACTTTGTTCGTCCATATAAGGGGATAAGGATCCACCTTTTCACCTACGCCTTCTTCCTCCTTTGCTCATCCATTTCACAAGACTCGAGCTCGGCGCCCAAGTCCGCACATCCCACCTCAACCTTCTCCAGCCATGTCGAGGCGGGAGGCAGGTGGATGGCCTCCTCCGTCACGGAGGGGCACATCACAAGATCAAGGGAGGCCGGATACTTGTCCGGCGACGCCAGCGCTGAGCTGCCCGATCTTGGGGCAGCTCATTCCAACCCAGGGCCTCATGAGAGGGTGGTGTTTCTCCCTCACTTCCTCCATGGACTAGGTTTTCCACTTCACCCATTTGTCCAAGGCGCTCATGTTCTACTACGGCCTAGACTTCCACGACCTGGCCCCGAATTTTATCCTCAACATCTCGGCGTTTATAAATGGGTATGCGAGGCCTTCCTCTGCATTCAGCCCCACTTCAGCCTATGGCTGAAGATCTTCAATGCCAGGCCGAAGGTAGTGGGCGGTCGTCAAGCGGAATGCGGAGGCGCCATGGTCGGCAAGATGGCCAAGGTCCTATGGCTCGAGGGCGCCTTTGTGGAGACAATAAAGGGGTGGCAATCGAGGTGGTTCTACATCACCGAGCCACGCGACCCCGAATGGGTGGCGGCCCCCGAATTCAGATCTTGCTTCCCCACACGGCTCTCGTCATGGAAAGAGACGGGCCTGACGTGGGGGAATTCGGAAGAGCTATCCGGACTCCAAACATGCGTCCGAAACCTGGTGGACAAGAATCTCAGGCTTGTCGACGTAATCCAGGTGATGCTCATCCGCCGGATTCTCCCATGCCAACAACGGGCCTTTAGCTTGTGGGAGTTCGATCCGCACAAAGACCGGCCTTGAGCCGGCTCTTCGACACTACGTACGAAGATGCCTGGAAGGTGCTGTTCAAGGGTGCTGAAGCCCCAACATCCACTAACAAGGATCGCGGATACAGCTCGCGGCGTCAAGCCGGCGAGGTAAGTTATTTTACCCTTTACGGGACTCTTTTTTCATAGATTGACTCTATGTGGGATCTAAAACTCCCTAATCTTTCACAGGAAGTTGAAGACGTCCGGACAGATTAACTTGTCCGGCTCCTTTGCCGGAAGACCGGAGGACGCCCGATTGACGGGCTGCTGGCTCAACGCCCCATGTGGTGCCGGAGAAGAAGGCTAAGAAGGAGGCCACGGAACTCGAAGGAGCTCCCGACGCCAGTCTTGTCGATTCTGAAGCAGAATCTTCTCCGAGGACGAGGAGGAGGAAAGAAGCTTCTCCCCCGGGGAGGAGAGGAAAAGGAAGGCCGCCCAACCGGGGAGGCCGGAGGGTCAAGAAGGGAAGAACCCTTCCTCCGGGACTTCTCCACCAACGTCGACGACGAGGAGGAGGATTGGCCTACAAGGGCCAAGCCCCTGGCGAGATCGTAAGTGTCCGGATACCCATGGCTTTTTATTATTGCAGAGTGTTCTCTAATGTCGAACAATCGTGCAGCCCGCCCAAGGGCGAGTTCGCCGATTCATCGAGCGGGTCCCTGGGCTCGTCGGAAATGGAGAGTACTTCTCTTCCGACCGCCTCCTCGCCCCACGCTGCGGACAACACCGAGGTGGTGCCCCAAGGGGAGCTTGGTCAAGAGAAGGTGGCGCAGGAGGAGCCACAAGGCAACCTCCCGGACTCCAGGCGCGTGGGGGGCAAGACCCCCAGGGGCTCTAAGCCCGACCCTCGTCCGGACTCCATGCCTGAACCATCAGCGGTTCCGAAGTCTAGCCAGCGGATCCTTCGCAAGAAGGGTAAGACGTCGGTGTCCTCCATCCAACCGGAGGCACCGGATAGCTTACTGGAGGCACTTAACAGCGCTTCCATCAAGGAGGAGCACCGTACTATTATGAGTGCGGTGATCCGGATAGATTCGATCCGCCAAGAGCGATCGACCAAGCCTTATACCAGGCTTCTAACGAGGCTTTGAGGTAAGTTTAGAATATGTAAACATATTACCGCATAGACAGTAGCCTCGATGCTTAGTTCGGTGTTCGGAAAGAAAAGCGGACTAAGGATCTAAAAAGATATCTGCAGGTGTCTAACATAAGTATGTCAATATGGGAATGCAGGTCATTGCCGACCTCTGCCAAGACCGACCATGGAGGTCAATGCATTGAAGCAGAACCTCGAGCGGTCCGAGAACGAGCTCGGACAAGCCAAGAAGCAGCTCGAGGACAAGGAAGGTAAGTAATACCTTATTAAAGAAATACCTTATAGAAAAGGTTTTGGTTGCAAAAATAACAGGAATAACTTGGGTACTCTGAGGGCCACGAGCGAGGTGGCGACCACGAAGGAAGCGGTGTCCGTGGCAGAAAACAAAGCGCTGTGAACGCACCGAGCGAGAGAAGGGGAGGCGCAGCTGGCCAAAATGACGGCAAGAGCTCCAAGCTCTCGTGGAAAAACACGAGGGTTTGAGCGTGACTCAAGACTCGAGAGTCACAGGCTCGCCTCGGCTCTTGAGAGTGCCAAAGCTGCTAAGGCCGAGGCCCAAAAAGCCCCCCAAGAAATTGAGTCGTTGAAGAAGATAGCGGCGGGTAAGGCATTCTTTATGCAAAGCAAGCATGTGAAAGTGAATTACCTATTACTTACCCGGATTCAGAGCTTTCCAGAAGCATTCGCAGATTTGCCTCGTAGTGTGTCTGATGCTGCCGCATTCTACCACGCCAAGGAGGGGAGCTCGACTGAAAAGGTGTTCTGGTCTCAGTATGTGAGGCCGGACATCCGGTGCCCCTGAGCGACCAGCTGAAGCAGCTGGTCGAGCTCCACAAGGTCGCCGAACAGGCCATGAAGGGCCTTATGTAGCGCGGTATGGCCATTGGAAGCCATGCACAGGAGCTACTTGGCTTGGTGCAGCGGCTGGTGGACGCCTTTGTCCACGGATTGAAGTCATCAAGCGCTCAAATGCATTGAAGGTGTCCGTCGGGCCCTTGCCCGTGCTAAAGTGCACTGGGGCAAGCTGGATGCGGAGAAGCTTGTGACGGACGGGCCACCGAAGGGCAAGGAGCATCGTACGCCCGAGATGTACTATGAGGGCCTCCTAAAGGGTGCCCGCCGGATAGCGGATGAGTGCTCCAGAGATGTAATTTTCTAATAGACTCGCATTTGTTATCCTGTATGCTGAAAACTTGTTCATATGCGCTAAGCAATGCTTGTTAATTTAAAATATTACCTTCTGTGCGGCCGTTTATCAAATTTGAGAGATGGCAAGTCGTTGGCTTCAACCCCCATGCCACGAGTGCAGGGGTGTTCGGGATAAACTTGAGCACTCTTGTTCCCATTCTTGGGTCCATCTAGGAGGCGCTCAACACAACGAACAAGGCAACCGGACTTATAATGCTTGAACACTCTCACTTAGCCATAGAATTCTATAATTTTAAATTTCGTGAAGCCCCTAGTATTCGAAGACCGAGTTCGATGCGCTATCCAAGCCTTGGCGGACAATTCCGGTTCCTCGCTCTAAGCGGCATAAGTCTTTAGGGACCGGAAAAACCTCTCGAACAGCGACCGGCTCTCGCCCTATCATGACGGTCAGTTTAGCTTTCTCCCATCGAGGTGCTCGACCCGGCTTAAGCGGGGCACAATCATGATGGTTCTCCCGTGCTACCTTAGCCGATATAGCGGAACGTAAGGTACCAAAACACGGGAGCCGGGCAAACCCAACTATTGACCCAAGACATGATTCGGAGCCAATTCATATAATGCTATAAGTTCGGGGTGCCGCACTTGTGTAAGTGTTCAGACTTATCACACCATAATTTTGGGATACTCAAGCCCCTGGTGTATTGGCCGTACCAAAGTGTACGGGTGCAACATGTCATGAAATGAACATATATATGGATAAACAAAAGAGTGCAATAATAGGCAAAAGCTATGCATTGTTTATTCAAAAAGGTACTGCAATGAAGGCATGACGATACAAATAGTGTGATAAGCAAGGAATGGGACTATCTAATATGTCCCCCTCTAGGGGTAGGCTGCGGGATGATATGTAAAACAGGTATAATGCTCGTAATAGAGACCACCTGAACACTCGACGTAGCTTTCTGCTTCCTTGGCTATTGCATCGTGAGTTCGGCGATTCAAGTGCCGGACAGGACTTCTCAAAGACGGAGTCCTGAAAGTAAGAAAAAAGAAGAAAAAAGGAAAAAGGAAAAAGAATGACACAATCGGGAGCCCCTGGTGCGGTCGAGCCGCATTCTTGGCATGCCATGGTCTTGCCCCTCCCCATATGCCCATGGTATCTCCAGAGCGTAATTATGTACGCGTAATAATAGCTTCACAATTTCGCGAGGGCGGGGGTTGGGGCCGGATTGCTACGCGTGCTTGAATCGTGCCAGGCGGTCTTGTTGTAGGTTACTCCGGGCGTGCTTGACAGTGTCCGGACGCTTAGTGGCCGGACTCGAGAATTGCTGTGAGAGGCTGCTTTGTACCTCCGCCGCGAGGGCCGCCGTGTGCTCCTCCGTTCGGAGAGAGCGTTCAGTGTTTCCGTTGACCGTGATTACTCCTCGATGGCCTGGCATCTTGATCTTGAGGTATGCGTAGTGTGGCACCGCACTGAACTTTGCAAATGCGGTTCGTCCGAGCAGTGCATGATAGCCGCTGCGGAATGGGACGATGTCAAAGATTAACTCTTCGCTTCGGAAGTTATCCGGGGATCCGAAGACCACTTCGAGTGTAACTGAGCCCATACAACTGGCCTCTACACCCGGTATGACGCCTTTAAAGGTCGTCTTTGTAGGTTTAATCCTTGAGGGGTCTATGCCCATTTTGCACACTGTATCCTAATAAAGCAGGTTCAGGCTGCTACCGCCGTCCATCAGGACTCTGGTGAGGTGAAATCCGTCGATAATTGGGTCAAGAACCAATGCGGCAAAGCCGCCGTGACGGATGCTAGAGGGGTGGTCCCTTCGATTGAAGGTGATCGGGCAGGAAGACCATGGGTTGAACTTCGGGGCGACTGGCTCCATCGCATATACGTCCCTTAGTGCATGATTCCGCTCCCTTTTGGGTATGTGGTTTGCGTATATCATGTTCACCGTCGGCACTTGTGTAGGAAAACCCTTCTGTCCTCTATTGTTCGGCGGCCGGGGCTCTTCCTCGTCATCGCTATGCAGCCCCTTGTCATTGAGTTCGGCACTTAACTTGCTCGCTTGCTTGAACACCCAACAATCCCTGTTGGTGTGATTGGCTAGTTTTCGGGGTGCCATGTATCCGCACAAGCGATCGAGTATTCGATCGAAGTTGGACGGGCCTGGGTATTTCTTTTGAATGGCTTCTTCCACTGACCGGGTTTAGAGCCTCTGAATCCGGCATTGTGGCCGTATCTTGATGATATCGCCGTTAATGCGGCGCTTTGTTCTTGTTGCGACGCGACCTGCCATTGCTGTCCTTGGTATCCGAACTATCAGGATGTTTGGCCAAGTTGTTGCTTCGAGCTAGCCAGCTGTCCTCTCCCGCACAAAAGCGGGTCATGAGTGTTGTGAGGGCTGCCATGGATTTTGGCTTTTCTGTCCTAGGTGCCGGAAAGCCACCGTCATGGATGTTATGTTGGAAGGCTGCAAGGGCCTCTGCATCCGGAGAGTCAATGATTTGATTTTTCTTTGTTAGGAACCGTGTCCGTAATTGTCCGCCGATTCTTCCGGCTGCTGAATTATGTGGCTAAGGTCATCGGCGTCTCGGTGGTCGCACGTATGTGCCCCGGAAGTTATCATGGAATGCGGCTTCCGTGTCCTCCCAACAACCAATTGATTCTGGCCGGCAAGCTGTTGAGCCAATGCCGAGCTGGTCCATTAAGCTTGAGTGGGAGGTATTTGATGGCATGTAGATCATCACCGCGGACCATGTGGATATGGAGGAGATAGTCCTCGATCCAGACCGCAGGATCTGTGGTACCATTGTATGATTCGATGTTTATGGGTTTGAAGCCCTCAGGAATTTGATGATCCATTACTTCATCTGTGAAGCATAGTGGGTGTCTTGGCGCCTCTGTATTGGGCTATATCACGATGTAGCTCATATGAGCTTTGTCATCGTGTTCGGCCCGGCCGGGTTTGCTGTATCCGGCGCGACGGTAATCATCCCGCGTCGTTGGGCGCCCACGCGATCCGTAGATCGATCTTGTATGTTTTTCCTTATCCTCCAATATATCTCGCAAGTCCGGCGCGTTTTCCCGTGCCTTGGTACTTTCGAGCGGCGTCGGGGTGTGGCTTGAGCGGAGGGCCGAGAGGCTTCTCTGTCATGCCACGGGTGGCCGGGTCTGCCATGTCGTGCGCTGGTGACTTGGGTGCTTCCTCCTCCGATCTGTGCAACGGCCTGCGTTTGGGGTAGCTTTTGAGGGGCGTTCGAGTTCATACTCTTCGCTGCAAGGACTTTAGTCCATCATCAGCTAGCAGGTCTGGTCAGCTCTAATATTCTTTGCTTTTCTTGAGGCTGCTTGCCGTGGCTATAAGCCTGCGTTTGAAACGCTCCTGTTCGGCGGGATCCTCAGGCACGACAAATCCGTCGTCGTCGAGGCTTGCTTCATCTTCGGAGGGAGGCGCATCATTATCGTCCTCGACCTCTCTTTCTGTCGCACTGTCGTGCAGACTTGCTTATCCCTCCTCCTGCGCTGAGTACTGCTGGAGGGGGTTCTCTTTAGCACTGTCCGGGGTGTTATTATCTCCTGTGCCGGAATCACCGTTTTTATTGTGGCGGGATTTAGAGCGGCGCCACGACATCGGCAACCGGCTGTTTCTTGGAGGGTCATCCTCCGTTATTCCATCGCCGTTCCCATCTTTTGGGATGTCCACCATGTATATGTCATATGGCGAGGTGGCCTTCCGATTCTCGTATGGCGCTTGGGTCTTGGTCGTCTCGGCGCCGTCGTCCCATACCGTCGACGTCTTCGGAGTCGAAGTCGAGCATGTCGGTTAAATCATCGACAGTGGCTACAAAGTGGGTGGAGGGTGGGCGTTGAATTTCGTCGTCCGTATCCCAACCTTCCTGTCCGCAGCCCGACCAGAGCTCTCCGGATAAAGAGAGAAACTTTAGCAAATTCAGGATGTCGCCAAAGGGCGAGTGCTGAAAGATGTCCGCGGTAGTGAACTCCATAACGGGCGCCCAATCGGATTCGATTGGCAGGGGCGCGGAGGGTTCGGAGTCCGGAGAGGAGTCCGCACTCGGAGTCGAGGTCTTCGCAGCGACAGGGATGGAGTTCGCTCAATCGCCAGAGAGATTGTAGCCCCGAGGCGCTGTCCAACCACTCGCCCTCGATCGGGAATCCGGCTCCGGATTAAGGGTCGGAGCGGATCTTTGGTGCGGCCTGTGGCACCTTCGCTGCAGAGCTAGATCATGCCCATCGAGACAAGCGGCGCTTGGCTGCGGCTCGAATCCGTCGAAGATCAAGTCTCCGCGGATATCGGCCGTATAGTTCAAACTTCCAAATCTGACCTGATGGCCAGGGGCGTAGCTTTCGATCTGCTCCAGATGGCCCTCTCGATGGAGGTAATACCCTACTCCTGCTTGATTAATATTGATGATATGGGTAGTACAAGAGTAGATCTACCACGAGATCAAGGAGGCTAAACCCAAGACGCTAGCCAATGGTATGATTGTTGATCTGTCATACGGACTAAAACCCTCCGGTGTAGATAGACACCCGATAGGTTAGGGTGACCTGTAGTCGGTTACAATGGTAGGAGATCTACATATCCGTATCGCCAAGCTTGCCTTCCACGCCAAGGAAAGTCCCATCCGGACACGGGACGAAGTCTTCAATCTTGTATCTTCATAGTCTTGGAGTCCGGCCGTGACGATAGTCCGGCTATCCGAACACCCCCTAGTCCGGGACTCCCTCAGGCACTCTTTGAGGTTCTATGTGTTGGTTGAATAGATGAATCTGAGATTGTGTGATGCATATCGTATAATCATACCCACGTATACTTGAGGTGACATTGGAGTATCTAGGTGACATTAGGGTTTGGTTGATGTGTGTCTTTAGATGTTATTTTACTACGAAGTCTAGGGCTGTTTGTGACACTTATAGGAATAGCCCAATGGATTGATCGGAAAGAATAACTTTGAGGTGGTTTCGTACCCTGCCATAATCTCTTCGTTTGTTCTCCGCTATTAGTGAATTTGGAGTGACTCTTTGTTGCATGTTGAGGGATAGTTATATGATCTAATTATGTTATTATTGTTGAGAGAACTTGCACTAGTGAAAGTATGAACCCTAGGCCTTGTTTCCTAGCATTGCAATACCGTTTACGCTCACTTTTATCATTAGTTACCTTGCTGTTTTTATATTTTCAGATTACAAATACCTATATCTACCATCCATATTGCACTTGTATCACCATCTCTTCGCCGAACTAGTGCACCTATACAGTTTACCATTGTATTGGATGTGTTGGGGACACAAGAGACTCTTTGTTATTTGGTTGCAGGATTGTTTGAGAGAGAGACCATCTTCAACCTACGCCTCCCACGGATTAATAAACCTTAGGTCATCCACTTGAGGGAAATTTGCTACTTTCCTACAAACCTCTACACTTGGAGGCCCAACAACGTCTACAAGAAGAAGGTTGCGTAGTAGACATCAAGGCCCAACAATGTCTATCAGGAGAAGGTTGCGTAGTAGACATCAGGGGCCAGATCGTGAAAATATAGCCCGTAATAAAACATGAGCCCACGGACAAAGGGATTAAGGGAAAACCCTAACCCTCGGAGGAAGTGGGAGACAAACACGACCCTCTTGCCGGATCTGGGGGTAGGGATAACCTGCCCTTCAGCAAGGAGCCGTTGGAGAATTTCTGCGGTCAGATATCTTGCCGCCTGGAGCTTCGCAATATCCTCCTCTATAACAGAGGAAGCCACCCACCGGCCTTGAAGGCTGGATTCGGACATGACTGAGGCTTTTGGCGATCGAAACCTGGGTGTTGGAACTCGAGGTAGCAAAGGCTGAGGAAGGTGCAAGCGTGGAAGAAAAAGACGGGTCTGTACCCCTTTATAAAGGCTGTGAATATCGAACACCTCCTCCTGGGCCTTAAAACTTGCCTATTCCCGAGGAGTTGTACCCAAGAGACGGTTGGGTTACCCATGCCCATGTTGATAAGAATCCCTTAACAAGGGGACACGATCTCTGCTTGGATAAGACGTGCCAATAAAACCGCATCCCAAAACATGGGGCGGCAGGCCAACACACGGTTCAAAATAATAACCAGATGGTGACGTGACGTTACACAAAAGACAGTTGTCGGTGGAGTGGACTTATAAATTATTATGCCCTCCGTGGAAATATATGAAACTCATGTTGTAGAGCCGGACACGTTTGAAGACCATTGTGGAGTATTCGGAAAGGGGGAACCCGCCTTGCACTGCCGAAGACAATCTGCGCGCTGGACACCTCGTCATTGAAGCCAGGTTCAGGGGCTATTGAGGGAGTCCTGGACTAAGGGGTCCTCGAGCGTCCGGCCTGTTAGCCATGGGCCGGACTGATGGGCTTAGAAGATACAAAGACCGAAGACTCTACCCGTGTCCGGATGGGACTCTCCTTGGCGTGGAAGGCAAGCTTGGCGATCAAATATTTAGATTCCTTTCTCTGTAACCGACCTTATGTAACCCTAGATCTCTCCGGTGTCTATATAAACCGGAGAGCTTAGTCCGGAAGGGAGACATTCATAATCGTAGTCATACAGTCTAGACTTCTAGGGTTTAGCCATTACGATCTCGTGGTAGATCAACTCTTGTAATACTAATATTCATCAAGATCAATCAAGCAGGAAGTAGGGTATTACCTCCATAGAGAGGGCCCGAACCTGGGTAAACATTGTGTTCCCTGTCTCTTGTTACCATCGACCTTAGACGCACAGTTCGGGACCCCCTACTCGAGATCCGCCGGTTTTGACACCGACAGTTGCCGGCGAGCATAGCTCGATTCTTTGAGTCACTTGGGATTTATATCTGCTGATCACTATGAGGAACTTGAAAGACGAAAAAACCAAGATCTATCCCTCAACTACTAGGGGAGCTAGGAACTGCCATCTAGCTCTGCACTTGATTCTCCTTCTGTTTTGAGTAAACTTGCGACACCTAAACCTGCTTCTGCTATTAATTCTGATATGTCGCATGTTATTGATGATGCCACTTCTACTATGCATGATACTTATGATGAAACTACTTCTATGCTTGATAATACTGTGGCACTAGGTGAATTTCTTGATGAACAACTTGCTAGGGCTAGAGAGAATGAAATTATTGAAACTGATAATATTGATGAAAGTGATGATGAAGATTCTCCCCCTAGATATGAATTGCCTGTTGTGCCCGAGGGTTATGTTATGGATGAAGAAACTGCTAGAGATTTTCTTGCTTGCAATGATAGGAATGATCTTAAGAAATTACTAGCTAAGCTGAAGGAAAAGTCTTTGAATACTAGAATGAAATATGACCCTGCTTTTGCTACTTCACCTATCTGTGTTACTGATAAGGATTACGATTTCTCTGTCGACCCTGAGATAATTACTTTGGTTGAATCTGATCCTTTCCATGGCTATGAATCTAAAACTGTTGTGGCACATCTTACTAAATTAAATGATATAGCCACCCTGTTCACTAATGATGAGAAAACTCGCTACTACTATATCCTTAATTTATTTCCGTTCTCACTAAAGGGTGATGCTAAAACATGGTTTAATTCTCTTGATCCTGGTTGTGTGCGTAGTCCCCAGGATATGATTTACTACCTCTCTGCTAAATATTTCCCCGCTCATAAGAAACAAGCTTCTTTAAGGGAAATATGTAATTTTGTGCAAATTGCAGAAGAGAGTCTCCCACAAGCTTGGGGGAGGCTTCTCCAATTACTTAATGATTTGCCTGATCATCCTCTCAATAAAAATGAAATACTTGATATCTTTTATAATGGACTAATCGATGCTTCCTGAGACCACCTGGATAGTTGTGTTGGTTGTGTTTCCAGGGAAAGAACAGTTGATCAAGCTGAATTGCTATTGAATAATATGTTGACTAATGAAAATAATTGGACACAACTCCTAACCCAACTCCGAAGAAAAGGGGTATTCTATTTCTCAGTTCTGAAGATATGCAAGAGGCAAAGAAATCTATGAAAGAAAAAGGTACTAAAGCTGAAGATGTTAAGAATTTACCACCTATTGAAGAAATACATGGTCTTAATTTGCCGCCTGTTGAAGAAATACATGGTCTTGATAACCCGACACAGGTAGTAAAGGTAAATTCTCTCTATAGATATGATAAAGCTGAAATCCCGTCTACTAAGTTTGCTAGCCAATGCTTGGATGAGTTTGATGACTTTATGGTTAAACAAGAAAACTTTAATGCTTATGTTGCTAGACAATTGAAACGCAATGCTTATATGATTGAACACTTGAGTGATTATATGTCTAGAGTTAAAGGTGAACTTAAACTTATTAGTAAACATGCTTCTATGGTTACCACTCAAGTAGAACAAGTGCTTAAAGCTCAGAATGATTTTCTCAATGAACTAAATAATAAGAAAAATGATAATGCTATGAGAGTTATGACTAGAGGGGGTAAAATGACTCAGGAACCTTTGTATCCTGAGGGTCACCCTAAGAGAATTGATGCACCTAGTCCTTCTAAGAAGAAGAAAAAGAAAAATGATAGGACTTTGCATGCTTCTAGTAAACCTATTGTTGACACACCTGAGAATCCCAATGATATTTCTATTTCTGTTGCTGAAACACAATCTGGTAATGAACACGAACCTAGTGATAATATTAATGATGGTGTTCATGATGATGCTCAACCTAGCAATAACAATGATGTAGAGATTGAACCTGTTGTTGATCTTCATAACCCACAATCAAAGAATCAACGTTATGATAAGAGAGACTTTGTTGCTAGGAAGCACGGTAAAGAAAGAGAAGCATGTGTACAGAAACCCATGCCTTTTCCTCCTAAACCATCCAAGAAAAAGGATGATGAGGATTTTGAGCGCTTTGCTGAAATGATTAGACATATCTTTTTGCGTATGCGTTTGACTGATATGCTTAAAATGAATCCTTATGCAAAGTATATGAATGATATTGTTACAAATAAAAGAATGATACCGGAACTTAAAATTTCCACCATGCTTGCTAATTATACTTTTAAGGGTGGAATACCAAAGAAACTAGGAGATCCAGGAGTACCAACTATACCATGCTCCATTAAAAGAAACTATGTTAAAACTGATTTATGTGATCTTGGAGCCGGTGTTAGTGTTATGCCTCTCTCTTTATATCGTAGACTTGATTTGAATAAGTTGACACCTACTGAAATATCTTTGCAAATGGCCGATAAATCAACTTCTATACCAGTCGGTATTTGTGAGGATGTGCCTGTTGTGGTTGCAAACGTTACTATTTTAACGGACTTTGTTATTCTTGATATTCCCGAGGACGATAGTATGTCTATTATTCTTGGTAGACCCTTTTTGAATACTGCAGGGGCTGTTATTGATTGCAACAAAGGCAATGTCACTTTTCATGTTAATGGTAATGAGCATATGGTACACTTTCCGAGGAAACAACCTCAAGTCCACAGTATCAATTCTATTGGAAAATTTTCGTCGATTATTATTGGAGGTTTTGAATTTCCTCTTCCTACTGTCAAAAAGAAATATGATATTCTTATTATTGGGGACGTACATATCCCAGTTGAGGTAACCTAGTGCTATTAAAAAATTCTCCGGTTTCATGCGATTCGGAATGAGTTTGTTAACAAGACTTGATCAACCTTATTAGTGGATTCCTTTTGATGAGCATGAGATAGATGAAGTTAGAAAGCACAACTCTCTGTACCCTCCTTTTAATTTCTGTTATTTAGATTATATAAAGTAAAAATAGTATTTTCTGACTGTTTTCTGAATTATCCTTGCAATAAAAAATGCCTAGCTAGGGGCGTTAAATGATAGCGCTTGTTGGGAGGCAACCCAATTTTATTTTTGTTCCTTGCTTTTTGTTCCTGTTTAGTAATAAATAATTTATCTAGCCTCTGATTAGATGTGGTTTTATAATATATTTTTAATTAGTGTTTGTGAGAGTAAAACCTATAAGATCTTCTTGGATGATAATTATTTGATCTTGCTGAAAAAGACAGAAACTTTCTGCTCACGAAAACAATTGTTAAAAATCACCAAAGAGTGATAAAATACTGATTCTAATTGCAGTAGCTCAATAAACAAATTATCGAGGTCGTCCTATTTTTGCAGAATGTTTGGAGTTATAGAAGTATGCGTTTGATTAAGATTACTACAGACTGTTCTGTTTTTGACAGATTCTGTTTTTCGTGTGTTGTTTGCTTATTTTAATGAATCTATGGCTAGTATCAGGGGGTATGAACCATAGAGAAGAATAACGAATGAGTTCATTCAGTACCTTAAAGTGGTGGTTTGTTTTCTTACACCAACGGAGCTCATAAGATTTTCTGTTGAAGTTTTGTGTTGTGAAGTTTTCCAGTTTTTGGGTAAAGATTTGATGGATTTTGGAATAAGGACGGGCAAGAGCCTAAGCTTGGGGATGGCCAAGGCACCCCAAGGTAAAATTTAAGGACAACCAAAAGCCTAAGCTTGGGGGAGTACGTATTTCTCACCGACATTACATTCATGTTCACACACTCATTCTAGTTGTCGGTGCTCATACTTTTTCATTGTACTATCCATGCTAGTTTATTTTCTATTTTAAGCCTTCTTCTTGTGTGTTTGAAAAACCTTAAGAAAAACAAAAAAAAATAGTTGTAGCTTTTAGCTAGTTTACTTTCCATGCTGGTAGTAGTAATAATTAAAAGAAAACTCAAAAAGATTTCTCGTTCTTCTTTAGCTTGTTGGGAGCTTTCCCGTGTAAATAGTTCTATTTTATTTCTTTTCTTTGGGGGTCGAGAGGATAAGACCATAATGAAAATGTTGAAGTGGCTCTCATATACATTATTGTTGGTTTAACCAAGATCCCATATTACCTTGTCTTCCCTCTTGAATTGAATGCTTGCAGATTCCAGCTTAGTCCAATGCACGTGCACTATTATTATTATCCACACCGTTCAATCATGCAAGTGAAAGGCAATAATGATGATATATGATGGACTGATTGAGATGAGAGAAGTTGGTATGAACTCGACCTATCTTGTTTATGTAAATATGATTAGTTCATCATTCCTGATTCAGCCTATTATGAATGAAACATGTTTGCAATGACAATTAGAGATTATAGTTGCTTATGCCATGCTTAATTAGCTAGGAGTTTATAATGGTTTACCTTGCATGCCAACATGCTATTAAAATGGTTGTGATGTGGTATGATAGGGTGGTATCCTCCTTTGAACGATTCGAGTGGCTTGACTTGGCACATGTTCACACATGAAGTTGAAACAAAATCAACATAGCCTCCATGATATTTATGTTCATGGTGAATTATATCCTACTCATGCTTGCACTCAGTGTTGATTAATTTTAATGCATGTTCATGACTGTTGTCGCTCTCTAGTTGGTCGCTTCCCAGTCTTTTGCTATCCTTCACTTGTACTAAGCGGGAATACTGCTTGTGCATCCACTTCCATAAACCCCAAAGTTATTCCATATGAGTCCACCATACCTTCCTATATGCGGTATCTACCTGTTGTTCCAAGTAAATTTGTATGTGCCAAACTCTAAACCTTCAAATGAAATTCTGTTTTGTATGCTCGGATAGCTCATGTATCAACTAGGGATGTTTGTATCTTCCATGCTAGGCGGGTTATTCTCAAGAGGAGTGGACTCCGCTCCTCACTCATGAGAAAATGGCCGGTCACCGGTGTCGGCGGGAAACGACACCTATGGGATCACTGGAATCCCTTCTACGGTTGCGGGGCGCGGGGATCGTGGGAAGAGCGGGACCAGCAGACAACACAAAGGGATTTTACCCAGGTTCAGGCCGCGAGGATGCATAAAACCCTAGTCCTGCTTTGGTGGATGTATTTAGTGTTCTTGAGCTCTCGAACTAGCTCTAGGTGCTGCGAGGTTCCAAAGAGCCGAATCCTTTCTCTGTGCGCCATGAGCCTCCTTTTATAGGCGAAAGGGGCTGCCACAGTGGCACACAGGAGGTGGAAAGTGCTACAGTGTCGCGAGTCTATAGCTAGTATTACAGGACAAGACGCATTTAATACAAGGCTTAGGTGTCCCTTCGCTTTATTGGGGACGGGGGCGAGGCATGTCCCGTCCGTCGCCGCTCCTCCTTGCTTCGACACGCGCCCTGGCCAGCGATAAATGCGGTGCCATGTAGGCAGGCAGGCAGCTGAGGTGGCGCGGTGGTGGAGCCTCCACGAAGGATTGCATGCCGCCACATAGGTGCCTGCCCAGCCGGTTGGGTCAGCAGCTGCACGCGGACAGCGGCGAAGGCTTATCTGGTGCGGGCCTGGCAGTGGCCCAGCTGGTGTGCTCTGGCGAGGGCCTTGTCGGCTGGCCCGGTAAGGGTCTTGTCGGGTGGCCCGGCAAGGGTCTTGTCGGGTGGCCCGGAAAGGGTCTTGTCGTGGCATGTTGGCCTCCCCGGCAAGGGTCTCGCCGTGGCGCACTGGCTTCCACGGCAAGGGTCTTGCCGGGGGTCTTGTGGGTTTCTTCGGTGAGGATGGTTGCCCTCTTATCCTCATTTGATCTTGAGCATTCTATGTCTTTACAAAGATCTGCATGCCACCACGGAGGTGCCTCCCGAGCCTTGTCCCAATGCATCTGTTTGAGCACTGGTGGGCTCAAGGGTGGCTCACTCGGCCGGCGTGGGCAAGCTGCCCCTGCAAGGGTCTTGCCGGGGCCGCTGAGGCTGTCCCGGCAAGGGTCCTTGTCGTTGCCTTGGTCCTTGTCGTTGCTTTGCTTGTCCCCGTGGCTTCGGTTTCTCTCCAGCTCCCCTTTCCAGCTATGTCTATGCGTGGCCGTGGTGGGAGGCTCTGACTGCCCGTGCACAAGTAAAGGGGTCAAAAGCAGAGCCCCTACTTTTGTACAGCGACAGGAGCCCCCGGGCCTGGGGCACACATAAGTGTAGCATGTCGTTGGGCTAGGCCCAGAACGGTGCGCGGGCAGTTGGGACGGATTTTTACCGCGACCAATGTTCCGTCCGCTGCGCTTCCCCACGACCCGTGTTGAACGCGTGACGGAGGGGTCGTGCGCGTGTGCATGACATGGGAGGCATGCGTGGGACAGCGTCCGCACGCATGCGTCGCATCGCAGTTAATGGGAAAGGAGGCGACCCGCGCCTTCCCCATAAAAAGGAATATCCGCGGGCGCGCTGCTCACTTTTACCCCTTCCCTGCGCCTTCCTCCAATCTCAGAACCGCTGCCCCCTTCTTCTCGAGCCTCTCTACTTTCGCCCATCGCCGCCGTGCTTTCATCGTCCTCTGCTTTTCCGCTTCCTGCAGTCGCCATGGCGCCCAAATCCACTAGGGGTAAAGGAGGGGCCAAGGACGTCGGAGTGACGGAGCAGCCGGAGAGCGAGCTGGTGGTGCGGCGGGCGCATTTCGCCTACTTCCTCCCCTCGACGGTCGGCGTCCCCGAGCTTCGGGAGATGTTCAAGTGTTTGTGGGGCGTGAAGACGGGGGAGAGACGACGGGGCATCCGGCCACGACCGTCGTCCCTGCCAGCGCTGGGCCCTCCGCCCACCGGTACCCTTTCTTCGTCGATTATTTCTCTTGCGGGCTCTGTTCCCCCTTCTCCCATTTCTTCAAGGACATCATGCACACCTATGGCTTCCGCCTCTTGGATTTCACTCCGAATGTCGTGGTGTGCATGGCCCTCTTCGCCCATATCTGCGAGGGCTTCGTCGGGGTGTACCCCAGCACGGTGCTCTTCCGCCATTACTTCTCCCCTCGGATCCAAAAAGGGGGGCGCCATTGCTGGCTGCGTCGCCTGGATCCCGAGGGCCAAGGGGGCGTACCCGGACGGCGCCACGAAGGAGAGGTGGGAAGAATGGCGGGGCCGGTGGTGCTGGATTGAGGAGAAGGACCCGCCATCGTTCTGCGAGGTTCGCCAGAAGCCGCTGGTCCGTGGCGGCGATTGGGGCAACGTCGACGCCGACGATGCGAAGCTCACGATCGCCACCACCAGGATTCTCCAGCTCACCCAGGCCGGGCTCACCCTCGAGATGATCGGGGCGGACTTCATCCACCGCCAGATTGCCCCTCTGCACGACAAGGGGAGGCCGGCCTGGCTCTACGTGAACGTCGCCGACATAATGAGGCTCCGTTCCGGCCTCGACAACAACGTGACGGTGCTGCGGCACGCCCATCTTTGCCAGCGAATCTTCCAGCTCGAGGTCGACGACGCGGGTGTTGTCGAGCGGTCCGGCAAGCTTGCCAGGGCTGCCGCGAAGGCCGGCAAGGTCGACAAGGAGCCTGTTTTCAAGCTGTCGGCGGGAGTGGTTCCGCTGAGCAACAACTCCCATCGGAATGAGATCATCGCCATGATGCCACTCTTCAACACGCACGGCCTCGACCCAAATTGGGCTGAGCCAGACGAGCTCGCGGTGCAGGAGTTCTTCGACACTCTGCACGAGATATACGTCACCGACGAGCCGCGGCTCATCCAGGACACTTCCCCGGCGGAGCTGGACTATATTGCCGCCAGGGTGGAGGAGGCGAGGCTTGCCGAGGAGGAGGCAAGGCTCGCTCGAAGCCGGGCAGTGCCGGGCGCAAGGCAGGACAAGGCCGCGGCGGAGGCGGAGGAGGTGGAGCTCGCCCGGTGGGCAGCAACCGCTGGGGAGGCCAGGGGTGTCGACACCGGGGTTCCCCTCGTCGAGGATGCCGCCGACGGGTCGTCGTCGGAGGAGGGCGAGGAGGTGAGGACCGCAACCGCCGACCCTCCAACCACTGAAAGGAGGCGGGTCCTGCGGCGGGCCACCTCCGGTGAGCCAGTCCGCCTCGACCGGGCTATGCAGCTGCGGCAAGCCCAGGAGGCGCCCATGCGCCAGACGAGGGCGACGGTGGCGAAGACCACGGCGAAAGTCGTGGTGTCGAAGAAGAAGACGCCTGCTTCTTCGTCGTCCAAGCGCGCCCGGCGCCATCGCCTCCCCCCTTGCCGGCAAACATCGGTGCAGGGATTGGGGGTGACTTGTTTGACTTCGGGCCTCTCAGCCCGGAGCGGAAGAGGAAAGCAACAAAGGAGGAGGAGGAAGAGGACGGAGAGTAAGCCTCTGCTTTCCTCCCTCATTCCTTGCAACCCCCTCGACGATGTTGCTTACCTGTCTTCGTCTTACAGGGATGTGGAGGTTCTGGCCCAGAGGATCAAGAGGGCCAGGGTTTCGGCGAGCGGCCAGCCCCCGGCAGGTACCTCCAGTACGCCACTGGTGGTGTCGAGCAGTCCGGAGAGCAGCCCCCGGCCCAGCCCCCAGCGTGAGTCCACCACCCACCCTCAATCAACGTGTGTCATGCGTGATGCTTCAGCGCTAATCGTGTCGTGGATGCAGGAGGGGAGTAGCACCAAGGGGAGCCACATGGGGCTTCTCCGATTGTGCCGCCCCCGTCGACTACACCGCCCCAAGGGGCGTCCTCGGCAAGGACACCAAGCATCGAGGTTGTGCGCACGGAGGAGGGGGAGGGGAACGCAGGCGCCGGTGGCTTTGCCTCAACGCCAGACCTTGGCAGAGAAGGGGCTTCCACCTCTCGGCCCGACATGGGTAAACCACTCGCTCTCCACTTCCGCTTGTGTTCTTCTTTTTCCCTTATTGACCTTCGACCTTGGCTCCGCCCTACCTCTTTCGTGGCATCCAGACTTCTCCTTAGAGGACATCGATGCCACCATCAAGGACGTCGCCGCAGATGCCGTGGCGGAGTTGGAGAAGATCGCTGCTGAGGAGGGAGCCAGGGGCGCTGCTGAGGATGCCGCCAAGGGGCCCGCCGAGGAGCCCGGCAAGGGGCCTGCCGAGGGAGCCGGCAAGGCCACTGCCGAGGAGGGGGCATTTGATGACCTGCCCTCCTCCTCCGCTGCCTCGGGCTCTGGCAGGTACCTGAGGGTCGAGCACCAGGGCTCCCTGTGAGGGAGAGGTGTTCGACGAGGAGACGCTTGCCACTGCCGGGCTTGAGGTTGTTGACAAGCCGGGCGTTGGCAGCGCTGGCTCCCAGGAGGAGCAGCTGCTCCAGGCCATGGGCGCCAGCTTCCGGAAGCTCCAGGCGCTCCACCGCGCTCGCCTGGACAAGGTCAAGTCCAGGACGGCGGTGGTGGAGAGGATGGAGGAGAACTTTGAGGGGCGCATCGCCGAGGCGCAGGACTGGTACCGCCAGGCTCAGGATGAGCTGAAGGCCGCCCGGGGTGAGCTGGCCATACGGTGGAGCTCGCCCTGAAGCTGCCCGACATCGAGAGGGCCCAGGAGACGGCGAAGAGACTGGCCGATGAAGCCGAAGCCGTCCGGTCCCAAAGACGAGGCCGCCTGAAGACCAGGAGGAGGACCTTGCCGAAGCGCGAGGAGAAACTTTCCGCCACGCCCGCTGCAAGGACGAAGAGGTGGACAAGCTTGTCTCAGAAAGGCACCCAAGAGCTAGAGCGGAGGCATCGAGGAGGCACTCAACGCCTGGCTCGGGCCCATGCCGGCAAGGTGAAGGAGCTGGAGGAGCAAGCTCAAGCTGGCCAGTGAGAAGCACACGCTCAATGGTGCTCTGACGGTGGTGCAGGGTGAGATCATCAGCAAGTCTGGAGATCTCTCCGAGGCCAACGCCTCCATCACAGATCTCAAGCTGAAGCTGGGAGAGCTCAAGGAGACGCTGTCGGGGGCCATGACCCGGGAGAGGATCCTGGCCAAGGAGCTGGAGACGGAGAAGCAGCTACTGAAGAACGAGACCGCCAACCTCAAGGACTACGAGGCGAGCGAGAAACGCTGGCTCGGGCGCCTTGCCGCCGTCGCAAACTCGGCCGCCGATCAACTGGGCATCATGGGGATGCCGGAGATGGGGTACGCCCCAGAGGCGAACCTGAGCCCCAATGCCAACCCGACCATATACTTTGAGAAGGTCGTTGATGCCTTGAAGCGGCTTCACTCCAACCGGGCGGCCTCCCTAGCCGAGGAATCCCGGATACTCTGCCGGGGGACCATGACCAGGGTGCTCACCAAGATTGCGCACTGGCACCCAGACCTCGACTTCGGAGCTGTGCTGAAGTGCTTGCCGGAGGATGCCGACATCGCAGCACTCAATGAGCGTATCCAGCCCATCCTCAGACGCATCAACAAAATCAAGAGGGTTGAGGGCCAACACCGGGACTAGGCATCCCGTTCTCCGTTGCCGCTGCGAGTTCATGACCAAGACAAAGCTATCTTTAGTTAGAACCGCGGCGGCAATTTTCCTGTTCAATTTTCCTTTGTATGTCCACCCCACATCAACTGGGTAAGCTTGCTAGCACGTAAACCCAGGGCGGCGTTTTAAGGACGGATCCTCATTAGCCTGCCGGGTGTGCTTGTTGCCAGGCAAAGCACCTTACCGCCCTTGGCGCGGCCGCTCGATCTGTCGAGCTTGACTCGAGTCAGAACCGAGAGCGTTGCTGATGGAGAAAGGCTACCCTGCTGCTCTCGACGCGGCTGCTTGAACTGTTGAGCGGACTCGAAACAGAACAAAGGCATTGCCGATCGCAGGAGGGCCCCTCTGCGTACAGGCTTCCCATACATAGGCCGAACCGTCGAGGATAATAACCTTATGTTTAAAGAGAAGAAACTTAAAGTTCAGCATGACTTAGCTCTCTCGCCGCCGCCTCGGTGTCTTTCACGCCACGGGTGGCGCAGCCTCCTTGGCCGCCTTCCCCGTAGGAGCCGGGGTGATGAAGAACAGCTAGGTCAACTGCTGGAACAGATTCTAACAATTGCGCCCCCTACCTGGCGCGCCAAAGATGTCGGTGGGAAACGACACCTATGGGATCACTGGAATCCCTTCTACGGTTGCGGGGCGCGGGGATCGTGAGAAGAGCAGGACCAGCAGACAACACAAAGGGATTTTACCCAGGTTCGGGCCGCGAGGATGCGTAAAACCCTAGTCCTGCTTTGGTGGATGTATTTAGTGTTCTTGAGCTCTCGAACTAGCTCTAGGTGCTGCAAGGTTCCAAAGAGTCGAATCCTTTCTCTGTGCGCCATGGGCCTCCTTTTATAGGCGAAAGGGGCTGCCACAATGGCACACAGGAGGTGGAAAGTGCTACAGTGTCGCGAGTCTATCGCTAGTATTACAGGACAAAACGCATTTAATGCGAGGCTTAGGTGTCCCTTCACTTTATTGGGGACGGGGGCGAGGCCCGTCCCATCCGTCGCCGCTCCTCCTTGCTTCGACACGCGCCCTGGCCAGCGATGCATGCGGTGCCATGTAGGCAGGCAGGCAGCTGAGGTGGCGCGATGGTGGAGCCTCCATGAAGGATTGCATGCCGCCACGTAGGTGCCTGCCCAGCCGGTTGGGTCGGCAGCTGCACGCGGACAGCGGTGAAGGCTTATCTGGTGCGGGCCTGGCAGTGGCCCACCTGGTGTGCTCTGGCGAGGGCCTTTTCGGGTGGCCCGGCAAGGGTCTTGTCATGGCACACTAGCCTCCCCGGCAAGGGTCTCGCCGTGGTGCGCTGGCTTCCCCGGCAAGGGTCTTGCCGGGGGTCTTGTGGGTTTCTTCAGTGAGGATGGTTGCCCTCTTATCCTCATTTGATCTTGAGCATTCTATGTCTTTACAAAGATCTGCATGCCACCACGGAGGTGCCTCCCGAGCCTTGTCCCAATGCGTCTGTTTGAGCATTGGTGGGCTCAAGGGTGGCTCGCTCGGCCGGCGTGGGTGAGCTGCCCCGGCAAGGGTCTTGCCGGGGCCGCTGAGGCTATCCCGACAAGGGTCCTTGCCGGGAAAAACCTGCTTCGCCCATCCGATCCTCGTGGCCTTGGTCCTTGTTGTTGCTTTGTTTGTCCTCGTGGCTTCGGTTTCTCTCCAGCTCCCCTTTCCTGCTATGTCTATGCATGGCCGTGGCGGGAGGCTCTGGCTGCCCGTGCACAAGTAAAGGGGTCAAAAGCAGAGCCCCTACTTTTGTACACCGACAACCGGGATGCCCAGTCCAATTCTCTAAGCAAATCAAATCAAAATAATTGCAAACAAAACTCCCCTAGGGCTGTTGCTAGTTGGAGGCACTCGTTGTTTCGAGCAAGCCATGGATTCATGCTTGTTGGTGGTGGGGGAGTATAAACTTTACCATTCTGCTTGGGAACCGCCTATAATGTGTGTAGCATGGAAGATATCGAGATCTCTCTGTTGTTATGTTGACAGTGAAGGTATACCGCCCAAAATATTATTTATCACTATTTCAAAATCGAGCTCTGGCACCTCTACAAATCCCTGCTTCCCTCTGCGAAGGGCCTATCTATTTACTTTTATGTTGAGTCATCACCCTCTTATTAAAAAGCACCATTTGGAGAGCACCTCTATCATTTGCATCCATTAATGTTAATTTATATTGAGTATGACTATGATTGGATCTCTTTTACCATGAATTACATTGTCTAGTCAGTCCTTGATCTTCAGAGGTGCTCTGCGTTTATGTTTTGCGGTCTCAGAAAGGGCTAGCGAGATACCATCTTGTTATATCATATTATGATTGTTTTGAGAAAGTGTTGACATCCGAGATTTATTATTATTGCTCGCTAGTTGATTATGCCATTGATATGAGTAAACATGAGACCTAAGTGTTATTGTGAATATGGTTAGTTCATAATCTTTGCTGAAAACTTGAATGCTGGCTTTACATATTTGCAACAACAAGAGCAAACAGAGTTTGTAAAAGTTTTTATTTATCACTTTCAGTTTGTCAACTGAATTGCTTGAGGACAAGCAAAGGATTAAGCTTGGGGGAGTTGATACGTCTCCATCGTATCTACTTTTCCAAACACTTTTGCCCTTGTTTTGGACTCTAACTTAAATGATTTGAATGGAACTAACCCGGACTGACGCTGTTTTCAGCAGAATTGCCATGGTGTTATTTTTGTGCAGAAATGAAAGTTCTCGGAATGACATGAAACTTCACGGAGAATATTTTTGGAATATATAAAAAATATTGGCGAAAGAATCAAGGCCAGGGGGGCCACACCCTGTTCACGAGGGTGGGGGGCGTGCCTACCCCCCTGGGCGCGCCCCCTTCCTTGTGGGCCCCCTGGTGCTCCACCGACCTCAACTCCAACTCCATATATTCACGTTTGGGGAGAAAAAAATCAGAGAGAAGGATTCATCGCGTTTTACGATAAGGAGCCGCCGCCAAGCCCTAAACTCTCTCGGGATGGCTGATCTGGAGTCCATTCGGGGCTCCGGAGAGGGGAATCCGTCGTCGTCATCATCAACCTTCCTCCATCACCAATTTCATGATGCTCACCGCCGTGCGTGAGTAATTCCATCGTAGGCTTGCTGGACGGTGATGGGTTGGATGAGATTTATCATGTAATCGAGTTAGTTTTGTTAGGGTTTGATCCCAAGTATCCACTATGTTCTGAGATTGATGTTGCTATGACTTTGCTATGCTTAATGCTTGTCACTAGGGCCCGAGTGCCATGAATTCAGATCTGAACCTATTATCTTTTCATGAATATATGTGTTCTTGATCCTATCTTGAAAGTCATTAGCCACCTACTATGTGTTATGATCCGGCAACCCCGAAGTGACAATAATCGGGACCACTCCCGGTGATGATCGTAGTTTGAGGAGTTCATGTATTCACTAAGTGTTAATGCTTTGGTCCGGTACTCTATTAAAAGGAGGCCTTAATATACCTTACTTTCCAATAGGACCCCGCTGCCACGGGAGGGTAGGACAAAAGATGTCATGCAAGTTCTTTTCCTTAAGCACGTATGACTATATTTGGAATACATGCCTACATTATATTGATGAACTGGAGCTAGTTCTGTTGTCACCCTATGTTATAACTGTTGCATGAATGATTGCATCCGACATAATTATCCATCACTAATCCATTGCCTACGAGCTTTTCACATATTGATCTCTACTTAGTTACTTTACCGTTGCCGCCGTTACAAAACTGCTACTGTTATCTTTGCCACTATTACCGCTACTTCCATACTACTTTGCTACTAAATACTTTGCTGCAGATATTAAGTTATCCAGGTGTGGCTGAGTTGACAACTCAGCTGCTAATACTTGAGAATATTCTTTGGCTCCCCTTGTGTCGAATCAATAATTTGGGTTGAATACTCTACCCTCGAAAACGGTTGCGATCCCCTATACTTGTGGGTTATCAGGAGGTAGGTGACAATGTGGAATAAAGAGATAAGTGAGGGGGCCCACGTGGGGACCACAACCCACCAGGGTGCGCCTGGGGGTCCTAGCGTGCCCAGGTGGGTTGTGCCCACCTGGTGCCCCTCGGGTATTATTTGCACCAAAAATTCTTAATTATTTAGAAAAAATCGTACAAAATTTTCAAGGCATTCTGTGAACTTTTATTTTTGGGTCATTTTTATTGCACGAGAAATTTGAAAAACAGACTAAACATGGCATTTTTTTATTTAACAATTAAAAACAGAAAACAAAAGGTAGGGACAGAAGGTAGTGCTTACTAAATTCATCAACTTCATACTGCTCAAAAAATGATTCATTAATAAGGTTGACCAGGTCTTATTAACAACCACTTTTGATTAGCATGAAATTGAAGAACTTTCGTAAATCACTAAGTTACCTCAATGGGGATTTGCATCTCCCCAACAATAAGCATTTCATATTTCTTTTTGACAGTAGGTAGAGGTGTTTGAAAACTTCCAATAGTGATTGTCGAAGATTTTTCAATAACATTAATACCATTCACTTGGAATTGTTTCTTCGGAAAGTGCACCGTATGCTCATTACCATTAATATGAAAAGTGACCTTGCTTTTACTGCAATCAATAACAGCCCCTACAATATTCAAGAAGGGTCTACCAAGGATAATCGACATGTTGTTGTCCTCGGGCATCTCAAGTATAACAAAGTCAGTCAAAATAGTAACATTAGCAATAACAACGGGCACATCCTCATAGATACCTATAGGTATGGCAGTTGATTTGTCAGCCATTTGCAAAGATATTTTAGTAGGTGTGAGTTTATTCAAGTCAAGTCTTGTATATAAAGAGAAAGGCATAACACTAACACCAACTCCTAAATCACACAAAGCAGTTTTCACATAATTCTTTTTGATGGAGCAAGGTATAGTTGGTATACCCGGATCTCCAAGTTTTTAGGTACTCCATCTTTGAAAGTATAATTAGCAAGCATAGTGGAGATCAGCTTCCGGTATTTTTCTCTTATTAGTGATGATGTCTTTCATATACTTTGCATAAGGAGGCATTTTCAAGATATCATTCAAGCAAGTACACAAAAAGACTGGCCTCACCATTTCAGCAAAGCGTTCAAATTCTTCATCATCATTCTTTTTAGTTGACTTGGGTGGAAAAGGCATAGGTTTTTGAACCCACAGTTCTCTTTCTTTTCCGTGTTTCCTAGCCACAAAGACACTTTTATCACATCTTTTATTTTTGGGTTGTGGGTTATCAAGATCAACAGGTGGTTCTATCTCAACATCATTATCTGGTTCTTTTATTTGGTTGAGCATATTCATGAACATCAGCATTGTCTGTTTCATTATCATTAGGTGGATGTTCATTACCAGATTGAGTTTCAGCATCAGAGATAGAAGTTTCATTTTCATTATCAGGAGGTTTTTCTATTTCAGGTTCACTAGAAGCATGCAAAGTCCTATCATTTTTCTTCTTCTTTTTCGTTTTAGAAGGACTAGGTGCACTCGTGTTGTTTCTTTGTGAGTCTTGTATAATTATTTTTGGGTGTTCCTCAGGATAAAGTGGTTCCTGAGTCATTTTACCTCCTCTAGTTGCAACTCTAACAGCAAAGTCATGCATATTATTATTCATTTCGTCAAGCAATTCTCTTTGTGATTTAGCAACTTGTTCTAACTGAGTTTGTACCATAGAAGCATGTTTTCCAGCACCTCTAACATCATTTGAAATTCTAAATAACAAGTCACTCAAGCGACCAATCATATCAGAATTGTATTTCAATTGTTTCATAACATTTGCATTGAAGTGATCTTGTTTTATAATGTAGTTTTCAAACTCATAAAGGCCTTGACTAGGATGCATATTGTGAGGATTATCATTATCATTAAACTTCATTAGATAATTTACCTCTACCACCTTAGGCAGCGGTGGTGTATTAAGCCCATGTATTTCTTCAATAGGAGGTAAAATTTTAACATCCTCAGCTTTAATACCTTTTTCCTTCATAGATTTCTTTGCCTCTTGCATATCTTCGGGACTGAGATATAATATACCCCTCTTCTTTGGAGTGGGTTTAGCCGGTAGTTCAGGAAGAGTCCAATCATCAAAAAAATTCAATATGTTATTGAATAATTCTTCAGCTTGAGCAATAGTTCGTTCCCTGAAAACACAACCAGCACAACTATCTAGGAAGTCCCTAGAAGCATTGGTTAGTCCATTATAGAAGATATCAAGTATTTCATTTTTCTTAAGAGGATGATCGGGCAAAGCATTAAATAACTAGCAAAGCCTCCCCCAAGCTTGCAGTAGACTCTCTTCTTTGGTTTGCACAAAGTTAAATATTTCCTGTAAGGCAACTTGTTTCTTATGAGCAGAAAAATATTTTTTAGAGAAGTAGTAAATCATATCCTTGGGACTACGCACACAACCAGGAGCAAGAGTATTGTACCAACCTTTAGCATCACCCTTTAATGAGAAAGGAAATAACTTGAGAATAAAGTAATAGCGAGTTTTCTCATCATGAGTAAAAAGGGTGGCTATATCATTCAACTTAGTAAGATGTGCCACAACAGTTTCAGTTTCATAACCATGGAAAGGATCGGATTCAACCGAAGTAATTAACTCTGGGTCGACAGAGAATTCATAATCCTTATCATAAATAAAGATAGGTGAAGTAGCAAACTTAGGATCATATTTCATTCCAGCATTCAGAGAATTTTCTTTATCCTTGCACAGTAATTTCTCTAGATCGTCTCTGTCATTGCAAGCAAGAATATCTCTAGTTGCCTCTTCACTCATAACATAACCTTCCGATACCTTAAGCAATTCATATCTAGGAAGGCTAATTCTAGCAGGTGTTTCAGGAGTTTCAGTTTCAAGCTCATCATTAGATTCAAACAACATCATGTTGTATTACTCTAGCAATTTGTTCATCAAGAAAATCACCAAGTGGCACATCATCATTATCAAGCAAGGTACTAGCATCATCATAAGCATTATCCAAAGCAGAAGTAGCATCATCAATAACTTGCGACATATTAGAATTGATAGCATGTGGTGGTGTTGCAAGTTTACTCATAACAGAAGGTGAATTTAAAGCAGAACTAGATGGCAGTTCCTTACCTCCGCTCGTCTTTGAGGGAAATATCTTAGTCTTAGGATCCTTCAAATTCTTCATAGTGATAATATGATAATAATCCCAAGTGACTCAACAAATATAGCTATGCTCCCCAGCAACGGCGCCAGAAAAAGATCTTGATAACCCACAAGTACAGGGGATCGCAACAGTTTTCGAGGGTAGAGTATTCAACCCAAATTTGTAGATTCGACACAAGGGGAGCCAAAGAATATTTGAAGGTATTAGAAGCTGAGTTGTCAATTCAACCGCTCCTGGAGATTAATTATCTGCAGGAAGTAATCAGTAGCACAGTAATATGATAGTTTTGATAGTAGTGACAGCAGCAATGGTAACAGTAACAGTGATAGCAGTAATTTGTAGCAAGTGTAACGGTGATGATAGCAGTACTAATGCAGCAAGATCAATATAAATAAATTCATAGGCATTGGATAGGTGACTTGTTGGATGATAGTCATCATATAACAATTATAACCTAGGGTGATACGGCACTAGCTCCAGTTCATCGATATAATGTAGGCATGTATTCCGTAAATAGTCATACGTGCTTTATTAAAAGAACTTGCATGCCATCTTTTGTCCTACCATCCCGTGGCAGCGGGCTCCATATTGGAAACTGAGGGATATTAAGGTCTCCTTTTAAAAGAGAACCGGAACAAAGCATTAACACATAGTGAATACATGAACTCCTCAAACTACGGCCATCACCGGGAGTGGGCCCGGTTGTTGTCACTCCGGAGTTGCCGGATCATAACACGTAGTAGGTGACTATAACTTGCAAGATCGGATCTAAAACATGGATATAATGATAAATTCATAAACGGTTCAAATCTGAGTTCATGGCACCCGGGCCCAAAGTGACAAGCATTAAGCACATCAAGTCATAGCAACATCAATCTAAGAACATAGTGGATACTAGGGATCAGGCCCTAACAAAACCAACTCGATTACATGATGAATCTCATGTAACATCCCAAAATTCTAAATTTTGGAATGTTATATTAAATAAATAACTAAGCTTGTTGTCTGATTGTTTGTTTGATTGATTGAGTGAAACTGAGTGAAATTTGAAAACTTTTGAAAGTTGAATGAGAGGGAATGAAATGACTTTCCCAAAACTTTCCCCTTTGCCTTTTGGATCCCAATGAATTCAAATTCATACCAACACCAAAGCCTAGAGTGAAGATGACATGACTTCTTCCATTTTGAAATGAATAGGGTTTTGGAAAAGATTTGAATTTCATTTGGGAAGATTTCAAATTCAAAGCTTTATGCAACTCAATGATTTTCATGAGGGAAGATAAAATGACTTCTTCAATTATATGAATTATGAGTTGGAAGTTAAAAAGTATCAAGTTGAAAGTCATTTGAAAGTGCTTGAAACCCTCTTTCAAAATTTTGAGTTTTGAATTTGAATTCAAACTTTGGCATGTGGGAAACATTTCAAAAACTATGCCTGATAAATACTTGAACCAAAGTATGAGAGGAGCAAACATGACACTCCAAAAATATCAGAAGAAACTATGCCAAAAGTTTTGGAATTCAAATCTGAATTTTATTAGAATTTGAAAAAAATGGATTTTTATAAAGTTTGGATTTTGCCTTTGGTAAAATGTTCAAATGAAAGGGAATATTTCCATGATCATTTTGGTATATATATACCCTATATAAAATATTTATAGATATTGTTTTATTTCTGTTTTTGTTTTATTTTAAAAAATAAAATTTTAAAAGGAAAATCCCGGGGTGCGGCCAGGCCACCCCAGGCCCAGTAGCCGCACCCCCCTCGGCTGGCCCGGCTGCCGAGACCAGCCAATGAGCCACCGACCGCCCAGCTCCCCTCTCCCTCGCCTGGCGCTCTGCCACGGCCACCCTTCGCCTCGCCCCTCTCTCTCTCTTGACCCATGGGCCCGCACCCATCCCCTACCCTCGCCCACGCCACTGTCGGCCATGCGGATCGCGGATCGAAGGATCCGGATCCCCGATCGCCCGATCCCAGGCGAAGGCGACCCCTGGCTATAAAAGCCGCCGCCCGCACCCCATTCCCCCCGAGACCTCGCCGGACCCCCTCGCCCTCCCGCTCGACCACGCCGGAGACCCGAGCTCCCTCCGCCGCCAAAGTCGCCGCCGTCGCCACCCTAGTCCACCCCGACCCCCAACAACACCACCGAACCCCTCCCCGACCTCGTGCGCGTCTTCCCGACGAGTCGCCGGAGCTCCCCGACGCCCAGACGCCTCGACGCACTTTCGCCGCCGCCGCCGCCGCCGCCGGAGTCCGGTAAGCCGCCGGAAAGCACACCCCCCGTCCGATCTCAATCGAGTGGCTAGGATTAGAACCCCGAAGGGGTAGGTTTTATTTATAAAACCGGCCGGTTCTTTTCGGTTAGTTTTGTTAGGTTTTTATTTTTAGGACCGGTTAGTTTTAGTTAAACCTAGGCCCGTTTAGACTAAGTTACGCCTAGTGCACAGTATAGGCCCATTAGGCCTTTTTCTTTTTATTTATATTTTCTGTTTTACAGAATAGCTTCTGTTTTCAAAAATTCATATCTTTTATTCTGTTTAATATTTTTGAGTGATTCTTTTTTTGTTGGATTGCAAATTTTATGTAGTTTCTGTAAAATATATATTTAGCTATGTTAAAAATAATTAAAAATGCCTTAATATTGTTTTAGTCAGAATAGTAAATCTGCTATAACTTTAGTTAAAAAATTATTTTGCATGATTCTTTTTGTAATCACTTTATTTTGACATTGCCAAACCCTAGAAATTTACTTGGGTATTTTAGGATTAATAAATAATTAGTTTTAGACAGAATCCTATCAATCCTAATTAATTAACTAGTTCCTGTTTTCCTAATTAATTAATTAGTAAATTAATTTATTCTTAACTTGTGATTAGTTATTCTAGGTTAGTTTCTGTCATTCTAGTAGATGAACTTTTATTTATAATTAATAAAAGTTTTAAATTATTTTCTTAATAGAAATTGGATTAGGCCTAAAATGAGTTTTATAATAGCTTTTAATTAATTCTTTTTGCTCCTAGTTGCTTAGTGAAACCTTTTCTGTTAAGTTAACCTAAAACCATGATTAGGTTATATTAAGAAATTTTTATTATATAAAACTATTTTTGTTATTGTTTGAAGTAGGGAAAACTTTGAGTGGCCTTTATTTGAGTTTTTCTTTTGGATTGAGTTTTGGTTGTTTGTTGTGTTATGTTACTTTTGTTATGTTGTGTTATGTGATCCTATTGCTATGTGCTTATTATAGTTATTGTTTGCCTCGGTAGAATTTCCGAGTGCGAAGATTGCTACTACGAAACCCTAGTTTTTCGAAGATCGTCAACCAGGCAAGTTCACTTGACCATGCTTTTCTTACCTATGTTTTATTGCATTTAGTGGCACCATTGCAACCACCCCTCAGTAGTGTTATTGAAATTCTTGTAGATGAGTAGTATGCATGAGGTAGGAACCCATCACCACATTACCAAGCCCGGGACGTTATTTATTTTAATGCTACGCTATAGTAGACGGGGTTTGGTATGAGTGCTCGAGTGGTGTGAAGAAGGAGAACTCTACGTCAATGACGACAACTCCATGATGTAATCTGCAAGGACTGCATCTTCAAGACCTCAAGACTTCAAGACTCGAGACAGGATTTTCAATACACACTCTTTGGGTGAAGGATTTGTGACGGCACCTGGAGAACCCAGTGGTTGGCCGGGATGCATGGAGAAAGCGCCATGACATCTTATGGAAAGCTTCACCCAGACTCAAAGAGACGGAAGAATACTTCACGCATACAGAAGCTTACAATGCAACCGCAAGTCATTATGGGCTCGCTTGGTTGACCTTAGTTGTGACTCTGGCTGGGACGGTACTAGCAGATGTAGAATGATGGTAGGATTGGATGGAGTGCAGACGGTGGTCGAGGAACTCTTTGGAAGACCATGTTTGGTCATCTTGTTCTCAAACACCACGAAGTGCGAGAACGTAAAGAGAGGGATCGAATCTTGCGGGTAAAGTGTACAAACCTCTGCGGAGGGTTTAAACCTAATCGATTAGCCGTGTCCCGATTACGGACAATTTGAGCATCTGGACTTGGATCTATCTCGGAACTCTCAACACCGGATTGATAACTTAATTGTGGGCAACATATGATGAATTTTGGGCTATGGGACATCGGTTGGCGGAACCATGTCATGATAGAAAACTCCTTAGTGCAGACTTCATTCTATTCCTTTGACGTAGGTAAAATAAAATCAGCTTTTACGCAAACAAAACTCGGAATCTGAGCCATAAAGCCATATTGCATATAGTATAGTTTTATCATCTGTTTTCTCATATTGTGATCTTGCGGTACATTCAATGTCTTGACCTACACGGCTGCAACGTATCATGTTGCAGATATTTCCTCGACGAGTAAGAGTTACGATACAGGGTTACGGTCTACACTCAACTTCTTGGATGGCGTTGATGGGACTCCACACCCGTTTGACTTGTTTCCGTGAGTATTATGAGGTATATATCAGTTTTACGTTATTTATGCATGTGATTGCACTTTGATATATACATTGATGTCTTGTGTGTGCCAAAGACATCTTGATCCGAGGATGGCACAAGAATACGGAAGGCTTGACCGTCTGAGGTCGGGTCGCTACATCTCATCCAACTCCTCACCGACCAGCGAGCCTACGAAGGAATTACTCACTCTCGGTGGGGAGCATCATAGAATTGGCGATGGAGATTGGTTGGTCATGACGAAGAACGAAGATCCCCCTCTTCGGAGCCCCAAACGGACTCCAGATCTACCCTCCCAAGGAAGAACAGGGCTTGGCGGCGGCTCCGTCTCGTGAAATGCGATAATTATTTCTCCCTGATTTTTTTCTGAAAATATGTGAATTTATAGTATCAGGGGGGTCGTCAGCGGGGCCACCAGGTGGGTACAATCCACCTGGGCACGCCAGCTCCAGAAATTCTTATTATTGATATAAAAAATCCTCGCAAAGTTTCGTTCCATTCTGAGAACTTTTATTTCTGCATAAAAACAACACCATGGTAGTTCTGCTGAAAACAGCGTCAGTCCGGGCTTAGTTTCATTCAAATCATGCAAATTAGAGTCCAAAACAAGAGGAAAAGCGTGAGAAAAAGTAGATAGGTTGGAGACGTATCAGTACCACCCGCGGCGGAATCTAAAATATTTCTAGATGCAAAATTCAATCCAGCATAATTTTTTTGTATGATCATCCATAAACTTAAACCATGAGTAGGGCAATTTCTTATCATCAATTTCATCCTCTCCCAAGATTATGCAACATGTTCATGATCAAGTTGCTTAATATTTATTATATCGTTCCTAAGGGAGATGATCTTAGCAGGCGGAAAATACTTGGAAATAAAAGCATATTTACACTTGTTCCATGAATCAATACTATTTTTAGGCAAAGATGAAAACCAAGTTTTAGCACGATCCCGTATTGAGAATGGAAATAGTTTCAATTTAAAAATATCATTATCCACATATTTTTTCTTTTGCATGTCACATAATTCAACAAAAGTGTTTAGATGGGATGTCGCATCTTCATTAGGGCTACCAGAAATTTGTTATTTCATAACAAGATTCAACAAAGCGAGATTAATTTCATAAGATTCCACACTAGTGGCGGGAGCAATCGCAGTACTAATAAAATCATTATTATTAGCATTGGAAAAATCACACAACTTAATATTTTCTTGAGACATCGTGACCAAGCAAAAATCTAGCACAGAAGCAAACAAAAGACAAACGAAAAAGGCGAACGGAAAGAAGGCGAATAAAAGGGCAAATATTTTTGTGTTTTTCTGAAAATGTTTTATGAGTGGGGAGAGGAAAAAGAGAGGAAAATGGCAAATAATGTAAATGCAAGAGATGAGAGTTTATGATAGGTACTTGGTAGGCTTGATGTGTATCCTACCCAGCAACGGCGCCAGAAATTCTTCCTACTACTTCTTGAGCTTGCGTTGTTATTTCCCTTGAAGAGGAAAGGGTGATGCAACAAAGTAGAGATACGTATTTCCCTCAGTTAAGAACCAATGTATCAATCCATTAGGAGGAACAAGCAAGTCTCCAATAGATGCACCTGCACAAACTAACAAACACTTGCACACAACAGGAAAAAGGGGTTGTCAGTCCCTTCACAGTCACTTGCAAGAGTGAGATCTAATAGAGATATATATAAAAGATAAAAAAAGGCAAAATGAAGTAAAGTTAAATAAATTGTAGCAAGGTATTTTTTGGTTTCTTGGTTTTATAGATCTGAAAATAATATGATGGAAAATAGACCCGGGGGCCATAGGTTTCACTAGAGGCTTCTCTCTTGAAAGAAAGCATACGGTGCTTGAACAAATTACTATTGAGCAATTGGTAGAAAAGTGGATAGTTATGACGATATCCAAGGCAATGATCATGAATATAGGCCTTACGTCCGTGACAAGTAGACCGAAACGATTATGCATCTACTACTATTACTCCACACATCGACCGACTCCTGCCTGCATCTAGAGTATTAAGTTCAAAAGAACAAAGTAACACATTAAGCAAGATGACATGATGTAGAGGGATAAACCCAAGAAATATGATATGAAACCCATCTTTCTATCCTTAATGGCAACAATACGATACGTGCCTCGCTACTCCTGTTGTCATTGGGTGAGGACACCGCAAGATTGAACCCCATCACAAAGCACCTCTCCCATGGCAAGATAGATCAATCTAGTTGGCCAAACCAAATCAATAGATCGGAGAGAAATACAAAGCTATTTTAATCAAGCATAAAAGAGTTCAAAGAAGACTCAAATAATATTCATATATAATCTGATCATACACCCACAATTCATCGTATCTCAACAAACACACTGCAAAAGAAGATTACATCGAATAGAACTCCAAGAACATCGAGGAGAACATAGTATTAAAGATCAAAGAAACAGAAGAAGCCATCTAGCTATTAGCTATGGACCCGTAGGTCTGTCGTAAACTAATCACACATCATTGGAAGGGTAGCAAGGTTGGTGTAGAGGCCCTCCGTGATCGAATCCCCCTCCGGTAGAGTGCCAGAAAAGGTCCCAAGATGGGTCTCACGAGAACAAAAGCTTGCGGGGAGAAAAGTATTTTTGTTGACGCCTCTGATGTAGAGGTAATATTTGGGTATTTATAGAGCAAGGATTAGGGTTAGAAGGTCTATGAGGGGCCCACGAGCGTAGGGGGCATGCCCCCCGGGATGCGCCCCTAGGGCTTGTGGCCGCCTTGTAGGTCTTCTGGCCTCCTCTCCAAGTCTCCTGGGTTTTTTCTGGTCCAAGAAAAATCATTGTAAAGTTTTATTTTGCTTGGACTCCATTTGATATTGATTTTCTGTAGAAGTCAAAAACAAGGAAAAAACAGCAACTGACACTGGGCACTAGGTTAATAGGTTAGTCCCACAAAATGATATAAAATAGTACTAAAATGCATATAAAACATCCAAGATGGGTAATATAATATTATGGAACAATAAAAAATTATATACGTTGGAGACGTATCATGCACCTACACAAACAAACAAATACTCGCACCCAATGCGATAAAGGGGTTGCTATCCCTTCGCGGTTACTTGCAAGGATGAGATCTGATAGTGATAGATATAAGAGATAAGTTAATTGTGAAACAAAATAAAAGTAAATAAATTGCAGCAAGGTATTTTTGGTTTTTGATTTTGTAGATCCGGAAAATAATATGATAAAAGATAAACTTGGGGGCCATAGTTTTTACTAGAGGCTTCTCTCTTGAAAGAAAGCATATGGTGGGTAAACAAATTACTATTGAGCAATTAATAGAAAAGTGCATAGTTATAACGATATCTAAGGCAATGATCGTGTATATAGGCATCGCGTCCGAGACAAGTAGACCAACTCCTACCTGCATCTACTACTATTACTCCACACATCGACTGCTATCCAGCATGCATCTAGTGTATTAAGTTAACAAGAAAGGGGTAACACCTTAAGCAAGATGACATGATGTAGAGTGATAGATCCAATCAATATGAACAAACCCCATATTTTTATGCTTAATGGCAACATTACGAATACGTGCCATGTCCCTTTCTGTAACTGGGATTTAGCACCGCAAGATTGAACCCATTACAAAGCACCTCTCCCATTGCAAGAAAAATCAATCTAGTTGGCCAAACCAAATTAATAGATCGGAGAGAAATACAAAGTTAGATAAATCATTCATAAAAGAGTTCAGAGAAGACTCAAATAATATTCATAGATAATCTGATCATAAACCCACAATTCATCGGACCTCAACAAACACACCGCAAAAGAAGATTACATCGAATAGATCTCCAAGAACATCGAGAAGAACATTGTATTGAAGATCAAAGAGAGAGAAAGAACATCTAACTACTAGCTATGGACCCGTAGGTCTGTGGTTAACTACTCACACTTCATCGGAAGGGCAGCAAGGTTGATGTAGAAGCCCTCCGTGATCGAATCCCCCTCTGGCAGAGTACCAGAAAAGGTCCCAAGATGGGATCTCACGATGATAGAAGAATGCGCCAGCGGAAAAGTATTTTTGGTGTGCCCTCTTGTCTTCGTGGAATATTTGGGTATTTGTAGAAGAAAAATTAGGGTTGGAAGTGCCACGAGGGGTCCACAAGCTTGGGGGACGTGCCCCCTGAGCTTGTGGCCACCTCGTGGCTCTTCTGGCCTCCTCTCGAAGCTTCAAGCGTGTCTTGCGGTCCAAGAAAAATCATCAAAAAGTTTCATTCCATTTGTACTCCGTTTGGTATTGATTTTTTGTAAAGGCGAAACAAGGAAAAAACAACAACTGGCACTGGGTACTAGGTTAATAAGTTAGTCCCAAAAAATGATATAAAATAGCATAATGATTCATATAAAATATCCAAGATTGATAATATAATAGCATGGAACAAACAAAAATTATAGATACGTTGGAGACGTATCAAGCATCCCCAAGCTTAATTCCTGCTCGTCCTCGAGTAGGTAAATGATAAAAACAGATGTTTTTATGTAGAATGCTACCTAACATGTTTATCATGTAATATTTGTTTATGTGGTATGAATATTCAGATCCATAAGATTCAAAACAAAGGTTTAATATTGACATAAAAACAATAAAACTTCAAGGATACTGAAAAGCAATTATGTCTTTTCAAAATATCATGGCTAAAGAAAGTTATCCCTACAAAATCATATAGTCTTGATATGCTCCCTCTTCTTAACCCAAAGTATAAATCATGTACTACCCCACTGTTAGCCAAGCAATTTGTTCATACTTTTTAACGCGCTTTTGTTTTTTCAACTCTCACGCAATACGTGAGCGTGAGTCATGTATATAGCACTTTAAGTGGAATAGAAGGTGGTAGCATACAAAAAGAAGGGAGAAATTCTCACATAAACTAGGAAAATTAATGGACTTTGGAGATTCCCATCAATCGATATCAATGTGAGTGATTAGGGATTGCCATGCAACGGATGCACTAGAGCTATAAGTGTATGAAAGCTCAAAAGAAAACTAAGTGGGTGTACATCCAACTTGCTTGCTTATGAAGACCCCAGGAATTTGAGGAAGCCCATCATTGGAATATACAAGCCAAGTTCTATAATGAAAAATTCCCACTAGTAATATATGAAAGTGAAAAAATAGGAGACTCTCTATCATGAAGAACGTGGTGCTACTTGAAGCACGAGTGTGGAAAAGGATAGTAACATTGTTGAGGGAGTCCCGGATTAGGGGGTGTCCGGATAGCCGAACTCTTACCGTTGGCCGGACTCCTGGACTATGAACATACAAGATTGAAGACTCCGTCCCGTGTCCGGATGGGACTTTCCTTGGCGTGGAAGGCAAGCTTGGCGATACGGATATGTAGATCTCCTACCATTGTAACCGACTCTGTGTAACCCTAACCTATCCGGGTGTCTGTAGATAAACCGGAGGGTTTTAGTCCCAGAGGACGAACAACAATCATCCCATAGGCTAGCTTCTAGGGTTTAGCCTCCTTGATCTCGTGGTAGATCTACTCTTGTACTACCCATATCATCAATATTAATCAAGCAGGAGTAGGGTATTACCTCCATCGAGAGGGCCCGAACACAGGTAAAAACATCGCGTCCCTTGTCTCCTGTTACCATCCGCCTAGACGCATAGTTCGGGACCCCCTACCGAGATCCGCCGGTTTGACACCGACATTGGTGCTTTCATTGAGAGTTCCTCTATGCCGCCGCCATCGTAGGATGCCTCATCTCGTCTTTAAAGACGATACCATCGCCAAAGAAGCCTTGGCCATCGGGTCGACTCTTCGGCTAGGCGGTTTTCTCATGACCGCTAGTTTGGCCGCCGCGCCGACGATGACCTCTCGAGTCATCGAATCCAATCTCCATGTTAGTTCAAAACTTGCCGAACAGTTAGATCCGATCGAGCTCTCCTCTGTAAACGAGCTCTTGGATCGCATCGCCGCCCTGGGAGTCGCCACAGATTACGACCGGATCGGGCCTAAAACCGATCTGAGGGAGATCAACTCTCCCCAAGCTACCCATCATGTTGCTGTGATAGAGGAGCAATGCGGCGACTCTTCTCCTATCTTAAGGACTAGCTACGTCCAGATTCCCGATCCCTCCATGCCGGATTCCTGCGGAGGGACGGATGTCGATCAAGCCCTGAACTTAAAGTCAGGCGGCGGGTCGGACTCATGGGATAGCACTCAAAAATCCAAACTTCCGAGTTCGCAAACTTCCCGGCCCTTGAGTCCTAAATTGGACGGGGTTCCGGATTTAGTTCCACCCGCCCACCCAAACATCAGCGATCTCTCTCCAATTCGGCAAGAATCCGCCGAAACAGTACATCATTACAGGGCCAGATTCCTCCTGATTATGAAAAGGATAAAGGACTGCCGAGAGGAGGACGCAATACCAATTTTCTGCAATAATTGCACGGACAAGGGAATCCTAAACGCCATAAGTCGTCGTGAAATTACATGCTTCGCTGACTTGGTGACCATCGTACAAAAGTACTGTGCGATGGAGAACGCCTGGAAAACTGAAAGTAAATTTTGGGATAATCCGGCCCCGAATACATCCCTAGTCCGGAACAAAAGGGTGCATCATTATCAAGCAGCTGGGTTGAACACCAAAAAAACAAAACCCCCTAAAGGGTACGGAACCGTGCTGGAGGGTTGGCTAAATGCACCCTGCAAAATTCATAGCACAGAGGCGCCACTCCAATTCATAGCCTTCGAGCATGTTGGATACTACGGCAGGTGGCCAAAAGTGGCGAAGAGCTTCTAGCTTCAGAATCCCAGCCCAGCAACACCAGTACGGTGTTAACAGTCTTCGAGACTTTCGCATCAAATAACATGCGCAAACGACAACTCCGCAACCTTGCCGAAGTCTACCAAGTAGCAACAATAAATCCATGGAGTAACACGGTTATTACCTTCAATGCCAGTGACGAACCTAAATTCCGAACTTCTCGGGCACCAGCTGCATTGGTCCTCAGCCCGATAGTAGACGGCTTTCGCCTTACTAAGGTACTCATGGATGGCGGCAACGGACTAAACCTCATCTATGAGGAAACCCTCCGAAAAATGGAAATAGACTGGAACCGCATTGAGCGAAGCAGCACAACCTTTAGAGGAATAATCCCCAGCCGGGAAGCATGCTGCACAGGAAAAATTACACTCGACGTAGTGTTCGGCTCGCAGGACAATTACAGGTCCGAGGTGGTCACCTTTCAAGTGGCCCCGTTCAACAGCGGATATCATGCTTTATTAGGACGAGAGGCATTCACAATTTTTCAAGCTATACCCCATTATGGGTACATGAAGCTTAAAATGCCCAGTCCCAACGGAATCATCACTCTCGCTAGTGATCCGAACATAGCACTCCGCGCCGCAAATAAGACAGCCGCACTAGCCCTCGAGGCACTATCCAAAGCCCTAGCGGCCGAGGAACTCACCGCAATGCGCTCCACGGTGAACAGGGACGATGTGATACTTGATAAAAGATCCAAGTCCACCTCTTTTAAAACAACGGAAGAAATAGTCAAATTCCAAGTCCACCCAACGGACCCTGCAAAGACGGCCTCCATCGGGGCACAATTAAACCTTGATGTAGACGCCGCACTACGAGAATTTCTACAAGAAAACCGGGACATCTTTGCCTGGCACTCTTCAGACATGCCAGAATCCCAGACGGTGGCGAGCACAGCCTAAATATCCTAAAAGGATTCAAGCCAGTCAAACAGGTTCTACGGCGCTTTTCCGAACCCAAGAGACACGCCATGGAAGAGGAGCTAGCCAAACTTTTGGAGGCCGGATTCATCAGAGATATAAAACATCCGGACTGGCTAGCGAACCTGGTGATGGTACCAAAGAAGGATAAATCCTGGCGCCTATGTGTTGATTTCAAAGACCTTAATAAGGCTTTCCCAAAGGATCCCTTCCCCTCCCTCGAATTGATCAAATCATTGATGCTACTGATGAGACCACGACTCATTGTGCTTCCTCGACGCGTACTCCGGCAACCACCAAATCAAGATGGCGGAGCCAGACCAAGCTGCAACGGCATTCATCACTCCATACGTCCCGTTCTGCTTCAACACAATGCCCTTCGGGCTCAAAAACGCCGGCGCAACATATCAGCGCATGATTCAGACATGTCTGGCAAGCCAGATCGGCAAAATGGTGGAAGCATATGTAGATGACGTGGTCGTCAAAACCAAGCACGTCGAAACTCTAGTAGACGACTTACCGCTCACATTCGACAATCTTCAAAAATATGACATCAAGCTCAATCCAGAAAAATGCGTCTTCGGCGTTCCAGCCGGAAAGCTCCTGGGCTTCATTGTGTCCGGTAGAGGAATTGAAGCAAACCCAGCCAAGATTCGAGCTTTGTCACAATTGGATATTCCAAAAGACCTCAAACAAATACAGAAATTGACGGGATGCGTAGCGGCTCTAAGCCGCTTTATCTCCCGCTTAGGAGAAAAGGCATTACCTCTTTACCGCCTCCTCCGCCGCACCGAACACTTCGAGTGGACGGATGCCGCCACGGCCGGACTCGGAGAAATAAAGGCCATTTTGGCAGCAAATCCAGTCCTGGCCGCGCCCAACGTGGGCGAGCCAATGCTATTATACATCGCCGCAACACATCAAGTTATCAGCGCGGTGCTCGTTGTCGAACGAGAAACGGACGGACACCGGTTCCCTATTCAAAAACCGGTTTATTATGTGTCCACTGTCCTAACTCCATGCAAGTCCCGGTATCCACACTATCAAAAGATAGCATACGCGGTGTTCATGGCATCCCGGAAGCTGCGACACTACTTTCAAGAGTGTTCCATAACGGTAGCCTCCGAAGTACCTCTTAATGACATTATAAACAACCGCGATGCGACGAGCCGAATTGCTAAATGTGCCATAGAGCTCCTCCCATTCGACATAACTTATAAGCCACGACGAGCTATCAAGTCGCAGGTTTTGGCCGACTTCGTGGCCGAATGGACTGAGGCCGAACTCCCTATAGAGTACGGTGCATACTCCAATTGGATCATGCACTTTGACGGCTCCAAAATGTTGGCTGGCACGAAGTGGCGTCGTCTGGACGTCCCCTACCGGGGACACGGTCAATCGTCCTTGAGATAATGTATACGGACTCCAACAACGCAGCGAATACGAGGCCCTTACGCACGGCCTCCGGATGGCGATCTCCATGGGCATTCAACGCCTAGAGGTGCGCGGGGATTCAAACCTCACAATATCTCAAATAAACGGAGACTTTGACGCCAAAGATCCGAAAATGGCAGCATACCGCAATGCGGTCCTAAAAATTTCAGCACGGTTCGAAGGACTCGAATTTCATCATATAGCCCGGGACAACAACCAGGCGGCGGATATATTGGCACGCATCAGTGCAAAACGCGATGCCGTCCCACCCAACATCTTTTTGGAACGGCTGTCCAAGCCATCCGTACTATGGGAAGGGGAGTCCGGCAATAATAATCCGGACCCAACCGCACCGCCTGATGCCGAACACTCTGGCACAACCGGAGGCTCCGCCCCCGAGATAACATCCTCTGCTCACGAAATAATGGCGGTTATCGCCCCGTGGACGAAACCATTCCTAGCCTACCTAACTAGGCAGGAACTCCCTGAAGACCAAAATGAGGCTCATTTGCATAGTACGGCGCTCTAAAGCCTACAAAGTCCATGAGGGAGAGCTTTATAAGAAAAGCACTACCGAGTCCTTCAAAGGTGTATCTCCGAAGAGGAAGGGCGAAACCTCCTGGCTGAAATTCATGCCGGACTGGGTGGGCACCATGCCGCAGCCCGGGCCCTTGTAGGAAAGGCCTTCCGTACAGGATTTTACTGGCCGACGGCCCGGGCAGATGCGCAGGACTTGGTCCAACGATGCGTCGGTTGCCAGCTTTTTCCTAACCAAAGCCACATGCCACCCACCGCCCTTAAAACTATACCCATCACCTGGCCGTTCGCGGTCTAGGGGCTTGACATGGTTGGACCCCTCAAGGGAGGAACCCACAAGCAAAAATACCTATTGGTCATGGTGGACAAATTCACCAAATGGATAGAGGCCAAACCAGTTAAAACGGCCGAATCCGGACGATGATAGACTTCATATCGGGGTAGTGCACCGTTACGGTGTCCCCACAATATCATCATCGACAATGGCACCAACTTCACGGCCGATGAGGTCAAATCATGGTGCAAAAACATGGGCATCAAGCTCGATTACGCCTCAGTCTATCACCCTCAAACCAACGGCCAAGTCGAACGGGCAAATGGTCTAATCATGAGCGGCATTAAACCCAGACTAGTGCGGTCCCTCAAGGAATCTAACACGCACTGGGTCGAGGAGCTCGACTCGGTACTCTGGGGGCTGCGGACCATGCCGAATCGTACTACCGGATTCACACCATTCTTCATGGTGTACGGCGCAGAGGCAGTCTTGCCCTGCGACATAATACATGACTCACCTCGCGTGCGCATGTACGAAGAAAGAGAAGCCGAGCTCGATTGGCAGGACAACTTGGACGCATTGGAGGAGGAGCGCAACGTGGCAAAAGCTCGTTCCGCATTTTTATCAACAGCAGGCTCGAAGATATCAAAGCAGGGAAGTACGGGTCAAAGCTTATAACGTCGGCGAACTAGTTCTACGCCTGGCGGACAAGAAAAAGGACAAACTCAAGCCCAAATGGGAAGGTCCCTTCATCATTGACCAGGTCCTGACCGGCGGAGCATACAATCTGCGAAACGCATCGGATAACCGACTCGAGCCGAACCCATGGAACGCAGCCCGTCTACGAAGATTCTACGCCTAAGTGCCGGACTCCAAATTCGTCTCCTTCCTCCGTCCGCATTCTTAATTTATGCTTTTGTGCTGTCTTCTATTTCTCTCCTTCCTCCTTCTTCTTCTTGTAGCCTCTAGAGGCTCGTTGGCGCTTTTTTCGCACACACTTGACGCGCTGTCCGCGCTCATTATACCTGGGGGCTTCTTTAACAGAAGCTTATTTATACGGGCTTCATGCCCAACACATGCGTTAAACTTCCGCTTGTACCTTTTATTCACCATTATATGCATCGATATGACTTAAGTTTTGGCCAAGCTGGGTTGCTCGGCTCTGTGCTTACCCCTACGTTCACGATTGTTCGGCTAGGTGGTAAAGGAGCACCTCTGCGATTATTACTGCTGGTCACCGGATGTGTACCTCGGTGGGTGAAGCCAAAAGCTAAGCGTTCTTAAGGGAATATTCGGTCGGTGAACTGAAAGATGATTTTAACTATTTATCCATCTGCCGCCAGATGATTTTACGCTTTCATAGCAGCTTTGACATGCACTTTAGGGCATGCATCCCAACTAAAGGAACCCTTAACGGAACTATTCTCCTGGAAGATGTTTCTTACTACCCATGTAATATAACATAACTAGTTGGGCACTTGTCCGACACAGCAACAATGACCCCTACGCCTTTGTCTCCATGCATACCACGGTTCTTATATAACCACGAAGGTATTCGGACACACTCCGGACTATTGGGTCCGGAGGTCGGGTTAAAAGGTACGCTTATGATAAACGATCTACAATCCGGCTAGAAGACATTCTTTCATGTCATATTTTTACATAGTCAACCCGACTCATTGTATTCCTCCTCAATGCCATCTAATAGGCTATCTAATTTACAATCTTGCTGGGAATACTTGGCGGCCAATTCTACTTGGCCGTACATTAAGCTTATAGGGATCTCCATCCCATCCGGCCCCACAGGTCCGACCTAGGCCATGTGGTTTGGGTCGACAACCGTGTACAGCGTCTTCACCATGGCCCGAGCCTCCTGGCGCCTTTGACGGCAGGCCGATATCTTCCATAGCCGGAGCGCCGCCGTGCCCCTTGAAGCCGCTCCGCCAGCTCCCCAATGCCTTCGGGCAGGGAGATAGATGGCCACAAGGGTTGGCCGATGCCTTTCATCACCTGCCGGACTCGTTCGTGCAGCTGATGTAATTCGGGAAGAAGATCACCCGAAGAACTGGGCATCTCCTCCTCAGGACGTCCTGTGAGCAAACCTACATACATGTTTATGTTAGTGGCCTTCCTCGCCAAACTCTTTTCAAAGTTCGCTCAAGCACTTACTGAAAATGCCGCGACAAAGCCGCCGATTCTCCTTTACGGAGTCAGACAACTGGGCACGAATGTCCTTTAGTTCCTCACCCAGCTTGGTGTTGGCGTCTTGGAGGTTATTCTTCTCCTGCCGCACCCTTGTAAGCACGCTCTCGCCGGCCTTTAGCTGGCGTAAGAACTGTTGCTTGTCCGGATCTAGTCCGGCGCCATCTGCAATGTTTTTGTCAGATTTACACACCCGCCACACTTAATAAACTATTTATATTTTAAAACATATATTACCAGAGGGGTCTCTGTAGCTCCCCTGTAGCGGCTAGTGCGGCCTCAAGTTGGGCCTTGCACTCTTCAAGCTCCTGGGACAGTCGGGTATTCTTCTCTGTAAGATCCTGCATAACAAATGATCCTTAAATCAGTTATTCTAACTATTTTAAGTCGCGGGGCTGCTGGCATATATAATCACAAATTATCTTACCGTATGTCCTTTACATACTGCCCGTGGCTCGGCTAGACCATCTTGAGCTGCACGGAGGTGCGCATCTCCCGAATCGAAGGCATTCAAGGCCTCTTGGGAGAAACACGCGTCATGAAGAATTGTCCGGCGGCGCCTGTGATTCAAGGCGCTTTCCACCTCGGAGTTGGTGGCGGACAACCTGTCGGCATCCTCTGTCGGAGGAACATCCGACGCACGTCTTGTGCTCGTCGCAGCCCCCGGACCTGGCTTTGAAGCCTGGCCGGTGAAGGTTCGATTGGCAACCTCTCCGGACTCGATCCGTGGCGCCCTTATTCGAAGAGAGCACCAGCGTTAGTACGCTTTCCGGGAATCAAACCTGGGAGTATGGTGACACGCCATACCGTTGCGGTGGAGTTTCGATACGGACCGCACTTCTTTTTAGTCTGCGGGGCCGCACTGCCCTTTGTTGGCCAGCCACCGCGGGCTCGGCCTCCTGCCTCAAAGGTACCCCCTGCGAAACACCATTGGTGTACGGTGATCAGAAAAAATATGCATGGGTGGGTCATTATCAGGATTTTGGGACCTCGGTCTCAGTTACCTGTGAGGCTAGAAGTATTCCGGGGTAATCGGCCGTAATGGCAACCAAAGCATTGTCGATGCTAAGTTGGTAGAACACCCCGTCGATCAACTCCACCTTTATATCCGGATCCTCTTCGGAGGTCGGATCGAGGGACCGTTCGGATCCTCGGGTTGTGGGGCGGCTGTGTATCTTCTCCTGATCCGTAGCAGTTCCTGCGCAAAACCATGAAATGAGATATTTAATCACGGGAACATGGATCGGATAGGTCACAAAGATGTTTGCTTACCCAGCTTCGAGGATTATTCGAAGAAAACTCCTTCAGTGGATTGACGCGGAGGAAATCCTCCTCCTCCCCTTTGTACATAGCAGACAATATCTTCACCAGTTCGGTGACCGATCCCGGCCCTTTGCGGCCATGGCGGGTGGCGTCGTCCTCCCCGTTGAAGTCCCACATGGGGTGGCCCCTATATTGGAGCGGCTGCACCCCCCTCATAATACAGATTGCCATGACTCCAATCATGGTTAATCCGGCATGAGCCAGTAACCTTATTCGGCTCATCAGATGACGTCCTTGTCATCTTCCCTCTGGGGGCTTCGAGGGTGCCAGCTTAGGCGCTTCTTCAGAGGAGCATTGCTGAAATCCGGAAGGCCGATCCGAAAAGGATCCGGCAGCGGGACGTCCTCCATATAAAACCATTCCGAGGGCTAGTCTTCGGACGCCTTCTTTGGGGTTCCGGATAGGTATCCGGTCCCGGCGATGCGCCATAGCTCGGCTCCGCCCACTTGATATATTGACCCCTCACGAGAACGGGGTACTAGGCAGAATATTCTCTTCCATAGCCCGAAATGAGCCTCGACGCCCAAGAATAGTTCACAAAGGGCCACGAAGCCCGCGATGTGCAGGATGGAGGCAGGAGTAAGGTGGTGCAATTGGAGGCCGTAGAACTCCAAGAGCCCCCGGAGAAACGGATGGATTGGAAATCCGAGCCCTCTTACTAGATAAGAGATGAAGCACACCCGATCTCCTTTAGATGGATCGGGGATGCTCTCCGCTTGCTTTCCGCCCTGGTAGGTGGCAAGTCCGGCTCGAACCGGAACCATGAAGGCCGGGGGGAGAAATCCCTTGGCTTGGAGTATAACTAGCTCGCTATGCGGGACTGAGCATCTCTCCTAATTTCCTGGCTGGGGGCTGGGAGCGCGAGAGGAGGAGCCTCGTCGACTATCCATGATGGAATGGGCTTTGGTCATAGGCGCTCCGATGAAAGCTCGCAAAGGGAGGATGGTGTGACTCAGATCTAGATCCTTGCTCCTTTTATGGGCGGCTCATTTGCGCGGCTAGGGGGGTAATTGTAAAAATACCCTGGCTGTTCGCATTCATTCAAACACGTGGAAGATGGCCATTATTGGGCGCAGAAGCCAAGGAGCACAACATTTATCAGAAGTCGGACACTATTCGACAAGTATATGGGATTCGGAGAAGAACCCGCCGCAATGTCAAGACAATCAACGTCTTGGACTCATCGTCATTGAAGCCTGGTTCGGGGCTCTTGAGGAGTCCCGGATTAGGGGTGTCCGGATAGCGAACTCTTACCGTTGGCGGACTCTGGACTATGAAGATACAAGATTGAAGACTCCGTCCCATGTCCGGATGGGACTTTCCTTGGCGTGGAAGGCAAGCTTGGCGTCTGGATATGTAGATCTCCTACCATTGTAATCGACTCTGTGTAACCCTAACCTATCCGGTGTCTATATAAACCGGAGGCTTTTAGTCTGAGGACGAACAACAATCATACCATAGGCTAGCTTCTAGGGTTTAGCCTCCCTGATCTCGTGGTAGATCTACTCTTGTACTACCCATATCATCAATATTAATCAAGCAGGAGTAGGGTATTACCTCCATCGAGAGGGCCCGAACCTGGGTAAAAACATCGCGTCCCTTGTCTCCTGTTACCATCCGCCTAGACGCACAGTTCAGGACCCCCTACCCGAGATCCGCCGGTTTTGACACCGACAATTGTCCCTTCTCTCTTTTTCTCTCATTATTTTGTTTTTTTTGTTGGGCGCTGATGACCCACAAGTATAGGGGATCAATCGTAGTCCTTTCGATAAGTAAGAGTGTCGAACCCAACGAGGAGCAGAAGGAAATGACAAGTGGTTTTCAGCAAGCACTGAAATTGTCGGTAATCAATAGTTTGATTGCAAGGTAATTTGTAACGAGCAAGTAACGGAAACGGTAAATAAAGTGCAGCAAGGCAGCCCAATCCTCTTGGGGCAAAGGACAGGCCAAAATGGTCTCTTACGATTAACAAAGCGTTCTTGAGGGTACACGGGAATTTCATCTAGTCACTTTCACGACGTTGGTTAGATTTGTGTTCGCTACTTCGATAATTTGATATGTGGGTGGACCGGTGCTCAGGTGATGTTCTTACTTAAACAAACCTCCTACTTATGATTAACCTCCTCACAAGCATCCACAACTACGAGAAAAATATTAAGATAAAATCTAACCATAGCATTAAACTTTTGGATCCAAATCGACCCCTTACGAAGTAGTGCATAAACTAGGGTTTAAGCTTCTGTCCTTCTAGCAACCCATCATCTAATAACTACGCCACAATACATTCCCTTAGGCCCAAATATGGTGATGTGCCATGTAGCCGATGTTCACATGACACCACTAAGGGAATCACAACATACATATCATTAAAATATCGAACACATATCAAGTTCACATGATTACTTGCAACATGACTTCTCCCGTGACCTCAAGAACAAAAGTAACTACTCAGAAATGATAATCATGCTCGAGATCAGAGGGGAATTAAATAGCATAATGGATCTGAACATATAATATTACACCAAATAAACCATATAATAATCAACTACAAGATGTAATGAACACTACTAGTCATCCACAAGTACCAATCTGAGCTTCGGTACAAAGATTGAACACAAGAGATGAACTAGGGTTTGAGAGGAGATGGTGTTGTTGAAGATGTTCATGAAGATTGGCCTCCCAAAGATGAGAGGGTTGTTGGTGATGATGATGACGATGATTTCCCCCTCCGGGAGGGAAGTTCCCCCGGCAGAATCGCTCCACCGGAGGGAAAAAGTGCTCCTGCCCAAGTTCCGCCTCGAGACGCCGGAGCTCCGTCCCAAAAGTCCTCTCCTTATTTTTTCTAGGTCAAAATGACTTATATACTAGAAGAGGGGCACGAGAGGTGGGCCGAGGAGGCACAACCCACCAGGGCGCGCCTGGGCTGTCTGGCGCGCCCAGGTGGGTTGTGCCCACCTGGTGGGGCCCCTCTGGTAGTTATTTGCTCCAATATTCTTCATATATTCCAAAATAATTCTTCATAAATTTTTAGCTCATTTTGGAGATGTGCAGAATAGATAACTCTGACATAGTTTTTTCAGGTCCAGAATTCCAGTTGTCGGCATTCTCCCTTTTTGTGTAAACCTTGCATATTATGAGAGAAAAGGCATTAGAATTACTCCATAAAGCATTATTATGCATAAAAACATTATAAATAACAGTAGGAAAACATGATGCAAAATGGACTTATCAACTCCGCAGAGCTTAGACCTCGCTTGTCCTGAAGCGAAAAACCGAAATCCAAAAACATGTCCACATGCTTAGAGAGAGAGGTGTTGATAAAAACAAAATACGGACATGTAAGCATCATGCATATTATTATAACAGCAACAAACTGTGACATAAAACTTTATCATGGAACTTTCATCATATAACTTCTCATGAACAAGTAATAATTCATCACAACATCGATGTAAAAGCATAAACTCTATTGAAAACCAACAAACTATGTTCTCAGTCAACTTTGCAACTACAATTCATCATATTTCCAGGAAGGGTCACGTATTGGAGCCTTCTGGCAAGTCCACATACTCAACCATCATATAGTCTTCTATGATTGCTAACACTCACCGCATACACATGAGCAAAAAGTTTCAACCGGACACATAGAAAGATAGGGGCTTATAGTTTTGCCTCCCAACGTATACACCTCAAGGGTGATGTCAACAATAATAACTCATGCTCACCCATATCCAAGTGGATATATGTGCCTAGATCTTTCCTCACCACATGATGCTTGCAAAAGAGTTAAAAAGGAATAGGGGAGAATACTTTGACTCTTGCATGAAAGTAAATACATAAAAGTAAAAGATAGGCCCTTCGTAGAGGGAAGCAGAGGTTGCCATTCGCTTTTTGGTTGTATGCTCAATCTCTTAGTGCAAAATAATGTCACGTTATATTGCCCCTTATGATAGCAACCTTTATTATGCAGTCTGTCGCTTTTATTATTTTGCCATCACAAGTTGGTACAACGCTCAATTTTCACTTGCACTAAATGATCTAACACATTTAGAAGCAATTTTTATTGCCTTTTTGCACCGGTGACAACTTACTTAAAGGGTCTTACTCAACCCATAGGTAGGTATGGTGGACTCTCAAAAGAACATTTGGGTTTAAGGGTTTTTGGATGCACATGTAGTATCTCTACTTACTGCGGAATTTTTGGCTAACAAAGGTAGGGATCAAGCACCACATGTTAAAGGATCTATGAAAATATAACTTCTATGTGAATATGAACAAAAATAAATCATTATGTTTTCTTCCTTGTCCAACGTCAACAATTTTGGCATATAATATTCTGATGGGGGCTCACAATCATAAAAGATGTCCAAGATAGTATATTTGCATGTGAATCTTCTCTTCCCTTATTAATTCTTTCATGAATTGAATCATTGTCCAATGTTATGTTTTTCAATCTCCAATAACTTTTACCACTTATACTTTTCCTTATGTGATGTCATTACTTACCATAAGATTAGCATATGATATTTTTCATTTATTTCTCTTTCTTTTTATTGAAACATAAAAGTAAAGAAAGCAAAACTTGAACTAATCTTTATTATATATCTCGCACACGATTACATAGATAGATAGATCACTAAGCAAACACTCGAAGGAAGATCGAACTAAACTTTTATTCAACTAATTCAAAAGATAACTAAAGATCGAACTAAAATAAATAAAGGCAAAGATAGTGGTGGTGATACGATACCGGGGCACCTCCCCCAAGCTTGGCACAAGCCAAGGGGAGTGCCCATACCATGGACTCAAGTCTCCTATGGTGGTGAAGAAGAAGGTGGTGGTGATGAGGTACTAGCGAGCTTATCCTCCGGTTTCCATGGTAGTGGCTCACCATCATAAGAGGAAGAACGAGTCTCGCGAGTCCTGCAACTGACAGCCAAACTCATACCTTTAAACCTTGCCTCATATTCAAAGACTTGGTCTTGGAGATCATAGGTCTGGCTTTGCAGAAAGTTGATTTGCTCAGTGAGGGAGAAGACGACGTCCTTCAAGGACCGGCCATCCACCTTGAGATCACAGATGAGATCTGTAATCATGAGGTGATTGGCATTAAGTCCACGCTCCACCATCCCCTTGTACTTGAAGACCTCTTGCTCCATGGCTTCAAGCCTGGCCTCCACGGTCCCCTTCCCTTTGGGTCCCTAAACATCCCGGATGTGGAGCACCCCCTCACGCATCTTGATGGTTTGAGGATGCTTCAACACCTCCGACAAGTAAGGGTTGATTACCCTCTTGAAGAACTTGTCCTTGGAGGAGCTCGAGGCGGCCCTGGCGATCTAGATCTGTCAGAAAACAACAAGAAAGAAGAACAAGAGATTTCTCTACGATACGGTAGTTAAAACATTCAGGGGGTATATAAAGAATTTTTATCTTGGGGGACAAGCAAATGGGAGAAAAACAGAGTCCAGAAGGTAATGGTGTCTTGTGACCACCAGGGTTGCCTTCCTAGTTGTTTCTTATTTTCCTAATTTTTGTAATATTCCATAACTGACAGAAAATATTTTTGCGGATTTTTTAGAGTCCGTTTACTTACCGTATCGTGTACCTCCTCTTTTTTTCAAGATCGTATCACCTCAAGAACACGAGAGAGAGAGAGAGAGAGAGAGATCAAACACATAGCTACTGGTACATACCCTTAGCCCCGAGGGTGAACTACTCCCTCCTCGTCATGGAGAGCCTTGGGATGATGAAGATGGCCACGGTGAGGGTTCCCCCTCCGTGAGTGCCTAACAGGTCCCGAGAGGTTTTTGGTGGCTACAGAGGCTTGTGGCGGCGAAACTCCATATCTATTATGTTCTCTGAAGTTTTTAGGGTATATGGATATATATATAGGCAGAAGAAGTACATCAGGGGAGCCACAAGGGGCCCACGAGGGTGGAGGGCGCGCCTGGGGGGGGGGGGGGAGGGCGCACCCCCCCTACCTCGTGGCTTCCTCATTGCTTCTTTGACGTGGACTCCAAGTCTCCCGGTTTGCTTTCCTTCCAAAAATAACTTCTCCAGAAGATTTCATTCCGTTTCGACTCCGTTTGATATTCCTTTTCTTCAAACATCAAACAAGGAAAAACAGAATCGGCACTTTGGGCTCTGGGTCAATAGGATAGTCCCAAAAATAATATAAAAGTGTAAAATAAAGCCCATAAACATCCAAAACACATAATATAATAGCATGGAACAATTAAAAATTATAGATACGTTGGAGACGTATCAGCATCCCCAAGCTTAATTCCTGCTCGTCCTCGAGTAGGTAAATGATTAAAAAAAACATAATTTTTTATGTGGAGTGCTACTTGGCATAATTTCAATGTAATTCTTCTTACTTGTGATATGAATATTCAGATCCGAAAGATTCAAGATAAAAGTTCATATTGACATAAAAACAATAATACTTCAAGCATACTAACAAAGTAATCATGTCTTCTCAAAATAACATGGCCAAAGAAAGTTATCCCTACAAAATCATATAGTCTGGCTATGCTCTATCTTCACCACACAAAGTATTTAAATCATGCACAACCCTGATGACAAGCCAAGCAATTGTTTCATACTTTTGACATTTTCAAACTTTTTCAATCTTCACGCAATACATGAGCGTGACCATGGACATAGCACTATATGTGGAATAGGATGGTGGTTGTGGAGAAGGCAAAAAGGGAGAAGATAGTCTCACATCAACTAGGCGTATCAACGGGCTATGGAGATGCCCATCAATAGATATCAATGTGAGTGAGTAGGGATTGCCATGCAACGGATGCACTAGAGCTATAAGCATATGAAAGCTCAACAAAAGAAACTTAGTGGGTGTGCATCCAACTCGCTTGCTCACGAAGACCTAGGGCATTTTGAGGAAGCCCGTCATTGGAATATACAAGTCAAGTTCTATAATGAAAAATTCCCACTAGTATATGAAAGTGACAACATAGGAGACTCTTTATCATGAAGATTATGGTGCTACTTTGAAGCACAAGTGTGGTAAAAGGATAGTAGCATTGTCCCTTCTCTCTTTTTCTCTCATTTTTTTGTTTTTTTTGTTTGGGCCTTTTCTCTCTCTCTTTTTTGCCTCTTTTTTTCTCTTTTATTTATTTATTTTTTGTCCGGAGTCTCATCCCAACTTGTGGGGGAATCATAGTCTCCATCATCCTTTCCTCACTGGGACAATGCTCTAATAATGATGATCATCACACTTTTATTTACTTACAACTCAAGAATTACAACTCGATACTTAGAACAAAATATGACTATATATGAATGCCTCCGGCAGTGTACCGGGATATGCAATGAATCAAGAGTAACATGTATGAAAGAATTATGAACGGTGGCTTTGCCACAAATACGATGTCAACTACATGTTCATGCAAAGCAATATGACAATGATGCATGGAGCGTGTCATAATAAACAGAACGGTGGAAAGTTGCATGGCAATATATCTCGGAATGGCTATGGAAATGCCATGATAGGTAGGTATGGTGGCTGTTTTTAGGAAGGTATATGGTGGGTGTATGATACCGGCGAAAAGTGCGCGGTATTAGAGAGGCTAGCAATGATGGAAGGAAGAAGGGTGTGTATAATCCATGGACTCAACATTAGTCATAAAGAACTCATATACTTATTGCAAAAATCTATAAGTTATCAAAGCAAAGTATTACGCGCATGCTCCTAGGGGGATAGATTGGTAGGAAAAGACCATCGCTCGTCCCCAACCGCCACTCATAAGGAAGACAATCAATAAATAAATCATGCTCCGACTTCATCACATAACGGTTCACCATACGTGCATGCTACAGGAATCACAAACTTTAACACAAGTATCTCTCGAATTCACAACTACTCAACTAGCATGACTCTAATATCACCATCTTTATATCTCAAAACAATTATCAAGCATCAAACTTCTCTTAGTATTCAACACACTCATAAGAAAGTTTTTACTAATCTTGAATACCTAGCATATTAGGATATTTTAAGAAAATTACCATGCTATTTAAGACTCTCAAAATAATCTAAGTGAAGCATGATAGAACAATAGTTTCTATAAAACAAATCCACCACCGTGCTCTAAAACATATAAGTGAAGCACTAGAGCAAACGACAAACTACTCTGAAAGATATAAGTGAAGATCAATGAGTAGTCGAATAATTATACAACTATGTGAAGACTCCCATTTAAGAATTTCAGATCTTGGTATTTTATTCAAACAGCAAGCAAAGCTAAATAAAACGACATTTCAAGGATAGCACACCTCATGTGAAGAAGCAAAAACTTAGGACCAACCGGTACTAACCGATAGTTGTCGAAGAAGAAAGGTGGGATGCCTACCGGGGCATCCCCAAGCTTAGATGCTTGAGACTTCTTGAAATATTATCTTGGGGTGCCTTGGGCATCCCCAAGCTTGAACTTTTGTGTTTCCTTAATTCCTTTCATATCACGGTTTCCTAAATCTCGAAAGCTTCATCCACACCAAACTCAACAAGAACTCGTGAGATAAATTAGTATAAACCAATGCAAAAAACTTATCATACTATACTGTAGTAAATCACTAAAATTATTATTCAACGTTGCGTACTAAATTCCTCTGCATATTTAATACTCCTATCATCAAATAGAATCATTAAACAAGCAAACATATGCAAAGAATGCAAACATAACAGCAATCTGCCAAAACAGTATAGTCTGTAAAGAATGCAAGATTCATCATACTTCCCTAACTCCAAAAATTATGAAAGAAAATTCCCACTGTAGTAAATTTATCAGAGCTTAATATTCAAAAGGTTTCATCATTTTATCACATTCTAACTTTTCTAGGGTATTTTTTCAACAGCGGTAAAGCTTCTGTTTTGAAACAGCAACATGTATACTTGCAAAATAAGCATGGTGAAGGCTATCCTTGACATTTTTTTTATTGAAAATAGAGATGCAAAACACTATTATAAATAACAGCAATCAAATACTAACAAAATAAAGTGACGCTCCAAGAAAAACACATATCATGTGGTGAATAAAAATATAGCTCCAAGTAAAGTTACCGATGAACGAAGACGAAAGAGGGGATGCCATCCGGGGCATCCCCAAGCTTGGGCTCTTGGTTGTCCTTGAATATTACCTTGGGGTGCCTTGGGAATCCCCAAGCTTAGGATCTTGCCACTCATTATTCCATAGCCCATCGAATCTTTACCCAAAACTTGAAAACTTCACAACACAAAACTTAACAGAAAATCTCGTGAGCTCCGTAGCGAAAGAAAACAAAACACCACTTCAAGGTACTATAATGAACTCATTATTTATTTATATTGGTGTTAAACCTACTGTATTCCAACTTCTCTATGGTTTATAAACTATTTTACTAGCCATAGATTCATCCAAGTAAGCAAACAACACATAGAAAACAGAATCTGTCAAAAACAGAACAGTATGTAGTAATCTGTAACTAACGCAACTTATGGAACTCCAAAAATTCTAAAATAAATTGGTGGATCTGAGGAATTTGTCTAGTAATAATCTGCAAAAATAATCAACTAAATATCACTCTCCAGTAAAAAGTTGAAGCTAATCTCGTGAGCGCTAAAGTTTCTGTTTTTTTACAGCATGATCATAAAGACTTCACCCAAGTCTTCCCAAAGGTTCTACTTGGCACAAACACTAATTAAAACACAAAACCACATCTAAACAGAAGATATATGGATTATTTATTCCTAAATATAACCAAAAAGCAAGAAACTAAAATAAAATTGGGTTGCCTCCCGACAAGCGCTATCGTTTAACGCCCCTAGCTAGGCATGATGATTTCAATGATGCTCACATCAAAGATAAGAATTGAAACATAAAAAGAGCATAATGAAGAATATGACTAGCACATTTAAGTCTAACCCACTTACTATGCATAGGGATTTTTTGAGCAAACAACTCATGGGAACAATAATCAACTAGCATAGGAAGGCAAAACAAGCATAACTTCAAAACTTTAAGCACATAGAGAGGAAACTTGATATTATTGCAATTCCCATAAGAATATATTCCTACCTCATAATAACTTTCAGTAGCATCATGAATGAATTCAACAATATAACCAAGACCTAAAGCATTATTTTCATGATCTACTTGCATAGAAATTTTACTACTCTCCACATAAGCAAATTTCTTCTCATGAATAATAGTGGGAGTTTCATAAGAGACTTGAATACTATAAATTGTTTCCACATTAAAGTGTAATGTTCAGAGAAAGGGTACTCATAATCATGACAAGTTTTATAAATATAATCATCACTACTCTTTATATCATAACTTTCATCACAATAATCATCATAAGTAGCAACTTTGTTCTCATCATAATCAATTGAAACCTCTTCCGAAATAGTGGATACATCACTAAATAAAGTCATGACCTCTCCAAATGCACTTTCATAAATATTATAAGATTTAACATCATCCAATATTGTGGGATCACTACTTCCTAAAGTTGACACTCTTCCAAACCCACTTTCATCAATATAATCATCATAAGTAGGAGGCATGCTATCATCATTATAAATTTGCATATCAAAACTTGAGTGGCTAAAAATATCATCTTCATTAAACATAGCATCCCCAAGCTTGGGACAAACATTAATTGCAGCAAATATATTCTCAAATATGTCATCCTCATCAAACATAGCTTCCCCAAGCTTGGGCCTTTTCATATCATAAGTATAATCACTCTCATCATTAATAGTATGGATAGCACCAATTGTATAGAAAACATTATTATCATATTCTTCCAAGCAAGTGCCAAAAAGATTTTCAAGATCATAAGAAGTATTATTATCTTCCCAATCATAATCATCACAACAAGCAATAGGCATAACGAGGTCATCATCAAGTGCATCATCTTCCATAATTATTTTTGATTCATTTTCATGAGGCAAAACAAAAATAGGAGCAACATTATTTGGGAGGGATACCTTTTTACCTCTCTTCCTTTTTATTTTCTTCTTCTTCACCACATCATGTGTGGGTTCAATCCTCTTTTTGGAGCTCCTTATTAATGATATTGGTTGAATAGAAGGCTCCTCCTCGTTGCCTGATTCATCATAAGAAATAATAGGAGAATATTGGGAAGTCTCTTCCCTTTCATTAGTATTCTCTTGATCTTCTATTTGTTTTCTTTTCTTTATGTAATTGGCAATATAAGGATTTTCAATGCAATTCACCGCACAATACATATAAATCTCTTCTAGATCAATATAGAGGAATTTCTCAAGGTTATATTCTGGAATATGCTTTGTTTGACGTTTCATTTCTTCATAACCCAAAAGCAAACTAAGTTCATTATGATGTGCAAGGGAAATCAAGTCATCACAATTTTTGGACACGATTCGATCATGAAACAATTTGCAATTGATATTTAAATGACCATGTTCATTGCAAAGTTCACAAGTACGGTAAAGATATTTTAAATTTTCAGCACTCACATTTAGCCTTTCTTGCAACCATTTAGTTTCCAAGTACTTATGCCTCTTGCAATATCTATCTTCCCTATTTGGTGTGTACTTGCAAACCCAATATACTCCACAAAAATTGACATGTTTATAGGAGACATTTTCATCATAACTAGTGCAATCATCATTAGTACCATGGATATTCAAGGAGTTCATACTAACAACATTGCAATCATACTCATCATTCAACGATTTAGTGTCAAACATTTTTATGCATTCTTCTTCTAACACTTTGGCACAATTTTCTTTTCCATCATACTCACGAAAGATATTAAAAAGATGAACCGTATGAGGTAAACTCAATTCCATTTTTTTGTAGTTTTCTTTTATAAACTAAACTAGTGCTAAAACAAGAAACAAAAAGATTCGATTGCAAGATCTAAAGATATACCTTCAAGCACTCACCTCCCAACGGCGCTTGAGAAAAGAGCTTAGTTGACGGGTGTGAGTGCCGCCACCTAGCCTCCCGGCAACGGTGCCAAAAAATAGCTTGATGTCTACTACACAACCTTCTTCTTGTAGACGTTGTTGGGCCTCCAAGTGCAGAGGTTTGTAGGACAGTAGCAAATTTCCCTCAAGTGGATGACCTAAGGTTTATCAATCCATGGGAGGCGTAGGGATGAAGATGGTCTCTCTCAAGCAACCCTGCAACCAAATAACAAAGAGTCTCTTGTGTCCCCAACACACCCAATACAATGGTAAATTGTATAGGTGCACTAGTTCAGTGAAGAGATGGTGATACAAGTGCAATATGGATGGTAGATATAGGTTTTTGTAATCTGAAAATATAAAAGCAGCAAGGTAACTAATGATAAAAGTGAGCGTAAATGGTATTGCAATACTAGGAAACAAGGCCTAGGGTTCATACTTTCACTAGTGCAAGTTCTCTCAACAATAATAACATAATTGGATCATATAACTATCCCTCAACATGCAACAAAGAGTCACTCCAAAGTCACTAATAGTGGAGAACAAACGAAGATATTATGGTAGGGTACGTAACCACCTCAAAGTTATTCTTTCCAATCAATCCGTTGGGCTATTCCTCTTGTCGCAAAGAAAAGGCCAAAATTGTCTCTTATGATAAGCAAAGCATTCTTGAGGGTACACATGAATTTCATCTAGTCACTTTCACCATGTTGGTTTGATTTGTGTTCGCTACTTTGATAATTTGATATGTGGGTCAACCGGTTATTAGGTGCTGTTCTTACTTGAACAAACCTCCTACTTATGATTAGCCCCCTCGCAAGCATCCACAACTACGAGAAAAGTATTAAGATAAAATCAAACCATATAATTAAACTTTTGGATCCAAATCGATCCCTCACGAAGTAGCACATAAACTAGGGTTTAAGCTTATGTCGCTCTAGCAACCCATCATCTAATAACTACTCCACAATGCATTCCCTTAGGCCCAAATATGGTGAAGTTCCATGTAGTCGACGTTCACATGACACCACTAAGGGAATCACAACATACATATCATCAAAATATCAAACACATATCAAGTTCACATGATTATTTGCAACATGACTTCTCCCATGACCTCAAGAACACAAGTAACTACTCACAAATGATAATCATGCTCAAGATCAGAGGGGTATTAAATATCATAATGGATCTGAACATATAATCTTCCACCAAATAAACCATATAGTAATCAATTACAAGATGTATTTAACACTACTAGTCACCCACAAGTACTAATCTGAGGTTTCGGTACAAAGATGGAACACAAGAGATGAACTAGGGTTTGAGAGGAGATGGTGTTGTTGAAGATGTTGATGAAGATTGGCCCCCCAAAGATGAGAGGATTGTTGGTGATGATGATGACGATGATTTCCCCCTCCGGGAGGGAAGTTCCCCCGGCAGAATCGCTCTGCCGGAGGGTAAAAGTGCTCTTGCCCAAGTTGTGCCTCGAGACGGTGGGGCTCCATCCCAAAAGTCCTCTCCTTATTTTTTTTCTAGGTCAAAATGACTTATATACTAGAAGAGGGGCACCTAAGGTGGGCCGAGGAGGGCACAACCCACCAGGGCGCGCGCCTAGGCTGCCTGGCGCGCCCAGGTGGGTTGTGCCTACCTGGTGGGCCCCCTAGTTATTTGCTCCAATATTCTCCATATATTCCAAAACAATTCGCCGTAAATTTTCAGCTCATTTGGAGATGTGCAGAATAGGTAACTCTGACGTATCTTTTTCAGGTCCAGAATTCCAGCTGCCGGCATTCTCCCGCTTTGTGTAAACCTTGCATATTATGAGAGAAAAGACATTACAATTACTCCATAAAGCATTATTATGCATAAAACATTATCAATAACAGTAGGAAAACATGATGCAAATTGGATGTATCAGGCACTTTGGCCTCTTTTTTCTTGAGCTCATTTTGCCTATCTTTTTTCATCGTACCGACCTTCACGTTGTGTACATCAGATTTCACCACTAGAACTCTATAGCCAATGCTATGCTTGGCACAGGCCAGAAAAAAAAATGCTGTCCACAGCCTTTGGTCCCAACTTATGCTTTTTGGTTATCGGCACATTGACTTCCGACAAACAGCCCCAAGTGCGCAAGTAAGAGAGTGTCGTTCTTTTCTTCTCCCATTACTCATAGGGAGTAGTCTCATTATCCTTCGCGGGAACTTTACTCAGGACATGACATGATGTCAATACAGCCTCCCCCACCATGCCTTGGATAAACCTGATGTATCTAACATGGCGTTAACCAAATCTGTTAGAGTACAATTTTTCCGTTCGGGAACCCCGTTTGACTGGGGTGAATAGGGAGGTGTCCTCTCACCAATAATACCATGTTTCACATAGAATAAATCGAACTCATTAGAAAATTACTCTCCACTACGATCAGACTGGACTCATTTTATTTTGTTTTCAAGTTGGTTCTCAACTTCTGACTAATAGATTTTAAAGTAGCATATAGCCTCATCCTTAGTATTTAACAAATACACATAGTAGAATCTAGTGGAATCATCAATCAGTGTCATGAAATATTTCTTTCCACCTTTAGTCAACACACCATTCATCTCGCACAGATCTGAATGTATGAGCTCTAGTGGTGCCAGTCTCTCTTTCGTAGGGTTGTGAGAGGCTTATGAGGTTGCTTAGCTTGCACACATGCATGACAATTAGAGCCTTTGGCTAAAGTGAAACTCGGGATTAAATCCATCTTGGTTAGTTGCGTCAATACAACCAAAATTAATGTGACAAAGACATGAATGCCAAACCTCATATTCATTCACATTAGAATGAATTTGGTTCATGACTTTATTACAGAAATCCTCCAGGGAAAGGTGGAACAAACCAACGCAACCATATCATTTTCCAACAAACTGTCCATATCGAGATACTACTTTATTGGACTTAAATACTATCTTAAACCCTTCTTTACATAGAAGGGAGCCACTAACAAGATTCTTCTTGATGGCGGGGACATGTTGCACGTTCTTCAGTTGCATGATATTTCCTGAAATAAACTTCAGATCTGTCAACACATGAATACAAGCATGCGAGCCATTCCTCATCAAGACGGAGTAGTCTCGTGCGACCTAGTAGGAAGAAAACAAAGACACATCGGCACACACATGAATATTGGCCCAGTGTCAACCCACTAACTAGTTGACTGACAAACTAAAAGTATGGTAAACAGATTACCATACCGAGAGGCCGCATCATTGTTGCTCAGAGTGACAAAGACATACTTGGAGTCATGTCTTGGCTTCTTGTACTTGTTTGGGCGCTTGTTTGCCCAGTGTTCCTCTGAACCAAAAATAAAGCAACCATCTCTCTTTTTGTTTTCCTTCTTACCCTTCTTCTTGAAGGGGTAGTATTATGTTGTACAATGTTCTTTCCCTTAAACTTGTGGAAATTCTTTTGCACCACATTGGTGCTAAAAGAACCCTCTGCCCCTTTCGCCTGTGAGTCCTTTGCTCTCGAGTTATGCTCAACACTTAAATGACCAATGACATCCTCAACAGAGAATTCACGTCTCAAGTGCTTGAGAGAAGTAGCTAAGTTCCTCCACTCAGGAGGGAGTTTTGAAATAATGCAACCCGCCACAAACTTGTCTGGTAACTCACACTTCATGAGCTCCAGCTCCTTAGCGATATATTGTAGCCCATGAGACTGGTCCAATACAAGACGGTTATCATCCATCTAGTAATCATGGAATTGCTCCATGGCATTGATATGTCTCCAATGTATCTATAATTTTTTATTGTTCCATGCTATTATAGTATCAATCTTGGATGTTTTATATGCATTTATAAACAATTATATATCATTTTTTGGGACTAACCAATTAACTTAGTGTCCAGTGCCAATTGCTGTTTTTTTGACTATTTTTTATTTTTCAGAATATCAGTACCAAACGAAGTCCAAATGCCACGAAACTTTTTGGAGATTTTTTTCTGCACAAAAGAGACACTAGAAGCTTCGGGAGAGGGTCAGAAGACGAATGAGGTGGTCACGAGGCATGCCCTGGTACCTCGTGGGCCCACCTTCGCTCTGTTCGACCTAATTCCGCCTTTATAAATTCTCTAAAATCAGGAAACCAACAGATAGCCAGTCAAAATACTTTTTCCACCGCCGCAAGTTCCTATTCTAATGAGATCCCATCTGGAGGCCTTTTCGGGCACTCTGCTAGAGGGGGAATCAATCATGGAGGGGCTCTACATCAACCTTCACTACTGCAGGTTGCTGCTAATGTGACACTACGATCAGAGACCCTTTGATGAAACTGTGTGTGATGCATTAATCGCAAACGATGGTGTAAAAACGGTCAAAAAAGGTGCAAAATGTTTGGGATGACGGATGCATCAAACATGGTTCAGATTTTAGTTGCGTGTGTGATGCAGGGCATACGGTTCAGTTCAATTAACTGTTTGTGATGTGGAAGAACAAATGAAACAGGCAGCCAGATGAAGGCGTGTGCGATATACAGCTTACGGTTCACTCAGATGAGTTGTTTGTGATTAGGCAACACAACAGAAATGGTCATCCAGATCAAGGTGTGTGTGATATATGACATGCGGTTCACTCGGATGAACTGTTTTCGACTAGGCAACGCAACAGAGACGGTTCAACCTGATCAAGGTGTGTGCAATGGAGGGCATACAGTTCATTCTGATAAACTGTTTGTGTTGAGCCAAGAGAACGGAAATGTTTCACATAAACAAGATGTGTGTAATACGCGGCAAACAACCAATTACATAGGTGGCTAGTACACACATGACATTTCCACACACCAAAGTAAACTATTACATGCATAATTAACTAGGATAAACGATCATCTGCTCATCATCTACTTCTTCTGCTAGCTCGATGTTCCTTCTATTATAAGTTTCCATCAATTGATGGCATTTTATGAACACGCCACCGTTTCCAGCCATTTCCTCTTCGGTTTCCCGCCACCCAGCGATATTGTGCATAAACCTAGGAGGCGCGACACGCACGGAGGCAACAAGCGCAGCCTGTAGCACATCCGCCTTTTCCAAGCATGCCAACCCACCAAAGCGTCGCCTCTACCATCAACCTCATCGAAGAGGAAAACGAGCAGGCGCCACGGCCCGTCGAGGCCGAGGCGCTCCCTAGCAACACGATGGACGACGCCATGATGCGCGTCATCGCCAGGGTTGAGCGGACCCTTGGCGCACGGTGCTTCAGCGTCGCGGGTCAAGATAGGCATGTCAGCACCGAGAGGCTGTAGCTCGCTGCACAACATGATCTATGGCGCGCCGCAGAGCAAGCTAGGCGCGTCCGTGCCGATAGGCTGCAGCTCGCCACACAATGAGACCGTTGGAGCGCCGTAGAGCGAGGGGCGCAGCGCGACGCACATCAAGAGCGGATCCATCGGCGCTTGCCTGCTATCGACAGGGCATCGCAGCTGGGTACACGTCCTGTCAGTACCCCCATTCCTCGCCAGGAGTGGGAAGAGGCCCTCTGCGCCATACTTGCACCAGAGGCCGGTCGCGCCGTACTTGCACCGGATGCCCGCCGCGCCGTTCGCATGAATCGCCGTCGCCTTGTCCGCAGCCCGCTCGATGCCAACGCGCTGGTCGGTAGGCTCGACCGCCTCCTTGGCCCAGGTGTCCACCTGGGCACAGTAGAGGAACATGGCCGTCGCATCCTCGCTCTGGTGATCTTCGATGAAATAGCCAACTTGGAGCTCGAGATCGCGCTCTAGATGTACCGTGAGCGTGTCGACCGCTTGGACGAACGCCTGCACGAGTTCAGGCAGTGCCAAGAGCTATTGTAGGCAAGGGCTGCTGGTCATGGTCTCATGGACGCGTTTTATTTTGTTGAGTCGTTTCGACGTGGATAGCTATTTATTCACAGAAATCATAATATTGCTCTGTTTCAATGTGTGTACTCTGTTTTCTGTTCTTATATGTTCTGTTTAAATGTGTGTTTATACGCTTTCCATTCTGTATATGTGGATGATAACAACTAGATACAAATTAGTATACAAAAAACAGATAGAAAACGGAATTCGTAATTTATTGTTCATTAGTTCATCACAGAATATATATAATATCATCACATATACGTGAGGGATACTTAACTACTAGGTACAATGCATAAAATTGAAAACGAATAATACTAAAACTAATAATCCCTCCTGGGCCAGTATTCCGGCAGCCCCTCGCCAGCAGCTCCCTGGTGCGCGGCGTCTTCCCAGTGCGGAGGTAGTACTCTGCCTCCTCCGCCTCGTAGTGCTTGACATACCGATCTGCCTCTTGTTGGCGGACGAGCGCGAACGATCTTGTCATTTTGTTGGGCGCCCACCGGAGCTCCTCGTCGGTGGCACGCTGGAGCTTATTGGCCCACCTCCATGCAGCGATGAGGCGCCCAACGCCTTTGACCTTCCTCGCGAAGTACCCGTCTTCATACACCTCCTCTGCAAGATGATGCACCCGCCCCCAAAGCTCCGCCGCCTCCTTTTTCCAGGCGGCATCATGGGCTTCACAGGCCGCCTGGTACCTGGCTTCCTCCTCTGCCATCTCCTTCTTGAACGCCACTTGCCTGGCTTTCTCAGTCGGCGGCAGCGACTTTCACAGACAAAGATTGTATTGGCCGCAAAACCAATCCACAGTTGGGGGGTCCGACACAACCTCGTCCGGCGGCACGTAGGGGTCCTCGTCGCTACTATTCGAGTGAGTGTCCTCGGGGGGCGGCGACTCCTGTTGGCGCGTGGGCAGACCGGCGGTGCCATGGCAGAGATTTGAGAGAAAGAGAGAGAGAGGGCAAGCGAGGGGAGGATGTAGATGAGAATGCAGGCGGGACGATGTGAGCAAGGTAGTATTTATTGGCGGCCGGAATCTAGATCGACGGGAATAGTACACATGCCGGTCGCCGAAATATACGAGTACTGTAATTTGAATTACACACGATTCCCGCAGCAAAATCCGTGTGTGAACTTAATAGCTGATGGTTTCCAATACAGAACCGTGTCTGATTAATGACCCCCGCCACTCACCTACCAAACCTCGAGCCGCGAAATAGAGTGCCAATCGTGTGGGGGCCGGTTGTCTTGCCAGATCTTTATATTATCTTTTTTGAACACCAGATATTTACATCGTCTGATGATTTTTTAACTCGCACACAAGTACACAAAAATATGTTTTTTCACACGGTTATGGTTAGCCGTTGCACGTAGATGTAGTTCAAATTTGAATTACGGTCCTTAAATGGCTAGAAAATCACTTAAATGTCTTTAAAAGGTCAAATGACCCCTAGAATTTTCCAAATTTTCACATGATAGTTGTAGTAGTGCACGTTAGACGTAGAAAAAAAATTGAAGGCAGTAAGAGGAAGCTATGTCCCGTTCGTCATCAAACATGCACTGTTCCCTCTCGGAACCACGAGCATTCTAGTGAGTTGCTCCGGTTTGTGAGGGGCGTGTGTCCAAACTTTCGTCAAACAGGCCAATTTTTTTACCATATCATCTTGGTGGAATGACATTAAATCAAGCAAGGTTTCATGTTTTTCTGATCATTTTATTATTATTTGGAATTAAAATGTCATGGCACTCCATGCATGTGTCCATGCCGTGAGACCAATATGTTTGAAAATTCCTTCTAATTTACAACACATTGAATTAACTCGCACACAAGTACACAAATATGATTTTTCAAATCGTTATGGTTAGCCATTGCATGTAGATGTAGTTAAAATTTGAATTACGGTCATTAAATGGCTAGAAAATCACTTAAATGTCTTTAAAAGGTTAAATGACCCCTGAAATTTTCCAAATTTTCACATGAAAGTTGTATTAGTGCATGGTAACAAACATAGGAAAAAAATTAAAGGCCATAAGAGGAAGCTATTTCTCGTTCGTCATCAAACATGCATTGTTCCCTCTCGGAACCACGAGCCTTCTAGTGAGTTGCTCCGGTTTGTGAGGGGTGTGTGTCCAAACTTTCGTCAAATAGGCCAATTCTTTTACCACGTCATCTTGGTGGCATGACATTACATCAAGCAAGGTTTCATGTTTTTCTGGTCATTTTTTAATTTTTTGGAATTAAAATGCCATGCACTCCATGAATGTGTGTCCATGCCATGAGACCAATATTTTTGAAAATTCCTTCTAATTTACTGCACATGGAATTAACTCGCACACAAGTACACAAATATGATTTTTCAAACCGTTATGGTTAGCTATTGCATGTAGATGTAGTTCAAATTTGAATTACGGTCATTAAATGGCTAGAAAATCACTTAAATGTCTTTAAAAGGTCAATTGACCCCTAAAATTTTCCAATTTTTCACATGACAGTTGTATTAGTGCATGTTAAATGTAGAAAATATTTGAAGGCCGTAAGGGGAAGCTATCTCCCGTTCGTCATCAAACATGCATTGTTCCCTCTCTAAAACACGAGCCTTCTAGTGAGTTGCTTCGGTTTGTGAGGGGTGTGTGTCCAAACTTTCGTCAAACATGCCAATTTTTTTACCACATCCTCTTGGTGGCATGACATTACATCAAGCAAGGTTTCATGTGTTTCTGACAATTTTTTAATTTTGTGGAATTAAAATGCCATGGCACTCCATGCATGTGTCCATGTCGTGAGACAAATATGTTTGAAAATTCCTTCTAATTTACTGCACAAGGAATTAACTCGCACACAAGTACACAAATATGATTTTTCAAAGCGTTATGGTTAGCCGTTGCATGTAGATGTAGTTCAAATTTGAATTACGGTCATTAAATGACTAGAAAATCACTTAAATATCTTTAAAAGGTCAAATGACCCCTGACATTTTCCAAATTTTCACATGACATTTGTATTGGTGCATGTTAATAAACATAGAAATAATTTTAAGGCCGTAAGAGGAAGTTATTTCCCGTTCGTCATCAAACATGCATTGTTCCCTCTCAAAACCACGAGCCTTCTAGTGAGTTGCTCCGGTTTGTGAGGGGTGTGTGTCCAAACTTTCGTCAAACAGGCCAATTTTTTTACCACATCATCTTGGTGGCATGAAATTACAACAAGCAAGGTTTCATGTTTTTTGATCATTTTTTAAATTTTTGGAATTAAAATGCCATGGCACTCCATGCATGTGTCCATGCCGTGAGACCAATATCTTTTAAAATTCCTTCTAATTAACTGCACATGGAATTAACTCGCACACAAGTACACAAATATGATTTTTCAAACCGTTATGGTTACCCGTTGCATGTAGATGTAGTTAAAATTTGAATTACGGTCATTAAATGGCTAGAAAATCACTTAAATGTCTTTAAAAGGTCAAATGACCCCTGAAATTTTCCAAATTTTCGCATGACAGTTGTATTAGTGCATGTTAAACGTAGAAAAATTTGAAGGCCATAAGAGGAAGTTATCTCCCGTTCGTTATCAAACATGCATTGTTCCCTCTCGGAACCACGAGCCTTCTAGTGAGTTGCTCCGGTTTGTGAGGGGTGTGTGTCCAAACTTTCGTCAAACATGCCAATTTTTTTACCACATTATCTTGGTGGCATGACACTACATCAAGCAAGGTTTCAAGTTTTTCTTGTCATTTTTTTTATTTTTTGGAATTTAAATGCCATGGCACTCCATGCATGTGTCCATGCCATGAGACCAATATGTTTGAAAATTCCTTCTAATTTACCGCACATGGAACTAACTCGCACACAAGTACACAAATATGATTTTTCGAACCGTTATGGTTAGCGGTTACATGTAGATGTAGTTCAAATTTGAATTACGGTCATTAAATGGTTAGAAAATCACTTAAATGTCTTAAAAGGTCAAATGACCCCTGAAATTTTCCAAATTTTGACATGAAAGTTGTATTGGTACTACAAATTTTCTCGTACATTTAAAACACCATCCGTTGCCACTTTACTCCAAATTCGTCTTTCACAGCTAATAAAAAAATATCCACGACATCACACACAATTTGTTCGTACGAACCGTTTGCGATGAAAATTCCTGGGTCTATTTAAGTCTTCCTCCTTAAGCTTCACCGGCTCGTCTGCTCTAGTGCCGGCAACCCCCGAACCCCCGAATCAAGATCCCCACTCCCGCACCCCCTTCTTGCAAAGATGACGCCGTGGAAACGCTTCGTGAAGGCTCGTATGATGGCCATGTCCTCCCTGAGTGCCGCCGCCTGCACTGAGAGCGCGACCACCTACGCCGAGAGTGTTGCCGCATCCGCATTGAGCGCGTCCGCATCCGTCGAAAGGGCGTCTGCGGCAGCCGGCAGGGATGCTACAGCAGCCGAGACAGCTACAGCTGCTGCTGCGATGGCGGTTGCAAACACCGAGAGCGCTCGAGCTGCCGTCTCTGCCATAGATGTCGCCCTGGCCCAGGTCGAGGCCATCCACGCCAAGATCGAGGACGCACACGCCAAGATATTCCAGGCCACCTCGGAATCTGGCATGCAACCCACGTACAAAAAGGCGGCAGTGGCCATGGAGCACCTGCTTCCTCATGAGATCGCCGAGCAGGATCTCGAGATGCAGGAGGTGGCGGAAATTGAGGAGCGTCGGGAGGAGGAGTTGCGCGTGGCCGAGGTCGAGGTAGAGAAGAGTCTGTCCGGAGGAATCAACGGTGGAGTACCAACGCGAGCTTTGGCACAGCCACTAGTACGAGTACTACAACCTTGAAGACAGCGCGAGGACAAGGATGAGGATGCGGTCGACTTCAGCATGGGGCCGCTGAGTCCACCAACGACGGCATTTCGCCAGGACAAGTCATCGATGTCTCATCTCACACCGGCGATGCATAGGCCGGCGCGGTGGCGGATTTGTTAAAATTATGCATACTTAGGATTTTTTTAATGCTGGTCTTTTGTTAGAGCAATGTTTAGGTCAACTGGATCTGTTTAATTACTAAAATTGCTCGATTCAGTAAGTGTGGTCTGTGTGTTGTACGCTCTTTTGTGTGCCCAAATTAGCAAGCGATGTTAAATTATGCAATGACGTACCCGGGGAAATTTCCACCAAAATTTGAATTATCAAACTCATCCCATGCGCGTAAAGCAGAAGAATCATTTGCGATGCACACAATCATTCAAAGTGAATGGTGTCCGGCGGCACCACGTGCAAAGTTTCCCTCCACATTTCGAAATTTTTGGCCTACCGCCGAAATATCTACCCCGCCCCCTCCCCCCTTCCCTGCCCCCTTTTCTCCCCGACCACAAGTCACACTTCCCATGTTTCCTACTTCCTTCCTTTCTTCCTTCCTAAGCTATAGCCGCTTCCTCGCTTGCTTCCTCACTCTCGCCGTCTCGCATCATACCGCCGGGGTCGCCAAGGTCTTCTTCAATGACCTCTCCAGCGGTTCCTCCTTCGACGACGACTCCTTCACCACCTGGGTATGCCTCTCTTCTCTCTCTCGGGCTATGACTTGGAATGAAGGATTTTAACCCGACGGTCGATTTGAGTCATTTCTTCCTCTTGTAGCTCCCTAGGACCATCAGCTACAACGAATGGAGTGGGGTGGCTGAAGATCTGTCTGCTCGTTGTCACCATCAATCTCCATGCGCAAAGCTAGTTGCGTTTGAATCTGTGGACAGTGGGAGGAAGTTTATGGCATGTGCAGAGAAGGTTAGACCCTCTTTCGTTGTTAAAAATCATTTGTTTGATGTGATTCAGACACTGTCACGGTCCCGACCCATTCATACCACACCTTCGACCAAATGCATCCTAAGACAGTGTCACAGTTTGTTCCTAGTATCTAAAAATGTTGCCATCCCATCAGTGGTGCCATTAGAAAATTATTTGGCACCGCTTTAGCAGTTTGTGCAGCCAACTTTAGTCCACACATCCGAGCAGCCAAGCAGTAAAATACTAAATCTTTATGGCACGAAGGAACTGGGCATCGGAGCAACTAGGTGCTCCGGAGTCCGGGTCCCTGATTTTTTTCCGCTGCATCGGCTCGCCAGTGCAGGGCACCGGTGCGAGATGTAGCAACAGTTGTCTTTACACCGGTTTTAACATACATAGTGAACGGCTTTAGTGCTATTAGTTCTATGTTACTAAATTTGTGCATGTACACACCTGTTAGTATCAATTTGTTGTCATCCAAACACTGTCGCTATGCTGTTGAAGTTATATTTACCTTCCTCATAAAATGTTCAATTTGTTATTTATAGTACATGAGTAAGAACTTGTAGCGTTGTTGTAGTTAATTATAGCTTCTGATGTTTCAGAACTTGGTTGTTGTCTCAGTAGCAATTAATTCATTTGCACATTGATCTTTTTGAGAAGATATGTCATAATTAACCTGTTTCTTCAATTTTTCAAAATAAGTATTGGTGATTTTCTGTGTTGCTATAAACCCATTTCCCCTACAATTGTTACTAATCTAGTTTTAAATATTATAGGATGAACGGAAGTGTTCTTACTTGGAGTGGGTTGATCAAGAGTGGCCACAGTCTTTGAAGATGTGCCTAGCAAAGCTCTAGAGCATGTATGAGGAAGAGAGCAGAGGTAGACTTAGAGAAAGTGTTGTCAATCTTTGAAGAATATTTGAAGATGCGGGATAAAAAGAGGAAGGTGGAGAATGAGCTCAGATTTTTTTAAATCAGACTTTGCTAAGATGGTGTTGGCGAAGGAGGAGGCACTTTCCCAGTTGGACAGTGCAAAACAGGTTCTTACTGAACTTAAAGCAGATGTGGATAAGACGTGCCTAGACGATCTCGATTAGGGAAATGTATATATTGTTCTAATATTGTTATTATGAAGTTGAACTAGCTATATGATGTACTATGCTGTTTTCAGGTAGCTATCATACTGTGATGTTAAAATATATCTATGTGCCTGACATGAAATTGGCAAACAGTTGTTCGATATGAAATGTGAATTTGCGTAATACTGGAATTATTAATTATAAACTAATAAACCTGCTAAATGGGTCATGGAACTTTGCAAACGGTTCTAGCTGTAAAAGCACTTGTGGTGGATAGCCCAATGCCACACAGTTTTCTTCATCAAATCATGTGTGATGTAGTTGATAAAAGAAAAGGTTAACCAAGGCAGAGCGTGTGTGATAGATACACCTTTCACACACGAGCCTATACATAAAACTGTGTGGGATGTACATACGAACGGAAACGTTTTCCCTGGATTGACTGTGTTGGATGTACATAAGAACGGAAACGTATTCCTTGGATTGACTGTGTGTGATATACATACGAATGGAAATGTTTTTCAGGGATTCACCGTGTGGGATGTACATACGAACGGAAACAATTGGGTTTCGAGGCCTCGCCCGATCGCACATGAACTCATTTTCCCCAGCCTGTGTGCCAAGAGGTCCTATCCCCGACGGTTTCTGGGTCGTGTGGGAAGGACCCCCCTATCTCCCACACTCACTTGGGGACGGTTCCAAATGTCGTCGCGGAAAGGGGTTAAAAACTGTTTGTATAGCATCGACGCGTACCAGTGCTTGCTGCCCTTCCGATGACGTGTGCGTAGTTTACCACAGACCTATGGGTCCACAGTTAGTAACTAATGGCTTTCTCTCTCCCTTTGATCTTCAATACAATGTTCTCCTCGATGTTCTTAGAGTTCTATTTGAAGTAATCACTTTTTGTGGTGTATTTGTTGGGATTCGATGAATTGTGAGTTTATGATCAGATTATGCATGATTATTATAGCTTTGTATTTCTCTCCGATCTGTTGATTTGGTTTGGCCAACTAGATTGATTTTTCTTGCAATGGGAGAGGTGCTTTGTGATGGGTTCAATATTGTGGTGCTCAATCCTAGTGATAGAAAGGGACATGACACGTATTTGTATCATCGCCATTAAGGATAAAAAGATGGGGTTTATTCATGCGTGAGTTTACTTTGTCTACATCATGTCGTCTTGCTTAAGGCGTTACTCCGTTCTTTATGAACTTAATACTCTAGATGCATGCTGGATATTGGTCAATGTGTGGAGTAATAGTAGTAGATGCAGGCAGGAGTCGGTCTACTTATCTCAAACGTGATGCCTATATACATGATCATTGCCTTGTATATCGTCATGATTATTCGCTTTTCTATCAATTGTCCAATAGTAATTTGTTTACCCACCGTATGCTATTTTTAAGAGAGAAGACTCTAGTGAAAACTATGGCACCCGGGTCAACTTTTATCATATATTAAAATCCAAAAACACCTTGCTGCAATTTTTCTTTACTTATTTTATTTTGTGTTTTATTTATCTATCTACCACTACAAAATTTAATCTTTCAATAACCACCGAGAGATTGACAACCCCTTGTTTGTGCTGGGTGCAAGGATTTGTTATTTTGTGTGCAGGTACTACTAACGAGGTGTTGCATGATTCTCCCACTAGATTGACAACCTTGGTTCTTAACTGAGGGAAATACTTATCTCTATTGTACGGCATCATCCCCTCCTCTTCGAGGAAATCTCAATGCAGCTCACAAGTAGCAGGAAGAATTTCTGGCGCCGTTGCTGGGGAGACATCATCAACATCTATGAAGCACCTACGCATAAACTTTCATCTCCTTGCATTTACATTATTTTCCATTTGCCTCTGCTTCTCATCTCCCCCACTTCTAATTTTTTTTACGAAAATATAAAAATATTTCCCATTTGGCTTTTCATGTTTGCTTTTGTTGGTTTACCTTGTCATCATGACTAGCATAACTATCCCTCCTCTGTCACCGAGTTTTGAAGTCCTTTACTTCAAATATAAACAACGAGAAAATCTGAAAGATGCTTGGTATAGGTTAATGGAATCTTATCGTGTTTGCACTATAAAAGGGGATGTGAAAATTTTGCTTCACAATTTTTATATAGGTTTAACCATGCCCCATAGTCAACTCTTGGATTTTCCCGCGAAGAGGAATTTTATTGAGACTGACGCCAATGTTGCTTATGAAATCGTAGAGGGTATATTGGGAGTTCCCCGATCACAGAAAGGATTTATTAAACTCAAGAGGGGATCCAAATCTTAAAAAAATTGGGTGATATGCAGAAAAAATTGATTGAATTGCAAAAGTCTAATGAACCTCTCAAAAATATTAGTGGAAATCTAAATCGCATGAATACTTTGATTACCCTTTGCAATAAGCGATTAGATATCTTAATATTAAAATTGCCTCTTTCTTCGAGAATAACGGGAAGCGTAAGGAACCACCCGGATTTGAGAAAACTCCTACTAAACTTATCAAAACTAAGGGTGACAACACTTGAACCTATGCATTACGCCTAGCTAGGGGCGTAAAACGATAGCGCTAGTTGAAGGAAATATGCCCTAGAGGCAATAATAACGTTGTTATTTTATACTTCCTTATTCATGATAAGGGTTTATTATTCATGCTAGAATTGTATTGATCGGAAACCTAAATACATGTGTGAATACATAAACAAACACCATGTCCCTAGTGAGCCTCTACTTGACTAGCTCGTTGATCAAAGATGGTTAAGGTTTCCTAACCATGGACATGAGTTGTCATTTGATAAAGGGATCACATCATTAGGAGAATGATGTGATGGACAAGACCCATTTGTTAGCTTAGCATTATGATTGTTCAGTTTATTGCTATTGCTTTCTTCATGTCAAATACATATTCCTTCGACTATGAGATTATGCAACTCCCGGATACCGGAGGAATGCCTTGTGTGCTATCAAATGTCACAACATAACTGGGTGATTATAAAGATGCTCTACAGATATCTCTGAAGGTGTTTGTTGAGTTGGCATAGATCGAGATTAGGATTTGTCACTCCAAGTATCAGAGAGGTATCTCTGGGCCCTCTCGGTAATACACATCATAAGCTTGCAAGAAAACGACTAAGGACTTAGTCATGAGTTGATGTATTATGGAACGAGTAAAGAGACTTGTCGGTAATGAGATTGGACTAGGTATGAAGATATCGGCGATCGAATCTCGGGCAAGTAACATACGATGGACAAAGGGAATTACGTATGTTGTCATAACGGTTCGACTGATAAAGATCTTCGTAGATTGGCTAAGGGCGAGGTGACGATGCGCGTCGGGAATGGTTCCAAGGTCGATATGATCGCCATCGGCATGCTACCTCTACATCTACCTTCGGGGTTAGTTTTAGACCTAAATAATATGTTATTTGGTGCCAGCGTTGAGCATGAACATTATATCTGGATCTTGTTTAGTGCGAGACGGTTATTCATTTAAATCAGAGAATAATGGTTGTTCTATTTATATGATTAATATCTTTTATGGTCATGCACCCTTGAAGAGTGGTCTATTTTTGTTGAATCTCAATTGTAGTGATACAGATATTCGTAATATTGATGCCAAAAGATGCAAAGTTGATAATGATAGTGCAACATATTTGTGGCATTGTCGTTTAGGTCATATTGGTGTAGAGCGCACGAACAAACTCCATGCAGATGGACTTTTGGAATCACTTGATTATGAATCATTTGATACTTGCGAACCATGCCTCATGGGCAAGATGACTAAAACTCCGTTCTCCGGAACAATGGAGCGAGCCAATGACTTATTGGAAATAATACATACCGATGTATGCGGTCCGATGAGTGTTGAGGCGCGCGGCGGGTATCATTATTTTCTGACCTTCACAGATGATTTGAGCAGATATGGGTTCATCTACTCAATGAAACACAAGTCTGAAACATTTGAAAAGTTCAAAGATTCAGAGTGAAGTGGAGAATCATCGTAACAAGAAAATAAAGTTTCTATGATCTGATCGCGGAGGTGAATATTTGAGTTACGAGTTTGGCCTTCATTTAAAACAATGTGGAATAGTTTCACAACTCATGCCACCTGGAACACCACAGCGTAATGGTGTGTCCGAACGTCGTAACCGTACTTTATTAGATATGGTGTGAACTATGATGTCTCTTACTGATTTACCACTATCGTTTTGGGGTTATGCATTAGAGACAGTTGCATTCACTTTAAATAGGGCACCGTCTAAATCCGTTGAGACGACACCGTGTGAACTATGGTTTGGCAAGAAACCTAAGCTGTCGTTTCTTAAAGTTTGGGGTGGTGACACTTATGTCAAGAGGCTTCAACCTGATAAGCTCGAACCCAAATCGGAGAAGTGTGTCTTCATAGGATACCCTAAGGAAACAATTGGGTACACCTTCTACCACAGATTTGATGGCAAGATCTTTGTTGCCAAGAATGGAACCTTTCTATAGAAGGACTTTCTCTCAAAAGAAGTGAATGGGAGGAAAGTAGAGCTTGATGAGGTAATCGTACCTTCTCTCGAATTGGAGAGTAGCACATCAGAGAAATCTATTCCCGTGATGCCTACACCAACTAGAGAGGAAGCAAATGATAATGATCATGAAACTTCAAATCAAGTTGCTACTGAATCTCGTAGGTCAACCAGAGCACGATCAGCACCAGAGTGGTACGACAATCCTGTTCTGGAAGTCATGTTATTAGACCAAGGCAAACCTATGAACTATGAAGAAGCAATGATGAGCCCAGATTCCGATAGATGGCTTGAGGCCATGAAATCTGAGATAGGATCCATGTATGAGAACAAAGTGTGGACTTTGCTGGACTTGCCCGATGATTGGCAAGCCATAGAGAATAAATGTATCTTCAAGAAGAAGACTGATGCTGATGGTAATGTTACTGTCTACAAAGCTCGACTTGTCGCAAAAGGTTTTTGACAAGTTCAAGGGGTTAACTATGATGAGACTTTCTCACCCGTAGCGATGCTTAAGTCCGTCCGAATCATGTTAGCAATTGCCGCATTTTATGATTATGAAATCTGGCAAACGGACGCCAAAACTGCATTCCTTAATGGATTTCTTAAAGAAGAGTTGTATATGATGCAACCAGAAGGTTTTGTTGATCCCAAAGGTGCTAACAAAGTGTGCAAGCTCAAGCGATCCATCTATAGACTGGTGCAATCTTCTCGGAGTTGGAATATATGCTTTGATAAGGTGATCAAAGCATATGGTTTTATACAGACTTTCGGTGAAGCCTGTATTTACAAGAAAGTGAGTGTGAGCTCTGTAGCATTTCTAATATTATATGTAGATGACTTATTGTTGATTGGAAATGATGTAGAATTTCAGGATAGCATAAAAGGATACATGAATAAGAGTTTTTCAATGAGAGACCTCGATGAAGCTGCTTATATATTGGGCATAAAGATCTATAGAGATAGATCAAGACGCTTAATAGGACTTTCACAAAGCACATACCTTGACAAAGTTTTGAAGAAGTTCAAAATGGACCAGTCAAAGAAAGGGTTCTTGCCTGTGTTGCAAGGTGTGAATTTGAGTCAGACTCAAAGCCTGACCACTGCAGAAGATGGAGAGAAAATGAAAGTCATTCCCTATGCCTCAGCCATAGGTTCTATCATGTTTTCTATGCTGTGTACTAGACCTAATGTGTGCCTTGCCATAAATCTGGCAGGAAGTGAGGGAGTCATGGATTAGGGGGTGTCCGGATAGCCGAACTATCACCGTTGGCCGGACTCCTGGACTATGAAGATACAAGATTGAAGACTTCGTCCCGTGTCCGGATGGGACTTTCCTTGGCATGGAAGGCAAGCTTGGCGTCTGAATATGTAGATCTCCTACCATTGTAACCGACTCTGTGTAACCCTAACCCTATTCGGTGTCTATATAAACCGGAGGGTTTTAGTCTCAGAGACGAACAACAATCATACCATAGGCTAGCTTCTAGGGTTTAGCCTCTACGATCTCGTGGTAGATCTACTCTTGTACTACCCATATCATCAATATTAATCAAGCAGGAGTAGGGTTTTACCTCCATCGAGAGGGCCCGAACCTGGGTAAAAACATTGTGTCCCTTGTCTCCTGTTTCCATCCGCCTAGACGCACAGTTCGGGACCCCCTACCCGAGATCCGCCGGTTTTGACACCGACATTGGTGCTTTCATTGAGAGTTCCTTTGTGCCGTCGCTGTCAGGAAGGATGCCTCATCCCATCGGCACCGTTGCTAAATGATCTTTGGCCACCGGCCAAACTCTCCGGCTAGGCGGTTTTCTTATGACCGCCTGTTCGGCCGCTGCGCCGACGATGACTTCTTGGGTCATCGAAAGCAATCTTCACGTTAACTCGGAACTCGCCGAGTAGTTAGATCCGATGGAGCTCTCTTCCTTAAACGAGCTCTTGGATCGCATCGCCGCCCTGGGAGTCGCTACAGACTATGATCAGATTGGGCCTAAAACCGATCTGAGAGAGATCAACTCTCCCGGGCTACCCACCACGTTCTGTGGTAGAGGAACAATCTGGCGACTCTTCTCCTACCTTAAGGACTAGCTATGTCCGATTCCTGACCCCTCCATGTCGGATTCCGAAGGGAGGATACCACTCAAGCCACGAACTTAAAGTCAGGCGGTGGGCTAGATTCATTGGACAACCTCCAAGAACCCAAGCTTCCAAGTTCGAAACTTCTTGGCCTCGAATCTTAGATTGGACGGGGTTGAATTTAATTCCACCCGCCCACCCAAACATAAGCGATCTATCCCAAACCCGGCAAGAGCCCGGTGAAACAAGTACATCATTCTTGGGCGATTCCTCCTGGTTATGGACAGGATAAAGGATTGCCGCGAGGAGGCATAATCTCATTCTTCTGCAATAATTGCACGGACAAGGGAATCCTAAACGCCATAAGTCGTCGTGAAATTACACGCTTCGCTGACTTGGCGTCCATAGTACGAAAGTACTGCGTGATGGAGAGCGCCTGGAAAACTGAAATCAAATTTTGGGATAATCCGGCCCCGAATACGACCCTAGTCCGAAATAAAAGGGTGCATCATCACCAGGCACCTGGGTTACATACCAAAAAGCAAAAACCCCCCAAAGGGCATGGAACCGTACTGGAGGGATGGCTCAATGGACCCTGCAAAATTCATAGCATAGAGGGCGCCACTCCAACTCATAGCCTTAGAGCATGTTGGATACTACGGCAGGTGGCCAAAAGTGGCAAAGAGCTCTTAGCTCCAGAGCACCACCAAAGCAATACCAAAGACGGTATTAACAGTCTTGAGACTTTCGCATCAAATAATATGCGAAACGAACACTCCGCAGCCTTGCGAAGTCTACCAGATAGCAACAATAAATCCATGGGTGACACGGCTATTACCTTTAAGCGCCAAGTGATTTAACCTAAATTCCAAACAGCCCGAGCACCAGCCGCATTGGTCCTCAGTCCAATAGTGGATGACTTCGCCTTACCAAGGTACTCATGGACGGCGGCATGGACTAAACCTCATCTACGAGGAAACCCTTGAAAAATGGAAATAGACTGGAGCCGCATTGAGCAAAGCAGCACAACCTTTAGAGGAATAATCCCGGTCGGGAAGCATCTTTGTCTGAGGAAAGATCACACTGGATGCGGTATTGACACGCCGGACAATTATAGGTCCGAGGAGGTCACATTCCAAGTGGCCCCGTTCAGCAGCGGATACCACGCTCTATTAGGGCGAGAGGCATTCACAATTTTTCAAGCTATACCCCATTACGGGTACATGAAGCTCAAAATGCCCGGACCCAATGGATTTATCACTCTCGCTAGTGACCCGGACATAGCGCTCTACGCCGAAAATAAAACAGCCGCACTTGCCCTTGAGGCACTATCCGAAGCCCTAGCGGCAGAGGAACTCACTGCGCTGCGCTCCACGGTGAACAGGGACGATGTGATACTCGATAAGAGATCCAAGTCCACCTCTTTTAAACCGGCGGACGAAATAGTCAAATTCCAAGTCCATCCAACGGACCCTAACAAAACGGCCTCTATCAGGGCACAATTAAACCACGATGTGGACGCCAGACCACGAGAATTCTCTACGAAAATTGGGACATTTTTGCTGGCACCCTTCAGACATGCCAGGAATCCCGTCCGGTGGCAGAGCACAGCCTAAATATCCTAAAAGGATTCAAGCCCGATCAAACAAGCTCTTGGCGTTTCTCCGAACCCAAGAGACAGGCCATGGGAGAGGAGCTAGCTAAACTATTGGAGGCCGGATTCATCAGAGATATTAAACATCCGGACTGGCTAGCAAACCTGGTAATGGTACCAAAGAAGGACAAATCCTGGCGCCTATGTATCGATTTTAAGGACCTTAACAAGGCTTGCCCAAAGGATCCCTTCCCCCTCCCCCACATCGATCAAATTATCGACGCTACCGCAGGACATGATTCATTGTGTTTCCTCGACGCATACCGGCTACCACCAAATTAAGATGGCAGAGCAGACCAAGCCATAGAACGGCATTCATCACTCCATACGGCCCATTCTACTTCAACACAATGCCCTTTGGGCTCAAAAACGCCGGTGCAACATATCAACGCATGATTCAGACATGTCTGGCAAACCAGATCGGCAAAACAGTGGAGGCATATGTAGACGATGTGGTCGTCAAATCCAAGCATGTCGAAAGCCTAGTCGACGACTTGAGGCTCACATTCGATAATCTCCGAACATATGACATCAAGCTCAACCCGAAAAAATGTGTTTTCGGCGTACCCGTAAAGCTCTTGGGCTTCATTGTATCCGTAGAGGAATTGAAGCAAACCCAGCCAAGATCCGAGCACTCTCACAAATGCAAATCCCCAAAGACCTCAAACAAATACAAAAATTGACTGGATGCGTGGCGGCTCTAAGCCGCTTTATCTCCCGCTTAGGGGAAAAGGCAATACCCCTTTATCGCCTCCTCCGGCGCACCGAACACTTCGAGTGGACGGATCCTGCCACGGCTGGACTCGAAGAAATCAAAGCCATATTGGCAACAAATCCGGTCCTGGCCGCGCCCAACATGGGTGAACCAATGCTATTATACATCGCAGCAACCCATCAAGTTGTAAGTGCGGTGCTCGTTGTCGAACGAGAAACGGACGGACACAAGTTCCCTCTCCAAAACCAGTTTACTACGTGTCCACTTGTCCTAACTCCATGCAAGTCACGGTACCGCATTATCAAAAGATAGCATACGCGGTGTTCATGGCATCCGGAAGCTGCGACAATACTTCCAAGAGTGTTCGATAACAGTAGCCTCCAAGTACCTCTTAATGACATTATAAACAACCGCGACGCAACGGGCCGGATTGCTAAATGGGCCATTGAGCTCCTCCCGTTCGACATAACCTACAAGCCACGGCGAGCTATTAAGTCGCAAGTTTTGGCTGACTTCATCACCGAATGGACTGAAGTCGAACTCCCTAAAGAGTACGGCGCATATTCCAACTGGATCATGCACTTCGACGGCTCCAAAATGTTGGCCGGCCTGGGGGCTGGCGTCGTTCTAACGTCCCCAACCGGAGATACAGTCCAACAACGCAGCCGAATACGAGGCCCTTCTACATGGTCTCCGGATGGCAGTCTCCATGGGCATTCAACGCCTAGAGGTGCGCGGGGATTCGAACCTCGCGATATCCCAAATAAATGGGGACTTTGATGCCAAGGATCCAAAAATGGCAGCTTATCGCAATGCCGTCCTAAAAATGTCAGCTCGGTTTGAGGGGCTCGAATTTCACCATATAGCCCGGGATAACAACCAGGCAGCAGACGTGTTGGCACGCATTGGCGCAAAGCGTGATGCCGTCCCCCCCCCCAACATCTTCCTAGAGAGGCTTTTCAAGCCATCCATACTATGGGAGGGAGAGTCCGGAAATAACAACCCGGGCCCAACCACACTGCCCACGCCGAACATTCCGACATAGTTGGTGGTCCCGCCAACGAAATAACACCGTCAGCCCACGCAATAATGGCAGTCATCGCCCCGTAGACAGAACCATTACTAGCCTACCTAGCTAGGCAGGAACTTCCCGAGGACCAAAACGAGGCCCGCTGCATAGTGCGGCGGTCTAAAGCCTATAAGGTCCATGAGGGAGAGCTTTATAAGAAAAGCACAACTGGAGTCCTTCAAAGGTGTATCTCCAAAGAGGAAGGGCGGAATCTCCTGGCTGAAATTCATGCCGGACTCGGGGGGCACCATGCCGGAGCCCGGGCCCTTGTAGGCAAGGCCTTCCGTACATGATTTTATTGGCCGACGGCCTGGGCAGATGCTCAGGACTTAGTCCAACGATGCTTCGGTTGCTAGCTCTTTGCTAATCAAAGCCACATGCCACCCACCGCCCTCAAAACTATACCCATCACCTGGCCCTTCGCGGTGTGGGGGCTTGACATGGTTGGACCCCTTAAAGTAGGAACCCACAAGCAAAAATACCTATTGGTCATGGTGGATAAATTCACCAAATGGATAGAGGCCAAGCCAGTAAATACTGACGAATCCGGACCGGTGATAGACTTCATATCAAGGGTAGTACACCGTTCTGGCGTCCCCATAGCATCATCACTGATAACGGCACGAACTTCACGGCCGACGAGGTCAAACTCTGGTGCAAAAACATGGGCATCAAGCTCGACTACGCTTCGGTCTATCACCCCAAACTAACGGTCAAGTCGAGCGAGCAAACGGTACAATCATGAGCGGCATTAAACCCAGACTCGTGCGGTCCCTCAAGGAATCTAACACGCCCGGGTAGAGGCTTCGACTCCGTACTGGGGGCTGCGGACCACGCCGAATCGCACTACCGGATTCACACCATTTTTTTATGGTATACGGCGCAGAGGCAGTTTTGCCCTGCGACATAATTCATGACTCACCTCGCGTGCGCATGTACGAAGAAAGAGAAGCCGAGCTCGATCGGCAGGACAACTTGGATGCTTTGAGGAGGAGCATGACGTGGCAAAAGCTCGTTCCGCATTCTATCAACAGCAGGCTCGAAGATATCAAAGCAAAGAAGTACAGGCCAAAGCTTACAATGTTGGCGAACTAGTTCTACGCCTGCCGGACAAGAAAAAGGACAAACTCAAGCCCAAATGGGAGGGTCCCTTCATCATAGACCAAGTCTGACCGGCGGAGCGTACCGTCTGCGAAACGCGTCGGATAACCGACTCGAGCCGAACCCATGGAACGTAGCCCGTCTCCGAAGATTCTACGCCTAGCGCCGGATTCTGAGTTCGTCTCCTTCCTCCATCTATATTTTATACTTTAAGCTGTCTTTTATTTCTCTCCTTCTCCCTCCTTTTTTCCGAAGCCGTTAAAGGCTCGTTTGCGCATTGTTCGCACACACTTGACGCGCTATCCGTGCTCATTACACCTGGGGGCTTCTTTAACAGAAGCTTATTTATACGGGTTTTATGCCCAACACATGTGTCACACTTCCGCATGTACCTTCTATTCACCATTATATGCATCGATATGACTTAAGTTTTGGCCAAGCTGGGTTGCCTGGCTCCTGTGCTTACCCCTATGTTCCCGATTGTTCGGCTAGGTGGTAAAGGGTGCACCTCTGCGATTGTTACCGCCGGGTCAGCCGGACGTGTACCTCACACTGGGTGAAGCCGAAAGCTAGTGTTCTTAAGGGAATATTCGGTCGGTGAACTAAAAGACGATTTTTTATTTTTCATTTATCTACCCCGGATGCTTTTACGCTTTTTTACTTGATCCGGACATGCACTTTAGGGCATGCCTCCCGAGGAAAGGAACCCCTAACGGAACTATTCTACGGAAGATGTTTCTTACTAACCATGTAATATAACATAACTAGTTGGGCACTTGTGCGATAAAGCACTCATGACCCCTACGCCTGGTCTCCACGCATGCCCGGTTTTACATAACCGCGAGGGTATTCGGACACACTCCGGACTATTGGGTCCCGAGGTTGAAGCGAAAAGGTCCGCTACGACAAACGATCTACAATCCGGCTAGAAGGCATTTTAGATGTCATTTTAAATTATATAGTAAAATTGACTGATTGTATTCCTCTTCAATGCCATCTAATAGGCTGTCTAGTTTACAGTCCTGTTGGGAATACTTTGCGGCCAACTCTACTTGGCCGTACACTAAGCTCACAGGGATCTCCTTCCTGTCGGGCCCCACAGGTCCGACGTCGGCCATGTGGTTTGGGTTCGCCGTGTGCAGCGTCTTCACCATGGCCCAGCCTCCTGGCGCCTTGACGACAGGCCGATATCTTCCATAGTCGGAGCGCCGCCGTGCTCCTGAAGCTTCTCTCGCAAGCTCTCCAAGGCCTTGGGCGGGGAGATAGATGGCCACAAGGCACAGGCAACGCCTTTCATCACTGCCGAACTTCGTTCGTGAAGTTGCAATAGCTCGGGAAGAAGGTCACCCGTAGAATCGGGCATTTCCTCTGCAGGGGCGACCCGTGAGCATACCTCTGAGACATAACTACATTAATTGACTTCCTTGCCGAACTATTTTTCAAAAGTTTGCTCAAGCACTTACTATAAATGTCGCGACGAAGTCGCCGATTCTCCTTCACGGAGTCGCAATTTGAGCACGAACATCCTTTAGTTCCTCACCCAAATTGGGTGTTGGCATCTTGGAGATTATTTTTCTCTTGCCTCACCCTTGTAAGCACATTCTCGCTGGCCTTCAACCGGCGCAAGAGCTGTTGCTTGTCCGGATCTAGTCCGGCGCCATCTGTAATATTATTGTCAGATTTACACACACGCTGCACTTCACAAACTACTTATCTTTTGAAGCATATATTAACAGAGGGGGTCTCTGTGGCTTCCCCTGTAGCGGCTAGTGCGGCCTCAAGTTGGGCCTTGCATTCTTCAAGCTCCTGGGACAGTCGGGTATTCTTTTTTGTAAGATCCTGCATAACAAATGATCCTTAAATCGGTTATTCTAACTATTTTAAGTCTCGGGGCTCTTGGCATATATAACCGTCAAATTTCCTCACCCGTATGTCCTTTACATACTGCTCCGTGGCTCTGGCTAGACCATCTTGAGCGGCACGGAGGTGCGCATCTCCCGAATTGAAGGCATTCAATGCCTATTGGGAGAAACATGCGTCACGAAGAACTGTCCGGCAGCGCTTGTGATTCATGGCACTCTCCACCTCGGAGTTGGTGGCGGACAATCTGTCGGCATCCTCTGTCGGAGGAGCATCCGAGGCACGCCTCATGCTCGCCTCTGCTTCTAGACCCGGCTTTGGAGCCTGGCTGGCGGAGGCTTGATTGGCAACCTCTCCGGACACAGTCCGGCGAGCGCTCTTTTTCCTGAAAAGAGCACCAGAGTTAGTACGCCTTCCAGGAATCAATCCTGGGAATATGGTGACGCGCCATACCGTTGCGGCGGCGTTTCGATCCGGACCGCACTTCTTTTTAGCCTGCGGGGCCGTGCTGCCCCTTGTTGACTAGCCACCGCGGGCTCGGCCTCCTGCCTCGAAGGCACCCCCTGCGAAACACCATGGGTATACGGTGATAAAAATAAGCACGGATGGGTCATTATCAGAGTATTGGGACCTCGGTCTCAGTTACCTGTGAGGCTGGAAGTATTCCGGGGTAATCGGCTGTAATGGCAACCAAGGCATTATCGATGCTCAGTTGGTGAAATACCCCATCAATCAGCTCCACCAATATGTCCGGATCCTCTTCGGAGGCCGGATCGAGGAGCCGTTCCGGATCCTTGGGTTGTGGAGGCGGGCTGTTTATGTCTTTCACGGCCTGGCGCAGTTCCTGCGTCAAAATCACAAAATGAGAGACCTAACCATGGGAATACGGATCGGGTGTACAAAAAAGAAATGTCTGCTTCCCCGGCTTCGAGGATTGTTCATAGAAAATCCGTTCAATGGACTGACTCGGAGAAAATCCTCCTCTTCTCCCTTGTACAACGCGGACAAGATCTTCACCAGATCGGTGACCGATCCCGGCCCCTTACGGCCATGACGGGTGGCATCATCCTCCCAGTTGAAATCCCACATGGGGTGGCCCCTATACTGGAGCGGCTGCACCCCCCGCATAATACATGTGGCCATGACACCGATCATGGTCATCCGGAATGAGCTAACAATCTTATTCGGCTCATCGTAAAGGACGTCCTGTCGTCTTCCCTCCGGGGCTCCGGGCGCCAACTCAGGCGTTTCTTCAAAGGAGCATTGCTGAATTCCGGGAGACCGATCCGAACAGGATCCGGCAGCGGGACGTCTTCTATATAAAACCATTCCGAAGGCCAGTCTTCGGACGCCTTCTTCGGGGTTCCGGATAGATATCCGGTCCCGGCGATGCGCCACAGCTCGGCTCCGCCCACTTGATATATTGACCCCTCATGAGAACGGGGTACAAGGCAGAATAATCTCTTCCACATTGCAAAATGAGCCTCGACGCCCAAGAACAGTTCGCAAAGGGCCACGAAGCCCGCGATGTGCAAAATGGAGGCAGGCGTAAGGTGGTGCAACTGGAGGCCGTAGAACTCCAAGAGCCCCTGGAGAAATGGATGAATTGGAAATCCAAGTCCTCTTACTAGATAAGAGATAAAGCATACCCGCTCTCCTTTGGAGGGATCGCGGACACTCTCCGCTTGCTTTCCGCCCTTATAGGTGGCGAGTCCGGCTCGAACCGGAACCATGAAGGCCGGGGGAAGAAATCCCTTGGTTTGGAGTGTCAATAGCTCGCGGAGGGGGGATGGTGTGACTCAGATCTAGGTCCTCGTCCCTTTTATAGGCGGCTCATTTGCGCGGCTAGGGGGATAAGTGTAAAAATACCCTGGCTTTTCGCATTCATTCAAACACGTGGAAGATGGCCATTATTGGGCGTGGAAGCCAAGGAGCGCAGCATTTATCAGAAGCCGGACACTATTCGACAAGTATATGGAATTTGGAGAAGAACCCGCCTTGCAATGCCGAAGACAATATGCGCGCCGGACTCGTCGTCATTGAAGCCTGGTTCAGGGGCTACTGAGGGAGTCCTGGATTAGGGGGTGTCCGGATAGCCGAACTATCACCATTGGCCGGACTCCGGACTATGAAGATAGAAGATTGAAGACTTCGTCCCGTGTGCGGATGGGACTTTCCTTGGCGTGGAAGGCAAGCTTGGCGATACGGATATGTAGATCTCCTACCATTGTAACCGACTCTGTGTAACCCTAACCCTATCCGGTGTCTATATAAACCGGAGGGTTTTAGTCCGTGGGGCGAACACCAATCATACCATAGGCTAGCTTCTAGGGTTTAGCCTCTCACGATCTCGTGGTAGATCTACTCTTGTACTACCCATATCATCAATATTAATCAAGCAGGAGTAGGGTTTTACCTCCATCGAGAGGGCCCGAACCTGGGTAAAAACATCGTGTCCCTTGTCTCCTGTTGCCATCCGCCTAGACGCACAGTTCGGGACCCCCTACCCGAGATCCGCCGGTTTTGACACTGACAGGAAGGTACCAAACTAATCTAGGAGTGCATCATTGGACAGCGGTCAAGAACATCCTGAAGTACCTGAAAAGGACCAATGATATGTTTCTCATTTATGGAGGTGACAAAGAGCTCGCGTCGTAAATGGCTACGTCGATGCTTGCTTTGACACTGATCTGGATGACTCTAAGTCACAAACCGGATACATATTTATATTGAATGGTGGAGCTATCAGTTGGTGCAGTTCCAAGCAGAGCGTCGTGGCGGGATCTACATGTGAAGCGGAGTACATAGCTGCTTCAGAAGCAGCAAATGAAGGAGTTCATATCCGATCTACGTGTAATACCTAGTGCATCGGGTCCAATAAAAATCTTTTGTGACAATACTGGAGCAATTTCCTTGGTGAAGGAATCCAGATTTCACAAAAGAAACAAACACATCAAGAGACGCTTCAACTCCATCCGTGACCAAGTCAGGGAGGGAGACATAGAAATTTGCAAAATACATATGGATCGGAATGTAGCAGACCCGTTGACTAAGCTTCTTCCACGAGAAAAACATGATCAACACCAAGACTCCATGGGTGTTAGATTCATTACAATGTAATCTAGATTATTGACTCTAGTGCAAGTGGGAGACTGAAGGAAATATGCCCTAGGGGCAATAATAAAGTTGTTATTTTATATTTCCTTATTCATGATAAAGGTTTAGTATTCATGCTAGAATTGTATTGATCGGAAACCTAAATGCATGTGTGAATACATAAACAAACACCGTGTCCCTAGTGAGCCTCTACATGACTAGCTTGTTGATCAAAGATTGTTAAGGTTTCCTAACCATGGACATGAGTTGTCATTTTATAACGGTATCACATCATTAGGAGATTGATGTGATGGACAAGACCCATTTGTTAGATTAGCATTATGATCGTTCAGTTTATTGCTATTGCTTTCTTCATGTTAAATACATATTCCTTCGATTATGAGATTATGCAACTCTCGGATACCGGAGGAATGCCTTGTGTGCTATCAAATGTCACAATGTAACTGGGTGATTATAAAGATGCTCTACAGGTATCTCTGAAGGTGTTTGTTGAGTTGGCATAGATCGAGATTAGGATCTCACTCCGAGTATCGGAGAGGTATCTGTGGGCCCCCTCGGTAATACACATCATAAGCTTGCAAGCAAACGACTAAGGAGTTAGTCACGAGGTGATGTATTACGGAACGAGTAAAGAGACTAGCCAGTAACGAGATTGAACTAGGTATGAAGATACCTATGATCGAATCTCGGGCAAGTAACATACCGATGGACAAAGGGAATTATGTATGGTGTCATAACGGTTCGACCGATAAAGATCTCCGTAGAATATTTTAGGATCGAAAGTATGTCTAGAGGGGGGTGATTAGACTACTTGACCAAATAAATATCTATCCTTTTCCCAATTTTAAGTCTTGGCAGATTTTAGCAACTTAGCACAAGTCAAGCAACCAACCTACACATGCAAGTATAGCAGCGGAATGTAAAAACATTGCACATGAAGGTAAAGGGAGGAGTTTGGAGGGGGCAAACGCAATGTAGACGCGGATATTTTTTTCGTGGTTCCGATAGGTGGTGCTATCATACATCCACGTTGATGGAGACTTCAACCCACGAAGGGTAACGGCTGCGCGAGTCCACGAAGGGTCCATGAAGAAGCAACCTTGTCTATCCCACCATGGCCATCACCCACGAAGGACTTGCCTCACTAGGGTAGATCTTCACGAAGTAGGCGATCTCCTTGCTCGTACAAACTCCTTGGTTCAACTCCACAATCTTGACGGAGGCTCCCAAGTGACACCTAACCAATCTAGGAGACACCACTCTCCAAAAGTTAATTGATGGTGTGTTGATGATGAACTCCTTGCTCTTCTGCTTCAAATGATAGTCTCCCCAACACTCAACTCTCTCTCACAGATTTGGATACGGTGGAAAGATGATTTGAGTGGAAAGCAACTTGGGGAAGGTTAGAGATCAAGATTCTTGTGGTTGGAATGGAATATCTTGGTCTCAACACATGAGTAGGTGGTTCTCTCTCGAGAAAATGTATCTTTGGAAGTGTAGGCACGTTCTGATGGCTCTCTCCACGAGTGAAGAGTGGGTGGAGGGGTATATATAGCCTCCACACAAAATCTAACCGTTACAAACAATTCACCAAACTCGGTGGGACCGAATCATGAAACTCGGTAATACCGATTTAGTTCAAAATGTGAATGTTAGGCTTTTTGGTGGGACCGACATGTCAACTCGGTGGGACCGATTTCATTAGGGTTAGGGCGTAACGTAATCTCGGTGAGACCGATCACATAAACTCGGTAAGACCGATTTCTGTAATAGGCAAACAGAGAGTTGGTCAGGCAAACTCGGTGGGACCGAATCGCTCATTTCGGTGAGACCGAAATGTGACGAAAGGGAAACAGAGAGTTTGCATTGCGAACTCGGTGGGGCCGATCGCTCATCTCGGTTAGACCGAAACATTATGAAGGGAAACAGAGAGTTTGCAATCCCATCTCGGTAAGACCGAGATCCCTATCGGTTAGACCGAACTGACTAGGGTTTCTGGCTATGGCTATGTCAAATGAACTCGGTGGTGCCGGATAGATCAAATTGGTGGGGCCGAGTTTGACTTTTGGTTTGGGACATAAGTGGATATGAGAAAGTGGTTGAGGGCTTTTGGAGCATATCGCTAAGCATTTTGGGCAAGCAAGCCGTTATGCAACACCTCATCCCCTTTTAATAGTATTGGCTTTTCCTATGGACTCAGTGTGATCTTGGATCACTAAAATGAAAATGTAGAGTCTTGAGCTTAAGCCAATATGTGTCCTTAGCATTTTGATGGGTCCACATTCCTAATCCTTGCCATGCCAATCATTGAACTTTCTGCAATGATCATCTTGAAAGAGCGTTAGTTCAATGAGCTATATGTTGTTAGGAATTACCAAAACCACTCAGGGATAGTTGCACTTTCAATCTCCCCCCTTTTTGGTAATTGATGACAACTTATAGATCAAAGCTTCGACAAATGATAATAAGATTGAAATGCATCGTCGCTTTGAGAAGTATGTGATAAGCAAGAGCTCCCCCTAAATTTGTGCATTATTTAAAGAATGCAAATGCACAATAGATTAGGATCATGGGTTACTCTTCCATGTCACATACATCTTGGTGGAGCACTCAAAATGATAGAAAATAAAATTATGCACTCATCACCAAGGCAAAGTGAATGATCATATAGAATAGATAAGAGATAACATCATTCAAGCATAAGCATTAATGTATCAAATAAGTATCTCACACACATAAACATAAAGTACCATCCAAGCAAGCACACAAAAATAAGTATCAACCAAATAGCAAAAGAGACAAAAGAAGCAAAAAACACACTCTCTCGAATCCTATGATCTATACATTTCTCCCCCTTTGGCAACAAGTTACCAAAAAGTTTGAAAATGCATAGTGCTATGCGTCTCTCTAGGCTTGATCTTCGGGAGGTGGTGTTGACAGGACTCCAAGGACGAATGCATCTGTGGAAGTTGATGGAGCTGGTGGAGTTGCAACTGGAGGTGGCACTGATGCTGTGGCTGCAGGTGTTGATGTAGTAGCTCTTGTGTCAGCCATGGGCACTGCAGCAAATCTCTGACCTCTTGGCACTCTTTGAAAGACATGTATGGTAGTCTGCCCTTTCCTCTCCTCAACTTTTTCTTGGAGCTGATCAACTGATGTCTGCATCTCTGTCACTTTTAGATCAAGATCATAGAACTTAGTCTCAATGATCCTTTCCAGGCTCTCTTGGTTCTGAGTTAGGGTGGCCAATCCTTTCTCAATCATCAAGGTTGCTTGAATCAGATATGCAAGTTGATCTTGTTTGGTCTTGAGAAACACTTGAGATGCCTCTTCAGCACTTGGCATCTTTGCAGCTTTCTCAGCCTTAGCTTTCTCTCTCTTTTCTTGTGCCTTTGCAGATGTAGGATCTTCTTCAGTCATGACAACAGTGTTGTCCTCAAAATCTGGTCTCAAGGGTAGATGCTCCTTATCTAACAAGTAGGTGCCTGTGCCCATCTTGGAGTTGATGAGCATTTGAATATGTGGAGCATACCCACATGATCTCTTCTGATATGCAGATGTCCTCTTCATCGTTTCCACAATCAGGCTCATGACTTTGAATTTTTGGGGCACATCAAACAATTGCAGCAAGTTGATGGAATGGCCTCTGATCATCTTGTGATCTCCAGATTTGGGCAACAAGGTATGCCTCAAGATGGTGTTAATTGTGGCCAAACCAGACAACAGATAATGAACAGAGCCTAGCTTATGAGTTTCCAAGGCTTTGTCTGGAATTTCTTTGTACATGTTGGCCATCGAGTTGTGGTCTTTCTTCTTCTTGGCATAAACATCCAAGTCATCTTCATGCTCTTCAGGGGCATTGATCAGTTTTGCCCACTCATCAAGTGTTGATTGGTACCTTGTACCCTCAGACATCTAAACAATTCTACCATCAGGATAGAAGTGTGTTGTGGTGTAGAATTGCATGATGAATTCATCATTCCACTTGGTCAGCTTCTGACCCACAAACTTGTCCACTCCACACAGCCTAAAGCTCTCATGCACACCTGGAAAATGATCTTCATTCTCATTAATGTATTTCCAATCTGCCCACTTCATATCACAAACAATGGGCTTCTTATCAAGGAAGATGGTCTCATAGAAGTCCTGCTGCTCCTTGGTGTGGAACCTGTAATCCACCGCAGTCCTTCTCCTCACATCATATTGATCAGTTTGTCTCCAAAGTCTGAGACCTGCATCCTTCCTGGTGTTCATGTCTTCTGCCACTGGATGGCTGTCATCATGATCTGGAATCTTAGGTTTGAGCTTCCTAAGCACTTGGGCTTCAACATCTTCTTCTTCATCAATCTCAGGCACTTGGGCCTTGTTCTTTTCAGCAGCTGGAATATCCTTGTGCTCCTCTTTGGTGCATTCTTTGGAGCTGGAGCAGAAGCTTTGGGGGCAGTCTTGGGCTTTGAAGGGGCAGCCCCAGACTTGATGGCATCCCCCATCAGCTTTTGAGTCTTTGGTTCTGGTGCAACATCTTCTTCCTCTTCTTCATCTTCATCAGATGAGTGTCTCTCAAATTCTGCCATGGGATCTACCTTCTTGCACCATCCCCCTCTCTTTCTTTCCCTTTTCTTCTTGCCCTCACCAGCAGCCTCACCACAAGTTGATTTGGAAGTTTCAAGAGTGGAGGCTCTGTCCTTTGACATAGGAACTCTCTTGGCTGGAGCCTTCTTGTGCAGACTTGGCTTAGTTGCAGTATTAGCATATTCCTTTTTCAGCACCTTTTTGTTGGAGCTGACCTCCTCCTCTGCAGCAACATGATCCTCATCTTTTGAGTCTGAGTTTCTCTTCCTCCTTGTCCTTGTAGCTGCTTTGGTCAAGTTGCTTGGAGTACTCCTGCTGCCCTCATCATAGCTGATAGAGGGACTAGTGCCCTCACTCAGGTTCACCTACTCTTCTGACTTGTTTTCGCTATCACTCTGATATGACATTCTGGCAAAGCAAACTGACAGCAGATCCTGTGAATAGATATAGATGAGGTAGAGTGGAGCATCATAAAGTGCAGAGTTTTTGCAAAACAAATGAGTCAAAAACTTAGTTTTAGTTTTCCACAGAAAGCATTTTGGAGCTACCGATTTGTTAAACTCGGTGACATCGAAGCAACTTTTGGAGTCTAAACCAGTGAAATCGGTCAGACTGAGTCACAGTTCGGTGACTCCGAGATTGCTAGGGTTTCACAGAGAGTTGAACTCGGTCACACCAATTTGCAAATTTCGGTCAGACCGAAAAGTGCAAGTGCAATGGCCTAAGCCAAATCGGTAAGACCGATATCCACAACTCGGTCGGTCCGAGATGAGTTCGGCGGAAACCTAACCCTAAATTTTCGAATCAAATCTAATTTAAGTGATGTTCTTGCTGGACAGGATGATCTCATACGTGGTAAAGAACATGGCATTTGCTTTGTGCTAAGAATCGGAGTAAGGAACAACACAAAGTTTCGAACTCATACCCTAGTTCGATGATGAGCTCGCTACGGCGGCAACGGCGGGGTTGAATTCCGTTGACGGCGACGGAGACCAGCGGCGGGAGTTCGCTGGCGATGAGAGGACGATCCGAAGACCCGAGGCGGCAGAGCAGGACACGCGCGGGCTGAGGGGTTTTGGAGAAATTTCCAAAATTCGACCCGACGGTATATATATCCTGACCCTGCTGATGTGACTGAGTGGAACAAATCGGTGGCACCGAGATGCAGAATCGCAAGCAGTTACTGCAACTTGGTGTGACCGAAAAGTTCTAATCGGTTGCACCGAGATTGAAAACCTAGATCAACTCGTTGAACTCGGTCAGATCGAAGAGAATGAATCAGTCAGACCGAAATGCACAGAGAGGTTTTGGAAGTTTAAGTCTATGACGAATCGGGGACTCCGAGTGCTCCTCACACATAGTGTTCGAATCTGACTTGATCAAACTTTGTGACGTAGCATGAATAGAGTTTGAGACGAGAAAAGCATAGATAGCTAGAGGAAGTTCTTATGCATTCTTGTCCATCCATTTGGCAAAAGAGAAAGAGCCAAACAATCAAAGCAACAAATGGATGTCTCGAATGAGTAAAATATGCACTCAACTTGCTCACACAATAAAATGTCAAATGAAATATGTGACAAAGCATGCACAAACACTCTAGCATCTATAAAACAATTGGCAATGACTAGGTCATCTATATTGTTGGAGATATGCCCTAGAGGCAATCATGTATGATGATTTTTCCTATGTGTTTAAGAATAAAGATAGTCCTTGGACATTATCAATGATGTGTATCAGCAAGTATGTGACTTGTTTGTGGGACTATGCATTGTATGATGACTGTCCTAAAAGGTCCCTAGTCGAAAGGGTTGTGTGGACGCGCAGCCGACTAGACTGGCATAGGACACGGTCGATGGCTTGGTCTCACTAGCCATGGAGCATCGGATGCTAACCGGATAATATGGACTTGGAAAGGTCTGGTCGGATGCGACGTAGTCGGATCCGAGTCGAGATAAGGTCCGAGTCGGACAAACCCAACTATGAGACGCAGCGATGTGTCATCTGTGAGTCTCTAGTACAACATACGTTCTATGTCCTAAGACCTGGTGACGCATGTACTCGGGATGGTGACAGACTTGCTTTGGGCCGACCAAACGCTCCTCCGTGACTGGGTAGTTACAAAGGTAGGTTTCAGGTTTGTCCAGTCCCATGCTGCGAGACATGGCCGAGCAAGATGGGATTTGCCCCTCCGATCAGGAGAGATATACTCTGGGGCCCTCGTGTGATCTGACCAGGAACAACATGGCCATGCGACAAGGATTATGAGATAATCCGAATTGTGGTCGGTATCACTGGAACGAGAAAGAGGTCGGGCTAGCACAAGGATGACAGTCTCGCCTTGAGCCCGACAACACATATTGTGCGGCAAAGGGAACAGAAGTGTGACACGTTGTATAGGTTCGCCTAACCAGCTTCATAGTCTGCTTGGTGGTCGGCACGCCTTGCTAGAGGCCGCTACCAACCGTGCAGGTCGGAGGTGATCTGAACTGTGACCAATCCGACTTGAACCTAAGGGGTCGCGCACTTAAGGGAAGGAGCCTACGAGGTCGGTTCGTAGGACACTGGTCGGATGTGATCCGAACTGGACTAGGAACGTGACCGAGTAGACTTTGGGCTTTAGGGTCCGTGCAAGGCCCAAGTGTTGAGCCTGCGACGGACGCCTATATAAAGTGGAGGTGCGGCACACTCATGTGGTTGATCGCTTCGGTGCTGCGACTAGGGTTTGCATGTGTTGCGAATAGCCACCTCCACTCGCCGCCGACTGTGTGATCGGACCTAGCAGTCCGCCGCACGGTGTTCCTCCTGCACGTGTGGATACCGTTAGAGGCGGTGCGCTTGCGCCGCTCCGGCGAACTTGTACGTGGGATCAGACGACCGGCTGTTCGAGGGAGATCAGACGAGGAGGAGACGATCCACGCGGATGCGCTGCCCCAACTCTTCTTCCGCTGCACGACACCGCGCGACTAGTGGTAACGAACTGTGATCCATCTCCCGTAGCATGTTCCTAGATGTTCTGCGTGTAGGAAAATTTTAATTTGCAGTCGACGCACCCTACCGTAGAACACAACATATATATGAGTATATTGACTTAGGAATCAAATGAGAACATTTGATCATAGGTCATACTCATCGTTTAAGCACAAGTTGGGTTACCACTTTTACATAAAGCATTGATGTGTTCACACCATTAGAGTTGCTTTAGCTCAATATTTAGAGTAAAGCTCCCCCTAGATGTGATATCCCCCCTAAGAGGGATGAACTAACCTTGGGTTTTGTCGATGATGACTTCATGTAGATGTTGAAGATGTGGATGCTCAAAGTTGATGTAGATCATTTGGAGAAATCCATTGGAGTGAGTTGCACTTTCAATACCTACATGGATTAGTCCCATAAGGAACAAACAAAGATATCCATGGACATAGAATGAAGTTCATACATGATGATGTCCATGAAAGCATTAGGTTACCTTGTCCCTTGTCTTGCCAACAAGAGGGTCTGTGACTCCTTGAACTAGTGTAAGATGTGGAAGTTGTTTGCACTTGTCCTCGCCAAAATGATATGAGTGAAGTATGTTGGCGGAGTCACCCTCAAGAACTCTCTAGTTCTTCTTCTTCGGGATCCACATCATCTTGATGGGAATCCTTGGAGTTGTGGTCGTACTTGATGAGGTAAAACTTGATGTAGTCTTGGGAACCCACTTGGCCAAGGCCTTGGGAGCTTCTTCAAATGCATCAATCTCCTCTTGAAGCTTGTCCTTGCCTTTTTGCTTGTGGTCTTGTGGTGGAAGATCATCTTGAGCTTGTGTCCCATTGAAAGAAGTAGGATCATACTTCTGTTGTTGAGGAGAAAACTTCGTCTTGGGGTATTGATCTTCTTCCCACTCAACTCCATTGGCATTGAACTTTCGTTCAAAACCAACACCTTGATTCTTCCGGTGTCTTCCTTGCTTGCGTACAATTTCCTCAAATTGCTTACTTCCGGCAAGGCTCTTGTAAACACCTTTCTCTATAATTCCCTTCAATAAGCTATTTTCTTGCTCAAGTGTAACTTGGATAAGAGAATCATCAGTGGAATCAAGAGAACTACTAGAAGCAACAACATTGGATTTAAGATTATTATTGTTACTACTAGAAGAAGAATCTTTCTTGTTCTTGTTACTAGATTTTATTTGTGGCATGTAAGTAGACAAGAGTAAACGCTTGGCAATGTAAGAAGAATTTTTCTTACAAAGATCATTATTGATTGCTTTTAAGAAGCCATGCTCTTGCTCAAGGTTGAGCTTTTCAAAGCGTAGCTTCTCATGAGTCTTTAAAAGCTCTAGATGATCTTCTAAGATGGTTCCATGAGCTAACTTAAGAGTGTTTAGTTCTTTAGTTAGATGCTCAATCTCCTTCTTATCATCATCATTCGTTGTATCTTGATTAACATGATTAATAGCAAGTTCATCATAGTTTTCATCACTAGAGTTGTCAACAAGTAAATCATCATCACCTAGCAAATCATCTTCATCACTATTGAAATCAACATACTCGGGGTGTGATACCTTTGGGCCTTTAGCCATGAAGCATCTCCAATTCCTTCATTTGGTGAGTCAAATATGTCGTAGGAGTTGGTTGACACAAGTGCTAGACCAGCAACACCTTCATCTTGAGTATATTAGGAGTCGGAGTGATAACTTCTTTCAGAGTGATGGTCTAGTCGGAGCCGGATATCCATTCACCAATGTGAGCTTGATGTCTTGGTTTTGTGTAGCTCTTTGATGATTTGTCCTTCCTTTCCGAATCCTTGCTTCTCCGAGAGGTTCTTCGTTCATAATGATCATCTCTACTCCTTCTCTCTCTTGGAGGTGATTCTTCTCTTCTACTTATCTTTTTAGGTGAGTCTTCTGTTCTTTTGTAGGGAGCCGTACACTCATTCGAGTAGTGTCCGGGTCTTCCACAATTGTAGCAATTATGCTCACGACTAGAAGATCTTTTGTCATTGTAGGACCTTGACTTGGAACTTCTTTCCTTGCTTCTACTCTTGTAGAACTTTTTGAAGTTTTTCACCATTAGGCTCAATTCCTCATTGAAGGTTTGTTTCTCACTTGATGATGTAGGAGTTGTAAGCACCACTTGACTTGTTGTGAAGCTCTTCCTTATCCTTGAGTGACATCTCATGAGCAACAATTCTTCCAATGACTTCTGTTAGCTTGAGATTTTTGTAATTGGGCATCATTTGGATCAATGTGCACACGGTATCATATTTTCCATCCAAGGCTCTTAGGATCTTCTTGATGATGAATCGATCGGTCATCTCTTCACTTCCTAAGCCGCAATGTCATTTGTGATGAGAGCAAGCCTAGGGTACATTTCAGCGACACCTTCACCATCCTTCATTTTGAACTTGTCAAGCTGACTTTGAAGCACATCCAATTTGGATTCCTTGACGGAGTCGGTACCCTCTTGCATATCAAACAAAGTATCCCAAATTTCCTTTGCATTCTCAAGAAGGCTGATTTTGTTGAATTCTTCGGGGCATAATCCGTTGAATAGGATATTGCAAGCTTGAGCATTGTATTGAAGCATCTTCAACTCTTTCGCGGTAGCTTCACGGTTTGGTTCTCTCCCATCAAAGAATTCACCTTGCAAGCCAATACACACAATAGCCCAAACGACATGGTTATGTCCAAGAATATGCATTTTCATCTTATGCTTCCAACTAGCAAAATTAGTATCATCAAAGTAAGGACCTCTACGGTGGTAATTTCCCTCGCTAGACGCCATACTCTCCTAGGTTGTGAAACCAAGGCAATGATCACCAAAATCTATGGAAATCAAGGCAAATGGAGACCAAAGCTATGATACCACTTGTAGGATCGAAAGTATGTCTAGAGGGGGGTGATTAGACTACTCGACAAATAACAATCTATCATTTTCCCAATTTTAAGTTCTGGAAGATTTTAGCAACTTAGCACAAGTCAAGCAATCAACCTGCACATGCAAGTCTAAGAGTATAGCAGCGGAATGTAAAAACATTGCACATGAAGGTAAAGGGAGGAGTTTGGAGGGGGCAAACGCAATGTAGACGCGGAGATTTTTTCCGTGGTTCCGATAGGTGGTGCTATCGTACATCCACATTGATGGAGACTTCAACCAACAAAGGGTAACGGCTGCGCAAGTGTCGGTGTACAAAAGTAGGGCTCTCCTTTTGACCCCTTTACTTGTGCACGGGCAGTCAGGTCCGCGCGCCACGGCCGCACGTAGCAGGGCAAAGGAGGGAAGCCGGAGAGAAGCCGAAGCCCAAGACAAACAAGGCAACGCCAAGACCAGAAACACCAAAGAGCAGAGGGATGAGGCGGGTTCCCCCGGCAAGGGCCTTGCCGGGGCAGCTCGCCCCACACCAGCGGAGTGCGCCACCCTTGAGCCCACGGCTTCCAACGTAGTCAACCACGTTGGAACAAAGGCTCGGGAGGCACCTCCTTGGTGGCATGCAGATCTTTGTCAAGATCATAAACATGTGAGATTAGATGAGGACCAGAAGACGACGACCCTTGGCGGGATCCTAGCCAAGGAGATCCACAAGACCCCCGGGCAAGCGCCTTGCTGGGGACGACTACAATGCCACAGCAAGGCCCTTGCCAAGGACATCAGCGGGGCCACGGCCAGGCCCATGTCGACCAAGACTCCACCATCGTTCGCATGCAGCTGCCAGCCCGACCAGCTGGGCAGGCACCTGCGTGGCAACAGGCGGCTTCCGAACCAACTCAGCAAGCTCCTGCTTGGTGGCATGCGGATCTTCGCAAAGGCCCTACCACCGCGCCACCTCAGCTGCCTGCCTGTCTACATGGCACCACATGCATCGCCGGCCCAGGCGCGTGTTGAAGCAAGGCGAGGCGGCGACGGACGGGACGGGCTCCATTCCCGTCCCCGATAAAGCAAGGGGACACCTAAGCGACGCATTAAATGCGTCTTGTCCTGTAATACGGGCGATAACCTCGCAGCACTGTTTACCTTTCCACCTCCTATGTGCCATGGTGGCAGCCCCTTTTGACTATAAAAGGAGGCCCATGGCATACTGGAGAGGGATTTGGCTCTTTTGGGCAAGTTGCACCCTGTAGCTAGCTCAAGAACACAAGAACACTCAATACATCCACCAAAGCAGGACTTGGGTATTACGCATCCTCGTGGCCCGAACCTGGGTAAACGATCTTTGTGTTGACTGCTAATCCTGCTCTTCTCACAACCCCGCGCCCCGACAACCGTAGTAGGGTTTCTTGTGATCCCATAGGTGTCGTTTCCCACCGACATCTTTGGCACGCCAGGTAGGGGGCGTCATTGTGAGAACCTGGTTTAGCAACCAGCTTAGCGGTTCTTCATCGCCATGGCCTCTAAAGAAGAAGACGACCAGGAAAAAACTGCGCCGCCTGCGAGCGCGAAGGACGCCAGCGCGGCAACAGAAAAGCTAAGTCATCCAGAGCCTTGAGCAATTTCCTTTTATACATGAGTTTATTGTCCTCGGAGATCCTGCCTATGTATGGAAAACCCGCGCGTAAAGGGGCCCTCCCGCAATTGGCAATGCCCTTGTTCTGTTTCGAGTCCGTTCAACAGCTCAAGCGGCCGCGTCAAGAGTGGCAGGGTAGGCTTCCGCACTAGGCAACGCTCTCGATTCTGACTCGAGTCAAGCTCGACAGGTTGAGCGGCCGTGTTAAGGGCGGTGAGGTGGTTTGCCGGGAAGCAAGCACACCCGGTAGGCCAATGGGGATCCGTCCTCAAGACGCCGCCCTGGGTTTACGCGCCGGCAAGCGAACCCGGTTAACGTAGGGTGGACATACAAAGGGAAATCGAACAGGAAAATAACATGCTTTGTATCAAGAGTATTGCAGAGTTATATTACATCAAATTGTTGCCGCAGTTCTAACTAAATATAGAAATTGTCTTGGTCATGAACCTGCAGCGGCGATAAGAAACGAGGTGCCTAATCCTGGCGCTGGCCCTCCACCCTTTGAATTCCGTCGATGAGGCCGATGATGGGCTCGATACGCTCCTTGAGTGGCGTGAGGTATGCCCTCCGGCAAGCTCTCCAGCGCGGCGTCAAAGTCAAGGGTGGGGTTCCAGTATGCCACCTTGGTGAGGACCTTGGTCATGGCACCCCGGCAAAGCCTTCGGTTCTCATCGGCCAGCAAAGCCGCCATGTTGGAGTGGAACTGCTCCAGGGCCCTGAGAACACCCTCGAAGAACAGGGTCAGCTTGGCGTTGGTAGTCCCGCTGCGCTCTGGGGCGTACCTCACATTTGGCATCCCCATGGTAGCCAGCTGCGTGGTGATCCTGCCGGCGACGTCCTCGAGGCGGCTGATCCAGCGATTCTCGCCCTCCACGAAATCCTTGTGGCTGGCGGCTTCGTTCCTCCGCTGCAGCTTCTCGTCCTCCAGATCCTCATCTCAAGGGTGAGCCCGGCCTCGGTAAGGCGAAGGATCCTGGTGGTGGCGACCGTGATCTTAGCATCATCGGCGTCGACGTCACTCCAGTCGCCCCGGCGAACCGGCGGCACGTCGCGGACCCGGCAAAAGTTCGGCGGGTCCTTCTCTTCAATCCAGCACCACCGGCCCCGCCATTCTTCCCACCTCTCCTTGATGGCGCCCTCCAGGTATGCCCCCTTGGTCCGTGGGATCCAGGCGACACAACTAGAAATGGCGCCTCCTGGTTGGATCCAAGGGAAGAAGAAATGGCGGAAGAGCCCCGTGTTGGGATGCACCCGGCCAAAGCCCTCCCAGAGGTGCGCGAAAAGAGCCACGCATGCCACGACATTCGGAGTAAATTCCAAAAGGTGGAAGCCGTAGGTGTGCATGACGTCATTGAAGAAATCGGAGAAGGAGGACAGAGCCCGTAGGAGAAGTAGTCGACAAAGAACGGATACCGATTTGGGCGGCCTCGACACAATTGGCGGGGATGACACGCGTGGACGGATGCCCCGTCTTCGCCCCCCCCCCCCCCCCCCGTCTTGCACCACAAGGGTTTGAAGGCCTCCCGGAGCTCGAACACGTCGACCGTCGAGGGGAAGTAGGCGAGCTTGTCGGCGTTCTGGGAACGGGGGTCCCCAGACTTGCCTGCCTGCGGCCTGCAGCGTGGCTCGAAGGAGGCCCAGCACGACCCATCTTCATCAACACAAGCTCAAGACCCTCGCGGGGCGGACGACAAGGAGCTTCCTCAGGCACGGCCTCGTCAGGCTGGCTCACGAGGAGGCGGAGAGTTCGAGGCAGGGTACCTCGTGAGGTGCCCATGATGCAAGCCATGACGACCAAGGGCGCCAGTCGGGCGCCAGCCCGCGCAGCGTCCTCCTTTCCTCTTTGGTGCAAAGGGAGCAAGCGGAGGCGAGAGCATCAAGCAAAGGCATTCGTTTGATTGCAACAAGACCAAGACCAGCCCCAACGGCTGGAAGGGAGTCATCGTGGAGCCCAAGCAAAGGCGTCATCACGAGCCTTTGGCAAGCGAGGACCAACTTTAGTCAGGATAAGTGTACCCGCTGTTCCCCTTCAAAATGGCCAATTGTTGGCGCCCTTCCCACTCAATATTTGGGAAGAGGCCCAGGGCCTTCGTCTATATAAGTAGAGCTAGCCACCATAGGAGGAAAAGGGAGGAGAGAGGAAGGACCCGCCATTTGGAATCCAGAGAGAGAGAGAGAGAGAGACCCGATCCTCAAGCCAGAGCGACGAGACACCACCTAGCAGTTCATCGCACCCACCAAGAACAGACCCTCGCGAGGCTGTTCTTCCCTGTTCTGTTCTTCATCAGCCCAAGAGGCAATCCACCACACCACAAACTAGAGTAGGGTATTACACCACAACGGTGGCCCGAACTAGTATAAATCTCGTGTCTCTTGTGTTGTTCTTCTTCCGAGTAGTTTAGGTCCCTGCGATTCGGCGAGGTACGAGGCGGTGGAGGGTTGGATCTCCGCGCGCACCCCAGAGTTCGAACCTTAAGGGTCTTCCGGAACCCGAAATCCGACATTTGGCGCGCCAGGTAGGGGTGCGCTGGAATCTGCCTGTCGCCGCCTCGTTCTTCCTCGACCACCGCAACCATGTCTGATGTCCGTCAGGCCCGCGCCGAACGCCGAGCCTCCCTCGCCTCCCATGTCGCCCAGACAGCTCTCGTCGGTCGGCACCCTCGTCGTTCCCCGTCACCTGCCGTCGACACCGCCACCGGCCCGGCGGGGAACGAGCAGCAAGCATCGTCCCTGCGCTCCTCGGCGACCTCAGGGGAGGGGCCGCGCGGTTCCCTCGACACCCGCCCCGTCGCGCCGGTCCCTCCGCTCGTCGCGGCCCTCCTGGGCGGCTCGCAGGCGCCGCCTTCCAGCCGCCATGTCAAGACATTCGTCCGCCGGGTCGGCGCCACCTCCACGCGGCAGGGGGCTCCCTCAGGCCGGACGGAGTCGCCGGCTGGGCTGACCTTCGACTCTCAAGACCACCCCGCCAACTCGGCCGGCTCAGGTGCGCTCCCCATGCTCTGCACCCCCACCATCTGCCAGGTTGCCGTCACTAGGACCCTCATTGACGGCGGCGCCGGCCTCAACGTATTCTCAGTCGAGGCCTTCAACCTCCTCTGCATACCCAGGGAGCGGTTGCTGCCCAGCCGGCCTTTTCGGGTATAGGAGGAGGTTCATCCAGCTCCTTGGGGCAAATCCGGCTCCCGGTGACCTTCGGCACCTACGACAACTTCCGCACGGAATCGGTCGACTTCGACATCGCCCCCATCGGCCTCCCCTACAATGCCATTCTTGGCTATCCAGCATTGGCCAAATTCATGGCCGCAACCCACCCGGTACAACCTCATGAAGATGCCGGGAGCAGCGGGCGTCCTCGGCATGCGGGGATACTGAAGGTGCGCTGCGAGCGCTCAGGCTCACCCTCAAGACGGCGGCCGCGCAACCCGCCGATGCGGAAGCCCCCAAGCCCAAGGGGGCTGCGCCGACCAAGAAGAAGCAGTTGTTCACTCAAGACAAGGCGGAGACCAAGCAGATACCTGTCGATGAGGACGGGTCCACAAGCGCCACCTTCACCATAGGCGCCAACCTCGAGCCAGAACAGGAGGAGGCCCTTGTCAAGTTCCTGCGTGCGAACAAGAAGGTGTTCGCCTGGGAGCCCGATCAACTGGCAGGGATCCCACGGGGCGTGATCGAGCACCACCTTAACGTGTGCCCCAACGTGCGTCCAGTGAAACAGAAAGCGAGACGGCAGTCCACTGAAAAGCAGGCCTTCATCGTCCAAGAGACTCGCAAGCTAGAAGCCGCGGGGGTTATTCGCGAGGTCCGATACCCAGATTGGCTGGCCAACCCCGTGGTGGTACCAAAGAAGGGAGGAAAGGAGCGCATGTGTGTCGACTTCACCAACCTCAACAAAGCATGCCCGCAGGATCCGTTTCCGCTCCCTCGCATCGACCAGATCGTCGATTCCACCGCCGAGTGTGACCTGTTATGCTTCTTGGACGCCTTTTCCGGGTATCACCAAATCAAGATGGCGGTGGAAGACGTGGAGAAGACGGCCTTCCTAACCCCGTGTGGAGTGTACTGCTATACATGCATGCCGTTTGGGTTGCGCAACGCGGGGGCAACCTTCCAGCGGCTCATGCACAACACCTTGGGCCCACAGCTTGGGAAGAATGTGGAGGCATACGTCGACGACATCGTGGTGAAGTCTCGCGAGGCCAAGACCTTGATACAAGACCTGGAATAAACCTTCGCGAGCCTCAACGCAGTGAGCCTGCGACTCAACCCGGAGAAGTGTGTTTGGAGTTCCCTCGGGCAAGCTCTGGGTTTCCTCGTGTCCCACCGAGGCATTGAGGCTAACCTGAGAAAAGGTCAAGGCAGTGGAAGACATGAGCCCACCAAAGACCCTCGTGGAAATGCAGAAGCTCACGGGCGCTGTAATAGCTGGGCCGTTCATCTCCCGATTGGGGAGCGGCACCGCCTTTCTTCCGGTGATGAAGAAAAAGGGGCCCTTCGAATGGACCGAAGAGGCCGACAAAGCGTTTCAAGACCTCAAGAGGTACCTGACCAGCCCTCCAGTGATGGTGGCCCTGCGCCCTCAGGAGCCCTTGGTACTCTACCTCGCCGCCACTCCCTACTCCGCTAGCGCTGCTCTGGTGGCGGTTAGGGAGGAGCGTCAGGCCAAGACCACGGCGGCCACCCGAACTAACGCAAGACCGAATCAGAAGGAACTAGCAGAAGCCAGCACCGCAATGGAAGAAGATCAGCCATCACAGCAGAGCGCACCAAGGGCGGGGGAGGCCTCCCGTCAAGCACCCGGCTTCGAGGCGCCGACGCCTCGGGAGGCACCACAGCTTCGGAGGACGCCACCAAAGACCGACGCCCCTAACCTCGTCGAGCACCCGGTGTGCCGTCGATGCCGTGCTACGGGATGCGAGGGCACGGTACCCCATGCCACGAAGCTCCTCCGGCATCGCTAGTGGCTTCGCACAAGCCGCTGCACTACTTCCGTGGTCATCCAATCAAGGTTGTCTCGGCATACCCCACGGAGAGGGTGCTCAGAGCCCCAACTTCGGCGGGAAGGGTCGCCGAGTGGAACATTGAGCTGCAAGCATTCCAGCTCGAGTTCAAGACGACTAGAGTCATCAAGGGGCATGGCAGATTTCGTGGCGAATGGACGAAGCACCGGCCTCGGGGCCGGCCAGATCGGTCCCTCTCCCTGTGGAGCGAAGCGCGAGAAGGTTGGGTCATGTACTTGACGGGCGTTCTCTAGACAGTGGCGGGGTGGGCAGTACTCATATCCCCCTCTCGGGACAAGCTCTACTATGTCGTGCAGCTCTGTTTCGGCATGGCGAGAAGGTCTCCAACAATATAGCAGAATACGAGGGGCCGAGAAGCGGGTCCGAAGGCTGCCGCTGCCACAGGGGTGAAGCGCCTTACCATTAAGGGCGATTCGCAGCTCCTCGTCAATTTCTCCAACAAGGTGTACGAGCCAAGGGATGAACACATGGAGGCCTACCTTGCGGAGGTCCGCAGGATGGAGAAACAGTTCTGGGGGTTGGAAATGCAGCACGTGCTTGTGGCACCAATCAAGAGGCCGACGACATCGCCAAACGAGCCTCCAGGAGGTTACCCAGAGCCGGGTGTCTTTGAGGAACGGCTCTTAAAGCCCTCAGCCGCCGCGTTATCAAGCACAAAGACAGCCTCGGGAGGAGCTCCCTCAGCCACCAGCCTCGGGAGCCCCAGCCTGTGGCCCGGCCTCGGGAGCACGCCTGCTCTTAACGACGGAACCTCAAGAGGAGTGCTGGATCACGGAGCTCAAGAGTTACTTAACGCGTGGGACTTTGCCAGAGAAGGAGGAGGAGGCAGAGCGTGTGGCACGGCAAGCCACGGCATACAACATCATGGATGGAGAGCTCTACCGAAGACGACCAAACGACGTATCCCTACGCTGCATCACCAGGGGAACGAGGGAAGGAATTGGCGGAGATATACATGGCGGAGATTGTGGACACCATTCATCGTCACGGACCCTTGTCGGAAGTATGCGTTCATAGCGGTTTCTATTGGCCCACCGCTCAATGACGCCATCGACCTCGTGAAGGCTTGCGAGGCTTGCCAATTCCATGCCAAGCTGATCCACCACCAGCCAGGAGGCTCGCAAACCATTCCCCTCACTTGGCCATTCGTGGTCCGGGGCTGGACATTACGGGCCCTTTCCCTCGGGCGCCAGGGCTATCGCTACCTCTACGCCGCCATGGACAAATTCACCAAGTGGGCCGAAGTCGAGGCCGTCCGCGCCATCCCCGCTGGTTCTGCGGTCAAGTTCATCAAGGGCATCGTGAGCCGGTTCGGAGTGCCGAACCGCATCATCACCGACAACGGTTCGCAGTTCACTAGTAACCTTTTTAAAACGTACTGCGCTAACCTTGGGATGCAGATATGCTACACTTCGGTGGCGCACCCCCGCAGCAAAGGACAGGCCGAGCGGGCCAATGCAGAGGTCTTGAGAGGCCTCAAGACCAGGACGTTCAAGAAGAAACTGGAAGCCCGTGTGGCGAGTAGGCTGGTACGACGAGCTTCCGTCGTGTGTTGTGGTCCATCCGCACAACCGCAACCAAGCCAACCGGGAGACCCCTTCTTCCTGGTCTCTGAGGCAAGGCGGTCCTCCCTCACGAGGTCAGCGTCGATCCATGCGGGTCTGGCGTTCGATGAAACGCTGCAGGGCGCCATGCGGGAGGCAGCCCTTGTCTTTGGGGAGGCGCCATCGAGAAGCTATAGGCCATGAGCGGCGAGGTACCAACAGCACTCCGCGATACCACCGCCAAAACATCCGCCCAGAACTCTCGAGGTAGGCGACCTCGTGCTCGACGGGTCCTCTCCGGGGAGGGACTGCATAAGCTCTCTCCCATGTGGGAGGGCCCTTCAAGGTTGTTCATGTTTCAGGCCTGGCTCCGTGCGCTTGGAGACTCAAGAGGAGTACCTATACAGAATCGTGGAACATCCGGCACCTCCGGAGGTTTTACCCTAAAAGGCCCCGAGCACGTGAAGAAGGCGAATGCCTATGAAGTTCATCTTTTGGAAAAGGCCCGAGCTCGTGAAGAAGGCGAATGCCTGTGAAGCTCACCTCTGGGAAAAGGCCCAGAGCTCGTGAAGAAGGCGAACGCCTGTGAAGTCAGCTGCTCGGAAAGGCCCGGAGCCTGTGAAGAGGGCAAACGCCCGTGAAGCTTGCTTACCAGAAGAAAGGCCCGGAGCCTGTGAAGAAGTCGAATGCCTGTGAAGCTCACCTCCTGGGAAAAGGCCCAGAGCCTGTGAAGAAGGTGAACGCCTGTGAAGCTGTCGCGATGCAGAAGGCCCAGGCACTCGTGAAGAGGGCAAAAGCCCGTGAAGCTTGCTTGCCGTAAGAAAGGCCCAGAGCTCGTGAAGAAGGCGAACGCTGTGAAGCTTCGCCGCTGTGACACTCTCACGTAATAATGAGTTCGGGCTGTACACGCCCGGAGTCTCAGGAGTGCCGGCCTCAGCCCCTGGGCTCCCATGCCCGATGGCACTTAGCTCCGCGCTGGTGAGAAGGCGTCGAAGACTAGACTAGGTGCCGGATGCGGCTTTTTCATTTGCTTTCTGCAGTTGACTGGTTATTCCTATTTGAAGTTTTTATCGAAACTATCGCCCTTTTTTGGTCCGTGGTTCTTCGATCTTTTTCGCCCTCCTGCCTCGATTTATCTTGCGCGGGGACTCGCGAGGCGGAAGCCTCGGGAGCCCCCGCGAGTGTTCCTACCCCTATCGCTCAAGTTTTCATGGCCCTGGTCCATACTGGAGCACCCCTCGACCATGCCTCACGGGCAGACAACGCGAACACGGGCTAGGGTCGGTCGCCCCAGCCACGACCGGTTCACTTGCGAATGGGCGCCTGACGGAAGGAGCGATGTCGAGGATAACAAAAGCGATACAATAATTAATGGCGTTGCCCTAAACACGCCCCCACGGGGCCACACATTGTTCCCTTTTTACGCAGGAGAAAAGGAAGGAAAAGGACAGAAGCAGGTGAAGCACGCCCCGTGTCGGCTCTCTTGGAAGGCCCGAGCCGCCTCCGGAGCTCAGTCGGACTCCATCTCGCGCTTCACCGGGGCGTGGCGTGGCGAAGCGGACCCGCTGCCACCCCCAAGCGGCGCTGCGTGGGGGCTGGCAGCGCCTTTGGAAGAATCGCCACCTGAAGAAGAGCTGGTGAAGCGTGAGGAGTCACGGGCATCGCTAGCCGGCCGCGCGCTGCCCTCTCCACCCGCGTCGGGGCTGAGTCCTTGGCCGCGGTCGTCGTCCTCAGGGCAGCACCCCATGCGGCGGCCGTCTTCCCCGAACACCCTCACGTAGAGGATGGCGTCGCCATCATACTTGAAGTCTTGAGGGAGCACGGTGGCGCAGACCACGCTTGTGAACGTCTCTGCTACCAAGGGCCAGAACAAGTTCCTGCAGTAGAGACCTCCAGGAGAAGCCCACAGCCCGACCGCAATAGCCATCTGCGGAGCCAGAGGCCACTCAGGCGCCATCCGGGAGCTCACCCGGGAGGAAGCACGGGAGGCTGAAGCCGGACGCCGGACGGCTCCTCCGCCTCACCATGAACTCCGGCAAGACTTCTGAAGCATGGAGGCGCGGCCTCGGGGGCCAGCCGGGCACGCCCTCCGACCATGGCCAGCCGCTCGTCACCATCTTGAGAGCCTCCCCACGATCAAGGAGACCGCCGTGGAGGCCACGGGGTGCTTGCGAGGGCGACCTCGACCACGCTTAGGCGGAGGAGAGGAAGATTCGACCTGGCGGCCCTTCCCTTTCTCTGCGGCCGAGAACTTCCTTGGTGGAGCCATGGAGAAGAAGGAGAGACAGGAAAGGATAGACTGGAAGGGCGCACGCCATTCCGTACTTATAGCCGGCGAAGGCCAACCGTCGGCCACCACGATCACCGTAATCATGGTCGCCATGCATGCAAGGACTTGTCGAATCCGGGCGGTTACCAAGGCGTCGTGGGGAGCAGTGCCGCCACGTTCAATCAACCGCCACGCGGGCGCCCAAGGTCAAGCTGTTAGGGCCCCGACGCAACCGCACTTGCCCTTTCGCCTCTCGCCGGCCAAGTTCGGGCGCGCCGTGGGCCAGGGGCTCTTGTCGGTGTTCGGGAACGGGGTCCCCAGACTTGCTCGCTGCGGCTGCGGCGTGGCTCAAAGGAGGCACAGGACAGCCCATCTTCATCAACACAAGCTCAAGACCCTCGCGAGGGGCCGAGCCTCATGGGCGGACGACAAGGAGCTTCCTCGAGCACGGCCTCGCTGGCCGGGCTCACGAGGAGGCGGAGAATTCAAGGCAGGGTACCTCGCGAGGTGCCCATGACGCAAGCCATGACGACCAAGGGCGCCCGGTCGAGGCGCCAGCCAAAGACATCCTCCTTTCCTCTTTGGTGCAAAGGGAGCAAGCGCAGGCGAGAGCATCAAGCAAAGGCATCCGTTTCGGTGCAACAAGACCAAGACTAGCCCCAACGGCTGGAAGGGAGTCATCGTGGAGCCCAAGCAGGCGTCATCACCAGAGCCTTTGGCAGGCGAGGACCAACTTTAGTCAGGATAAGTGTACCCGTTGTTCCCCTTCAAAATGGCCAATTGTTGGCGCCCTTCCCGCTCAATATTTGGGAAGAGGTCCAGGGCCTTCGTCTATATAAGTAGAGCTAGCCACCATAGGAGGAAAAAGGAGGAGAGAGGAAGGATCCGCCATTTGGAATCCAGAGAGAGAGATAGAGACCCGATCCTCAAGCCAGAGCGACGGGACACCACCTAGCAGTTCATCGCACCAACCAAGAACAGACCCTCGCGAGGTTGTTCTTCCCTGTACTGTTCTTCATCAGCCCAAGAGGCAATCCACCACACCATAAACTAGAGTAGGGTATTACACCACAACGGTGGCCCGAACTAGTATAAATCTCGTGTCTCTTGTGATGTTCTTCTTCCGAGTAGTTTAGGTCCCTGCGATTCGGCGAGGTACGAGGCGGTGGAGGGTTGGATCTCCGCGCGCACCCCAGAGTTCGAACCTTAAGGGTCTGCCGGAACCCGAAATCCGATAGAGTTGCATCCGCTGCGCCGCCAACGCACTCTCCGGCGGCTCCGTCGCTCCGGCGTCCTTGGCCACTCCCTTGCCCTTGGTGGATTTGGGCGCCATGGCGGCTGGGGGGAGCAAGGGACAGAAGGCGGTGGAGACACATCAAAGACGAGCAAGGGCGAAAGCTTAGGAAGGAAGGAAAAGGGAGCGGCGGCTCTGAGATTGGAGAAGACACAGGAGGGGGGGGGGGCTAAAGTGAGCAGCGCGCCCACGGTTATTCCTTTTTACGGGAAGGCGCGGGTCGCCTCCTTTCCCATTAACTGCGATGTGACGCATGCGTGCGGGAACCGCCCCACGCATGCCCCCCACATCACGCACGCTCATCCACGACGCACGTTCAACGCGGGTCATGGGGGAGCGCAGCGGACGAATAGTTACTGCGGTAAAATCCGCCCACCTGCCCGCGCACCGTTCTGGGCTTGGCCCAACAGCGTGTCGCGCTTATGTGTGGCCCAGGCCCGGGGGCTCCTGCCAGTGTACGAAAGTAGGGGCTCTCCTTTTGACCCCTTTACTTGTGCACGGGCAGTCAGAGCCGCGCGCCACGGCCGCACGTAGCAGGGCAAAGGAGGGAAGCTGGAGAGAAGCCGAAGCCCAAGACAAACAACGCAACACCAAGACCAGAAACACCAAAGAGCAGAGGGATGAGGCGGGTTCCCCCGGCAAGAATCTTGCCGGGGCAGCCTCAGCGGCCCCGGCAAGGGCCTTGCCGGGGCAGCTCGCCCCACACCAGCGGAGTGCGCCACCCTTGAGCCCACGGCTTCCAACGTGGTCAACCACGTTGGAACAAAGGCTCGGGAGGCACCTCCTTGGTGGCATGCAGATCTTTGTCAAGATCATAAACATGTGAGATCAGATGAGGACCAGAAGACGACGACCCTTGGCGGGATCCTAGCCAAGGAGATCCACAAGACCCCCTGTGAGTGTCAAAACCGGCGGATCTCGGGTAGGGGGCCCCGAACTGTGCGTCTAAGGCGGATGGTAACAGGAGGCGGGGACACAATGTTTACCCAGGTTCGGGCCCTCTCGATGGAGGTAATACCCTACTTCCTGCTTGATTTATCTTGATGATATGAGTATTACAAGAGTTGACCTACCACGAGATCGTAGAGGCTAAACCCTAGAAGCTAGCCTATGATTATTATTGTCGACCTACGGACTAAACCCTCCAGTTTATATAGACACCGGAGGGGGCTAGGGTTACACAGAGTCGGTTACAAGGGAGGAGATCTACATATCCGAATTGCCAAGCTTGCCTTCCACGCAAAGGAGAGTCCCATCCGGACAGGGGACGAAGTCTTCAATCTTGTATCTTCATAGTCCAACAGTCCGGCCAAAGTATATAATCCGGCAGTCCGAGGACCCCCTAATCCAGGACTCCCTCAGTAGCCCCTAAACCAGGCTTCAATGACGATGAGTCCGGCGCGCAGATTGTCTTCGGCATTGCAAGGCGGGTTCTTCCTCCGAATACTCATAGAAGATTTTGAACACAAGGATCATGTCCGGTTCTGCAAAAAAATTCCACATACCACTGTAGAGAGTATAATATTTCCACAAATCTAATCGGCTGACAACGTGACAACATGCCATGGTCCGGTCATTATTCGAACCATTTTTCTCAACCAGCTACTGCACATATTGCGAGGCGGTTTTCTTGGCATGTCTTGTCGAAGCAGAGATCGTGTCCCCTTATCGTGGGATTCTCATCAATACGGGTGTGGGTAACCCAACCGCGCCATTAATCACGGTGCTTGGGGAATAAGCGAGTTTACCAGGCAGGTGAGGAGGCGCACAGTTTCCTCCGCCCTTATAAAGGGACAAGGACTTCTCTTTTTCATCCACGCCTTCTTCTTCCCTGCCCATCCATTCTCACAAGACTCGAGCTCCAGGCGCCTAAGTTCAGATTTTCTCATAAAACCACTCCAAACATGTCCGGAGCGGGAGGCAAGTGGATGGTCTCCTCCGTTACAGAGGGGGGCATTACGAAGCTCCGGGAAGCCGGATACCTAGCCGTAGATATCACACGCACCGGCTCCCAGACGTGGGGCAGATCGTCCCTACTCCAGAACCTCACGAGAGGGTCGTATTCCTTACCCACTTCGTCCGCGGACTGGGATTTCCCCTCCACCCATTCGTCCGCGGGCTCATGTTTTACTATGGGCTAGATTTCCATGATCTGGCCCCCAATTTCATCCTCAACATCTCGGCGTTTATCGTCGTGTGCGAGGCCTTCCTTCGCATCAAGCCCCACTTCGGCCTATGGCTGAAGACCTTCAATGTGAAACCAAAGGTGGTGGTCGGACAGCAGGCGGAGTGCGGAGGCGCCAGGGTGGGCAGAATGCCCAATGTCACCTGGCTCGAAGGCTCCTATGTGGAGACCGTGAAGGGGTGGCAATCGGGGTGGTTCTACATCGCCGAGCCGCGCGACACCAACTGGGTGGCGGCCCCCGAATTTCGATCCGACATCCCCATGCGGCTCACCTCCTGGAAAGAGAAGGGCCTGTCCTGGGGTTCGTTGGTGGAGCTGACCGGACTACAAAAATGTGTCAACAAAATGATAAGCAAGAAAATCAAGCTTGTCAACATGGTCCAGGTCATGCTCTTCCGCCGAATCCTCCCGTGTCGAAGAGGGGCATTCAATATGTGGGAGTTTGACCCGGCCGAGCACCAGATGCTACGAGAGCTTTTTGACACGATGCACAAGGACGTCTGGAAGGTGCTGTTCAAGGGCGCCGAGGTACCTCCTCCCGTTACCGAGGATCGCAGACTCAGCGCAAAGCGCCCTGCCAATCCGGTAAGTCTTTTATATCTCATAAGATGTTCCTTTCCCCCGTATAATCATGTGCGGGATCTAAGCCTCCACGCCATTTAACAGAACTGGGTAGCGATAGCGGAGCAGATCGATTGTCCAACCCCCCTGCCCGAAGATCCAGCAGATGCTCTCCTAACGGAGATGCTGGTTCCAGCGCCTTATGAGGCGCCGGAGAAGAAGGCCAAGAAGAAGGCCACCGGGACCAGGAAAGGTCTCCGGCACAAGCTTATATCGGACTCATTGTTCGAAAACACCGAGGCGCACTCCTCCCATGAAGAAGAGGAGGAGGAAGAGAAAAGTTCTCCCCCCCCCCCCCCAGCCGGGGGGGACAAGAAAAGGAAGGCTGCCCCATCAGGGGAGGCCGAAGGGTCCAAGAAGGGAAGGACCCTCCTTCCGGACTGCTCCACGACGGCCGCTTTCAGCGACGAGGAGTGGTTACCCAGGGACAAGCCCCTGGCGAAGTCGTGAGTATCCGGATACCATAACAGTTCTTGGTATGTTTTATTGTATTGCTTCTTATCACGCCGAACTTGATTATGCAGTCCATCCCAAGCCCATATCGACGTATCTTCTTCGGATGATTCTTTGGGCCCGTCGGATATGAACAACGATTCACTCCCGACCGCCTCCTCCCCCCGCCCTACGGACGACGCCGAGGTGTTGTCTCAAAGGGCACTGAACCAAGGGGAGACAGTTCCAGAGGCGCCCCAAGGCGACATTCCAGGCGCCGGGCATACGAGGGGCAAGACTCCCCTGGGCCCTAACGCCGGGGACAGCAAATCTAGCCCCCAACTGAATACTGCGCCGGAACCTCCAGTGGTTCCGGATTCTGTCAGGCAACCCCTTGCTAAGGGGGGCAAGCCATCTGTGTCGATGGCCTCTGTCCATCTAGAGGCATCGGACAACTTGCTGGAAGCGCTTCGCGGCGCTTCCATTGACGAAGAGCACCGCACTGTTATGAGTGCGGTGGTCAAGAAGGTTCAGTCCACCAAAAGTGGACTGACTGAAGCCTGTGCCAGCCTCCTAATAGGCTTTGAGGTAAGTAATCAAATTATAAGAAAATGTTACAGCATAGATAGTAGCCCCTGATGCTCTGTTTGGCGTTCACGAACAAAGGCCGAATAGAGGATCAAATAAAAATTGTCGGAGTCTAATCAAAATGTGTCTATGTGAATAAACAGGCTTCACTGCTGGCTGCTGCCGCTCATACTGCGGAGGTCGCCGCACTGAAGCAGGACCTTGAGCGGTCCAAGGAAGAGCTCGGCCTTACCAAGAGGCAGCTCGAAGAGAACAAAGGTAAGTGATACCCCGTGTTTATATTGATAAAGAAAAATGTGGTTGTTGAATAATAGGATCGTCATGAATTTTGCTAGGGGCCACGACCGAAGTGGCGGCTCAAGAAGGCGCTTGTCCGAGGTCAAGACAAAGTGGCCAAGGAGCGCATCGGCGAGAGAAGCAAGAGGCCCGAGTCGGTGAGGTGCAGCAAGAGCTCCAGCTTCGGCCAAGAAATACGAGTCCTTGGAGCGTGACTCTAAGATGCAAGGGTCCGAGCTTGCGAAGGCCCTCGAAAACGCACAACATGCCAAGGCCGAAGCCCAAAAGGCCCTCCAGGAGATTCAGGCGGTTAAGAAGATAGCGGCGGGTAAGGCATTCATTATGCAAAGCAAGCATGTGAAGGAAACTTTCCTTTTACTTACCCGAGTTCGGAGCTCTCCAGGAGCGTTCGCAGATCTACCCAGCAGTGTGTCGGATGCCGCAGAGTTCTACCGGGCCGAGGAAGGGAGCTCGACGGAGAAGTTGTTCTGGTCTCAGTATACTGGGACCAAACATCCGATGCCCTTATAGGCGACGGTTGAAGCAACTGGTCGAGCTTCACAAGGCGGCCGAACAGGCCATGAAGGGTCTTATAGTCCGGATGTGGCCTGGCGAGCCCCTGCCTGGTAGCTACTTCGGTCTGGTAAGGCGGCTTTTGAATGCCTACCCACGGTTTGAAGTCATAAAGCGGTCCGTCTGCATTGAGGGTGCGCACAAGGCCTTTGCCCGGGCGAAAGTGCACTGGGCGAAGTTGGACGCGGAAAAGCTGGTGAAGGAAGGGCCGCTGGAGGGCAAGGAGCATCGCCACCCCGAAAAGTATCATGATAGTGTCCTGAAGGGTGCTCGCCTTGTGGCGGAGGAATGTGCTAAGGATGTAATATTTGAATGAATGTACTCATGTGATCCTGTAATATGAAACGAGTTCATCTGCGCTATGCAACGCTTGTTAATTTAAAATATTACCTTACGTATGGACGTTTATAAAATCTGAGAGTTGGCCAGTCGTCGGCTTCTGCCCCCATGTAACTAGTACTGAGGTGTTCGGGATAAACCTGATCACTCTTTATCCCAATTTTGGGTCCTTTGAAGGAGGTGTTCAGCACAACGAACTAGGCAATCAGACTATAAAGCTTTATCACTCTCACTTAGCCATAGAAGTCTACAATTTTAAATTTTGGCGAAGCCCCTAGTATTCGGAAGGCCGAATTTGGGGCGCTATATACGCCTAAATCGGACAAGGCCGACTCCTCGCCCGAAGCGGAAAAAGTCTTTAAGGACTTGAGTCAGTTTTCGGCTTTCTCTACTGAGGTGCTCGGCCGGAAGAACCGGGACACAATCGCAGTAGTTCTCCCAGTGCTACCTTAGCTGATATAGCGGAACGTAAGGTACCAAAACATGGGAGCCAGGCAAACCCAACCATTGACCCAAGACATGATTCGGTGCTGATGCATATAATGCTATAAGTTCGGGGTGCCGCACTGTCAAAAGTGTTGGGACTTTTCACGCCGTGTTATGGGGTACACTGAAGCCCCTTGCGCACTGGTCGTACCACAATGTACGGGTGCAATTTGTCGTAAATAAGCAGACAAGGAAAAAAAGGGAAATGCAATAATAGGCTAACGCTATGCATTGTTATTTAAATAATACGTCAAAGCGTACAGATACAAGTAGTGTAATAAGCAAAAAATAGGACTATTTTACATGTCATATCCAAGGGCAAGCTGCGTGTGGGTATGTAAAACAGGTATATCGATCGTTATCAGAGACCACCTGGGGATTCCCTTGTACGTCAGAGCGTCTTGCTTCCTTGGTATTTCCTTCCCGTAATGGGTCCAATGGTTAGGCTGTCGGAAAGAGCTTCCAGAGAGTAGGGTCCTGAAAGAGAGAAAATGATAAAGATGTACGGGCCCTGAGGCGGTTGAGCCGCATTGTGGGCCTTGCCTTCGCTTGTGCCCATGATATCTTGAGTGCGTAATTATGTATACGCGGCACAAATTTCGCCGCTTGACTGGGACTAGGACGGAGGCCGAATTGCTAGGCGAGCTTTGAACGTGCCTGGCGATCCTGTTGCAGGGTACTCCGGATTCGCTTGAAGGTTTCCGGTGGCTTCTTCGCCGAATTGGCGATTGTCCTCAAAAGGCTGCTTTGTACTTTCGCTGCGAGGGCCGCAATGTGCTCCTATGTGCGGAGCGAGCGTTCTGTGTTTCCATTAACTGTTATAACCCCGCGAGGTCCAGGCATCTTGAGCTTGAGGTACGCATAATGCGGTACCGCATTGAATCTAGCAAATGCGGTTCGTCCGAGTAGTGCGTGATAGCCACTACAGAAGGGGACGATATCGAAGATTAATTCCTCGCTTCGGAAGTTGTCCGGAGATCCGAAGACCACTTCCAGTGTGATTGAGCCCGTGAAACAGGCCTCTACACCTGGTATGACACCTTTGAAAGTGGTTTTTGTGGGTTTGATCCTTGAGGGGTCTATACCCATTTTGCGCACTTTATCCTGATAGAGCAGGTTCAGGCTGCTGCCATCGTCCATAAGGACTCGAGTGAGGTGAAATCCACCAATGATGGGATCAAGGACCAATGCGGCAGAACCGCCATGACGGATACTAGTGGGATGGTCCATGCGATCGAAAGTGATCGGACAAGAGGACCATGGGTTGAACTTTGGGGCGACTGGCTCCATCGCATAGACGTCCCTTAGTGCACGCTTCTGTTCTCATTTGGGAATATGGGTTGCGTATATCATGTTCACCGTTTTCACTTGTGGAGGAAACTTCTTCTGTCCTCCTGTGTTCGGCAGCCGGGGCTCCTCCTCGTCGTCGCTATGCAGCCCCTTTTCCTTGTTTTCGGCATTCAACTTTCCGGCCTGCTTGAACACCCAACATTCTCTGTTTGTGTGATTTGCTGGCTTATCAGGGGTGCCGTGAATTTGACACGAGCGGTCGAGTATGCGGTCCAAACTGGACCAGCCCGGATTGCTTCTTTTGAACGGCTTTTTCCGCTGACCGGATTTAGAGCCACTGAATCCGGCATTGACTGCCGTGTCTTCGGCGTTGTCACCGTTGTTGCGGTGCTTGTGTCTGTTGTGACGTGGTCTGCCGTTGCTATCTTTGGCATCTGAATTGCCCGAATTTCTTGATGTGTTATTGCTGCAAGCCAGCCAGCTGTCTTCGCCCGCGCAAAAGCGGGTCATGACTGTCGTGAGGGCAGCCATGGACTTCGACTTCTCTTGGCCGAGGTGTCGGGCGAGCCACTCATCACGGATATTATGCTTGAATGCCGCTAAGGCCTCGGCATCCGGACAGTCGACAATTTGGTTCTTTTCAGTTAGGAACCGGGTCCAGAATTTCCTGGTCGATTCCCTTGGCTGCTAGGTTATGTGACTCAAGTCATCAGCATCCAGTGATCGCACATAAGTGCCCTGGAAGTTGTCAAGGAATGCGTCTTCCAGATTCTCCCAACTGCCAATGGAGTTTGCTGGCAAGCTATTCAGCCAATGCCGAGCCGGTCCTTTGAGTTTTAGTGGGAGGTACTTGATGGCATGTAGATCGTTACCGCGGGCCATGTGGATGTGGAGGAGGAAATCTTCAATCCATACCGCGGGGTCTGTTGTACCGTCATATGATTCAATGTTCACGGGTTTTAATCCCTCTGGGAATTCATGATCCATTACTTCATCAGTGAAGCATAGGGGGTGTGCGGCACCTCTGTGCCGGGCTATGTCACGACGCAGTTCATACGAGTCTTGTCTGCTGTATTCAGCCCGGCCGGATTTGCTTTTAGTATATCCAGCGTGACGATAATCGTCACACGTTAGGGCGCGCCCCCGTGATCCGTAGATCGATCTTGTATGTCCTGCTTTGTTTTCCAATACGTTTCGCAGGTCCTGCGTGTTGCCCTGGGCCTTGGTGTTTTTGTTTGACTGGCGACGGGGTGCGGGCTGGACTTCAGGTTGATGTGCCGTTCTGTCTCGGCCACGGGGTGGCCGATCAGCCGCATCATACGCTGGTAGTGTGGGGTTTAATGCTTCCTCCTCGATTTGGGGTAGCAACCTGCGCTTTGGATAACTCTTGGTTGGGCGCTTGAGTTCGTATTCCTCGGCTGCCAGGACCTCGGTCCATCTATCCGCTAGCAGATCTTGATCAGCTCGAAGCTGTTGTTGCTTTTGCTTCAGGCTATTTGCTGTGGCTATAAGCCGGCGCTTGAAGCGCTCCTGCTCGACGGGATCCTTAGGCACGATAAAGTCTTTGTCGCCGAGGCTCACCTCATCTTCGGAGAGAGGCATGTAATTGTCATCCTATGATTCTCCGTCTGTTGCCTGTTCCTGAGGGCTAGCTTGCCCATCCTCCCGCTCGAGGCCTGGCTAGAGGGGATTGTCTTCGTCTTCGGCACTATCCGGAGCGTTATTGTCTCTTGTGCCGGTATCGCTGCTTTTGCTATGGCGGACTTAGAGCGGCGCCGCTAACGCCGGTGCTTGGATTGCTTCTTGGAGGGATTATCCTCCGTTGCCTTATCGCCATCGCCTTCTTTGGGGGTGTCCACCATGTATATATCATACGATGAGGTGGCAGTCCACCATCCTGTGGGCGGTGGTTCCTGTTCGTCTCCTGCATCGTCGTCCATACCGTCGATGTCTTCCGAGCCGAAATCGAGCATGTCGGTTAAGTCGTTGACAGTGGCTACCAAGTGGGTGGTGGGTGGGGAATGAATTTCTTCGTCGTTCGCTTCCCACTCAAGCCGGACATAGTTCGGCCAAGGGTCTCCAGACAAGGAGAGAGACCTTAATAAATTTAGCACGTCGCCCAAAGGGCGAAGTGCCGAAGATATCCGCGGAGGAAAACTCCATGATCGGTGCCCAATCAGATTCGATAGGCACAGACGCAGGCGGTTCGGAGCCCGTGGCCGGGGACGAATCCAAGTGTCCGGCAACACGGGTCTCATAGGAGGTGAATTCAGTATTCGACTCTATCACCGCTGAGTGTGCGGCCTCCGTGGCGGGGTCCATCCACCCGCCTTCGGACGGCGCAATCTGCTCCGGATTGAGGGCCGGAGTAGCTACATGTGTGATCTCCCGAACACCGTCCCATGGCAGAGCTAAGTCGTGCTCATCGTGACTGTGCGGCGCACCTGACATGGGTTCAAATCCGTCGAAGGTCAAGTCTCCGCGGATGTCAGCAGTATAGTTCAAGCTTCGAACTCGACACGATGGCGGGCGTAGCTCTCGATCTGCTCCAGATGGCCAAGCGAGTTGGCCCGCAGTACGAAGCTGCCGAATATGAAGAGCTGTCCGGGGAGGAAAACCTCGCCCTGGATCACATCATTGCCGATGATCGAAGCAGCCATCAAGCCTTATGGTGACGGCACGGTGGAACTCTCAATGAAAGCACCAATGTCGGTGTCAAAACCAGCGGATCTCGGGTAGGGGTCCCGAACTGTGTGTCTAAGGCGGATGGTAACAGGAGGCGGGGGACATAATGTTTACCCAGGTTCGGGCCCTCTCGATGGAGGTAATACCCTACTTCCTACTTGATTGATCTTGATGATATGAGTATTACAAGAGTTGACCTACCACGAGATCGTAGAGGCTAAACCCTAGAAGCTAGCCTATGATTATGGTTGTTGTCCTACGGACTAAACCCTCCGGTTTATATAGACACCGGAGGGGGCTAGGGTTACACAGAGTCGGTTACAGGGGAGGAGATCTACATATCCGAATTGCCAAGCTTGCCTTCCACGCAAAGGAGAGCCCCATCCGGACACGGGACAAAGTCTTCAATCTTGTATCTTCATAGTCCAACAGTCCGGCCAAAGTATATAGTCCGGCAGTCCGAGGACCCCCTAATCCAGGACTCCCTCACCCCCGGCAAGCGCCTTGCCCGGGACGACTGCAATGCCACGGCAAGACCCTTGTCAGGCCCCTAGCAAGGCCCTTGCCAAGGACATCAGCGGGGCCACAGCCAGGCCCGCGTCGACCAAGACTCCGCCACTGTTCGCATGCAGCTGCCAGCCCGACCAGCTGGGCAGGCACCTGCGTGGCGACAGGCGACTTCCAAACCAACTCAGCAAGCACCTGCGTGGTGGCATGCGGATCTTCGCGAAGGCCCTACCACCGCGCCACCTCAGCTGCCTGCCTGTCTACATGGCACCACATGCATCGCTGGCCCGGGCACGTGTCGAAGCAAGGCGAGGCGGCGACGGACGGGATGGGCTCCGTTCCCGTCCCCGATAAAGCAAGGGGACACCTAAGCGACGCATTAAATGTGTCTTGTCCTGTAATACAGGCGATAAGCTCGCAGCACTGTTTACCTTTCCACCTCCTGTGTGCCACTGTGGCAGCCCCTTTCGACTATAAAAGGAGGCCCATGGCATACTGGAGAGGGATTCGGCTCTTTTGGGCAAGTTGCACCCCGTAGCTAGCTCAAGAACACAAGAACACCCAATACATCCACCAAAGCAGGACTAGGGTATTACGCATCCTCGTGGCCCGAACCTGGGTAAACGATCCTTGTGTTGACTGCTAATCCTGCCCTTCTCACAACCCCGCGCCCCGGCAACCGTAGTATGGATTCTTGTGATCCCATGGGTGTCGTTTTCCACCGACAGTGAGTCCACAGAGGGCTCCACCCACGAAGGGTCCACGAAGAAGCAACCTTGTCTATCCCACCATGGCCATGGCCCACGAAGGACTTGCCTCAATAGGGTAGATCTTCACGAAGTAGGCGATCTCCTTGCCCGTACAAACTCCTTGGTTCAACTCCACAATCTTGACGAAGGCTCCCAAGTGACACCTAACCAATTTAGGAGACACCACTCTCCGAAAGGTAATAGATGGTGTGTTGATGATCAACTCCTTGCTCTTGTGCTTTAAATGATAGTCTCCCCAACACTCAACTCTCTCTCACGGATTTGGATATGGTGGAAAGATGATTTGAGTGGAAAGCAACTTGGGGAAGGCTAGAGATCAAGATTCTTGTGGTTGGAATGGAATATCTTGGTCTCAACACATGAGTAGGTGGTTCTCTCTCAAAAAATGTATGCTGGAAGTGTAGGCACGTTTTGATGGCTCTCTCCACGAGTGAAGAGTGGGTGCAGGGGTATATATAGCCTCCACACAAAATCTAACCATTACACACAATTCACCAAACTCGGTGGGACCGAATCATGAAACTCGGTCATACCAATTTAGTTCAAAATGTGAACGTTAGGCTTTTCGGTGGGACCGACATGTCAACTCGGTGGGACCGATTTCATTAGGGTTAGGGCATAACGTAATCTCGGTGAGACCGATCACATAAACTCGGTAAGACCGATTTCTGTAATAGGCAAACAGAGAGTTGGTCAGGCAAACTCGGTGGGACCGAATCGCTCATTTCGGTGAGACCGAAATGTTACGAAAGGGAAACAGGGAGTTTCCATTGCAAACTCGGTGGGACTGATCGCTCATCTCGGTTAGACCGAAACGTTACGAAGGGAAACAAAGAGTTTGCAATCCCATCTCGGTGAGACCGAGATCCCTATCGGTGAGACCGAACTGGCTAGGGTTTCTGGCTATGGCTATGTCAAATGAACTCGGTGGCGCCGGATAGATCAAATCGATGGGGCCGAGTTTGACTTTTGGTTTGGGACATAAGTGGATATGAGAAAGTGGTTGAGGGATTTTGGAGCATATCACTAAGCATTTTGAGCAAGCAAGCCATTAAGCAACACCTCATCCCCTTTTAATAGTATTGGCTTTTCCTATGGACTCAATGTGATCTTGGATCACTAAAATGAAAATGTAGAGTCTTGAGCTTGAGCCAATATGTGTCCTTAGCATTTTGAGGGGTCCACATTCCTAATCCATGCCATGCCAATCATTGAACTCTCTGCAATGATCATCTTGAAAGAGCATTAGTTCAATGAGCTATATGTTGTTAGGAATTACCAAAACCACCCAGGGATAGTTGCACTTTCAAATATGTAGGAGCCAATATGAGCATCCAGGTTCCGCTACTGGTTATTGACCAGAGAGGTGTCTCTGTCATGTCTACATAGTTCTCGGACCCGTAGGGTCCGCATGCTTAACAGTCAATGACAATATGATATTATATGAGTTATGTGATTTGGTGACCGAATGTTGTTCGGTCTCCTGGATGTGATCGCGGACATGATGAGGAATCTCGAAATGGTCGAGAGGTAAATATTGATATATGGGACGATGGTATTCGGACACCGGAAGTGTTTCGGAGAAAATCGGATAGTCATCGGAGTACCGGAGGGGGTACCGGTCACCCCCGGGAGAATATTGGGCCTATTGGGCCACAAGAGGGGATCCTATCAGCCCACAAGGGGCTGGTGCGCCCCCCATGGCAACCGGCCAAGTGGGAAGGAAAGGGGGGAGGATTCGGCCTCCCCTTCCTTCTCTCTTCCCCCCTTTCCTTTCTTCTCCGAGAATTAAGGAAAGGGGGGAGGATTCGGCCTACTTGGGGCGCCCTCCTGGCTGCTTCCTCCCCATCGCACATAGGGGGGCGCCCTAGCACACACCAGACAATTGCCTAGCCGTGTGCGGCGCCCCCCTCCATCGTTTACACCCCGGTCATATTTTCGTAGTGCTTAGGCGAAGCCCTGCAAGGATCACTTCACCATCACCGTCACCACGTCGTCGTGCTGACGGAACTCATCTACTACCTCGACGTCTTGCTGGATCAAGAAGGTGAGGGACGTCACCGAGCTGAACGTGTGTTGAACGTGGAGGTGTCGTGCGTTCGGTACTTGATCGGTTGAAGCGCGAAGAAATTTGACTACATCAACCGCGTTGAGAAACGCTTCCGCTTACGGTCTACGAGGGTACATAGACACACTCTCCCCCTCGTCGCTATGCATCTCCATGGATAGATCATTGCATGTGCGTAGAATTTTTTTTGTTTTGCATGCAATGATTCCCAACACTAGTTGGGAGCAACCCAATAGTTATCTTAATTTTCATTGTTCTTTTTCTGTTTTCTTGTGTGCACACAATTATGATACTGTTATGGTTGTGTTTTTGTGTTTTAATTAGTGCTTGTGCCAAGTAAGTCTTTGGGATGATTTGGATGATAATTGCTTTGATTCTGTGCAAAAACAAAAACTTTTGCATTTAGTAGCAGAATTGTTGTGGTTTTGTAGAATGCTGGTTGTTATCCTCATGCCAGCTAATTTCTTTATTTTTTTTGTTGAATGAGTGACCACTCTTTTAAAAAGAATAACAGTTACTGATTTACAGTTCCTTTCATCCTCAGCAAGAAAGTACTTCCAGTTTGATACAGGGGTACTACTTTACTACTTTGTAGATAATGATAATGCTGACAATAAACTAGAAGCCACGCACGACAGAAAGTTAGTAAGGCCTATAGTACTAAACAAGGCCGATATTTGCCATCATATTACCCGAATGACAAAAAATGAAGCACATACATTTTCATATGTAGCCAATCCTCTCAAGGGTAATTAGTCATTCCAATTTGTTCCTTGTTTCGACAAACTATCGACCAATCCCACATACCGAGCAAGCGACCAACCAAAACGGGACCATGCCTTTCTAGCTAGTAGATAGCATAGGAGTACTACATATCCCAGTTTTGGGAACCTTCTAGAAATTTTTTAGGGGTTTTCTTGTTATTTGTCCTAATTTCTATATTTTTTATTTTTCAGAATTTTTCAAAAAAAATTGGGGATTAAAAAAAGTTTTGTAAAAATATTTGCATTTTTAAAAAAATGAACTCAAAATTGTAAAATTTTCACGATTTTTGAAATATTATAAAAATCAAAAAATGTTCATGTTTTAAGAAATCACTTTTTAAATAAAATATATTTTTATTGCACAATAATATTTCAACATTATCAATATACTTTTTTCTTCAGAGGAAGAGCGGAGGGAAAAATAGAAGAATATCATTCAGAGGGGCACTCCACACATGCCCTTGTGGGCCGGACCATATCCCATCGCTATGTGCATTGCAACGACAAATTACCGTAGAATGACGCATCGTATAGAAACTCTCGGTAATTACCGGCTATACTTTTTTAGGGGAAACAACGTTGCTTTATTGATTAAAGAGGTCCAAATGAATTGTTACAATGTTATTTGGCTGCAAAAGCGAAAGAAGTTTTGAAGCGGTCAATTTAGCTAAATTACTGGCCATGCTATATATCGCTTATGAGACCTCATATTTTGATGCCCGTGGCATCGAATAGTTGAGCAAATGCTCACTTCGCCCTGTATGGGCCGACCGGAAGCGGCCCATTTGTACTACTAATTTCTCTTTGGAGAAAAAGATATTTAACTAACATGCTAAAACACGTTGTTAAAAATAAAGAGAAAAGATTGCCGGGAAAACCAATCATATATGTACATTTATTTTTTGTGGGGATATATATACATTAAATGTATATATGTACATTTAATTGTTTATTGCATATTTGAAAAATGTTCATTGCATATTTAAGAAAACTTCATTGCTCTAGAAAAATATTCACTTTTTATTCGAACAATATTCACCGGTGTTGAAAACATCGTTCACCACATATTTGAAAATTTGTTCTTCGCCTACTTAAAAAATGTTCACTCCATATTTGGAAAATGTGCATCGTGTATTTAAAAAAATCAGCCATGCTTAAAAGATCTTCATGTATTTAGCAAAAAAGTTCACATATTAAAGTATTGCAAAAATATATTTTGGAAAATGTTTGTATATTTATATTTTTAGTATGCATTTGTACACATGATCATCATGTATTTAAGAAATGTTCATCACACATTTAAAAAATGTTCAGTTTCTATTTGTAACAATGCCCATCGTGTATTTACCTAATGTTTATCGTAAATTGAAAAATATATTGAATGTGTAATTTGAAAATTGATCATCATGTATTTAAAATATTCATTGTGTATTTTAAAATGTTCATTGTGTATTTATACGAATTATCATCGCGTAAGTAGAAGAAAAACTAGAAGTAAAAATAGAAAAGAAACAGGAAAACTCAAAAGAAAAGCATAACGATAGAATGAATAAGAAAAACGAAAAAGCCACACTAAACCTGAAAGAAAACATGACTACAAGAAAAATCACGGAAACCCCTATTGGGCCTCCGGTCTATCTTCAACTTGTGTGCTGCTTTTTTCGAATCAAGATTTGCATATTGCGTCCGAGGTGCATCCTAGATAACCAAATATATAACCCCACTCCCTATAAGAAGACACATGATCCAAAAATACATCTTGGGAGATGGTGACAAGGGCAACCAGGAGATGGGTGTTGCACTCATATGCCACTATGATAGTGTGGTAGAATCCATTTATCATAATTTTTTCTGACGGTATTTTAATTCATATTCATCTGACCATTCAAACATAGGGAGCACATGGTGGGTGATGAAGTTAGATAAACAAGCCCAACTATTAATGCGGTAGAGCTGCAACTTTAGATGTCTCTTTGCTGCAATTTCCATACTCCACGCAACTTTTTCCCTGCCACAATTCAAAATATTTAACACATATTTTGATATGTTCTAAACATTATTTTTAAATTATTAGCATCATGATTTCTACAAATTAACGATGAAGTTACAAGTCTTGTTCAATGTATGCCAATTGTTAATAGTTTTTCATTCATACATTTCAAATAATATTGGTTAGCGACAACATTGGTCACTAAATTATGTTGGCAACTATTGATGATAATTAGCTTATCAAAACATGGCATGCACTTAAATCAACTTATTTATGATTGCTTAGGATATTTAATGGTTTTCAAATTAATGTTAATAGGAATTTTGAGCTTCAAATTTTACGCATGAAGAAGGCCATTATAAGTAGATCGGGAACTCCACTAACTAGTCCTCAGAATAACACTTAAGGCGGAAGCTTATGAAATATAGACAAATCTAGGAACTCCTTCAACTTGCAGGATGCTAGTCTTGTATTGGTGTAGCCACTTATGATAATTGTTGGCCTGGAACATGAACATGTAAAGAAGAAGAAGAAGAAGAAGAAGAAGAAGAAGAAGAAGAAGAAGAAGAAGAAGAAGAAGAAGAAGAAGAAGAAGAAGACCAACAAGCAAGAAAGCAAGCAAGATTTCTCTTAACTAAGTGATGACCCAGGCTCTTAAGAATCTCATAGGCATCATTGCACTATATGACATCCTTGGTCACACATTCTCCTTTTAAATGCAATAACATTGATTGCAACATATAACACTTGTAAATAAAATTATGTAGCATAAGCCTATTATTATCACCTTTAGATGACATTTAGGGTAAATAATTAGTTATACAACATATGACAATTATCATTTTCTACACGCATGTCGCATAGGAATTGTTTGAACAATTATACACATTGTTACAAACTAATGCTCCTTAGGACACATTTGTTCACTTCATACCAAACTTAAGATGTAGAGCAAGAATTTTGAAGGCCACATACCCACGCATAAAAAAATCAATTCAAACAAAACAATATAAACCCATGTCTTTTAAGGACACTGTATTTTGTACACATGGGCAAAATTATAGTACCTCTACCCTGGGCATGTGCCCAGGCTTGGCGCCGCCGCTTAACTGAACTCTTGCGAGCTCCTCAAGCTGACAAAATCACCAGAAGCATCGAAAAACACGATTTATGCTGAAAAAGAACAAATGATTACTTAGTTGGGCCATCAAAGCTGTTTACTACCTTCCTGGGCATTCCTTGCCGCAAGTAAATAAAATAGCCATATGCTCATTCGATGGGTTTTCTTTTTCGGCCACAACTCACAACAGGTGAGACACAGGAGGGATAGCGAAGTCACTTGTTAAGGGGTATCATCAACAAAGGTCACTCCATCTTCTTTGATGGTGACAAATGGCACATCACATGTGCGTCACTAGTCACAATTAGAGAGTTTTGGTGGGATTTACTCCCACACGCGCGGAGAGATGGATGTGTTCTCTTCTGCTTTTTTTCGTAGATTTGATTTTTCAGGACGATTTATCTCTTGAAGCGTGCATCCAAATCATGAACCGTTTCACCTTATGTTTCTCGCGTCGAGACTTTCAAAATTAGCTCTCACGCTGATAGGTTAGGATGGACTCTTTTGACACGAAATCTATGCTCCATAATTACACTAACCCGTGCTCCAAAACTGTACTATCCAGTTCTTCAAAACTACACTAACTGTGATTCACTTTTGGGGAAGCACAGTTATGCTTTTCACGCGAGAAGCACAAACTGTGATTCACGCAAAAGCACACCTGATCACTTTTTGGGAAGCATAATTTATTCTTCCATGCGAGAAGCACAACTGTGCTTCACGTGAAAGCACATATGTGCTGCACTTTGAGGGCGCATAGAAGCACAACTGTGCTTCACGCGAAAGTACATACGTGATTCTTTTTTTGGAAAAGCACAATTACGTTTTAACACGAGAAGCACAATTGTGAAGCAAAACTATGCTCCACACTCTTGACGAACAAAAACCGAAAAAAAAACCCATGAAGAAATAGAAAAAAACCAGAAAAACAAAAATCTTAGAAAAAAATCAAAACCCCTCAAACCACAAAAAAACTAGTCCCACTGGAGTAAGCATCTAGCATGCGACACATGCTGGCGCTGAGACGCCTCACATGCCACGCTTGGGCTCTCCGGCGCTCGAAAAAGTGCCCCCAACTAATTGCTCCTGAGGTCCACACTGAATACAAGAATGAGGAGGCCGCCAATCGATTCTAAATGTGGATCCTGTCTCGGGCTGTCGGGCACGTCATGCCGTACATCCCCATCTCACCCTCAGGGCTTCGCGCATGAATCAACTGAACTGACAAGAAATTCCCGGCTGATGAAGAATAGTAGAGCCGATGCATGTACACATGACGTGAAGTACTTTAGCTTGCGGTGTGCCCAGACTTTGACAATTTGTTTGCTCCACCAGTGTTTGTACACCTGATCGAGCTCATGTTATCCCTTAATTCTAAAAAAATCCAAGGTTCTAAAGTCTCAAATAATTCAAAAATAAACCTCATGATTGCGTATTATAGTGATCTATGCATTTGCAACCATTCATGAAAGAAGGAGCTGATATGTAGCAGCCAAAAAAAATATTATGTGATATGTTTTGAAATAATTGGGCAAGAAAAAATAACATCAACATGTAATCTTTGATCATTTTTTTACTTCTGTTCTACTCCAAAACACAATTGTTTTTCTTTTCTTGCTATGGCTTGAGCAAAGGGATCAGTGGGTTGCATACTCAATACCTCGCCAGGGTGGCTAATAGGTCATCTATCATTATGGAAGTTGAGTAATTACCTCCCATTCACGAGCTACAAATATCCTAGGAAGAGAAAAATGTCCATGGCGAAACATGCAGAGAGAACTCCCGGGAAAAGAGAGATTTCAACAACAAGGATTGTTTTTCTTCTTCTTTTGAGATGATTGTCTTTTCTTTCCCGATCATCATGTTGAGTCATGGCTTAGGTTGCTAAAAAAATCGCATAGATCTGAGGCATCACGTTTTAATGAAGTTATCGTAGATGGTGGATTATCATGATGAGTCACAGTTTAGGTGCATAGGATAATTTGGCCTTACATGAGATATGGTAGACGTGGGGCACCTTTGCGTATTAAGATCTTCATCCGTCTCACTGGCATAAGAAAAAGATCTTCATCTGTCTTGCGGGGAAGATCTTTAACCTACCGTTACCTGAGCGTAGACCTTGTATTTGCAGGGCTGAGCACCCCTTTTCTTGTCCTGATTTGCGAAAAAATGAAGGCAGCGTGGATGTGAACAATTAGTCACGGTTTTAGGCATAAGATATAAGAAAAATATGCATAAGAAAACTTGACCTTACTTAAGTTGTGTCACGAAGCCATGTTGGACGTTGGATCTGGTGATAATTTGGTGGTGCCAGTGTAATTCGTGAGTTTTGAGTGTGACGATTACCCACAAAAAGCAATGTTTTTTTTAAGCGACTAGCAACCATCGGAAAAATATACACGAGGAAACGACGATCGAACCCAAAGGCTTCTTCTACATGCTACTGGAGTTTCCACGGTACTTATCCAGAACACCTAAATCCAAAAAAGGAAAAATTAGAGCTAAGCAGGAAAGAAGAAAAAACACATCTCGCCCCGTGCGGTGCCCAACTACGGCCACCCCCGCCCTTCCCTCCTTCATTCTCCCTCGTCGTCGTCGGAGGCAGTCGCCGGATCCCCATGTGGCTGCCAGGGAGGGTGGCGGTGAGGCCTTCGGCCGCTCCCCTGCCTCGGGTGAGGGCTTGGATTTAAGGCGACGACCTTGATTGGTGTGGGCGGTGTCCTTCCACTAGCGGTGGGCATTAGTCGGGGCGGTCAGCCGGACTTTCTTGGATGCGTGCCGGGATCCCAGTTGGCGGCGGTTGTGGCGTGAGGTGGTTCTCCGTGCCCCTCTCGTTAGATATGAGGGGCATCATCTTAGCGCGCGGTTCTCGCCGTCGGCTGATCCAGATCTCCGGCGTCCGTGCTCGGAGCTGTTGGCGGTGGGCCTGTGGGTGCCCGGGTGGGAGCTTGTCCGGGGGAAATCTTTGGCCGACGGCAGTGGCCACGTTGTCAATGGCGCTTCAGGCGTCATTCTCCTCCTTGGTAGCGATGAGGAGGTCAACCCTCCTGCTCCTTTCTCCCTCTGTATCCGGGTGAAAACCCTAGTTCCTCGTGAACGGCAGCGGTGGCTCCATGGCGACGTCACCTCCTTGGAGGCGTCGTCTTCGGTATGAGATGGAGGATGTGCGCGGCAAGCGCGGATCATTCTGATGCCGGAGGTGGTGTGGTGTGGCATCTACCGCGTGGGCGATGGGGGGTCTCGGCGATGCGCGCAGAGTGATGGTGCTGTCTGGCGTCGTGATGGCATCGACGACAGTTGGATCTCACCTAAAGTTGGGACGAAGGAAGATGGCGGTGGGTTCTCGAGCGTGTGCATGCGGTGCGTGCTGATGATACGCTACACCGGTTGATGATCTTGGCCTGCCATGGGGCAGATTGGTGAGGCCACCGGATTACATGTTGTGCGTTGAAGCATGATTAGGGCACATTATCAAGCTACTAGATATAGCAACATAGATCGTCAAGAAGGTGGGTTTAAATTAAGGGGAGTGCTACGCGTCAGCGGGCAGATCTTTCTAAAGATCCGCCGCCTCGTGAGCCATCTGATATAAGTTGCTCAACATACTATCCCACTTCGCAACAAGAGTGTTGTTTCAGAAACAACGGTGACTATTGCAACAAAGAGCTTTGTTTCACAAACATCAGTGACTATTGCAAAAAAATAGCTTTGTTTCAGAAATATTGATGACAGTTGTCAAAAGCATCTCTGTGTATGGTTCCTCTTTGCAACAAGAGCATTGTTTCAGAAACACACCTTACTATCGCAACAAGAGCATTTTCTGCCAACATTTCCTGTCCGCTAAAGGAGCACCGTGAGCCGCTGCTGTCGCAGGTCCTTGCTATGACGCTCGTCGTCAACCCTGCCGGACCTCGCCGAGACGAGCCCCCGCCGTTCCCATACGTCCCCACCTCCTGCCCGCGGGTCATCCTTGTTGAATCCGGCGAAATCCGGCTGGAATCCTCGCTGTCGTCGCCCTCCAAGCCCCACGAGTCGCCGCTCCTCGCGGCCCCCGGACGTCCCCGCCTCCTGCTCGCGCCCCATCCTCGTCGGATCCGGTGAGATTCCTTGCCTCCATTGCCCTCCAGCCGCAAGAGTCACAGCCGCTGCAAAAAAGGGCCAGGAAGTTGCAAATTCTCCCTTGCGAAACAACTGCTCAGTTGCAGAAACAGTGTGTACACAGAGATGCGGGTGGGGTTGCTCTCGTCTGTCTGATCAGCCGACGATCAAACGGACATGAAGCCGACGAACGGACCGCGCGATCCGCCGGCTGAAGGTAAGCTTTTCCCCTAAATTAATCCATCTCTTTTTTTTGTCACACTCTGCTGAATAATAAATTTGGTTGCGTGCATCGCTCGGTTATCCTTCTTTTAAAAAGAAAATAGGAAAGAAGAAAATCCTTCCGGAAGGGATTTTTTTTAAATGTTTGGAAGAAGAAAATGTTGGCAGGACGGAACCGGAAAGGAAATGTTTCACGAGCTACCACACATCAAGATTTCCCCAGGCCCACCGGGCCAAGTGTCGCAATTCGCGCGGCTGACGTCTGGCGTCCCGTCGTCCTCGCTCACATGGGCCGAGCGCCCGAGCCGAACCAAAACCCCCGTGGCCGTCCAAGTAGGCCACCGTCCTCTTCTTGCCCCGTCCCCATCCGACCCACCATCATCTCCCGCCTCGCGACTGTCCTAGGCGCTTCCAGAACCCAATCCCTAGCCAACCCAACGCTAGATCCCAGTTCCCCAGCCTACTCACGGGACATGGGCGTGGATAATCCGCCGCCGATCACCGGCTCTGGCCGCGAAGGCGACGCGTTCGCTTTCATCTCCAAGGGCTGGCGCGAGGTGCGGGACTCGGCGACCGCCGACCTGCAGCTGATGCGGACGCGGACCGACAGGGAGCTGGGGCGCCTCCTCGCGTCGGCGTCGGCGCTCGCGGGGCCCGGACCGGCGCCGCCAGTGGCCGCGGGGGCGCCCTTCGCGGAGCTGGAGTTCGTGCGGAAGCGGATCCAACCCAAGATTGCGGAGCTGAGGAAGCAGTACTCGTCGACAGTGCTCGACGGATGGCCGCCAAAGTCCGGCGCCAGCCTCCGCGTCGACCTCTCTGGGATTACGGCTATCCGCAACGCCATTGTGTCCAGCGGGAAGGCTGATGGCGGTAACGAGGGGAAGGAGTGGGAGGTGGTGAAGATGATACGGAACGGGCTCAAGGAGTTCGAGCGCCGGAGCCTGTCAAGTGAGATGTCTGCTGGATTTCGTGTCCGCACCGATTTTGTGGAGAAATTTAAACTGAGCTTGGTATGTTCGACTGTAGCATTTGAACAGTGAATGATGACGTGCACCTAATACTTGTTTATATAAACCATATGCTTTGGAAATCGAATTGGTTATGACTGACAGCTTTGGGATCCATAGCAACAAAATATTATAAGCTCAAGTAAAACTAGAGGTGGCAGCAGCCAGATATTTTTTCCCACATTTGTTAGTACTACTCCCTCTAAAGATAGTACAAAGTTGAGTCACTTATTTTGGGACGGAGGGAGTATGATAACGTTTTGATATCTAATTCATTATTGTGAAATAAATGCACTGTATTTCTAAAATAAGATTATTCTAGGAACAGCTAAAATCAGCAATTTCAGCTTAATATCCCCGTCTATTTTTCCAGCTCGCAATGATCCGATGACATCTGTGCAGCAATTCTACCTTTAAAAATGATACAAAGTACTAAGCAATCTATGAACAATTAAAGTACTAATCTGTGTATTCCGTCATGTGAGCTGTGACGTTTGGTGTCAATTAAAGTACTGATCTGTACTACTCATTTTTATTGCAGAAATCTATGAACAAAGAGTCTCAGGAACCGAAGGTAATGCATAACAATGCCTGAGCTTAACTGCACTTCTTCTGTACAGTTGAAATTTAGGTGACAATTCCGTTTTGAATACATTTCCCTGACGTGAACTTCCGTGGATTCGCTTTGCCTTGTAGTAACCTATTATGACAAAAGCAAGTCCTTTAATAAATATATGTTTAATTCTGCAAACTGCAACACATACTGGTTTAACGTCAATTTTTCAGCACCAAGATCATTACTTGTTGCAGAAAAAGAAGAGGCCAATAAATAGGATTTGATGCTTACGAATTATGAAGCAGCATAAACGTAGCTAACTTGCAAGTATGACTTCTTTTAGATGACATTGCAAGCCAATTAATTGCCATTACTTCAAATTCATTAACGTTGAATTCGTTTTCCTTAAATACAACAAGCTGGTATGTTTCCTAAAAGCAATCCTTCTTGCTCAAAAAAACGCTTGATTCTGTCACATATGCAATCCTCTGCTTGACATTTGGTCTGATTAGTCATTGCTTAGGTGTGTTTTCTCTGAACTGAATTTGGAATGTAAAGCAGGATGCCCCGCCACTGGATCTAACTGAAATACTGGCATATCTAGTCAGGCAGTCTGGACCATTCTTGGATCAACTTGGTGTACAAAGAGGTACAAAATATAATTATTTGTTTCCTTCAACTCTTGTTTTTTTTTTTGGTGTGTTGACTTTTAAAATTCCTGTTAATGTTGTGTTGCAGATCTGTGTGAAAAACTAGTGGACACATTGTACAGTAAACGGAATGGCCGACTCATGCATCCGCCTTTTTCAGGAGATAGATCCTTAATTGGTAATGAGGACATAACTAATGAGCTTGATCTAAGAATAGCTAGGGTGCTAGAAAGTACTGGCTATCACAGAGAAGGTTTTTGGAACGATCCTGCAAAGTACAAGATCTCAGACAACAGACGACATGTTGCAATTGTCACCACAGCAAGTCTTCCATGGATGACTGGGACAGCTATCAATCCACTGTTCCGTGCTGCATATCTGGCAAGAAGTACAATGCAAAATGTGACACTAGTGGTTCCTTGGCTCTGTAAGTCAGACCAGCAACTAGTCTACCCGGATAACATCACCTTTAGTTCACCAGAAGAGCAAGAAACTTATATTAGGATCTGGCTACAGGAAAGACTTGGCTTTGCAGCAAATTTTAAGATATCCTTCTATCCTGGCAAGGTAAACATCCAACTCACATATATCATCCCAAGGTTTACGTCTTCAGTCCATACTTTGTTTTCCCCAAAGATTTTCATCGTTTATTATCTTCAACAGTTCTCAAAAGAGCGACGAAGCATTATTCCTGCAGGGGATACCTCAGAATTCATTTCCTCAGGAGAAGCTGATATAGCAATTTTGGAAGAACCAGAGCATCTCAATTGGTATCATCATGGGAAGCGTTGGACAGACAAGTTCAATCATGTCATTGGTGTAGTTCATACAAATTATCTAGAGTATATCAAAAGGGAGAAAAATGGTGCTCTTCAAGCTTTCCTTGTTAAACATATCAATAATTGGGTGACTAGGGCATACTGCCACAAGGTACAGTGTTTTAGGTCAATTTTTGTTGACATCGTGGCTGCTACAGTACAACTAATAATGGTGCCTGCAGGTTTTACGTCTTTCTGCAGCAACTCAAGATCTACCCAGGTCCATCATTTGCAACGTTCATGGTGTAAATCCAAAGTTCCTCAATATTGGCGAAAAGGTAATAGCGGACAGGGAGCGTGGACATAACTCTTTTCCAAGGGAGCGTATTTTCTTGGGAAGATGGTTTGGGCTAAAGGCTATAAAGAACTGATTGATTTGTTATACAAACACAAAAATGACTTGGAGGGCTTCAAGTTAGATGTTTATGGAAATGGCGAGGATTCACAGGCTGTCCAGGCTGCTGCTAGGAAATTGGATTTGGGCATCAATTTCTACAAGGGAAAGGACCATGCCGATGATTCACTCCATGGGTGAGATTAGAATCAAGCAGGCTGCTAAATGAACTCCCTTTTTTCTGGCTATATGTTTCTAATTACTGAAGTGGTGGTTTTGCTCTCTTGCTAACTTTCAGGTACAAGGTTTTCATCAATCCCAGTGTTAGTGATGTACTGTGCACAGCAACTACTGAGGCTCTTGCAATGGGGAAATTTGTTATCTGTCCCGATCATCCATCAAATGAATTTTTCAAGTCATTTCCCAACTGCTTGATGTATAGAACTCCAGAGGAATTTGTTGCCAGAGTGAAGGAGGCCATGTCTAGTGAACCTCAACCTTTGACCCCTGAGAAAAGATACAGTTTGTCATGGGAAGCAGCAACCGAGAGATTTATGGAGTACTCGGAGCTTGACAAAGTTCTGAAAGATAGAAATGGTCAGTGTGGAGAAGGTGTAAAGAGAAAAGGAGTGAGGAACCTACGTTTATTCCCCAAATTCTCGGACATCTTGGATGGGGGACTGGCATTTGCTCATTACTGCGCAACCGGCAATGAGATCCTAAGAATGGCAACAGGAGCAACTCCTGGTACACGGGACTATGATAAGCAGCAGTGCATGGATTTGAATCTCTTGCCTCCCCAAATTCAACACCCTGTATACGGCTTATGATGTGAATCTGGTTTTACTAAACTAATGTATAGTTGAAGGACTTTTCTCCCTAGGTATGTGCATACTAAGTGTTGTCCATTTTCTGTAATAACTAATGACTAGACAGTAGATTAGTAGAGCCATACATTTGTAAAATTTCATTAGGTTCTGTATGGCTCGTCTTGTTTGTACCATTCGCCTGTAATTATCTCCCTTTTATTCTCTAAATAGGCAAGTTCATCAACCATTTGTAGAATGTAATTTACATAGGTGGAAAATATCTGACGAGCTACCTGCACCTGTCTGGTCCGATTGCGCTTCTTTCTAAGAGAATGTAAATAGAAAACATCCCCTGGGAAAGCCTCATGGCCTGGTGGTCGGCGTAACAATAGTGACTTTTGTCGATATGCCACCGCCTGTTTACTTAGATCATCATATATAATTAATGCGTGCATTCCATTATCGCGGAAATATTCCCCCATGGCACACCCTGAATATGGGGCCAGAAATTGTAGGGGAGCAGGATCCGAAGCGGTGGCTGCTACAAGAATGGAATATTCCAAAGCATTCGCTTCTGAAAGAATTTGAACTAATTGTGCCGTGTGCTTCACCACATGTATTTGCAGCATCAATATACGGTAGTCTAGAGTTCAGTGATATCTGGGAAATTCCACAAGAATGTATATTCACTGAAGTTCCACTGCAACGTGTTGCTTCTGGTTTATTCACTGAAGTTCCACTGCAACGTGTTGCTTCTGGATATCACTGAAGTTCCACAAGAATTTATAGTTAGAAAAATGAGCAAAAGGAATTAAAGTATTTGGGAAATTTGGTGAGTTGTGCTGATAGTTCTTTGTGTAGATTGGTCTGGCCGTACATCCAGTTTGTCATGAGCTTTGTGCTTACTATGAGCAAATGCATTATCGTACCATCACAACTTCTAAACTGATCTTGCAAAAGTACCTAGTGGAATCATGATTTTCAATCTCAAGCAAACAACACAAAAGAGGAAGATAGAAGATTTAGGAGAAAACTGTTCATTAGCATCTACTACCTCTGTTTCTAAATGCAAGACGTTCTTACATTTAGAAACAGAGCGAGTATGTAACAGCCTTTTGTGGCATTTCTGTTGGAAAGACTGCAATGCTTTATTATCAAAATTCAGCATCATAATTACTTCTATAATACTGAAGAAATTAGTCACTTGCTGTATACACAATATAGTACTGTACACGACAGATTCCGCTTAGCATTGATGCTCCCGTGGATTATTCTCTGGATGAGAACCGAGTAGTGTCTGGTTGGTTCGAGCACATACCGATGAGCTCGCGCACCCGCGTTCGAGCAGCAGTCTCCGTTTGGTGCCTCATTTCTATCTAACAACGTACTGTATAAGGGAGGGAAACTTTCACGTTATTTTTTTAGAATAACCACACCTGAGGACAGAAGTTTGCCTCTTTTTTTTTTCTTTGGAAGGAAATTTGCGTCTTTATCTGCTCGGGATGTTGATAGCGACATCTTTCTGAGTTTTTTCAGGGTTCTTGAAGTGGCCAAGCCGTGCTAGATTATCAGCGGTTTCTGCAATTTTCACTATTGTCGTAACCAAGTCTGAGAGAAGTGTCGCAGTAACAGCCACATGCATCACTTGCAACAGGGCTGCTTCCTCTGATAATTCATTTCTGAGGTCTTTTGCAGCTTTGATGGCTGCGGACATGGTGATGTTGGCTGGAGATGGTACGATCATTGTCCGAATGGCTGTTGATAGCTCCTTGAGCGCCTTAGCAGAGTGTGAGCTCATTTCCCCGCATGCTGTTCGGACCTTCAAGGTTAGCTCTGGATTGGCCTCAGGGTACTGTTGATCAGGAAAATGGTGTCGGTCAATATCTTGGCTCCATAGCCTCCGTTTAATATCATGAGTCGGGGGAGAATCTGCAATTACCTGGGATTTTTGCAGTGTGATGACATAGGAAGCAAGAGCCTCCATTGAAGACGCGCACTGACGACAAAGAGCTCCGAGCTTCTGGTATTGGCTCCAAGGGTGCCGGAAGCCAAATTTGCCATGGCCGGGCTCCCACTTGGCAAAATTGCACTGCAATTTTCAGAATAACATTACAAAAACTGCCGTGTACGCAAGTTGTCTTGTTGCAAATGTTTATTGTAGCTTTTGCACTCAGCATATAGTGTAGTGTATCATCCGTAAGGAAGCTTACCAGAGAGTCCTCACTGGCCTTGGAGTTGAGGACGCTCTTGTACACTTGTAGAAAGGCTTTGCCCTCCAAATTCTCGCTGGCAGTCTTTTCTCCAAAGCATTCAGATTCCAATCCTGCGTACGTATGCTCACTTTTCAGCCTCACAAACTCTTTTGCATATCAATATGAAGTTGCTACAGAGGTTCTACAGGGGAGAGGCAGAGCTATAAAACAGAGTATGAGTATGTCTGGTGACTGGTCAGGAAAACTCCACTGTTTGATGTTCCTTTATTTCTTTTTCTTTCCAAAGAACACATTACCCTACGTAGTTAAACGAGACTACGGCGAGAGTAACCAAAAAGTGCAGGGATCTTTCTTTCTTTTTTGATGAGAAAAATTGCAGGGATCTTTGTATATATTACCTTGAAGAAACTGTGCCAGCTTATCGATGTTGCCGGCAGTGAGCTTGTGAAGATCCTCGCCGGCCCAGACAGGGAAGACGAAGATGGTGGTGCAGAGGCAGGTAAGGACGCCGATGACGATGGTGGAGAAGCGCTGGTGCGCCAGCTGAATAAGTTCCTCCACGCGGTAGCTCGACACGGCCACCAGGCTGAAGGTGAGTATGAAGATGGTCACGCCGTAGTCGTACCTTGCCTTGATCTCCGGGATGAAGCGCGAGAACGTTGCCGCCGACGCTGCAATATAACCAAGTTTCGTTAGGGTATTAGTTCTCTTTGTCGGTTCAAGGTATCCGGCTACTGAGGCATCGGTAGTCGGACAAAAAATGATGGTAGAGATGTGCATGTCAATGAAAACATAAGATCTCTAGTTAGATTATGCCGACACGTACGTGCCTGTTTCATATACTTGCTGAAGGTGGTGGATCGAAACTCGACTTAGGGATGAAAAAACCGTGACCAACCTATGTTTTTTCTTGAATCCGACCGACCTATGGTTAGACACATCATCATCGACACACGTGTGGCGTTTTCTTTTTGAAGGCTTAGTCTAGGAATTGTGTATCGTTTGTTTCTGTCTTTTATCATAGGGTTAGTGGTTCTTTAATGGACTTACTATCGCGAGGCACACGGCCTCAGAGTTTTTTCAGGTTAAATTTGTTCAGTTGCTGGTTTTTGTTTTCAAATATATATGGTTGTGTGCATTATTCGTGCACAGGCCGGGTTATCCACCTTTTCGAAACAATCTCTTATTTTATGCGGGGAATCTCTTGCTTTTGCATGCATGGCAACAAAATAATTCTACTCCCTCCGTTCCTAAATAATTGTCTTTCTAGAGATTTCAACAAATGATTACATACGGAGCAAAATGAGTGAATCTACACTCTAAAACATGTCTACATACATTCGTATGTTGTAGTCCCTTTAAGATGGCTAGAAAGACAATTATTTGGGAACGGAGGGAGTAGTATCTAGTAAGACAAGTCCAAGTATACTAGTAGTTGGAACATGCATAATACTCCCTCCGTTCCTAAATATTTGTCTTTCTAGAGATTTAAAATGATCATCACATACGGATGTATATAGACATATTTTAAAGTGTAGATTCACTCATTTTGTTCCGTATGTAGTCATCGTTTGAAACCTTTAGAAAGACAAATATTTAGGAACGGAGGGAGTATTTTTTTTGTCTAGTTGAAACATGCATAAAAAAAGTTGCAACATGCATAAAAAAAGGTTGGAACATGCGTATGCATGCGTACCTAGCAAGAAGACGAAGATGGCGAGCAGTATGGGCTCCCCCTGTGCACCACAGCGGTTAGCTACCTGATGAGCTCCCACGGCGATGAACCCAGCCACCAGCGTCGCGAAGGCTCTATTCAAGCCTTTGCTCAGCGTGCCACCTGTTGCATGCACGTACGTTAGTACCGCTATACAAGTACCATACCATCACGACTCAAATGTTTAGCACGTACCGACGGTGTACTCCATGACGACGACGACGGTGAGCACGGCCCAGAGCGTGGAGACCCCGAAGCCCTTGAAGAGGGGCGTGACGTAGTAGAGGACGGACACCAGAGTGAGCGCCAGGCCGACCTTGAGCGAGTGCGCCACCCTCCTTGGATCCTCCCTGGCGATCCTGCCCACCTTCCTGGCGAACCCGGCGATGCAGCAGCAGAGCCCGACGAGCACCGAGCGGAGCCGCAGCCAGCAGCCCGCGAAGAACACGCCAACAACGCCTCCTTGTCCGGCCGTCGTCTCGCCATCTCCGTCGCTCACCCTGATGCGGTGATCAACCTCCATGGCAGAATGGTGGTGGATATGCAGGTAGCTGTGCTGTGTTTTGTGAAGCAGCCAGCTTATTGTGTGATTGTGAGTTGGGCAGGGAGGCTATGGCTCGGAGGGCTTATATAGACGCAAGGGAACACCAGCTGCATGCGGACGCTTTTCTGGACCGCGACATGTATATCGTATTGCGATGCGACACACGGGGCCCCACCGGGCCGGGTCGATCGGTATTTGGTAGTGGAACAAAAAGCGTAGCATGGCGCCATCGACTTTCTCGGAGAGTATGACCCGAGATCCTGCTCTTGTCGTGTTTGGTTTCGTCTCGTCTTCTCCGTCTCCAACGCTGCTCTCGTCCATCGGTTGCGGCCGCTCCTGCTCTGCTTAGGGTCAGTGAAATGAAACGAGGAAATGTGTATGTGTATTCGATCGGTTGCGTTTTTAGCTGTGCATCATGCTTTGAAATAGCAGCAAGATCGTCACTCCGATCGACATGTGTTGGATAAGTGCGTGTGTATATATGAACTTTTTTTCGAAAAGGGTATATGAACTTTGCGTTGGTGTAGACAGGTGTGCCTTTAGCTTGGGCGTGTTACTTCTAGAAACTCTCGATAACTTGTAATTTGCATTCATGTTGTTGTTATTATATCCCCGTGTTGCGTTCTTACGTATGGCCACTCATTCCGTACTTCCGTACGTACCTCACGATCGACACATCACTCATGGCGGTAATTAGTTTAGTTCATCTATTATCCGCTTTTTTGGACTCGAGGAGAATGAGAGTAGTGTCGGATGAGGTGAAACTGAAACGCAACTTGCCTTGTCGGATGAGGAGTACGCGTGAGTGACTTTACCCGGGCCGTACGTGCTGACCCATGGTCGTCTACCTCTGACTTTTGATCAAAGGATAAAGCGGAGCACCGCGCCAAAAGTGTAGTATTGCCGTTGTTGTATTTTTTCCTATTCTTTCACGTTTGTGACATGTAAAGGAAGTCGTTGCTTCATTTGAAAACACAAAAGCAATTTGATGACTCGCTGTATACACCATTCCTCCTTGTCTCTACCCTCTCTAGCTAGCTACTGTAGCTATCATGCATCAAGAGGTGGCCTGACTTATCATTCTATCCGCTTTTTCTGAATTTTTCGGTGGATCTCAACTACGGCTTATCACGTTGAATGGGAGCTCTTGTCCTCTTCTTCAACCACGCACGCACGCGCTTCTATTTTCTGACAGATAGGGATCGAAATTGATGAACTCGGTCGTGTTCGATGCATGTAGACGTGCGTGTATCTGTATGACCTTGTCATCCTCCGTCAAACTCTTCCCTCCACCGTTCGCGTGAAACTGGCCGCGCTTCCGTACCGTACTGTACCGTACCACCGCTGTTTTTTGTTGATTGGAACGGTTCGATCGGATACCCATCGCAGGGAAGATATCCATGTACTCTGTGACACGTACTGAACAATACTACGCCCTCCGTCCCATAATACATTAGTGTTAAAAAATGTTTTTTTTAAAGATAGATAGCGTTCTACCTTATATTTCAAAACAGGCCAAGCCTGGGACCGAAGGTCAATTATATGAAGCTTATATTTGGCACCAAGGCGACGCCAGGGGCCCCAACCCTAGCGCCGCCAGCACCTCTCCCTCCACCCCTTCCTACCGCCGCTGCCGCCGGTGTGGGCCGCGGTGGCGGCGGCCCCGGTGCCAATGGTTCTGGGCGGGGGGAGGCGGCGGATCCCATCTGAGGCGGCGGGGGCGGCCCTTCTCATGCGATCCAACAACGGCGGCTAGCACGAAGATTCCGGCCAGGCAATGGGGCCCGAGCACCATCGCCGGCGAGCGGCGGCCCTGCATGGACGGCGGCGGTGGCAGCGCCCCATCCGGCGAGGTGGGCTGTCCTGCTCGTGATGGTGACGACGGCTACTGCGGATCCAACGCCCCGTTTGGATCCGTCGCGGGGAGGCCTTTCGCCGACCAGCAGCGCGTGGAGGGACCGGTGAGGAGATGCCGGATCTCCGCCGGAGTAGCGACGACAACATACGTCTTCCTGGCGAGGTTCCGCTCGGTTCCAGCCAGCCACGAGATCGGGAAGACGTGGCTTCGGTGAAAATCGCGCCAGATCATGCGGTCTTGGCGACGATGGCGGCGTCTCAAACGTCGTTCCCTTCGGAGGCATCGTCGTTGCAGGTCTCATCAACTCGATCGGGAAGTTCCGGGAGAAACCCTAGATGCTGGTCTCACCGGACGGACGATGACGGTGCTATCGGTACCGCTCTCCCTCCGGGGCATCGTTTTGGAAGCGAGTCTGGTTGGAGGGACCAGAGGAGGAGCGGTGTTTCATCTGCTCCATTGATGACGACGGATCTCGGCGGCATGGCGCAGTGGAGACTCGGCGCCTGATGAGCGGAGATGGACTCGCGCAGGAGGGTGACGCTGCCTGGCGTCATGGTGGCGTCGGCGGCAGTTGGACCGGCCAAGGTTGATGCAAAGACTACAGCTCAAGATGGGTTCGTGGCGGTGGCTGCGGCAACCTCATACCCGGCAGGGTCTGGTTGAGAAGCACGCCGGACTGGTGGGTGCCCATACCCGGCAGGCGTCCTGGGTGGGACCTCAAGTCTTTAGATGGTTAGGTTTGGCTGCATGGTCTGTTTGGTATGAGGCCCAGACTTGCAGCGCCCCTACATCAACTGGATAGGGATAGCGACAGTTGTTGCTTAGTTTGGTGGCTTTAGACTTATTGTTATATGACTATGTACGGTCTTGTGTCAATAATTAATAAAGTGGTCGTATGCATCGTTCAGATGCAGAGGCCGGGGGTCGTCCTCCTTTTCTAAAAAAAAAAATTTGGCACCCAAGGTGTCCTGGCTATAAGCTGCCAGCATATGAAGAGGGGTGGGTGGTGTGCTAAGCTAGAAAAAGTAACCAAGCGGCTATAGCATCATGATCATCTTGTTTATGGTACCTATTCTTCCACAGACGGAGCAACTGTGCGACGTACTGCTTTATATACGGCGATGACCACCTCTTGTAGTTGAAAATCCTATCATTTCTGGCGTGCCATGCAGTAACAGCAGCGGCAGCGAAGAGGATGTTGAATTTGCTGGTTGCTGGCCACCGTTGCTGAGCCCGTTGTATGAAGCTGGCGATGTCCGAGGAATTGGAAGCAAGGGTATCGAGATCAAATAGTTGCCAAATGACTGTAGCCAGAGAGCAGCGTAACACCAAGTGCAGAGCAGATTCAGCAGCAGGGCAGATATCACAGTCTTGATGTGTAACGATGGACCTCCACTATTTCTTCATCATGTTATCCCGGGTATTGAGCCACCCCCAGAGCAGAAGCCATAGGAAGACGCGGTGCTTCAGGGGAATGATCTTGTCCCAGATCCACGCATCGTAGTCACATGAAATGCCTCTGAAAGTGAGCAAACCGTAGATGTGAGCAGCACGGATGGGCTTGCTATGTATGGCAGAGATCCTGACATCCGGGCTGTGAGAGACAGGTGCAGCCGTAAGCAAGAGAGAATGAAGTAGGTGCAGTTCTTGGCTGGCTGCGTCTGACAGGTTCGGGTGCAGCTGGACTTGCCAAGTTGTTAGAGAGAACTAAGAGGCCACTGAGCAAGCTTGGTCAGTGGCAAAGGTGTATAAGGTAGGCAAGGCAAAGCGTAGCCGTCCCACTGGTAGCCAGATATCATGCCAGAACGAGATAAGTTCCCCTGAGCACAAGAAGCACTTGGAAGAGTTGATAATCATACCGGTGTACTGCTTGAAACCCTTTCAGATAGCCGTGTCCCGATAGCAGGGCCGCAAGGGCAACTTATTGTGGCAGTATTGCTGTGCGAACCATTGATAACAGGGAGCATCTGAGTGTTACAGAACTCGAGCAGTAAACTTAGCTAACAAAGCTTGGTTGTGTGCAGGCAAATCACGCACACCCAAGCCACCAGCATAACGCGACATGGTGACAAAGTGCCAAGCTACTAGGCACTGACCACCTTTTGCAGTTTTCGTGCCTTGCCACAAAAAAGACCTCAACAACCCCTCTAACTTCTGCAAGGACTCCTTAGGCCAGCAGAAACATGGCATGAAGTAGCTGGAGATGCTGGCCAAAACTGAGTTGATGAGGGTGAGCCGTCCTCCCCAAGACAAGAGAGTAGCCAACTAGCCGGATAACCTTCTGTCCACTTTGTGGATGACTGGTAGCAGCATGTCATGTCGGATCTTGTGTAAAGAAAGAGGTAGGACAAGGTAAGTGAATGGAAAACTTGAGGCTGGGCAACCAAACAATCCAACAATCGCATCTGTGATATTGCTGTCCATGCAAATAGGAATGAGGGTGCTCTATGGTAATTAATCTTTAGCCCTGAGAAATCTGAGAAGTCCTACAGAATATGTTTGATGATAAGAGCTTGTTCAACGCTGCCATGGAACATGATCAAGGTGTCGTCGGCGTATTGCAGCACTGGGAACATTTTGTCAGAGCCAAGTGGGTGAATTAGGTTGCCATTTTGAAAAGCTGAGCAGCATAGCCGTTGCAGAACATCAGCCACTAGAATGAAAAGATACGGTGAAATAGAATCGCCCTGCCAGAAACCCCTCTTAGTGGTGAAGGTGTCCCCCAATTCCCCATTCAGCATAACTTCGGAAGTTGCCGTAGACAGCAGAGATTCGAGCCATCTGATCCAGCGTTGAGGAAAGCCTCTAGCAGTGAGAATGCTGAAAAGGCATGACCAACTGACGGTGTCAAAGGCTTTTTGAAAATCCAACTTAAGAGCCACCATGGGTAATTTTCTCTTGTGAGCTGTTTGTATCATGTCAGCAGCCATGGCAAAGTTTTCTACAATAGCACGGCCCTTGATGAAACCGGATTGCAAGCTGTGAACTAGGTTTGGGATGTGGACTTGAAGCCTTCTAGTCAGCACTTTGCTTGCAAGCTTCGGCACACTGTGTACAATAGAGATTGGCCTGAAGTCCTTTACTTCGAGCTGTGTGCCCTTTTTGGGCAGGAGGGAAATGTGAGCCAAGTTGATGCCTTTCAAATCTAACTGGTTCTGGTACAGCTGAGAGAAGAAAAGCTGGAGATCCATCTTGATGTCGCCAAGGAAGGCTTTATAGAACTCGTTGGTGAAGCCGTCCGGGCTAGGGCTGCCGTGGTACCAAGACTGACAGTAGAATAGGGGGGGGGGGTAGTATGGAGAGGCAAGATCCTAGCTATGGTGAAGTTGTACACACGAGTTTTACGAGTTCAGGCCCTTCTCATAGGAAGTAACAGCCCTACGTCTCGGAGCCCGGAGGCGGTCGACTGGATTATGCGTATGTGTGTTTACAGGGGTGCGAACCCCTGTGCATGTGGAGGGGGTGGCTTATATAGAGTGCATCAGGACCCCAGCCAACCCATGTTACAAGGGATTTAAGGTACATCAAGAGAGGGGCATTATTGGTAACGCTAGTAATAAAGAGACATAATGAGCATTAAAGCTATGGTGTAATGTCCGACCGTAGCAGTGCAGAGTGGCTTTAGATCTTCTGGCGGTCGAGTGATGGTCTCCATGGTCGAGTGACTTCGAGTCTTCCGAGTGGAATGCTTCATGGTCGAGTGGATGGTGACTCCTCTTCCAATGCTTCTGGTTTTAGGGTGATGTCCTTGGGAAGGGTATCTAGGTCAGGCCTATGACCCTACCCTAGGTACATAGCTTCATCATTAGCCCCCGAATGGATCAAGGTTTGAGTGGAGACGGAGTTGGAAATACTTCCAACTCACTTTTCGCGCTTCGGATGTGTCTTGTTCGGATCGACGGACCAGCATGATGACACCAACTTCTTTTTCAGTCGCCTTGGTCCATTCCTGGTTTTGTCGAGTGAACTTTTGCTGACAGAGCTTCGAGTGTTGATATGGAGAAGATCTTCCGTCCGACAGGTTGTTTTGCTATCCGCGGATCTCGCGGGATTCGAATTTTGGGAAGCGCGCGGGGCGGAGGAGGCCGCAGTAATCGGGCTGGATAAGGCAGGGTCACCTTGATTTCCGTTCCACCTTTTTCGCCACGTATCGCGCGCGCGACTGTTGCGGGATTCGATAAGATCGTCTGGGCCTACAGGTCAGTCACTCGGAAGCAACCTCATTTATGGCGCCGGACTGGGGTTTTTTGAACAGTGCGCCCTCATTCTTCTTCCTTCCTCTCAGTTTTCCCCATCGCTCGTTTCTGCTCCAGCGCCGTTCGCTTCGAGCTCTGTCCGCTGCGATGGGGAAAGAGAAGACGGAGGCCCTGGAGCGCGCGAAGAAGACGACGACGAAGGCGAAGAAGTCCAGCCGGGGCGGACCCTCGTCGAGGTCCGGTCTGCCGCGCGGCTGGATCCAGGGCGACTGGATCCGGTCGACGATCCGCCAGGACGACATCGACGATCTGGCAGAGGAGGGACTGATTCCCCACGGATCTGCGCGGCTCCCGGGGAATGAGACTGAGCCTCGACCGCAGGAGGGTGAGTGCGTCCTCCTCGCCACCCACATCGACCGCGGGTTTTCTTTGCCTCCGCACCCTTTTTCCGAGCTTTCTTGAACTTCTTTGGGGCACAACTTCACCACTTTTCCCCCAACACCATCGTGTATCTTGCTGCTTTCGTGTCTCTATGCGAAAATTTCTTGGGTTGTCGACCACACTGGGGCCTCTTCAAGCACATTTTCACGTGTCGCTCCCAGTCGGTCAAAAAGGCCAATCCAAGTGACGAGAAGACAAAACTAATTCAGATGTGTGGGGGGCTTGGAATTCAAATGAGGGGTAAGAGCTCTTTCCCAGCCATAATCCTTCCCGAGTCAGTCCGAGGGTGGCAGACGACCTGGTTTTACTGCAAAGACCAGCCGACTCCAGGACAGTCGACTGGACTTCCTCCCTTTTACATGGCTCGCATGGAGAAGCCCTCCGCCTTGAATGTGACCCCGGGGGAGAAAGCGGAGGTGAATGTGCTGGTTGAGCGAGTGGTCTACCTCAACCGTGAGGGCGTGACCGGTATGGATCTGCTGGAAGTCTTCCTCAGACGACGTATTCAGCCACTTCAGGCCCGTGACCATCCGATGTGGATGTATTCGGGCATTGAAGATTCCACTCGGGTGCATCCAGAAGAAGTCGACGAGGACACGGTGGAGAAGTGGTTGAGGGGTATCACTGGCAACAAAGATAACCCCAGAGGAGCCAGGAGAATCCCTCCACTCAACCAATCCTATGAACCAGACAAGGTCCAACTCTGAATCACCGAGTGTTATCTTGATTTATCATGCAATTGTTTATAGTCCACTGACTGATTTTGTCGTGCTTGTTTTCTTCTAGGCCCTTACTGAGATGTATTCGATGCCCAACGGAGAGCAGGAGCAGGACCCGGAAGGGGAGGCAAGCGGAGGTGAAAGCGGCGAGTGGCATTCTGACGGTGAAGGGGACGAGGAGAGCGACGACCCGAGTGATGAAGAAGAGGTCGACTCACCTCCCCGCAGGGAAAGGCGGTCCAAGCTCACCCACGATCCGGCAAGCGCCCGCGACAAGGCGACCGTTTAGACCAGGCAGTCGTCAAAGCGTCCTCGGACGTCGTCTCCGGCGCCGACTTAAAAGGCCCCGAAGCAGTCCAAGGTTGTAGTGCAGAAGATCCGGAAAGCGCTGCCCAGAATCAAAATTGACATCTCTGTTGCCTCTGCGTGAGTGTCCTGTCTTCATTTTACTCGAAGTTTTGTGATGTCCATTTTTCCTTGATTTGACCGAATGAAATCTTGAAACTAGCAGTGCCGCTACCTCTGGGACCTCTGCTTATAAAAACGAGGATGAGGACATGGAAGATGCGGTCACCTCCAACCCAGGTATAATATTTGTGATCTTGTCTTAGTTTCATCGATTGAACTGCGATATAACCAATCGGGGATGAAATTTTGGCGACTGATCTTTTTACAGCTCCTCTCAACGTCAGTGACCTCCCCGACGATGACGAGGACGAGCCACAGGCCCTTGGGGAGAAGAAACAGGAAAACATCCGCTGGCAAGACGCCTCAGTCGACGCCGGTGGCGGAACCGGTAATTCAGGACGCCGGCGATGCCAATCGGACTTCCGTCTCCTTCGCCATACCGCTGTCGAGTGCTCAGCCTTCAGCATCAGCCGCACAGACTCCCGCCGATCCACCATCACTTTTTGCTGCACATTACGTCCCAGAGGACCAGGTGGGTGCTGCAAAAGAGGCTATACGCCAGGCGGGCATTATGATGGAGAAAATGAAGATTGTGTGGGAAGCCAGCCAAGCTGCTTATGATGCCAGCTCCACTCTCCAGAGCAACGTCCAGGTCAGCAGATTGTCGATTGACTCTTTTGGCTTGTTCTGTTAGGATATGGTACCTGAAAACTTTCTTTCAACGAATCTTTTCATCTGTCTGCGCTTCGCATCTGTACACCCAGTGGGTGTTTTGATTTGCCACTGAGCAAACTCTCACTTTGAGCTGACTATGTTGTTGTCGATTGAATCTTTGAACCAGTGGGGGCACGCTGAGTGCACCCAGTGGGTGTAGTCCCCGAGACTATAGTTGACTGCGGGCAGTCGACTATGGTCTGAGAATCGGATTTTTCCACTCGGGCTGGACATTCCACGTCGAGTGGAAACTAGATCAGTGGGGGCACGCCAAGTGCACCCACTGGGTGTAGTCCCCGAGACCGTGGTCGACTGCGGGCAGTCGACTATGGTCTTAGATCTTCTTCTCTCTCTCTCTCTCTCTCTCTCTCTCTCTCTCTCTCTCTCTCTCTCTCTCTTTTGCATTCGGCCTGGACATTCCACGTCGAGTGGAAACTGAACCAGTGGGGGCACGCTAAGTGCACCCACTGGGTGTGGTCCCCGAGACCGTGGTTGACTGCGGGCAGTCGACTACGGTCTGAAAACAACTTGAATTTACCAAACTATTGTTCTGAAGTAACTGATCTTTCCATCTGTCGATTGACTGTCCCTTGATTACAGAAATCTTGTGAACTCGGAGTTCGTTTTGCTGAATTAGAGAAAAAACAGATTCAGCTCAACCTCGATCTGGAACTGGCCAAGACAAATCTGCAGAAGGCCAAGGATGAAGCTGCTGGTAAGAGAAAGCTTGCCGACTGGTTTGTCTTTGTACCAGGTTCTATTTTACTTTTCCTGAACCGAGCGATGTTTCCTTCAGAGAAAATGAATCAAGCTTTGGCGAAAAAGGACCAAGATCTTGCGGCCGCCCAGAAGGCAGCTGATGAGAAAACTGCACTCGCTGAACAGAAGCTAGCTTCAATCGGCAAACTGGAGGAGGAAAACGCCAAGCTGAAAACTGCCCTTGATGAAGCCAATAAGGAAGCGACCCATCTGAAGAAGGATAAGAACAATCTGAACGATAAAATGGAAGGCATTGCTCGCAAGAGGGACGATCTGGAGAATTATCTGGGAGGTCTTGCCAAGAAGCTGTTCATCATGCTTGAAGGTATTTTCTTTGAACCGACTGACTTGTCATTGTCGACTCGATATAGAACCGCTGACTCATCTTTGAATCGTACGTGTAGAATTTTGCCGGAACTTCGAGGAAGAGACTGGGCGAGTTGAGACAATCTTGGACGCCATCCATTCTCCGGTGAAGGACGAGGCTGCCATGAATGTACTCCGATTGGAATCTCGTGTTACTGGTGTTGTTGACTATCTTGCTCGACTGAAGGTCGCGATGTCACGGATCGACACAACACTCTGGCCAGGGTCAACACTCCAGAATGACCTCGAGTCTTTGATGACTCGACTTAATGAGATTCCCGGTCGAGTGCAAGAATGGAAGAAGTCTTTGATACGTCTTCAACGTATCTATAATTTTTGATTGCTCCATGCTATATTATCTACTGTTTTGGGCAATATTGGGCTTTATTATCCACTTTTATATTATTTTTGGGACTAACCTATTAACCGGAGGCCCAGCCCAAATTTGTTGTTTTATGCCTATTTTGGTGTTTCGAGGAAAAGGAATATCAGACGGAGTCAAAACGGAACGAAATCAACTGGAGAAGTTATTTCTGGAAGGAAAGCCACCCGATGGACTTGGAGTGCACGTCAGGGGAGATACGGGCTGCCCACGAGGGTGGGGGCGCGCCCACCCCCCCTGGGCGCGCCCCCCTGCCTCGTGGGGCCCCCGTAGCTCCTCCGACGTACCCCCTGCACCCATATAAACTCTTGTACCCTAAAACATCCGTAATGTAAGATAGATCGGGAGTTCCGCCGCAAGCCTCCTCAGAGACACCAAAACCTCTCGGAGCCCATTAGGCACCTCACGGAGGGGGGAACCCATCACCGTGGCCATCTTCATCATCTCGGCGCTATCCATGACGAGGAGGGAGTAGTTCACCCTCGGGGCTGAGGGTATGTACCAAGAGCTATGTGTTTGATCTCTCTATCTCTCGTGTTCTCTCTTTCGTGTTCCCTCTATGGCACGATCTTGATGTATCCCGAGCTTTGCTATTGTAGTTGGATCTTATGTTTCTTCTCCCCCTCTACTCTCTTGTGATGAATTGAGTTTCCCCTTTGAAGTTATCTTATCGGATTGAGTCTTTTATGAGAACACTTGATGTATGTCTTGCCGTGATTATCTGTGGTGACAATGGGATATCATGTGCCACTTGATGTATGTTTTGGTGACCAACTTGCGGGTTCCGCCCATGAACCTATGCATAGGGGTTGGCACACGTTCTTGATTCTCCGGTAGAAACTTTGGGGCACTCTTTGAAGTACTTTTATGTTGGTTGGATGAATCTGAGATTGTGTGATGCATATCATATAATCATGCCCATGGATACTTGAGGTGACAATGGAGTATCTAGGTGACATTAGGGTTTTGGTTGATTTGTATCTTAAGGTGTTATTCTAGTACGAACTCTAGGGCTGTTTGTGACACTTATAGGAATAGCCCAACGGATTGATTGGAAAGAATAACTTTGAGGTGATTTCGTACCCTACCATAATCTCTACGTTTGTTCTCCGCTATTAGTGGCTTTGGAGTGACTCTTTGTTGCATGTTGAGGGATTGTTATATGATCTATCTATGTTATTATTGTTGAGAGAACTCGCACTAGTGAAAGTATGAACCCTAGGCCTTGTTTCCTATCATTGCAATACCGCTTACGCCACTTTTATCATTAGTTACCTTGCTGTTTTTATTATTTCAGATTATAAAACCTATATCTACCATCCATATTGCACTTGTATCACCATCTCTTCGCGAACTAGTGCACCTATACAATTTACCATTGTATTGGGTGTGTTGGGGACACAAGAGACTCTTTGTTATTTGGTTGCGTGGTTGCTTGAGAGAGACCATCTTCATCCTACGTCTCCCACAGATTGATAAACCTTAGGTCATCCACTTGAGGGAAATTTGCTACTGTCCTACAAACCTGTGCACTTGCAGGCCCAACAACGTCTACAAGAAGAAGGTTGTGTAGTAGACATCAGTCTTCTGCCCGGTGCAGCGCTGATGTGGCCCCGTCTTTGATTTGTTTCCACTGCAAGGAAGCGTGAGAACAGAAGCTGGCAGCGATCAAGGTTGCCAACACCAAGAAGCATGACTTCCAATCCTTCATGGAGACTGTCGGTGTCAAAACCGGCGGATCTCGGGTAGGGGGTCCCGAACTGTGCGTCTAGGCGGATGGTAACAGGAGACAAGGGACACGATGTTTTTACCCAGGTTCGGGCCCTCTAGATGGAGGTAATACCCTACTCCTGCTTGATTAATATTGATGATATGGGTAGTACAAGAGTAGATCTACCACGAGATCAGAGAGGCTAAACCCTAGAAGCTAGCCTATGGTATGATTGTTGTTTATTGTATATCTATCGACTAGCCTGGCCTCGATTTATATAATGCACCAGCGGCCTAGGATAACAAGAGTCCTAGCCGAATACGCCGGTGGGGAGGAGTCCTTGTCTTGATCGCCAAGTCTTGTGGAATCTTCCTTGTATGCGGCAACTGTCCGGATCGCCCATGAGTATCTGACCATGGGGGTCCTCGCCCAATCCAACTGATCGGGAGACGACGTGGTGAGTACCCCCTAGTACAGGACACCATCAGTAGCCCCCTGAACTGGTCTTCAAGTTAGGGACGCTCCTCGATTCTTCCGAACTGTTCTTCATCTTCGGTCATCGGTCTTGAAAACTGGTTCAACAAATCTTCTCATCTTCGATCTTGAGGATCGCCTAAGTGCATACGAAGAGTTTACATGTTGGGTATCCGAGGATCCCCTTTAAGTTTACGGCCTTTATCAATGCCTTGTTATTTTTATGCCACACCTCGGGTTTGAAGTTGTTCCCGGGCGGCAGCGTCCTCTTGCGTCCGAGCTCCAACGCCGGACTGCATTCGAGGTATCTTTTGCAGCCGAGCACCAATGCCGGACCGCCTCCTAGCTCTAACACCGGAATGTATCCGAGCTCCAACGCCGGACTGTATCCGAGCTCCAACGCCGGACTGTATCCGAGCTCCAACGTCGGACTATGTGTCCGAGCTCCAACGCCGGACTATGTATCCAAGCTCCAACGCCGGACTATGTATCCAAGCTCCAACGCCGGACTATGTATCCGAGCTCCAACGCCGGACTATGTATCCGAGGTGTCGTAAATCACCTTGGTTCAAAGAAGTTTGAAGGAGTTTAACCGAGCTTAATGCCGGAAATGCCCTCTATGGAGCCAGCCACTAGCGCCCGAGCTTTATGCCGGACTGCTTCCGAGGTGGTGCACCACCCTAAATGTGGGCCGATTTTTGTCAATATTTATGATTGGTGCAATTTATTCTCAGCCGGGATACATAGCCAGTAGCCCTCAAGGTGGGTATCGGTCTAAAACCCGAGATGCACATGAAGGATGACATAAGACCGTTGATCACCGTAGCCGCTGAGACTGAGGTTGATTTGCAAAATCGGTCTGAGGATCAAGTCCTAGCTCGGCAGAATACTTCGACACAAAAGCGGCGTGTTTGGTCCTCAAGACTCAGGTTGGGTGCGGCCGACCAACCCGAGGATCAAAATCTCCTCGAGACTGTATTACACTTAAAATTTTCTCGCATTGGACATGCAATGCAAGAGCCCCGAGACATCGGGTCGGGTGGCAACGCCATATCGTGGGATCGATGTGCCCCTTTAATATTTGTAAATAATAAGCCCAAAGCCCAAGAGTTCTCGAGCCTTAATGCGGCACGGACGCCAATTAAGGATCGATATCCATAGTAAAATCACAAATTATGTGTAATGACTCTATGTATCCAAGTACTTTACATCATTAATGCTCGGATCCGCATTGTACAAAACTTTGTTGACCGACCATCGGCTTCAACCTCCTCCGCCAATAGCCAAGGAGTGTTTGTCCTACTTTATAAAGCCTTTATGAGGGCAAAGATTTACGACAAACAAGGCAATCTGGCCATACGGTTTTATAAACAAAGGTACGCAGAGAGATATGTTATATTACCGCTTAATGTAAGAAATGTCTTCCAATGAAAATAGTCCCGCTTATCGGTTCCTTTCTTTGGGTTGTCATGCTAATCATGATCATGAAACCTCAGCTCCAATGTAAGAGCAAAATATTGAGGATTTCGCTTTGGGAGGCGATTACTAGCCCCGGTAGTGTTCGGCGATACGAGGTCAAGCTGAAACACTTTGGCCAATTTTATGAATGGCCCGTCATTTAATATAGACATCGGATCGCTGACCAGTTTACACCTATTGTGACAGTCAGTTTTCGGCTTTCTCCATCGAGGTGCTTGACCATGCGAAATGGAAGCACAATCGCAGTGGGTTCTCCCTTTGCACACCTAGCCGAACAAAGCGGAACGTAGGAGGCAAGCGCGGGAGCCGGGCAACCCAACTATTGACCGAAGACACAATTCGAAACTGATGCATATACAACAATATCCGAGAATGTTTTTGCCGAATCTCGAAAGGTGTCCGGCGTTGCACTGCGAGACTTGTGCTGAAAACACACAAATAGTTAAAAAGTGCAAAAAGCTTGGAAAACCAAAAAGCGCCAAGAAAACATGACGTCCGAACAAGATCAAGTGTTCGGTGCCAATCCGAAAATTGGACTTTAGAAAAAAGTGCTTCTGCCGTGCTTTAACATGACACATCCTATCTCAAGACTTCAAGCGGGTCAGCCTACGGCTTTAGTCTCCCATCCCGAAGGCGGAGTACTTCTCATTAGGCAAGTTTAGAAAACTGAACTCTAGTGGTTTTGAGAGAGAAATTAGGCTCCCTGGCTAGTGACCGCACACTCGTGTCGAGAAAAGGAGTGATAAATAATAATAAAAACTCTGCAACGACTAAGAAGAAAAACACTTAGTATGAAACGGCTCAATTAAACATAAGAGCCCCCAAGTGACTTGGGCAAAAGTTGACTATATAATGTAAGGTGACATGTAGAATTCCTTCTAGCCGGATTGTAGATCGTTTGTCGTAGCGGACCTTTTCGCTTCAACCTCTGGACCCAATAGTCCGGAGTGTGTCCGAATACCTTCGCGGTTATAAAAACCGGGGCATGCGTGGAGACCAAAGCGTAGGGTCATTAGTGCTTTATCGGACAAGTTCCCAACTAGTTATGTTATATTACATGGTTAGTAAGAAACATCTTCCGGGAGAATAGTTCCGTTAGGGGTTCCTTTCTCGGGAGGCATGCCCTAAAGTGCATGCGAAAAGAGCGTAAAAAACATCTGGGGCAGGTAAATAAATAGGTAAGAAATCATCTTTTAGTTCACCGATCGAGTATTCCCTTAAGAACGCTTAGCTTTCGCTTCACCCGATCTAAGGTACACATCCGGCTGACCAAAGAATAATCGCAGAGGTGCTTCCTTTACCACCTAGCCGAACAATCGGGAACGTAGGGGTAAGCACAGGAGCCAGGCAACCCAGCTTGGCCAAAACTTAAGTCATATCGATGCATATAATGGTGAATAAAAGGTACATGCGGAAGTGTGACAAATGTGTTGGGCAGAAAGCCCGCATTAATAAGCTTCTGTTAAAGAAGCCCCCAGGTATAATGAGCGCGGGTAGCGCGTCAAGTATGTGCGAACAAGGTTTGGACAAGAAAAAATTTTACAAGCAACTTTTTTTTCAAAAAAGTATAATGCTTGGTCGAACCGAACACAAGTTAGAAATTTAAAACTTTGAGCATGAAGGCAACTTAGCTGGTTAATGTGTTCGGTATTGACGACGCGGTCCGAGCTTGATGCGGGCCAAGGTTCCATCCCCCAAGCCGGTCCCGAGGTGGCGGAGCAAAGAGCTCGGCACTCCGAAGTGGTGACATAGCATGGTCAATGCAGGACGGCAGAGTGATGCCTAAGTCCCTGGCATGGGGTAATGAAGTGTTGACGAAGCCCCCCACCGAGGTGACGCTAAAGGATATAGTCCGGCTGGATCATTTTCTGTGCACAAAAAATAGTGCAAACCAGAGATAATAGTAATAAAAAAATCATTGCATAATAAATAATTTATGCAAAGTGAGTAATAAAAGAAATATGGCCTGGCGCCGAAGTCAATGTCGATGCATGGCGGCGGCGTGATGCGATAAAGGCATGGCAAGGCCTGAATTCACAGGTCGGTTCAAGTTCCGGATGCGGCGTTTGCCGGACTATGTACGGAAACTGACCGAACCACCATGCAACCGTCAGCACGCGCCACCATTTGATAGACCTGCGTACATATGATGGACAAACCAGAGTAATAATTCATTGGGAAAAATGAACCCAAACAAGCAAAAAATACTAGGATTAATAGCACCTGGTTTATTTGTTGTAGCAATTTGAAGAAAGGTGATTCCCAGAATCGGGACTCGATCCGCGCACCCATTGCCTGATGGGCGATAAAACGACGGCATGGTAATGCTGGCAAAGGTTGGCTCGCCGAGGCAAAGCCCTCAGCCCAGCTAACGTGATTTGAGCTGGTCGGCTAGTGACGCCGAAGTGTCCGGAGTAGGTTGATGAAGAGATGATGAAGCCCCCGGTCCAGCCGAGATGTCGAAGTAGGTCGGCGTGATGGACACCATCTTGAAGAAGCAATAGTGCGGCCATGCCGATGCAGGTCGTGATGTGGTCGATGCCGGCTTGATGAAGCGACCGTGCGGTGATACCGGTATGCCCGCTCCGTGTAATCCGTGGGGCGGCGATGTTGGCGATGATTTATCCTTCGTGATGCCGGACTCTTGTTCGGCTTTGCCGAGATGATGATCCGAAGAAGTTGAGCTCGGCTCAACAAAGTGACGACGTGTCTAAGCGCAGTCGGTACCGTGGAGCAATATTGCCGGACTGGTTTGACACCAGCATGATATTGAAGATCATGTTCAAAAGATTTTAAAGTTAGTGGGATGTGTTCGGGAACGAAACACAGTACCCCATACAAAAATTCCTTCACAAAGGATGTCCGAAATCCCGTTCATAAAAAATACGAACTCGGGTCGGATTCGTTTTCGCGCAGAAAACAGATCCGAAAAATGATGCACTAATCGGAAGGTTCCTGGAGTTTGGACGGTCGGATCGAGCTGAAATTTTGAGGGGTGTTAGATATAGGAATTCCGCAGCCGATCAACGGTTGGATCTTCCAAAGGAAGTCCGAGCTAGAAGCTGGACACCACGCCCTAAACTCGTCCGGATTCTCGTCCAGATTCAATGCGGCTCAGGTATCGGAGATTGCCAGAGATTCCTCCATCGGAACTCGACAAAATTTTCTAGGGTTGTTGTAGACTCAATTCCGCACAATTCCACCGAAGCAATCGTTAAAACGACACTTGAGGAGGCGGTGGCGGCGGACAGAAGTCCGCTGTCCAGAAAAACAGTACGGTCGCCCGAGGGCAATGTTGACGTTGAGCCTCCGGGCTCCCTGGATGATTCCTCCATGATCTTGATAGAGATCGGAGCTGATGTTGATGAAGGCCCTCATCCGAACATGACGATCGGAGGTAGGGCTCAATCCTTGGTCGAACCAAGGTGACCAGCTGAGCTGGTGACGAAGATGCCGAAGTCGAAGTTGATCTGCAGGCGAGCCATCGACCTTTTGCCGAACACACAGAAGAACTCTCAATGAAAGCACCAATGTCGGTGTCAAAACCGGCGGATCTCGGGTAGGGAGTCCCGAACTGCGCGTCTAGGCGGATGGTAACAGGAGACAAGGGACACGATGTTTTTACCCACCGGGCCCTCTCGATGGAGGTAATACCCTACTCCTGCTTGATTAATATTGATGATATGGGTATTACAAGAGTAGATCTACCACGAGATCAGAGAGGCTAAACCCTAGAAGCTAGCCTATGGTATGATTGTTGTTTATTGTATATCTATCGACTAGCCTGGCCTCGGTTTATATAATGCACCAGAGGCCTAGGATAACAAGAGTCCTAGCCAAATACGCCGGTGGGGAGGAGTCCTTGTCTTGATCGCCAAGTCTTATGGAATCTTCCTTGTATGCGGCAACTGTCCGGACTGGCCCATGAGTATACGGCCATGGGGGTCTTCGGCCCAATCCAACTGATCGGGAGACGACGTGGTGAGTACCCCCTAGTCCAGGACATCGTCAGAGACCTTCATTGTTGCCGCTACTCGGATTGCCGATGGAATTGACCTGGACGAATTCGTCGAGCCTGCCAGCCCTCTTCCTGCGGAGTGAACAAAATTTTATGCTCCACCTTAAATTTGCCTCGGGATGCCGAGTAATTTGTGTAACCGTTAAACTCCTTCGGGCTTGATGCCCGAGTACTTAATCCACGGTCGGAACCTTAGGATTCATCTGGATTTGGTTTATCTCCGAATATGCTTGTGCTTGCTGACGGTGTCCTGGACTAGGGGGTACTCACCACGTCGTCTCCCGATCAGTTAGATTGGGCCGAGGATCCCATGGACGTATACTCGTGGGCCGGTCCGTACAGATGCCGCATACAAGGAAGATTCCACAAGACTTGGCGATCAAGACAAGGACTCCTCCCCACCGGCGTATTTGGCTAGGACTTTTGTTATCCTAGGCCTCTGGTGCACTATATAAACCGAGGCCGGGCTAGTCGATAGACATACACAATCATACCATAGGCTATCTTCTAGGGTTTAGCCTCTACGATCTCGTGGTAGATCAACTCTTGTACTACTCATATCATCAAGATCAATCAAGAAGTAGGGTATTACCTCCATAGAGAGGGCCCGAACCTGGGTAAACATCGTGACCCCTGTCTCCTATTACCATCATCCTTAGACGGACAGTTCGGGACCCCCTACCCGAGATCCGCCGGTTTTGACACCGACATTGGTGCTTTCATTGAGAGTTCAGTTGTGTGTTCGGCAAAAGGTTGATGGCTCGCCTGCAGATCAACTGCTACTTCGGCATCTTCGTCACCAACCCGACTGGTCACCTTGGCTGGACCAATGACTACGCCCTACCTCCGATCGTCATGTTTGGATGAGGGCCTTCATCAACATCAACTCCAATCTCTATCAAGATCATGGAGGAATCATCCAGGGAGCCCGGGGGCTCAACGTCAACATTGCCCTCGGGCGACCGCGCTGTTTTTCTGGACATCGAACTTGTATCCGGCGTCACCGCCTCCTCAAGTGTCGTTTTAACGATTGGTTCGGTGGAATTGTGCGGAATTGAGTCTACAACAACCATGGAAAATTTCGTCGAGTTCCGATTGAGGAATCTCTGGCAATCCGCGATATACCGGAACCCGGTCAAATCTGGACGGGAATCTGGATGGGTTTAGGGCGTGGTGTCTAGCTTCTAGCTCGGACGTCGTTTGGAAGATCCAGCCGTTGATCGGCTGCGGAATTCCTATATCCACCATCCCTCAAAATTTCAGCTCGATCCGACCGTCCAAACTCCGGGAACCTTCCGATTAGTGCATCACTTTTCGGATCTGTTTTCTGCGAAACGAATCCGACCCGAGTTCGCCTTTTTATGAACGGGATTTCAGACATCCTTTTGAAGGAAGTTTTGTATGGGGTATTTTGTTTTGTTTCGAACACATCCCACTAACTTTAAAATCTTTTGAACATGATCTTCACCATCATGCTGGTGTCAAACCAGTCCGGCAATATTACTCCAAGGCTGCCGACCTGCGCTAGACACGTCGTCGCTTTGTTGAACCGAGCTCAACTTCTTCGGATCATCATCTCGGCAAGCCGAACAAGAGTTCGGAATCGCGAAGGATAAATCATCAGCAACATCGCCGCCCCACGGATTACACGAAGCGGGCACACCGGCATCGCCGCACGGTCACTTCATCAAGCCGGCATTGACCACGTCACGACCTGCATCGGCAGGGCCGCACTGTTGCTTCTTCAAGCCATTGTCCATCATGTCGACCTACTTCGACTCATCGGCTGACATCGAGGCTTTGACATCTCGGCTGGACCGGGGGCTTCGCCATCTCTTCATCAACCTATACTTCGGAGACTTCGGCGTCACTAGCCGACCAGCTCCGTCACGTTAGCTGGATCGAGGGCTTTGCCTCGGCAAGCCAAACTTTGCCAGCATCGCCATGCCGTCGCTTTATCACCCATCAGGCAATGGGTGTGCGGATCAAGCCCCAATTTTGGGAATCACCTTCCTTCGGATTGCTCCAACAAATAAACCAGGTGCTATTAATCCTATTATTTTTTGCTTGTTTGGGTTCATTTTTTCCGAGGGATTATTACTCTGGTTTGTCCATCATATGTACACAGGTCTATCAAATTGTGGTCGCATGATCGACGGTCGCATGGTGGTTCGGTCAATTTCAGACATATAGTCCGCTTAACGCCGCGATCCGAACTTGGACCGACTGTGAATTCAGCTTTGCCATGCCTTTTAGTGCATCACGCCGCCTCGTGATCGACATTGACTTGGGCGCCAGCCATATTTCTTTTATCACTCACTTTGCATAAATTATTTATTATGCATCAATTTTTTATCATTATTACTATTATCTCCGGTTTGCACTATTTTTTGTGGACAGGAAAATGATCCAGCCGGACTATATCCTTTGGCGTCACCTCGGGACCGGCTCGGGGGATGGAATCTTGTCCCGCATCAAGCTCGGACCGCATAATCAATACCGAACACATTAACCAGCTAAGTTGCCTTCATGCTCAAAGTTTTAAATTTTTAACTTGTGTTTGGCTCGACCAAGCATTATACTTTTTTGGAAAAAAGTTGCTTGTAAAAAATTTCCTTGTCCAAACTTTGTTTGTGACGGGCAAATTCAAATACCCCGACATTTGGGGGCTCCCTTTGTCGGAGCTTTTCCTCTTGCATATGATTATACTTGTACGGCTTCGTTCCTTGTTCGTGTATTATGCCACAATATGCACCATATTGACCTAAGTGATTTGCAAGCTGGGTTGCCTTGCTCCTGTGTTTACCCCTATGTTTCCGATTGTTCGGCTAGGGAGTAAAGGGAGCACCTCTGCGATTGTCACGATCGGGTCACCCGAGCCGGACCTCAGACTGGGTGAAGCCAAAAGCTAGCACTCTTACTGTTTTCAATTATGGTTGACACACAACGGAACTCGTGAGTACAAAAAATCTATTGCACAAGTCTCATATTAACAATGAGCACCGAAGAAAGGTATCGGCGGGGGTACTATTTTCTTCGAAGATGCTTCTTACACTTTATCAGTAATATAGCATAAGTTCCCTGAGCGTGCTTTGTCTGTTACATCCTTATGACCTGATTGCCTGGTTATCGGAAACACCGCCGATATTCTCGACAGGTGGAGTACATAACACTTTTCGGTCTTTGACCGAAGAGGGAGAAGCCGACGGTCGGTTAAGACGCGTTTAAAGTTCGGGTGAACATAGATATGATATAAGTACTTCGGTCCATACAATCATTCTTTTACCCAAGTCACTCGGGGGCTCTTAAATTTATGTGAGCTGTTTTATAATAAGTGTTCTTCTTATTAGTCGTTGCAAAGTCTTTTTCTATCACTCCTTTCTCGATGCAAGTGTGTGGTCAATAGCCAGATAGCCTTGCTTCTCTCTAAATCCGCTCGAGTGCAGTTTGCTAAACTAGCCTCGGAGAAGCACTCCACCTTCGGGATAAGGAGGTTGAAGCCATAGGCTGACCCGCTTGAAGTCTTGAGATAGGATGTGTCATGTTAAAGCACGACAGAAGCACCTTTAAAAACAAGTCCAATTTTCGGATTGGCACCGAACACTTGATCTAGTTCGGACATTAAACTTTTGAATAAGTTTTTTGGCTTTTCGAGCCTATGGCACTTTTAAACTATTTGTGCATTTCCAGCATTAGTCTCGCAGTGCAACGCCGGACACCTTTAGGGATTCGGCAAAAACATTCTCGGATATTGCTATATATGCACCGGTTTCGACTTGTGTCTTCGGTCAATAGTTGGGTTGCCCGGCTCCTATGCTTGCCTCCTACGTTCCGCTTTGTTCGGCTAGGTGTGCCAAGGGAGAACCACTGCGATTGTGCTTCCAGCTCGCATGGTCAAGCACCTCAGTGGAGAAAGCCGAAACCGATCGCCACAATAGGCGTAAATCGTCAGCGATCCGATGACTATGTTAAATGACAGGCCGTTCATAACATTGGCCGAAGTGTTTACGGCTTGACCTCGGCTGTCGCCGAACACTAACCGGGGGCTCATAGCTAGCTTCCCCAGTATAAAGCTCCTATGACTAAGCGAAAGTTTTAAAGCCCACATATCTGATTGCCTCGTTTCTGCTAACACAACCGCCTTCGGGCACCAAGATGTCGGCTAAGGGTTGTTTTGTTAGTACGGAAACACCCTGCGTAGTATCTACCAAGGGGTAGAAGCCGATGATGGGCCACTTTCAACTGATAAACGGTCACAATGGAGTCAAAATAATGATGTAAAGTACTTGGATATATAGAATCATTACACATACTTTGTGATTTTACTCTGGATATCGATCCTTAATTCGGCCACCCGTGCCCACATTAAGGCTCGGGGGCTACTGGGCTTTGCGCTCATTATTTACAAATATTAAAGGGGCACATCGATCCCCTGATCTGGTGTTGCCACCTGACCAGTGTCTCGGGGGCTACTGCATTACTTATTCAATGCAGAGAATTCAAAGTGCTTAGTGTTCGGCTTGAACGAACTATGTGCATACATGTCTTCGGACGATAATAGGTACCATATGGACCTATCCGGCATCAAGCTAGTATAATGCGGCGACTTCTCACGACACTCTCTCAGGGGCCCGTTCGCCGATCACTATTATCTCTAATATATTACACTGCGTTTTTATTCCTATGTATGCTACCGAGCTAGGAATTGATCCTCAGGCCGATTTCGCGCATCGACCTGAGTCTCAGGGGCTACTGGGAATAGCGGTTTTATGCTTGCCTTCAGGTGCATCTCGGGTTTTAGACTGATACACACCTTGAGGGCTACTGGATATACGTCGGCAGAGAATAAACTGCACCAGCTTAAAAATATTCACAAAAATCAGCTCATGTCGGGGTGGTGCACCACCTTGGAAGCAGTCCGGCATAAAGCTCGGGCGCTAGCGGCTAGCTCCATATAGGGCATTTCCGGTATTAAGCTTAGCTAAACCCTTTCAACTTCTTGAATCAAGGTGATCTATGACACCTCAAATATAATCCGGTGTTGGAGCTCGGATATAGTCCGGCATTGGAGCTTGGACACAGTCCGGCGTTGGAGCTCGGACGCAAGAGGACACTGCCTCCCGGGAAAAACTTCAAACCCGAGGCGTGGCATAAAAATAACAAGGCATTGATAAAGGCCGGAAACTTAAAGGGGCTCCTCGGATACCCAACGTGTAAACTCGTCGGATGCACTTCGGCGATCCTCAAGATCGAAGATGAGAAGATTTGTTGAACCAGTTTCAAGACCGACGACCGAAGATGAAGAACAGTTCGGAAGAATCGAGGAGCGTTCCTAACTTGAAGACCGGTTCAGGGGGCTACTAACGGTGTCCTGGACTAGGGGGTACTCACCACGTCGTCTCCCGATCAGTTAGATTGGGCCGAGGACCCCATGGCCGGTCCGGACAGCTACCGCATACAAGGAAGATTCCACAAGACTTGGCGATCAAGACAAGAACTCCTCTCCACCGGCGTATTCGACTAGGACTCTTGTTATCCTAGGCCTCTGGTACACTATATAAACCGAGGCCGGGCTAGTCAATAGACATACACAATCATACCATAGGCTATCTTCTAGGGTTTAGCCTCTACGATCTCGTGGTAGATCAACTCTTGTACTACTCATATCATCAAGATCAATCAAGAAGTAGGGTATTACCTCCATAGAGAGGGCCCGAACCTGGGTAAACATCGTGTCCCCTATCTCCTGTTACCATCATCCTTAGACGCACAGTTCGGGACCCCCTACCAGAGATCCGCCGGTGTTGACACCGACACTGATGCTTTCAATGAGAGTTCAGTTGTGTGTTCGGCAAAAGGTCGATGGCTCGCCTTCAGAACAACTGCGACTTCGGCATCTTCGTCACCAGCCCGACTGGTCACCTTGGCTGGACCAATGACTACGCCCTACCTCCGATCGTCATGTTTGGATGAGGGCCTTCATCAATATCAACTCCAATCTCTATCAAGATCATGGAGGAATCATCCAGGGAGCCCGGGGGCTCAACGTCAACATTGCCCTCGGGCGACGGCGCTGTTTTTCTGGACAGCGAACTTGTATCCGGCGTCACCGCCTCCTCAAGTGTCGTTTTAACGATTGGTTCGGTGGAATTGTGCGGAATTGAGTCTACAACAACCCTAGAAAATTTCGTCGAGTTCCGATGGAGGAATCTCTGGCAATACGCGATATACCGGAACCCGGTCAAATCTGGACGGGAATCTGGATGGGTTTAGGGCGTGGTGTCCAGCTTCTAGCTCGGACGTCCTTTGGAAGATCCAACCGTTGATCGGCTGCGGAATTCCTATATCCACCACCCCTCAAAATTTCAGCTCGATCCGACCGGCCCAAACTCCGGGAACCTTCCGATTAGTGCATCACTTTTCGGATCTGTTTTCTGCGCGAAAACGAATCCGACCCGAGTTCGTCTTTTTTATGAACGGGATTTGAGACATCCTTTTTGAAGGAAGTTTTGTATGGGATATTTTGTTTTGTTCCCGAACACATCCCACTAACTTTAAAATCTTTTGAACATAATCTTCACCATCATGCTGGTGTCAAACCAGTCCGACAATATTACTCCAAGGCTGCCGACCTGCGCTAGACACGTCGTCGCTTTGTTGAACCGAGCTCAACTTCTTCGGATCATCATCTCGGCAAGCCGAACAAGAGTTCGGCATCGCGAAGTATAAATCATCACCAACATCGCCGCCCCACGGATTACACGGAGCGGGCACACCGGCATCGCCGCATGGTCGCTTCATCAAGCCGGCATTGACCACGTCACGACCTGCATCGGCAGGGCCGCACTGTTGCTTCTTCAAGCCGTTGTCCATCACGTCGACCTACTTCGAATCATCGGCTGACATCGAGGCTTCGACATCTCGGCTGGACCGGGGGCTTCGCCATCTCTTCATCAACCTATACTCCAGAGACTTCGGCGTCACTAGCCGATCAGCTCCTTCACGTTAGCTGGACCGAGGGCTTTGCCTCGGCAAGCCAACCTTTGCCAGCATCTCCATGCCGTCGCTTTATCACCCATCAGGCAATGGGTGTGCGGATCAAGCCCTAATTCTGGGAATCACCTTCCTTCGGATTGCTCCAACAAATAAACCAGGTGCTATTAATCCTAGTATTTTTTGCTTGTTTGGGTTCATTTTTTCCCAAGGGATTATTACTCTGGTTTGTCCATCATATGTACACAGGTCTATCAAATGGTGGCCGCATTATCGACGGTCGCATGGTGGTTCGGTCAGTTTCCGTACATGGGAGGGTTGCTCACCACTCGGCAGGATTTTTCAAACTTAGGCGAGTACTGGACTGCAGCTAAGCCCCCGAGTGGGAGGGTTGCTCTCGACTCGGTAGAATTTTTTAAACTTAGGCGAGTACTGGACTGCAGCTAAGCCCCTGAGTGGGAGGGTTGCTCTCCACTCGGCAGGATTTTTCAAACTTAGGCTAGCATCTTGGATCAGCTAAGCCCCGAGTGGGAGGGTTGCTCACCACTCGGTAGGATTTTTCAAACTTAGGTAGCATCGGATCTGTAGCTAAGCCCCCGAGTGAGAGACTTGCTCACCACTCGGTAGGATTTTTCAAACTTAAGTAGCATCTTGGACTGCAGCTAAGCCCCCGAGTGAGAGGCTTGCTCACCACTCGGTAGGATTTTATAAACTTAGGCGAAACGGATTCGCGGCTAAGCCCCCGAGTGAGAGGCTTGCTCGCCACTCGATAGGATTTTATAAACTTAGGTGAAACGGATTCGCGGCTAGGCCCCCAAGTGAGAGGCTTGGTCGCCACTCCGTAGGATTTTAAAAACTTAGGCGAAACAGATTCGCGGCTAAGTCACCCACTGGGGGATTTCAGACACAAGTATAAGCAATGACAATCATTTTTAAAAGACTGTAAAACTCTTGTCTCTAATAAGCAAAGGTATTTCTTATTACAACTCAACAGAATGAGCGCTTAAGTATAAAAGGGGCGGAGCAGCTCCGCATTCCAAGCTCGTGGCTCGTCTTTCTGATGTTCGACATTGTAAAGATGATACGCCCCATTGTGGAGCACTCTGGTGACGATGAAGGGACCTTCCCAAGCAGGGGCGAGCTTGTGTGGTTTCTGCTGGTCCACTCGAAGAACCAAGTCTCCCTCTTGAAATGCTCGACCTCTCACATTTCTGGCGTGGAATCGGCGCAAGTCTTGCTGATGAATGGTCGACCGTATTAAGGCCATCTCTCTTTCCTCTTCTAGGAGATCAACTGTGTCTTGTCGGGCCTGTTCTGCTTCATCTTCAGAGAAAAGCTCGACTCGGGGTGCATTGTGAAGTAAGTCACTCGGTAGAACAACTTCAGCTCCATAGACCAAGAAGAATGGAGTTCGGCCAGTCGACCGATTGGGAGTTATCCTCAATCCCCAAAGAACTGATGGAAGTTCATCGACCCAGGAGCCTGCTGCGTGCTTGAGATCACGCATCAATCGAGGTTTCAGTCCTTTCAGAATTAAGCCATTTGCTCTTTCCGCTTGTCCATTCGACTGGGGGTGGGCGACTGAAGCATAGTCGACTCGAGTGCCTTGGGAAGCACAAAAGGCTCTGAACTCATCAGAGTCAAAGTTTGATCCATTGTCAGTGATGATGTTGTGCAGAACCCCATATCTGAATGTCAACTCTTTGATGAAGCTGACGGCAGTACTGGCTTCAAGATTCTTGATAGGCTTGGCTTCAATCCATTTGGTAAACTTGTCGACTGCTACACGCACATGAGTGAAGCCGCTCCTACCAGTCCTCAGGGGCCCAACCATATCTAACCCCCAAACAGCAAAAGGCCAGACGAGTGGAATGGTCTTCAGGGCTGATGCAGGCTTGTGGGACATGTTAGAGTAAAACTGGCAGCCTTCACATTTGTCGACTATATCTTTCGCTATTTCATTTGCTCGTGGCCAATAAAATCCAGCTCGATATGCTTTGGCCACAATGGTCCGGGAGGACGCATGGTGGCCACAGGTCCCCGAGTGGATGTCGTTGAGGATCACTCGACCTTCTTCTGGTGTTATGCATTTCTGGCTGACTCCAGTCACACTTTCTCTGAACAACTGTCATCTTATCACAGTAAAGGCTTTGGATCGACGGACGATTTGTCGGGCGTCCTCTTCATCCTCTGGGAGTTCCTTCTTGAGGATATACGCAATGTATGGCATTGTCCAGTCAGGAGTTATGACCAAAACCTCCATGATCAAGTCGACCACGGCTGGGACTTCGACTTCAGTCGGATCTGTGGCACTTTTAGGTTGCGGGGGCTCTTCAGTGAAAGGATCTTCTTGAACTGGAGGTGTATGAATGTGTTTCAAAAACACATTGCTGGGAATGGCTTCCCTCTTGGAACCTATCTTTGCCAAATCATCGGCTACTTGATTTTTCAGTCGGGGTATATGATGGAGCTCTAACCCCTCAAACTTCTTTTCCAACTTCCTCACTGCATTACAGTAACCAGTCATAGCTGGGCTTCTGACGTCCCACTCCTTCATCACTTGATCGACTACCAAATCTGAGTCGCCGCAGACCATGAGGCGACGGACGCCGAGTGAAATGGCCATACGTAACCCATATAAGAGTGCTTCATATTCAGCTTCGTTATTGGAGGAATCAAAGTGAATCTGGAGAACATATCCGAGCTTGTCTCCTCAGGGGGATACCAGTACCACCCCAGCACCGGAACCATTCAACATCTTGGAGCCATCAAAGAACATGGTCCAGTGCTCCGAGTGGACTTGAGTCGACAACTGCGGTTCGATCCACTCGGCGAGGAAATCTGCTATTGCTTGGGACTTGATAGATTTCTTTGCCTCAAACTTGATATCCAAGGGAAGGAGTTAAATCGCCCACTTTGCCACTCGACCAGTTGCATCTCTATTGTTCAAAATCTCTGGTAATGGAGCATCGCTGACGACTGTAATGGAGTGGTCAGAGAAATAGTGTGCAACCTTCTTCGTGGTCATATAAATCCCATAGACAAGCTTCTGATAATGTGGATATCTTTGCTTGGATGGAGTCAGAACTTCAGAAACATAATATACTGGGCGCTGAACTTTATAAGCTTTTCCTTCTTCTTCCCGCTCGACCGTAAGTACTGTACTGACAACTTGTCCAGTGGCTGCAATGTAAAGCAATAAAGGCTCTTTGTTGATTGGGGCAGCCAGCACCAGCTGGGTGGAAAGCAGGGCTTTGAGCTCTTCAAACGCTGCATCAGCTTCGGGAGTCCACTCGAACTTATCAGAATTCTTCATCAGTTGGTAAAGAGGCAATGCCCTTTCACCGAGGCGAGAAATGAATCGACTTAAGGCGGCCAAACAACCAGTAAGATTCTGGACATCGTGCACACGTACAGGGCGTTTCATCTGGAGTATAGCACCAGCTGGGTGGAAAGCAGGGCTTTGAGCTCTTCAAACGCGGCATCAGCTTCGGGAGTCCACTCGAACTTACCAGAATTCTTCATCAGTTGGTAAAGAGGCAATGCCCTTTCACCGAGGCGAGAAATGAATCGACTTAAGGCGGCCAAACAACCAGTAAGATTCTGGACATCGTGCACACGTACAGGGCGTTTCATCCGGAGTATAGCACCAACTTTCTCTGGGTTAGCGCCGGTCCCTCGTTCGGAAACGAGGAAACCGAGTAATTTTCCGCCAGGAACTCCGAATGTGCACTTTGATGGATTAAACTTGATATCATACCTTCTGAGGTTGGCAAAAGTTTCAGAAAGGTCAGCCAGCAGGTCAGAACCCTTACGTGACTTGACCACAATGTCATCCATGTATGCTTCCACATTCCGACTGATTTGAGTGAGCAATCATTTCTGAATCATCCTCATGAATGTGGCTCCAGCGTTCTTCAGGCCGAATGGCATGGTGACATAATGAAGCACCTTAACGGAGTGATGAAAGCCGCTTTTATCTCATCGGGTCCGCATAAATGGATCTGATGATACCCGGAATAGGCGTCCAAAAAGGACAAGCGCTCACACCCCGCAGTCGAGTCAACTATTTGGTCTATGCGGGGGAGAGGAAAATGATCTTTCGGGCAGGCCCGATTGATAGTCAATGCACATGCGAAGTGAGTCGTCCTTCTTGGGGACGATGACAACATTGGCGAGCCACTCGGGGTGGTAAATCTCTCGGATAAACTCAGCTGCCAGGAGCCGAGCCACTTCTTCACCAATTGCTTTTCTCTTATGTACGACGGACCGTCGAAGATGTTCCTTGACTGGTTTCACTTTTGGGTCGAGTCGCAAACGGTGCTCAGCCAGCCCCCTGGGAACACCTGGCATGTCAGAAGGTTTCCATGCAAAGATGTCCCAGTTCTCACAGAGGAACTGGATGCATGCTTCTTCCTATTTGGAGTCGAGTGTTGTCGAAATGTGAGTCGGAGCAGCATTGGGATCGGTCGGGTGAATATGAATCGGCTTCGTTTCACAAGACGACTGAAATGCAGAGTCTGTGGCAGGCTTCTTGGCTCGTAGCAAATCACTCGGATCCACATTTTTCTGATACTCTTGCAATTCTACTACTGCCATTTGTGCATCGGCGATCTTTGAGCCCTTCTCGAAGAACTCTTCCACCTTCTGCCGATTGCCAGTGATAGTGATCACTCCTCTGGGACCAGACATCTTCAGTTTGAGGTACACGTAACATGGTCGAGCCATAAAACGTGCATAAGCAAGCCTACCCAGAATAGCGTGATAAGCACTCTGGAAATCCACGACTTCAAACATCAACTTTTCCTTGTGGTAATTTTTGGAATCACCGAAAACCACGTCAAGGGCGATCTGGCCGAGTGATTCAGCCTTCTTGCCAGGTATGACGCCATGGAAACTCATATTGCTTTCACTAAGCTTGGACATCGGAATGCCCATTCCCTTCAAGGTCTCCGCATACAGGATATTTAGGCCACTACCACCATCCATCATCACTTTAGTCAGTCGAGTGCCTTCAACAAATGGGTCGACCACCAGCGCTTGCCTCCCAGGGGTGGCTATACGTGCTGGGTGGTCAGACTGGTCGAATGTGATGGCAGTCTGGGACCACTTCAGATAACTGGGTGTGGCCGGAGCAACCATATTCACCTCGCTGTTTATAACTTTCAATAGACTTTTTCTTCCAACATCAGCAAAAATCATCAGAGTGGAATTGACGTTGGGAAAACCATCATCATCTTCTTCTTTATCCTCACCCTTGTCCGACTCCTTTTCCTTCTCCTTTGGTTGTTTCTCTCGGAACTGTTGAATCAGGAGCTGACATTGTCGAGTGGTGTGTTTTGGGTAAATTAGGTTACCCTCCTCATCTTTCTTGGTATGAATGTGATAGGGTAAATCCAACACATCATTTCCATCTTGATCTTTCACTTTCTTGGGATTCCACGGCCCTTTGGGCTTCCCCTTGAACTTTCCTTGAGTCATGGTTAAGGCTTCACCAGGAGCAGCTGGCTCGGCTTTTGCTTACGCTTCCGGAGTTCCCTCCTCCGGTTTCGTGGGCGACTGTTTTGTGCTTGCCACTCCGGAGCCGATCCTCCTCCTCACCATTAGCATACTTGGTGGCAATTTCCATCATCCGATTCAGAGACATATCCCCAGTCCGACCGAACTTCAGGTTCAATTCTCGATACAGACACCTTCCTTGAAGTCACAAACAGCTTGGTGATCTAACACATTCTCCACCTGGTGGTGCAACGTGATCCATCTCTGGATATAATCTCTCAAGGTTTCATTTGGTTTCTGCACACAGGACTGCAACTCTGTTAACCCTGCTAGTCGTTTGCATGTACCTTCAAAGGTCCTAACAAACACTCGGGCGAGTTCCTCCCAACTATATATGCTGCCCGGTGCTAACTGATTCAACCACGCTCTGGCCGAGCCTTCCAACATCAAAGGAAGGTGCTTCATGGCCACTTCATCATTGCCGCCACCAATCTGGACAGCCACTCGGTAGTCCTCAAGCCAAGTGTCGGGCTTGGACTCACTAGTGAACTTGTTGACTCCAGTCGCCAACCTGAAGTTGGGAGGAATCACTGCAACTCTGATGGCTCTGCTGAAACACTCAGGACCTGAAACATGCACTCTGCTGCCAGTCGGGTAATCTCTGTCATGGCCTTCTCTGTGTGCTCTGTTCCTGTCAACCAGACCTTGAACGAGGATAGATCTCGCATCAAAGCCCGGCTCCCGGGGGTAGACTGGAATCCGTCGCCCACCACTGTGAGGGCGTCTGTCATCGTGCTGCTGAGGCACGTATGACCCACTCCTTGGGGGAGGCGTGGGCACTCGACGACGATCATCGTGGTCGAGTCGGTGATCATACTGCTCATGGTTTCTGTACTGATCTCATCGGTCTCCACGTCCCTCACGCCTCGGGGGTGATCTTGGGCTGTGGGCCGACTGGACTGTATCTGCTACCATGGATCTGCTATGGATCCTATTCCGCGACTGAGATACTGTTGTGTTTTGTTCTCCCGCTGCCCGAAGTAAAGCCCTGATTTGCATCAAACCTCCGCCACCGACCGGGAGGGCTGAATCGACTACGCTATTCGGGCTGCAATTGTGAGATTCTGAATTGGAGTTCGGTATACCTGAGTTGGAGGAGGAAAAGTTGTCGCCGATTGGACTCAGGAATCATTGCCGAGCATGCTCGCCGAGTGCGTCTTTGGAGATTCGCCAGTCGAGTGCGCTCAGCCAAGTTGGCCAGGCGCGCCTCCTCCAAGGCCCGGGCCTCGGGGGTTTCTCCAACGATAGGAGTGTGAAGCACATCCATGTTACAGCGACGAAGTTCCTCCCTCTGCTGCGAAGAGAGGGGATTGGGGTGGTATTCCTCGTGGACGTGCGACGGATCGCCTCCGCCATCGCCACCGTCGTCGCGGCGGAAGCCAAGAGGACTGTGCGGTCCGTTGACCATCAGGACTTCCGCCGCGGGGTCGCTACTGCTGCATTCAGATGCAGTCTCGACGGAGCTAGTCGACAGGTCAAACATGCCGTAGAGAGTTTCGTCGGGCTCGATTGCCGCGACTTGCGGGGTGGCCGCCTAGCGAGCCACCGCGTGCCTCACCCACCGCTAGAGCCGCGACCGACCGGAACGATTGCGCCGACGAGCAGCAGGGAGCGAGGACGCCACAGGAGCCGACCGATACTGAGTCGACGGCTGCCGCAGAAGGACGTCGCGGATGCACGCGCGAAAGTGCGTTGCCCCGCGGACGGGGAGCGCCTCGACGCTGAGTGGAGCCTCTTGGAGCCAAGTGGAGTCATCGGCGACGAACACGAGCGCGCCGAGACGGATCTCGCGGACCTCGGCCAATCCTTCGCCAGAAACCATGATGATGGGGATCGGAAAAATTGCAACTTCTCCAACAAGTCGCTAAGACACCTGCCCCATTTACGGGCGCCAACCGTCGTGGTACTAAGACCGACATGAGAATAGGGGGGTAGTATGGAGAGGCAAGATCCTAGCTATGGCGAAGTTGTACACACGAGTTTTACGAGTTCAGGCCCTTCTCAGAGGAAGTAACAACCCTACGTCTTGGAGCCCGGAGGCGGTCGACTGGATTATGCGTATGCGTGTTTACAGGGGTGCGAACCCCTGTGCATGTGGAGGGGTGTGTCTTATATAGAGTGCGCCAGGACCCCAGCCAGCCCACATTACAAGGGATTTAAGGTACATCAAGAGAGGGGCGTTACTGGTAACGCTAGTAATAAAGAGACATAATGACCATTAAAGCTATGGTGTAATGTCCATTTGTTGCAAAGGCAGAGTGGCTTTAGATCTTCTGGCGGTCGAGTGACGGTCTCCATGGTCGAGTGACTTTGAGTCTTCCGAGTGGAATGCTTCATGGTCGAGTGGATGGTGACTCCTCTTCGAATGCTTCTGGTTTTAGGGTGATGTCCTTGGGAAGGGTATCTAGGTCAGGCCTATGACCCTACCCTAGGTACATAGCTTCATCAAGGGCTGCGGTTGTTCGGCGAGTGGTTGATAGCATCAACAATTTCTTCCCAGGTGAACTCCCTCTATAGACATGACAGATCTTCGGGCGCATACAGCTGGCCAAGCTGAACGGTGGGCAGAGAAGGAGAGGGCTGGCCCAGAAGAGCAGAAAAGTAATCTGTTGCCAACTTGAGCTTCTGTTGATTGTCAAAAAATTCGACTCCTTCCTTGACGAGCACCCTGACCTTGTTTCATTGTGCATGACCATTGGCAGCAGCGTGGAAAAAACTGCAATTCTCATCTCCAGAGACACACCAACGTAGTTTTGCCCTCCGTCGCCAGTATTCAATTTGCCATAAAACAAGCAGCTCTGCCTTCTTTTTTGCAAACAACCTCAGGGCCCTCTCAAGCTGAGATAAAGACCTCTGCTCTTCGACTGCATCGAGGTAGTTTACCACTGCCTTGTTATTTGAAGAGAGCAGATCTAAGCTGGCCTTGTTCCTTTTCCACTGTCTGATGGCAGCACGAACTTGTCTGAATTTATGGTTGATAAGAGAGGTAGCTGAGGGGATCGGTCTGGTGCCCTGATGCCAACTGTTATGAATGATAGATCTTGTTTCCTCCATCAGCAGCCATTGGTTTTCCATTCTGAAAAACTTGCTTTTTACCTGTATGCTACCAAACTGAACCAGGATAGGCACATGATCCGAGGTGACAGAAGGCACGACAGAAGCGGATGTCTGGGAGAAGGACAACAGCCAGTTAGCATTGATGAGCATGCGATCCAACCGAACCATGGTTGGGTCCGCTCGTTTGTTCGACCAGGTGTATCTGCGGTTGCAAACATCGACATCATCCAGCCCATGAGATCCAATCCAATCATTAAACTTGTCCATCATAGCCCAGTTGACTCTACCACGTGACTTTTCCTCAGCGAACCGGTACATGTTGAAGTCACCGAGGATAACCCATGGTTCAGACAGCAGGCCAGAAACGCTGTCCAACTCATCAAAGAAAAGCTGTCTCTCCTGGTGGGTGTAAGGAGCGTACACCGTAGTGATCACGAAAACTGATGCAGACAACGTTGATGAGAACCTGCCGGTGATATGGTATCTGTGGGTTGTAATGATCTGTCCTGAGAAAGCAGAGGCGTCCCAGGCGACTAACAGACCGCCCGAGGGGCCTGCAGAGGGCATGATCGCCTGGTTGTTGAGGTGAGGAGGAAGAAAACTCCGCAACTTCAAAATTGGGGCAGTTTCCAGCTTTGTTTCCTGAAAACGGACAATGCTAGGTTGACAGGAGGTTAGAACATCACGAACCAAAGAACACTTGTTCTCATCACCTAGGCCTCGTACTTCCAGTTAAGAAGTTTCATGGATCAAGGTGAGAAAACTGCCTGTGCATGAACGAGGAAAAAAGCAAGGCTAGGTATGAGCATGAGCGGGTGGAAACATGCAGCAGTAATATATGGGAAGCAACGTAGATGTAACAAAGGATAAAAGAAAGATCCAGAATAACATAGAGGAACATCTTAACATCATCAGAGATACAGACCATACGCATAAACCTAAGCAGACTGACTTGCAACTGGTTTGACAGGATGGTGGCTATGACTGAATATAAACCTAAAGCAGAGGCATACAGAACTAGGACTGACAGCTCCCGGGATGGCACCGGGCATAAACCTATCAGAATGATCCTTAAACATACGAACCAAGGCGTGCACCCATGGAAGAAGTAGGGAACTACCCGAAGAGCCAGAGCAACCTGCACCAGCATTCGAGGAGGAAGAAGCTTGAGTGAAGATGGCATCCACGTTGAGGTTGCATCACTTAGCGATCTGCTTGAGCTTGCCGCGGGTCATGGGCTTGGGGGTTCTGTCGAACTGGAGATCGAGCAGTTCAGCAACAGGCACCACCTTGGTCTTCTTGAGGCTGGAGGCGTTGGAGGAGGGCCGGTGGCTAGGGCCACCGGAGCTAGCGCCGGAGCCCGCCGCCTTGCGCTTGGAAGCGTGCTCGACGGAGCCGACGCGCTCCCCATCATACATCTGCCTGATGCGGGGGCTGCGGCGTGCAGCCGAGGGGGGCGCCGTCAGATCTTGGGTAGAAGAGCCAGCAGCCACCACCTGTTGGACCTGCGCAGCTGCTGCCAAAGCTTGGACAGCAGAGCCAGCGCCAGGGTCGGTGGTAACCTCCTGGAGGATCTGGTCACCGGAGGGCGGGAGGGAACCGATCCCTAGGCCCAGATCAGCTTGAGCTGCGTCGCCGGCAAGTGGCAGAGCCTGGTAGGTGATGACGCTGGAGGCAACAGGGGGTGCATCGAAGAGTGGGAGCGTGGGCAAGTGGCGGAGATCTTCAACCCTTGGTTCTGGCGGCGGCGTGCGGCAGGAGCAGAAAGTTGTGGCGACGTGAGCGGGGAGCAAGGAGCACGCCCCGTGCAGCAGGTTGGTGTTAGCCACAGGGGACCGATCGCAGCCAAGAAGGCCGTCGCCCAAGGCAGGGGCGTGCCTGAGAGGCCTGGGGCAGATGGGCCTGGTGGCTAGCACTTGGTGGGCCTGCACACGCGCGTACGCAGGGAAGTAAGCTTCGGCAGGGAGAATGACACCCCCATCAGCGGAAAGGGGTGGGCCAACGGCGGGTAGCAGCCCATGAGGCACGACAGGCTTGGGAGGGTGCATGTTATCGACAGAAGGCAGAAGAGGCAAAGTGCGCGGGCACATGAGGCCAGCTTCATCTTGTGGCCAAAATTTGAACACGAGAGAGCGGCAGCTCTCCCGCGCCAACAGATCATGTGGCAGATCGAAGCAGGGAAAGAAGCCATCATCCAAGGCGACAGCTCGCACCTGGATTACACCTTTGGCAGCTCGGCAGTTGCTGAGCTCAAGGGTGAAGGAGAAAGTCATGTCGTCAGGGTCGAAGGAGACGGCCATGCTAGGACGGGCGCAGTCAGCAGCAACCAGCGCCGAGCAGAGGCAGGCTCGCCCTTCGTCTTCATGGGCGAGCTGCTCGGCCGTGGGGAGGGAGAAGGGGCCCCCTTGATGAACTTAGGCTTGAAGGAGATCTTTAACATGGCCATGAAGTCTTGGTCAGAAGCGATCTGAGGCTGCAGGTAGGCGCGGTAGGCCTGGGTAGCCAGGCCATCGTCATCAAGCTGGCCGCCAGGCGCCGTGCCGGAGCCCCTAGACGGTGTGCGGCCTTGACAAGGAAGGGTCCTCGGGAGCGCACGACCAGCATCGGAGCCACCTCCTCCACCGCAGCGGCGCGCAGAGGGAGGTTGTGGAGGCGCAGGTGGGGCCCCGAGCGACCGGGCCACGTCCCAGATCTCGTTGATAAGCACGTCGGCGTACGCCCCGCGCCGTCGAAGCGATGAAAGGCGATGTGGTAGGGGATGTGCTGCAGCGCCTCGACCTTGACAAGCACGAAGATGCTGGCGAAGTCGTTCCCGTGCAGGCAGGCATGCTCCACCCTCAGCATGCCTGCGAAGCCGGCGACGGCGGCAGCGACACCACGCCTGTTCCAAAGCTCCAGAGGCAGCTTCTCAAGCGATAGGTTGACGACATGGCGGTAGGAGAAAGAGAAGGCATTGTCTCCCGCGTCGTGCGGGAGGATGCGGACCGTGTGGGAGCCGACATAGATCAGGCTCGCACGGAAGGCCGCAGCCTGCTCCTCCTTCCTCTGAAAGACGGCGAAGGCTGTGCCCACCGCGGAGCCAGCAAAGCGTACGGCACCAATCCGCAGCCGCTGCCTGAAGACACGCCTTAGCCAGGGCAGGAAGTTGGACTTGGGTGGAGAGATGTTGATGAGGCAAACTAGGGTGTTCTGATCAGGAACGACCGGGAAGTGGACGTCGAGCGGGGTAGGGCGCCCTGGGACCACAAGCTCCATGGCGTCGACTGGAGCGGGATTGGGTGGGGCGGGGGAGAAAGGGACGATTGCGAGCGAGGTGGAGGAGGCAGGAGCTGCGTCGAGAGGACTGATGAGCTGTGAACAAGAGGGGGAGGGGGTATAAGTATTAGCGGCGCCGAGCTTAGGGTTAGGCTTGTAGACGCGGATGCTGCATTGGAAGCTAAGGTGGCCAACACGACGGCATAGCCAGCGGACAGCAGGATCCCGACAATCGCGTCGTCTATGGCTGTAGGAGAGGCAGCGGAAGCAACGCCGGTGAAGGTCAGCAGGCTTGCCATATCTGTAAAAGCGATTTGCTACGGGACGCGAGGCGCATAATGACCCTGGCGGCACCAAGTCACGCGAGAGCAGGGCGTCCCGATAGGTCGCAATGCGCGGTTGCGTTGGACTATCGATTGGGGGGCGTGCGAGCTGGCAGAGGAGGCAGAACAACGGCTGGGAGGCGTGAGAGGAGAGGAAGAAACGACGGTAGGGCGGCCTCGATCATCCCCCGGGAGGCCAGGGGCCTGCTGCGTTAGCACGGGAGGGGGATTTGGGGGATCTAAACCGCCAGGCACTTGATTATGGTTGTCCGCGTGCTGAGGAGAGAGCGTGGAAATCTGCCAGGTCGTCGTAGTATCCCCGAAATCCTGGGCACGAGCGGCGTGCATGGGGTGGGGTCCCAGAAGAGAAGGCAAAGCAGCGTTAGCGGCCCATGCAGAAGAACAAATACGCGGTAAAGACAAAGGTGGGGCAGAAGGAGACAAGCTAGAGAGGGTCATCCTGACACGGAGCAAGCCGGACGTCCAGCAATCGCGGAGAACCATCTCCTTGGCGATGCATGCATGCTCGACGAGGAAGAAAAAACAACCTGGCTGACACGATCTGACAGCATAGCCGTTGGCAAACCCCCCGAACCAGTTGACTAGGAGAGAGGCGAAGAAATCCGGCGAAAGGAGAACACCGTCGTTGAGAACGACGGCCAGCACGCCGGCGGGGCGGCGCCGCCCTACGACAGCTTCAACAGTGGTGCAACCATACTTCGAAAGCATAACATCCTGAAACCGCTCGCCTTCCATGGGGCAGAAGTGACAACAAGCTATGGAGCAACACAGAAACTATATGCATCAAGGAAGGAGAACGGCAAGCATGAAAGCAACAGGCAGCAGTCAACCAAGAAACCAAAAAAACACTTAAGAGGAAGGAAACCATCCTGCGATGAAGGAGAAGCCGTGGACGTATAGGACGTGGTTAAAACCCCATGCCACGGTAAGGCGCACCAATATGGGTGGTTGCCGCGGCCGGAAAGTGGCGAGCGGCAGGTTGGTGGACCCTGTTCCCGGGCAGGAGACGGCGTGGGGTGGCCGCCGGCGCCGGGGTGGCGGGCAGCGGGGTGCGCCGGGTGTCAAAAAATGTCTTACATTACATTACGTGACAGAGGGAGTACATAGCAGCTAATAGCTTATAACAGTGGCTCTCTTGCTCATTTCATGATAACCTTTGCTCTTGGTGCATGCAGCTAGCTGCTGCCAGCTAAAATCAATACAAGCCATCGAGTTTCACAAACTGCCGAGATGCTCAACCTCTGTACAGCTGACACGCATAGGCTCTGAACCTAGCAACGGTAGCGCCGCTCCGCCGTTAGTTTCACCTTTAGTTCTCCTGTCACCGGCAATATTCGCCTTATCCTGCCTGGCTGATGAATGCTGAAGTAATTTCAACTCAGTCTCTCACATCACACCTGGCTCTGGTTAAGTTGTTAACAGCATCAAGATCGAACGGAGGGACGTACGACAGGATCGCAAGTGGGAACATGCGAATAACCGTTCCATCAGCAACCAGGAGGCCCCGACGACCTAACATGGCACAATCGGAGAATATGTGCCGATATTCTTCCCTAGGTACCTTCAAAAAATCAAGTGCGTGTGCACATGGGGTCTCTCAGGATCGATCAAGGAAAACGCACCAGGCAACTCTTCCTTTTTTCCCGTTTCGTTTTTTTAGAGGTTTTTTCTGTTTCGTTGGTCAAGGAAGGGCATGTACAATTGTGCTATTTTAAAAGTCCCACATAGGATAAATGCTAAGATGGAGAAGAGAGGACTTATAAAAAAAGGCTTGTCTTCTCTTATTTAAAAGATGATCTTTTAGCATAGTTTGTCTCAGCATAATTTTAGGAATTGCTAATTATCAAAGATAAAGTTAAGATATAATTCATTTTAGATATTATTTTATTATCATTTCTAAGTTACATGCAAGACTTAAGATAACACTGTTTTATCAGCCTTTGTACATGCTCTAAAACCACGGGGTGAAAAAGGAAAGCAAAAGACAGTTTCTTGGTTTCTTCTATGTGGGTCGCATGTGCGAGCTGAGCTAGTGACCTTGGATTTGTAGGCGCGCGCAATATTTATGAGACGCACGAATGATGGACTATGGAAGGCGCCGGGAAGCTAGCTGGCCAGCCGCGGGAAAATGAAAATGTCCTTAGTGGATGTGCCTTTGTAGGCACGAAAGGGATCCTTTTCCCGACACTGATAGGGAGGGCTTATCTTTGCCTCCATCGTGCATTCTATTCATGGCCTTTGCGAGTGAACTTGGCCGTACTTCTTGCCGCCCGCCTTTCCGCCTGTCATGCACGTACACTATCCTTCTGTGCTTTCTAGCGAGAAGCATTCTACTAGCACTGTTCTTGTGGAAGAAAGAACGGTCCTGATCTGTCTTGACGCCTGCACTTGTTAGGTCGGTCAGGCATAGCGCGTACATCGTGCAGGTGCACTTCCGATATGATCCGGCCGAAGAAACAAAATTAATCTAGGCGAACTAGTACGTACTCCCTCCGTCCGAAAAAACTTGTCATCAAAATGGACAAAAATGAGTGTACCTAGAACTAAAATACATCTAGATACATTCCCTTTTATTCATTTTGATGACAAGTATTTTCGGACGGAGGGAGTAGGAACTATTTCCTCCGTTCTAAATTACTCATCGTGGTTTTAGTTTAAATTTAAACTAAAATTTAAACTAAAACCACGACAAGTAATTTGGAATGAAGGGGGTAGATGCCACGATCATTAATCCGCCTCTTTTTTTCTTCCTTTTTACACAGAGAAAGAGAATATCACGCACTAGCAAGCAATGAGAACCGTGCGTGGTACGGAAGACCTACAACTTCACCGCGAAGAAAGTTTCCTTCCGACAAGAGCATGTGGTGGCAGCCGAGAAGTCGACCAAGATCGAACTCCAGTACTCCACTTCTCTCACAGCCGGGCGCGCCAACGTACGTATGTACGTACACGCAGCGCCTTGTTGCTCCGTGACAGTGTGTCCGCATTTTATCTCAAATCCAGGAGTCAAAGCGCACCTTTCGATCCTCTAGCTAGCTACTAGCTTGCAAATAGTGGATGTGCATGCAAGATGCAAAATTTCGTGTTTTGACCCGAGATGACCCTAGTTTGAAAAAAATTCAAAATCTGACTCTTTTGCTACCGTTAGGATCCATGGCGGTAGGGTGTAACAACCTACCGCCAGGGACCTTGGCGGTAGGAACCGCCAAACAAAATGGCGGTAGCATGTACAACCCTACCGCCAAGATGCTCGGCTGTAGGCATGAGCACGCACTGTGTTCAATACTTAGTAAATTTTTGCGATAGGGCATGCGACCTTACTGCCAGGAATCTTGGTGGTAGGTAGTTATACCCTACCAGCATAGACCCTAGCGGTAGCAAAAGGATCAGATTTTGAAAAAATTTCAAACTAGAATCAAATCTCGAATAGGTATCAAAAAGGGTCAGAACACGAAATTTAGCCCATGCAAGATGACGCAGAGCAAGTTGTGCCAGGGAGCCGCTGGAGCCACACGCGTCGCATGGTGTACGTCTGGAACTGGAACCACGCATGCATGCAGTAAGTAGTACAACTGTACGAGTACGTGCTTGCCTGCTGGAAGATGCGACTAGCGGTACCGATTTCGACCGGATTTAGCCCATGCATGCAAGGGATAGCGCACTCCTTGGGAATAAAGGGGGTCAACCAACTCGTCGACTAGGTAACTTGACATCCCTCGCTCATCAAGTGGAGGGGATCAATACCCATCACCTTGTGTAGACGCTCGTTCGCTAAGGGTGTGTTTGGTTGAAGAACCAACTGTCATAAAATGGAATGGTTTCATTCTAAAGGAACGGGTCAGTTTTATTCCTGTGTTTGGTATGAGCAAAAAAGTAGAATGAAATGGTCTCATTCCTGTGTTTGGTTTGGAAACATGGAATGAAAAACGAAATAACAAAAACTCAAAATTTCGGCAGCATTTCTTTTGTACTAAAAAAAACAACATAACGCTATATATTGACAAGCATGATACATATATGATATTACACAGAACACAATTTTCGATAACAATATCATAATATAGCAAGTTCATTTACCGTGTGAATATACAAACATACACCACAATACTTCACAGCGGCAATCAGGATCTTCGTAGGCGTTTTCTTTTCAGTGTACATGACGCCAAAGGTAAAGAAAAACACTGATTCGGTATTGGCTAACTCTGAGCTGATTTGATCTGAACAAATGTACGCTGTCTTCTTTGGGATAATTTGTGCATTCGGCTTCAGTGTGGCATCCTGCCTTGGAGCAGCAGCAGCAGCACGCTTGATCAATGTATGAGGTACTCCCTCCGTCTGGAAATACTTGTCCAAGGAATGGATGTATCTAGATGTATTTTAGTTTTAGATACACCTATTTGTATCCATTTCTATGACAAGTATTTCCGGACAGAGGGAGTAGATTGTAGAGGTTGCAGCAACAAAATCTGAAGACGTAGAGAGGAGTAAACACTATCAAGAATATGGCTACCAATGACTTGTACTACGGATTTAACACATTAACATATATTGCAAACATAAACTGGACAGCATGTATTTCAGTAGAAATTAGGAAAAGATCCCCTTCGTTTGAACAGTATACAGAAACAAAATGAATCAAAAGACAACCATGAGTCCATCTCTGAATCTCTCTCGGCTGGGCAATCTCCATGACTGCAAAGTGTAACAGCGGCTGCACTAGTTTGAACAGCACAGAGCACATACAAGGGGTAAGGAAGAGATGTCGCACCTTGAGGAGAGGAGCCTCAACCGCCGTTGTTAGCTCGCCGGAATCACGCCTACACCGCTGCCCTGCTGCAGATCGAGAGGGGAGGAGTCAGCCGCGGCGAGGGAAAGAATCGGGGGAAGGCGGGGCGGGGCGGCGCAGATCGAGGGAGAGAGAGAGCGAAGAGGGAGAGGCGGCGCAACAAGGAGAGGCGATAGGGCTGGGCATGGGAGAAGAGAGCCGGTTCCGCGTCGTCCGCTCGTTTTGGAGGTATCACCTGGTTCCGCATCTGGGCCGAATATTCGGTTCCTAGGAACGAGGCGGTGACGGCTCCATCTCCCTACTGAACACGAGAACGATGCTCGGGAATGGGTCGGACCCGTGACGTTCCACGCCATTCCAGCAACCAAACACACCATAAGAGCATCTCTAGGGGATCCCTTAGGTTTTTTTTTTTGTTATGGGACTAAACTTTCCTTCATGTAGCATATCCCCAACTTAGTCATTCAAAAAAAATTGAACACAAAATCTTGTACGCAAACTCATTTGAAACACACATTTAAACCAGTTCATTGCATAATTCGATTTAGATATCACATTAACATCATAAATGGCATGATTAAATAGTTCAATGCCCATTAACACTACATCGACATCAAACTAGATTAAGCATCGACGGACAGACCAACCCACACAGAAACATCATCGTCATCTCTGCAATGATAAGTGGGCCTGGGCACGTAAACGAGGGCCCACCCACAATGCCTTAAGCCTTCATTGCCAACTGAACAAGAGAGCAACTAGTTAACGAGCGCTCCTTCGGGAGCCTCGTAACGATCCGCTCTCAGCCATTCGCCACATATCGCGCTCTGGACGCTCCCTCCGGATTTCATTTTTTTATTTTTTTCACGCGTTTTCGGCTTTTTAAATGGTTTTTTTCAGGGTTTTTCGACGTTTTGGTTTTCCCTCGGTCTTCCTTAGCTTTTCGATAAAAAAAAATTCGAATTTTTTTTACGCATAAAAACGTGTTATCTTTTTTTTTCTTTCGCGAAAGTCATGGTTTTTCTTCCGCGAGAGGCACGGTTATGCTTTAGTGAGAGCCACGGCCGTGCCTTTCGGAAACGAAAAAACGTGTTTTCTGTTTTTTTTTCTTTCGTGAGAGTCGCGGTTTTGCTTTCGCGAGAGGCATGGTTATGCTTTCGCGAGAGTCACGGCCGTGCCTTTCGAAAAGAGAAAAAAAATATGTGTTTTCTGTTTTTTTTCCTTTCGCGAGAGTCACGGTTTTGCTTTCGCGAGAGGCACGGTTGTGCTTTCGCGAGAGTCACGGCCGTGCCTCTCGGAAACAGAAAAAAATATGTTTTCTGTTTTTTTTCCTTTTACGAGAGTCACGGTTTGCTTTCACGAGAGGCACTGTTGTGATTTCGTGAGAGGCACGGGCGTGCTCTTTCGAAAAGGAAAAAAAAAACGATGCTCCCCGTTTAGTTTTTTCGCCCAGTTTTTCTCGTGTAAAAAAAGTTTGTCAAAACCTATCAACATGGGATCTAGTTTTGAAGATCTCGACGCGAGGAATCCAATGGTGAAAACGGTTCGAGATTTGGACGCACGGTTTAAGAGATAAAACGTATTGAATAAACGGATCTATGAAAAAAGGAAAAACTCCCAGGTTGCGACAAGAGGCGCGTTGCATGTCGCGAGCTGGGAAAATGGAGTGTTCTTTGCAACGAGTACTCCTTAATTAGTGATTTCGACTGAACAATTACAACCCCTCAAAGAAAAACTGAACGATTACGGAATCTCAACGATTCTAGAAGAACTTTACAAAATCTTGAAAAGAAAAAAAATGAACAATTACAAGTTTACAACAAAGAACAGAAAGTTAATTCCGGTTAGGACTCTTTGATTTTTCAGCGTTCCTGTTTGCTGTATATCTGTCCAAAATTATCCGTGCGTACTGTAATCACTGGATAGGTTCCCTTTTTTTCCAGCCATGGATTATCCCGTTCCACTTAGAAGAAAAACCAAAAGAAAGAAAGAAAAATGATAAAAACAATGAAAACCGAGGAAACAAGTCTAAAAAAGAATGAAAATCAATTAAAAAAAGGAAAAAAAATTGAAAACCCTGAAAGAAACAAAAAAACGAAAAAAAGAAAATGAGAAAACAAAGAAAAGAGAAGTTATATCAAAGAAAAACAAAGAAAAATAATTACATCAAAGAATAAAAAGAAACCGAAGGAAAAAAAGAAAAAACAGTGAGAAAAGGAAAAACAAAGAAAAAGGAAGTTATATGAAAGAATAAATAAAAACCATTGAAAGAACAAAAAGAACCAAAGAAAAACAAAAGAAAAAAAGAAAAAAGACCGAGAGAAAACTCAAGCAGCAGCGAACATGCAGCGATTAAACCACAAAGAGAATAACTCTGCGAATGGGCTGGCCCACTGGTGATGCGCGTGATGCGAGAGCTTGTTATGTCTCGCGAAAAGCCATCCCCTCAAGCAGACTCCATAGTGGGTCGATCTAGTAGCTGGCGAGACACATGGTTGTTTATTTCGTTCGATTTTTCTATTTGTTTATTTGTTTGTTTTCTATATATCAAATTATTTTAAATAAATACTCTTATAAAAAACACAATTTATGATGATGGTGTGCCTGCCTTCTAGCAATCTGAACCATCAGATCTAAAACAAACGGTTTAGATGGCATGGAAAATGTGATGAAATTACCCGCAAATGCCACTCAATATAATAACACATCCACTCTTCCCAACTCAACAGGCCCCTCCATGGTGCCAGATCTGACGGCATCAGGGCCCGATGAGGGTAGCCTCTCTATCGCAGTCAGAGTTTAGCCTGCCCCCTTTTCTGTCCCAGAATATTCAAGTCAACCTGCCGGAGCATCGACGGGTCGCTAGGCTCTTGATACCACACTCTGAATGGTAGGAGAAGGTCTGGTGGTGCTGCGACGCGATTGACTTCTTCAATATCTTGCCCCTCCTTAGCTATTCCTCACCCATGTCCTCTTCTGGTACCACCTCGCCCTCATTCCCGACTTCCCATCCTATGCAGGGTGAGGCAGCGGAAAAGTAATTGGCTCGGGGCAGATTTGGCAAGGGGTGTGGGCGGCTCTGGTGCACTTCTTCGTTGGATGTTTATTATGTGTTTTTTTAGATCCTTCTATGTTTGTTATGAACACGTGATCACCTTCCTAGAGAAAAGAGTGGTTCCCAATAGAATCTCGAATTCTCTTCTACCTCACCGTAGAACCTAAAACTCACCTTCCAGTCTTTGGCCGCTGCAAATTGTTCACTACGATCTTTAAAATCTGTCTCCTATAGTCACTAGATCATTCCCTTTTTTTTTTCTAGTGTTGTGTTTTATTTTGTCTTGACCTTGTGGATAGAAATTTCAATTTATAGTTAAGATTTCTCAATTATTTGCTTGAGGTCATCATAGGAAATGCGTTGTTGGTATTTGGACACTGTACCGAATTATTCCACGTGTTCACCGTCACCAAGTATGCATGATGGTCTGCACTTTAGCAAAATTAGTCCAACAGAATTCTGAAAATGTAACTTTCTTTCTATCTTGATTCTAACATCCTGTTTATGTCACGGCTTGGTATGAGTGGTTAGCTATCTTAAAACGAACAAAAAGTATGACTATAATTGTATGTGGGCGTTAGAGAATAGAGATCATTTTCCCGGATCACGTCTGTCCAATGTAATCTTTGATATTTTTCTTTCACTTTTGGATTTATTTGACCTCCAAGTTCAACAATAGTTGACATATAGTACTTATGTTGTAGATGCCGCCACTTCCAACTATTTCGGTTAATGTTCTCAATATGTTTTCCATTCATTTGACCACAGGTCAGGTGAATGGGAGCAAACTGAATTTCGTTACTTTATTTTTTTTATTTTTTGCGAGAGAACTTTCGATCTATTCATAATCAATCATGATAGTACAAAGAAGACTAGAGGTAATAAAAAATTTACTACCGGGTCCATGGACCACATAGCGATGACTACAAATACTAGAGTGAGCTGAAGGCGCGCCACCAACATCGCCCCTTCCGCACTGGAGCCGGACAAACCTTGTTGTAGTAGATAGTCAGGAAGTCGTCGTGCTAAGACCCCAAAGGAGCAGCTCATCAGAGTAGCAACCATCGACGATCAATGAAGAGAGTCGTAGATCGAGATGATCAAACATGTAACCTCACGAACGAAGACGATCGAAAACTGGATATAAATAGATCCACTAAGGACCAATACTTATCGAATTACGTGAGATTCGACGGTGACACACCTCCACACGTTCTCCGACGATGCTAGACAAACCATCGAGATAGGATCGGACGTGAAGACATTATCCCTACTGAGGGATACCGCCACCGCCACACATCCCCAACCAAGATGTTGAACCTAACAAAACGACATCGCCGTTCGTCCCGCCGAGGGGGAGGGGGGGCGAGATCCTCCACACCTCCACGGCCCAAAGGCCATTGGAGGCACGTTGGACCGGCGGTGGGTCCCTGGGGAGGAGGAAAGAGAACCCGTGCTAGGCCTTCGTTACTTTGGTTCTTTGCCTTACTACACTAGAAATGAAACTATGATATCTAATGCAAAAGCAAATGTGGCATAACATAGGCTAGCATCGCCGGATAATGCATACGTTGCACCAATGACTAGCCGTATTTCAAATTTTGAAGAAGTGATAACAGTGTTTCAAAATTTATCCAACGTCTATTTAGAAGTTCCAGGCTCAATTCCTCTATAACCCCTTTGGAATAATTGCAAATGTATTTCATTGTTCATGGATACGAGTATATGACTTATGGGCTTTATGGATTTTCGTTATTGCTGTTCTGGTTACCTTACTTTTTAAGTTTTCTTTTAATAATTGGGATGTCACAACCATACTAACCTAGCATGATGACCAGATGATAACTGGTGCATCTAGGATTGGTAGTGGGTAATATGCAAGGTCAAAAATATTAAGCGTGTTGCTCTAAGATATATGCACGAGCATTAAACTAGTGTATATACCAGCATAAGAAGACCCAAAGAAGTAGATCCAGTTAATATCGGTCATCAAACTAGGTAATCGAACCACCTAGACTTCTCCAATGGCGAGCGCTTAACATGTTTACCATGTAATTAATATTATATCAAATATAACACTAATCACATAATTAACATGCAAATAATATCCTACCTCTGTCCAGGTTTATTAGGCCCCTTCGTATTTTGGGCCAGACTTTGACCATCTATACTACTAAAATATAAAGTATATGCTATAAAAAATTATAATGTTGGATTTGTATTTGAAAGAGCTTTCTAACAATATAATTATTATGACATATAGTTTACATTTTGTTAGTTAAATTTTTAGGTCAAACTTTAGCCCAAAATAAAAGGGGGCCTAATAAACCCGGACGAAGGGAGTACGTAATATCCACATGAAATTAATATGCTAACTAATATTAACGACATTGCACATGCATATTTACTAGGTTTTAAAAAGTAACTGACTTCAAATTTCAAAAGCATTAACCGGGCATCTAAAATCGTTCATGCAGTGTAGAAAAATTGTGCGTGCAATTGTGGAAAAAATGTTTGTACCATTCAAAATAAGAATACCGATAGAATAACATAAAAATAAAAACCCAGAAAAGACGGAAGATTCCATAAACCAATCCCGACTGTATCATAAAGGGTTCCTAAAACCGCTCGCACCATAGGTCTTCTTTGGCCGGCCCATCTTTAGGCCGGCTCATGTGCGGGGGCGGGGTGCCTTGTTTTTCCCATTTTTTTTCATTTCGTGTTCTGTGTTTTTAGTTTCTATGTTTTATAACTTCAAAATATGCTCATACATTTTTGAAAATGTTCACAAAATTAAAAAAAAAATCATAGTTCCATTTTCAGTTTCTAATTATAAAAATGTTCTCGGATTTAAAAAATGTCCATAAATTCAAACAATGTTCCCAGATTTCAAAAAATGTTTAAGAATTTGGAAAGTGTTCTCGAATTTCAAGAGATGTTCCTGTATTTCAAAAAATGTTCTCAGATTCAAAACTTGTTCATGAATATGAGAATGTTTATGGATTTCTTAAAATGTTCATGAATTTGAAAGATGTTCTCTTTTTTAGGAATTTCATAAAATGTTCTTGAAATTCAAAAAAATCTGAATTTCAAAAGATGTTGGTGAATTTTAAAACATTTTGAACTTCCAATGTTTTTACTAATTCAGAAAATTTTCTTGAATTACATAAAATATTCTGAATTTTGAAAATAGTCATGAATTTTGAAAATGTTTTGAATTTCAAGAAATTTTCTGAATTTTTAAAAAGCTTCCAGAATTTTAATTGTTTCGAATTTCCAAAAAACCATGCATTCGAAAAAGTATTCTCAGAATACAAAGAACGTTTTAGATTCCTAAAAATATTCTTGGACTTTTAAAATTCTTGAATTTTTTAAATGTCACTGTATTTCAAAACATGTTCATGAATTTGAAAAAATGTTCTGAATTTTATAAAAACTTTATGAATTGCGAAAATAGAAAAATAACAAACAATTGAACTCCCATGTCAACCCAGCCAGCATGAACATAAGCTACATTCCCGATGCACCAGCTGAAACCTCGACGCGGCAAAAGAAAATGCTGCCCAAGCCGGCAAAAGAATAAGCTACATGGTCTTCAACGATCACAACTATCAAGCCTTCGACGTTGCAAAGAGAAGCTTATTTACTACTCAAGAATGGGCCTGCACCGAACAATGATAATTCGACAAGACACGCCAACATGTGACTTCTAAACAAAAGGAATCCACGAAGCAAACTAAGATTCTGGCAAAAGTATGTGAAAACTTTTCAGATATCATACTATTACACATGTATTGATCCATTCATATCCTAACACTTCTTTATCTACGCCACCACGTTCTTGCTAGCCGAGGTATGTAGTTTCCTTCTCTCTCTTTTTTTCGGAGCACAACTATTGTCCCAGGAAAATACGTGATGTAGAGTGGAAACCCTAGGGGTCGATCTTTCATGATTGGAGCGGATCCTACGAAGAACACGAAGAACACGAGGGGGAAAACACGAGGGGAAAGAGAGGAATCACTCAAATCAACAAGAAACAATCACACATGTGCTAGATCCAAGTACCCATAGAGATCACACGGTCCAAATCCAACAAGGGACGATACAAACGGTAACTAGTTCATCTCTGTGAGGAGGTCTTGAGGGGTCTTGAATCCAAGGTGGATCTTCTCCGAAGAGGGATCGGTCTCTCTCGATGGAGTAGATCCGGATGGATGAGCAAAGCTCTATCTCAAATGAGCTAAACCTATGCTAACCCTAACTAGGAGGAGGTGGAGGAGTATATATAGTCTAGGACCACGAAAGGGTAACTGAGGGATACATGGGCCTCGGTCTGTTACTCTGCGCACAGACATGCGTCGGCTGTCCGACAGGTACCGGACGTCCGGTGGCTCGCAAGGGTCCGGTCGTCTGGTACTTGTCGGACGTCCAACGTTTTGGCTCGGGATAGGTGGCACCGGATTTCTGGTCAGCGTCGGTTGTCCGGTGGCTGACGAGTGTCGGACGTCCGACGTCTGGCGGTCGTCCGGCCGCTGTAGACTTCAGTAGCCGCGGGTGTTCTGGCGGTGGAAACTCCAGGCGTCGGACGTCCGGTGTGGATCGGTCGTCCGGTGGCTGTCGGACGTTCGAGTGTTGTAGGTTGCAGGCAACTCCTTCTCTTGCTCCGACTCCTCGCCATCTTGTCCAATGCTCCTTGCTGTTCCATGATCTTCATCTTGGTTCTTGGTCATGGAGAGCGCATATGTCCGAGGTAGTAGCCATGTCTCATGTTTGGAAAGTGATGATTCGGAGAGGAGCGAGTTCGCCTTGCGTCCAATGGCTTATAGTCGAGGTCTCATCGTATGTCCTCTTGGGGCATGGGGAGTAGTCGTAGTGTACATGGGGATGATCGTAGGATGCTCCGCATCATCCCCCCCCCCCCCCCTTGGGAAAGATTCGACCTTGGATCGTGATCCTCATCACCATGGAAACGTTTGGCGTGTCCGGGCTTGTAATTGGACGAAGTGGAAGTCATGGCACAATCCAAGTACTCCAAGGTGTCTCCGGAGTGGTATACATGTAAAAATAGCAAACACAAGCGACACTTGGAAATACAATGGTTAGCGCACACAAGGTGTCCATCATGTAAGAATGAGTCCGTTCTGCAGGATTGTTCGTGACAAAGCGCATGAAGCTTATCAAGATGATATAGAATGATACGCAAAGCATTCATGGGAGCAAAGTTGTTGGGAATGTGATTAATGCTACCATTGTGCAAAATGATGTCATAATCGGATGGTTTATCAAAAGCATGAACATGGTAATTGGTGCGCAATGTGATTATGTTGTCATGCAATTGATGGTGGGCAATATGATCATGATGTATGAATATGCCATCAAGGAAGATCACACCAAATTTGCTAAGGAAATTCACAAGCTCATATATCATGGATGACATGGGAATACAAGATGCAACAAGGCAATCATAATGTGAGTCAATCCATGCATAAGATGCAAATTTGTCATGCGTATGATATGTCCATCGAGCATGACATGTGTGAGCACAAGCAACAAATATGGAGGTGTTGGTGCAATGTGTTAAAGGAGTGTTGATGTTCCAATGCTCGATGTGGCGGCATGAGTGGAGGTTCGAAGGTGCATCCAATAAGTATGAGAACTCGTCAACTTGAAGGTCCATAGGGTCCATCTCCAATGTCGGTCTGCCATCCAATATGTGTAACATGGAGACAAGAAGAAGGAAACAACAATGAAAGAATGACCCATCCAATATGCGTATGTGAGGATGGCTCAAAGGGAAGGAGGTCACCTTTAGAAATGTCTCAAGGATGTTGGGTTTGCGCATCTTGTATGCCTTCACATAAGCAATATGTCTCATGATGGTACCACCTTGTGAATCCTTCAAAAGGAAAGAACATGACAAACACTCGGAAAAACAAATGAGGTTAGCGGAAATGCAAAACCTAGCATTCGATTGGTGAAATACCCGACAAGTGTTTTCATCATTCTGATCATAAGAAGGCACAAGATGTGGCATGGTATGAAAGCATATGATGCGAGAACAACCAAATACAATAGGCTCAACCAAACAAGCATGCATCACAAGTAATATGTCCAAGTCTCCACGATCAATAAGCATAGCAAGTTAGCACTCAATACAAGGAGATATGAGAGTTGCAACTAACAGAGACAAGAGACAATGATCAAGACAAATCAAGTGAGAGGCATGAACATATATGTCATCAACCCAAGAAAGCGAGTAAGAATGGAACACGGATGATGCAACAAAGCAAGCAATCATAGTGATCAAGTCAAGCAAGCTAGTAGTGCTAAGATGCAACATAATAGAAGGAATCATGTCATGCGTGCAAATAGTGGGCATGAATAATTCACATGACATAACACAAGCATGAAAGAAAGATATGAGGAAAGTATCATCAATGTATTGGCAAGAGGCCATATGTAAATAGCGATGGGACATCATGACTCTCCCAACACAACAAGCATCAATAGAATGAGGCACAAGGAAAGCATGGTAATAGCAACAAGGATCTCCACCAAGCATGCAAATACACATATGAGTAGTAAAATGATGAATCATGGGTAGATGCAAGCAAGGGTCACAATTGCATGGCAAATGCATAGAATCAAGCATAACATGTAAAGTGAACATGGTAGAATGGGCATAATGTGACAAGTGGTAAATAGCCCATAGCCGTGCGAGAGCCAAGTAGAATAGATGTGCGTAGTCGTTGCGCGAAGAGAATGGTGGGAAGGACAATCCACGAGATCCCAAATCGGCGTTGCTCTCAAGAGCTCTTTTCGTCAACTCTTGGGATGGAGAGGTTGACGAGTATACGTGAGTACCTACACAAAACAAAGACAAAGGGAAAACTGTGCGTGCGTGGTATATGTACACATCATCCATATGATGCGCACGTGCTTGTGTTGGTTAGCACAAAATAGCCAATGCTCAAATAAATGAGATGTGTGATATAGAAACATGTCATCCATCATGATAGGTTTGTTATTATGTATACCATAATGGAGACTCAAATTGTGTAATGCATCATGAGAAATATGTAGAGCATTGTTATTCATGGAATGCATATGGTGCACGCAATTATGGGAATCATGCAAAGTATGGAACACATCAAAATCTCCTAATATGTATGAGGAAACTATGGGGGTCTCCGCATGAGCATTAATGGAAACATCACATGGAGAATATTGACAACACCCAAAACAATGCATAACCGAAGCAATGTGATCATGACATGGCATAGTAGATGAATTGCGCAAATCATGTAAAGGAAGCATGGCAATATCATCGCATGAAAAACAAAAGCCATTGGCCATCATCTCGTCATCTATGCCATAAGTGCAGATGGGATTTATTTTAATGGGGCATGCATAATTACTATGTTGAGATTGAAATGATGCAATATGGGAGATCTCACTCATAGCATATGAGAAGTTTAATGGATTGTCAAACATGAAGTGACAAATACAATTTTCACATGATGTCCTAGGAGCATAGCATCACAACTAGGCAACTTGATAACCCACAAGTATAGGGGATCGCAACAGTTTTCGAGGGTAGAGTATTCAACCCAAATTTATTGATTCGACACAAGGGGAGCCAAAGAATATTCTCAAGTATTAGCAGTTGAGTTTTCAATTCAACCACACCTGGATAACTTAATATCTCCAGCAAAGTATTTAGTAGCAAAGTAGTATGGAAGTAACGGTAACAGTGGCAAAAGTAACAGTGATAGTTTTGTAGTAATTGTAACAGTGGCAACGGTAAAGTAAACTAGCGAAGAACAATATGTGAAAAGCTCGTAGGCATTGGATCGGTGATGGAGAATTATGCTGGATGCGGTTCATCATGTAACAGTCATAACATAGGGTGACACAGAACTAGCTCCAATTCATCAATGTAATGTAGGCATGTATTCCGAATATAGTCATACATGCTTATGGAAAAGAACTTGCATGACATCTTTTGTCCTACCCTCCCGTGGCAGCGGGGTCCTAATGGAAACTAAGGGATATTAAGGCCTCCTTTTAATAGAGTATCGGACCAAAGCATTAACACATAGTGAGTACATGAACTCCTCAAACTATGGTCATCACCGGGAGTGGTCCCAATTATTGTCACTTCGGGGTTGCCGGATCATAACACATAGTAGGTGACTATAGACCTGCAAGATAGGATCAAGAACTCACATATATTCATGAAAACATAATAGGTCCAGATCTGAAATCATGGCACTCGGGCCCTAGTGACAAGCATTAAGCATAGCAAAGTCATAGCAACATCAATCTCGAACATAGTGGATACTAGGGATCAAACCCTAACAAAACTAACTCGATTACATGATAAATCTCATCCAACCCATCACTGTCCAGCAAGCCTACGATGGAATTACTCACGCACGGCGGTGAGCATCATGAAATTGGTGATGGAGGATGGTTGATGATGACGACAACGAAGGATTCCGGTCCCCGAACGGACTCCAGATCAGCCCTCCCGAGAGAGTTTAGGGCTTGGCGGCGGCTCCGTATCGTAAAACACGATGAATCCTTCTCTCTGATTTTTTTCTCACCGGACACGAATATATGGAGTTGGAGTTGAGGTCGGTGGAGCACCAGGGGGCCCACGAGGCAAGGGGCGCGCCCAGGGGGGCAGGCGTGCCTCCCACCCTCATGGACAGGGTGTGGGCCCCTGGCCTTAATTATTTTGCCAGTATTTTTTATTATTTCCAAAAATAATCTCCGTGAAGTTTTAGGTCATTCTGAGAACTTTTGTTTGTGCACAAAAATAACACCAAGGCAATTCTCACCGAAAACAGCGTCGATCCGAAAGTTAGTTCCATTCAAATCATGCAAGTTAGAGTCCAAAACAAGGGCAAAAGTGTTTGGAAAAGTAGATACGACGGAGACGTATCAACTCCCCCAAGCTTAAACCTTTGCTTGTCCTCAAGCACTTCAGTTGATAAATTGAAAGTGATAAAGAAAAACTTTTACAAACTCTGTTTGCTCTTGTTGTAGTAAATATGTAAAGCCAGCATTCAAGTTTTCAGCAAAGATTATGACTAACCATATTCACAATAACACTTAGGTCTCATGTTTACTCATATCAATGGCATAATCAACTAGTGAGCAATAATAGCAAATCTCGGATGACAACACCTTCTCAAAACAATCATAATATGATATAACAAGATGGTATCTCGCTAGCCCTTTCTGAGACCGCAAAACATAAATGCACAGCACCTTTAAAGATCAAGGACTGACTAAACATTGCAATTCATGGTAAAAGAGATCCAGTCATAGTCATACTCAATATAAATTAATAGTAATGAATGCAAATGACAGCGGTGCTGTCCAACTGGTGCTTTTTAATAAGAGGGTGATGACTCAACATAAAAGTAAATAGATAGGCCCTTCGCAGAGGGAAGCAGGGATTTGTAGAGGTGCCAGAGCTCGATTTTTGAAATAAAGATAAATAATATTTTGAGTGGTATACTTTCATTGTCAACATAACAACCGAGAGATGGCGATATCTTCCATGCTACACACATTATAGGCGGTTCCCAAACAGCATGGTAAAGTTTATACTCCCCCACCACCAACAAGCACACTCCACGGCTGGTCCGAAACAACGGGTACCGTCCAACTAACAACAATCCTGGGGGAGTTTTGTTTGCAATTATTTTGATTTGATTTGCTTAAAGCATGGGACTGGGCATCCCGGTGACCAGCCATTTTCTCGTGAATGAGGAGCGGAGTCCACTCCTCTTGAGAATAACCCGCCTAGCATTGAAGATACAGACAACCCTAGTTGATACATGAGCTATTCGAGCATACAAAACAGAATTTCATTTGAAGGGTTGGAGTTTGGCACATACAAATTTACTTGGAACGGCAGGTAGATACCGCATATAGGAAGGTATAGTGGACACATATGGAATAACTTTGGGGTTTAATGGATTGGATGCACAAGCAGTATTCCCTCTTAGTACAAGTGAAGGCTAGAAAAAGACTGGGAAGCGACCAACTAGAGAGCGACAACAGTCATGAACATGCATTAAAATTAATAAACATTGAGTGTAAGCATGATTAGGATATAATCCACCATGAACATAAATATCATGAAAGATATGTTGTTTTGTTTCAACTACATGTGTGAACATGTGCCAAGTCAAGTCACTCGAATCGTTCAAAGGAGGATACCACTCTATCATACCACATCACAACCATTTTAATAGCATGTTGACACGCAAGGTAAACCATTATAAACTTCTAGCTAATTAAGCATGGCATAAGAAACTATAATCTCTAATTGTCATTGCAAACATGTTTATTCATAATAGGCTGAATCAGGAACGAGGAACTAATCATATTTACAAAAACAAGAGAGGTCGAGTTCATACCAGCTTCTCTCATCTCAATCAGTCCATCATAAATCATCATTATTGCCTTTCACTTGCACGACCGAACGATGTGAATAATAATAATAGTGCACGTGCATTGGACTAAGCTGGAATCTGCGAGCATTCAATAAACAGGAGAAGACAAGTCAATATGAGCTCTTGGTTAAATCAACAATAATGCATATAAGAGCCACTTCAACATTTCATCATGGTCTTCTCCTATCAACCCCCAAAGAAAAGAAAAGAAATAAAACTATTTACACGGGAAAGCTCCCAACAAGCAAAAGAAGAACGGGAAATATTTTTGGTTTTTCTTTTAATTACTACTACTACAGCAAGAAAGTAAACTAGCTAAAAGCTACTACTAATTTTTTTGTTTTTCTTAAGGTTTTTCAAACACATAAGAAGAAAGCATAAAAAAGGGAAATAAACTAGCATGGATATTACAGTGAAAGAGTATGAGCACCGACAACTAGCATGAGTGTGTGAACATAAATGTAATGTCGGTGAGAAATACGTACTCCCCCTAGCTTAGGCTTTTGGCCTAAGTTGGTCTATTGCCACGGCTAGCCTGGCGGATATCCAAAGTTGTAACTGGGGTCGTACTGAGATGCAGCGGCTATTGCATCGTGAGCTGCAGCTTGGAGGCGAGCTGCCCTTGTCCTCCTCTCGTACTCGTCTGCCTCCTCCCTAGTTATGACATATCTCCCCTTTGCCTGAAAGTCAAAGAGAGTAGGAGAAGGGAGGACAATATTGACGGCGTGACGCCTCTCAAAGATTAGTCGGTACTGGAGAGGCGGTTCATTCCTCTCAACAAACTGATGGTGAACCATGGCATTAAAATCTAGATAAGAAGGAGTCAATTCCATATCATAATCACGAATAGGTATACCAAGAAAATTAGCTAAACGGTTGCATAAATTCTGCCAAAGAAATCTCCATTAATTCTATTATTATGCAACCTACGTGCAACAATGGCTCCCAAATTATAATGCTTATCTCCTAACACAGCACTCCTGAGAACACTGAGATCAGGGACACACATGTAACATGCTTCATCCTTACCATTGATGCACCTACCTATGAAGAGAGCAAAATAATGTATAGCAGGAAAATGAATGCTCCCTATGGTAGCTTGTGTTATATCTCTAGACTCCCCCATAGTTATACTAGCGAGAAAATCTCTAAATTCAGATTTGCGAGGTTCACTAGGACTACCCCATTGCGGGAGTTTACAAGCAGTGCTAAAATCCTCTAAGTCCATAGTATAAGAATTTTCATAAAGATCAAACAGGACAGTTTGAGAATTGCGTGATGATGAAAATTCAAGCCTTCTCACAAAGGAATCAGTGAGATAGTGGTACTGACGACACTTATCTGCCTCGAAGCTCACAAGATCAGCGTTACGCACATATGCGTTAAATTCTTCTTTGATTCCTGCTGGATCCATAAAGTCCTCTGAAGGGCATTCACAAGCCCGCACTTGAGCTTCCCTTGGTGGTTCATCGTCCAGATCGCAGACAAGTGGCCTGGGCCCTTGCTTCCTTGAAGGACCACCTTGGTACATTTTCCTAAACATATTTCTTCCTCTGATTTTTTTTTGAAAATTTTAGTAACTTCAAATAAAAGTGAACCAAACTCAACAAAATTGATAGCAACTACTCCCACAAGTGCCTAGGGACTATATCATGCATTAGAGCTACTTGGGACCATATAAATTTGACATGCAAGCTCAAGAACAGGTCACCTAAGCAACAAAAAATTGCAATGAACAAAGCACTAGAAAAAAAACTAATTGGACCATTGGAGGAGTCACATACCAAGGAACAACCCCCCAAAGTAGTTTTGTGAGAGGTGCTTTGAGCAAGGAGATCGAAAATCACAGCAAAATGAGCAAGAACTCGTGCTTGAGCTGGTTGTGATTTTTTTGGGAGGAAGGAGTGTGTGGGTGCAGGAATATGTGGAGGGGGGCCACCATGGGCCCACGAGGCAAGGGGCGCGCCCAAGGGGTGGGCGCGCCCTGGACCCTCGTGGCCAGGTGCTTGCTCCCCCTGCTGTGTTCTCAGTGCCAGATATTCTCAAATATTCCAAAAAAACATATTTCAATTTCGGGGCATTTGGAGAACTTTTATTTTCGGGGTATTTTTTATTGCACATATAATTCAGAAAACTGTCAGAAAATACTAATTCAGAAAACTGTCAGAAAATACTAATTTTACTTTATTCCAACTAAATAACAGAAAAGTAAAAGGAGGATACAAAAGGTTGTGCTTTCTAACTTCATCCATCTCATGATCATCAAAAGGAATCCACTAACAAGGTTGATCAAGTCTTGTTAACAAACTCATTCTGAATAACATGGAACCAGAGAAATTTCGAATAACACTATGTTACCTCAACAGGGATATGCACATCCCCAATAATAAGAATATCATATTTCTTCTTGATAGTAGGAAGAGGAAATTCAAAACCTCCAATAATAATCGATGGAATTTTTCCAATAGAGTTTATACTATGAACCTGATGTTGTTTCCTCAGAAAGTGTACCGTATGCTCATTGCCATTAACATGAAAAGTGACATTGCCTTTGTTGCAATCAATAACAGCCCCTGCAGTATTCAAAAAGGGTCTTCCAAGAATAATAGACATACTATCATCCTCGGGAATATCAAGAATGACAAAGTCTGTTAAAATGGTAACATTTGCAACAACAACAGGCACATCCTCACAAATACCGACAGGTATAGCAGTTGATTTATCAGCCATTTGCAAAGATATTTCAGTAGGTGTCAACTTATTCAAATCAAGTCTACAATATAAAGAGAGAGGCATAACACTAACACCGGCTCCAAGATCACATAAAGCAGTTTTAACATAGTTTCTTTTAATGGAGATGGTATAGTTGGTACTCCTGGATCTCCAAGTTTCTTTGGTATTCCACCCTTAAAAGTATAATTAGCAAGCATGGTGGAAATTTCAGCTTCCGGTATCTTTTTTTATTAGTAACAATTTCTTTCATATACTTAGCATAAGGATTCATTTTGAGCATATCACCAAACGACACGCAAAAAGATAGGTCTAATCATTTCAAAGAAAGCGCCAAAAATCCTCATCATCCTTTTTCTTGGATGGTTTGGGAGGAAAAGGCATGGGTTTACGAACCCATGGTTCTCTTTCTTCTTGTGCTTCCTAGCAACAAAGTCTTTCTTATCATAACGTTGATTCTTTGATTGTGGGTTATCAAGATCAACAGCAGGTTCAATCTCTACATCATTATCATTGCTAGGTTGAGCATCAGCATGAACATCCTCATAAAAATTATCACTAGGTTCATTTTCATTTCCAGATTGTGTTTCAGCATCACAGATAGAAATATCATTGGGATTCTCAGGTGTGCCAACAACAGGTTCACTAGAAGCATGAAAAGTCCAATCATTCTTCTTTTTCTTCCTCTTAGAAGGACTTGGTGTATCAACATTATTTCTTTGAGAATCCTGCTCAATTCTCTTAGGATGGCCCTCAGGATACAAAGGTTCCTTAGTCACTTTACCCCCTCTAGTTGCAACTCTAACAACAAAGTCATTATTCTTACTATTCAATTCATTGAGCAAATCATTTTGAGCCTTAAGCACTTATTCTACTTGAGTGGTAACCATAGAAGCATGTTTACTAATGAGTTTAAGTTCACCTTTAACTCTAGACATATAATCACTCAAGTGTTCAATCATATAGGCATTGTGTTTTAATTGTCTACCAAAATAAGCATTGAAATCTTCTTGCTTAACCATAAAATTATCAAACTCATCTAGGAGGGATTTCAGCTTTATCATATCTATAGAGAGAATTTACCTTTACTACCTGTGTCGGGTTATCAAGACCATGTATTTCTTCAACAGGAGGTAAATTAAGACCATGTATTTCTTCAACAGGAGGTAAATTCTTAACATCTTCAGCTTTTATACCTTTTTCTTTCATAGATTTCTTTGCCTCTTGCATATATCTTCAGGACTGAGAAATAGAACACCCCTTTTCTTTGGAGTTGGCTCAGGAGTTGGTTCAGGAAGTGTCCAATTATTTTCATTTGTCAACATATTATTCAATATAATTTCAGCTTGATCAACAATTCTCTCCCTGAAAACACAACCAGCACAACTATCCAGGTGGTCTCTGGAAGCATCGGTTAGTCCATTATAAAAGATATCGAGTATTTCATTTTTCTTAAGAGGATGATCAGGCAAAGCATTAAGTAATTGGAGAAGCCTCCCCCAAGCTTGTGGGAGACTCTCTTCTTCAATTTGCACAAAATTATATATTTCCCTTAAAGCAGCTTGTTTCTTATGAGTGAGGAAATATTTAGCAGAGAAGTAATAAATCATATCTTGGGGACTATGCACACAACCAGGATCAACAGAATTAAACCATATTTTAGCATCACCCTTTAATGAGAACGGAAATATTTTAAGGATATAGTAGTAGCAAGTTTTCTCATCATTAGTGAACAGGGTGGCTATATCATTTAATTTAGTAAGATGTGCCATGACAGTTTCAGATTCATAGCCATTGAAATGATCAGATTCAACCAAAGTAATTATATCAGGGTCGACAGACAATTCATAATCCTTATTAGTAACAAAGATAGTTGAAGTAGCATAAGCAGGATCATATTTCATTCTAGCATTCAGAGATTTTTGTTTCAGCTTAACTAATAATTTCTGAAGATCACTTCTATCATTGCAAGCAAGAAAGTCTCTAGCAGTTTCTTCATCCATAACATAACCCTCAGGCACAACGGCCAATTCATATCTAGGGGGAGAATCTTCATCATCACTTTCATCAATATTCTTAGTGTCAATAATTTCATTCTCTCTAGCCCTATGTCAGAGTAAATGACCACGGGTAGCCTAGACGGCTCCCCCCGGCTCTTCAGAAAAATTACAGGCTGATCGGGCCCTCAAGCATCCAAGGCGTGGGGCCGCCTTCCCTTGGCCGGCTGTCTCTCAGGCCGGCTACCGAGAGGTAGCCCGGCCCCAAACCCAAAGGAGGAAAGCCACAAGAGGGCCGACTCCAAGAAGTCGGCCACGAGAAGGTCGACTCCAAGAACCCGGCCCCCAACAGGCGACCAAGATCGTACCCTCAAACTCTGCACCCACATAACGACGATGAGACGGGGCGTGGCTACATTAAAGCCTGCAACCCCCGAATCCCGGAGCGCGCGTGGTCACAGCATACCAGACGGGCGGTCATCACCCGTCCGTGGCAAGATCGCTGCATATGTTGACCATGACGTCACCCACGACGAGCCGGAACGGCGCAGCGGCGGGCCCCTTCAACAGAGAGATGCCCGAGGCGGCCCGGCCTCCCCTGGGCCGGCTCGAGATGTGGCCGGCTCCCAAGAAATGACTTGCTCCCTCCCTCGAAGGAGGGGCCTCATTAAGGAGACAAGACAAGGTAAGGCTACAGTGAACACCCACTAGGCGGCGGCACTGTAGCCATGCTTACCTCGACAAAGCCCTCGTCATCAGGAGTGAGGCAACAGTAACCAGCCCCCAACAAGGCTCCCGAGCGGTGGGACCAGCTTGTCGACCAGGAAGCCGGCAGCCGCGGGACCCACCAGTCGGCGGGCCCCAGCAGCCGGCGGAGAAGCCGGCGAACACAGACACTGACGGCTAGGGACCGCGCCCAGCCGGATTACCGTTGTACCCCTGGGGGGTAGGCCTATATAAACCCACCAGGGCACCCATGCAAAGGGTTGATCTCTTAGAGTTTTAGACACCACATAGAGGGAAGAGGAGAGCCAGCCTTGCCCTTCTTCTTCCTCTCACCGAACAGCTCAAGGAGCCTCTTGTAGCTACTCGTTAACTTAGTGATCATGCGGAGACCCCGCAGAGCAGCAGTAGGGGTGTTATCTCCCCGGAGAGCCCTGAAGCTGGGTAAGATTCGCCGGCGTGCATGTCTTCGCCTTATCCCGCTTCTGTGCACCGGCGATGTCTTATTGGCTCCCACAATGATAAGCCACCTGTTGGCATATGTCGCACCTACCACCCGACATTTGGCGCCCACTGTGGCCAGTGCACCGTAGTCCGGAGACCTGCTCGACGGAACCCTTTTCCTTCCCGAAGCGTAGCCAGCCCGGACGCCGACGGCGCTTGCCTTCGACAGCGCAAAGGCGTCGCCGACGCCTGCGCGGCGAGTTGCCTCGCCGATCTTCTTGGCGAGGCTCACATCTCCGACGAGCCCGCATCCGACGCGGGCACAGGCTGCCCCGAGAGCCACCTCATCAGCCTCCTCGACCAACTCCATGTCTCCAGCGAGCCTGCTGCGGATTGGAGTCGGTTGGCTCCACCGACCCGATGCTTATCGACTCCGACACAGCATCGCTCGACGCTTTCCCCACCAACGTAGTGATCTTCAACGACCCGCTCCCTCGAGCCGACAGCTGCGGCAGCGCCATCACGGAGGTGCTGGTCATCAGCCATGACGTCGCCTCTGGCGAGAACGCCCACGATGCCCTGCAAGCGGTGCTGCACGACTTGTCCGTCCCCCTTCCGGTCAACGCCGACGCCGAGGCACTGGAGGCACGCCGCCTCGCCCTCATCATGGAGGGCCGGAAGATAGCCTCCATGAGACGCCTCACCGAGGATCACCAGCGCGAAGTCGACCGCGCCGCCTTTGGCACGCCGCCCCCTGACGGGCCAAGCCAAATCAGCATCATCAAGAGGCGTGGCGCAGCCATCGCCGACATGCTGGGAGCAGATCGCCCAGTCTACGCCACGCCCCTCGAGAACCTACGCGCCACCCAGGCGGCCGTAGACGAGCTGAATGGACTAGGGGCTGACGAGCTCCCCTACATGACCAGATGCATCCAGCAGCTGATTGACACGGCCACAGAGCGGCATGAAGCCGGCGTCCGCGCTGAGAGTCTTCCCCCACGCCGAGAGCACTGCGCGACGTCACGGGCGCCGACTGCGGGCATCACCCGCGCAAGGCAAGAAAAGGAGCTGGCTGCTAGCCGCAGCCGGACCCGTATCTCCATCGAGCGCGACGCAGAAGGCCGCCCTCGAGCCGTGGAGCGACGAGGCAACCCGCCTCCTCCTCCGCCTCGTGGGGAGAGATATCCCACCCGGCCGCCTGTCACGCATCCGACTCTCAGCGGCCGACTAGGCCGCCGCGAGGGAGTCAGCGAGAATGACGCCCGCCATTGGATCGTCCGCCTAGCGCGATCCCTGGTGCTAGAAGAAGAAGACGATGTCGGCCCGCCTTGCTTCGGCCCCCGCATCCGCGACGAGCCCTTCCCCAAAGGGTTCTCGCTCCCAAGAGACACGCCCAAGTACAACAGCTCCGTGAAGCCGGAAGATTGGTTGATCGACTACTCCATCGCAGCCAAGATAGCAACGGCAACAGCGCGGCGTTGCCGTGAAGTATGTCCCCCTCATGCTCCAAGGCACGACGCGTACCTGGCTCAACAACCTCAAGCCTTACAGCGTCAACAACTGGCTGGACTTCACGGAAGCCTTCATCCGCAACTTCACCAGCACCTACAAGCGGGCTCCCAAGCCCAGACAGCTCTCCTTGTGTGTTCAAGGGCCCAATGAATCAACTCGCGACTACCTCACGCGTTGGGCCGAGCTCCGCAATTCCTGCGAGGGGGTGCACGAGGTTCAAGCCATAGAGTACTTCACCGCCGGGTGCTGAGAAGGCACCCTCCTCAAGCACAAACTCCTCTGCGACGAGCCGACTACCCTCGACGAGCTGCTGGTCATAGCAGACAAGTACGCCACGACCGACTCTTCAATGAAGACCGAGCTCCGGGTAGACGCCCGGGAAGGTGCTCAATCCGGCTCCCAAGACGCCACCGGGGACTCCACCGATGCCTGCATTCGTAACGACAACAAGCGCAAGGGCCCTATGCCGCGTCCCACCAGTCGGCAGGTGGCCACAGTAAAAAATGAACAACCCAAGGGGCGGCCCGCGCCCAAGAAGCAAAAGGGCGGCAGGCCGGCTTGGCAGCCGACTTTCTCCTACGAACAAGCCCTCGATGCCCATTGCAAGTTCCACAGCGGAGCGAAGCCGTCCAACCACACGACCCGGAAATGCCATTGGCTCACACGAATCTCCAAAGGCGAAGGGCTGGTGCCGCCTCCGCCTGCTGGTCAGCCGCCTCCGGCCCCCCAAAAGCCGTCCGCTCGACCAGCAGTTGGGGCCGTTCAAGACGAGTTCCCCGACGAGCATGCCGCCTACGTCGTCTTTATAAGCCAGCTCAAGACCGCGCAGCCGCACCGACAAAGACCAAGAAGTCAACGCGTCGCCTCCAACAACCCCGAGTACATGCACTTTGGTCGAGAAAGGTTTGTCGGTGGAGCCGGGCCGACCACCTAGAGGTGATGCCGCCTTCCGCTCTTACGCATTGGTTTTAGATGCCACCCTAGCAATGCAGGCGTGCCTGCTTTCTCCCGCTGCGTCGATAGATGGCGGAGCAAGATCAACATACCGCATCTTTGTGACACCATGGAGAAGTTGAACATCAAGACGAAGCAGCTCATGCCTAGTCGGACCGTGTTCCATGGCATCGCATCCGCTTGTCCCGCTCACCAATCGGCAAGATCAAGATAGATGTTCTCTTTGGGGACAAGGATCACTTCCGCCGAGAAGCAGTTTGGTTTGAGGTAGTGGATTTGGAGAGCCCTTACCACGCGTTGCTTGGTCGACCTGCTCTGGCCAAGTTCATGGTTGTACCCCACTACGCCTACCTCAAGATGAAGATACCGAGTTCCAAGGGCATCATCACCATAGCCGGCGACTACAAGAAATCCTCCGAGTGTGCAGCAGCTAGCAACCGGCTGGCCGAGTCCCTCGTGATCGCCGAAGAGAAGAAGATGCTGGATCGGGTTGTGGCCATGGCCGGCAAGCAGCCGGCCCTATCCCCCGACCCCAAGGAGTGTGATGCCCAAGGTTCTTTCCAGCCGGCCAAAGAAACGAAGAAGATACCTCTGGACCCGGAACACCCAGAAAGGTTTGCCGTCATTGGGGCAAACCTGGATAGCAAATAGGAAGGCGAGCTCGTCGATTTCCTCTGTGAGAATCGGGACATCTTTGCATGGTCTCCCAAGGACATGCCGGGTGTTCCGAAGGAATTCGCCGAGCACAAGTTACACGTCCGAGCAGATGCCAAATCAGTCAAGCAGCCCCTCCGCCGACTGTCGGAGGAAAAGAGAAGGATTGTAGGAGAAGAGATAGCCCGGCTTCTGGCAGCCAGCTTCATTATGGAGGTGTTCTTTACGGAATGGCTTGCCAACCCGGTCCTCATGCTGAAGAAAAATAACAAGTGGCGCATGTGTATAGACTACACCAGCCTCAACAAAGCCTGCCCCAAAGATCCCTTCGCTCTACCAAGGATTGATCAAGTGATAGACTCCACAGCCGGATGCGAGCTGTTGAGCTTCTTGGATGCTTATTCAGGCTACCACTAGATAAAGTTGGATCCAGCTGACCGCCTGAAGACCGCCTTTATCACACCCTTCGGAGCTTTCTGCTACCTGACTATGACATTCGGCTTGAGAAATGCCGGTGCCACTTTTCAGCGTTGCATGCAGAAATGCCTCGTCAAGCAACTCGGCAGAAATGCCCACGTCTATGTAGATGATATTGTGGTGAAGACGGAGAAGCGCGACACCTTGCTGGAAGACCTCAAAGAGACGTTTGAAAACTTGCGCCGGTTTCAGATCAAGCTCAACCCCGAGAAATGCGTGTTCGGAGTACCAGCCAGCCAGCTTCTAGGTTTCCTGGTCTCCGAACGCGGCATCGAATGCAACCCACTGAAGATTAAGGCCATAGAGAGAATGGAGATTCCCACCAAGCTACGAGACGTCCAAAAGTTTACCGGATGCCTGGCCTCCCTGAACCGCTTTATCACCGGCTCAAGAGAAAGCTCTCCCCTCACCGACTCATGAAGAAGACCACTCATTTCGAGTGGAACGACCAAGTCGACCAAGCTTTCCACGAGCTAAAGAAGGTTACGCCACGCTACTGCTTTGGCGGCACCGACCGAGAAAGAGCCCATGCTCCTTTACATTGCCGCTACCACCGGGTGGTCAAGACCGTTGTCGTGGTTCAGCAGGAAGATGGTCGAGCCCACCCGATCAGAGGCCGGTGTATTCTTTAAGTGAAATCTTGTCCACCTCGAAGCGTAACTACCCGCACTACCGTAAGATGTGCTATTGTGTGTACTTCGCCGCCAAGAAGCTCAAGCCCTACTTTAAAGAACACCCCATCACGGTCGTGTGTACTGCCCCGCTCGCCGAGATCATAGGCAGCCGGGATGCATCCGGCCGGGTGGCAAAATGGGCCATTGAGCTGGCCCCTTACACGATCTTCTACCAGCCTCGCACCGCCATCAAGTCCCAAGCATTGGCCAACTTCCTTGTCGACTGGGCCGAGACCCAGTACCTGCCGCCCCCCCGACTCCACTCATTGGCGGATACACTTCGATGGGTCCAAGATGCGCACCGGCTTGGGAGCCGGCATCATCCTCACCTCTCCCAAAGGCGACAAGCTCAGATACACATTGCAAATTCATTTTGTCGCCTCCAACAATGTGGCCGAGTACAAGGCGCTCATACACGGGCTCCGGCTAGCCAAAGAACTCAGCATCCACCGGATCCTGTGCTATGGTGACTTGGATTTGGTAGTCCAACAATCATCTGGCGACTGGGACGCCAAGGACACAAACATGGTGAGCTACCGTTTCCTGGTTCAGCAAATCAGCGGGTATTTTGAGGGGTGCGAGTTCCTCCACGTGCCATGGGCCAACAACGAACAAGCAGATGCCCTGGCATGAATAGGCTCCACTCGACAAGCTATACCAACCGGCGTCTCTCTCCAACACCTCCTCAAGCCGTCTATCAAGCCGTCTCCAGAATCCGATTCCATCTTCATACCGCCCGACCCCGATGCAGTCAGATCCAGCTTGGGGAACCGAGCAGGCGACTCAGGGACTTTGATAGGCGGCCCGGGGACTTCAACAGGCGGCTCGGGGACTGCCATAGTCGCACCCGGCCCGGGGACTTCAGAACCCGGCCCGGGGACTACGATCGGCCGAGGACTGCATCGACACAACAAAGGTGGCCGACTCCAGCTCTTCACCACCCAGCCCACCCGCCCTGGTCGCAGTAGCCGTGTTGGCAATAGAAGAAGTCACAGATCCATCATGGGCCCAGCCCATCCTCAACTTCCTGGTAAACAGAGAGCTGCCGACTAACGAGATCGCGGCAAGACAAGTCCAACACCGAGCCGGAGCATACACAATAGTTAACCGAGAGCTCGTTAGGCGCAGCGTCACTGGAGTCTTCTAGCGCTGCGTCGAGCCAGAGAAGGGCATAGCAATCCTCAAGGACATCCACCATATGAATCGCGCCACCACGGGGCCTCAAGATCACACGTCGCCAAAGCTTTCCGCCATGGATTCTTCTGGCCAACTGCTTTGGATGACGCCAAGGAGTTAGTCAAATACTGCAAAGGGTGCCAAGTCTTGACTTGAAGCAACACACGCCCGCCAGACTCAAGACCATTCCCCTCACCTGGCCTTTTGCCGTCTGGGGACTGGATATGGTGGGCCCGTTCAAGACGGCGTGCGGCACCATGACACATCTGCTCGTCGCCGTGGACAAATTTACCAAGTGGATTGAAGCGAAGCCGATCAAGAAGCTGAATGGGCCGACTGCCGTGACATTCATCGCAGATATTACAACCCGGTACGGCGTACCACACAGCATCATCACCGACAATGGCACGAATTTTGCCAAGGGAGCACTGGCACGTTTCTGCGCGACTGTGGCATCCGATCGACTTAAGCGTCTGCTTTCCCACCCGCAATCAAACGCGGCCAAGTTGAGCGAGCAAACGGCCTCATCCTCTCCGCATCAAGCCTCGATCGGTCGTGCCATCGTGGCGTTCGCCGCTTGTTGGCTCAACGAGCTGCCGGCCGTCCTCTGGAGTCTGCGCACTACCACGAACAAGTCAACCGGCTTCACCCCTTTCTTCCTTGTATATGGTGCCGAGGCTGTCATCCCAACTGACATCGAGTACGACTCACCTCGGGTCACCATGTACACGGAGGCGGAGGCCAAGGAAGCACGAGAAGACGGCATCGACCTGCTGGAATAAAGCCGGCTGTTAGCCCTCAGCCGGTCCGCCATCTACCAGCAGGGTTTACGCTGCTACCACAACCGGAAGGTCAAGCCAAGATCCTTCCAAGAGGGTGACCTTGTGCTCCGGCTGATCCAAATGAACAGCCGGCCAGCACAAGCTCTCGGCCCCTTGGGAAGGTCCCTTCGTCATCGCTAGAGCATTAGGCAACGACTCCTACTACTGATCGACGCCACAGGTCGAAGGCACGCAAGAGAGATGATTCCGGCAAGGAGTCGGAACGACCATGGAACGCCAATCTCCTCCGAAGATTTTACAGTTAAAATGCACTATGTACCATGCTACCTTTTGTATTAAGTCTGAGACCACGCCCCGAGGAACACCCGGGGACTACCCTCTTTTATCTATGAATGATGAGTATCATGCCTATGATTATGTTACTACATTCATTTTTCTCGTCCGGCACCGAGTTCGACCAGTCGGCCCGGGGACTTGCCGCCTTGAGTTATATTCAAGTTCTACCTGCAGTCAGACAAGTAGTGTGCTGGCACCCAAGCCCTCTCTTGTCGAAAGCCGCAGCTCAAAGAATCGGCTGTCCGGCTGGCAAGAGCCAAAGGTAGGAAAGGATGCCCACATGAAAAACGGCTAAGGACTAATGAACTTATATAACGCAAGCCGGCTTCCCACCCCGCGGACCGGCTGCCAAAGAAGCCGGCTGGTCGGCTTCCCATTCACCTTGCTACAGTCTAAAAAAGCTCGAGTACTTGCCTTCCCAAAACAGCCAAGCTCTTCCCCAGCCACAGATCGCAGAAAGCCGTCTGTCCGGGAAGGCGGCGACCAAGGGAAGGCGGCAAAGGAAACAACCAAAAGGATGAAAAGCAAACATGAATGGAAGCCAAACTCATGCATGATTATATTTACACAAAAGGCCTTCGAAAGGCCAGCATTCAACATAGTTTGAATACACCCCCAGTGGGTGGAACTGCGCAAATTTAATAAAAAGTTGTTCAAAGAGTAACAAGCAGGAAAGCAAAGACGGCGGATCAGGCCAAGGGAGCGACAAGCGAGTCGGGCAGTTTGGTGGAGACGGCAGTGCCGGCTGGAGGAGTGGCCGGCTGGCGAGTCTCGGCATGATCATCACCTCTAGAAGGCGCTCGCTCGCACGTGCCTCGTTGCTGGAGGCACGATCATGCTGAAGCTGGCTGGTCGCTTCACCGTCTGGCACGACGTCTTCGCCATCCTCCCCCTCTTCATCTTCGCCCTCGTCGCTGGAAGCGATCTCCTCCGCTGAGTTTTCACCTTCTACCGGGTTCAGCCCGAACCACTCCTCCGGCTGAGCGACACCGTCATCATTTACCTCAGGGGAAAAGGCACTAGTGTCGGTGTAATAGGCGATCGCCGAGGCGCGCTGGATGATAGCCGGCCGCACCGCCACCAGCTCTTCGTCGGCCTCCTGCCGCCAGGTACTCACCGGCCAAGCTCAGCCAGATACCAGGCTCGGACGAACTCCAGCGCCACTTTGGCGCGGACCGAGCTGCGAAGCCTTCCAGGCCTCGGCGGCCGATTGCAACCTCGGCCGGTCGGCGATTCGGCTGAGGTGCGCAGAACCGCCTCGCCGGGCCAGAGGGCGGCCAACACTTGCGCCCCGGCACGCTGAAGACGGCGGAGCATGCGGTGAGCCGGCCGCAGACGGGCCTGAATTGCCAGAAGCTGCTCCTCAAGTGTCCGGCTAGCATCCGGCGCGATCTCGACCCCTGCCTGCCAGCGGGCATCACGGTGGGCCTCGATGGCTTGGGTGGCGGCGACGGAGTAACCAGGAAAGTAATCTGCACAAAGAAGAAAGAAGTAGCACAAAGTCAGAAGACAAATCAGATGACAAAAGGGCAAGCAAAGGGACGAAGAGGAAGGCGGCCTACCATCGAACAAATCCTCAACCCGTCCGTAGCCTTCGCTCAGCGCTTGCTTCGCCTCAGCCCAGCCTGCCGCCTTGGTCTCATATTCGGCTTTGAGGGCGACCTCGCTGTCCTGCGCCGTCTTCAGGGCCGCCTTATGGCTCTCCTCCTGGTCGGCCAGTTTCTTGACCAGGTCACGTTCCTGGGCCAAGGCATTGCACTCGGCTTCCTTGGCGCGAAAGGCGGTCTGGACCCCGCCTAGCTGCTCCCTCAAGTCGGCATTGGCCCCTGCAGATATGAAGAAGAAGAAAAAAACAAGAAAGATCCGACCCAACTGCTCAGCAGTCGGCCCAAATCTCGGGGACTACACCCAGTGGGTGCGCTGACGCGCCCCCACGTGAGATAAAAATGAAGCACTTACTCTGGCTCTCAGTCAGATCAGCGGCCTTGTAGGACCTTGAAGTATGTCTAGAGGGGGGGGGGGGGGTGATTAGACTACTTGACCAATAAAACTTAACCTTTTCCCAATTTTAGACTTTGGCAGATTTTAGCTATTTTTGAACAAGTCAAGCAATCTTCACACAATTCAAGCAAGCATGCAAAGAGTATATAGGCAGCAGAAAATAAAGCATGCAACTTGCAAGAATACAAAGGGAAGGGCTTGGAGGATTCAAGCATAATTGGAGACAACGATGTTTTTGTCATGGTTCCGATAGGTGGTGCTATCGTACATCCACGTTGATGGAGACTTCAACCCACGTAGGGTAGCAGTGGCCTTGAGTCCACGGAGGGCTCCACCTACGAAGGGTCCACGAAGAAGCAACCTTGTCTATCCCACCATGGCCGCCGCCCACGAAGGACTTGCCTCACTAGCGGTAGATCTTCACGAAGTAGGCGATCTCCTTGCCCTTACAAACTCCTTGGTTCAACTCCACAATCTTGTCGGAGGCTCCCAAGTGACACCTAGCCAATCTAGGAGACACCACTCTCCAAGAAGTAACAAATGGTGTGTTGATGATGAACTCCTTGCTCTTGTGCTTCAAATGATAGACTCCCCAACACTCAACTCTCTCTCATAGGATTTGGATCTGGTGGAAAGAAGATTTGAGTGGAAAGCAACTTGGGAAGGCTAGAGATCAAGATTCATGTGGTAGGAATGGAATATCTTGGCCTCAACACATGAGTAGGTGGTTCTCTCTAAGGCTGGTAAGTTGGAAGTGTAGGTTTGTTACGATGGCTCTCTCCACGAATGAAGAGGAGGTGGAGGGGTATATAGCCTCCACACAAAATCTAACCGTTACACACAATTTACCAAACTCGGTGGGACCGAATCATCAAAATCGGTTAGACCAATTTAGTAAACCTAGTGACCGTTAGGGTTTTTGGTGGGACTGACATGCATCTCGGTAGGACCGATTTGGTTAGGGTTAGGGCATAACGTAATCTCGGTGAGACCGACATACAAACTTCGGTGAGACCGAATTTGGTAATTAGCTAACCAGAGAGTTGGCCAGGTAAACTCGGTGGGACCGATTTGCTCTTTCAGTGAGACCAAAAAGTTACAAAAGGGAAACAGAGAGTTTACATTGTAATCTTGGTGGGACCGATTCTCTCTTTCGGTGAGACCGAAAAGTTACGAAGGGGAAACAGAGAGATTACAATCCCGTCTCGGTGAGACCGAGATCCCTATCGGTGAAACCGATTTGCCTAGGGTTTGTGGCAGTGGCTATGACATCTGAACTCGGTGGCGCCGGATAGAAAGAATCGGTACGACCGAGTTTGACTTTGGGTTTAGGTCATTTGTGGATGTGAGAGAGTAGTGGAGGGTTTTGGAGCATATCACTAAGCACATGGAGCAAAAGGCTCATTAAGCTATACCTCATCCCTTCTTGATAGTATTGGCTTTTCCTATAGACTCAATGTGATCTTGTATCACTAAAATGCAAAATGTAGAGTCTTGAGCTTTTGAGCTTGAGCCAATCCTTTGTCCTTAATATTTTGAGGATCCACTTTCATCATCCATGCCATGCCATTCATTGAGCTTTCCTGAAATATTCATCTTGGAATAGTATTAGCTCAATGAGCTATATGTTGTTATGAATTACCAAACCACATAGGGATAGTTGCACTTTCAATCTCCCCCTTTTTGGTAATTGATGACAACATCTGAATCAAAGCTTCGACAAATGATAATAAAATTGAAAAACATCGTCGCTTTGAGAAGTATGTGATAAGCAAGAGCTCCCCCTAAATTTGTGCATGTCTTAAGATTTGCTTTGGACTGCAAATGCACAAGAAATTAGGCTCATGGGTTACTCTTCCATGTCACATACATCTTGGTGGAGCGCTCAAAATAATAACAATTGAATACATGCACTCATCACCAAGCACAGTGAATGATCATATAAGGATAAGTAAGATAATATCATAAAAGGCATAAGTGTAGCTTATGATCAAACACATGATCATCAATGTCTCACAGGTAATGCATAGTATCTCAAGCAATCAAGCATAAAAAGTTCAACCAAGAAGACAAGAGAGAACAAAAGCAAATCTCTCTCTCTCGAAGCCTATGATCTATACATTTTTCTCCCCCTTTGGCAACAAGTTACCAAAAAGTTCCTAGAAAATGCATAGTACTATGTCGTCTCTCAGGCTTGGTCTTCTGGTGGTGGTGTAGACAGGACTCCAAGGATGAACGCATCAGTAGACGTGGTAGGAGCTGAAGAAGTTGGAGCTGGAGCTGGTTGAGCTGGAGCTGAAGTAGTGGCTCTGGTGTCTGGAGTTGGCATTGTAGCTGACCTCTGAGCTCTAGGCACTTTGGCAAATGCATCAGTTGTCGTCTTGCCCTTCCTCTCCTGCATATCATCTCGTAATTGCTCCATAGCTGACTGAATCTCAGTCACTTTGACATCAAGATCATAGAATTTTTGTTCCATGATTCTCTCCAAGCTCTCCTGGTTTTGGGTTAGGGTGGCCAACCCCTTCTCAATCCGCAGAGTTGATGCTATTAAGTAACCAAGCTGCTCCTGCTTGTTCTTCAGAAAGTAGTCAGATGCCTCTGCTTGAGTTGGCATCTTTGCAGCTTTCTCTTTCCTTGCCTTCTCCTTTCTCTCCTGAGCTTGCACTGATGATGGTTCATTCTCGGTCACGACAACTCGATTGTCCTAAAAATCAGGATAGAGAACCATGTGTTACTTATCCAATAGATACTTTCCTGTGCCCATCTTCGAGTTTATCAACTCCACGAATCATGGGGCATAACCACAGCTCCTCTTCTCGATCCGGCCGTTGTCCTCTTAATTGTCTCGACTATGAGGCTCATGGCCTTGAATTTCTAAGGCACATCAAAAACATGAAGCAAATTGATTGCATGTCCTCTAATCATGTTATGGTCACCTGACTTGGGCAATAGAGTATGCCTTAAGATCCAGTTGATCGTAGGCAGCCCTGACAGCAGAAAGTGGACTGATCCAAACTTGAAGTTCTCAAGTGAATCATCTGGGATCTCCTTGTACATGTGTGACATTGTGCTATGATCCATTTTCTTCTTACCATAAATGTCTAGGTCATCCTCACTTTCCTTTGGGGCATTGATCAAACTTGCCCATTCCTCTATGGTAGGCGATATCTGGTTCCTTCGACATCCACACTATCCTCGCCATCCGGATAGAAATGTGTCAGGAGTAGAATTGCATGATAAGTTCATCGTTCCAGTTGGTGAGCTTCGCCCAACAAAATCAGCAACTCCACAAGCCTTTGAAGGCATCATATACTCCAGGGCAGTGTTCTGCGTTCTCCTTCATGTAGGTCCAGTTGACCCATCTCATGTCGCAAACTATGGGCTTCTTATCCATCAAGATAGTCTCATAAAAGTCCTGCTGCTCCTTGGTGTGGAACCTGTAATCCACAGCAGTCCTTCTCCTCGTGGCATATGGATCTATCTCTCTCCATAGCCTCAACCCATTATCTCTCCCGATCTTCAGGTGTTCAGCCACAGCATGAGCATCATTGTGGTGCAGGATCTTGGGTTTGAGCTTCCTTAGGACCTTCCCTTCTTCATCTTCTTGACTTCAACCTCGTGCATTGGGGCCTTGTTCTTTTCAGCTGCTGGTATGCTCCTGGTATTCCTCTTAGGTGCATTCTTGGGCTTGGAGGCAGCTTTGGGCTTGGAAGTTGCAGCCCCTGACTTGATTGCATCACCCATCAATTTTTGTGCCTTGGGTGCAGGCTCTGCAACCTCTTCTTCTTCTTCCTCTTCCATCATGGAAGGCTTCCCAATCACTCTTGCCATGGTCTTCTTGACCCTTTCTTTCCCTCTGCAGCAACAGGCTCTTTGGGTTGAGATTCCAAAGGAGCTTGAGTAGACACTCTGGCTTTGGACATTGGTTGTCTGCCTGCTGGCCTTTTGATTTTCAAGCCAGGCTTCACTGCAGATGAACTGAACTCCCTCTTGAGCACTTTCTTCTTGGAGCTTGCCTCAACCTCAACTGCCACGTAATCCTCATCCTCAGACTCTGAGGTCTTCTTCTTTCTTGGCTTTGTGGCAGCCTTGGGAAAATTGCTCGGAGTGCTTCTGCTCCCCTCATCTGAGCTGCTTGAGGGACTAGTGCCCTCACTCAACTGGATCTGCTCTTCAGATTTGTTCTGGCTATCACTCTGTGCGACATCTTTGTTCAACTGACTGCTGACCCTGTGAATAGGTATAGATGAGGTAGAGTGGATGAGCATCACAAAATGCAGAGATTTTTGCAAAAGAATGATTCAAAAAACTTAGTTTTAGTTTCCCACTGAAAACATTTCGGATCTACTGATTTTCAAACTCGGTGATACCGAAGCAGTTTTGGAACCTAAACTAGTGAACTCGGTCAGACCGAGTCACAATTTGGTGGCACCGAGACTGCTAGGGTTTCACAAAGTCCTAAAGTCGGTCACACCGATTAGCAATTCTCGGTCAGACCGAGACTTTCTAGTGCAATGGCATTTGCCAAATCGGTGGGACCGAGTTTTTCAACTCGGTGGGTCCGAGATGGTTTTGGCGGAAACCTAACCCTAAATTTTCGAATCGCAACTATTCTAAGGATTGATTTGACTGGATAGGAGTGTTTCAATCGTGGCAAGATGCATAATGAACACAATGTGCTGAGAATCGGACGAGGAAAGCACTGTGATCGAGTCCATACCCTAGTTCAGCGGGAACTCGCTACGGCGGCAACGGCGGAGGAGAATTCCGTTGACGGCGGTGAAGACCAGCGACTGGAGGCGGCTGGCGACGAAGTCGACGATCCATAGACCACGTTGGCAGAGCGAGCTATGCGCGGGCGAGAGGATTCAGAGAAAGTTTTCCAAATTTTGCCCGTGCGATATATATAGCCCGACCCTGTCGGTGTGACCGAAAAGTACAAATCGGTTGCACCGAGATGAAAACCTAGATTGACTTAGTAATCACGGTATGACCGAAATGGAGGAATCGATCAGACCGAAAATCACAAAGAAGTTTTGGAAGTTTAAGTCTATGACGAATCAGGGACTCCGAGTGCTCCTCACACAGAGTGGTTCGAATCTGACTTGATCAAGTTTTGTGATGTAGCATGAATAGAGTTTGAGACGAGAAAAGCATAGATAGCTAGAGAAGGTTCTTAGGCATTCTTGTCCATCCACTTGGCCAAAGAAAGAAGAGCCAAACAATCAAAACAACAAGTGGATGTCCTCGAATGAGTAAAGTATACAACCAACATGCTCACACAATAATATGACAAATGAAATATGTGACAAAGCATGCACAATCAATTCTAGCATCTATCAAACAATTGGCAAAGACTAGGTCATCTATATATGAGTATATTGACTTAGGAGTCAAATGAGAACATTTGATCATAGGTCATACTCATCATTTAAGCTCAAGTGGGGTTACCACTTTTACATAAAGCATTTATGTGTTCACATCATTGGAGTTGCTTTGACTCATTTCTTAGAGTTAAGCTCCCCCTAGATGTGAGATCCCCCCTTAGAGGGATAAACTAACCTTGGGTTTTATGGATGATGACTTCATGTAGGTGTCGAAGATGTGGATGCTCAATGTTGATGTAGATCGTTTGGAGCAATCCTTTGGAGTGAGTTGCACCTTCAATACCTACATGGGTTAGTCCCACAAGGAACAAACAAGGATATCCATAGACATAGAGTGATGCACACACAAAATGATGTCCATGAAAACATTGGGTTACCTTGTCCCTTGCCTTACCAACATGAGGGATTGTGACTCCTTGAACTAGTGCAAGATATGGAAGTTGATTGCACTTGTCCTCGCCATAATGATATGAGTGAAAAATGTTGGCGGAGTCACCCTCAAGAACTCTCTAGTTCTTCTTCTTCGGGATCCACATCAACTTGATGGGAATCCTTGGTGTAGTAGTTGTACTTGATGAAGTAGAACTTGACGTAGTCTTGGGAACCCACTTGACCAAGGCCTTAGGTGCTTCTTCAAATGCATCAATCTCCTCTTGAAGCTTGTCCTTGCCTTTGTTCTTGTGGTCTTGTGGTGGAAGATCATCTTTTGCTTGTGTTCCCTTGAAGGAAGTAGGATCATACTTCTCTTGTTGAGGAACAAACTTCGTCTTGGGGTATTGATCTTCTTCCCACTCAACTCCATTGGCATTGAACTTTCGTTCAAAACCAACACCTTGATTCTTCCGGTGCCTTCCTTGCTTGCGTACAATTTCCTCAAATTGCTTACTCCCGGCAAGACTTTTGTATACACCTTTCTCTACAATTCCCTTCAATAAGCTGTTTTCTTGCTCAAGTGTAACTTGGCTAAGAGGATCATTAGCGGAATCAAGAGAACTACTAGAAGCAACAATATTGTATTTAGCATTGTTATTGTTACTACTAGAAGAAGAATCTTTCTTGTTCTTGTTACTAGACTTGACTTGAGGCATGTAAGTAGATAAGAGTAAACGCTTGGCAATGTAAGAAGAACTTTTCTTATGAAGATCATCATTGATCGCTTTTAAGAACTCATGCTCTTGCTCAAGATTGAGCTTTTCAAAGCGTAACTTCTCATGAGCCGTTAAAAGTTCTCGATGATCTTCAAAGATAGTTTCATGAACTAACTTAAGAGTGTTTAGTTCTTTAGTTAGACGCTCAATTTTCTCCTTATCATTGTCATTCATTTCAATTTGATTAGCATGATTAATTGACGTTTCATCATAGCATTCATCACTAGAGTTGTCAACAAGTAAATCATCATCACCTAGCAAGTCATCTTCATCAACATCAAAATCAACATACTCGGGGTGTGTTACCTTAGGACCTTTGGCCATGAAGCATCTACCAAGTCCTTCATTTGGTGATTCATATATGTCGTAGGTTTTGGTTGACACAAGTGCTAGACCGGCAACACCTTCATCTTGAGTGTATTCGGAGTCGGAGTGATAGCTTCTCTCGGAGTGATGGTCGTAGTCGGAGCCGGATACCCATTCACCAACATGAGCTTGATGTCTTCATTTTGTGTAGCTCTTTGATGACTTGTCCTTCCTTTCCGAATCCTTGCTTCTCCGTGAGTGTCTTCGTTCATAACGATCATCTCTACTCCTTCTCTCTCTTGGTGGTGATTCTTCTCTTCTGTTGTAGGGTGCCGTACACTCATTGGAATAGTGTCCGGGTCTCCCACAATTGTAACAATGGCGCTCTCGACTAGAAGATCTTTTTTCATTGTAGGACTTTGACTTGGAGCTTCTTTCTTTGCTTCTACTCTTGTAGAATTTGTTGAAGTTCTTCACCATTAAGCTCAATTCTTCATTGAAGGTTTGTTTCTCACTTGATGATGTGGGGGCTTCACTTGAGGCTTTGTAAGCACCACTCGACTTGTTGTGAAGTTCCTCCTTGTCCTTGAGTGACATCTCATGAGCAACAATTCTTCCATTGGCTTCCGTAGGCTTGAGATCTTTGTAATTGGGCATCATTTGGATCAATGTGCACACGGTATCATATTTTCCATCCAATGCTCTTAGGATCTTCTTGATGATGAATCACGGGTCATCTCTTCACTTCCTAAGCCGGCAATCACATTTGTGATGAGAGCAAGCCTAGAGTACATTTCAGCGACACCTTCACCATCCTTCATTTTGAACTTGTCAAGCTGACTTTGGAGCACATCCAACTTGGATTCCTTGACGGACTCGGTACCTTCGTGCATATCAATCAAAGTATCCCAAATTTCCTTTGCATTCTCAAGACGGCTGATTTTGTTGAATTCTTTGGGGCACAATCCATTGAAGAGGATATCACAAGCTTGAGCGTTGTATTGCAACATCTTCAACTCATCCGCACTAGCTTGATGGTTCGGTTCTCTCCCATCAAAGAATTCATCTTGCAAGCCAATACACACAATAGCCCAAACGGCGGGGTTATGTCTGAGAATATGCATTTTCATCTTATGCTTCCAACTAGCAAAATTAGTGCCATCAAAGTAAGGACCTCTACGATGATAATTTCCCTCGCTAGATGCCATACTCATCTAGGTTGTGAAACCAAGGCTATGACCACCAAAAGCTATGGAAATCAAAGCAAATGGAGACCAAAGCTCTGATACCACTTGTAGGACCTTGAAGTATGTCTAGAGGGGGGGGGGTGATTAGACTACTTGACCAATAAAACTTAACCTTTTCCCAATTTTAGACTTTGGCAGATTTTAGCTATTTTTGAACAAGTCAAGCAATCTTCACACAATTCAAGCAAGCATGCAAAGAGTATATAGGCAGCGGAAAATAAAGCATGCAACTTGCAAGAATATAAAGGGAAGGGTTTGGAGGATTCAAACGCAATTGGAGACACGGATGTTTTTGTCGTGGTTCCGATAGGGTGGTGCTATCGTACATCCACGTTGATGGAGACTTCAACCCACGTAGGGTAACAGATTCTTGTGAGTCCACCGAGGGCTCCACCCACGAAGGGTCCATGAAGAAGCAACCTTGTCTATCCCACCATGGCCGCCGCCCACGAAGGACTTGCCTCACTAGCGGTAGATCTTCACGAAGTAGGCGATCTCCTTGCCCTTACAAACTCCTTGGTTCAACTCCACAATCTTGTCGGAGGCTCCCAAGTGACACCTAGCCAATCTAGGAGACACCACTCTCCAAGAAGTAACAAATGGTGTGTTGATGATGACCTCCTTGCTCTTGTGCTTCAAAGTATAGACTCCCCAACACTCAACTCTCTCTCATAGGATTTGGATCTGGTGGAAAGAAGATTTGAGTGGAAAGCAACTTGGGAAGGCTAGAGATCAAGATTCATGTGGTAGGAATGGAATATCTTGGCCTCAACACATGAGTAGGTGGTTCTCTCTCAGAACTGGTAAGTTGGAAGTGTAGGTTTATTCTGATGGCTCTCTCCACGAATGAAGAGGAGGTGGAGGGGTATATATAGCCTCCACACAAAATCTAACCGTTACACACAATTTACCAAACTCGGTGGGACCGAATCATCAAACTCGGTCGGACCGATTTAGTAAACCTAGTGACCGTTAGGGTTTTCGGTGGGACTGACATGCATCTCGGTAGGACCGATTTGGTTAGGGTTAGGGCATAACATAATCTCGGCGAGACTGATTACACAAACTCGGTGAGACCGAATTTGGTAATTAGCTAACCAGAGAGTTGGCCAGGTAAACTCGGTGGGACCGATTTGCTCTTTCGGTGAGACCGAAAAGTTACAAAAGGGAAACAGAGAGTTTACGTTGTAATCTCTGTGGGACCGGTTCGCTCTTTCGGTGAGACCGAAAATTTACGAAGGGGAAATAGAGAGGTTACAATCCCATCTCGGTGAGACCGAGATCCCTATCGGTGAAACTGATTTGCCTAGGGTTTGTGGCAGTGGCTATGACATTTGAACTTGGTGGCGCCGGATAGAAAGAATCGGTAGGGCCGAGTTTGACTTTGTGTTTAGGTCATTTGTGGATGTGAGAGAGTAGTGGAGGGTTTTGGAGCATATCACTAAGCACATGGAGCAAAAGGCTCATTAAGCAACACCTCATCCCTTCTTGATAGTATTGGCTTTTCCTATAGACTCAATGTGATATTGGATCACTAAAATGCAAAATGTAGAGTCTTGAGCTTTTGAGCTTGAGCCAATCCTTTGTCCTTAATATTTTGAGGATCCACTTTCATCATCCATGCCATGCCATTCATTGAGCTTTCCTGAAATATTCATCTTGGAATAGTATTAGCTCAGTGAGCTATATGTTGTTATGAATTACCAAAACCACCTAGGGATAGTTGTACTTTCAGGCCTTCTGGCTCATCTCCTGGGCCTGGGAGTTGAAAGCAGCCGCGTGAAGGTTGTGATATTCCTGCAAATAGGACGGAGGTGCGAATAAGAACAAGACCACAATCGAAGTTTACTAAGAAGTTCCAAGCCGCTTTGCTTTCGGCGGCCCGGCTCGGACGGACTACACCCAGTGGGTCTTGTTGGCGCTTGGAAGAAATCAAGAAGCAATCAACGAAAAGCGGGAGGACTCACCCGGATGACCATCCGCGTCGTGAGGAACTCTTGAGTGTACCGCTTCAACGAGGCGGCCTAGGCCTGAAGCCGGCTCCGGACCTCCTGCGCCGCCACTTTCAGCTCGGCCGTCCTGCCGTCGGGTGTCCACTCAGACGAGCTGGCGCTGGCCACCTCCAGATCCTGAGCCGAAGAGCTGGTGCCCGCGGCTTTCTGCGGCTCCGACGCTGAAGTCGCCTCCCCCGCGCACCGACGAGATAGCGACATGACCACAAGATCCGCCCCCACAGCCGGCTCGCCTCCAGCCGGCTGCTCGGGCGGCACGTCAAGCCGGCCGCCTTGGCCCGTCCCAGCCGGCGGTGACGGTGCCGCCTCCCCCTCCAGGACGACTACATCGCCCTCCTCCCTCTCCGTCGCCGGCCGGTTGCGGCCGGTTTCCTCAGGTGGGGGCACCGGGATGTCGGGGGCCGCGGTGCGAAGAGGGATGATGAGCTGCGGAGGCTGGTTACGTGTAGCCTCCGCCGCCTTCTCCGCGGCCGCTGCCTCCGCCTGGGCCTTGGCCGATGCGTCGGTTTGCGCCTCCGCCGGCTTTTCCCTCGCCTCCTGGGCGGCCCTCCGCTCCTCAGCCTCCCGCTCCTCCCGCGCCTCCCGCGTGTTCCGCTCCGTCGCCTCCAGGAGATCGGCTCCAACTATGGAGGCGGCAGGGACCCGCTCGAGAGAGAGCGGGGCCCTGTTTGATAAGTCAAGAAGAAGGCTTAGAAGAATATCAATCAAAGAGAAAAAAGAAAGGTGTGAGATATTCAACACTTACGCCGAAACCGCCTGCGGCTGCTTCACCACCTTGCGGAAGCGGGCCGCCTTCGCGACCGCCTCGTCCCGCTTGGTCGCCGCGACGAAACCCCTGGGCTTTTTCGGCCGACTGCCGAAAAGGGTCTGTCAGGACCCCGATTCCAAGTCACATCGACCTAGCCGGTAACACTTCATATCACTTTGCGGCCTCATGCACGGTATTCCCACGGGTGTCGCCTTACCATGGCACAGGACCGTTTAGCCTTTTGGCTCACGTATATGATAGTGTCGCTAGCATCCACATGACAGAGAACCCGGGCCGACATGGCTAGTTGTGAACCCAAGGCGGCACTAACCCATGGGAACATGCATACATGAATCACATCGAGCATGTCGGTCATCAACGTGTGAATCCGGGCTGTAGCACTGGGCTAACAGGACTCCGGTAATCCGGGCTGTGGCAGGCTAGGCAGGACTCGGATGTCACCGTGACATTTCCTGAAGGGACAGAACACAAGAACGAAGTGAAACACATGCCGGCCGATCAAGTGTCGGAAGGCAGTAATGCCGGGCTAGCAGGACTCCGGTGAACCGGGCTGTAGTGGACTACTATCGCTCAGGAAGCACTAGAATACATTTCCCCATATGAGAGGCTGCTAAGGATAAACAACTAGATTGTCGGATCCCACTCATACCAAGCATTTCAATCATACACACAATATGCCCGATATGAGTACATACAACATGGCATCACAACAAAACTCTACAACTCAAAGTACTTTATTTAAGAGGCTCCGAGGAGCCATACATAACATGTTCATACAGATAGGGTCACATGACCCGACACTCAAGTCATACAAACATACAAGCACATGCGGAAGCAAACTAGTCTGAGTACAGACACTAAAAAGAAAGAAGGCTTGACGAAGCCCTTCTATCTACATCGGCCCTTCACAAGTCTTGGACCACCACCTGGGTGGCTAGTCACTCGTCGACGTCAAGGTCTACATAGAACCCATCGGAGGGGGCGGTGTTGTCGTCTGAAAAAATTAATTAAAGCAACGTGAGTAAAGAGGTACTCAGCAAGTCTTACAACAGAATCCTACTATACATGCACATTCTCAAGAAGGTAGTGGAGTTATTGCAGCAAGCCAGCTTTGACTCTTGGCTAAGCTATCCTACGTGACACCACTTGAAAAGCATTTGTCGCACACGAGTCCACTAATCACCAACACAACACTCCACCGTGGATCCTCTCTCGTCAACCTACGACAGGGCCATCCGCGGTACTCACACTTATATTGAGGCTTTTAGTAGTATCCATTTACTTGTCTATGAACTGTATAGGTGACCAAGTAGTCCTTTACCGCGGACGCGGCTATTCGAATAGTTTCATACCCTGCAGGGTGTAGTTCTTCACACACGCTCTCACCACTTATTGCCGCTACACGACATGTACTCGGCAACCTTTGAGCGGAAGCCCAGCGAGGGTGTCGGCCACGACCTGACTAAACACACGAGTCCCTAGTCCAGGTTTATCGCCTATTCGGGTTCCATCCGCAGGGAGTCCGACCGAGGTTTCCACTAACGGCCCCGAACGATGTGTGCAGGGTTCCCGAGACACCAAACGGGCGAATCGGTACACCGGGCCACATGCCTACCGCAACACAGCCCACCCCTAAGGCCAGCGCTGCGTGCGGCCCCCAGCATACTACAAACACCAGAAACTACTTTGCAACTGTCGATCAGAGGACAAGAGTGGTTAATAAGTCGAGAGGGTCCATTGGTTTCGGGCCCAATGCGTGGTAGTAGCTGAATCTTAAATCACACACACAGATCTCAGTTCCTAAGGACGGCTTCAATGAAACAACCCACCATGTACTCCTACATGGCCTCTCATCGATACCTTTACCAAATCGTGTTCAACACTTCACTCTCGTTACCGACACAACCTTTCACTCTTGTTCATCATCCCGATGAGCCAGACCTTACACAACTCTAAGCATAGCAAGCATAGCATGGTAGGAAACACAAATATGGCTCAATCAACTCCTACACATGCTAGTGGGTTTCAACTAGTTACTGTGGCAATGACAGGTCATGCAAAGGAAGTGGGTTCAACTACCGCAACACACAGCAGTTTGAATCACGTTGTCTTAATGCAGTAAACAAGAGCAGAAGCGAGATCATGAGTTTGTATCGGAATGATCAATGGGTTGCTTGCCTGATGTAGTGGTAGTAGGGTACTGCCCTTCAGACGGATATTCGGGGTTATCCTCGGAGACAGAACCTACCACGAAAGACACACCGAACATAATCAACACATGACGATATGCAACAATATGATGCATGCTATGACAAGGCAATATGAATGTTACTTGGCCTAATGCAAGCTAGAACAGAAAGGAATGAACTCATTTGAATCAAAGATTCAAATGTTAGTTCATTTAACATAGCCATATTAATGCATTATCTTATTCTGCTTAAACAGCAAGGTTAACTTGTTCTGTCATGCATGATACCATTACCAATGGATAGATTGAATTTTTCTGATCAAAATTCATATATAAATCTTTGCATTTGGAGTTACAGATTAATTTCTATGAATTTTTGAAGTTTGCAACAATTTCTGGAATTTTCTATGTAAAAATAAATCCAGAAATTAGTTATTGCGTCAGCAGTGTGTCAGGGTGACTTCAGTGGTCAAAGGGGACGTCCAGGTCAACCTGGACAGTGGGTCCCGCATGTCAGCAGTTAATTAAACTGACTAAATTTAGTTAAAACTAATCTGGGTTAATTAGCAGAGGGGGGGCCCCACTTGTCATAGACTCAGGGGAGTCAACCTGGGCCCACCCTAGTCAAAGTCAAGGGTCAAACACGCCGGCGTTTAGCCACCGGCGAGGCCAGACGCGGCGGTGAGAGTGCATTTGTGCGTTCCGGCGACCAAATGAGTGGCGGAAGGCATCTACGTGTAGCTGGGAACGAGCCGCAGCGTTTGGTGGTGGTGGTTGAGCTCGGGGTGGCCGGAAATGTCGTCGGCGACAACCTTGGCGATCGCCGGAGTCGGGTGAAGATGGACCCGAGGCTACGGGGCACGGCGAGGCGCGTCGTGAGGTGCGTTGGGCTCCTCGCGATGCGGTGAGTGTGTTAGACACGGTGGTGTGGCCGGTGGTTGGCCGGAGACACGTCGGCGACGAGCTCGGCGGTAGCGCGTGCGGTGGAGCTCCATGGGGTCGCTGCGGTGTTCGGGAGCGAGAACGAGAGCGAGAACGAGGAGGTAGCTGAGCTCACGACGGTCACGACGGTGTAGTCGACGCGGTCGGGGACGAGCTGGTGTGGCGGTGACGACAAAAGGGATCTCCGGCGGTGGCGGAGTCGGGCGAGGTCGGTGCAGCGGCATCGAGGCAAGCGAGCGCTCGGGGCTCGGCTTGCTCGAAGGAGAGGAGGGCGGTGGAGCTTCTGGACACGGTGGCGTGGCGCTGGGACGACGGAGAGCGCGGTTATCACGGTGGCGCGGGCGCGGCGGCGTCGGCCATGGTGCGGGCGAGCGAGGGAGAGGAGCTGGGGAGGAGAGGGCGTGTCTGCGAGCTCGGGGGAGGAGTGGGGGACTGACCCAGGGCGGCAGAACGGTGAGAGGAGGAGGCAGGGCGGCGGCAGCTGCGTGGCACGCGCTGGTGCCGCTGTCAAGCACCTGGCTGCCTGCCTGGCCAAGCCAAGCAGCTCGCTGGAGTGGTGGCTGGGCTGGGCCGGCAGGTGGGCTTGCCAGATGGGCGCCATGTAGCCTCTGCTTGCTTTGGTTTTCTTTTTCTATTATTCTGCAAGTTTGTGGACTTATTAAAAATAGTTAGGCACTTCTAAAAATCCTGAAAATAACGAGAGCCTCTGTTTAGAAAATCTCCAACAACCCACACTTATTTCAGAATTATTTGAGCATTCAAAATATTTACTAGCATTTAAATGCCCAAATGCAATTTACATATGATTTAATCCAATGACCTTCTGTTGACCTAGAAAATTGTGCACCAATTTTGCCAGAGGTTCTAACCCAAGACAAAGAGGGTGAACTTTTTAGAAGGGCAATTCAGGTTCATTGAAAATATTTTTAGTAAACCTTAGTTGAATTCAGAGGGGTTCTGGGGTTTCTGTCTTCCCCAATTCAGATTTTTGATGAAAGGTAGACATGATGCAACACTCTAATGCATGGACTAGCTAGGATGTGACAACTCACCCCCACTCAAAAGAATCTCGTCCCGAGATTTAGGATCCGTCGGAAAAAGGTGGGGTACTCAAGTCGAAGATGATCCTCCCTTTCCCAAGTAGCTTCTTGCTCGGAATGGTTTGACCATTGAACCTTGAGAAACTTGATATTCTGGCATCGAGTGGTACGCTCGGCTTGTTCAAGGATACGAACGGGATATTCTCGATATGTGAGATTATCTTGGAGATCAAGCGTTTCGTGGTCCACTCCACGGATAGGATCCGAGAAGCAACGCCTGAGTTGAGAAACATGGAAGACATCATGAACTCTGGAAAGATGCGGAGGTAGTTCCAATTGGTAGGCAACTTCTCCTCGTTTGGCAAGAATGTGAAAGGGTCCAATGTAATGAGGAGCCAATTTGCCCTTGATACCGAATCGATGGGTTCCCTTCAAAGGAGTAACCCGAAGGTAAGCCTTATCGCCAACTTCATAAGACATAGGCTTATGCTTGCGGTCATGTTGGCTCTTTTGACGAGATTGGGCTGTTTTCAATTTCTCACGAATAACGCGAACCCGCTCTTCTGCTTCCTTGGTCATATCCGGGCCAAAGAGTTGTCTTTCCCCGGTTTCTGACCAGTTAAGAGGCGTTCGACATTTTCGTCCATAGAGAACTTCGAAAGGAGCTTTGCCCAAGCTAGCTTGATAACAATTGTTATAAGCGAACTCGGCGAACGGAAGGCATTTCTCCCAATTCATACCGAAAGAGATGATAGAAGCTCGAAGCATATCCTCCAGAATTTGATTGACTCGTTCTACTTGACCACTTGACTGAGGATGGAAGGCGGTGCTAAAGGAGAGACGAGTTCCCATAGCATTTTGGAAACTTTCCCAAAATCGAGAGGTGAAAAGACTTCCACGGTCTGAGTTAATCTCCAATGGAACACCATGAAGAGACACTATTCGGGAGATGTACAAATCAGCTAGCTGGCTAGCGGTTATACTCTCACGAACGGGTAGGAAGTGGGCTACTTTGGAAAGACGATCAACAACAACGAAGATAGCATTATTCCCTCTCTTGGTCCTGGGAAACCCGGTAATGAAATCCATACCGATTTTATTCCATTTCCATTCAGGAATTTCCAAAGGTTGAAGGGTGCCAGCAGGCCGTTGATGCTTTGCTTTAACTCGACGACAGACGTCGCAATTAGAAATGTATTGAGCGATTTCTCTCTTCATCCTAGTCCACCAAAACCTCTGGCGTAGGTCTTGATACATTTTAGTACTACCGGGATGAATGGTGAGAGGGGATTCATGAGCTTCCTTAAGGATCAATCACCTCAGGTTGCGTACCTTGGGAACCACTAGACGGTCTCCAAAGAACACGACACCTTGATCATCAATGGAGAAACAACCCGCGACTCCTTTCTTGATGTTTCTCTTGATACGGGAGATTCCCGGATCTACCTTCTGTGCCTTGATGATCTGATCCGTAAGGGTAGGTTTCGCCACCAGGGTGGAAAGAAATCCTCGAGGAACAATGTGAAGGTTAAGCTTACGAAATTCCTCGTGGAGAAGCGGTTGACTTTGTTGTAACATCAAGTTGTTACAATAAGATTTACGACTTAGTGCATCAACCATGACATTGGCTTTGCCAGGGGTGTAAGATATTCCTAAGTCGTAATCCTTAATCAACTCGACCCAACGTCTTTGCCTGAGATTCAAATCCGGTTGGGTGAAGATGTATTTCAGACTTTGGTGATCAGTGCAAATTTCGCAACGATTACCAAGGAGGTAATGTCGCCATGTTTTGAGTGCATGGACCACTGCTGCAAGCTCTAGATCATGTGTGGGATAGTTATCCTCATGTGGACGAATCGTCGAGAAGCGTAGGCAATCACATGAGGATCTTGCATGAGTATGCAACCTAGTCCTTGTCGCGAGGCGCCGCAATAGATAATAAAGTCCTTAGAAAAATCTGGTGGAACAAGTACGGAGCAGGATGTCAGGCGTCTTTTCAGTTCACGAAAGCTGAACTTCGCCTTTGTGGGGTCCACTCGAACCTTTTATCTTTCTTGAGGAGTTTGGTTAGAGGCTTAGCAACCTTGGAGAAATTCTCGATGAAGCGGCGGCAATAGCTCGCTAAACCGAGGAAACTCCGAACTTGCTTGACCGATTCAGGTGGAGTCCAGTCAAGGACGGCTTGAACTCGCTCGGGATTGACAGCAATGCCCTTACCAGAGATTACATGACCTAGATAGGTTACTTCTGGCAACCAAAACTCACACTTAGAGAATTTGGCATAAAGGCGATGCTCTCGAAGTTTCATCAATACTAGCCTTAGATGTTCGGCATGTTCTTCCTCGTTCTTGGAGTAGATGGGTATATCATCAAGGTAAACCACGACGAATTTATCCAAATACTGCATGAAGATCGAGTTCATTAACCGAGAGAAGGTGGCTGGAGCATTGGTTAACCCAAATGACATGACGGTGTACTCATATTGGCCATAACGAGTAAGAAAGTCCGTTTTAGGAATGTCCCTGTTCTTGATTTTGATTTGATGGTAGCCCAACCTCAAATCCATTTTGGAAAAGACTGAGGATCCAGCGAGCTGATCATACAGATCGTTAATCCTGGGGAGCGGATACTTGTTCCTGATAGTGACCAAATTGACAGGTCGGTAATCTACAACCATCCGATCCGTTCCATCCTTCTTCTTGACGAAGAGGACGGGGCAAGCCCATGGAGAAGAACTAGGACGGATGAAACCCTTTTGCAAGGACTCATCGAGTTGTTTCTTAAGCTCGGCTAGTTCTAGGGGTGCCATCTTATAAGGTCTTCTAGAGATTGGAACGGTTCTCGAACAAGGTCTATCACGAACTCGACATCTCCGCTGTGTGGAACACTGGTAGTTCCTCTGGAAAGACATCCGGAAGTCACGTATCACCGGAATATCTTCAAGGTCCGGAAGGGGTTGGCATTTAAGGAGTAAAGCTGACGCTTAGACACTCGGGTCAAAACATTGACTGTCTTGCCTGATGGATGGGTGAGTTGAACAGTTCTAGTGGAGCAATCAATCTTAGCGTAATGGGCTGACATCCAGTCCATACCCAATGTTTATGTCCGAGGACTTGAGAGCTATTAGTGATGCAAGGAAGACTAATCTATCGACAAGGATTTCATTCCCATGACTTATTCTAGAGGTTTGCCATCTAGAACTAGGAGTTTGAATTACCATGGAGGTGTGCATGTCACAAAATGTGGTGTTTGTGCAATCGAGCATAGCTCTCAGAAATAAATGAATGAGATGGTCCAGTATCAAAGAGAACACTTGTCGGATGGCAATTAACAAGGAGCGTACCGAGAACGACATTGGGATCCTCATGGGTCTCCTCAGCTGAGACGTAATTGACATGGCCACGAGCAGTGGTGGCTGGTTTGGCGTAGAGCACCTTTCCTGCTGGCTTACCACGGTCAACAAACTTTCCGACCTGGTTGGGGTTGTTCTGGGGACACTCACGGATGTAGTGACCCGTCTCCCCACACTTGAAACAAGTTATCACATTGGGGCGTGGAGCAGCATTAGCAGCGGGGCCACCATAGGCCTTGGGCGGTGCGTATTGCTGGTTGGGTCGAGGCGCCTCAAAGGATGGCCTCAGAGTGAATCTGGGTGGCAGAGCGGTGCTTGGAATCCACACCCGGCGCTTCTGAGATCCAGAGCCGGATGAAGAACCAAAGTCATGGGAGTTCTTGCGTGAAGCTTCAAAGTCAGACTGTCCCGTCTCAGCACTGATGGCCTTGTTGACTAACTTCTGGAAGGAGGTGCACTCGTGCAGACGAAGATCACGGCGAAGCTCGGGGCTAAGTCCCTTGCGGAACCTTGCCTGCTTCTTGGCATCGGTGGATACCTCTTCAGGAGCATAACGTGCTAGATTTCCAAACTCACGACTATATGCATCCACAGGCAGTCTACCCTGGGTGAAATTGCAGAACTCTTCCCTCTTATGATCCATGAGACCTTCCGGGATGTGATGCTCACGGAAAGCCGGACTAACATAGCCGTATGACCGGGCACATCGAGGCACCTAGTCAGGCGAACCACTTGGTTTTGAGCATGAGTGGCCATCTGAAAGCACAACCACAATGCAAAGACATTAGAATTTCTAGGGGAAATCGGACAACATATTATCAAGGTTCTGGTTCAACTGATAACATACTAAAAGTAGTAGAAACTTAACTGAGGCTGGTAACCAACAATCCTATATGTTACTACGGATTAGTAACACGTGAACCTGATAGAGAGAAGAGAGCCTAGTCCTTAACCCACGTAGAATGAGAAGAGAATGACACAGATGAGAGGGCATAAGGTAAAGGAGTAAAACGAGCCTTACGTCCCTCCCACAATCAATTCCCCTACATATAACTAAAGCATTTCTAGACTCGACATCGACCAGTTTGGCTTAGCGAACCTACAGGCAGTCTGGATCTGATGCCAACGCTGTCAGGACCCTGATTCCAAGTCACATCGACCTAGCCGGTAACACCTCATATCACTTTGCGGCCTCACGCACGGTATTCCCACGGGTGTCGCCTTACCATGGCCCGGGACCGTTTGCGCCTTTTGGCTCACGTATATGATAGTGTCGCTAGCATCCACATGACAGAGAACCTGGGCCGACATGGCTAGTTGTGAACCCAAGGCGGCACTAACCCATGGGAACAGGCATACATGAATCACATCGAGCATGTCGGTCATCAACGTGTGAATCCGGGCTGTAGCACTGGGCTAACAGGACTCCGGTAATCCGGGCTGTGGCAGGCTAGGCAGGACTCCGGATGTCACCGCGTGACATTTCCGGAGGGATGCATACGTGAACGGCAAGTGAAACACATGCCAGCCAGTCAAGTGTCCAGAGCAGTAGTGTCGGGCTAGCAGGACTCCGGTGAACCGGGCTGTAGTGGACTACTATCGATCAGGAAGCACTAGACTACATTTCCCCATATGAGAGGCTGCTAAGGATAAACAACTAGATTGTCGGATCCCACTCATACCAAGCATTTCAATCATACACACAATATGCCCGATATGAGTACATACAACATGGCATCACAACAAAACTCTACAACTCAAAGTACTTTATTTAAGAGGCTGCGAGGAGCCATACATAACATGTTCATACAGATAGGGTCACATGACCCGACACTCAAGTCATACAAACATACAAGCACACGCTGAAGCAAACTAGTCTCGAGTACGGACACTAAAAAGAAAGAAGGCTTGACGAAGCCCTTCTATCTACATCGGCCTTTCACAAGTCTTGGACCACCACCGGGTGGCTAGTCACTCGTCGGCGCCAAGGTCTACATAGAACCCATCGGAGGGGCGGTGTTGTAAATGCGAAAACATTAATTAAAGCAACGTGAGTACAGAGGTACTCAGCAAGTCTTACAAAAGACTCCTACTATACATGCACATTCTCAAGAAGGTAGTGGAGTTATTGCAGCAAGCCAGCTTTGACTCTTGGCTAAGCTATCCTACGTGACACCACTTGAAAATCATTTGTCGCACACGAGTCCACTAATCACCAACACAATACTCCACCGTGGATCCTGTCTCGTCAACCTACGAGAGGGCCATCCATGTACTCACACTTATCTTGAGGCTTTTAGTAGTATCCATTTACTTGTCTATGAACTGTATAGGTGACCAAGTAGTCCTTTACCGCGGACGCGGCTATTCGAATAGTTTCATACCCTGCAGGACATGTACTCGGCAACCTTCAAGCGGAAGCCCATCGAGGGTGTCGGCCATGACCTAACTAAACACACGAGTCCCTAGTCCAGGTTTATCGCCTATTCGGGTTCCATCCGCAGGAGTCCGCCGAGGTTTCCACTAACGGCCCCGAACGATGTGTGCAGGGTTCGAGACACCAAACGGGCGAATCGGTACACCGGGCCACGTGCCTACCGCAACACAGCCCACCCTAAGGTCAGCCATGCGTGCCCCCAAAGATACTACAAACACCAGAAACTACTTTGCAACTGTCGGACAAAGGACAAGAGTGGTTAATAAGTCGAGAGGGTCCATTGGTTTCGGGCCCAATGCGTGGTAGTAGCTGAATCTTAAATCACACACACACAGATCTCAGTTCTTAAGGACGGCTTCAATGAAACAACCCACCATGTACTCCTACATGGCCTCTCATCGATACCTTTACCAAATCGTGTTCAACACTTCACTCCTATCGACACAACCTTTCACTCTAGTTCATCATCCCGATGAGCCAGACCTGACACAATTCTAAGCATAGCAAGCATAGTATGGTAGGAAACACAAATATGGCTCAATCAACTCCTACAAATGCTAGTGGGTTTCAACTAGTTACTGTGGCAATGACAGGTCATGCAAAGGAAGTGGGTTCAACTACCGCAACACACAGCAGTTTGAATCGCGTTGTCTTACTGCAGTAAACAAGAGCAGAAGCGAGATCATGGGTTTGTATCGGAATGATCAATGGGTTGCTTGCCTGATGTAGTGGTAGTAGGGTACTGCCCTTCAGATGGATATTCGGGGTTATCCTTGGAGACAGAACCTACCACGAAAGACACACCGAACATAATCAACACATGACGATATGCAACAATATGATGCATGCTATGACATGGCAATATGAATGTGTCTTGGCCTAATGCAAGCTAGAACAGAAAGGAATGAACTCATTTGAATCAAAGATTCGAATGTTAGTTCATTTAACATAGCCATATTAATGCATTATCTTATTCTGCTTAAACAGCAAGGTTAACTTGTTCTGTCATGCATGAAACCATTACCAATGGATAGGTTGAATTTTTCTAATCAAAATTCATATATAAATCTTTGCATTTGGAGTTACAGATTAATTTCTATGATTTTTGAAGTTTGCAACAATTTCTGGAATTTTCTATGTAAAAATAAATCCAGAAATTAGTTATTGCGTCTGATCGTCGAGGAGACGTCAGTGGTCAAAGGGGACATCCAGGTCAACCTGACCAGTGGATCCCGCATGTCAGCAGTTAATTAAACTAACTAAATTTAGTTAAAACTAATCTGGGTTAATTAGCAGAGGGGGGGGGGCACTTGTCATAGACTCAGGGGAGTCAACCTGGGCCCACCCTACTCAAAGTCAAGGGTCAAACACGCTGGCGTTTAGCCGCCGGCGAGGCTAGACGCGGCGGTGAGAGTGCATTTGTGCATTCCGGCGACCAAATGAGCGGCGGAAGGCATCTACGTGTAGCTGGGAACGAGCCACAGCGTTTGGTGGTGGTGGTTGAGCTCGGGGTGGCCGAAAATGTCGCCGGCGACAACCTTGGCGATCGCCGGAGTCGGGTGAAGATGGACCCGAGGCTACGGGGCACGGCGAGGCGCGTGGTGAGGTGCGTTGGGCTCCTCGCGATGCAGTGAGTGTGTTAGACACGGTGGTGTGGCCGGTGGTTTGCCGGAGACACGTCGGTGACGAGCTCGGCGGTGGCTCGTGCGGTGGAGCTCCATGGGGTCGCTGCGGTGTTCGGGAGCGAGAACGAGAAGGGGGAGGAGGTAGCTGACCTCACGGCGGTCATGACGATGTAGTCGACGCGGTCGGGGACGAGCTGGTGCGGTGGTGACGGCAAAAGGGATCTCCGGCGGTGGCGGAGTCGGGCGAGGTCAGTGCAGCAGCTTCGAGGCAAGCGAGCGCTCGGGGCTCGGCTTGCTCGAAGGAGAGGAGGGCGGCGGAGCTTCTGGACACGGTGGCGCGGCGCAGGGACGACGGAGAGCGCGGTTATCACGGTGGCGCGGGCGCGGCAGCGTCGGCCATGGTGCGGGCGAGCGAGGGAGAGGAGCTGGGGAGGAGAGGGCGTGTCTGCGAGCTCGGGGGAGGAGTGGGTGACCGACCCAGGGCGGCAGAACGGTGAGAGGAGGAGGCAGGGCGGCAGCTGCGTGGCGCGCTACCGGTGCCGCTTGCCGAGCACTGGCTGCTGCTGGCCAAGCCAAGCAGCTCGCTGGAGCGGTGGCTGGGCTGGGCCGGCAGGTGGGCTTGCCAGATGGGTGCCAGGTAGCCTCTGCTTGCTTTGGTTTTGTTTTTCTATTATTCTGCAAGTTTGTGGACTTATTAAAAATAGTTAGGCACTTCTAAAAATCCTGAAAATAATCAGAGCCTTTGTTTAGAAAATCTCCAACAACCCACACTTATTTTCAGAATTATTTGAGCATTCAAAATATTTACTAGCATTTAAATGCCCAAATGCAATTTACATATGATTTAATCCAATGACCTACATTGACCTAGAAAATTGTGCACCAATTTTGCGGAGGTTCTAACCCAAGACAAAGAGGGTGAACTTTTTAGAAGGGCAATTCAGGTTCATTGAAAATATTTTTAGTAAACCTTAGTTGAATTCAGAGGGGTTCTGGGGTTTCTGTCTTCCCCAATTCAGATTTCTGATGAAAGGTAGACATGATGCAACACTCTAATGCATGGACTAGCTAGGATGTGACAGGGTCGGCGCGGCCCGGCGTTTCTGCGCGCCACCACGAGCAGCTGGCGCGGCAGATGGGCCCGCGCCTTGACGATAGGACGTCGTCTGATGACGCGGAATAACTTCGGCCTCGTCGTCATCCGGCCAGTCCCCGAAGCCGGCTCCGAGCTTGGGGCTGCCGGCCTCGCCGCCTCCTCCTATGACGTCATTGTCCAGGGCGGCCACTCCCAAGTCTGGATCGTCAAAGTCGTCTGCCGTGCGGTCGGGCATGAACTGGCGCTCCAGCCCCGCGGCTCTGGCCGCCGGTCGAAGAAGGGGGCTCTGCTGAAAACAAGCCGGCTGGTCAAGAATCGACCATTATGAAACCGACAACAAGAGAAGAAGAAAAGAAGGGAAACTTACCATAGGCGGAGGATTGGCACGAGAGTACAGCTCCTTGCCATACCGCCATTCCTCGGTGAGCTTGCAGTTGGAGATGTAGTTCACCATGTAAGATACCTCATCGTGAGGCATCTCCTTGGTGCTCAGCCGACTTGGGTCGAAACGGCCGCTCATCTGGCAGATCCTGTGCGGTCGGCCTTGGAGCGGGAGCACCCGGCGCTCCACAAAGGCGGCCACCAGGTCGGCCCCGACCAGGCCTTCCGACTGGACCATCACCCGGAGCCGGGCGACGACGGCAGCACCAGCCGGAGACAGCATCCTGGCTCGGTAGGACCATGAAGGCTGCCTCCCGGGCGGGCCGGCCACGTAAGCCGGCAGATTGACGAAGTCGCCTTATGAGCGACGTTCTTCATGTAGAAGTAGGATGTCTGCCAGAGCTTCACCAACTGGATCAGCGGGATGGGCGGAAACGGGTTGTTGTCGCTCGACCTCCGCATGGCGATGAAGGCGCCGCATGGGGCGGGCACGCCCGCGGTGACGGTGCCGAAGCTTGCCGGGAAGAATTCCCCATAGTTCGAGAGTGGGGAGGGCGCCAAGAAAGCCTTCGCACAGGTAGCGAAGGCGGCAGCAACATCACCGTGTTTGGGGTGAGGTGATGCGGTGAAGATGATAAAACTTCGAGGAAGGCGCGGAAGAACCCGGCCGCCCGGCAGGCCGACGCCACCACGTGCAAAGGCGGCGTAAGATCACCCGCTCGTCCTCCTCCGGCACTGGTGAGACCTCCGTCTCCGGCACGAGGCGGGCCCGCACGTAATCCGCGCCCGGCAGCCGCCGCGTCTTGCGGAGGAAGTTGACATGGTCCTCATGGACGTTGGAACCGTCCCAAGAGCTGGACAACGCCATGAGGATGAGGAAGCAACGGGAAAGGCGCAGCGGCGGAGGACGCGCGACCCCGCTGCGACAGAGCTACGGTGAGCCAAGAAGATTGGCAGAAGGGCAGCACGGCGGCGAGGCGCTGCGGCGGCGGAGAGGAGGAAGAAGAAGAAGAAATGGTGGAGCGAGGGCGAGCGTGCGAGCGTCTGCCACTCCCCCTCCTCCCCCTACTTATAGCCTCGTGCGGCGAGGAGGCAAGGCGTGGGGGGACGTGGGATTAACTGCGCCCACTCCCCCATGTCCCGCGTTTATCGCGCCCTAAAGGCATGCGGAAACTGCCGCTCGAAGGTGAATGGCCCATTCGGGCCACAAAGGATCCGCACTTGGGCCGAGGCCTGGGAGTGGCGGGCCCCGGTCTGCGGCGACGCCTCCGTCACAGGTAGCTGGCAGGCCCGTCCCGCTGACGGGTGCCATGTGGCGCGCAGGCGGCAGGCGGTCAGCGCGCAGCCCGGCTCGCGTGCCACCTGGTTCCCGCCTTCAAGTTGCAAAGCCTCCTAAGGACGACGCACCTAATCAAAGCCGGCTCCTAGCTGCCGGCTCTTCAGGATAGGAAGCTGATTGAGCTTCTCGTCCTCTCTTCAGCCTCGAAGCCCAACCAGCTTCGGGGACTACTGTCGGAGTAAATGACCACGGGTAGCCTAGCCGGCTCCCCCCGGCTCTTCAGAAAAATTACAGGCCGATCTGGCCCTCAAGTATCCAAGGCGTGGGGCCGCCTTCCCTTGGCCGGCTGTCTCTCAGGCCGGCTACCGGGAGGCGGCCCGGCCCTAAACCCACAGGAGGAAAGCCACAAGAGGGCCGACTTCAAGAAGCCGGCCACGAGAAGGCCGACTCCAAGAACCCGGCCCCCAGCAGGCGGCCAAGATCGTACCCTCAAACTCTGCACCCACATAACGATGATGAGACGGGGCGTGGCTACAGTGAAGACTGCCACCCCCGAATCCCGGAGCGCGCGTGGACACAGTGCGCCGTACGGGGCGGTCATCACCCGTCCGGCGCGGCACTGTTGCCATGTTGACCATGACGTCACCCACGACGAGTCGAAACGGCTCAGCAGCGGCCCCTTCGATCGAGAGATGCCCGAAGGCGGCCTGGCCTCCCCCAGTCGGCCTGAGATGTGTCCGGCTCCCAGCAGCCGGCTTGCTCCCTCCCTCGAAGGAGGCGCCTCATTAAGGAGACAAGACAAGGTAAGGCTACAGTGAATGTCCACCAGGCGGCGGCACTGCAGCCATGCTTACCTTGACAAAGCCCTCGTCATCAGGAGTGAGGCAACAGTAACCAGCCCCCGACAAGGCCCCCGAGCGGTGGGACCAGCTTGTCGACCAGGAAGCCGGCAGCGGCAGACCCACCGGTCGGACCCCGGGCCCGGCGGAGAAGCCGGCGAACACAGACCCTGACGGCTAGGGCCCGCGCCCAGCCGGATTACCGTTGTACCCCTGGGGGGTAGGCCTATATAAACCCCCCAGGGCACCCATGCAAATGGTTGATCTCTTAGAGTTTTATACACCACATAGAGGGAAGAGGAGAGCTAGCCTTGCCCTTCTTCTTCCTCTCACCGAACAGCTCAAGGAGCCTCTTGTAGCTACTCGTTAACTTAGTGATCATGCGGAGACCCCGTAGAGCAGCAGTAGGGGTGTTATCTCCCGGGAGAGCCCCGAAGCTGGGTAAGATTCGCCGGCGTGCATGTCTTCGCCTTATCCCGTTTCCAGGCACCGGCGATGTCTTATTGGCTCCCACAATGATAAGCCACCCGTTGGCATATGTCGCACCTACCACCCAACACCCTAACAAGTTGTTCATCTAGAAATTCACCTAGTGGCACAGTAGTATCAAGCATAGAAGTAGTTTCATCATAAGTATCATGCATAGTAGAAGAGACATCATCAATAACATGCGACATATCAGAATTAATAGCAGAAGCAGGTTTAGGTGTCGCAAGCTTACTCAAAACAGAAGGTGAATCAAGTGCAGAGCTAGATGGCAGTTCCTTACGTCCCCTCGTAGTTGAGGGATAAATTTTGGTTTTCTCGTCTTTCAAGTTCCTCATAGTGACCAACATATATAAATCCCAATGACTCAAAGAATAAAGCTATGCTCCCCGGCAACGGTGCCAGAAAATAGTCTTGATAACCCACAATTATAGGGGATCGCAACAGTTTTCGAGGGTAGAGTATTCAACCCAAATTTATTGATTCGACACAAGGGGAGCCAAAGAATATTCTCAAGTATTAGCAGTTGAGTTGTCAATTCAACCACACCTGGATAACTTAATATCTGCAGCAAATTATTTAGTAGCAAAGTAATATGGAAGTAACGGTAACAGTGACAAAAGTAACAGTGATAGTTTTGTAGTAATTGTAACAGTGGCAACGGTAAAGTAAACTAGCGAAGAACAATATGTGAAAAGCTCGTAGGCATTGGATCAGTGATGGAGAATTATGCCGGATGCGGTTCATCATGTAACAGTCATAACATAGGGTGACACAGAACTAGCTCCAATTCATCAATGTAATGTAGGCATGTATTCCGAATATAGTCATGCGTGCTTATGGAAAAGAACTTGCATGACATCTTTTGTCCTACCCTCCCGTGGCAGCGGGGTCCTAATGGAAACTAAGGGATATTAAGGCCTCCTTTTAATAGAGTACCAAACCAAAGTATTAACACATAGTGAATGCATGACCTCCTCAAACTATGGTCATCATCGGGAGTGGTCCCGATTATTGTCACTTCGGGGTTGCCGGATCATAACACATAGTAGGTGACCATAGACTTGCAAGATAGGATCAAGAACTCACATATATTCATGAAAACATAATAGGTTCAGATCTGAAATCATGGCACTCGGGCCCTAGTGACAAGCATTAAGCATATCAAAGTCATAGCAACATCAATCTCAGAACATAGTGGATACTAGGGATCAAACCCTAACAAAACTAACTCGATTACATGATAAATCTCATCCAACCCATCACCGTCCAGCAAGGCTACGATGGAATTACTCACGCACGGCGGTGAGCATCATGAAATTGGTGATGGAGGATGGTTGATGATGACGACGGCGACGGATTCCCCTCTCCGGAGCCCCGAACGGACTCCAAATCAGCTCTCCCGAGAGAGTTTAGGGCTTGGCGACGGCTCCATATCGTAAAACGCAATGAATCCTTCTCTCTGATTTTTTCTCCCCGAACACGAATATATGGAGTTGGAGTTGAGGTCGGTGGAGCACCAGGGGGCCCACGAGGCAGGGGGCACGCACTGGGGGGCAGGCGCGCCTCCCACCCTCGTGGACAGGGTGTGGGCCCCCTAGCCTTAATTCTTTCACCAGTATTTCTTATTATTTATAAAAATAATCTCCGTGAAGTTTCAGGTCATTCTGAGAACTTTGTTTCTGCACAAAAATAACACCAAGGCAATTCTGCTGAAAACAGTGTCAGTTCGGGTTAGTTCCATTCAAATCATGCAAGTTAGAGTCCAAAACAAGGGCCAAAATGTTTGGAAAAGTAGATACGATGGAGACGTATCACAACTCAACATGCTCATCATCATATTCATCATAAATAGGTAAGTCATGACATGAGGAAGTCGCGCTAGCATGAAGCATGTGAATAGGTGTGTCAACATCATGCAAGCAATCATTGGTAAGATAGTCCACTAGTGGGACAAGACAAGTACCATCACCTATGTTACCTTTGGAGCATCGCTCATGTGTTGTAGGTGAGGTGTCGAAGACCAAGTCGTTGCCATCTTGATCTTGATGGAACCATGTGTGGGTGCATCATCTTCCACCATGGCCATTGTCGTCTCCATTGGAGGTATTGACTCGTCGAGGATAGGCATGTCGTCATGTAGGAGACCTAGCACCAAAGGGAAAACACACTCGGGGTAGAGGGCAAGTCATTATAAATCATAGTGGCCTCACATGCCGTGTGAACTATCTCACTCACTAGGTGTTGTGGCTCACTCACTCCCTCTTGGATGCTCTCACTCGTATGGTTGGTGGATTCACTCAAATGGCTCTCAACCTCACATAGGATGTATGGCATGCTCTCAAGTGTGGGGCTAGTTGTGGTCACACTCATCCTCTCATAGGAAATGCACTCAATGTCATATATGGAGGAGTCAGTCATGTCATTCATGTGGTAATGGCTCTCCTCACATGGTAATTGGGGCATCTCTTCATATGTGGGTGTTAGAAAGATGTTGGTGCAAATGTTTCCATGCTCAACTCCTATCACCGCCTTGGTTGAAGGGATAGTCCCATGCTCAACCTCCTCATCCATAGCGCCTCCAAAGATGAATGCCGCAGGATGTGGAAAAACATCACTCTCCTCCAAGACCAAAGATAATGTCTCATGTGCAGTCTCGTAGCTTGGCTCGGAGTATGAGTCCAATATGGGCGCCGTCTTGATGTTGTTGAAGAGGTTCATGCTCGTCGCCGTAGTCGAAGGGGATGGCCCTATTTCTACCTTCTTGTCGTTGTCTTGTTGTTGGAGGTCCATATGATGTGGCACCTCGTAGCTCGTTTCCATGACCGAATGGAAATCCCATGCTCGACCATCTTCCTTAAGGGGCTTCCGAAGATGGAAGTGTCGCCCTCGCTCGTAGGTGGTCGCCTTGTAGTTGAAGATGTCGATGTAGGCAAACTCATGGGAAGTAGGCGAAGATGTCGTACGTCTGAAGGTGAAGATGCCTTGAGAACACTTGGCGAAGATGTCGAAGTGGTTGGTGTAGCCGTAGCTCCGTCTTCGTGGTGCTCGTCTCACGGTCTTCTATTATGCTCTTGAAGGTTGGTTGTAGCTTGATGTAGATCGTGTTGGGACTTGTAGGTTTGGGTGTGTGGAGCATCTTCATGATGATGGTGTCGTTGTCGTGCTTGAGCTTGTGGTAGATGTTGTTCGTCGTCGTCGCGCACATGTTGCTTGGAGGTGACTTGCCCTTCATGACGATGTGGATCACGAACATGGTGGTGGTCGCCATGTAGATGTGGACGTGGACGAATTACGCTTGCATCGCTTGGGTGCTCCGAAGATGACCGACTTGGTCACCGCCGCCTTGAAGATGACGAAGGGGAAGTAGACTTGATCAAGGCCCGAATCTCCTCCATCCTTGCATCTTGCTCTTCCTTTTGTGCGGAAAGCTTGTTGTCGATGTAGTCCCTTTTCCTTGCTTCGGAGTGACGAATGTCGATGGAGAGGTTCTTGATGCGCTCTCGCAAGGTAGAATGTGCGCCTTGCATTTTTCGTTGTAGATTTAAGATTTTTTTTGAACAAGAACGACAGTGGGAGAGGCTCCCACTGACTTTGTATTACTCACACAACATAAGTTACGTCATTACAAGGAAGGGGTGTTTTAGGGCTCCCCCTCAACTCATCTAAGCATGTATAAAACTACCTGGTTACAAGTTTTGTATGTAAGAGTCTAAGAAGGGGCGAAGCTCTTCTTTACAATTGTGACCAAGGAGGCTTAAAAGGTGTTTGAATCTATCAAGCCATGCAGCGAAGGAGTGAGGCACTCCTCTGAAGTACTCATTGTTTCTCTCCTTCCAGATACTCCACGTGGCCAGCAAGAATATATCCATGAACAGTGGCTGCCTCCATTGATTTTTACCGTCATGCAACAGAGAGATCCTATTGCCAATGTTTGGCCATGTCAGTCCTACTCTGTCCCAACATCATTGGCTAAAAGGGCATGAGAAGAAGAGATGCTAAACATTGTTAGATTGAAGATTGACGCTTTGGTGATGTATTTGTTCGCGCCGTCGATGTCGTGGAAGACCGGAGATGAAATGCCTTGCCTATCCATCACAAGACTCGAGAAGATATGAGTGGAAGAAAGGAGAGAACTATACCAAATGTACCTTGACCGATGTTGATAATGGATCAATGATCACTCAATGATGTAATAAGGAAATAGCACAATTGGTACCGATCTCGTCAATTTCTCACACCTACACACATAAGGCTTATGGTGGAGCTCGGTGAGGATAGTGGAACAAAAATTTGATGCAAAATGTTAGCAATTGTCAATAATGTTGAAAGAGATTCACAAATTCGCAAGTGGAACAAGTAGACCAATAGCAATGAGTGGCACATAGAAACGCACACACGGATAGATAAATGGGGTCGTGCAACCAAGGAATAATCTCAAAATGTGGAATCCACGGAAAATGCTTTTGTTGCACAACTCTAGAGAGACGCTAGCATGATTGCTCAATAGGCGGATACGACACTTGTGCACTACCTATATGAGACAAAATGTAGCGACTTCCTATCATAAGTATGCTATGTATGTATGGTGTTCCCGGTGTTTCTCAAGATGATCCAAGATGATCGGATATGACAATCTTATGCAATGTGGTAAGATGCTATGGCTATTGCTCACAAGCTCTTTTGTTTCTCTCTTTTGCTTAAAAGCTTATTATTTTTTATTGTATATGGCCACAATGCGAAATGCACAAACCAAGATAGCAATTGTGTATATGAGGGAACAGTCATTGTGACACAAGAGATGATACGATACCAAGATGATATGGTATGTATGCAATGGAAGGTGTATCGATGATCACTAATGTGCACAAGTAAAGTTGCTGGCAATACTCAAATGGCTAGTCTCGATAGGCAAGTGACGCAAAATGGGCTAGAGGTTATCAATGTAATGGCACGGGAATATACAATGGTGTCGTCAAGGTTACCGTCCTTATGTACGATGACGACCTCGTGGCGATGATGAGTGGCGGTGTTCTTGCTGTAGAACCATTCCTAAATAGCCAAAACACCTTAGGAAACGGAATAGCCGCAAACTCAAAATCTCTAAAGGCAAATGTCAAATGGTGGTTGTCGGTGTCAAAACCGGCGGATCTCGGTTAGGGGGTCTCGAACTGTGCGTCTAAGATCGATGGTAATAGGAGACAGGGGACACAATGTTTACCCAGGTCCGGGCCCTCTCTATGGAGGTAATACTCTACTTCCTGCTTGATTGATCTTGATGAATATGGGTGTTTACAAGAGTTGATCTACCACGAGATCGTAATGGCTAAAACCCTAGAAGTCTAGCTTGTATGACTATGGTTATGAGTATTGGCCTCTACAGACCTAGCCCTCCGGTTTATATAGACACCGGAAGGATCTAGGGTTACATAAGGTTGGTTACAGAGAAAGGAATCTTCATATTTGATTGCCAAGCTTGCCTTCCACGCCAAGGAGAGTCCCATCCAGACACGGGTAGAGTCTTCGTCCTTCATATCTTCACAGCCGATCAGTCCGGCCCATAGCTAACAGACCGGACGCCCAAGGACCCCTTAGTCCAGGTCTCCCTCAGTAGCCCCCGAACCAGGCTTCAATGACGAGGTGTCTGGCCCAAAGATTGTCTTCGGCATTGCAAGGCGAGTTCCTCCTTCGATGACTTCAAAGAGATGTATTCGGCCTCCCATTCAATGTCATACCCCTAGGCTTCTGTGCATCAGCAACTTTAGCCTCGACGTGCCGAGCGAATGCGAGAGGTCGGGGTATTTTTGCACATAACACCCCAGCCATGTAAGAAAAGCGTCTATAAAGAGATTGGATCTCAGATCCATTTAGCGCCACACGGAAAAATCCTCAGAGCTTCGCCAGAAAAGTCCATTCCAGCATGGCTAGCATTCACAGCTCTTCCTCCCGTCCCTGCGGCCCATAAAAAGGCGAGTCAGAGAGATGTTCCGTGTCTCACAGTCAGCTGGTGAAGCTGCAAACACAGGGATTCCTTCCCCCCGCAGATCTAGTCCCTGTTCGATTAGGACTGACCTCCTTCAATGGCGGGGCTCAAGCTGAAAATTTCCCCAATCCATCCAGGGGGAACGAGTGTGCTTCATCCCTTATCTGCTAAGAGGTGTCAGATTTCCAATTCATCCGTTCCTCCGAGGGCTTCTGGAGTATTACGGCCTCCAGCTGCACAACTTTACTCCCGCCTCCATTCTGCATATCGCGGGTTACGTCGCTCTTTGTGAGCTGTTCCTGGGTTGTGAGGCCCACTTTGAATTGTGGAGGAAGCTATTCTGCCTCGTCCCACGCAACCACGAGGGATCAATATTTGAAGTGGGCGGAGCCGAAATATGGCGCACCGCCGAGACCGGATACCTGTTCGGCACACCAAAGAAGGCATCCGAAGAGTGGCATTCCGAATGGTTCTATATTGAGGACGTTGCACTCCCTGGCCCAGTTCGGAGGGGTCTACCCGAGTTCACAAGCGTTCCTTTGAAGAAATGCCACAGCTGGCGCCCTCGGAGCCTTGAGGAGGAAGATAGTGCGGAAGTTCGTCAACTCATGAGCAAAATAAGGACGCTCGCTCAGTCCGGATTATCAATAGTCAAAGTAATGACGACTTCCATAGTATCGGGGGTTCAACCACTCCAATACAGAGGGCTTCACATGTGGCACTACAATGGGGAGGATGACGCCTCCCGCTGCGGCCGGAAGGGTCCGGACACCCCCGCCGCTCTGGCAAAAATATTGGCCGAACTGTTCAAAGGGGAGGAAGAGGAATTTCTATGTATCAAGTGCAGAGAGGGATTTTCCATGTACATTCCTCCTAGCTGGGTAAGTCCCAACTCCTCTGCTCTACTCACTCCACTCCCCGAGCTACTCTCAATGAATATTAATCCGTCCATTTATAACAGCACTGGCGAAAGATTTCTGAAGGGCTTCACAGCCCCGCCCCGCCCCGCAGCCCGAGGGCTAGAATCGGGACCTTGACCCCGGATTCGAAGAGGATCCGGATATATTCGTGGTGCCCGAGGATGGGGTGTTTTACTAGGCAAGCTATGACGACACAGAAGTGGCCATCATTGCCGATTATCCCGGTCTTCTCCCTGCTTCACACGTAAGTAATCAGGAGACATCTCATCCGAAAGAGTTCTCTCATTCTGCCTCACCCACTGCACCGTCCTGTGCTCAAAAGGGAAGGCGTTCGGCGCGCCATGCTGCCCCAGGGGCATCTCCAAAGAGAGCGGCCCCCCACGTTGGGCAAGCCTTTGAAGAGGAAGGCAAACGAAGATACGGCCGGGCCTTCATCGAAGAGGTATGGATTCGCAAATATGTTTTCCAGAGTTGCATCCAGTTGTGACTTTTATGTTTGTCCTGTGTCAGGAAAAGAGTGTGCCGAACTATGTCCTGGGGTCCGGCCGGTCATACTCCCCACAGCTGGGATCTAGATCCTGCCGTAAAGACGGGGGCTGGCACGAGGGTGACACCGGATTGTCCTCCAGCCGAGGATTCGGATGATGTATCCGTCACCAACTCGGAAGTGGAGAGCGCCATGAATCATCGGCGCCGAAGGGCCGTTCTACGAGACCCCAGCTTTTCAGAAAAGTTGTTTAATGCCTTCAGCTCGGCTGATGCATACATCCGAGATGCTCGAGATGGGATTAACAGAGCCACGAATCAACATTTAAAAGATGTGCAGGTAAGTTCACTTTGTCCGAATATGATAACCATATGCCAGTAGCCCCCGAGACTTGAAGCAGTTGGTACAAATGATTTAAGGATCGTTGTATAACCAGGTTCTTACGGAGAAGAACGACCTGCTAGCCCAAGAGCTAGAAAAGTGTCAGACACAGCTAACTGTTGTTACCGCTGAACTAGAAAAGTCCAAGAAGGCGTCCTATGGTAATATTTCCCTCCATCAAGAAACAATAATTATATACCAGCTGTGCTAATACTGTTGCTTATCTCATAACAGGATTGTCAGATCAACTGGAGGAGAAACTGAAAGCCGCTCAAGCGGGCGAGAAAGAGGCAAAAAGACTACACGCCGCAGGCGAGCATATTCTGACCCGAGTCAGAGAGGAGAAATACAAACTCCAGGATTCACACACCCAGCTGGGCGAGGAACTGAACGATGTGCGTGCCCAGCTGGCCGACTCCATGAAGGAGAATAAAGGCTGCGAGGCGGCATATTCAGTATGTGGCCGAACTTACCTTATAATAGTTCGGAGATGAAAGGAACTGATAGAGTTATGTTTGTAGGTATCCTGACGGGCCACCCCGAAGAGGAGATGTCCGGATTGTCGGAGATCTGCTGCAAGGGCTATCGCAAATGCACGAGCAAGCTCGGCAGGCAATGCATAATGTTGCCAAGGCTTTATGGCCATCCGCCTCCCCTCCAGGAAGTATGGAGGAGCTTGTAGAGCTATTCAAGGGAGCGCGGCGGCGTATCCAATTATGGAAAATATCGGACTGCCGGGAGGGTGCGCGAGAGGCCTGGGCCATGGTGAAAACACGGTATACCAAGCTTGATCCAAATCGCATGGCCTGGGTCGGACCTCTAGGGTCAGATGGAAAAGAAGTTCCCGTTAGTCTGGTATATGACCAGGTAGCAGTAGCCGCCAAATATTCCCAACAGGATTGTAAGTTAGACAACCTGTTGGACGGTATAGAGGAGGAAATTTTTTAGTCCAAGTGACTATGTACATTCCTTGACATGTGTGCCTCTAGCTGAATTGTAAAACGATTGTCATGGCAGACCTTTTTGCTTCAACCTCTGGACCCGAAGGTGCAGAGTGCTTCTGAATACCTGAGCGGCAAAATAAACCGGGGTATGCGTGGAAACCAGGCGTAGGGGTCATAGTTGCTTGAACAGACAAGTTGTATCCGGCTAGTTATGTTATATTACATTTAGATTGTAAGAAACATCTTCCAGAGAGAATAGTTCCATTAAGGGTTCCTTTCCCTGGGCGTGCATGCGTTAACGAGCATGTCCGAACTATGATTGAAAAATCGCAGTATATGTAACTTCCGGGGGTTCACAATGGAGTGAATACGAAAACATCTTTAATTCACCGACTAAATATTCCCTTAAGAACGCTAGCTTTCGGCTTCACCCAGTCTGAGGTACACATCTGGATGACCCAGCAGTAACAATCGCAGAGGAGCTCCCTTTATGCCCTAGCCAAACTAACGGGAACGTAGGGCATAAGTATAGGAACCAGGCAACCCAGCTTGGCCAAAACTTAAGTCATATCGATGCATATAATGGCGAAGAAAAGGTACATATGGAAAAACGCATATGTGATGAGCTTAATGCTCGGAAAATAATAATAGCAAGCTTCTGTCCAAGAAGCCCCCAGGTATAGTGGACGTACATATTTCAAGATGTATACATCAAGGGTGCACGGTCTATCCGCACGAAAGCTTTATGGCTAAAGAGAAAAAACGAAAAGAGAGAAAAAATGATGGAAACAACAGGGGGAAAGATACGAACAAAGAGTTCGGCACTAGGCATAGAATCTTCGGAGTCTAGCCGCGTTCCAGGGGTTCGGCTCTAGGCGATTTTCTGACGTATCACGCATGCGGTACGCTCCTCTGGTGAGAACTTCGTCAATGATGAAGGGACCCTCCCACTTGGGCTTGAGTTTGTCTTTTTCTTCTCCGGCAGGCGTAGAATGAGTTCGCCAACATTAGAAGTCTTGGCCCACACTTCTCTGCTTTGATACCTGCGAGCCTGTTGTTGATAAATTGCGGAATGGGCTTTTGCGACATCGCGCTCCTCCTCCAGGGCATCTAAGCTGTCCTGCCGATCAAGCTCGGCCTCTTTCTCTTCGTACATGCGCACTCGAGGTGAGTCGTGAATAATGCCGCAGGGTAACACTGCCTCTGCACCGTACACCATGAAGAAAGGTGTATATCCGATAGTGCGATTGGGCGTGGTCCGCAGCCCCCAGAGTACAGAGTCGAGCTCCTCAACCCAGTGCTTGTCTGATTCTTTAAAAGACCGCACTAGTCTAGGCTTGATGCCACTCATAATAAGTGTTGGAAATATGCCCTAGAGGCAATAATAAAAGGATTATTATTATATTTCCTTGTTCGTGATAATTGTCTTTTATTCATGCTATAATTGTATTATCCGGAAATCGTAATACACGTGTGAATACTTAGACCACAACATGTCCCTAGTGAGCCTCTAGTTGACTAGCTCGTTGATCAACAGATAGTCATGGTTTCCTGACTATGGACATTGGATGCCGTTGATAACGGGATCACATCATTAGGGGAATGATGTGATGGACAAGACCCAATTCTAAGCATAGCACAAGATCGTGTAGTTCGTTTTGCTAGAGCTTTTCCAATGTCAAGTATCTTTTCCTTAGACCATGAGATCGTGTAATTCCCGGATATCGTAGGAGTGCTTTGGGTGTACCAAACATCACAACGTAACTGGGTGACTATAAAGGTGCACTACAGGTATCTCCGAAAGTGTGCATTGGGTTGTCACGGATCGAGACTGGATTTGTCACTCCGTATTACGGAGAGGTATCATCGGGCCCACTCGGTAATGCATCATCATAATGAGCTCAAAGTGACCAAGTGTTTGGTCACGGGATCATGCATTACGGTACGAGTAAAATGACTTGCCGGTAACGAGATTGAATGAGGTATTGGGATACAGACGATCGAATCTCGGGCAAGTAACATACGGATTGACAAAGGGAATTATATACGGGGTTGCTTGAATCCTCGACATCGTGGTTCATCCGATGAGAACATCGAGGAGCTTGTGGGAGCCAACATGGGTATCCAGATCCTGCTGTTGGTTATTGACCGGAGAGCCATCTCGGTCATGTCTACATGTCTCCCGAACCCGTAGGGTCTACACACTTAAGGTTCGGTGACGCTAGGGTTGTATGAATATGAGTATGCAGCAAACCGAAAGTTGTTGGGAGTCCCGAATGAGATCTCGGACGTGGAATGGTCCGAAGGTAAAGAATTATATATGGGAAGTCGAGTTTCGGCCATCGGGAAAGTTTTGGGGTCCACCGGTATTGTACCGGGACCACCGGAAGGGTCCCGGGGGTCCACCGGGTGGGGCCACCTATCCCGGAGGGCCCCATGGGCTGAAGTGGGAGGGGAACCAGCCCCTGGTGGGCTGGTGCGCCCCCCCTTGGGCCCCCTCTGCGCCTAGGGTTGGGAACCCTAGGGGAGGAGGCGCCCCACTTGCCTTGGGGGGCACTCCACCCCCCTTGGCCGCCGCCCCCCTAGGAGATCCCATCTCCTAGGGCCGGCGCCCCCCTTGGGGACCCTACATATAGAGGGGGGAGGGAGGGCAGCCGCACCCTTGCACTTGGCGCCTCCCTTCCCCCTTGCTACACCTCCTCCTCCCGTAGTCGCTTGGCGAAGCCTGGGAACTCTGCTGCATCCACCACCACGCCGTCGTGCTGCTGGATCTTCATCAACCTCTCCCTCCTCCTTGCTGGATCAAGGCGTGGGAGACGTCATCCGCTCCGTACGTGTGTTGAACGCGGAGGTGCTGTCCGTTCAGCACTTGGTCATTTGTGATTTGGATCACGACGAGTACGACTCCCTCAACCCCGTTCACTTGAACGCTTTCACTTGCGATCTACAAAGGTATGTAGATGCACTCCTATCACTCGTTGCTAGATGAACTCATAGATGGATCTTGGTGAAACCGTAGGAATTTTTTTTATTTTCTGCAACGTTCCCCATCAGTGGCATCATGAGCTAGGTCTATGCGTAGTTCTCTATTGCACGAGTAGAACACAAATCTGTTGTGGGCGTAGATGTTGTCAACTTTCTTACCATTACTAGTCTTATTTTGCTTCAGTGGTATTGTGGGATGAAGCGGCCCGGACCGACCTTACACGTACGCTTACGTGAGACAGGTTCCACCGACTGACATGCACTAGTTGCATAAGGTGGCTAGCGGTGTCTGTCTCTCCCACTTTAGTTGGAGCGGATTGACGAAAGGGTCCTTATGAAGGGTAAATAGAAGTTGACAAATCACGTTGTGGTTTTTTGTAGGTAAGAAAGCGTTCTTGCTAGAACCCTATTGCAGCCACGTAAAAGATGCAACAACAATTAGAGGACGTCCAACTTGTTTTTGCAGCAATTGCCTTGTGATGTGATATGGCCAAAAGTTGTGATGCATGATGAATGATATATTGTGATGTATGAGATCATGTTCTTGTAATAGGAATCATGACTTGCATGTCGATGAGTATGACAACCGGCAGGAGCCATAGGAGTTGTCTTAATTATTGTATGACCTGCGTGTCATTGATTCAACGCCATGTAATTACTTTGCTTTATTGCTAAACCGTTAGCTATAGTAGTAGAAGTAATAGTTGGCGAGCAACTTCATGGAGACACGATGATGGAGATCATGATGATGGAGATCATGGTGTCATGCCGGTGACAAGGTGATCATGGAGCCCCGAAGATGGAGATCAAAGGAGCTATATGATACTGGCCATATCATGTCACTACTATATAATTGCATGTGATGTTTATTATGTTTATGCATCTTGTTTACTTAGATCGACGGTAGTAAATAAGATGATCCCTTATAATAATTTCAAGAAAGTGTTCTCCCTAACTGTGCACCGTTGCTAAAGTTCGTCGTTTCGAAGCACCACGTGATGATCGGGTGTGATAGATTCCTACGTTCACATACAACGGGTGTAAGACAGTTTTACACATGCAAAACACTTAGGTTAACTTGATGAGCCTAGCATGTACAGACATGGCCTCGGAACACAAGAGACCGAAAGGTCGAACATGAGTCGTATGGAAGATACGATCAACATGGAGATGTTCACCGATGATGACTAGTCCGTCTCACGTGATGATCGGACACGGCCTAGTCGACTCAGATCATGTAACACTTAGATGACTAGAGGGATGTCAAATCTGAGTGGGAGTTCATTAAATAATTTGATTAGATGAACTTAATTATCATGAACATTAGTCTAAAATCTTTGCAAAATTTCTTGTAGATCAAATGTCAAACGCTAATGTAACCATGAAATTCAGCGTTCCTAGAGAAACCAAGCTGAAAGACGATGGCAGCAACTATTCGGACTGGGTCCGGAACACGAGATCATCCTCATAGCAGCCAAGAAACAATATGTCCTAGAAGCACCGCTAGGTGAAGCACCCATCGAGAGAACCAAGGCGTTATGAACGCTTGGCAGTCTAAATCTTGATGATTACTCCCTCGTTCAGTGCGGCATGCTTTACAGCTTAGAACCGGGGCTCCAAAAGCGTTTTGAGCAACACGGAGCATATGAGATGTTCGAGGAGCTGAAAATGGTTTTCCAAGCTCATGCCCGGTTCGAGAGATATGAAGTCTCCGACAAGTTCTATAGTTGTAAGATGGAGGAAAATAGTTCTGTCAGTGAGCACATACTCAAAATATCAGGTTGCACAACCGCCTATACCAGCTGGACATTAACCTCCGGACGAGGCGGTCATTGACAGAATCCTTGATCGCTCCCACCGAGCTACAAGAGCTTTGTGATGAACTACAATATGCGAGGATGGTGAAAACTATTCTGAAGTATTTTCAATCTTTGAAGTCAGTGAGGTAGAAATCAAGAAAGAACATCAAGTGTTGATGGTCAATAAAACCACTAAGTTCAAGAAGGGCAAGGGTAAGAAGAACTTCAAGAAGGACGGCAAGGATGTTCCGCGCTCGGTAAGCCAGTTGCCGGGAAGAAGTCAAAGAATGGACCCAAGCCTGAGACTGAGTGCTTTTATTGCAAAGGGAAGGGCCATGGGAAGCGGAACTCTACCAAATACTTAGCGGACAAGAAGGCCGGCAACACTAAAGGTATACTTGATATACATGTGATTGATGTGTACCTTACCAGTACTCGTAGTAACTCCTGGGTATTTGATACCGGTGCCGTTGCTCATATATGTAACTCACAGCAGGAGCTGCGGAATAAGCGGAGACTGGTGAAGGACGAGGTGGCGATGCGCGTCGGGAATGGTTCCAAGGTCGATGTGATCGCCATCGGCACGCTACCTCTACATTTACCTACAGGATTAGTTTTAAACCTCAATAATTGTTATTTAGTGCCAAGTTTGAGCATGAAAATTGTATCAGGATCTCGTTTAATCTGAGATGGCTACTCATTTAAATCCGAGAATAATGGTTGTTCTATTTATATGAGAGATATGTTTTATGGTCATGCTCCAATGGTCAATGGTTTATTCTTAATGAATCTCGAGCGTGATGTTACACATATTCATAGTGTGAATACCAAAAGATGTAAAGTTGATAACGATAGTCCCACATACTTGTGTACTGGCGCCTATGGTCACATTGGTGTCAAGCGCATGAAGAAGCTCCATGCTGATGGACTTTTAGAGTCTCTCGATTATGAATCATTTGACACATGCGAACCATGCCTTATGGGCAAAATGACCAAGACTCCGTTCTCCGGAACAATGGAGCGAGCAACCAACTTATTGGAAATCATACATACCGATGTGTGCGGTCCAATGAGCGTTGAGGCTCATGGAGGATATCATTATGTTCTCACTCTCGCGATGACTTGAGTAGATATGGGTATGTCTACTTGATGAAACACAAGTCTGAGACCTTTGAAAAGTTCAAGGAATTTCAGAATGAGGTAGAGAATCAACGTGACCGAAAAATAAAGTTCTTACGATCAGATCATGGAGGAGAATATTTAAGTCACGAATTTGGTACACACTTAAGGAAATGTGGAATCGTTTCACAACTCACTCCGCCTGGAACACCTCAGCGTAACGGTGTGTCCGAACATCGTAATCGCACTCTATTGGATATGGTGCGATCTATGATGTCTCTTACAGATTTACCGCTATCATTTTGGGGATACGCTCTAGAGATAGCTACATTCATTTAAATAGGGCACCGTCTAAATCTGTTGAGACGACACCGTATGAATTATGGTTTGGGAAGAAACCTAAGCTGTCGTTTCTAAAAGTTTGGGGATGCGATGCTTATGTCAAGAAACTTCAACCTGAAAAGCTCGAACCCAAGTCGGAAAAATGCGTCTTCATAGGATACCCTAAGGAAACCATTGGGTATACCTTCTACCTTAGATCCGAATGCAAGATCTTTGTTGCGAAGAACGGATCCTTTCTTGAAAAAGAGTTTCTCTCGAAAGGAGTAAGTGGGAGGAAAGTAGAACTCGATGAAGTACTACCTCTTGAACCGGCAAGTAGTGCAACTCAGGAAAATGTTCCTGTGGTGCCTACACCGACTGGAGAGGAAATTAATGATGATGATCAAGGTACTCCGGATCAAGTTGCTCTTGAACTTCAGAGGTCCACAAGGACACGTTCCACACAGTGGTATGGCAACCCTGTCACGGAAATCATGTTGTTAGACAACGGTGAACCTTCGAACTATGAAGAAGCGATGGCGGGCCCAGATTCCAACAAATGGCTAGAAGCCATGCAATCCGAGATAGGATCCATGTATGAAAACAAAGTATGGACTTTGACAGACTTGCCCGATGATCGGCGAGCAATAGAAAACAAATGGATCTTTAATAACAAGACGGACGCGGATGGTAATGTTACCATCTATAAAGCTCGACTTGTCGCTAAAGGTTATCGGCAAGTTCAAGGGGTTGACTACGATGAGACTTTCTATCCCGTAGCGAAGATGAAGTCAGTCCGAATCATGTTAGCAATTGCCGCATACTATGATTATGAGATATGGCAAATGGACGTCAAAACGGCATTCCTTAACGGCTATCTTAAGGAAGAACTGTATATGATGCAGCCGGAAGGTTTTGTCGACCCTAAGAATAATAACAAGGTATGCAAGCTCCAGCGATCCAGTTATGGGCTGGTGCAAGCATCTCGGAGTTGGAACATTCGCTTTGATGAGACGATCAAAGCGTTTGGGTTTATCTTGAGACTTATGGAGAAGCCTGCGTTTACAAGAAAGTGAGTGGGAGCTCTGTAGCATTTCTAATATTATATGTAGATGACATACTTTTGATGGGAAATGATATAGAACTTTTGGACAACATTAAGGCCTACTTGAATAAGAGTTTTTCAATGAAGGACCTTGGAGAAGCTGCTTATATATTAGGCATCAAGATCTATAGAGATAGATCGAGACGCCTCATAGGTCATTCACAAAGCACATACCTTAATAAAATATTGAAGAAGTTCAAAATGGATCAGTCCAAGAAAGGGTTCTTGCCTGTATTACAAGGTGTGAAATTGAGCTCGGCTCAATGTCCGACCATGGCAGAAGATATAGAAGAGATGAGTGTCATCCCCTATGCATCAACCATAGGGTCTATTATGTATGCCATGCTGTGTACCAGACCTGATGTAAACCTTGCCGTAAGTTTGGTAGGAAGGTACCAAAGTAATCCCAACAAGGAACACTGGACATCGGTCAAGAATATCCTGAAGTACCTGAAAAGGACTAAGGACATGTTTCTCGTTTATGGAGGTGACGAAGAGCTCGTCGTAAAGGGTTACGTCGACGCTAGCTTCGACACAGATCTGGATGACTCTAAGTCACAAACCGGATACGTGTATATGTTGAATGGTGGAGCGGTGGCTGGTGCAGCTGCAAGCAGAGCGTCGTGGCGGGATCTACATGTGAAGCGGAGTACATGGCAGCCTCGGAGGCAGCGCATGAAGCAATTTGGGTGAAGGAGTTCATCACCGACCTAGGAGTCATACCCAATGCGTCGAGGCCGATCAAACTCTTCTGTGACAACACTGGAGCTATTGCACTTGCCAAGGAGCCCAGGTTTCACAAGAAGACCAGGCACATCAAGCGTCACTTCAACTCCATTCGTGAAAATGTTCAAGATGGAGACATAGAAATTTGCAAAGTGCATACGGATCTGAATGTCGTAGATCCGTTGACTAAACCTCTTCCGCGAGCAAAACATGATCAACACCAGAACTCTATGGTTGTTCGATTCATCACAATGAGATTATTGACTCTAGTGCAAGTGGGAGGCTGTTGGAAATATGCCCTAGAGGCAATAATAAAAGGATTATTATTATATTTCCTTGTTCGTGATAATTGTCTTTTATTCATGCTATAATTGTATTATCCGGAAATCGTAATACACGTGTGAATACTTAGACCACAACATGTCCCTAGTGAGCCTCTAGTTGACTAGCTCGTTTATCAGAGATAGTCATGGTTTCTTGACTATGGACATTGGATGTCGTTGATAACGGGATCACATCATTAGGAGAATGTTGTGATGGACAAGACCCAATCCTAAGCATAGCACAAGATCGTGTAGTTCATTTTGCTAGAGCTTTTCCAATGTCAAGTATCTTTTCCTTAGACCATGAGATCGTGTAACTCCCGGATACCGTAGGCGTGCTTTGGGTGTACCAAACGTCACAACGTAATCTGGGTGACTATAAAGGTGCACTACAGGTATCTCCGAAAGTGTACATTGGGTTGTCACGGATCGAGGCTGGATTTGTCACTCCGTATTACGGAGAGGTATCACTGGGCCCACTCGGTAATGCATCATCATAATGAGCTCAAATTGACCAAGTGTTTGGTCACGGGATCATGCATTACGATGCAGTAAAGTGACTTGCCGGTAACGAGATTGAACGAGGTATTGGGATACCGATGATCGAATCTCGGGCAAGTAACATACCGATTGACAAAGGGAATTATATACGGGGTTGCTTGAATCCTCGGCATCGTGGTTCATCCGATGAGATCATCGAGGAGCTTGTGGGAGCCAACATGGGTATCCAGATCCCGCTGTTGGTTATTGGCCGGAGAGCCATCTCAGTCATGTCTACATGTCTCCCGAACCCGTAGGGTCTACACACTTAAGGTTCGGTGACGCTAGGGTTGTATGAATATGAGTATGCAGCAAACTGAAAGTTGTTCGGAGTCCCGGATGAGATCCCGGACGTCACGAGGAGTTCCGAAATGGTCCGGAGGTAAAGAATTATATATGGGAAGTCGAGTTTCGGCCATCGGGAAAGTTTCGAGGTCCACCGGTATGGTACCGGGACCACCGGAAGGGTCCCGGGGGTCCATCGGGTGGGGCCACCTATCCCGGAGGGCCCCATGGGCTGAAGTGGGAGGGGAACCAGCCCTTGGTGGGCTGGTGCGCCCCCCTTGGGCCCCCCTCTGCGCCTAGGGTTGGGAACCCTAGGGGAGGAGGCGCCCCACTTGCCTTGGGGGGGCACTCCACCCCCCTTGGCCGCCCCCCCTAGGAGATCCGAGTTCTGGCAGGGCTTCGCCAAGCGGGCCGGCGCCCCCCCTTGGGTACCCTATATATAGAGGGGGGAGGGAGGGCAGCCGCACCCTTGCACTTGGCGCCTCCCTTCCCCCTTGCTACACCTCCTCCTCCCGTAGTCGCTTGGCGAAGCCTGGGAACTTCTGCTGCATCCACCACCACGCCGTCGTGCTGCTGGATCTTCATCAACCTCTCCCTCCTCCTTGCTGGATCAAGGCGTGGGAGACATCTTCCGCTTCGTACGTGTGTTGAATGTGGAGGTGCTGTCCGTTCAGCACTTGGTCATCGGTGATTTGGATCACGACGAGTACGACTCCCTCAACCCCGTTCACTTGAACGCTTCCGCTCGCGATCTACAAAGGTATGTAGATGCACTCCTATCACTCGTTGCTAGATGAACTCATAGATGGATCTTGGTGAAACCGTAGGAAATTTTTTATTTTCTGCAACGTTCCCCATCAATAAGACCATTAGCTCTTTCGATTTGACCGTTTGTTTGCGGATGATAGACAAAGGCGTAATTGAGCTTGATGCCCAGATTAGCGCACCAGGTTTTCACCTCATCGGCTGTGAAATTGGAGCAGTTATCGGTGATGATGCTGTGTGGAACACCATAACGGTGTACAACACCAGTTATGAATTCTATCACCGGCCCGGACTCGACCGTTTTAAATGGTTTGGCCTCTATCCACTTAGTAAATTTATCCACCATGACCAGCAGATACTTTTTCTTATGGCTTCCTCCTTTAAGGGGTCCGACCATATCAAGCCCCTAGACCGCGAAAGGCCAAATGATGGGGATTGTTTGTAGGGCAGTGGGGGGCATATGGCTTTGTTGGCGAAGAGTTGGCATCCGATGCAATGTTGGACAAGGTCCTGTGCTTCTGCTCGGGCCATCGACCAATAAAACCTGTACGGAAGGCCTTGCTAACAAGGGCCCGAGCTGCAGCATGGTGCCCGCCGAGACCGGCATGAATTTCAGCCAGGAGCTGCCGCCCCTCTTCCTCGGAGATACATCTTTGAAGGACTCCGGTAGCGCTTTTATTGTAGAGCTCTCCGTCGTGGACCTTGTAGGCCTTCGAACACCGGACAATGCGGCGGGCCTCATTCTGATCCTCAGGGAGTTTCTTCCTGTTAAGGTAGGCCAAGAAGGGTACGGTCCATGGTGCAATGACTGCCATAATGAGATGGGCCGACGGTGTTATTTCGGTGGCTGAGCCCCCGATGATATCGGTGTGTTCGGGATCTGGGGTTGTGTTCGGATCCGGACTGGTGTTGCCGCTCTCCCCTTGCCACACCACGGACGGCTTAAAAAGCCTTTCCAAAAAGATGTTACATGGGACGGGGTCGTGCTTGGCGCCGATGCTAGCAAGGACGTCCACCGCTTGATTACTTTCTCGGGCCACGTGATGAAACTCGAGCCCCTTGAACCGAGCCAACATTTTTAGGACGGTGTTGCGATAAGACGCCATCTTCGGATCTTTGGCATCGAAGTCTCCATTTACTTGAGATATTGCGAGGTTTGAGTCCACGCGCACTTCCAGGCGTTGTATGCCCATGGAGACAGCCATCCGAAGACCATGTAATAAGGCCTCGTATTCGGCTACGTTATTGGAGTCTGTGTATAATATCTGGAGTACATGCTGGACGACGTCTCCAGTGGGGGACGTTAAAACGACACCCACTCCTAGCCCAGCCAGCATTTTGGAACCATCAAAATACATAACCCAGTTGGAATATGTGACGTACTCTTTAGGGAGTTCGGCCTCTGTCCATTCGGCGATGAAGTCGGCCAGTACTTGGGAATTAATGGCTCGACGCGGCTTGTATGTTATGTCGAATGGAAGGATCTCAATGGCCCATTTGGCGATCCGGCCCGTAGCATCGCTGTTGTTTATTATGTCATTTAGTGGTACTTTGGAAGCCACCGTGATCGAACACTCCTGGAAGTAGATCTTCCGGGATGCCATGAAGACCGCATATGCTATCTTTTGATAATGGGGGTACCGGGATTTGCATGGTGTGAGGACAGTGGATACGTAGTATACTGGCTTCTGAAGCGGGAATTTGTGTTCGTCCTGTTCTCGTTCAACGACGAGCATGGCGCTCACCACCTGGTGTGTTGCTGATATGTATAATAACATGGGTTCACCGACGTTCGGCACGGCCAGGATTGAGTTGCTCGCTAGAAGGGCTTTTATTTCTTCCAGTCCGGCCGTCGCCGCGTCCGTCCACTCGAAGTGATCGGTGCGCCGTAGAAGGCAACAAAGTGGTAATGCCTTTTCTCCCAATCTGGAGATAAAGCAACTTAAAGCTACCACGCAACCGGCGAGTTTTTGGACCTGTTTAAGGTCCATTGGCGTAGCCAATTGTGACAAAGCTCGGATTTTGGTTGGGTTTGCTTCAATTCCTCTATTGGAAACGATGAAGCCCAACAGTTTTCCAGCGGGGGCGCCGAAAACACAATTTTCCGGATTGAGCTTAATGTCATATGCACGGAGGTTGTCGAATGTGAGACGTAAATCGTCTATGAGTGTTTTGACGTGTCTAGTTTTGATGACGATGTCGTCCACATATGCTTCAACTGTCTTGCCGATCTGTTTCTCCAGGCATGTTTGAATCATGCGTTGGTAGGTGGCGCCGGCGTTTTTGAGCCCGAAGGGCATGGTGTTGAAGCAGAATGGCCCATATGGTTTAAGGAATGTTGTAGCGGCTAGATCAGACTCCTTCATTTTAATTTGATGGTATCCGGAATATGCGTCGAGGAAGCATAGTGAGTCGTGTCCTCCGGTAGCATCAATGATCTGGTCGATGCGGGGGAGGGGGAAGGGATCCTTGGGGCAAGCCTTATTGAGGTCTTTGAAATCAACGCACAGGCGCCAGGATTTGTCCTTCTTTTGCACCATCACCAGGTTTGCCAGCCAGTCCGGGTGTTTTATTTCTCTAATGAAACCGGCCTCGATTAGCTTGGCTAGCTCCTCCCCCATAGCTTGCCGTTTGGGTTCAGAAAAGCGCCGCAATGTTTGCTTGACCGGTTTATATCCCTTCAATTTATTGAGCTGTGTTCAGCCAACTTGCGTGGGATTCCTGGCATATCAGAAGGGTGCCAGGCGAATATATCCCAGTTCTGGCGCAGGAACTCTCGTAGTGCGCGTCAACCGTCAGGTCTAGTTGTGCTCCAATAGATGCTGTCTTCTTGGGGTCCGTTGGATGGACTTGGAATTTGACTATTTCTTCTGCTGGTTTGAAGGAGGTGGATTTGGGTCGTTTGTCTAGGATCACATCGTCCCTGTCCACCATGGAGCGCAGTGCGGTTAATTCTTCGGCCGCAAGGGCTTCAGATAATGCCTCAAGGGCCAGGGATGCGGTTTTATTTTCAGCGTGGAGTGCTATGTCCGGATCACTAGCGAGAGTGATTATGCCGTTGGGCCCGGGCATCTTAAGCTTCATGTACCCGTAATGAGGTATAGCTTGGAAGCGTGTAAATGTGTCTCGCCCCAAGAGGGCGTGATATCCGCTGTAGAAAGGGGCCACTTGGAAGGTTATCTCTTCGGACCGATAATTCTCCGGCGTGCCGAATACCACGTCAAGTGTGATTTTTCCCGCACATCACGCCTCCCGACTAGGAATGATTCCTCGGAAGGTCGTGCTGCTTTGCTCGATGCGGCTCCTGTCTATTTCCATTTTGTGGAGTGTATACTCATAGATGAGGTTTAGTCCGCTGCTGTCGTCCATGAGAACCTTGGTGAGCCGAAAGCCGTCCACGATTGGACTGAGGACCAAGGCGGCTGGTGCTCGGACTGTCCTGTAATTTGGTTCGTCACCGGCATTAAAAGTTATAGCCGTATCATTCCAAGGGTTTATTGCTGCGATTTGGCAGACTTCGGCGAGTTCGCGGAGTGCCCTTTTGCGCCTATTGTTTGAAGCAAATGTCTTGAAGACCGTCAATATTTTGAGGTTGACGTCTTCTCGGGGGTGTTGTTTTGGGGTATTCTTGGTGAGGATATCCTCGCCGCTCTTGGCCACTTGCCAGAGTATCCAACATGCTCTAAGGCTGTGGGTTGGCGTGTTATCCGGTGTTGTGTGTATTTTGCATGGCCCATCGAGCCATCCTTCCAGAATGGCTCCGTGCCTTGTAATGGGCTTATATTTCTTTACTATTGGACCAGGCGTGCCACGAGGGTGCGCCCTTTTCGCCTGAACGAGGGGTTGAGTGGGGACCGATGATTCCCAACGGGCCGCCTCAGTTTTCCAGGCGCTTTCCATTGTGCTGTACTTCTGTACGACAGTTGCCAAGTCAGCAAAGTGTAATATGCGACGATGGTTGATGGCGTTAAGGATTCCTTTGTCCGTGCAATTGTTGCGGAACGCTGAGATCGCGTCTTCGTCGAGGCAATCTTTAATCTTGTCTTTGACAAGGAGGAATCTGGCCCAGAAGTGGTGGACCGTTTCCTGAGACTTCTATTGTATTCTCATGAGAGCGCTTATGTCTGGGTGGGTAGGTGGATTTAAATCCGGACCCTGATCCGGAGTCTGAAGATCTTCCGGACTTAACAGTTCGAGCTCCGGGATATCAACTGATTTTTTAGGCTTGTCGTCCGATTCTATATTCGGAGGACAAGGCGTGTCTTTCAGCCGGTGGGTGTCCAACTCTTCGAGATCGGAGATCCGAACATAGTTCGTCCTCAATATAGAGGAAGAGTTGTCTTGCTCCTCGACTACCGCTATCTGGTGGGTGGTCGGCGGAGTTTTAATTTCTCTCTGGTCGGGTTTAAGCCCAATCCGATCGTAGTCTGTAGCGACTCCCAAGGTGGCGATGCGATCTAGGAGTTCGTTTAAAGACGATAACTCCGTCGGATCCATCCGTTTTGAGCATTCGGAATCAACACGGAGGCGATTTTCGATGACTCGGGAGGTCATCGTCGGCTTAAGGGCCGAACAGGTGGTCATGATGAATCCACCCAGCCGGAGGGTTTGGCCTGGGGCCAGGGCTCCTCCGGAGGTGATATTTTCCTTGAAGACAAGGCGAGCCATCAACCCTTTTGACGAAGGCACAGTGGAACTCTCAATGAAAGCACCAATGTCGGTGTCAAAACCGGCGGATCTCGGGTAGGGGGTCCCGAACAGTGCGTCTAAGGTCGATGGTAACAGGAGATAGGGGACACAATGTTTACCCAGGTTCGAGCCCTCTCTATGGAGGTAATACCCTACTTCCTACTTGATTGATCTTGATGAATATGGGTGTTTACAAGAGTTGATCTATCACGAGATCGTAATGGCTAAAACCCTAGAAGTCTAGCCTGTATGACTATGGTTATGAGTATTGGCCTCTACAGACCTAGCCCTCCGGTTTATATAGACACCGAAAGGATCTAGGGTTACATAAGGTCAGTTACAGAGAAAGGAATCTTCATATTTGATTGCCAAGCTTGCCTTCCACGCCAAGGAGAGTCCCATCCGGACACGGGTAGACTCTTCGGTCTTCATATCTTCACAGCCCATCAGTCTGGCAACAGCTAACAGAACGGACACCCGAGGACCCCTTAGTCCAGGTCTCCCTCAGTGGTAACGGGATGCGGTGGTGGTTTTGCGAGTAGGCAATGCGGAAGTGGAAAGATGGGTTATGCGAGTCGAAGTTGAAGTTGCCGTCCCTAAGTAGCCGAAACACCTTAGGAGACACAAGCCACAATTCAAACAAGCTTAAACAAAATTAGGTTAAGTTGGGGTGGCGGAAGTGTAAGGTGGGCAAGCCTATGCGGAAGTGGTGGTGGTGGTTGATGAAGGAGCAACTGTCCCTAAGTAGCCAAAACACCTTAGGAGACTCAAATCACAACTCAAACAACCACTAATGCTATATGGAGTAAAATGGGTTAGGTTGCGGAAGGCTATGGTGGTTATATGATGTGGTGGAAGCCCTAGGAAAAGATGCCAAAGTTGCAAACATTGATGGAGTAAAATGATGTTGGTGGTATTTTTGTGGGATGGGGGATGTTAATAGCTTCAAAACGAGCTAAAGAACGTCAAAATCGGAGTTTGGATGATTTAGTTATGGCCGAAACAAAAATCAGCCGAAGTTGATATCTATAGGTGTCGGACGTCCGTTAACGAACGGATGTCCAGTCGTCGGACGTCCGATAGGGCTCAGAAATCCGTTGTTTCATCTGGGGTTAGGGGTTCTGGTCGTCCGGTAAAGGTCGGACGTCCGGTGGCTCGGGGTCAACGCGGGATTTGAGCCCTGGGATGCGATTTTGGGCAGAATTTGGGGATTTTGGAGTCAAAATTGAGCAAATTTCGTGGATGAAAGATGGGGAAACTTGGGGAGATGCTAGATCCACTTGAAACCAAGCAAATCCATGGATCAAAATCAACAAAACATCATCAAACCAACAAATCACAAAAAAATTGGGGCTATTTTTGGTGGGGATTTTCGAAATTGGGCAAGAACACAACAAAATTAGGCTAGAAAAAGAGGGGTAGGGGCTCCAAATTCGTGATCAACCTTGCTCTGATCCAAGATCATGTAGGGTGGAAACCCTAGGGGCCGATCTTTTACGATTGGAGCAGATCCTACGAAGAACATGAGGGGGAAAAGATGAGGGGAAAGAGAGGAATCACTCAAATCAACAAGAAACAATCACACATGTGCTAGATCCAAGTACCCATAGAGATCACACGGTCCAAATCAAACAAGGGACGATACAAGCGGTAACTAGTTCATCTCCGTGAGGAGGTCTTGAGGGGTCATCCCATGAAGGGGTCTTGAATCCAAGGTGGATCTTCTCCGAAGAGGGATCGGTCTCTCTCGATGGAGTAAATCCGGATGGATGAGCAAAGCTCTATCTCAAATGAGCTAAACCTATGCTAACCCTAACTAGGAGGAGGTGGAGGAGTATATATAGTCTAGGGCCACGAAGGGGTAAGTGAGGGATACATGGGCCTCAACCTGTTACTCTACACACAGACAGGTGTCGGTCGTCCGACAGGTACCGGACGTCCGGTGGCTCGCAAGGTTCCGGTCGTCTGGTACTTGTCGGACGTCCGACATTTTGGCTCGGGATAGGTGGCACCGGATTTCCGGTCAGCGCAGGTCGTTCGGTGGCTGACGAGTGTCGGACGTCCGACGTCTGGCGGTCGTGCGACTGCTGTAAACTTCAGTAGCCGCGGGTGTTCTGGCGGGTGGAAACTCTAGGCGTCATACGCCCGGTGTGGACCAGTCGCCCGGTGGCTGTCGGACATCCGAGTGCTGTAGCTTGCAGGCAGCTCCTTCTCTTGCTCTGACTCCTCGCCGTCTTGTCCAATGCTCCTTGTTGTTCCATGGTCTTCCTCTTGGTTCCTGGTCATGGAGAGCGCATATGTCTGAGGTAGTAGCCATGTCTCATGTGTGGAAAGTGATGGTTTGGAGAGGAGCAAGTTCACCTTGCGTCCAATGGCGTATAGTCGAGGTCTCATCGTATGTCCTCTTGGGGCATGGGGAGTAGTCGTAGTGTACATGGGGATGATCGTAGGATGCTCCACATCAGTACATCTTAAGGGATCAATGGTGACGACTATGGCTGTCGGACGCTGATAGGGGCACCCGCTCGAAGGCTTCCCGGTTATCAGTGATGAGGTCAAGCCGGCTTCGATAGTGGAGAGGCGGTAACGACGCGTCAGTGACTTTTACTGGCAGAGGTAGTGGCCGTTCGGTGGTGTAGGCTTGTCGATGTAATTTTTATTATGTTTAGGATGCTTTGTATTTCTTTTGACACTTCATACTAGATCTGTATCCTTTTTCGCAAAAAAGGTAATCAGTTCCCATGTCTGGTCGACCACATTCATATATAAAACATATCCTTCTCAATATGTGGACATGATTCCACGCGTCAGGAAGGCGCGTCCCCATGCATGCCTGGGCATCCGCCGCGTCGCGCGGAGGAACTCAGTGTGTCCATCATGGACATTAGAGTCACCCCACTTGCATCGCGCCATGGCTCGTGGTGGTTTGGCGGCGGCGTGGCGAGGTCGGGCAACAGCGAATCTGCGGTGGCACGGCGAAGCTGGGTGACGACGAGTTGTGGTAGCACTTCGGTGGCGGGCAGCGCGACAGTGCAGCGGCAGCAAGGAGCAGGAGTAAGAAGAAGAAGAAGAGCGGAGGGGGGCGCGTGCGTTTGGTCGCACCGCCTCCCTCCTATTTATACGGCAACGGCGGCAGAGCCGAGGCGGCAGATCATGGGGGGAGTGGGGATTAACTGCGCCCACGCCCCGCACGACCCCGTAAATCTCGCGCCTTAAAGGCGCGTAATCATTATGCCCCGGAAGGGAACCGCCCACCTCTGCCGCAGCGGATCCGCGCGTGCCGAGGCCCTGTAGTGGTGGGCCCTGGCCTGCGGCGACGTCCCGTCATGCGCGTGGGCTGGCAGGCCGGCCTGGCCTGCTGGCCACACATGGCAAGCGAGCAACAAGCGACAGGCGCGCCACCCGGCGGCATCAACCCGACGCCCGCCACGATGATTCAAATCCACTAGGGGCCGGCTCTGCCTCGGCCGGCTCCTAGCAGACGACCCCTTCAAGCTGGATGGAACAAAAACACAGGATCTCTCGGAGGAGGAAACTGCTGAGGTACTCCGGCTTTGAGCTCCGACGCCTCACCAGCTTCAGGGACTACTGTCGGAGGAATTGACCACGGGTAGCCTTATCCACACCCCTTAGCATTTCAAGACATAGGGGCTGGCAAAGCCCCTCGCACCTTCTGGACACGCGTCCGGTTCCTTGGGCCGGCTGGGCCCAAGCGGCCGGCTCCCAAAAGACGGCGCCCTCTTAGAAGGCAGCTTTTGGGGGAGGCTGGCTCGTAGCAGACGGCCCCTCCTCCCCTCTGATTCTGCACTCAATCACTACGACGAGATGGGGCATGGCTACAGGGCCACCCACTCCCCCAAATCCCAGAGGAGCGTGGCTACAGTGCGGGTTGACCAAGCGGTTGATGGTAGCTGCAACTACGTCGGTATTTCCCCGGAGAGGGAGGGATGATGTAGCACAACGACGCTAGGTATTTCCCTCAGTTATGAAACCAAGGTATGGAACCAGTAGGAAGACCAAGCAACACAACGTAAACAGCACCAGCACACAAACAACAACAACTCGCAACCCGACGAGTTAAAGGGGTTGTCAATCCCTTCCGGGGTACGGCGCCTCAAGATAGGCAAGCGGACGTGAGGTAAATTGTAGTAGATCGATAGATCGAACGCCAAATAAAATAAATAAAGATAAAACGCAGCAAGGTATTTTTGTATTTTTTGGTTTAACAGATCTAAATAAAATGCAAAGGAAAAATAGATCAGAAGGCAAATATACGAGGAAGAAGACCCGGGGGCCGTAGGTTTCACTAGTGGCTTCTCTCGAGAAAAATAGCAAACGGTGGGTAAACAAATTACTGTTGGGCAATTGATAGAACTTCAAATAATTATGATGATATCCAGGCAATGATCATTACATAGGAATCACGTCCAAGATTAGTAGACCTACTCCTGCCTGCATCTACTACTATTACTCCACACATCGACCGCTATCCAGCATGCATCTAGTGTATTAAGTTCATGGAAAACGGAGTAATGCAATAAGAACGATGACATGATGTAGACAAGATCCGTTTATCTATATGGTGGTAGATATAGATCTCGTCTTTTTATCCTTAGTAGCAACGATACATACGTGTCGATTCCCTTTCTGTCACTGGGATCGAGCACTGTAAGATCGGACCCACTACCGGGCACCTCTTCCCATTGCAAGATAAATAGATCAAGTTGGCCAAACAAAACCCAAATATCGGAGAATAAATACGAGGCTATAAGAGATCATGCATATAAGAGATCAAAGAAACTCAAATAACTTCCATGGATATAAAAAGATATGACTGATCATAAACTCGAAGTTCATCAGATCCCAACAAACACACCGCAAAAAGAGTTACATCATATGTATCTCCAAGAGACCATTGTCTTGAGAATTCAGAGAGAGAGAGAGAGAGAGAGAGAGAGAGAGAGAGAGAGAGAGAGAGCCATCCAGCTATTAAGTACGGACCCAAAGTCTACAAAGGACTACTCACGCATCATCGGAGAAGCAGCAATGGAAGTGGTGAACCCCTCCGTGATGGTGTCTAGATTGGATCTGGTGGTTCTAGATTCTGCGGCGGTTGGATGAATATTTCGTCGACTTCCCTAGGGTTCTGGTATTTTGGGGGTATTTATAGAGCAAAGTGGCGGTCCGGGGGGCACCCGAGGTGGGCACAACCCACCAGGTGCAACCTGGGCCCATTGCCTTCCTTCTGGCCCATCAAAAATCATCGTGAAGTTTTGTGGCATTTGGACTCCCTTTGATATTGATTTCCTACGATGTAAAAAAACATGGAAACAACAACAACTGGCACTTGGCACTATGTTAATAGGCTAGTACCAAAAAATGATATAAAATGACTATAAAATGATTATAAAACATCCAAGATTGATAATAAAACAACATGGAACAATAAAAAATTATAGATACATTGGAGACGTATCGGCATCCCCAAGCTTAACTCCTACTCGTCCTCGAGTAGGTAAGTGATAAAACAGAATTTTGATGTGGAGTGCTGTTCATCAAGTCATATCATATTCTTTTCTTTATAGCATGGACATTTGGACTTTTATGTGATTCAAAGCAATAGTCTAGTTTTGACATAATAATTTAGATACTAAAGCATATCAACAAAGCAACCATATCTTTCAAAATATCAATGCTAAAACAAGTTATCCCTAGCCCATCATGCTCAAACATTGATCCATTCATGGAACACACTCGAATATTAACTACACCCAATACTTGAGCACGATCATATTGCCTCCTAGTTGGTGCTTTTTATGAGAAGAGATGGAGACTCAAATTTCAAAATAAAAAATTGCATAAAGTAAAAGAAAGGCCCTTCGCAGAGGGAAGTAGGGATTTGTAGAGGTGCCAGAGCTCAAAGCGAAATATTAGAGATAAAAACATTTTGGGAGGTGTATCCATCCCACCAACGAAAATGACTTAGAGTTCCGAACACTTTACATGCTAGATATGCCATAGGAGGTTCCCAAACAGAAAATAAAGTTTATTCCTTTTCCACCATTCTTTCACTTTCCATGGCTAGCCGTATCCACGGTTGCCCTCCATACCAACACTTTCCAAGGAATTTATTATTTGACAACATAAAGTAATTTTTTTTGCATTTCGGGACTGGACATCCCTAAGACCTTTTCCTTACTCTCGTGCAATGCCAAGTGAATAAACACTCATCTTGAGAGTAACACATCTAGCATGGAAAATATTAGCCACCCGTTACCGTTCCGCGAGTGAAACAAACACACAAAAGAGAAGTTTATTTTGAAAATTAGAGATGGCACATGCAAATTTGCTTAGAACGGCAAAAGAATACCGCATATAGGTAGATATATACTGATGTGGCAAAACTGGTTTAAACGATTTTGGATGCACAAGTAGAGGTCATACTTAGTGCAAAATGAAGGCTAGCAAAAGATTGGGAAGCGACCAACCAAGAAACGAATAATATCATAAGAAAGCATTAAGCATAATTAACACCGAATAATGCACTACAAGTAGGATATAAATTTCATTGCATGATTATTGACTTCCGTGCATGCATAGGGAATCACAAACCTTAACACCAATATTCTTACTAGAGGAGAATTACTCACCAACATAACTCACGTATCACATCATCATATCTCAAAACTATTACTAAGAATCAATTTTATTTTTTCTAATGATCGTCATGACATTTTCTTTTACTTTATCTTTCTTGGATATCTATCACTTTGGGACTAATTTTCATGTGTTTCTTTTCATAAGCTCAAACAAATATAAGTGAAGATCATGAGCATATTTTTTTTCTTTCTCTCAATAATTTAAGTGAAGAAAGAGAGAATTTCTTCAGAAATTTTACTAACTCTCAAATAAATCTAAGTGAAGCAAGAGAACATTTCTTCAAAAATAACAAAGCACACCATGCTCAAAAAGATATAAGTGACGCACTAGAGCAAGTCCTAGCTCATAAAAGATTTAAGTGAAGCATAGAGAGCAATTCTAACAAGTCATGATATAATTTTGGCTCTCACAAAAAGGTGTGTCCAGAAAGGATTGATGACTTAAAATACAAAATAAAACAAGAAAAGACACATATCATACAAGACGCTCCAAGCAAAACACATATCATGTGACGAATAAAAATATAGCCTCGAGTAAAATACCGATAGTTGTTGGAAGAAAGCGGGGATGCCACTCGGGGCATCCCAAGCTTAGTTGGTTGCTCTTTCTTGGATAATAGCTTGGGATGCCGGGCATCCCCAATCTTAGGCTCTTACATCCTTCCTTCATCCATCGTAAGATAACCCAAAACTTGAAAACTTCAATCACACAAAACTCAACAAAACCTTCGTGAGATCCATTAGTGTAAGAAAAATAAACCACTACTATAAGTGCTATATCAAACCAATTCTTTTTTTTGTATTATATCTACTGTATTCTAATTTTTCTATAGCAAAAACTCATCAAAGAAAACCATATAGCCATCAAAATAAGCTCACAACACAAAGAAAACAGAATCTGTCAAAACAGAACAGTCTGTAGAAATCTGATTTAAACGAATACTTCTGGAACTCCAAAAATTCTTAAAAAAATAGGATGACCTGAGAAATTTGTATATTAATCTTCTGCAAAAATAATTGGGGAAAAAGCTCTTTCTGAATAAAAATGAGAATTAATTTTGTGAGCACAAAGTTTCTGTCTTTTTCAGCAAGATCAAACAACTATCACCCAAGAAGATCCTATTGGTTCTACTTGGCACAAACACTAATTAAAACATAAAAGAAACACAATCATAATAGTAGCCTAATTGTGCTAATACTAAAGAACAGAAATAAAAAAAAGAAAAAATATATCTTATTCATTGGGTTGCCTCCCAACAAGCGCTCTAGTTTTACGCCCTTAGCTAGGCATAAAGCAAGGATGTAAGTTTTGTCATCTTTGGTTCGAGATCCATAAGATGCCCTCATGATTGATTCATAAGGGGTCTTAATTCTAGTTATTCCTCAAAGGAAATTGGAACTTAATGTTGCCTTCTTTCATATCAATCATGGCACCGATAGTGCGTAAAAACGGTCTACCGAGAATAATTGGACAAGACGGATTGCAATCAATATCAAGAACAATAAAATCTATGGGCACATAATTCCTATTTGCAAGAATAAGAACATCATTAATTCTTCCCATAGGCTTTTTAATAGTAGAATCCCCCAAGTGCAAATTCAAAAAACATTCTTCAAGATTGGTAAGACCAAGCACATCACATAAAGATTTCGGAATTGTAGGAACACTAGCACCCAAGTCACACAAAGCAAAACACTCATAATTTTTAATCTTGACTTTGATAGTAGGTTCCCACTCATCATGCAATTTTCTAGGAATTGATACTTCTAATTCTAACTTTTCTTCAAGATCTTTCATCGTAGCATCAACAATATGTTTAGTAAAAGCTTTGTTTTGTTCATAAGCATGGGGTGAATTTACCATGGATTGCAACAAAGAAATACAATCAATCAAAGAGCAACTATCCTAATTAAAGTCTTTGTAATCCAAAAGAGTGGGTACATCACTAGCTAAAGTTTTGACCTCTCCAACCCACTTTTATCAATTTTCTCGACTCTTATCCAGTCCGAAATATTGGGATGCCTTCTACCTAAAGTTGACTCTTATCCAGTCCCTTTTTCATCATTCTTAAGTTTACTAAACAAGGAATCAATAGAAGAAACACCAATCGTTTTAAGATCTTCATCACTTTTATCCTCTAGTGAGATTGGTTTAGCGGCCATTTGATTTACTAGAGTAGCTTGTGCATCGGATATTTTTCCTAGCAAACTTTCATCAAAGCATACTTAGATTAGAGATTGCAAACTTCTCTACCAATATCATCAAGTTGTTTTGTAATAGCATCTAGCACAACTGAGTGTTCCTTAAGTTCTTCAGTAAATACTTATTATGCTCAAATTGGGTAGTCATATATTCCTTAGTACTTTTCTCAATTTCAAGCAAAATATTGGGGTTAGGAACATCATAATATTTTCTTTGAGGCATCATGACTACACAAACAAGAATGCACACAAAAACAGATCCGACAAGAAAACGGCGAACGGAAAAAGAGAGGCCAATAAAACGGCAAACTTTTGTGAAGTGGGGGTGAGGAAAACTAGAGGTAAATGGAGAATAGTGTAAATTGCGAGGAGATGAGATTTGTGATTACGAACCTGGTTATGATGAAGATCTTCCCCGGCAACAGCGCCATAAATTCTCTTTGATGGTAGCTGCAACTACGTCAGTATTTCCCTGGAGAGGGAGGGATGATGTAGCACAACGACGGTAGGTGTTTCCCTCTGTTAAGAAACCAAGGTATCGAACCAGTAGGAAGACCAAGAAACACAACGTAAACAGCACCTGCACACAAACAACAACACCTCGCAACCCGACGAGTTAAAGGGGTTGTCAACCACTTCCGGGCACGGCGCCTCAAGATAGGCAAGCGGACGTGAGGTAAATTGTAGTAGATTGATAGATCGAACGCCAAATAAAATAAATAAAGATAAAACGCAGCAAGGTATTTTTGTGTTTTTTGGTTTAATAGATCTGAATAAAAATGCAAAGGAAAAATAGACCGCAAGGCAAATATAGGAGGAAGAAGACCCGGGGGCCGTAGGTTTCACTAGTGGCTTCTCTCGAGAAAAATAGCAAACGGCGGGTAAACAAATTACTGTTGGGCAATTGATAGAACTTCAAATAATTATGACGATATCCAGGCAATGATCATTACATAGGCATCACGTCCAACATTAGTAGACCGACTCCTGCCTGCATCTACTACTATTACTCCACACATCGACCGCTATCCAACACGCATCTAATGTATTAAGTTCATGGAAAAATGGAGTAATGCAATAAGAACGATGACATGATGTAGACAAGATCCGTTTATCTATATGGTGGTAGATATAGATCTCGTCTTAGAATAAACTTTATTTCTGTTTGGGAACCACCTATGGCATATCTAGCATGGGAAGTGTTCGGAACTCTAAGTCGTTTTCGTTGGTGGGATGGATACACCTCCCAAAATGTTTTTATCTCTAATCTTTCGCTTTGAGTTCTGGCACCTCTACAATTCCCTACTTCGCTCTGTGAAGGGCCTTTCTTTTACTTTATGCATTTTTTATTTTGAAATTTGAGTCTCCATCTTCTCTCATAAAAAGCACCAACTAGGAGGCAATATGATCGTGCTCAAGTATTGGGTGTAGTTAATATTCGAGTGTGTTTCATGAATGGATCAATGTTTGAGCATGATGGGCTAGGGATAACTTGTTTTAGCATTGATATTTTGAAATACATGGTTTCTTGTTGATATGCTTGAGTATCTAAATTATTATGTCAAAACTAGACTATTGCTTTGAATCACATAAAAGCCCAAATGTCCATGTTATAAAGAAAAGAATATGATATGACTTGATGAACAACACTCCACATAATTTTTTTTGTTTTTATCACTTACCTACTCGAGGACGAGTAGGATTTAAGCTTGGGGATGCTGATACATCTCCAATGTATCTGTAATTTTTGATTGTTCCATGTTGTTTTATTATCAATATTGGATGTTTTATAATAATTTTATATCATTTTTGGTACTAACCTATTGACATAGTGACAAGTGCCAGTTGCTATTTTTTCCATGTTTTTTACATTGCAGGAATTCAATACCAAATGCAGTACAAATGCCATGAAACTTCACGATGATTTTTGATGGGCCAGAAGGAAGGCAATGGGCCCTGGTTGCACTTGGAGGGTGCCCCAAGGGGGGCACAACCCACCAGGGCGCGCCCTGGTGGGTTGTGCCCACCTCGGGTGCCCCTGGACCGCCTCTTTGCTCTATAAATACCCCAAAAATAAGAAAACCCTATGGGAGTCGACCAAATATTCATCCAGCCGCCGCATAGTCCAGAACCACCAGATCCAATCTAGACACCATATCGGATGGGGTTCACCACCTCCATTGGTGCCTCTCCGATGATGCATGAGTAGTCCTTTGTAGACCTTCGGGTCCGTAGTTAGAAGCTAGATGGCTTTCTCTCTCTCGCTGAATTCTCAATACAATGGTCTATTCAAGATCCATATGATGTAACTCTTTTTGCGGTGTGTTTGTTGGGATATGATGAACTTCGTGTTTATGATCAGTCATATCTTTTTATATCAATGAAAGTTATTTGAGTTTCTTTGATCTCTTATATGCATGATCTCTTATAGCCTCGTATTTCTTCTCCGATATTTGGGTTTTGTTTGGCCAACTTGATCTATTTATCTTGCAATGGGAAGAGGTGCCCGGTAGTGGGTTCGATCTTACGGTGCTCGATCCCAGTGACAAAAAGGGAACCGACACGTATGTATCGTTGCTACTAAGTTTAAAAAGACAAGATCTATATCTACCGCCATATAGATAAATGGATCTTGTCTACATCATGTCATCGTTCTTACTGCATTACTCTGTTTTTCCATGAACTTAATACACTAGATGCATGCTGGATAGCGGTCGATGTGTGGAGTAATAGTAGTAGATGCAGGCAGGAGTCGGTCTACTAATCTTGGACGTGATGCCTATGTAATGATCATTGCCTGGATATCGTCATAATTATTTTAAGTTCTATCAATTGCCCAACAGTAATTTATTTACACCGTTTGCTATTTTTCTCGAGAGAAGCCACTAGTGAAACCTACGGCCCCCGGGTCTTCTTCCTCATATATTTGCCTTGCGATCTACTTTTCCTTTGGATTTTTATTCAGATCTATTAAACCAAAAAATACAAAAATACCTTGCTGCATTTTATCTTTATTTATTTTATTTGGCGTTCGATCTATCGATCTACTACAATTTACCTCACGTCCGCTTGCCTATCTTGAGGCGCCGTACCCCGGAAGGGATTGACAACCCCTTTAACTCGTCGGGTTGCGAGTTGTTGTTGTTTGTGTGCTGGTGCTGTTTACGTTGTGTTGCTTGGTCTTCCTACTGGTTCCATACCTTGGTTTCATAACTGAGGGAAATACCTAGCGTCGTTGTGCTACATCATCCCTCCCTCTTCGGGGAAATACCGACGTAGTTGCAGCTACCATCAAGGAGAATTTCTAGCGCCGTTGCCGGGGAGGATCTTCAACATTACCAGGTTCCTAATCACAAATCTCATCTCCTCGCAAATTACATTATTTTCCATTCGCCTCTAGTTTTCCTCTCCCCCACTTCACAAAAATTTATCATTTTATTAGCCTCTCTTTTTTCGTTCGCCTCTCTTTTATGTGCTTTGTTGTTTGCGTAGTCATGATGAGTCAAAGAAAATATTATGATGTTCCTTACCCAAATATTTTGCTTGAAATTGAAAAAAGTACTAAGGAATACATGAGTACACCATTTGAGCACAATCAGTATTTTACCGAAGAACTTATGGAACACTCAGTTGTGCTAGATGCTATTACAAAACAACTTGATGATATTAGTAGAGAAGTTTGCAATATTACATCTAAGTATGCCTTTGTTGAAAGTTTGTTGGAAAAAATATCTGATGCACAAGCTACTTTGGTAAATCAAATGGCTGCTAAACCAATCTCTTTGGAAGATAAAAATGATGAAGATCTTAAAATGATTGGTGTTTCTTCTATTGATTCCTTGTTTAGTAAAATTAAGAATGATGAAAAAGGGACTGGAGAAGAGTCAACTTTAAGTAGAAGGCATCCCAATATTTCGGAGGGTGAAATTCTTGTTGATAAAATTGATAAAAGTGGGTTTGGAGAGGTCAAAACGTTAGCTAGTGTTGTACCCGCTCTTTTGGATTACAAAGACTTTAATTATGATAGTTGCCCTTTGATTGTTTGTATTTCTTTGTTGGAAATCAATATCAAACGGAGTCCAAATGCCACGAAACTTCACGTTGGTTTTTTATGGGCCAGAAGGAAGGTAATGGGCCAGAAGGAAGGTAATGGGCCAGAAGGAAGGTAATGGGCCAGAAGGAAGGTAATGGGCCCTGGTTGCACGTGGGGGTGCCCCAAGGGGGGCACAACCCACTGTGGCACGCCAGAGGCCCAGCACGACCGGTGGGTTGTGCCCACCTCAGGTGCCCCCCGGACCGCCTCTTTGCTCTATAAATACCCCAAAAATACCAGAACCCTAGGGGAGTCGACGAAATATTCATCCAGCCGCCGCATAGTCCAGAACCACCAGATCCAATCTAGGCACCATCTCGAATGGGGTTCACCACCTCCATTGGTGCCTCTCCGATGATGCGTGAGTAGTCCTTTGTAGACCTCTCCGATGGCTTTCTCTCTCTCACTGAATTCTCAAAACAATGGTCTCTTGGAGATCCATATGATGTAACTCTTTTTGCAGTGTGTTTGTTGGGATCTGATGAACTTCGAGTTTATGATCAGTCATATCTTTTTATATCGATGAAAGTATTTGAGTTTCTTTGATCTCTTATATGCATGATCTCTTATAGCCTCGTATTTATTCTTTGATATTTGGGTTTTGTTTGGCCAACTTGATCTATTTATCTTGCAATGGGAAGATGTGCCTGGTAGTGGGTTCGATCTTACGGTGCTCGATCCCAAAGGATGTAAAGGGAACCGACACGTATGTATCGTTGCTAGTAAGGATAAAAAGACGAGATTTATATCTACCGCCATATAGGTAAGCAAACATTGTCTACATCATGTCATCATTCTCATTGCATCACTCCGTTTTTCCATGAACTTAATACACTAGATGCATGCTGGATAGCGGTCGATGTGTGGAGTAATAGTAGTAGATGCAAAAGGTGAGTCGGTCTACTAATCTTGGACGTGATGCCTATGTAATGATCATTGCCTGGATATCGTCATAATTATTTGAAGTTCTATCAATTGCCCAATAGTAATTTGTTTACCCACCATTTGCTTTTTTTCTCGAGATAAGCCACTAGTGAAACCTACGCCCCCCTGGTCTTCTTCCTCATATATTTGCCTTGCGATCTACTTTTCCTTTGCATTTTTATTCAGGTCTATTAAACCAAAAAATACAAAAATACCTTGCTGCGTTTTATATTTATTTATTTTATTTGGCGTTCGATCTATCAATCTACTACTAGTTACCTCACGTCCGTTTGCCTATCTCGAGGCAACGTACCCCGAAAGGGATTTGTCGGGGATATACCCCGCGGTATGACCCGGCCGGACTTGGCGGTTTACCTGAAGAACCCGCTGACACTTGGCGGTTCACTGGCGACCCGGCGGTTTACGGCTCATTGGTAATCCGGCAGGCGGGTGCGAGGAGCGACAAGACCTGGTGGCCCGACGGGCGGTTCATGAAGGCCGGTTCAACTACGATGGGCCGGTTTAAGAGGAAAGGCATAAGGAATATTTGTCTTACAAAGAGTTAAGACCTGGACTTGTATTCGGTTTGTATTAGAGATAGGCTAGTCCTAATCCTAATAGGACTCCACATGTTCCCGCCCCTTCAACATATATAAGGAGGGGCAGGGCTCCCCAAAGGGAGAAGACTAGAAGCAAACAACAATATCTAGGGCTAGACACAGCTAGAGGAGAGCCGGTTTACGACGACTCCATCATGATCATAATGAGACCTAGCCTCAAACAACATGTAGGGCTATTACCGGATGATGTTTCCCGGGGCCCGAAGCTGTCTAAGTCCCTGTCTTGTGTTGCGTCTCTCGATTCCGCTCAACCCCTCTCAAGCTACCACATAGATGCGTTGGCCTAGCGACTAAGTCCTCACACTAAGGACATCTGACGTGTTAATTCCACGACAGTTGGCGCCCACCGTGGGGCCCGCGCACGGTGGTGTTGAGTTCTTGGAGGGATTTTTTCCCAGGATCGAGAGGTTCGCAATTTTTCGGATGAAGAGAAGCCGGTTTGGAAGAATCTGCATCATTGATGAACAATCGAGCGGTGCGAGCAAAATTGGGGCAAGAATTAAGTTTGCATGAAGTCGCCAAGTTAACAGAAAATTTCGTTGCGGTTTCGATCTAAATCCGCTGCTCGTGTCCGGGTTAGAGGCGGCGACACCGATTCCAAGCAGAAGTCCAGGTCGTCGAATCCAAGATTGGCATAATACCAAACTGGCTGTGGCATAATCGCGGCCTTGAGTTTGTACTAATCCGCCAAGACCGAATCACCTTTGCTCCGCCTCGGTTTGACTTCGCAGCGCCTCTGAGATCGCTGTTATTTCTTAGTCGGCAATAGGAAGACTGCAGATCAATTGGCAAGTATGTGCGTGAGCAAGCACGTATCAATCGAGACAAATACTACTTGTCATATCAAGTAAAAATATTAGGCTGGACGACTATTCTCTCAATGGCTAGAGCCACGTTTGATCTGCTTGCAAGATCTAAAGCGAAGAAAAGTCAAAGTTGACAAAAAGGGGGAGCCACTACGAGAAGGAAGCCTGACGTGGACTCCTCGAACCGGCTGACGACTTCGAAGCGGAGATGGGCGCGGGCTCTGCTGCTGCTCCGCTGCCGCAGCGTTGATTCACCTCTGTTGGTCCTACAGGCCGCCTTGAGACACCCGCCGGTGTGGTTTCTCCGTGGTCGCCGAGCCCTCTCCATCTGGTCTTCACATCGCCGGCTCACTGCTGCTGCTGCTCACCGCGCGGCGCCCTCGGCATGACGGCTTCCACGCCGCCCGGGCCGACCAGCTGACTCCGTCGCCTGGCCTTGCTCTGGCGCCGCCCCAGCCCGTCTAAGAAAGTTGCTGCCACTCTGGTGCAGCGTGTCCTGCTGGTTCTTGCTCCGTCTTGGTTAATTCTGGCGAGCCTGTTGTGGAGTTCGGTTCCTTTACAATCTGCAAAGATGGACGCGAGCATCCGCTTCGCTGTCAATCTGCAAAGTCGTTCTGTACACACGCCTTACTGCTGCGGGTTTGCGGCGCGATTGAGCATTGTCGTGCCCGCCGCTATCTACTTCGCCATCCGGCCTTACTCCAAGCCAGCCATGTTTCCGTTTCTGAGGCGTCGTGTCACGCGGCCCTGTTTTTGACATCCGCTACTCGTCTTTGCTGTGTGCCCATGATGCCATTACTCGATGGCTGTTGTGGGGGAGGGCTCGCCGGGGATTCAATTACTGTTAGCGTTTTCTGTTCCTCTGATGATTTCAAGATGGCATTGTTTACATTAGAGCTAAAGATCTGAAGGCACAGATCCGGCCGAGCTGAGATCTGGATGCCATCTTGATGCCCATAACTCCTGGAAAAGATTTCTGGATCAGGTCATAACAAGCGGGCAACGAGTGCCATTTGAATTTTATGGAAACAAGCTAAAATACGTGATGTGAGTTAAGCTTGGCTAGAGGGTCAAGAAAATCTTACGCTGTTGGACGAGGACTCCGTCAAGTTATACATACATCATATTTAAGTAATAAGAATGAGCAGAGCTGCTTTACGAGATTGATGGAGTTAATGGGAGGAAGCAACGGATTTATCACAATACATGTTTCCTGTCAAAAGCAGGCGAGTCAACATTTGCATGGCCGTAACATCACTAAGGACCATTGGTCGTCCAACAAATCAGGTGATATCATTCTAAGTGTATTTTATCAGTACGTATTGTTTTGTCAAAAACAATTACTCGGCCTGTAATATTTTTATGCGGGGCGACTATTAAAAGAAAAAGGGTGGTCTTATACCGTGGAAGGCACGTTCGTTTGCCGCGCAGCTTCACGGACACGCATATCACGGTCCGGTTTACATCAATGCGCCGCCGACTCGCCCGTCCGCACCACCTTACAACGCTTCGGACGACTTCGCCCATCCGTCCTTGAGGCCGGTTCACGCAGCGTTCGGTGGCTTACAAACGCCAGGTTGACTCAACCGTCCGCGCACGGTTTACCACACAGCGGCGGTTCACCGTGAGCGACTTCAACTTCACCTAGCGATCATCAATTTCATGGCGGATTAATTTCCGGCTGACACAACAGGTGATATCCATCTAAAATATATTTTATTGGTACATATTATTTTTTGTCAAAGAGCAGTTTATCTTTGTCTTGGTCTGCAACATTCTTGATGCAGGACAATTGTTCACTGCATCAAAACGACGTGGTTAAATCGCCCGTCCGCACCGGTTACAACACCGCGGCCGGTTCATCTGTTTGAGCCACTTCTGATGCGGAGGTCATCTTTTCCGTCCGCCTCTCGCGGCCTGGTCTACATCAACATACTAGGCCGCACTTGCTGCGCATGAGCTGTTCATTGACCGTCGTCTGCGATGGATGAATCGGCGTGCGCTGACAAGTCGCCGCCACTACGGTGTGGTTAGACTTCAAACAACCAGCTGGGATGAACCGCTGGCGGATTATTGACACAAATTATCACGGAGTCATTTATGACCCGCCACGACCGACCTCAAGCTTCCGTGGATTTGCATTGGGTTATCAATGCCAAGGATATACAATGAGTGTTGCGAAGATCATTAACTCGCCACCTTGCTTCCAGCTTCAACATGTGACAGCGGTCCGCTGTTCAGTTATATGCCGGTTTATATCGGGGCCAAGTATGAAGAATCTCAAGCCAACTCCTCGAGTCGTCTTGAGACTCGGGGGCTACGATGGCATGACTCAGCAAATCTTGCGAGTTTCAGCAAAATTTAAAGAACCCCAGGACGATGGAGGGAAAGATAATCCGGTCCCAGAAGCTACTGTTATATTGATGAAAATTTAAAGCCCGTCAGGAAAATTTCCGGCTTAGAAAGTATATGATGTTAGAAAATCCGGCTCAATGAAGAAGTTCCGGGTCATCAGAAAGGATCCGGTTTACAATCCGGTTCAAGGGAAATCTATTCTCCCACAAAGCTCTGAAGCTCTCAAATCCGGTTTAAGAATTTCCGGTTCAAAAGGAATTAATTTCTCGCAAGTTTGAGTTTAAAGGCCGTCAGAAAATTTCTGGCTGAAAATGAAGATTTCGGTTTAAGATCCGGTTCGAGGGAAAGTTGTCTCCCATAAAGCTCTGAAGCTCTCAATATCCGGTTCAAAATCCCGGTTCAAGAAGGATTTATCTCTTGCAAAAAGTTAAAAGGTGCCAAAGAGGACCTGCTGCCATGATGCGCGGTTCAAACATGGATATCATGCCTTATTGGCTTATCATATTATTGATCACTTGGGGGCTTGGTCGTATCCGAACCATAGCCACGCCTCTTGATCGGCCTAGTGCCACAACATCACTTGGGGGCTTGGTCGTGTCCGAACCAATGCAACACCGTTTGATAGGCGAAAGCTACTAGATCACTTAGGGACATGGTCAAGTCTGAACCAGTCACGCCTCTTGATCGGCCTAAGGCCATAGAGTCACTTGGGGGCTTTGGTCGAACCCGAACCATCGCTACACCTCTTGATCGGCGTAATGCCAATGCATCATTTGGGGACCTGGCTGACTTGAACCATAGCTACGCCTTTTTGGGGGCATGGTCTTGTCCGACCATGGTAATGCCACTTGATCAGCTCAAAGCCTCATTTGCAATGGTTTTATCTTTGCCTTTGCTTCTGTTTTTATTTTGATAAAATATTTTTTCTGTTGCGTTTTCAACCAACATTATTAAATCCGGTTCAACTGTCGATTCATGTATTGACGGAACACGATTAAATCATAACCCGGAGACTATCGGCCCGATGCGGTTTCGACTATAAGTCGCCAAACATATATTTGGATTGCGCCATTGGAATCATGCGCTCATAAATCATTGGATTATATTATTCAAATCTTCAAATAGCCAACATGGCTGGATTTCTATTATGGTTATCAATAACCAATATTATGGTTAAGGTTTTCAAAGTCGCTTTAAGCGCAATGGCTATCATATTGTCAATAGGATATGATTTATTCTACAATTGAAGGCATAGTCCCGAGTTGCTACAGGCTTACAACCCGGCACTTGGGGGCTACATTATTTAAGTTGAGATTACATCAAATATGCAAGTCTCATGTCGCTGCAAGCATGCACCATGACACTTGGGGGCTAATGCAAAGTCATTTTTTGCTCATATTATTGAAGACCCGACTTATCACATTATAATGAGCCGCCCTTGGGGCTACCAATTGCTCCTATCAACAATTCAAGTCGAGTTGCTGCAAGCATGGCAACCCGGCACTTGGGGGCTACATATGTGGAATACTCAATTCTGACTAGTGATTGAGATGAACAACCTGGATTTCTTTAAGATTGTGATATTTATATTGAAGCAAGTCATAAGCAATTGCTATGCTACCTTCTTAAGACTTGGGGGCTATAAGTGATAGGTATATAAGAGGTATATTTTCAAGCTCGATGTTAACTACAAGTATGAACCGGTGCTATCAATATTTATAAACCGGTGATCTTGGCAATGATAAACCGGCAAGTTCTACGTCCTTAAACCGGCTGAAGATCAGATGAGTATTTCAAGGACCAATATTGTTTTTAAGCATTGGGAGCTGAGTTAAAGGAGTTATTCTTCACAATATTTCTCCGTGACAAACCAATGTCGATGAAATTAATTATGAAGCTGGCCTATTGACCCGGATTTCACGGAAGGAAATGACAAGGATTTAAAGAGGATCGAGGATCAGTTTAACATGGATAAATCCAAATTAAACAAGGGGCTAATGTCGGGGATATACCCCGCGGTATGACCCGGCCGGACTTGGCGGTTTACCTGAAGAACCCGCTGACACTTGGCGGTTCACTGGCGATCCGGCGGTTTATGGCTCATTGGTAATCCGGCGGTAGTGCGAGGCGACAAGACCTGGTGGTCTGACAGGCGGTTCATGAAGGCAGTTTATACTACGATGGGCCGGTTTAAGAGGAAAGGCATAAGGAATATTTGTCTTACAAAGAGTTAAGACCTGGACTTGTATCCGGTTTGTATTAGAGATAGGCTAGTCCTAATCCTAATAGGACTCCACATGTACCCGCCCCTTCAACATATATAAGGAGGGGCAGGGCTCCCCAAAGGGAGAAGACTAGAAGCAAACAACAATATCTAGGGCTAGACACAGCTAGAGGAGAGCCGGTTCTGACGACTCCCTCATGATCATAATGAGACCTAGCCTCAAACAGCATGTAGGGCTATTACGGATGATGTTTCCGGGGCTGAAGCTGTCTAAGTCCTGTCTTGTGTTGCGTCTCTCGATTCCGCTCAACCCCTCTCAAGCTACCACATAGATGCGTTGGCCTAGCGACTAAGTCCTCACACTAAGGACATCTGACGTGTTAATTCCACGACAGGATTGACAACCCCTTTAACTCGTCGGGTTGCGAGGTGTTGTTGTTTGTGTGCAGGTGCTGTTTACGTTGTGTTGCTTGGTCTTCCTACTGGTTTGATACCTTGGTTTCATAACTGAGGGAAATACCTACCGTCGTTGTGCTAAATCATCCCTCCCTCTCCGGGGAAATACCGACGTAGTTGTAGCTACCATCAGTGTGTAGCCGCTTGGTTGCTCTGTGATTTGCCTCATTGCCAGTGGCATGAGGTTGGTCTAGGTTGAGCTAATCTGTTTGATCTACACTTTGTCTATTTTTCTTTAACATATTCTACTGATAGTATGCCAACTCTCAGATAACCTGATCAAGATCTGCCTTATATGTGTTGCAAAGAAACAATGAGAGGGAATGAGGTTTATCATCGAGGTTTTCACATGCATGGTCCTTTTGGCTAATAGCACTTTATTGTGCAGTTGCATGAATCATTATAGTAGTTTTTTTAACAATTTGGTCTTGCACATGTAGGTCCTACTGTCAGAGGTTTAGACCCACTGTTCGACCCATTTTGCATATGGGGAAATGAGATGTCCATGAATATTAGTCAAGTCCAGAAACTCAGAAAGATTGTTAGGATTGAAGGAAATATGCCCTAGAGGCAATAATAAAGTTGTTATGCATGTACATCCATGACAAATTTATGACAGAATCAAGATAGTCATACATGTGCTGTCGTAGAAGTGTTCCATGACATTACCAAAATAATCATCACGGAAGTGTCCACTTCCATGACGATAAATCACACGTCACAGAAGTGCTTTCGTCAAGGGTGACCGACACGTGGCATCCACCGTAACGGAACATCGTTAAGCTATCGGGTCGGATTTTGGATCCGATAACCCGTTAACAGCCCCGACCAATGGGAATTTTCCACGTGTAAAATTCTGATTGGCCGAAGGGAACACCTGTTAGCTCGTCAGTGGGCCAGATGTCGCCTGTCCATTGGAGGAGACATGCCTATGGTACGTCAACACGTGGCTGGGCCCAACAGAGGCCCATATAGGTTAAAAAGGCCCGCCCAGTCAAAGGCCCGTAGAACTTAATCAGGTACTAGTGAGCCAGCCCAATAACGACCTGCTTAATAAAGGCCCATTTACAGCCTGAAACCAGATCTGGCCCGTTAATTGTTCGCCCAATATTTGGGCCCATTTACGGCCCGAAGCCAGATCTGGCCCGTTAATTGTTCACTGAATATTCGGGCCCAACTACAGCCCAGTGACTTTCAGCCTATTAGAGGCCTGATGTAGACATGGGCCCATTTCAGCCTGGTGTGACTTTCGACCTGGGAATGGCCCGTGCTGCCCATGGGCCATATATGGTCCGACGAGACATCGGGCCCACTAACTGCCCGTGCTAAAGGTGGCAATACTTAAGCCCAACGTGACTTTGGGCCTGTTAAAGGCCTGTCTCGTAATTCGGCCCGTTGATGCCTGTACTAAGCTTTCGGCCTCTTAAAGGCCCATGATATCAGTGGGCCAACTAAGGCCCGAGATATGTTTCGGCCTGGTAACGGTCCGTGAGCTAACTGGGCACATAACGGCCCGGTCTACATTTCGGCCTGCTGAAGGCCCGTCGACGACTAGTGAAAATTGAGGCCCAACATGCATTTTGGCCTGCTAAAGGCCCGTGGTTTATCTCAGTAACGAGGCGATTACAATATTCAACTGTTAATATTAATGGCCCAACGCTACCTGGGCCAAACTAAGCGCTGGGTCGATAAAAGGCCCAACTAAAATATAGGCCGGTGTAAGTTTGGGCCTGGCGCAATGTGTGAAGGCCCCTTTCATTCGGGCCCAAGAAAGACGCAGGCCGGCCCAATTGTGGCCTGCTAAAAACCTGGCCCGTTATCGAATGTTTCGGCCTGGTCGACTACATCTGATTTTTTTCAGATAGCGAATGATGGCAGTAACTAGTAGGAATTAAGAACAAACCTACTCTATACAATAAAGAAATTACGGCATAGTAACTAAGAATAAACCTACACTATACAATAAAGGATTTAAGGTATATTACATCCACTGGGCATCGAAGTTCGCCACCAGTGATCATAAAGCGCAATGAAGAAGCAGATTACAAAAACTGGGCACCATTGGAGCATAACAAAATAATACTGAACCGAGACCACTTCCAAGACAGTTCAAGAAAGGTTAGCCTTGAGGGGGAACTGCTGCGCAAGCTGTTGAGCAAGGCTGTGAGACCGGCCTAGCATGCCGGTCATAGCTTCCGGGTGTAGCTGTTTAGCGATGAGGTTCTCATTGGTGTTCTGTGCAATCTTTCTTAGAGATAGGACTTCAAGTCGAAGTTGAGTTGCAGATGCCTTTCTGCTAGAACTTGGGACTGAAGAAGTCAAACTGATTCAGACAACGAATTCTGTGAGCTTGTCTGACTGTTAGTCTCAAGTAACTTGAACACTGCATCAAGACAAGACTTTGGGGTTGTCTCGCTATCTTCAAGATGTTTTGCCTTCTTTGCTGCAATATATGTTGGGTTTGTCTCACAGCCTTGACAGACTTGTGCATGCCATCGGGCATATCACCTGAAACAAAGCGAGAGAGATGACAGGTTTTGCACGTGTATAAACAAAGATGATAACTGCATTACATCAATTCTATCCAATTTCAAATTAGAAAATAAATAGTAAGTTCAAAATATCAATAGCATAATTTGGCATTGTTCATAATGCGGGAGCTTCACCACACTCTTTGGATTACCGTGTCAACATAACAAGCATAGATGAAGGGCAAAGAAAATCATTGTATCTATTTTGGATAATGTGCATGGCATGTTGTTCATATCATCACCACATCAGTAAGATAAAACAGGAGATGACAAGGTGCAAACGTGGGCTGCTTCACCACACCTTTGGATTATAGATCCACAAAACCAAACATACATATAGGGAGTATTAAGTAATGTGCATGGTATGGATAAGAAATTTGGTTTTACAAGTAAAACTTAGAACTTACAGTTCTTACGAACATGCATTTTGGTAGAAACAGCAAACTAAACAGCAGTAAATGATAGGGAGTATGAGCAAATAAACAGCAGTTGAGGATAAAGGCTTTAGAAGGACTGACTTACATTAACAGTTAACACCGGCTTTATAATGCCCTTCTCCATGTCAAGGGAAGGATAACTCAAGAATTTCACCTGTAATCTTCTTCATAAGCATTGCCTGTACTCTACATTTTATAGAGAGTAATTATAGATATGATAATACTTTGGAAGGGATAGAGGATAATGAAGATAAGATGTAGATTGATGCTACATAATCAACTACCAATCCTCGGAAGTACAAGCGTTCTGAGACAAAATGTCTTGACAAGAGCAATGGGCTACACTTAAGACCGGCATTGTCTGTGTATTCTACTTGTTGATAAGATTAAATATAGATCTGATCTTTTTAGTAAATGGTGGGCGAGGGAGATAAGATGCAGAATGCTACAAAATGAACCAATCCCTCTTCCCATAATACAAGAGTGTTTTGAACACTGGTGTATTGTACAAACGTTCTTATATTATGGGACGGAGGGAGTAGCTGTTAATGTAAGTACAATGATAGACCACGTTCAGTCCTTTACAAGAGGACTGCAGAGCTAAACCTCTTCAAAAGCATTGGGTTGATTCTAAATTTGTGTAAGAGTCCATACGGATCTTATAATGTCCACCAAATGGACGATTACGAGGCTAACATGTGCAGTGATGCTACATAATCAAACAGCTATGAAAGTAAGTATGGTCATACAGGGCAAGAGGTACTCACAAGAGCAATGTAGTGTGCAGTATAGTTGTGAGATTCTGTGGTCCCTTGAGAACGAATGTTCTTCTGCTAACAATTTTCGTACAAGTGAGACATTAAGGCAAATGCACAAATGTAGTTCAAATTGTGATGTGATATCATAGGCAGTACCTTACGCTGCAGCCGAGACCAATGTGTAACAAGATTATTCAAGTCACCGTCGGATAAATGTAGCACCGGAGACTTTACAGAAATTTCGTTCAGAGGCTTGCCATCGAAGTGCGCTTGCTTCAGGTAGGAACGATACTTCATCAACGAGTGCTTGAAAGCGCAACCAACTCTTGCTCGTCATCACAATCCAGTTTGCTCCTTGCCTATTTAAAAGAATGAAATCTTGTGTCTTCTGTCAGCAGAAACATATGCTGTAATGACCATGAATAACATTAGTACATTACTTACGCGTAAGTTGCGGAGGAAGACTGGAAATTGTTCTGTGTCTACGGTATAATCTTTCCATGAAGGAAAGATGCGCACAAAGTTCCTGACAACAACATAAGCTTCATCTTCTAAACTGGGAAGAAATGGAACAGGGGTCCTATTTGCTGCAATTGGGGCTCTCTCTGGTTCGAAAGGGATTTGGCAACTGGATTTGGTGTACTCTTTGCTGGAATGGGGTTTTGTATCGCATATCCGGTGCTATGTCATCGGCATAATCATATTGTTTGCTGCGGTTGGGGTCTGCTTGAGTTGGGGCATCGAAATGACCGGTGTAGTAGGGCTAGAGTCTGCTAGAGTTGGGGTATTTTGTGGGTCAGGTGATATTGCAACTACACCTAATGGGCTATTTGATTTATCAGGTGCCACTACCTTTTCCAAATACTTTGCTTGTGCTCCTCCATGATCAGCAATCGCCCTCTTCCTTTTGAACGTCTGATACACAAGAACAACATTTGAATGGATAAGTATGGTATGATGACAGATGGAATATGTCGAAAATAGATAGGCGGTATGGATTCACATACACGATGTGTAAACTAAGCTAATGGCAGTTCAACAAAGTAGAAGCAATGCAAAGCATCAGTTGCAAGATAGGTGCGAGCAATGTAACCTTGGAAAGTTAGAGCAAGTACCTTGATGGGTGAATAAGATAGGGCATCTTCCTCTGACTCCTCCACTAGGGAGCTACATTGACTTAGGTATCCCTCTAGCTCAGAAACACTGTTAGGATCATATTCTGAGCATGAATCTGTACATGGAGAGAGTTTGCATTGCATTGCATCCAGACTTGATTTCAGTCCCTTAATGCCAAGTTTGACAGCCATGGCATTGTTCTGCTTATTCTTTTCATGCGCGCAAGCTCATAATCATTATGGTGCTGTTCAGAATCTGAGATTCATGAAAACATAAAAAGTAGTCGGATTATCTATGGAATGCATTGCGGATTCAACTCCGAGAGTGTCTCCCTATAAACCCCTGCATATGCAAAGTTCACCTCCCCAACTGTCTTGACTGCACACACAGAAATACAAACCCCTTATGTCTCTATAACAGGCAGGCACACATTTCAAAACTGAAGTAGGAACATTAGAATCATATGAAATTCGTATTTGAACAAATAAACTAAGCAATTATGAGTGGCATAATGTTTAGCTTCAAGGGTGGAGTGTTGGTAGTGCCTAATACATCAGAACCATTAAGTGTAGGTAGCACTGAGCACACAACAAACCCTAATGACAGTCCTGCCTAATGAGTAATGAATCAATTAGAAAATGGGTGATGAGGAGTGGCTGCTGAGTGTTGAGGACGTATCTCGGGATAAATCGGGTTGGCTTTGTGGGTCTTTGCACGCTGAGCCTGAACGGATTTGGGAAGGTAGGCACGGCGGCGCGCCCGGGCAGCGGTGACGCTGTTGGGCGTGCGGCTCCTGGCCTCCTGTTAGTCCGGCGTCTCCTCCTAGAGTCATGTTGTCCGGGGACGGCAAGTCGCCGGCGAGGGAGGCGGCTGGGGGCGAGTAGAGATCGGAAGCGCGCAGCAGAATAGAAGGGAATCGGGACCTGGGACGACCCAAAATCCCAGGGTGGGCCGGCCCACCGTGGGCACCCTGTAGAGATACACACCCGAGCGGCGAACATGTTTCGAAACTAATTTAGGAACATTTAGCTGACCAATTAAACAACTCTGTTTTAATAATATCAGATTCGTATTTGAACATCTAAGCTTGTTTAGCTTGATGCGTGGAGCAGTGTTATTATGACACGAAGCACGTATTCTGATCGTATAGTGATCATAAAAGGGGGAAACTCTAAGCATATATTTTTTAGCCAAAGATTGTTTCCCCTCCGATTTGTATTAAAGAAATCACCACGGAACCAACATGATCAATTAAACCGTATTATGGCTGTGCCATGGCAGATTTGAAGCTGCAAACCGGAGAAATGATATTTAGCATCCATTGTTTGCTTCGAACTAAGAACTAAATTCTAAGAGCTGAAAAGAAAGTAGAGTAACCAAGTTAAGATCTATTTTCTAGTTGAGATCAAAAAGTTGAGGAGATATGAAGTACCACCTCTCTTGCGGCGCCGTGTAGGCATCGGGGGTGTGATGGATATCGGTGGCGTTGAAGCAGATCTGTGACGGTAGACGGGTGCATCGGGGGATAAGTCCTGCTATGTGGAAGAGAAGGTCGGCGGCGGCCCGGCAAAGAGGACGACGGCGCCCGATGAAGCAAGAGGACGTGATGCAAGGCTATTGGTCCGTCGTGGATGAGAAACGTCCATCTCTAGCGATGGACGACGCGGTCTTGGTAGGCGCTCGGCATGGTGGAGGACGGTGGCGATGTATGTGGTGGAGGACGGCGGCGATGGATGGGGTGGCGATGAGAGGCTGGTGTGGGGATGGGGTGTTCTAGCGTGGACGGTGTATGAATGGGAAAATGGAGGGAGAGGTACGGGGAACCATGTTTTTGGGACGCGCATGTCTGAAATATGGGAAAGTTACGAACTTAGCCCCCGTTTAAAATTTGGATGTCTCGTTGGTTGGGGATAGGACGGTAATCTCGCATCTCGCCAATATTTGCCCAGAGCGATTTTGGGCGAGGAGAGGGTGTTTGGCGCCCATGGTTGGCGCCCACGGTGTATGAACGGGGCTGACATGTAGGGCGGTTGTGTCACGTCTGAGTGAAGTTACAAACCTGCCCCTATTGAAAATATTTGCCTACATCGATTTCGGCCGAGTCGAGTTTGTTTTGCCGCCCACCATGTATGAATGGGGAATGGAGGGAGAAACAGAGGTCTTTCGGACGAGCTTGAATCAAATGTGTTTTGTCGCCCATGTTTGACGCCCACCGTGTCGGAATGGGCTCAGAGGCGGTCGTGTCACGTCTAATTGAAGTTACTAACCTACCCCTATTTAGAGCAGTGAAAATCAGGCCGATGGATTGTCCGTGTAATGGGTAGACAGTAATTTCCATCTCCCAAACACTTGGCTTCCGGCGGCGGCGTGGGAGTGGACATTTTGCTGCTTCTTCAATTTTGGGACAATAAGCATCCACGTTTACCACAGCAACTAAATTCGAATCCATTTTGTATTCCTATATGAATCTTTATAAATCATTCTATGTGTTTTTATATATCTTCAAAAGGACAACAAAGATGTATTCCACTGTCATATATGAATATGGGTTACAAATGCCGATACTCAAATTCAGAAACTAGTATCCAGTTTAAGGTGAATTCGAATATTTGGAACACTTCATGTCCAACTCAAATGTCACACGCAGCATAATGTGTACTTCCATTTAGATATGTACACAAGCGATGTATCAAGATTCAAATACCGAGTCAATCAACCAAGAATGTACAGAACTAACAGACATCTAAACACTTGTAGAGTATATGGATCAATAATATCAACTAACATACATAAGCCAGGCCGTTGTACTTTTTTTTGGCTACAACATCATCCTTTTTTTAGCCAGCATCTTGGCCCTTTCCGATGCGTGCCACTTATGGTCCATCTATACTACTACTATTGCTGAATGCACATTCAGCCCGATTGGCATATTTTTTTTTGACCAGGAACAGTAGGAAAGGCTCCTACTGTGTTACTATATTATAATAATAAGTAAGATGTACAATGGGTGTTTACATGATGTGGGGGGGGGGGAGATACAAGTTGCCAACTTTGTGGCAAGTAGCACTAAGAAAAACAAAGAGAAACCACTAAAGGGAGTGCACAAGGTTCAGCACAAGGAGCCTATGCTCCTCCTTGACTCTATGTTGAAGAAGCCCAAAGTCTCTCTTGAATCAGTCCAGCCAGGAGGTTAGTGAGGGTGATATTGCTCGAAAATGCTTGTTATTCCTTTCCTTCCAAAGACTCCAGGCTGCCACATGAATTTCTCAAGGAACAGAGGGGTGGGATGAGAGTTTCTGTGATCTTCAACAGCTTGTATTCGGCCAAGGAAAGGTTCCCAATGAAGCCCAAGTTTGGCCCAACAGAGTTTACTGAAAGTGCATGTGAAGATCATGTGTTCCACTGTTTCCTCAATGTTCAAACCACATAGGAGGCAGTTGTGGTCATCTCCTATGTTGTAGTGCCTCCGTTTCAACATGTTCCTCGTATTGAGCCTATCATGGAAGAGCAACCAAGCAAAGACTTTCAACTTCATCGTGCATTTTGAATCCCAAATCCATCCAAATATCTGCTGCACATGGACATCTTTGAAGAAGAATTTGTAGTAGTCCGTTGATTTGTAGATGGTTTTACCCCATGTGTAGTGCCAAATATCCATGGAAGACGAGGATGGTTGTAGATGAGCCGTAATTGTCTGCAGGTCTCTAACCTCCCCAAGGGCTTGAGGGGTCAAGGGCAGGTGAAACGTTTCTTCCAGCGAAGTTATTCCCAGGAACTTTTTGACCGAAACATCCTCATCGAGAGAGTGAGAGAAGGCCCTAGGATGGGAGTCTTGGAGAATTTGCCCTGACCACAGATCTCTCCAAAACAAAGCCTGGTGCCACACACAATATTGATTTGAGAAATCCCACGAAACTTAGGTGTGAGCTTGAGTACGTCCTTCCACCAGAATGAGCTGACTGGATCCGAGGCATGAGGAATTTTTTGGGTGTAATAGGAGTCCCATGTGAGCTGCACCTGTGGTATATCCAACTTGTTATAGAACTTGTGCAGGAACTTGAAGCAAAGCTTCATTCTCATACACGAAGGTTAAGCACTCCCAGCCCTCCCTTCTTTTTTGGTTTCTGAGACCATGTCCCAAGCCGCCAGAGAGTTACACTTATCACCTTGTTCAGTCTTTTTAATCCATAGGCATCGATGCCTAATTTTGTCTAAGAGTTCAATGAGTTTTGGTGGAAAATGTAGCGTGCACATGGCATAGATGAGTAGTGAGGTAACTGTGGAGTTGAGAAGGGTCATCTTGCCAGCATGGGACATAAGGGACAATGTTGACGACAAGCTTCTTTCAACCTTGTTGACAAGGGGCATAAAGTCCTGAAGTGTAGGTCGAGACGTGCCCAGCGGCAGTCCTAAGTAGGTGAAAGGCATGGATCCAATTGTACACTCAAAGATAGCAGCAAGTTGGGCAGCTAGATCATCCTCCAAGTTTATGGGAATTAGTGTGGACTTGTGGAAATTGATTTTAAGGCCGATGGACTGAGCATATTTGGTGAGGATGTCTTTAATGATCATTGCTTGTTGAGGGCAGGCAGGCATAAGCAAGATTGTATCATCGGCATATTGGACAATTGGGCAGTCCATTTGACTCGTGGCTGGAAAAGGTAGTTGAATTCTGCCCTCTCTATAAGCTTCGTTAATGGCCGATTGAAGGAGGTCGGTGGCCAACACAAAGATTAGCGGAGATAATGGGTCGCCCTGCCTAACCCCACGCTTGCAATGAAACTGTCTTCCAGGAACACCATTTAGGAGCACCGAGGATCGGCCCGAGGAAAAAATAGCCTTTATCCAAGAAAGCCATCTGTCATTAAAGCCCATATGCTGCATGATGTTGATCATGGGATCGTGCTCAGTTGTGCCAAACGCCTTAGCAAAATCCAACTTAAGCAGAACAATCGGTCGCTTGGAGGCTTGGCATTGGTGAATGTATTGAAATGTCCACGCAAGACAATCCTGTATAGATCTCCCACGGATGAATCCCATATTGGTTACGGTGGATAATTTGCAAAATGACTTTCTAGAGACGGTTAGCCAAGAGTTTGGTAATGAGCTTAAGACAACAATTGAGTAAGGTGATTGTCCTGTAGTCATTAACTATGGATGGGGATCCATTCTTCGGGATAAGAGTAATCAGTCCATCATTAATGCTCTGGAGGTTAAGTGTTCATGCATGGAATTGGTCACATAGCGTGTAGAAATCATTTTTAATGATTGGCCAACAAGCTTTAAGAAAAAGACCACTAAATCCATCCGGGCCAGGTGCCCTATCGCCTGGCATCTCTTTAACAACCAAGTCAATTTCTTCATGCGTGAAAGGAAGCGTGAGGTGATCCAAGTTAGCATTGTTCCTGATTAAAGACGGGAGATCAAAGTGCATCTGAGTATGGCTAGAAGTGCCTAGTCTGTCCGAGTATGCATGAAAAAGCAGGGCCTCCTTCCCATTATGATTTTCCACGATTAATCCCTCCGGAGTTTGCAGGGTAGCAACGTTGTTTTTACCATATCTATCAGTAGCCATCGCTTGGAAGAACTTGGTATTTTCGTCACCAAACTTAACCCACCGGACATGTAACACCCTGGATGTAAACTTCCCCTTTTTGGGCAATATATCAACTTGACCTCATCCATTTCTTGTGGGTTCTTGTCATGCTTGGCTTCATGTTGTTTGGTTATGTGGGTTTTTCTTTTCCTTTGTTTTGCTCATCTTACCATATTGCATTTGTGCCTCTTGTCATCTTGCATTCCATTCTTATCATGTGGTTGTGGTGTTCTCCCACATGTCATGTTGTGCATGTGCCTTTCTCATTTTTGCATACCCATCTCCTCTTTCCCTCTACTTCTTTCATTTTCAAGGGCTATAATTTCCTTTCTCATTTAATGTTCATCTTCTCCCCGCAAATTTTGCTCTTTGCACTAAAGACTCTCTGCCAAATATCTCCTCATTTGAAGTTGTTATGGTCAGGTTCAAAAATGGCACAAGTTTGAAATATTTCCAAACTTGCATTATTTTTCTACCTTTAAAATGTCCATTACAATTTATTTAAATAGTGGAGAATTCCAGGAGTTTGGGGATATTTTCCTTTCACTCAAACTCTTTTCAATCATTTCTGTACTTTCTTTTATTTTCCTTTTGAATTTTAAAAAGGAGAAGAAAAAAGTCAGAACCAGCAGAGGCAGCCCAGCCACAACTCCCCACCAGGGCCCTCGGCCAATCCGCCGGCCCAGCTTCACGCAGCCCCGCAGCCCAGGGAGCAGGCGCGCCAGCCCGCACGCTTTCCTCTCCCTGCCTTCGCGCACCCATCGCCGCTCTTACCCCCTCTAGCCCCCGTCCACGTGGCAGCGTCGGCCCCGCCTGGCAGTGACCGACCCGTGCTTCTCACCCACCTTTCCCTCTCCTCTCGCCGCGCCATGGGGACCCCGAGCACGGAGAGCACGAGCTCGTCCTCGCCACCTAGCCCTCTACTTATCCCCTCTCCGTGTCCACGCGATCCCTAGGGTTTCCCTCTCCCTCTCGCCGCCGCCGCCAGGTAAGAGAACCACCAGATTCGCCGCCCCCGCTCCGTCCCGAGCGCATCTGAGAGCGCGTCTCGTCGCCGGCGTGCTCTCCGGCCACCCCAACCATCCGTACCCTGTCCATCTTCTTCCTCGTCGTCGTCTTCGTCCACGACGTCGACTACGGGGGCCCGGATCGCCAAGTTCGTCGACGCCCTGCTTCGGTCTTCTTCTCGGTCGAGGTTCGGCGAATCTTGAGCTCGATCTCGTCGCCGGCCCGTCTCCGTCGCCCGATTCCGTGTCCTAGGGTAAGGAGGTATAACCCCTTCCTCCTGCTCCTTCTTGCCGTCGTTAGATCCCGTAGAGTAGGGTCCGATCCATGTTCGTGTCGTGCCCGGCGTGCTCGGCGTGCTCGTAGTAGTTTAGGTTCAGAGTTGTTTTGGCAGCGTGTATGCCGCTATCCCCGCTCGGGCTTGTCCCTTCTTGCTCTGTGGTGCCCTCTCGTGCGTACCCAGTTTATGCGAGGCGCAGAGCCCCTGTAGCCGTTGCCTCGCCCGGCGTCGTGCGTTCGTTGTCTCTGCCTCGAGTAGGGCCTGGCAGTTTTGGTCAAGTAGGCAGCGTCCGGATCCTACCGACTCCCTAGCCTAGCCGAGCTGGTTGACCCCAGCTCTCTCACCGCGGCGACTGGGTTCGAATCCTGTGCGCGCCCCTTTTTAATTCTGTTTTCTTTTCTGTTCTTCGGTCCGTCTCTTCAAAGAGCATCGATAGATAAGCCCGAGGCCCTTCCTCTGTCAAGAGCCGCCGCACCAGCCCAGTGGTAGCAGGGAGGGATTCCACCGAGGAGACCGGGTTCGATTCCACCCGAGGCTGGTTTTCTTCCCCATTTTTAAACCTGCTATACCATCGACTCTATGACAAGAGGGTCCCACCAGTCAACCTCTCAGCGCCCTCCTCCATATGCATATTTTTTCCTTACCCCACGTTTCCATTTCCAGCATTGTTTCCTTTTCTGTTTTAGGCAAGTCCATTTACGGACATTTCCAAATCTGGAATTTGCCATTTACATTAACTTCCATATTAGGCAGGTTATGACTTAGTGCATTTGTGATGATTTCTATGCTGCAACCCTAACATATTATATATGTTTTTGGGGTAGAAAAATCCCACCAACTCAGTGGTGGCATTAGTTTCTGCATTTGAGCAAGTTTGTGATCATGTCTTTTTGCATCATGTGTATGTGTTGTCTTTCATGGGCATATTTATTTGATTTATGCTATGAGGTAGTTTGCACACGTGCATGGCTTTGTTCCTCATGTTGTTATTATAGGTTTCTCACCATTCTTGTTTTGCTCGCCATATCCAACCCGTGCATCCGTTTCCGGTGATCTCTATATCGATTTCTACCGAAATCATCTCGTCTTCCGTTGGCATGCTTGGTTTGCCAAGATGATGCCTAGTTTCTCTTTTACCTTCCGGAGCGCTCATACGCATTGGAGATCACTTCCCACATATCATGTCATGATTGTTGCATCATGTTGATTGTGCATCGCACCGTGATTTATTGTGGTTCCTTTGTTTGTGTTGTTGCTTTGGGTAGAGCCGGGAGATGAGTACGTGAACGAGGATCCTGTTGAGAACGTTTTCGAGGATCGCTTTCGACAACTCGAGAACATTGCAGGCAAGATGATCATACCCTCGAAATCACTTCTATCTTTGCTATGCTAGATGCTCGCTCTTTGCTATGCCTATGCTGCCATGCCTACCACTTGCTATATCATGCCACCCATATTGCCATGTCAGCCCCTAACCATCCTTTTCCTAGCAAACCGTTGATTGGCTATGTTACCGCTTTGCTCAGCCCCTCTTATAAGCGTTGCTAGTTGCAGTGAAGTTGAAGTTTGTTCCTTGTTGGAACATGGAGATGTTGTTCCTAAACGGAACATGTTTACTTGTTGGGGATATCACAATATATATCCGCTATAATTAATACATCTATATACTTGGTAAAGGGTGGAAGGCTCGGCCTTATGCCTGGTGTTTTGTTCCACTCTTGCCACCCTAGTTTCCGTCATACCGGTGTTATGTTCCTTGATTTCGCGTTCCTTACGGTTGGGTGATTTATGGGACCCCTTGACGATTCGCTTTGAATAAGACTCCTCCAAAGAAGGCCCAACATTGGTTTTACCATTTGCCACCTAAGCCTTTTTTTTTCCCCGGGTTTTCGCGAGCCCGAGGGTCATCTTTATTTTAACCCCGGACCAGTGCTCCTTCGAGTGCTGGCCCGAACCGAGCTTTCAAGGGGCCACCACGGGAAACTCGAGGCTTGGTTTTACTCGTAGCTCGTCTCATCTGGATGTGCCACGAGAACGAGATATGTGCAGCTCCTATCGGGATTTGTCGGCACAACCGGGTGGCTTTGCTGGTCTTGTTTTATTGCTGTCGAAATGTCTTGTAGTCCGGGATTCCGAGATTGATCGGGTCTTCTCGGTAGAAGGAATAATCCTTCGTTGACCGTGAGAGCTTATAATGGGCTAAGTTGGGACACCCTCGCAGGTAATATCTTTCAAAGCCGTGCCCGCGGTTATGAGGCAGATGGGAATTTGTTAATGTCGGTTGTAGAAAACCCGAAGTTGACCTCAATTTAAAATACACATCAATCGCGTGTGTAACCGTGATGGTCTCTTCTCGGCGGAGTCCGGGAAGTGAACACGGTGTTGGAGTTATGTCTGACGTAAGTAGTCCAGGATCACTTCTTGATCGCTACTAGCTTCACGTCCGCGCTTTGCTCCTCTTCTCGCTCTCTTTTGTGATGTAGCCACCATATATGCTAGACGCTTGCAGCAGCTCCACCATACTACTCTGTCCTTCCTATAAGCTTAAATAGTCTTGATCTCGCGGGTGTGAGATTGCTGAGTCCCGTGACTCATGATACTTCCAAACAGTTGCAGTGTTCCGACGATGCGGTCTGAGATGATTCCACCGAGCTCAAGTGGGAGTTCGACGAGGAACGTGGTCGTTCTATGTGTCTTTTCCTGATGATCAGTAGTGGTGCCCAGTTGGGACGATCGGGGATCTGTGTTAGCATTTGGGGTATCTTCTTTATTTTGGTTCCGTAGTCGGACCTTGAGTGTACTCTGAATGATGGATGTTTATTTATGTACTGTGTGAAGTGGCGATTGTAAGCCAACTATGTATCTCTTTCCTTAATTATTACATGGGTTGTGTGAAGATTACCTCACTTGCGACATTGCTTTCAATGCGGTTATGCCTCTAAGTCGTGCCTCGACACGTGGGAGATATAGCCGCATCGGGCGTTACAAGTTGGTAATCAGAGCCTTCCCGACTTAGGAGCCCCTACTTGATTGTTTCTTTGGCGTTGTTGAGTCTAGAATGGAAAAATGTTTTGAGTCTTAGGATTATATATATCGGAGAGTAGGATTCTTTTTACTCCCCAGTCCCTTCGTCGCTCTGTGAGGTATCCTGACGTAGTGTTTTGACTCTTCTCTCCTCAAATTTCACTAAAAATTTTTTTAGGATCACGTGGGTATCTTGGAATCGTTCCGATGGTTTTGTGACGAGAACATTGTTCTTGGTGCCTCCTGACATTTAGGGGTTGTGGCGGTGTCCCGGGGAGTTGAGCTCCGAGGTGTTGTCGTCACAATTTTATCGTTGCAGTTCTGGAATACGAGTTTTGCCGACATCGAAATCTCTTTTGTGCGCTTGTTGGTGAGATAACTCGATAGCCCAAAGATCTTGTGGCGAAAAGGGAGTATTGCCATGACTTGCATAACGGATGTTTTTCAAGGTCGAGGTACACGATTTCGAGGATTTCTTGGTTATGTGTTGACGGATGGATACAATTTGGATCTAGGTATTGTTAGTTTGGGTGATATATTTTGTGTCCCTGTATCCCCAACACCAGATTGCATAACCAGAAAGTTTCGGGAGTTTATAGGTGGGAATTCTAGTAGCTTACGGGATATTCTTTCCGGCGGATGTATGATTTGAGATTGGGGTTCAAAGTTTAGTGGTCCGCCCATTCACGGTCGATTCTGATGGGTCGCGAGACGCCTTAAAGAATCCTTGGCTATGCTGATTCGGGACGTCTTGTTAGTCATTCGTGACGGCCGCTATCGTCGTGCCGTGTGGGCCCCACCACGAACACTTTGGGCGAAATCTCTGTCATGTGTTTGTTCCGCTCATTCTAGAAGCCAACCTTTTGTTTTCGGTTGTGATATTCGAATTGTTACTAAGACAGTTGTTGTTTCCATATCCTTATCTAAATGGCTTCTCACCTTATTGGACGTGTGATGATTAACTTTGGAATTCATTCGTTCATTCTTGTTCGAATGTTTATTGTGAAGACTATATGTTGCAATTTCTATCCGTTGATTCTACTTATCAATTTGTCTATCAAAGGACTGACGGATGTCACCCTCTTCAGATGGCTCCGCCAACGCTGCGTACGAATCCGGATCGCAATGATGGGGATCACGAACCTCCACCTCCACCTCCACCTCCGCCTTGAGAGGCCCGGCAAGCTATCATGGCAGCCACCAATGCCAATGCTCGATGATTTTGCAGCTCTTGCAAGAACGTACTCAGGGGCAAGGCAATCAAGGCAATCAAGGTCAAGGCAACAATCAGCCACACTTTGCTACTCTCAGTCAGTTTCTCGCTAATCAGCCGAAGTCTTTCAGTTTCTGTGTTGAGGCCACAGACGCTGACGATTGGTTAGTGGATATCTGCAAGCACTTTGACTGTAGCAATGTCAGACCTGAGGACTTTGTCAAGTTTGCATCGTTTCAACTCAAGGATCAAGCTGCTGAGTGGTTCCAGCAATACAAAGATTCCAGAGGAGGTCGTGTCATTACCTGGGATGAGTTCCGCCGTGATTTCCGAGCTCATCACATTCCGAAAAGTGTTGTTGAGAGCAAGCGTGAGGAGTTCCGCAATCTCAAGCAGGGCACCATGTCCGGCTATCAATACAATATCCAGTTCGAAGCTTGCTCGTTTTGCTAAGCAAGACGTGCACGATGAAAGGAGTATGATCTATCAATTCAGAGGTGGTCCGAGAGAAGATCTGCAATTACCTCTTGTCTTTGTTTGAGCCAGATAAGTATGATGATTTCTACAACATGGCACTTTGAAGCAAGAAGCTGCCCAGCTCAAATGTGAGGCTTCTAAGAAGAGAATCAGGGATGCAGTTCAGTCTTCTTCTTCCTCTCAAGTGGCAGCTAAGCGTGAAGTTTTACCTTCCTCCTCCTCCGTTCCGTCGGCCTTATCGCGAGAAGAACTCGGTGGCCGTGGATCTTCCCACCCACCCAACCCAAGCTATCGAGAACAAGTCTAATTCTCAAGCTCCAAGGTCAAGTGCTCCTTACCACCGTCCGCTCTCGAGGTGACTTGCAACAAATGTCACAGAAAGGTCACTATGCGAACAAATGCTTCAACCAGAGGCGCCTTCCGCCTCCTCCTCCGTGAAATCTTCCCGGCAATGCGGTGGTCAAGCATAATCCCAAATCTGCAAAGGTGAACATGATGAATGCAGCTCAAGCAGAGGAATCTTACGATGTGATCATGGGTAATCTTCCGATTAATGATATTCCTGCAAAAGTCTTATTTGATACTTTGGTGCATCGCATTCTTTCATGTCATATCCTTTTGCATGAAGCACAATTTTGAGATGAGGCATTACCTAAAGCTATGCAAGTTATTTCTCCGGCCAAGCGTTTGAGATCTACCATGTTGGTTCCAAATGTCGGTATCAAGATGGGTGATTATAGATTTCTGGCTAAACCAATTGTTCTTGGTGACTCGGATATTGATCTTATTCTCGGAATGGACTGGCTTTCTCAGCACAAAGCTCAGCTTGATTGTGCTGCCAGGGAAATTCAATTGACTCACTCTTCTAATGATGTGATCATCTATGCCGCCCGTGATGAAACCATTCGGTTGTTTTCTCTCAATGAGAAGGGCGAACTGAATGCCATCTCTCAATTCGACCGTTTGTGAGTACCAAGATGTCTTTCCGTAAGAGCTTCCGGGTATGCCTCCTCATCGGCCGCTTGAGTTCGTTATCGATCTTGAGCCCGCATCGAACCCGCTTTGCAAGCGTCCATACAAGCTTGGACCTGATGAGCTGAAGGAATTGAAGAAGCAGCTCGATGAACAAGAGCGTCTGGGTTTGATCAGACCGAGTTCATCTCCTTGGGGCTGTGGTGTTCTTTTTGCCAGAAGAAGGATGGCACGGACCGACTTTGCGTCGATTACCGTCCATTGAATAAGAAGACAATCAAGAACAAGTATCCACTTCCCAACATCAATGAGCTTTTCGAGCAACTCAAAGGTGCTACGGTGTTCTCCAAGCTTGACCTTCGTATGGGTTATCATCGATTCGCATTCGTGAACAAGATATTCCCAAGACAGCATTGAGAACAAGCTTTGGTTCTTATGAATATCTTGTCATGTCTTTCGGCCTTGTCAATGCTCCTCCAACATTCTCTCGGATGATGAATTTCATCTTCAATCCCTACACCAATGAATTCGTCTTGGTCTATCTTGATGATATTTTGGTCTTCTCCAAGAATAAGAAGGATCATGCCAAACATTTGCGATTGGTGCTAGACAAGCTCGAGAGTATCAATTCTATGCTAAGTTCTCCAAATGTGAATTTTGGCTTGATGAAGTGCTTTATCTTGGTCATATCATCTCCGCCAAGGGCATCATTGTTAATCCCGAGAAGGTGTCCGCAATTGTGAATTGGGAACCTCCTCGAATCGTCAAGCGACTCATGGCTTTCTTGGTCTTGCAAGCTATTGTCAAGATTCGTTGAGAACTTCTCCAAGATTGCAAAGCCTCTTTCCAACCTCCTCCGTAAGCATGTGAAGTATGTCCGGTCTCACGAGTGTGACGTTGCTTTCAATACCCTCAAAGAGAAACTCGTCACAGCCTCCTGTCTTGACTCCTCTGATGAATCCAAGCCATTCAAGTTTTCTGTGATGCTTCTCTTCAAGGTCTCGGTCTTTGTGTTAATGCAAGAGAAGAGAGTTGTGGCTTATACCTCTCGCCATTGAAGCCCAACGAAAAGAACTACCCCACTCACGATCTTGAGTTGGCGGCAGTTGTCCATGCATTGATTACATGGAGACATCTCTTGTTGGGAAGGAAAGTGGACATTTTCACCGATCACAAGAGTCTCAAGTACATCTTTACTCAACCCAACCTCAACCTCGAGCAGACTCGATGGGTCGAAATGATTCAAGAGTACAACCCAAGTATTGAATATACTCCGGCAAGGCCAATGTCATTGCAGATGCTTTGAGCAGGAAGGCTTATCGCAACAGTCTAATCCTCAAGCCCTTTCGGATCTTTGTGAAGCGTTCCATAGCTGAATCTTCAAGTTGTTCCTCAAGGCTTTCTTGCCAACCTCATAGTCTCTCCTACTTTGGAAGATCAGATTCGTGAGGCTCAACTTCTGGATACCATGGTGAAGAAAGTGAAACGTGGTATCGACAAGGGCATTTCCAAGTACAAGTGCTTCCACGTTGATGACAGAGACACTCTGTTCTTTGAGGACCGGATTGTGGTTCCTAAGGGTGATCTACGAAAAGTCATTATGAACGAGGCTCACAATTCGCTTCTATCTATCCATCCTGGAAGTACGAAGATGTACCATGATCTCAAGCAGTCATATTGGTGGACTCGAATGAAGCGAGAAATTGCTCAATTCGTGAATGAGTGTGATGTCTGCAGAAGAGTGAAAGCAGAACACCAAAGACCAGCTGGTCTCCTTCAACCTCTTGCTATTCCTGAATGGAAGTTTGATCATATTGAAATGGACTTCGTGGATCGGCTTTCCAAAGTCCAAGCGTGGAAATGATGCTATCTTCGTTGTCATTGACAAGCTGACTAAAGTGGCTCATTTTCTTCCTATCAAAGAATCCATCACTGCAGCTCAGTTGGCAGAGCTATACACCTCCAGGATTGTCTCTTTGCACGGCATTCCACAAGTGATCTCTTCAGACCGTGGCAGCATCTTTACCTCCAAGTTTTGGGATTCATTTCAGAAGGCCATGGGCACCAACATTCGTTTCAAAGACAGCCTTCCATCCTCAAACAAGTGGCCAAGTCGAGCGAGTTAATCAAATCCTTGAAGATATGCTCGTGGCTTGTGTCATTTCTTTCGGTATGAAGTGGGAAGATTGTCTTCCATATGCCGAGTTCTCCTACAACAACAGCTTCCAAGCGAGTTCGGGCAAGGCCCCATTCGAAATTCTCTATGGCGTAAAGTGCCGTACTCCTCTCAATTGGTCCGAGACAGGTGAACGCCAACTTCTTGGCAATGACTTGATCACGTAGCGTAAGAAATGTGCAAGGTCATTCGTGAGAATCTCAAAGCCGCTTAATCGCGCGGAAGAGCTATTATGATGATAAGCACCGTGATGTGACTTTTGAAATTGGAGACCATGTCTACCTCGCGTCTCTCCAATGAAAGGCACTCGTCGCTTCGGTATCAAAGGGAAGCTTGCCCCTTGATACGTGTGTCCTTTCAAGATCATTGTGAAAAGAGGCGATCTCGCCTATCAACTTGAGCTTCCATCCAACTTTGCAACCGTGCACGATGTGTTTCACGTGTCACAACTTCGCAAGTGCTTCAAGACTCCTGAACGCACTATCAACTTCAAGAGATTGACCTTCAAGAAGATCTCTCTTATCATGAGCACCCGTTGCTATTCTTGAAGAAACCGAAGCGCAAGACTCGCAACAAGTCTATCAAATTCCTGAAAGTGAAGTGGTCACACCATTCCGACCGAGAAGCTACACGGGAGCGCGAGGATCACCTCCGTTCGAATATCCGGAGTTCTTTCAGTCCTAGATCTCGGGACGAGATCCTCTTGTAGTGGTGGAGTGTTGTAACACCCTGGATGTAAACTTCCCCTTTTTGGGCAATATATCAACTTGACCTCATCCATTTCTTGTGGGTTCTTGTCATGCTTGGCTTCATGTTGTTTGGTTATGTGGGTTTTTCTCTTTTCCTTTGTTTTGCTCATCTTACCATATTGCATTTGTGCCTCTTGTCATCTTGCATTCCATTCTTATCATGTGGTTGTGGTGTTCTCCCACATGTCATGTTGTGCATGTGCCTTTCTCATTTTTGCATACCCATCTCCTCTTTCCCTCTACTTCTTTCATTTTCAAGGGCTATAATTTCCTTTCTCATTTAATGTTCATCTTCTCCCTGCAAATTTTGCTCTTTGCACTAAAGACTCTCTGCCAAATATCTCCTCATTTGAAGTTGTTATGGTCAGGTTCAAAATGGCACAAGTTTGAAATATTTCCAAACTTGCATTATTTTTCTACCTTTAAAATGTCCATTACAATTTATTTAAATAGTGGAGAATTCCAGGAGTTTGGGGATATTTTCCTTTCACTCAAACTCTTTCCAATCATTTCTGTACTTTCTTTTCTTTTCCTTTTGATTTTTAAAAGGAGAAGAAAGAAGTCAGAAAGCGATGGCAGCCCACCACTCCTCCCCACTGGGCCCTCGGCCACTCCATGCCCAGCTTCACGCAGCCCCGCAGCCTGTGGAGCAGCGCCAGCCCGCACGCTTTCCTCTCCCTGCCTTGGCGCACCCATCGCCGCTCTACCCCCTCTAGCCCCGTCCACGTGGCAGCGTCGGCCCCGCTCGGCAAAGGACCGACCCGTGCTTCTCACCCACCTTTCCCTCTCCTCTCGCGCGCCATGGGGACCCCGAGCACGGAGAGCACGAGCTCGTCCTCGCCACCTAGCCCTCTACTTATCCCTCTCCGTGTCCACGCGATCCCTAGGGTTTCCCTCTCCCTCTCGCCGCGCCGCCAGTAAGAGAACCACCAGATTCGCCGCTTCGCTCCGTCCCCGCGCATCTCGAGCGCGTCGTCCGCCGGCGTGCTCTCCGCCACCCCAACCATCCGTACCCTGTCCATCTTCTTCCTCGTCGTCGTCTTCGTCCCACGGCGCCGACTACGGGGCCCGGATCGCCAAGTTCGTCGACGCCTGCTTCGGTCTTCTTCTCGGTCAGGTTCCCCGAATCTTGAGCTCGATCTCGCCGCCGTCGGCCTGCCTCCGTCGCCGATTCCGTGTCCTAGGGTAAGGAGGTATAACCCCTTCCTCCCTGCTCCTTCTTGCCGTCGTTAGATCCCCGTGAGAGTAGGGTCCGATCCATGTTCGTGTCGTGCCCGGCGTGCTCCGGCGTGCTCGTAGTAGTTTAGGTTCAGAGTTGTTTTGGCGGCGTGTATGCCGCTATCCCCGCCGGGCTTGTCCCTTCTTGCTCTGTGGTGCCCTCTCGCATGCGTACTCCAGTTTATGCGAGGGCGCAGAGCCTCAGAGCCGTTGCCTCGCCGGCGTAAATGCGTTCGTTGTCTCTGCCTCGAGTAGGGCCTGGCAGTTTTGGTCAAGTAGGCAGCGTCCGGATCCTACCGACTCTAGCCTAGCCGAGCTGGTTGACCCCGCTCTCACCGCGGCGACACTGGTTCGAATCGGTAGCGCGCCTTTTTAATTCTGTTTTCTTTACATTCTTCGGTCCGTCTCTTCGCAGCATCAAGAGATAAGCCCGAGGCCCTTCCTCTGTCAAGAGTCAGCCAGACCAGCCCAGTGGTAGCAGGGGAGGGATTCCACCGAGGAGACCGGGTTCGATTCCACCCGAGGCTGGTTTTCTTCCCATTTTTAAACCTGCTATACCACCGACTCTATGACAAGAGGGTCCCACCAGTCGACCTCTCAGCCCTCCTCCATATGCATATTTTTTCCTTACCCCACGTTTCCATTTCCAGCATTGTTTCCTTTTCTGTTTTAGGCAAGTCCATTTCTGGACATTTCCAAATCTGGAATTTGCCATTTACATTAACTTCCTATTAGGCAGGTTATGACTTAGTGCATTTGTGATGATTTCTATGCTGCAACCCTAACATATTATATATGTTTTGGGGTAGAAAAATCCCACCAACTCAGTGGTGGCATTAGTTTCTGCATTTGAGCAAGTTTGTGATCATGTCTTTTTGCATCATGTGTATGTGTTGTCTTTCATGGGCATATTTATTTGATTTATGCTATGAGGTAGTTTGCACACGTGCATGGCTTTGTTCCTCATGTTGTTATTATAGGTTTCTCACCATTCTTGTTTTGCTCGCCATATCCAACCCGTGCATCCGTTTCCGGTGATCTCTATATCGCATTTCTACCGAAATCATCTCGTCTTTCCGTTGGCATGCTTGGTTTGCCAAGATGATGCCTAGTTTCTCTTTTACCTTCCGGAGCGCATATACGAATTGCATATCACTTCCCACATATCATGTCATGATTGTTGCATCATGTTGATTGTGCATCGCACCGTGATTTATTGTGGTTCCTTTGTTTGTGTTGTTGCTTTGGGTAGAGCCGGGAGATGAGTACGTGAACGAGGATCCTGTTGAGAACGTTTTCGAGGATCGGGCTTTTCGACAACTCGAGAACATTGCAGGCAAGATGATCATACCCTCGAAATCACTTCTATCTTTGCTATGCTAGATGCTCGCTCTTTGCTATGCCTATGCTGCCATGCCTACCACTTGCTATATCATGCCACCCATATTGCCATGTCAGCCCCTAACCATCCTTTTCCTAGCAAACCGTTGATTGGCTATGTTACCGCTTTGCTCAGCCCTCTTATAGCGTTGCTAGTTGCAGGTGAAGTTGAAGTTTGTTCCTTGTTGGAACATGGAGATGTTGTTCCTAAACGGAACATGTTTACTTGTTGGGGATATCACAATATATATCTGCTATAATTAATACATCTATATACTTGGTAAAGGGTGGAAGGCTCGGCCTTATGCCCGGTGTTTTGTTCCACTCTTGCCACCCTAGTTTCCGTCATACCGTGTTATGTTCCTTGATTTCGCGTTCCTTACACGGTTGGGTGATTTATGGGACCCCTTGTGATTCGCTTTGAATAAGACTCCTCCAAAGAAGGCCCAACATTGGTTTTACCATTTGCCACCTAAGCCTTTTTTCCCCGGTTTTCGCGAGCCCGAGGGTCATCTTTATTTTAACCCCCCCCGGACCAGTGCTCCTTCGAGTGCTGGCCCGAACCGAGCCGCCTGCGGGGCCACCACGGGGAAACTCGAGGCTTGGTTTTACTCGTAGCCTGTCTCATCCGGATGTGCCCTGAGAACGAGATATGTGCAGCTCCTATCGGGATTTGTCGGCACAACCGGGTGGCTTTGCTGGTCTTGTTTTATTGCTGTCGAAATGTCTTGTAGTCCGGGATTCCGAGATTGATCGGGTCTTCTCGGTAGAAGGAATAATCCTTCGTTGACCGTGAGAGCTTATAATGGGCTAAGTTGGGACACCCTGCAGGTATTATCTTTCGAAAGCCGTGCCCGCGGTTATGAGGCAGATGGGAATTTGTTAATGTCCGGTTGTAGAAAACCCGAAGTTGACCTCAATTTAAAATACACATCAACCGCGTGTGTAACCGTGATGGTCTCTTCTCGGCGGAGTCCGGGAAGTGAACACGGTGTTGGAGTTATGTCTGACGTAAGTAGTCCAGGATCACTTCTTGATCGCTACTAGCTTCACGTCCGCGCTTTGCTCCTCTTCTCGCTCTCTTTTGTGATGTAGCCACCATATATGCTAGACGCTTGCAGCAGCTCCACCATACTACTCTGTCCTTCCTATAAGCTTAAATAGTCTTGATCTCGCGGGTGTGAGATTGCTGAGTCCCCGTGACTCACAGATACTTCCAAACAGTTGCAGGTTCCGACGATGCCAGTGCAGATGATTCCACCGAGCTCAAGTGGGAGTTCGACGAGGAACGTGGTCGTTCTATGTGTCTTTTCCTCGATGATCGTGAGTGGTGCCCAGTTGGGACGATCGGGGATCTGTGTTAGCATTTGGGGTATCTTCTTTATTTTGGTTCCGTAGTCGGACCTTGAGTGTACTACGAATGATGGATGTTTATTTATGTACTGTGTGAAGTGGCGATTGTAAGCCAACTATGTATCTCTTTCCCTTAATTATTACATGGGTTGTGTGAAGATTACCTCACTTGCGACATTGCTTTCAATGCGGTTATGCCTCTAAGTCGTGCCTCGACACGTGGGAGATATAGCCGCATCGGGGGCGTTACAGGACAGTACATCTTTCTTTCCAATACTGATTCTGATACTCCAAGAGCCGTAGGAGATGGTTTTTAATAATCTTGCGAAAATTGTTCTCAGGTACTGTGAGAGACCTAAGAATTTCCAGTGCATCCAACTCTTCCAAGGTTTTTTTGGTGTTTTCAATAGCCACCGATAATCTTGAGATATTTTTGCTCCAAGTTTTGAGCTCCTGTCGGAGCCGTTTGAATTTTTGACAGAGCACAGTAGCAGCATTCTGCACCGCAACTGGTTTATCCCAAACATTTTTAACCACGTCCATAAAGCCCGGTGCATAAGCCAATATGATACAAATCTGAATAACTTGGCACGAGGGATTTTAGTCTCAATGGTGACCACGCATGGTGTGTGATCAGATGTGGGTTTACATAGGGGTTTGACCATGGTATTGGGGTAAATACTTGTCCAGTGCATGGAAGTGAAGAACCAGTCGAGTTGCTCGAGGAGTGGATCGTGTTGCATGTTACTCCATGTGTATAGCCTACCCTTAATGGGTAATTCCACTATGTTTAGTTTGCGAATGATGTCGTTGAAGGTGGACATATCATTGACATCACCCCTAGCTTGTTTCGATTATCTGGCCCTCTGATGTAATTAAAATGCCCAAGGAATAAGCAATCCTCATTTGCCTGAATGTCCCTGTCATATAACCACTGGGTATAGATGTCCCGAGCAGGCCCACTACAAGGACCATAGATGTTAAAAAGTGTCCAAGCTTGGGCAGAGATGGTGCTAGTGAACTGAATACCTAGTGCAAAATCTTCCTGGACAACAACCGAGCCCAAGAACAAGGAGCTGTTCCAAACAGTGAGTAATCCACTCGAAGCCCCATGAGAAGGAATAAAAGAGAATTTATCGAAACGCTTAGGGCAGCAGCTTTTAATAAACGCTAGATTGATAACATGTTTTTTAGTCTCCTGTAAACAAACGATGGCACACCCACTAACAGAAATCGCGTTCGACAGAGCTAACAACTTTTTGTCTGAATTTAACCCACGCACATTCCAACATAGCACGTTCCAGCTACGCAAAAGTGGCATGAAAAACCGCGAAGTTAAGCTGAAGATGAAGAGGAACCTTCAAGGGCTATTGTGGATGGTAGCCGCATCTTGATGAGCAAGCGGGCAGCTTCGGTGAGCTCTCGAGGCAGGACATCGCAGTGTAATTCCAATTTCCTGCATGGTGCGGAGAGGAGTAGGTGGCGGGCTCGAGCCATGATCGCAGAGCTGGAGGTTGGAGTGGCGGAAGGTATCACCCTGGGCTTCACTTTGGATACAGGAGGGCGTGCATCAGAAATTTGTGGCACTCTGAAGCCATCAAAACGCGTCGATCGAGTGTTGCGCCTAACTTCAGTAGTTACCACAGGGGCTTTGAGCTTTGAGCGTCGAGTACGGGCTGCCGAGGTTCCCGGCGCATCAGACAAGACTTGAGCAAGGCCTAAATCAGAAGTAATCTCCAGGGGGCAGTTAGAGGCCAAAGGAGGTCCCTCCATGGAAGCAGCAGATGGCGCCAAGGTAGGAACAGTACCCGAAGAATCAGCATGTGACGGCATAGAAATCATATCAGAGTGATCAAGGCATCCGTGGTAATATCACAATTGAGGGCAGCAGAATCATATCAGTGTTGCCTACAGGAGAACTCCAGGCTGTTCGGAAGGCAGAACTGCAAGATGCTCTTCGTCTGGCATCAGTTCACTGATCTGCACCGAAGATGGTGCAGCCTGCAGGATGCGTGGTGAGAAGCACAGGATGTGAGTGGTCGACTGATTAGTCACCTGAAGGACCGAGCGAGTAGGTGCTAACTGAAATTCCAGGGGAGGCAATCCATATCCAGAGCAACAGGGCCCAAAAGCAGCAGTTACAGACAAAATGGACCTAGAAATATAAGCAGTGAATACATTCATCGGGATCCAATCTGAAGTAAGCACTGTCGCCAGCTCCAAACCCTCAACAGTGATACTGATATTCATAGTTGCAGCCGAAATTGCCACATCCACATTGATGACATTTTGAGTCTCAGGAGGAGCCACAAGCAAGGTGCTTACTTGACTGATGGAATCCAAAGAAGAACCATGAGTGCTTGCCGAGGAAGCAGTTTCATACCAAACTGAGTTCAGACTGTCAGACACATTATCTTCAGGTAGAATGCCGTCTTGAATACGGAGACCTTGAGCAGCAAGCCAGGACTGAAAGTTAACCAGAGCAGCAGGTATTTGCGGGACCGGAGGCTGCGGCCATGGATCCCATTGAGCATCTTGCGGTCCATCGTGCTGAGGAGCAATGTGGGGCGCCTGATCCTGACCAATCCCATTCTGCAGCAGCCAATTCTGAAGCTGCTGTTGGTAAAGTTGTTCCGCCGTGAGGCCCTCCCCAAACATAGGATGAGGAACACCATTAGCCGGAGGGGGTTCTTCATCAGCAGTTGGAACCTCGGGGTCATGGGCATTCCAATCAGTTCCACGGAGAATGAAAACAGCAGCGGTCCAACAAGCTCTATCACCACCTAACTGACGGATGACAATACTCTTGGGTATGAGGCGCATGTGAATCACTCTAACCTTAATAAGCACTACAGAGCGATCGGTATTAGGGCTATTCCAAGTAACTAGTCTGCCATAATCATCCACTGAGCGCTGAAGATAGAAATCAGTCCGATAATCATCCAGAAATCCAATGTACATAAGCCAAAGTTCAGGACCATAGGTGGTGTTGCGCATATTAAGAGCAGCATTGTGATGCACAAAAGAAATCACTAGATCCTCATCATCAAGCTGGAAAGTGGTGTTTACTGCAGTGTCGCGGATGAAAGAATTGGCAAAAGCAAACATACCCACTCCCAATGGATGGTCAGAGATCTCAGTGGTGTACAGTCCAGCCTCGTGCAACATGCCTTCAATCGTGTTGCAAAGATCTTCCCGGAGATGCAATGGGACAAACCGGCTGGCCTCGGCAATGGCGAGGAAGTTGTTGTTGAGGGGCGGGATGGGATTGACAGCCATGTCCGCCCTAACCTTGCGATCTGCTGGCCCTGGCTCAATGGACCAGCCCGGCAGAAGGAAGGGGAGGGGGTTGACAGGGTAGTTTGCCATGGTGGTGGACAGAGCGGGGGTGCCGACGGCGGCGGTGGTTTGCAGGGGCGGAGGTGGTGTTAGAGCAGAGTGCTCTATTTCATTGGGAAGCGGGGCGGGCAACGGGGGAGAAGGCGGGGCGGCAAAGGTGGACCGGGGGGGGGGGGGTGGTCTCCATTGCCGGTGTGGGGCCCAGCGACGCCGGGCCAAAGAAGATTGGCGCCAGGTGTTCGTAGTGCCCGCATGCAGTACATTGAACGGTGGAGGGGGGTTGGCTCTTGGAAGCCGTAGATGGGCAAGGTTGCTGCACAGACGGGTGATTGATTGACTGCCCAGAGTGAGATGATTTGACTGGAAAATCCGAATCCGAACCCATAAAAGCCTTGCCAATTAAAGAAGCCCGAAGCCTCGACGGACAATTAATTCCAATGTGCCCTGGGGCCGAACAGTGCAAGCAAATAATCCAGGCGTGATAGCTGAATCTGTCGTGCCCCCATTGTAAACATTTTGCACAAAGAACACCCCAAGCAAGAACCAAATCATTTACTTCCCTGGGATTATATCTTGCCCGCGACAAATCCGCGATATGTGCCTTGGAAAGCAGAGGCTGTGAAGTAAATGGAGGCGATATTTGAATGCCGACACAAGGAAACTTTGAGGTAATTTCGGGTAAACGATATTACAAGGAAACTGGAAAGAGCCAATCCGAAGTAAAGGCACCGAAGAATTTTCGGGGCATTGAATGTCCGTGTCTGCTGATTCCGAAGTTACCATGGTACGAACGTCGTGTGCCTGAGCTTGCTGTGCTTCGTAAGAACATGAAGCTTCATGCCTATTCTTATCAGCAAAATCCATAGAAGCAATAGGCACAAGACCAAATTTGCGCAACTCATTGGAGGTTGAAGGATAATTTCCTGAAGGTTGTGAAAAAATAGTAGGAGCAGTGCGCACTGCCACTGGACTTCGATGAGCAATAGATTCTATTCTTTCATCCGCATGCCAACGATAATCCAAGTGCTTAAACCCATTGAAACGACCATTGAACAGATGAAAGTGACAAATGAAGTCCAGCCAAATACTATCCTTGAGGCCATGTATGAAATGACCAACTTTATTTCCAGCCACAGAGAAGCGAAATGACCTCTCAAAAATCTTAGAGACCTTAAAACCAAGATGATGACCACCAATGTAGCATTGCAGAGCCACACCCACAGATTCCTCATTGAGGGGGAAAGAGGCTGAAGAAAAGGAGACAACCAAGAAAAACTCCTTGGTCTTACGTGAAGGAGAGAAGTGCACCGTCTCTCCAAACCGACGACGTACCTGATCGGCCACTGCAAGGCCAGGGTTGAAATCCTAGTGGAGGAGCCCTTCCATAGCGTGGATCACAGGCTAGATCCATGGGGGAAGGTGGAGCAGGTGGGAGGAGAGGAGAGGAGAGGCAGAGAGGATTGGCATATTTGTAGGTCTGGCACAACAATCCAAATGAAATGTCTCCGAGTCTTATCAATTAATACATACTTGTGCTCAAATAAAATTGCAAACCAAAAAACAAAAAAAAACAATTATTACATGAGCTCTAAAACAAATGGTTTGATTGATTACATGAACAGACAACACAAAGGTTATTCAACTATGGAAAGAACATTTCACCTATGATTTACCAAGTAGGAATTTAATTTCCTTTTTTCCTTCAGGACCTTAACAATCTGATCAGTCTCAGCTTGCTTCGTTTTGAAATCCACCAAATATTTAATGGTTGTCTTGAGTACTGCTTGTGATTTTGTTGTTTGCTTCCTCAACATGTCAACTTCATCTCTAAGTGCAGAAGCAGAATCTCTTTCTACCACTAGTTTAGGCTCTAGAGCATCAGCAGTTGGCAATTCATAATGCACGATTGGGCCGGTGCCCTTCATTGTGGGATGATGCAACGTCCATGGGGACCTCGCTCTTTGATCTTGGGCTAGCCGGTTTTGCCATTAAAGTTCCGATTGGATTCAGAAAAATTGAAGTTAGCAAAACATCTCAACTGGGAGTTATAACAGCAAACCAGTTAAACAAACAAGAAATTAAAGAGTTTCAATTGGATGCTGAAAAGTACTAGTTATTAACATCATTGTAACCCGCTGTTGCAGCGTGACAAGGCGATTAAACAAACAAGTAGATATTTAAGTTAAGGCAAACAGGTAATTCTTAACAGTAAGTATCAAACACATAGATAAGTAGCGATCTACAATATGATTAACAGGCTGTGCCATTATGTAATCAGTAGCAAACTAAATTAAGCCAAGCAACGTAATTGAAATTTTTTGCAATAAGTGGCTAACTAAAATTCCGAGAAGCAGGTAACTGAACTTATGCTAGTTCTTTGTACAGGCACACTGCAACTTCTTTTTCTCTTACAAGGTTGTACAAAGGAGTCCATGGCATCAATTGCTTGGATACGCAGTCCCAATACTTCTTTGTTCCCATACTACATGGGTAAGTCGAATGGTTAATCTAGTAAGATGGTGCGTCCTTGATATGTTATATGAGGACGTGTAGTCAGACTAGCTGTAGCCAAACACATCACACTGGCTTTTACTGTATATTTCATGCGATTACTTTTGGCATATCGAGATCTAAGCAATCTATAATAGGATGAAAAGACTGGCATCCTTCACATTATTGGCGAACTCAGTTCATAGAAACAAGCAATTCAACCATTCTGTGGGTAAATCAAAAGCGCCACTGGAATATTTTTTCACTATCCAATCATACACGCAAAAAGGGGCGACGCCACCATAGGGGCTGGTATGGGCGGCCGCCTCAGGTGGCTGGAAAGTGTGCACCTAGTTTGAGTCGTCCAGGTTGGCCCATGCTAGTTTTGTTCGTCCCAATGCACGAGCAGGCAATGTAAAAAATGAAGAAAAATGTTTCAATTTGGATGGGCCAATAACATAAGTGCAAGGCAGGCCCTATAGCAGGCTCGCGGCCCAAACGAGCGCCTCCCATATCGATCGACAGCAGGAAAAATCCCAATTCATTCGCTCCAGCCTCCAGTCTGGTTCGCTCCTAACCTAGCCGCCGCTGGACAGACCGACACAGCACTTCCTCGCGCCCTCGTTGGAGGGCGGTCGCCGGGCTTCAAGCGAACGGAAGGACAAGAAGATGAAGATCCAACCCTGGGTGTAGCCTGCGTGGGAGGCAGCGGCGGCAGCACGGGCATGGCATCGAGCTTGCGAAAACGGACATTCACAGCTTGCAAGAGTAGCAAGCGCAACGAGCAGGTACATCACATCCCTGATTATATCTAATTCAACTCTTCAATTTCTGGCCAATAGTTAAACCTGACGGTGTTGTAAAACTGCATGTATGTAGGGAATCTATGAGAAAATGAAAGCAATTTCTACTTATTTTATAACACCCCCAATCAATACTGAACTGACTGAATCTGATGTATCTAATCCAGTTTCCGGTGCAAACATACAAGCTCATGTTGTTCTTGAGCCTGAAGTGTCTAATGAACCGACTGCTAATGAAGGATTTGATGCAAACATTTTACATGCTCCTGGTGATGAACATATAGTGTCTAATGAGGGATCTAATGCAAGCATTTTGCAAGCTCATTGAAGGATTTAGTGTCTAATGATGATCTACTATGTTGAGAGAGACAAAGATTTGCAGGTATTGATGACAAGCAAATTATAGTGCATTTTCATAGCTTGAGGAAACGTCGAGGTCATCTACCAGAAAGTCCCCATATCATGACAACATAGCATAAATACTTTTCTAATCTGTAGTTTGAAACTATTGGCATACTTGTGCATGATAGATATATTGATATGCAGTTTATGACTGGTTATACGTGCAATTACACTTTGATATTTTCAGCCAGAGAACGAATAATTCAAGAAGGTACAGACCATGTTTGTAGTCCTTGTACACCATGTTGCATTTTGTGTTTTTTGGTGCTTACATCATTTAGTGTTTATAATCTGAACTACTTTGGATCATTAGCTGGTTCTCAAAGTGCATGTAGCTTCACATTTCTCAAGTTATGTTGATTTCCGGAGTGCTAGTGCCTTCGTATTTTTTAAGTTAAATGTTTGCCCCTGGTAACTTGAATTCATGGATCAGCCACTGAACACAAATCATACACGAATGCCACTACGAATTAAATGAAATGGAGGGACTTACGCTAGCTCGTTGTACAGGCTCACTGCAGCTCTGCTTGCGCTTGGGATGTTCCATGTACAAGTCCATGTTACCACTTGCTTTGATGTGCAGGCCTTGTGCTCCTTGCATCCCCCTCTGCATTTTTGACACGGCGAATGGTTGATCAAATAAGAGGAATCGACCTTGATGTTGTACCGGAGGACAGATACTTACAAGGTTATACGGGTGTGCAGGATGCGTACCAGATCCCGTAGCCCCGTCATGCTTCGCTAAAAAAAGGATTTGCTTGTTTCAGATGATATCTCCAGAAGATATAAGAGTTAAAGTCAGAGTTGCATAGGCGTGTAAGCTAAGAGAGCAGTGAAAGGATATCCAAGCATCGTCGGAACAGTGCACAAGGGAGTGATGTGTGGATACCTAGTTCGGGCCGGTGCTTGGGCATGCTCGCCTAGCTAGAGTGCGGGTCACTTCAGAGCCGTTGAGGGTGATGCGCTGGCGTTGGCTGGCCGCGCACGGATGCAGATCTTGAGTGGCAGCGGAGCGCTACGATGCGGTGGACGAGACGATTGGTGAAGCCCCCAACAGCCTCGGGGGGCGGAGGTGCGACGATGTGCTCGGTGAAGTAGCCCCGGTGAGCTGGGAGACGGCGTCGGTGAAGCGCACCTGATGCAGTGGAACTCGGTGTCTATGAGGCACGTCGGTTGCGGCGGCCGACGTTGTCGGTTTACCACCCGGTGCGGTAGACGAGGGCGTAGATGAGGTAGCTCCGGTGCGGTGGTGAAGCGCGACCGTCGTCTTCGTCGTTGTCGTCCGACACAGAGGTGGGGAATGGTGGGGAAAGATATGAGACGAGGCGCGATTCGAGGGATGGCAGCGAATTAGGGATTTGAGCAATCTGGGCGCGGAAGGGGACGGTGGAGAAGAGAGATTTTGCAGGGCTGGAATTGGGGCCGCCAGATATTTCAATCTGAAACGTGGAAGCGCAAACTTATATTGTCGTCGTCCTTTTTTTGGGGGGGGAGGGGGGCGTGGGTGGCTGGGTGCTACGCGTCCGTCCGACACACGCGACCACCCCGACAGGACTATGCTTCGGTGCCTTAAGGCACCTGCATTTGTGTCCATGACATGTGGGCCCAACGGTGGCTGGCCCACACGTCACCCAAGGGCGATTGCCTTTAAGGCATCAAGAAGGCCCACCCGACCACGACCCTGGTCTGCCTGGTGCGCCTACATTTGAGAATGCAAACGAATCTTCTTTCATTTACAAACGAATCTGTATGTACTACCATGCCCGTGTTTTCCTTGCAATAATTAGTCATTCGAAACGAGATACTCCATCCGTTCACTTTTGTAAGTAGTTTCAGACATCTTAAAATGAATTGTTTTGCACATTGTCTGAAATGTCTTCAAGGTCTTATAAAAGTGAACAGAGGGAGTACTATAGATTAATTAATGAGGAGTTATTTGAAAAAAATTGAAATGGTACCCACGCTAACGTGGATTAGAGTGTGTCACATAATTAGTTATTTGAATTAGAGTGTGTGTCACATAGTTAGTTATTTGAATTAGAGTGAGTGTCACGTAGCGATCTCCAATTCTAACATGGATTTCGCATTTCACTGTATCCACGCTACTTTTTAATACAAATTCATATGTATATGATGAACACCATGGTAGTGAGAAAACTTTTGGATGGATTCAAACATATGACCTACAAAATAGCACAACAAATTGAGCCAATGTCAACTTTTCGAAACTTAGTATGGCACGAATTTGAAATAAATACCCGTATGCCTGGACCTCGGTTCAAATTTTACAATGTACACCGAATTGAAACATCGATATTAAGTCTCGTACTATGTACATTCAAATGTTGTTTTTAGCCCCCGCCGACACAGACGCTTCATACTTCGTGTGTCGGGCAATCTTCCTCTCCTAACCACCTTAGCAAGCTATCGGTTTCCAACAGACGTTCATTCTTTCTCTCCATGTTTCGATCTCTAAGTCTCTCAACTACACAACCCCTTTTTCCACTCCTGTTACCAAATGTGTTTACCTCACACACCCGCCATTACACCCCATGCCGAGCTCTCTCTCTCCCCCATCTCCCTCTCACCCTCTCGCGCTAAATACATGCATTGCCTATCTAGCCCCCCCAACCTCTCGTGCGCACGAACGCACATTGTATGTCTAGGTCACTCAATTGAGACTGTCTCACTCTTTCTTCCGCACGACGGGCCACACTCGCTCAATCTAGCTCTCTTTATCTGAGTCTCGTTTAACCTCATTTTCTTTCACACACAAATGATGTATCTCCCTGTTCGGGCCTCGATCGACACACTCTATACTCTCTCACGCAGATTGTCTATCTAGGTCAGTCCATCCAAGCCACCGCCACTCTTTCGACCTCATGGTGGGCCATGCTCACTCAATCTCTCTCTATCTATCTATCTATCTATCTATCTCTATCTCTCTCTCTCTCTCTCTCCGTATGTCTTGATTTACCTCGCTCTTTCTCGGACAAAAACGATATATCACCATGTTTGAGCCCAATTCGACCTATTCACATTGTATACTCTCTCACGCACATCGTCTATCTAGGTCACTCTCTCCAACCCGTCTCACTCTTTCGATCGCACGGCGACCCTATGTGATCGGTTGACCTTGCTTCTTCCCACGCACAAAATATATCTACACGTCTGTGACTGGATCATCTCTCAAGCTCTATCTTATAGCCCTCACCCTTACCAAAAGCTCAATCGGACAATATCTCTCCGGAGCATATATATTTGTTCAATGAATGTCGGACCACACTCATTTTGTCTCTCTATCTATATGTCTCTCGATTGACCTCACTTTCTCATACCGTATCTTCCACGCGTTGAAGCTACTACCTCTCCATCCCTCGCAAAGTTGGGGCTATTTACATTGCGAGGGGCACTCCAACCTTGGATTAATTTGTGTAGGCATTTATTCCGGTCGGTTTAGATTATATTTTCGTAGCATTCGGCCCACAACTACTCCAAACGCCGTTGCAACCCACGCAACTCCCCTAGTTGATTTCCCTCTGGCTCGGCCATCGCTCTCTCGCACGTCCTTTCTCCCCTTCAACGTCGCACCATGGTATTGTTGAAAAAACTATGTTGTTCTCTTTAATTATTATAAATAAGCTACAAAACTACACACTGATAGTCCACTTGGAATGGAACAAATTTCAACCCACAAATTAAAGTGCTACAAACTACACACCGGGGGGCCCACATGTCATGAAACAAATTTGGACCCATATACAAATTTAAAAATAAAGGACGAGGATCGAACATGCGACCGACCCTTCAAGCCGCACGTCAATAGGCAACATACGTAGAATAACAATGTTTGTTGTACCCCCTTTGTTCACATAATGTTTTTATATTACCACGGCCTAATTAATGGATAACATGTAATATTATTTTTAGTACTATTCGCCTTCACTTACTGGTGGATTTCATGTCTCTCTCTCCTCCCCTTCTACGTTTAGACGCACGGGCAAACATGAAGAACTCGCGGGCGATGTTGCCGTTGACCATATCTGGACGCGTTCACAAGTAACGACACCAGTTTCACGTACTAGCATCACTAGTCAGTGTGTACGTGCAATGCACGTTAATTTGGAAGTATATTAAGTGCATGCGGATATTAACTACTAGGATATTATTTGCGTGTTGTCATGTGATTAGCACTATTTTTGGCATGAAATTAATCGCACGCTAAACGTGTTGAGCGCTTCGACATTGAAGCAGTCTAGGTCGTTGGATGACAAGGAATACATGTGGCTTGATGACGTTTTATATTTAATTTGATACAGCTCTAGCAGAACATTCAATCGATCAAACCATACATTTCGTTCAGTCTGACTCAAACTTTAAATTATACGATGATTGATATAAAATAAACGGAAATGATAAACGTTCGGATTTTAATCATGGCAATCCGAACGTTTTTCATGGCAAATTTAGATTATGTGGCGGCAGCGGGGGCATCTCGCGGTGGGAAGCGGCTCCTCTGCCGTGCTCGGTGTGTCATCGGGCCACTGACCGACGGCGACGGCGACGTCTTGCGCCGTTGTTGACATACTCCTGGACGTTGGCCTAGCTTCAAGGAAGGCCAAAATGTTGCAGACTTCGAGCGAAGTCAAGCTGGCGGGAGGAGGCGGCGTTGGTGCAAGGAAGCGGTCGACGGCGGCCATCCATGCCGCCGAGGGGCACTGGTACCGCTGGGACAAAGCGCTAACGGCGTGGTGGAGACATTCGTGTGCACGGCACCGCACGGGCGGGCAACTTTATCGCTGCAGCGATGCGCATATGGGCAGTGTGGCACCGCAGGCGTGCAGCGTCGGTGCATCTTGTGGCGCATCTTGTTGGCAGGTGCACGGGCGTGTGAAAGTCGGCGGGGACCTCGTGGAACCCCGTGGCATCAAGCTCGGCGACAATGTGCGGCTCCCAGCCCATCAATGCCACGGGGATGGTATTTGGCGCTTGATCGGGCGGCAGGGAGCCGGAGCAGGGCGTGGACAGTGCGGCGTCTTCCCGCAAGGCTAGTTCAAGCTCGTTCCAAAGCGCCTTATGTTCTTGAGACTCCGGCTGGGTGTCTTCCTCATGAAATCGGAACACTAAGGGCAGACCATCGTCTTGCGGCATGGCGACGTTTAGGTCTGCTAGTTGGAGGTAGACGGCAGGAGAATCGGAGAGGAAGAGAGAGGATTGTAGCGATACCGGTAAAAGGGGTTGATTTTAAATCTGCGGCGCCCGATTTACATTAAAAGTGGGAGCAGTTGGGACAACGGTGGGCGGCGGAGCCTGGTCAAAGGGCTCGCCTCCGGTGAGTCTGCACAATGATCCGCTTTCACACCTCCTGACGGCGCAATGTGATGCGCTTGCACGCCTCCCGTCGACTCACACGCTTCTTTGGGACGGCACTGCCGATGAGAAGCGGGGACTCGTATGCACGTAAACGCCTACAGTTTCAATAGTGAAAGCGTCATTTTAACGTGATAGGTCTTTGTTCCAAAATACCTTGGCTCTTCATTTGTGCAACTTGTCATAAGCAGCTTGTCTCGAATTGAAGAAAAAACTTACGAAGTAATATTTGTGCCATATCACGTGACCATGCTCAGTTTCAAGAATTTGTGCTCACTTTTGGATTTTCTGAAATTTAATCCAGGATTCCAAACAATATCATAACCTGCATCATGCAATAAATTTTCAAGCCGTACATCTGTCCTGTTGTATTTCTTAAGAAAGGATTTGGTCAAACATTTTGCTTAGTTAAACCTCCTTTCCGGTTTATAGGGCTCAATTCAAAAATCTCACTAACCAAGGTAGATGGTGAGTGGTGGAACAATTGTTGTAGTTTGCAAAACCACTCAATTAATGCGCTTGTTTTCCTCAAAAATTGTGTTTACGAATGCATTATTGCAGTCAATTTTCTCTTAATACTTGCATGTAATGATTTATTGCACCTTGAAATCTGAACATGTGATGGGGAACAACCAAATTGAGACTTATAAAATGGGAAAACTAAAATTTTGAGATAAGCCCTATAAACCGGAAAGGAGGGAGTAAAAGGATAATCCTCCGCATCGGTGCATTGCACGATATATTAACTCAAGTACTAGGCACGAACAAACGGGCTCAATGCATGCTCATCCCGGTGTAGTAGCAGTAGTACTAGGCAATGCAGTTGACGGGTGACCTTGACGGCGACCGAGGGAATTGAACCGTGCTCGGCACGGTAGGTAACGTTGTCTAGTTATTAAAGCATCCCTCCGTTGTTCACCGGTAGTCATTATGGACCGGGGACATGAGGGGAATTTCCTAGGGCTGGAATTCTGGCCGCCAGATATTTTGACTTGAAACGCTGAGGCTCGACTGGTTGGGGTTGCCTAATGTGCGTACCACGCACGCCACCGAAGGACACGAGCCCGGTTTTTTTAGGATCAACACGAGCCAAGGTCTGGCTGGTACGCCGTTGGGTCCTACCATTTGAGAATACGAAAGGAACCTTTTAAATTGCCGAACGAATCTATGTGTATTACAATACCCGTATTTTCTTTGCAAATACTAATCTCAACGTGGTAATTGATTTATGACGAGTTGTTGAATTAGAGTGAATTTGTGATATAGTGATCTCAACATGGATTTCACATTTCATGGTATCCCTAGTAAGTTTTCCAATGCAAATTCAAATTTAAAAGATGAACAATATGGAGGTGAGAAAACTTTGTATGTATCAAGCATATGACCACACACACACACACACACACACACACACACAGACACACACGCACGAACACAACAACAATCCAATAAGTATAGTGCATCTATTTTTCCAACCCATGCATGTATGACACGAGTTCAAAAATACTCCTTCTACTCCTAAATATTAGTCTTTTAGACAGTTCAACAAGTGACTACATACGGAGCAAAATGAGTGAATCTAGACTCTAAAATATGTCTATATACATCCGTATGTGCCAGTCCATTTGAAGCCTCTAAAAAGACTAATATTTACGAATGAAGGGAGTAAAATGTAAGGCATCCATGGTCCTCAGTTCAATATTTAAAATGAACATGAAACTAAAACATGAATATTAAGTCTAGTACTACTGTACATGCAAATGTTGTGTTTAGGCGGAGCTATGATTGTCGGGGGTCAACCCCTCGACCTTAGATAAAATTGTGGAGCTCTGTTTAGGGTTGTTTAGATTAAATTTGTCCCCACCCTCCCAACCACCGATTGGTTGTGCACCCCCCACCCCACCACCCGGAGAATATCATGTGCCCCCATACCTTAGATGCTATATGCCGTCTGAGTTGCTTGGAGCTTGTAGATCTGAGATATAGCAGCTCACATGATGTGTCTTAATTTTTGCAGGAAACCTTGATGAGTTTGAGAATTGCACACAATTTGTACAAAAACTAATTAGATGCCCTTTGATCCCATATCCAATGACCTCGAAGCTTTCGTATCACCGTAGCATCTAAGATGAAGGAGGACATCATATTCTCCTGTATGTAAGAATATCATGTGCTACCACACCTTAGATGCTTTGGTGATCTAAGCTCTTTCGGAGGCGTTGGATTTGTGACCCAACACCTCCTCGGTGGTTCGAATGGTTTTTTGAAGAAAAGTCCCAAAAGAGTTCGGCCACTGCTTAGAAGCACAAAGACTGCTTAGATGCCATTGGATCTCAGATCAAACGACCTCCAAGCTCGTAACACCATAGCATGCAAGCTGCGATAGCACCTTATGTTTTCTCGCACGGGAGAGTATGAGGTGCTCCCGCACCGTAGATTCTATGGTGATACGAGTTCACTGAGATCTAATGGCCCACAATAGGAGGTTTGAATGTTTTTGCAACATACGGCTGATAGAGTTTGGGAAATGCGCAGAAAGTACAAGTACTATGCATGTGCCATCTGATCACTGATCATACGACTTAGATGCTCATATCACCGTAGCGGGTAATTAAGCTACGGAGAGCACCTAATATGAGCACCGGGGAGCCGTTGGATCAAAGATGTAGCAGCACACACGAGGCATGAATGTTTTATTTGCAAAAAAATACTTTGGAGAGTTTGGAAATTGCGCATAATTACGAAGACTACTCCCAAGCCATTGGATCTCACTTCCAACGGTGTAAAAACTCGTATCACCATAGTATCTAAGATGCGGGGTGGATGTGATATTCTATGCCGCTGTCATTTTTGTTTGTAAACTTGCAAAATACGTGTAACTCATGCCGTTACTTGTCTAATCGCGCAAAGTGTTTGTTCAAAAAAAAAACCATCCTACACTGAACTATCGGAACAACACACGGGGGTCCCACTTGTCTTTAATCAAATTTGGACCTAAAACTAACAAATCTGAAAGACGAGATTCGAATTGGCAACCTGGACTACAAAGCGTAAGTCGATAGCCTGAAAAAACAAACGGTTGTTGGCTTTGTCCCATAACTTGATTTTATACAGTACTTGCGTTGAGTAGAGTAGAGGGAGTGCCTCGTCAACACGTGCATGACCGTTGTCTCACTTACTGGTGGGTCCCAGGTCTGCGATCTCAATCTCTCTTCTCTCCATCGTCTAACCTTTGCACGGGCACACACGAAGAGCGGCGCTAGCTTGCCGTGGTGTTATTACAACTAAAAAAAAGCTTGGAAAATAGAAGAATCGCCTAGAACAAGAGACATTGTGGCTGGTCGAGACGGAGCTAACCATGCCACGTTTGCATGATGAAGCTGTGTGGCTAGTGGGGTGTTTTCGACCGACTGGCTGGGTCCCGAGGTCGAACCATAGGTACAACGCCTAATCTGATATATTTTTACACGCACATTTTTCCTCCGTGCGAGATGTGGCACACCCTACCGCTGGTTTCGGGTCCTACCGTGGTGCACGCATATATTCTTCCCGACGTGGGACGCCCTACCGCGCATTTAAGGGTCCTCCTCGGTCAGAAGCGCCAAGCAAGTAAATGAGTCGTCAAATCACGAAGACCACCTTTGCCGCCGAGTACATCGGTGAAGCACGGTGGCTAGCTAGTTGGGCTAGTTCGACCGATTAGCTAGCCGCCGCCACATTTGTTTTCACCTTCTTTTATCTACTTGCGGTAGGTAAATTTAAATATCCACCGCGGCGTTGCTCTGGTGTTTGGGTGCGGCAGGATTTTTAATTTTTGATTGACGGAGCAGCGCGGCAGGATTTTTAATTTTTGATTGGCGGGAGGCGGTGCGGTAGCAATTAGTCAAAATGACTCCTCCTGTAAAAACCCACTGCTCCCTGATGTGAGAAGTCGTCGAATGGTGTTTTACCGTGGTGAAAACCAAAAGATTCCCCGCTCCTCGGCTGGCTCACTCCGCCTTCCCGTAGATTGCATTGCCTTTCAGGCGTTTCGCCTTTTGCTTCCTCTCCCCATTGCTTCTACGGTGCCATGGCGGTCTGGCAGATCACGCAGTCTGGTGAGGCGCTGACAGGAGCTCCATGCCAAGGATGCGGAGCTCAGGGCCAAGGACGTGGAGCTCCATGAGCTCAAGGAGGAGAGGAGTGCCATGCTCCTCCATTATGTGCGAGAGTTCACGGAGCTTCAAAAGCGAGAAGCGTCCACTACAAACATGCTCGAGGCGTCGGCGGCGTTGCTGCAGAAAGCGGGAGATACGATAGGCCGTCGGGGGAGCTGGCTGGAGCGCCGAAGCGGCCGATCGTGGCGAGGTCGAGATCGCCTCAGCCACTTGGTGAACAAAGTTGCCACACACGTGTTGCGGCTACGCGATGCCTACCGTCGTGCCAGCGCGACGATGTCGGCCGTCGGGCTAAACCCGTTCGACCACCCGGTCGACTTCAACGAGCTGCGGCTTCCTGACCTGGTCTCCTTCTTCACCTATATCTCCGAGGAGCTGAGCCATCTCCGTGCGATGGTGGGGGCCGAGCTGGACAAGGAGGGGTTGCGCGCTGCCGTCGTTGTTGCCGGGCGAATCCTTTCAGGGCTCCATCACCGGAATCCATTCGTGCCATTGGACGTCGTCTTTGACGAGCTGGCTCCCGTCGACTGGGAGCGGGCTCTGCGGGCTCTATGGGCGGTTGCACCCTGCATCACCAACGTCGTGCTCCTTGAGAAGCAGAGGGACTTCGGTGGTGTTTAGGCGCCCTCTGCATGGGCATATCCATGTCTCGGCGCAACATGACCGTTGGATCAAACTTAGACGGTGCAGATCAGTCACTGTAGCACAAAGCGTGTGGGTGTGTTTGGTTGCATTCTCATCTCAATATAGTTGTTTCCTCTTAGTGTATTTTTGTCAACCTACTAGTGTGGACTCATGCACCCTTCATGCACTCTGGCAAACACCCAAAAGTGGGTCGAGAAGGGAACTTTTGCTCCCATCCCGTGCACCGTTCATACACCCTGTCTAACACTATAGCATGTGCTTCATATGGTTCATGTTTCGTGGAGTACTATAGCACCATACTCTCCGTGCGATGTGGACCTAGTTCTGTTAACATTGATCTCACCGTTCATTCTCGACCGGACAGTCGAAAAAGCAGTACTATGTTACATATAGGAGTAGTTGACATGCGCACAACATCATTTGTTATCGTCATATCTTACTACACTAGCAACAAGATTGTGTAGTACTACTGACGTATGAACCACTGCACATGCCTAGTAGTAGGAGCACTGTGTATGTTCAAGTGGCTGCCGTGTTTCGCACTCCTCCGTCGTAAGAGTGGAAATGCTTGCTGTAATCATTTTTTTCTTCAGAATGAAAAACAGTGGACACGCTCTACCGTGCGGATCCTCCTCCAGCCATGCACTAAATTACTCACTTTCGCCAACGTGTGGGACAGCCAGCACCTGGGTCCACCAACCATGCACTAAATTACTCCGTAGTAGAGTGACGGTAGACTACCCCGATCGAACCGCCGCAGTAATGCCCAATGAGCCGTCAAATCACAAAACCCCCTCCTTTCCAGCAGTAAGTTGGACGGACGAAGCAACCATCATTTCACTCTTGTCTCTCAGCTTCCTCTCTTCAAGAAAACCCCCACTCGCTTCGCTTCTCCCTCATCTCGTTCCTCCTTTCACTCTTCTCTCTCAGCTTCCTCTCTTGGATGGACGCCGGAGCACCGGCCGACGTGATGTCTATGGCTCTGGCCAAAACCGTCGAGGCTCATGGTACGAAGAAGCACAAGCACCCCGCCGAGACTACCGCAGACAAGCTCAAAGCCATCGCCCTGTCCAAGCCCCCTCTACGGGATCCTCATTAAGCAAGTCTAGGTAATGTCTCTTGTTGACGATCTTTTTCTCGATCTTGATTGTGTTTTTTCATCTAACACGCAGTACTAGTACCGGTAGTACAACTTTCTGGGTGATCTTGCATGTGATTTTTGTGTGCCAAATGACGGTTCTAAATTCCTCTTTTGACAAAAACATGCGAGAGCTTGACACTGATTTCTTATAGATTACTTTCAACTACTCCCTCTGTTCCAAATTTCTTGTCTTAGATTTGTCTAGATACGGATGTATCTAATACTAAAATGTGACTTGATACATCCGTATCTAGACAAATCTAAGACAAGAATTTTGGGACGGAGGGAGTACTATATGAACATCAATGCTACCTTTTAAGAGGGTATATTTGCCTCAGTAACTTGTGTTATGGATATTGCATGTAATCCCTCTGCTCTCATGCCTTTGAAGACATGTTCTAGTGTCTTTGTTCACTCATTTCTGTGCGTATATGTAGTCATATATGGAGTATAATATCGAAAATCATCTTATATTTCTAAACGGAGGTAGTAATAAAATATGGTTTCTGTTTGAATTAGAACCAGGTCCGCGGTGGAGATGAAGTTCTCAAAGTCATGCCGTGTGAACTGGAAGACACGATGATGAGTTCTCTTCTTTGAACTATCCAGCTTTGTGTCCTTGTTGCCACATGTCACGAACTAGTGTTTTCTGTAGCATTGTTGTCAGGCGTGTTCTCGAGGTTGTACTTGACCACAACAATTTCCTGGTTGTGCCTTCAATTACGAAGGGTGTGGTTCTTGTAAAGCTTCCCAACAAATCTGATGCGGCCTGTCTTCATCATCATGTTTATGAGTGGAAAGACCACTCTATTAGGTTCTCCAAGGATGACAAGATGGTGATGGTGCATCTAGACATCTCACACGAAGTCCATGGCCTAATCCCGGTTATGCGGGGTTCATCCGAGGGTCGGTGGCAAGAAATAGTCTGCAGAGTTTAGTTAGTGCAACTTTTCTTGTCTGTAGTAAGTACTATTGTTGATTACTTGATTTGTGTTTGTGAACCTGTATTGTTTATTAGTACTGCCGCTTTTGGTGTGTGGTCAGTCCTGAGAATAGTCTATGTTAATGTCTGTCCACTCAATTCAGTCTGTACATTTTGAAGTATCCAGATCATATTTTGTGAGGAAGGTTTATCAATTATGGTTACACTCCTATATTTGTATGCATTGCAGGGTTTATCGCACCCACCAGGATTTCCAGTCCCATGGATGTTCGTTCCACACGATTTGTCAAGACCTTTGGACTGTCCTCCTTGTGGGAGTAGGCAGGGCCCCTGCATGCCGCGCGTAGTTGGACGATCAATCTTCTGTTTAGTACTTCAACATAGTGATTTCCTGGTAAGGATTCACTCGTGTCACATCAAGTAAATCTTATTGATTTACTGTCTAAATCTTATTGATTTATTGTCATGTTTTCTTTCTTTTCCTGTAATTTTACGATGCAGGTTTTGCCATGTGACATTCATCACAGAATAAACCGTTTGGTTTGCTCTATGATGGCTATTTTTGCAGGTTTCACTTCTTGTGTCGTGTCGATGTGAAGGCAATTGTCCATCACTTATATTCTTGGAAAATATTGGATCAGTCTGTTATGCAGTACAAGCTGAATCCCTATGATGAACTGCAGTTTGGTTTAACAAAAACGCCACAATTAGTCCTTCTCGCGTTTAAAAGAAATGAAGAAAAAAACTGGATCACGGTCACGGATCCTAGTCAAGTTAGAAAGCTGATCATAGCAGACCAGACACGATCACCGCTGTCTCGCACAGATCGAGCACCGGCAGTTGCTCTAGCACTGACAATGGCTGACTCGATCCAAATCGGTGAGGATTGGGCACCGACCGCGTCAGTAGATCAGTCTGATCTACCGGAGGATCGGGCATCGACACCGGCACCAGCTCTACAAGGAGCACCATCTCCGGCAGCAGCAGCGGCTTCGGCACCTGCACCAACACTTGCACTTGCATTTGGTCCGGCCCGTGCAGTTGCACCGGCAACAGACTGGGCTGCAGTTCGTACTTCATATACCAAAGTCCTTACACAAACCGACATGTCCACCTTCTTGGTAAGCATTGGCCGCCCAAGTGCTTCGTTCTTTTTTCTTTCCATGTTGTTTCACATGATTCACTATGTTGATCTAATTGTTTGGGTATGTCTTCTTGTTTGCAAACAGAGAATTCCTAGAGCAACGAGGAGTCGTTCAACTATCCGGGCGACATCATGCCAAGTTTCTCTTACCATGCGCAACCTTGGTGTGAATGAACCTGCTCAATATACCGTAAGTACAAAGGATGGTCGCATGATGATTGATGCTAAAGGATGGTCAAGGTTCAAATCTAAATCATATCGTGCGGTAGGGGATGATGTCAAAATCGAACTTTCTCGGCAAGGAGAGCTGGTCCAATTCAACTTTGAAATTCTTTAGTAGCAGCACGCAACTGCCGAACTGATCTATCCTCCGAGAGATTTCGATGTAATAATATGGCATGGTGAAACAAGTGTCCTGTGTGTATAAGTAGTACGACAGTATTATTTATCACATGGTATATTGTTGATAGAATTGCAACTCTGATTGCTGGTTAGGAACTGTCGTTCGATTTCATTCCAACAGTTGCCATGCTTTATTCAATTTTGTGTATTCGCCTTGCGACAGCATCTAAAACCAGCGCCGTACCGATCGCTTGCAATATGAAAAGCGCTGAGGTAGAACACATGGGCCCCCAAACATGCAGGGTCGGCCTGCGGCCCAAAGTCCAGAACCGTGAGCCTATCTGAGTAAAAAAAATAAATCTGAGTATTATATTCTTAGCTGAACCCCCATAAAAAAAGCTGAACCCCCATAATGCCTGTGCGTTGCAGAGGGAGTATATTTCTCGGCAAGGTGAGCCTGTGATATAAAAGATTTGTATATTTCTTTACAGAGGGAGTATCTCTCTGTCAAAATATATATGTATGTGTAACTAGTTACTCGTGTCTATCTACATACTTTCGCTGATATGTGGGTAAACCTCCAACGGGGTCCACGTGCCATATGCACAAATTAGAGTGCACAACTTCACGGTAGACACACTCCGGTCGTAGCGCCGCAGTACTGCCCAATAAGCCGTCAAATCACAACCCCCCCCCTCTCCAGCTTTAGCAGTAAGCTGGACGGACGAAGCGGCAATATTTCACTGGGCCTGAATCCCCTTCTCCCTCGTCTTCCTTTTTAGAGAAAACCCCCGCTCGGCGATTGCATAGGGTTTTCTCATGGAGAACCAGTGCAATTCTTCATCCATCCCCGATAAATCCAAGTCCCTTGGTCGCAGGTAATCCTAGGATGGCAGCCGCCGCCGTTGATGCATCTAGTGTGTTTCAGTTGCAGTGCCCAAAGTGCGAGTACACTACAGATTTCTGCGCCCTCGGCGAGACGCCACACTTGTTCCTTCTCATCCTACCACAGCATTTTGAAACGCGCACAATATGTTCCTAGAATCCTCTTCGGGAGGGTGGGTTTTTTTTGAACATGTTGTGTTGTGATATTATTTTCCTGCAGTGTATTATTTGCTCTGCCAGAACACATGTACTCAAGATGCTCGGCCTTGCCATAACTGAATACACTAGTTTAATGGTCACAGTGAAGACAAGCCATGGATATTACTTCCGAGTTGGGTTCATGAATCAAGGAATGGCTTCCATCGGACGTGGACTGTACGTGGAGAGGCTGACAACTGGGTCCACGACCGCAACAAGGAAGTGCCTCCTTATTACGCGCAAAATAATTATTCCTCCACCTGACAGCGGGGACCCGCCGGACGGGACACCGTATTTTGCAAAAAAAAACGTTTCCCCCTGTCTGCTGGGACCCACCAGCTACATCTTCGCACGCAAGGAGGTGCGTCCGAAAAAAAACGATTCGCCCCCCTGACTGCTGGGACCCACCAGCTACATCTTCGCACGCAAGGAAGTGCGTCCCAAAAAAAAAAAAACGATTCGCCCCCCTGACTGCTGGGACCCACCAGCTACATCTTCGCAGGCAAGGAAGTGCCTGACAGTAGGGACCCACCTGGTCGAAGCGTACGTAGCGTTGTCATTCTGGTCATGAACGTGTACCTACATACTAGTCGTTGTAGAGGCGCGCACGTGTCGTGGTAGAGGCGCGCACGTAGCATATACACGTACGTATAGCGGCCAGGGTGCAAGAAAGAAAATACGGCCACGGATGTGTACATACGGGCGGGGTCTCGAACGCCTACTCGCGCATACGTACGGCGAGGGCTCGTGTACATGGCTGGGTCGGAATGGAGAAACAGCGTCGTCATCGTGTTCATGGGGAGCCAAACCGGCTGGGTCGGAATGGAATGCGTGGTCGTGTTCATCGGGAGGGCTTGGACGGAACAGGCGATGGAAACGAGGCCTGGCGTACCGCACAACGGAGGAAACGACCTTGTGTTCGACCGGCCACGTTCCAAACGGGATCCTGTTCATCGAGGGGTCTGGCGTACCATAAAGCGGAGGAAGCGGACCTCCTACGGTCGAAACGGGGTCCTGTTGATCGGAGGGTGTGGCGCATCGCAAAAATGGAGGAAGCGGACCTCCTACGGTCGAAACGGGGTCCTGTTGATCGGGAGGGGTGTGGCGTACCGCAAAACGGATGAAACGGACTTGTGTTGGAGCGCTGCGGTCGAAACGGGGGTTCTGTTCATCGGGAGGAGTGTGGCGTACCGCAAAACGGGACTCCACGGGATACTGTTCATCTCCACCGTCGACCTCCTCCAGCCTCCACGGGCTACCGTTGACCTCCTCCAGCCTCGACGGGCTCCTGTTCATCCAGCCTCCACCGCGCGCTACTCCACCTGCTACTATTCAACCACACCTCCACAGGCACCCCTCCACCATGTACTGTTCATCCAGCCCTCCACACCACGGGGTCATGTTCAACCACCCCTCCACGGCCACCCTCCACCATCTACTGTTCATCAAGCCCTCCACACCACGGGGTCCTGTTCATCCAGAGGCAACGCCACCGCTCACTGTTCATCCACCCCCCCCCCCCCCCCCGCAACGCTCACTGTTCATCCAATCGATCGGCTTCAGTTAGCAGCAGCAGCGAAGGAATCGCTCGATCGGTTTTAGTTAACAGCCATCGATCGATCGCTCGGTTTCGATTCGCGTAACTGCGATTGCAATTGCTCGGGTTCAGTTAGAGCCCAACGCCTCGCTCGGGTTCAGTTAGAGCCAACGCCACGCACACATGCGCGTACGTATGAGAGAAACGCGCATCGCTCGGCCCCCGACCTCCCACCGTATCCGACAACTCCCCGAATTTTTCCTCCCCCTCGCTTCTACCACGGTTTTTTCCGTCATGGACGGCCCAAAGAATGTCATGCAGCTGCGTCTCCGGCCCGCCCAGGATGAAAAGCCCATTTTCTGTCATGATTTTTTGTCATAGAAGTAGGAGCCCACCACATCTATGATGATACCGGGTTTTGTCACAATTATCGTCATAGAAGTGTCATATGTATCACAGAAAAAAAATTCGTTCGGCCCAAAATGTCACGGATGTGTCTTTTTTTTGTAGTGCTATGAGATTATGCAATTCCCGAACACCGGAGGAACACTTTGTGTGCTACCAAATGTCATAACGTAACTAGGTGATTATAAAGGTGCTCTACAAGTGTCTCCAATGGTACTTGTTGAGTTGGCATAGATCGAGATTAGGATTTGTCACTCCGATTGTCGAAGAGGTATCTCTGGGCCCTCTCGGTAATGCACATCACTATAAGCCTTGCAAGCAATGTAACTAATGAGTTAGTTGCGGGATGATGCATTACGGAACGAGTAAAGAGACTTGCCGGTAACGATATTGAACTAGGTATTGAGATACCGACGATCGAATCTCGGGCAAGTAACATACCGATGACAAAGGGAAGAACGTATGTTGTTATGCGGTTTGACCGATAAAGATCTTCGAATAATATGTGGGAGCCAATATGAGCATCCAGGTTCCACTATTGGTTATTGACCGGAGACGTGTCTCGGTCATGTCTACATAGTTCTCGAACCCGTAGGGTCCGCACGCTTAACGTTCGATGACGATCTGTAATATGAGTTTATGTGTTTTGATGTACCGAAGGTAGTTCGGAGTCCCGGATGAGATCGGGGACATGATGAGGAGTCTCGAAATGGTCGAGACGTAAAGATTGTTGGACGACTATATTCGGACATCAGAAAGGTTCCGAGTGATTCGGGTATTTTTCGGAGTACCGGAGAGTTACGGGAATTCGCCGGGGAGTATTTGTGCCTTATTGGGCTTCAGGTGAAAGAGAGAGGGGAGGCTGCGCGCCCCCAAGGCTTAGTCCGAATTGGACTAGGGGGAGGGGCGGTGCCCCCTCCTTCCTTCTCTTCTCTTTTCCCTTTCCTTCTCTCCTACTCCTACTACTTGGAAGGGCTCCTACTTCTACTAGGAAAGGAGGGAATCCTACTCCCGGTGGGATAGGAATCCCCTAGGGCGCGCCATAGAAAGGGCCGACCCTCCCCCTCCTCCACTCCTTTATATACGGGGAGGGGGCACCCCTTGGAGAGACAAGAATTGATCATTGATCTCTTAGCCGTGTGCGGTGCCCCCTCCACCATAATCCACCTCGATCATATCATAGCGGTGCTTAGGCGAATCCCTGCGTCGGTAGCATCATCATCACCGTCATCAGCCGTCGTGCTGACGGAACTCTCCCTCGAAGCTCTGCTGGATCGGAGTTCGTGGGACGTCATCGAGCTGAACGTGTGCTGAACTCGGAGGTACCGTGCGTTTGGTACTTGGATCGGTCGGATCGTGAAGATGTACGACTACATCAACCGCGTTGTTCAAACGCTTCCTCTTTTGGTCTACGAGGGTACATGGACACACTCTCCCCTCTCGTTGCTATGCATCGCCATGATGCTGCGTGTGCGTAGGAAACTTCTGAAATTAGTACATTCCCCAACAGTGGCATCCGAGCCAGGTTTATGCGTAGATGTTATATGCATGAATAGAACACAAGTGAGTTGTGGGTGATACAAGTCATACTACTTACCAGTATGTCATACTTTGGTTTGGCGGTATTGTTGGATGAAGCGGCCCGGACCGACATTACGCGTACGATTACGTGAGACTGGTTCTATCGACGTGCTTTGCACACAGGTGGCTGGCGGGTGTAAGTTTCTCCTACTTTAGTTGAACTCGAGTGTGACTACGCACGGTCCTTGTTGAAGGTTAAAACAACACTAACTTGACGAAATATCTTGTGGTTTTGATGCGTAGGTAAGAACGGTTCTTGCTCAGCCCATAGCAGCCACGTAAAACTTGCAACAACAAAGTAGAGGACGTCTAACTTGTTTTTGCAGGGCATGTTGTGATGTGATATGGTCAAGACATGATGCTATATTTTATTGTATGAGATGATCATGTTTTGTAAGGAAGTTATCGGCAACTGGCAGGAGCCATATGGTTGTCGCTTTATTGTATGAAATGCAATCGCCATGTAATTGCTTTACTTTATCACTAAGCGGTAGCGATAGTCGTAGAAGCAATAGTTGGTGAGACGACAATGATGCTACGATGGAGATCAAGGTGTCGCTGTAACGCCCGGATAATCATGCTACAGTAATCTCACGTTGATGGTGCCACGTCACCTCTGTCACTGTAGTTAATCACGGGTTAATTCAAAACTGTTTCGAAATTCAAATTCAAATTTATGATAGCAATAAAAGTTTTCAAAAATTAAAACTACAATGTTTGGGGGTTGCCAAATATTGCATCGGTAATTATGGTGAAGTGAACACATTTTTACAAAATGTCTAAGTAATTTAAAATGAGTTAAAACAGAAAAGAGAATAAATAAAAGAAAGAAAATACAAAAGAGATACAAAAAAACAAAAGGGAGGAGAAGCCCCCCACCCTCGCTGGACTGCTGGGCAGTGCCATCAGACCAACCAGCCGGCCAGTGTCGCCCCCACTCCTCTCCCTTATCCACTCATCCTCCCACTCGTCCCACCGACACCCTCCACTCCACCCACTTGCCCCTCCTCTCTCCGATCTAGATCGGGATCCAGAGACCGTCGCCCGCCAGCCTCGTCGCCCTTGAACGCCCGTCCCGTCCTCCTCCTCGCCGGTGCTCCCCGACCGCCGTCAAGCCCACTGCCACGTTCCCTACTCCCCCCCGTGAGCTCCCCCTTCGCCCCCTCTCCCCCTAGGTCGCCTCGGTCGTCGCCCTCCCGCCCATTGATCGGCAGCCTCGGCGCCACCGTCACCGCGCCCTGCCGTGCGGACCGTCCGCCCCACCTCTCCTTCCTCACCGCGCTACCCTCGACCGCGCCCTGCCGCGCCGGACCGTCCCGCCCCCGCCGCTCCTTTCCCCGACCGGCTCCACCACGGACCCGGCGAGCTTCACACGGGCACGCCTCGCCGCGCCCGCGACCTCCGTGACCGCACCCGGCCTCCTCTCCCTCCGTGACAGCGGCCTGTGCTCCCGCCTCGGCCACGCGCCCGCCACCGGCCTCCTCGCTGCGCCTCCGTCCCTGCTTCCCGCGGCGCTCACCCTGCGCCCCGCATCCTCCGACTGGCAGCCTTGACGGCCGATGGCGCTGCCCCAGCGCTCCTCGGCCGCCTTTCCTGAGCCACGGCCGACGCGCCCGCTTGACCCTAGCCTCGCCCGTGGCCACCGCCTTCTCCGGCGCCTTGCAGTCCGCCACACACTGGCGTGCGCCCTTCGGGCGTCCTGCGCCCGCGCCCGCTAGGCGGCGCCCGATAGGCCCCTGTGCCTATGGCACGTGGGGCCCGCCCTGGAACGTTTTAGAAAGAAAAAAAATTAAAAAAATAATAACTAAAATAATTAAAATATTAATTAATTAATTAATTAAGTAATTAATTAAGTTAATTAATCCTGATTAGATTAACCTAATCACTAATTAAATTAACTAATCTGTAATTAAACTAAACAGAGAATGACAGGTGGGTCCCCTTTGGACCCGTCGAGTTGACCAGGTCAATGGTCAGCGTTGATTCTTGACATCACTACGATGTCATCTTGATGTCGATTTACTATTACGGATAATGTTGGATTAAATAATTAATTAAATTCGAAATTAATAAAATCTTTAGAAAATCATATCTTTTAATCCGTAACTTCGGATTAAAATATTTTCAACATGAAAGTTGCTCGTAACGGCGAGGCGATTCCGCACGCCAATCCGTTCGTCCGCCACACCCTAACCTATCGAACTCGCAACTTTCCCCCTCGGCTCCTCTTCGTAACGCTAAACACCGGAATACTTTCCCGGATGTTTCTATAACAGTACCACCTCATACCACGTTAGGGCACGCCTAACATTGTTACTTGTCTTGTCATGCATCGATATGCATCTGTTTACATGGTATTCATTATTTCTTCCCCCTCTTCTCTCCGGTAGACTACGAGACCGACGCTGCTGCTGCTTGAAGACGACTCACGGAGTTGGCGACCCCTCTCTCTTGCGAGCAACTGTGCAAGCCCCCCATTGATCACCGGATATCGCCTATTCTACTCTATCTGCTTGCATTAGAGTAGTGTAGCATATTCTTGCTTTCCGTTATACCTATCACGATGCATAGCTTTGTCCTTGTTACTCTGTTGTTACCTTTACCGCAATCCTATATGCTTAGTATAGGATGCTAGTATTTTCATCTGTGGCCCTACATTCTTGTCCGTCTGTGTATATACTATCGGGCCGTGATCACTCGGAGGTGATCACGAGTATATACTATATACTTATACATGATACATGTGGAGACTAAAGTCGAATTAATTTGGTGGAGCACCAGCAGTGGATCTTTGTGGCGGAGGCGACAGGCAGGTTGAGACCGCCTAGGAGAGAGGTGGGCCTGGCCTGCTCGGCGTTCGTGGATACTTAACACGCTTAACGAGATCTTGGTATTTGATCTGAGTTGGCTCACGAGCCTATACGCACTAACCAACCACGTGGGAGAGATATGGGCACTTTCGGCGTCGTGGTATCGGTAGGCACTTCGTGACGTCAGCGACTGAGCGGCGCGCGCCGAATTGGACTGGAACGCCACTAGGCTAGGTCTGCTTTCGGCCGCCCTCGCAACGTGCAGGTGTGTTCAGGGTGATGGGCCCAGACCCCTGGGCGCCTAGGTTTAGACCGGCGTGCTGACCTCTCTGTTGAGCCTAGGTGGGGCTGCGACGTGTTGATCTTCCGTGGCCGGGCATGACCTAGAAAAGTGTGTCCGGCCAAATGGGATCAAGCGTGTTGGGTTATGTGGTGCACCCCTGCAGGGAAGTTAATCTATTCGAATAGCCGTGATCTTCGGTAATAGGACGACTTGGAGTTGTACCTTGACCTTATAACAAATAGAACCGGATACTTAATAAAACACACCCTTCCAAGTGCCAGATACAACCGGTGGTCGCTCTCTCTCAAGAATACGAGGAGGGGATCGCCGGGTAGGATTATTGCTATGTGATGTTACTTGGAGGACTTCAACCTACCCTCTTCTACTTGTTGCAAGACGAAGGTGACCAGAAGCGTAGTCTTCGATAAGTCTAGCTATCCCCTCTTATTACGGCATTACGTAGTTCGGTCCAATCGATATGGCCCTTTACACATATATCCATGCATATGTAGTGTAGCTCCTTGCTTGCGAGTACTTTGGATGAGTACTCACGGTTGCCTTGTTCCCCCTTTTTCCCCTATCTCTACTCGGTTGCTGCGACCAGACGATGGAGCCAGGAGCGATGCCACCGTCGATGGCGACTACTACACTGGAGGTGCCTACTACTACGTGCAGCCCATTGTCGGCGACCAGTGAGTAGTTGGGAGGATCTCAGTGCGGGAGGCCTGCGCCTCTTTCGATCTGTATCGCTTTGTGCTAGCCTTCTTAAGGCAAACTTGTTTAACTTATGTACGTACTCAGATATTGTTGCTTCCGCTGACTTCGTCTATGATCGAGCACTTGTATTCGAGCCCTCGAGGCCCACGGCTTGTATTATGATGCTTGTATGACTTATTTATGTTTTAGAGTTGTGTTGTGATATCTTCCCGTGAGTCCTCGATCTTGATCGTACATGCGTTATGCGTGCATGATTAGTGTATGATTGAATCGGGCGTCACAAGTTGGTATCGAGCCGATCGCCTATATGAATCCCCTTCCACACTCCTTGGCGAAGTCGAGTCTAGACATTGCAAAACTTTTACTAACTTGGCTGTGTGCCTTACGGGCCCACGCCGCCATCAGTGGTACTAGGATCTTTTACTCCTCGACCTTTACTCTGGGACTCTGAACTCTCTTCTACTCGGGTTAAACGAATTTACTAACTAACACTAGGATCCCGTGACCACATTCAGCCCAAAGTTGGATAAAGCCATAGTTATTCCTTGGAATTGTATTATGTTCAATTTCCACACTGTCATTTGACTCCTTTGAAATATCTTTGTTTTCAGATGGAACCCACGAGGCAGGTCGTGCGCCACACGACGACCATTGGTGCCTCGGGATCACTGCGGTGCTAGCAGAGATGATGACCTATCTCGGGTTATCGCTGGCACCCCGAGTACACCGTCTTTGAGGAGTACCGGGACTTTAACCAGGAAGCGATGACCGAGCCATCGTCCACCTCTACTCTCGGGAGTATGACTCCACTACTGTGCTGCACACCGCACATGGTGTTGGGGTGACTATCGATATGGTAGTCCACGATGTTGCTTATGCTGCTCTTACCCGTCTTCGTGGAGAGTATCGGGAGTTGGACACCTCCCCCTTCAGGCACATTGCTATCGCCTCTGATGTTGGTGAGGAGGGATACTACACTGCTGCCTACTCCACTGTCACCTGAGATCCCTTCTACCATCAGAACTTTGTTCTGCATGCTGATGGGCTGGATCGAGCTAACCGAGCTCTTCGCCACGAGTTGGACACCTCCCGTCAGCTCCTTGACCGTGCTCTGACGTTGTTGCACCCCTTTGTCCGATCCAGAGAGCTGCGCGTTATGCGATCTACCCAGCCAGGACCGTGATGCCCCAGGGTGTCGGATGGCCAGATGTGGGAGGCTACTTTCCCGCACTTGGCCCTCTTCTACCACCTGAGTGTCGGGTTCTGCACCAGAGTATCTGCGGCCCCCAGGTCACTGACGTGGAGGACTATCCGCTGCCACACTACCAGCTTTCAGGCTACAGCTACCTCCGCAGTACCGCGTGGGACTGATGTAGGCTTGCTTGTTAGTGTTAGATGCATTCGCCGCGAGCCTGCGTGCCGCCTATGATGTCTTAGTCTATGTACTGAACTCTGTGTACCGAACTCTATGCATGATCCCTTTTGTATGATATGCCGACTACTATGTAGTTCCTATCGTGCTGCTTTCATTATGCATGTTTTATCATGAATGATTCTTGTCCTTTGCATATTCTCAAATGCTGAACTACCCCTGTTATATATTAGCGGGATGGTTAGACCAGCTGGTGCGTGGTCGTGGTGGCAACTTCCCACCACCGCTTTGAGTACATGGCTGGTATGATCCAACAGCTTGAGATGAATCGCCAGTTCATGGAGAACATGATGGCTCAGTTTCCTCGCCCCAATATGAACCAGCAGCCAAACACAACAACACTGCAGGATTTCATGCGCCTCAACCCAAGTGTGTACCGCAGCTCAACCCAGCCCCCGGATGCTGATGACTGGCTCCGTGACATCATCTATGAGATGGAGTCTGCTGATGTAGCCCCTGCCAGCTATGTCACTTTTGCTTCCTTCTTCCTGAAGGGACCCTTGACTCAATGGTGGGACAGCCACAGGCGTACTCAGCCACCTGGGACAATCATCACCTGGCGGACTTCCGGGCTGCTTTCCGTGCCCGCTTCATCCCTCAAGGAGTCATGGACGGAAGAAGCGTGAGTTCATAACCTCACCCAAGGCAACAAGACTGTTGAAGCTTATCGTGAGAGTTCTGGACTTGTCTCGCTATCTTTGAAGAGGACATTGCAAGCGATGCACGCAGACAGAGAAGTTCCGTGTGACGGCCTTCAAGTCGACATCAAGCTCGCACTTCTAGTGCACGACTTTGCTAATTTCGCCACCTTGGTGAACAAAGCTATCAATGTCGAAACCGGTCTGCAGGAATACCAGAGCTCTAACAGCGTAATCGTGACACGGGCTCATCTTGGGCCCGTCCTCATGAAGCGCAAGATATGGATTCCCAACAGCATGTACCAGCCAAATGCACCTGCCCCAAGGCAGAGCTATGCTGCACCTCGTGTGCCTACTCCAACTAGGCAGCCAAAGCTTCCAGCTCCACCACCCCAAGCTCCTGTTCCCACTCCCAATAATGGTCTGTGCTTCGTGTGGACAACCAGGGCACCGTGCTAGAGAATGCAACCAGAATCCAGAATCACCGGCCCTCCCAAATGATCGACCGTGGAAGCAACCAGCCCCGCAACAACAATGCCAAGCCTTATGGCCGAGTTCATGCCAACCACGTTGATTTGAACGAAGCTCAAGACCAACCTACTACTGTGATGGGTACACTCCTCGTAAATTCAGTACCAGCATGCGTTTTATTTGATACAGGGGCATCACATTCATTCATGTCTGAAGATTTTGCATTCATGCATGGCATTAAAAGTGAAGACATGAATGCTTCACTATTAGTACACACCCCTGCGGGCCAATGTCGAACCTCCATGATTTGCAACGACATCCCCGTTGAAATCGAAGGACTGGAATTCCTTGTCTCACCCATCGTCTTTGAAGTCTTGTAGCATTGACCTCATGCAGGAATGAATTGGTTAAAGGCGACATCGCTTCCATAGTTTGCGCCACTAAGACCGTCCATCTGCTACACCCTTCCGATGAAATAGTCACCTACCAAGCTCATCTGGTGCAGAATGCCGAGGCAAGGCTCTATGCATTGAATGCATTGAACGCCGCACCCCTCGAGGGCATTGAAAACATTCCTATCGTTCGCGACTTCCAGGACATCTTTCCTGAAGAACTTCCAGGGATTCCCCCTGCTAGAGCTGTCGAATTCGTCATCGACTTGAAACCAGGCACCACTCCTATAGCCAAGCGACCCTACATAATGCCGCGCGCATGAACTCCTTGAGCTCAAGGAGGAAATCGACAAGTCTCTTCGCAGTGGTTTCATTCGCCCAAGTTGCTCTCCTTGGGGAGCACCTTCTCTCTTTGTCAAGAAGAAGGATGGGACAAACCGATTGGTCCAAGACTACCGTCCTATAAACCAAGCTACCATTCAGAATAAGTATCCTCTTCCTCGGATCAATGATCTGTATGATCAACTGGCTGGTTCATCAGTGTTCTCTAAACTCGACTTGAGGTTGGGTTACCACCAGATCCATGTTCGTGAAGAGGATATCCCCAAGACTGCCTTTGTGACTCGTTATGGTTCATACGAGTACACCGTCATGTCTTTCGGCTTAACCAATGCTCCAGCCACCTTCTCTCGCCTGATGAACTATATATTCATGGATTACCTCGACAAGTTTGTCGTGGTTTATCTGGATGATATCCTGATATTTTCCAAGAATGAAGAAGAACATGCTGAACATCTTCGTCTTGTCTTTGGAAAAGCTACGAGAGCATCACTATATGCCAAGTTCTCCAAGTGTGAATTACGGCTTCCCGAAGTGACCTATCTCGGGCATGTCATCTCTAAGGATGGTATTGCCGTCAACCTGAACGAAGTTCAGGCTATTCTTGATTGGACTCCTCCGAAGAGCGTTAAGCAAGTCGAAGTTTTCTCGGTCTACTTGACTATTCTTTGTCGATTCGTCGAGAACTTCTCCAAGATTGCCAGCCTCGACTAACCTGTTGCATAAGGGCGTCAAGTTCCAATGGATGAGATAAATGTCGGGAAAGTTTCCGGGCACTCAAAGACAAGTTGACTTCTGCCCGATACTAGCTCCTCCACGATACTAAGAAGGACTTCGTCATTTATCGCGACGCTTCCGTCCAAGGATTAGGCTGTGTCCTAATGCAAGAGCGCAAAGTGGTTGCTTATGCCTCTCGGCAATTGCGCCCTCACGAAGAGAACTACCCAGTTCACGACCTCGAACTTGCTGCTGTCATTCATGCACTGAAGCAGTGGCGACATTACCTTCTCGGTAATCGTTGTGAGATCCTCACTGACCACCAAAGTCTGAAGTATCTGTTTACTCAGCCAGACCTGAACCTCCGTTAGCAGAGATGGATGGAGACTGTTGCAGACTTTGACTTGGGAATTTCCTATACACCAGGCAAGGCTAATGTAATGGCTGATGCCTTGAGCCGCAAGTCTTACTGCAACCACCTCCAGGTTCACAAAGTTCAGCCCTCACTCGTTGAAGAATTTAGAAAGCTGAACCTCCATATTGTTCCTCCAGGTGCACTCGCTCCCCCTCCTAAGGAGTTACGCAAGATGAACCTCCACGTTGTTTCCAGGGGTTCTCTCAATACCCTGGTTGCGAAACCAGATCTTGTGGACACCATCAAATGGATACAGAAATGTGACGATGAAGTCGAGAGGATTAAACGTTATCTCGCAGAAGGAAAGCCCTCATTCTTCACTGTGGATGACGCAGGCACCTTATTCTTCAAAGGTCGCCTAGTGGTACCGAGTAAGAGGGAAAACCTGAATCGACACCAAAGGTTATGAAAGAAGCTCATGATACGCCTTTGTCTATTCATCCCGGTAGCACCAAGATGTACCAAGACATTCGCCGAGATTACGGTGGTCTAATATGAAGCGAGACATTGCTCGTTATGTTGCTGAATGTGACGTTCTTTGTCGTATCAAAGCAGAACATCAAAGGCCCGCTTTGGAACTCTGCAACCTATCTCTATTCCTGAATGGAAATGGGACCATGTTGAAATGGACTTAAATCCTTTGGATTTCCCAAGTCGCAGAAAGGTAATGATGCTATTCTTGTCGTCATTGACCGGCTTTCTAAAGTTGCGCATTTTACGGCGGTCAAAGAAGCGATCACCGCTAGCCAGCTTGCAACTCTCTATATGTCGAATTGTTTCTCTTCACGGTATTCCACTTTGGTTATCAGTTCGGACCGTGGCAGCTTATTCACTTCAAGATTACGGCAAGTTTCCAAGAAGCTATGGGGACTCACTTATCTTTCGATCTTTGCGTTTCATCCATGATCTCAAGGGCAAGTTGAGCGTGTTAACCAAGTTCTCAAAGACATGCTTCGAGCTTGTGTTATTTCCTTCGCAAGAAATGGGAGGAATCTCTCCCGTATGCGAAGTTCTCTTATAATAATAGCTATCAAGCTAGTCTCAAGATGGCCCCCTTGAAGTGTTATATGGACGAAAGTGCGAACCCTCTGAACTGGTCGGAAAGCGGGAACGTCCACTCTTCGGTCCGGATATTATCCAACATGCCGAAGAACAAGTCCGCATTATTCGCAAGAATCTCAAGACTGCTTTCGGTCATGTCAAAAGAGTAATTATGACCGTCATCATAAAGACATGGTCTATCAACTTTGGCGAAAAGGCCTATCTTCGCGTTACACCAATGAAGGGTTCTCACCGCTTCGGGATCAAGGGCAAGCTAGCTCCTCGCTATATTGGCCCATTCACTATTCTGGAAAGGCGTGGAAAAGTGGCATATCAACTGGAACATCCGCCAAACCTTTCTCAGGTTCATGATGTGTTCCACATGTCACAACTCCGACACTGCATCAAGGACCCAATCCGAGCAGTGGATCATGAAGTGCTCGAATTGCAGCAGGACCTCTCCTATAAAGAGCATCCGGTCCGCATTCTCGACCAAGCTGAACGCCGCACACGTCGGGAAAGGCGATCAAGTTCCTCAAGGTCGATGGTCGAATCACTCACGAAGTCGAAGCCACACAGGAACGCGAGGATGCGTCTTCGTGATGAATACCCCGCACTTGTTTCCTTCTACCTCCTAAATCTCGGGGCGAGATTTCTTGTAGTGGAGGAGATTTGTAACGCCGGGATAATCATGCTACAGTAATCTCACGTTGATGGTGCCACGTCACCTCACATTGTAGTTAATCACGGGTTAATTCAAAACTGTTTGAAATTCAAATTCAAATTTATGATAGCAATAAAAGTTTTCAAAAATTAAAACTAAAATGTTTGGGGGTTGCCAAATATTGCATCGGTAATTATGGTGAAGTGAACACATTTTTATAAAATGTCTAAGTAATTTAAAATGAGTTAAAACAGAAAAGAGAATAAATAAAAGAAAGAAAATACAAAAGAGATACAAAAAAACAAAAGGGAGGAGAAGCCCCCCCACCCCTGCTGGACCGCGGCGCAGCTGGCCATCGGGCCAACCAGGCCGGCCCAGGTCGCCCCCCCACTCCTCTCCCTTATCCACTCCTCCTCCCCACTCGTCCCACCGACACCCCCCACTCCACCCACTCGCCCCCCCTCCTCTCTCCCGATCTGGATCGCGATCCGAAGGAGACCGTCGCCCTTGAGCCTAAGCCGCCGCCAAACGCCCGTCCCGTCCTCCTCCTCGCGGTCCTCCCGACCGCCGTTAAGCCTGCCCGTCCCCTACTCCCCCCCGTGAGCTCCCCCTTCGCCCCCCCCCCCCCTCTCCCCCTAGGCCGCCTCGGTCGTCGCCCTCCCTTGCCATGATCGGCGGCCTCGGCGCCACCGTCGCCACTGCAGCCGGGACCGTCCCGCCCCGCCTCTCCTTCCTCCTGCACTCCCCTCGACCGCGCCTGCCCGCGCGGACCGTCCGCCCTGCCTCTCCTTTCCCGACCGGCTCCACCAGGACCCGACGAGCTTCACCGCGCGCCCGAACGCGCTTCGCGCCCGCGACCTCCGTGACCGCACCCCGGCCTCCTCTCCCTCCGGCGACGCTGGCCCTGTGCTCCCCCGGCTCGGCCACGCGCCCCGGCCACCGGCCTCCCTCGCTGCGCCTCCGTCCCCCTGCTTCCTTGGCGCTCACCCTGCGCCCCGCATCCTCCGCACATGGCATGACCCACGATCGATGGCGCCCGGCCCCAAGCGCCTCCTCGGCGGCCGCCTTTCCACATGCCATGGCCGGCGCGCTTCGCTCGGCCTGGCCTCGCCCGTGGCCACCGCCCCCTCGGCGCCTTGCTGGTCCGCAAGACACTGGCGTGCGCACTTCGGGCTAGTGTCTGCGCCGCGCGCTTGCTAAGCGGCGCTTGAATGAGCCCTCGTGTTTATGGCACGTGGGGCCCGCCCTGGAAAGTTTTAGAAAGAAAAAAAATTAAAAAAATAATAACTAAAATAATTAAAATATTAATTAATTAATTAATTAAATAAGTTAATTAATCCTGATTAGATTAACCTAATCACTAATTAAATTAACTAATCTGTAATTAAACTAAACAGAGACTGACAGGTGGGTCCCCTTTGGACCCGTCCAGTTGACCAGGTCAATGGTCAACGTTGATGCTGACATCACTACGATGTCATGCTGATGTCGGCATTTACTATTCCGGATAATGTTGGATTAAATAATTAATTAAATTCCGAAATTAATAAAATCTTTAGAAAATCATATCTTTTAATCCGTAACTCGGATTAAAATATTTTCAACATGAAAGTTGCTCGAGCAGCGAGGCGATTCCGGATACGCAATCCGCTCGTCCGCCACACCCCTAACCTATCAAACTCGCAACTTTCCCCTCCGGCTCCTCCGCTCGAAACGCGAAAACACCGGAATACTTTCCGGATGTTTCCCCATAACCGGTACCACCTCATACCACGTTAGAACACGCATAGCATCGTTACTTTTCTTGTCATGCATCGATATGCATCTGTTTACATGGTATTCATTGTTTCTTCCCCTCTTCTCTCCGGTAGACTACGAGACCCGGCAGCTGCTGGCCAAGACGACTACGGAGTTGACGACCCTCTCTCTTGCGAGCAACGGGCAAGCCCCCCCTTGATCACCAGATATCGCCTATTCTACTCTATACCGCTTGCATTGGAGTAGTGTAGCATGTTGCTGCTTTCCGTTATACCTATCCCGATGCATAGCCCGTCCTTGTTACTCATTGTTACCTTTACCTGCAATCCTATATGCTTAGTATAGGATGCTAGTATTTTCATCTGTGGCCCTACATTCTTGTCCGTCTGCGGTGCTATACTATAGGGCCGTGATCACTCGGGAGGTGATCACGGGTATATACTATATACTTATACATGATACATGTGGAGACTAAAGTCGAATTAAATTTGGTGGAGCACCCATGAGTGGATCTTTGTGGCGGGCGGCAGGCAGGTTGAGACCGCCTAGGAGAGAGGTGGGCCTGGCCTGTTCGGCGCTCATGGGATACTTAACACGCTTAACGAGATCTTGGTATTTGATCTGAGTTGGCTACGCGCCTAACCAACTACGTGGGAGAGATATGGGCACTCGGCGTCGTGGTATCAGCCGAAGCACTTCGTGATGTCGGCCCGGCCGAGCGGCCGAATTGGACTGGAACGCCACTAGGCTAGGTCTGCTTTCGGCCGCCCTCGCAACGTGCAGGTGTGCTCAGGGCGATGGGCCCAGACCCCTGTGCGCCTAGGTTTAGACCGGCGTGCTGACCTCTCTGTTGAGCCTAGGTGGGGCTGCGACGTGTTGATCTTCCGCGGCCGGGCATGACCCAGGAAAGTGTGTCCGGCCAAATGGGATCAAGCGTGTTGGGTTATGTGGTGCACCCCACAGGGAAGTTAATCTATTGAATAGCCGTGATCTTGATGAGGACGACTTGGAGTTGTACCTTGACCTTATGACAACTAGAACCGGATACTTAATAAAACACACCCTTCCAAGTGCCAGATACAACCGGTGGTCGCTCTCTCTCAGGGATACGAGGAGGGGATCGCCGGGTAGGATTATTGCTATGTGATGTTACTTGGAGTTCTTCAACCTACCCTCTTCTACTTGTTGCAAGACGAAGGTGACCAGAAGCGTAGTATTCGATAAGACTAGCTATCCCCCTCTTATTCTGGCATTCTGCAGTTTAGTCCACTGATATGGCCCTTTACACATATATCCATGCATATGTAGTGTAGCTCCTTGCTTGCGAGTACTTTGGATGAGTACTCACGGTTGCCTTGTTCCCCTTTTCCCCTATCTCTACTCGGTTGCTGCGACCAGACGATGGAGCCTGTGAGCCGTGACGCCACCGTCGATGAGGACTACTACACTTGGAGGTGCCTACTACTACGATGCGGCCCGGCGGCGACTAGGAGTAGTTTGGAGGATCGAGCGGGAGGCATGCGCCTCTTTCGATCTGTATCCCAGTTTGTGCTAGCCTTCTTAAAGCAAACTTGTTTAACTTATGTCTGTACTCAGATATTGTTGCTTCCGCTGACTCATCTATGGTCGAGCACTTGTATTCGAGCCCTCGAGGCCCCTGGCTTGTATTATGATGCTTGTATGACTTATTTATGTTTTAGAGTTGTGTTGTGATATCTTCCCGTGAGTCCCTGATCTTGATCGTACACGTTTGCGTGCATGATTAGTGTACGATTGAATCAGGGGCATCATAGTCGCGCCGGTGACAATGGTGATCATGACGGTGCTTTGGAGATGGAGATCAAAGGAACAAGAAGATGATGGCCATATCATATCACTTATATTGATTGCATGTGATGTTTATCCTTTATGCATCTTATTCTGCTTTGATTGATGGTAGCATTATAAGATGATCTCTCACTAAATTTCAAGGTAAAAGTGTTCTCCCTGAGTATGCACCGTTGCCAAAGTTAAATCGTCTTGAGACACCATGTGATGATCGGGTGTGATAAGCTCAACGTTCATCTACAACGGGTGTAAGACAGTTTTGCACACGTAGAATACTCGGATTAAACTTGACGAGCCTAGCATATGTAGATATGGTCTGGGAACACTGGAGACCGAAAGGTCGAGCGTTAATCATATAGAAGATATGATCAACATAGTGATGTTCACCATTGAAAACTACTCCATCTCACGTGACGATCGCACATGGTTTAGTTGATATGGATCATGTGATCACTTTGATGATTAGAGGGATGTCTATCTAAGTGGGAGTTCTTAAGTAATATGATTAATTGAACTTTAATTTATCATGGTCTTAGTCCTGGTAGTATTAGCATATCTATGTTGTAGATCAATAGCTCGCGTTGAGCTCCCCTATTTTATTTTGATATGTTCCTAGAGAAAACTAAGTTGAAAGATGTTAGTAGCAATGATGCGGATTGGATCCGTTATCTGAGGATTTTCCTCATTGCTGCACAGAAGAATTATGTCCTTGATCCACCGCTAGGTGACAGACCAATTGCAGGAGCAAATGCAGACGTTATGAATGTTTGGCAAGCTTGATATGATGACTACTTGATAGTTTAGTGCACCATGCTTTATGGATTAGAATCGGGGCTTCAAAGACGTTTTTGAAACGCCACGGTACATAGGAGATGTTCCAAGAGTTGAAATTAGTATTTCAGACTCATGCCCACGTCGAAAGGTATGAGACCTTTGACAAGTACTTTGCCTACAAAATGGAGGAGAATAGCTCAGCTAGTGAGCATGTGCTCAGAATGTAAAGTACTACAATCACTTGAATCAAGTGGGAGTTAATCTTCCAGATAAGATAGTGATTGATGAGTTCTCTAGTCACTATCACCAAGTTGCTAGAACTTCGTGATGAACTATAATATGCAAGGGATAACGGAAACGATTCCCAAGCTCTTCGTGATGCTAAAATCGACGAAGGTAGAAATCAAGAAAAGCATCAAGTGTTGATGGTTGACAAGACCACTAGTTTCAAGAAAAGGGCAAAGGGAAGAAGGGGAACTTCAAAAAGAACGGCAAGCAAGTTGCTGCTCAAGAGAAGAAGCCCAAGTCTAGACCTAAGCCTGAGACTAAGTGCTTCTAATGCAAAGGAACTGGTCACTGGAAGCGGAACTACCCCAAGTATTTGGCAGATAAGAAGGATGGCAAAGTGAACAAAGGTATATTGGATGTACATGTTATTGATGTGTACTTTACTAATGTTTATAGCAACCCCTCGACATTTGATACTGGTTCAGTTGCTAAGAGTAGTAACTCGAAATGGGAGTTGCAGAATGAACAGAAACTAGTTAAGGGCGAGGTGACGATGTGTGTTCGAAGTAGTTCCAAGATTGATATGATCATCATCGCACACTCCCTATACTTTCGGGATTAGTTTTGAACATATAAGTGTTATTTGGTGTTTGCGTTAAGCATGAATATGATTTGATCATGTTTATTGCAATACGGTTATTCATTTAAGTTAGAGAATAGTTGTTGTTCTGCTTACATGAATAAAACCTTCTATGGTCATACACCCAATGAAAATGGTTTGTTGGATCTCGCTCGTAGTGATACACATATTCATAATATTGAAGCCAAAAGATGCAAAGTTAATAATGATAGTGCAACTTATTTGTGGCACTGTTGTTGAGGTCATATTGGTGTAAAGCGCATGAAGAAACTCCATGCTGATAGGATTTTGGAATCACTTGATTATGAATCACTTGATGCTTGCGAACCATGCCTTATGGGCAAGATGACTAAGACTCTGTTCTCCAGAACAATGGAGCGAGGAACAGATTTGTTGGAGATCATACATACTTATGTATGTGGTACGATGAACATTGAAGCTCGCCATGGGTATCGTTAATTTCTCACCTTCATAGATGATTTGAGCAGATATGGATATATCTACTTAATGAAACATAAGTCAGAAACATTTGAAAAGTTCAAAGAATTTCAGAGTGAAGTGGAAAATCATCGTAACAAGAAAATAAAGTTTCTACGGTCTGATCATGGAGGAGAATATTTGAGTTACGAGTTTGGTCTTTATTTGAAACAATGCGGAATAGTTTCGCAACTCACGCCACCTGGAACACCACAGCGTAATGGTGTGTCCGAACATCGTAACCGAACTTTATTAGATATGGTGCAATCTATGATGTCTCTCATCGATTTACCACTATCGTTTTGGGGTTATGCATTAGAGACAGCCGCATTCACGTTAAATAGGGCACCATCTAAATCCGTTGAGACAACACCATATGAACTGTGGTTTGGCAAGAAACCAAACTTTTCGTTTCTTAATGTTTGGGGTTGTGATGCTTATGTGAAAAAGTTTCATCCTGATAAGCTCAAACTCAAATCAGGAGAAATGTGTCTTCATAGGATACCCAAAGGAGACAGTTGGGTACACCTTCGATCACAAATCCGAAGGCAAGACATTCGTTGCTAAGAATGGATCCATTCTAGAGAAGGAGTTTCTCTCGAAAGAAGTGAGTGGGAGGAAAGTAGAACTTGATGAGGTAACTGTACCTACTCCCTTATTGGAAATTAGTTCATCAAAGAAAACTATTCCTATGACTCCTACACCAATTAGTGAGGAAACTAATGATAATGATCATGTAACTTCAATCAAGTTACTACTGAACCTCATAGGTCAACCGGAGTGAGATCCGCACCAGAGTGGTACGGTAATCCTGTTCTGGAGGTCATGTTACTTGACCATGATGAACCTACGAACTATGAGGAAGCGATGATGAGCCCAAATTCATGAAATGGCTTGAGGCCATGAAATGCGAGATGGGATCCATGTATGAGAACAAAGTGTGGACTTTGGTTGACTTGCCCGATGATCGGCAAGCCATAGAAAATAAACGGATCTTCAAGCTGAAGACGGACGCTGATCGTAGTGTTACTATCTACAAAGCTAGACTTGTCGAAAAAGGTATTGACAAAGTTCAAGGTGTTGACTACGATGAGATTTTCTCACTCATAGCGATGCTTAAAGTCCGTCCGAATCATGTTAGCAATTTCCGCATTTTATGAAATCTGGCAAATGGATAACAAAACTGCAATCCTTGATGGATTTATTAAAGAAGAGTTGTATATGATGCAACCAGAAGGTTTTGTCAATCCTAAAGGTGCTAACAAAATGTGCAAGCTCAATGATCCATCTATGCACTGGTGCAAGCATCTCGGAGTTGGAATATACGCTTTGATGAGTTGATCAAAGCATATAGTTTTATACAGGCTTGCGGTGAAGCCTGTGTTTACAAGAAAGTGAGTGGGAGCACTACAACATTTCTGATAAATATATGTGAATGACATATTGTTGATCGGAAATAAAGTAGAATTTTCTGGAAAGCATAAAGTAGTATTCGAAAGGAGTTTTTTAAGGAAAGACCTCGGTGAAGCTGCTTACATATTGAGCATCAAGATCTATAAAGATAGATCAAGATGCTTTGATAAGTTTTTTCAATGAGTGTATACCTTGACAAGATTTTGAAGTAGTTCAAAATGGAACAGTCAAAGAAAGAGTTCTCGCCTGTGTTACAAGGTGTGAAATTAAGTAAGACTCAAAGCCCGACCACGGCAGAAGATAGAAAGAGAATGAAAGTCATTCCCTATGCCTCAGCCATAGGTTCTATAAAGTATGCCATGCTGTGTACCAGATCTATTGTATACACTACACTGAGTTTGGCAAGGGAGTACAATAGTGATATAGGAGTAGATCACTGAACAACGGTCAAAATTATCCTTAGTAGAATAAGGATATGTGTCGGTGTCAAAACCGGTGGATCTCGGGTAGGGGGTCCTGAACTGTGCGTCTAAGGCGAATGGTAACAGGAGGCAAGGGACACAATGTTTACCCAGGTTCGGGCCCTCTCTATGGAGGTAATACCCTACTTCCTGCTTGATTGATCTTGATGAATATGAGTATCACAAGACTTGATCTACCACGAGATCGTAGAGGCTAAACCCTAGAAGCTAGCCTATGGTATGATTGTTGTTGTCCTACGGACTAAACCCTCCGGTTTATATAGACACCGGAGGGGGCTAGGGTTACATAGAGTCAGTTACAACAGAAGGAGATCTACGTATCCGTATCGCCAAGCTTGCCTTCCACACCAAGAGAGTCCCACCCGGACACGAGATGAAGTCTTCAATCTTATATCTTCATAGTCCAATAGTCCGGCCAAAGGATATAGCCCGGCTGTCCGGATACCCCCTAATCCAGGACTCCCTCAGTAGCCCCCGAACCAGGCTTCAATGACGATGAGTCTGGCGCGTAGATTTTCTTCGGCATTGCAAGGCGGGTTCTTCTCCAAATTCTAAATACTTGTTTGAATAATGTCCGGCTTCCCATAAATGTTGCACTCCTTGGCTTCTGCGCCCAATAATGGAGATCCTCCACGCGTCGAGCGATTGCGAGAAGCCGGGGCATTTTTACAATTGCCACCCTAGCTATGTAGGCAAATCGCCTATTAAAGAGACGGGGATTCGCAGATCCATATCATACCATTCTCCCACAGCGAGTATCCATCAGAGCACGCCTGGAAAAAAATCCATTCCAACATGGCCAGTCGCCGCAGCTCCTCCTCTCGCCCCTGTAGCCTAAGCCCGGTGATTGGAAGAAGTGTTCCATCCTGCATAGCCAACTAGTGAGGCTACAGACCCAGGGATTCCTTCCCCAAACGTATATGGTCCCCGTTCGAGCCGGGCTTGCCACCTATAATGGCGGAGAACAAGCAGAGAGCTTCCCCAATCCCTCCAAAGGGGAACTGGTATGCCTTGTCCCTTATTTATTAAGGGGACTAGGATTTCCAATCCACCCGTTCCTCCGCGGGCTCCTGGAGTTCTACGGCCTCCAGCTGCATTATTTCACTCCTGCCTCCATATTGCACATTGCTGGCTATGTCGCTCTTTGCGAACTGTTTCTGGGCTGCGAAGCTCACTTCGAGCTATGGAAGAGGCTATTCTGCCTCGTACCACATTACAGGAGGGGTCATCGTTTCAAGTGGGCGGAGCCGAAATATGGCGCATCGCCGGGACGGATACTGTCCGGCACTTCAAGAAGGCATCCGAAGACTGGCCTTCAGAGTGGTTCTATATTGAGGACGTCCCTCTTCTGGATCCTATTCGAATCGGCCTTCCTGAGTTTAATAATGCTCCTCTGAAGAAACGCCTAAGCTGGCGACCAAGGAGCCCTCAGGAGGAAGACGATAGAGACGTTTCTTACCTGATGAGCCGGATAAAGGTGTTGGCTCTATCAGGACTGACTACAACCAAAGTTATGTCAATATGCATTATGCGAGGGGTGCAACCGCTTCAATACCGAGGCCGCCCAATGTGGGACTTTAACGGGGAAGACGATGCCACCCGCTGCGGCCGTAAGGGGCCGGACTCCGTTGCCGCTCTGGCAAAAACTTTGTCCGGTCTGTACAAGGGAGAGGAAGAGGAGTTCCTCCGCATCAAACCGCGCGACGGATTCTCCATGTACAATCCTCCGAGCTGGGTAAGCTACCACTTTTCATGCCCTTCCCTTCCGCATTTCCACAATAAATTTCTTATTTTGCCGGTTCACCGCAGGAGCTGTGTAAGGCAGTAAGGGAGACAAATATCCCACCTCCACAACTAGAGGAACCTGAACGGTCCCTCGACCCCGGTCTTCAGGAGGATCCGGACATATTCGTGGAGCTAATCAATAGGACATATCAATCAAGCCGTGATGGGGCCATGGTGGCTATTACAGCCGACTACCCGGGGCTACTGCCTGCCTCGCAGGTAAGTGAGACCAGGGGCCCAACCTTCGAGAAGTATTCCTTTCCACGCACCTTACCTTCCGTATCTGCACGGTGTCTTACAGGGAAGGTCCTCGGACGCCATGCCGAGCCCGTGGCGAAGTTACCAAAGAAGGGGTACCGAGTCCCGGCAGGCTGAAAAGAAAAGCAGTTCGGACTGAGACACCGGCGCAGAGGTATGATATAAAACCTCGCTCCGTGGGTTTGTCTTTGAAAACATAATAACACCCATGTTTCCCAGAAGGAAAAATACTCGCCGGACTATATCCGGAGAAGTTGCCGATCACGTCCCCACTAGCCGGGCTCCAGGGCCGGACTCGGAGGCGAGGCACGCGTTGGACGTTCCTCCTACAGAGGATGCGGATAAAATCTCCGCTATAAATTCCAAAGTGGAGAGCGCCATGAATCACAGGCGCCACCGGGCCGTACTTCGTGACGCTTGTTTCTCCCAAGAGGCATTTGATGCCTTCAATTCGGGAGACGCGTACATCCGTGTTGCTCAAAATGGTCTTGCCAGAGCCACGGACCAGTATGTAAAGGATATACGGGTAAGAGAATTTGATGATTTTATACATCAGTAGCCCCCGAGACTTGAAACAGTTGGCACAACTGATTTAATGATCATTATATGTGCAGGTTCTTACAGAGAAGAATACCCAATTGTCTCAAAAGTTTGAAGAGTGCAAGGCCCAGCTACGGGCCGCAGTGGCCGCATTGAAGGAGTCCGAGAAGGCCCCCTCTGGTAACACCTGCTTTAAAGAATGACAGGTACCATATAGGATGCAACATGCATGCGATTCTGACAATAAATATTGCAGATGACCCCGGAGTGAATCCGGATGAGCAACATGTCATACGGCGGCTAAAGGCTGGCGAGCGCGTGCTTACAAAGGTTAGGCAGGAGAAAAACGATCTCAGAGATGCCAATACCCAGCTGAGCGTGGAACTAAAGGATGTTCGCGCCTAGCTATCAGACTCCGTGAAGGAGAACAAGCGGCTTCGACGCGGCATTTTCAGTAAGTGCTTGAACGAACTTCAAAAAGAGTTCGGCGAGGAAGCCCGCTAACAGAGTTATGTCTGCAGGTATGCTAACAGGTCGTCCCGCGAATGAGATGCCCGGGTCTGCGGGTGATCTTCTACCAGAGCTCTCCCAACTGCACGAACAAGTTCGACAGGTGATGCAAGGTATTGCCCAGGCCTTGTGGCCATCTGTCTCCCTACCCAAAGGCCTTGGTGGACTTGCAGAGAAGCTCAAGGGAGAGTGGCGGCGCTTCCAATTATGGAAGGTATCAGCCTGCCGTCAAGGTGCCAGGGAAGCCTGGGCCATGGTGAAGACGTGGTATACCAAGGCTGACCCAAAGCACATGGCCGAGGTCGGACCTATGGGGCCCGATGCGGAAAAAAATCCCTGTCAGTTTGGTGTATCACCAAGTAGAATTAGCTGCCAGGTATTCCCAATAGGATTGTAGGCTAGACAGCTTGTTGGATGGCATAGAAGAAGAATTTAATCAGTCTAAGTGACTATGTAATTTGAATGACATGTAGAATGTCTCTAGCCAGATTGTAAATCATTTGTCATCACGGACCTTTTCGCTTCAACCTCTGGACCCGATAGTCCGGAGTGTATCGAATACCTGTAGCAGTTATGTAAAAACCGAGTGCAGCGTGGAAACCAGGCGTAGGGGTCATAAGTGCTTGAACAGACAAGTACCCAACTAGTTATGTTATATTACATGGGTAGTAAGAAACATCTTCCAGGGAGAATAGTTTCGTTAAGGATTCCTTTCCCTGGGTACGCATGCCCTAATGTGCATCCGAACTGCGAGAAGAGATGCAGGCAAAAACATTTGGGGGCAAGTGGAAAAAACAAAAAGTCATCTTTTATTCACCGACCGAATATTCCCTTAAGAACGCTAATTTTTGGCTTCACCCCGTCAGAGGTACACATCCGGCTGACCCGGCAGTAACAATCGCAGAGTTGCTCCCCTTATGTCCTAGCCGAATTAACGGGAACGTAGGGCATAAATACAAGAGCCAGGCAACCTAGCTTGGCCAAAACTTAAGTCATATCGATGCATATAGTGGCGAAAAAAGGTACATGTGGAAGAATAACACATGTGCGGGGCATGAAGCCCATAAAATATTTAAGCTTCTGTATAGGAAGCCCCCAGGTATAATGAGCGCGGCTGGCGCATCAAGATTGTGTAGTCAAAACACATGTTAGCCCTTCAAGGCCTCGAAAGAAAAGGGGAAGAAAGAAAGAAAGAAAAGACAGATAACGAATGTATAAAAATTTGACAGAGGTAAGGAGAAAGGAGTCCGGCACTAGGCATAGAATCTTCGGAGTCTCGCTGCGTTCCATGGATTTGGCTCGAGGTGGTTGTCCGATGCATCCCTTGAGACGGATGCAGCTCCGCCAGTTAAGACCTGGTCAATAATGAAGGGACCCTCCCATTTGGGCTTGAGCTTGTCCTTTTTCTTTTCCGGTAGGCGTAGAACGAGTTCGCCAACGTTATAAGTTTTGGCCCGTACTTCTCTCCTTTGGTATCTTCTAGCCTGTTGCTGGTAGAATGCGAAACGAGATTTTGCCACGTCACGCTCCTCCTCAAGGGTGTCCAAACTGTCCTGCCGATCGAGCTCAGCCTCTCTCTCTTCATGCATGCGCACTCGAGGTGAGTCATGAATTATGTCGCAGGGTAGAACCGCCTCTGCGCCGTACACCATAAAGAACGGTGTGTATCCGGTAGTGCGATTTGGCATGGTCCGCAGCCCCCAGAGTACGGAGTCGAGCTCCTCTACCCAGTGCATGTTAGATTCCTTTAAGGACCGCACTAATCTGGGTTTGATGCCGCTCATGATAAGACCATTTGCTCGTTCGACTTGACCGTTAGTTTATGGATGATAGACGAAGCGTGTCGAGCTTGATGCCCATGTTGCTGCAACATATTTTCACCTCATCGGCAGTGAAGTTCGTGCCGTTGTCAGTGATGATGCTATGGGGGACACCATAACGGTGTACAACCCCGGATATAAAGTCTATCACTGGTCCGGATTCGGCCGTTTTAACAGGTTTGGTTTCAATCCATTTGGTGAATTTATCCACCATTACCAGTAAGTACTTTTTCTTATGGGTTCGCCCTTTAAGGGGTCCAACCATGTCCAGCCCCCAGACCGCAAAAGGCCAGGTAATGGGGATTGTTTGTAGGGCGACGGGTGGCATATGGCTTTGGTTTGCAAAGAGCTGGCAACCGACGCAGCGTTGGACCAAGTCCTGTGCGTCTGCTCGGGCCGTCGGCTAATAAAATCATGTACGGAAGGCCTTACTTACGAGGGCCCAGGCTGCGGCGTGGTGGCCACCGAGTACAGCGTGAATTTCTTCCAGAAGCTTCCGCCCTTCCTCTTCGGAGATGCACCTTTGAAGGACTCCGGTAGTGCTTTTCCTATAGAGCTCTCCCTCATGGACCTTGTAGGCTTTAGATCGTCGCACAATGCAGCGTGCCTCATTTTGGTCCTTGGGAAGTTCCTACCTGGTTAGCTAGGCCAGGAATGGTTCAGTCCATGGGGCGATGACGACCATTATTACATGGGCTGAAGGTGTTATTTCGATGGCGGAGCCGCCGATTATGTCAGAGTGTTTGGTATCTGGCGTTGTAGCCGGGTCCGGACTGTTGTTGCTTGTTTCCCCTTCCCATGCCACGGATGGCTTAAACAGCCTTTCCAAGAATATGTTGGGTGGGACCGGATCACGCTTAGCGCCAATACGGGCAAGGATGTTCGCCGCCTGATTGTTTTCCTGAGCTAAATGGTGGAATTCGAGCCCCTCGAACAGAGCTGACATCTTGAGTACGGCATTGCGATAAGCCGCCATTGTCGGATCTTTAGCGTCGAAGTCTCCGTTTATTTAGGATATTGCGAGGTTTGAATCCCCGCGCACCTCCAGACATTGAATGCCCATGGAGACTGCCATCCGGAGACCATGTAACAGGGCCGCGTATTCGGCGGCATTGTTGGAGTCTGTATACAGTATTTGGAGTACATATTGGACTGTATCTCCGGTAGGGGGCGTCAAGACGACGCCAGCACCCAGACCGGCCAACATTTTAGAGCCGTCAAAGTGCATAATCCAATTGGAGTATGCGCCGTATTCCTTAGGGAGTTTGGCTTCTGTCCATTCGGCGACAAAGTCGGCCAATACCTGCGACTTAATAGCTCGCTGAGGTTTATATGTTATGTCAAACGGGAGGAGCTCTATGGCCCATTTGGCAATCCTTTCTGTGGCGTCGCGGTTCTTTATTATGTCGTTCAGTGGCACTTCAGAAGCCACTGTGATTGAACACTCTTGAAAGTAGTGTCGTAGTTTCCAGGATGCCATGAATACCGCATACGCTATCTTTTTATAATGCAGGTACCGTGATTTCCATGGGGTGAGGACAGTGGATACATAATATACCGGCCTTTGAAGGGGGAATTTATGACCGTCCGTTTCACGTTCGATGACGAGTGCTGCGCTTACGACTTGATGAGTCGCGGCTATATATAGCAGCATCGCTTCGCCGATGTTTGGCCTGGCCAGGATTGGGTTGGTGGCCATTATGGCTTTTATTTCTTCCAGTCCGGCCGTGGCAGCATCCGTCCACTCGAAGTGTTCGGTCTTGTAGAAGAAGGCGATAAAGGGTAGTGCCTTTTCTCCTAATCGGAGATGAAGCGACTTAAAGGCCACAACACATCTAGTTAACTTCTGGATTTGCTTGAGGTCTGTTGGGATGGCCAATTGTGACAGGCTCAGATTTTAGCCGGTTTGCTTCAATCCCTCTGGAGACGATGAAGCCGGGAGCTTTCCGGTAGATGCCAACGCATTTTTCCGGATTGAGCTTGATGTCGTATGTTCGGAGGTTGTTGAACGTAAGCCTCAAGTCGTCTATTAAAGAGTCAACGTGTTTGGTTTTGACGACCACATCGTCTACGTATGCTTCCACTGTTTTGCCGATTTGCTTTACCAGGCATGTCTGAATCATGCGTTGATACGTTGCGCCGGCGTTCTTAAGCCCGAAAGGCATTGTGTTGAAAGCGAAGGGTGGTATGGCGTGATAAGCGCCATTGCGGCTTGGTCGGACTTCGACCAGCTTGATTTGGTGGTAGCCGGAGTACGCATTGAGGAAGCACAATGAGTCGTGTCCCGCGGTGGCGTCGATAATCTGATCGATCTGGGGGAGGGGGGAGGGATCCTTTGGGCAAGCTTTATTGAGGTCTTTGAAGTCGACACATAAGCGCCAGGATTTTTCCTTCTTTGGTACCATCACCAGGTTTGCTAGCCAGTCCGGGTGTTTTATTTCTCTGATGAATCCGGCCTCCAATAACTTGGCTAGCTCCTCGCCCATAGCTTGTCGCTTAGGTTCGGAGAAGCGCCGAAGAGTCTGCTTGACCGGCTTGAACCCTTTTAGAATGTTAAGGCTATGCTCGACCAACTTGCATGGGATTCCTGGCATATCTGATGGGTGCCAGGAGAATATATCCCAGTTCTCGCGCAGGAACTCCCATAGTGCGGCGTCCACATCGGGGTTTAACTGTGCCCCAATTGAGGCTGTTTTGGTAGGGTCCGTTGGGTGGACTTGGAATTTGACTATTTCGTCCGCTGGTTTGAAAGAGGTGGACTTGGATCTCTTGTTGAGTATCACGTCGTCCCTGTCCACGGTCGAGCGTATCGCGGTTAACTCCTCTGCCGCTAGGGCTTCGGATAGTGACTCGAGGGCTAGTGCGGCTGTTTTGTTTTCGGCGCGGAGCGCTATGTCCAGATCACTAGCTAGAGTGATGATTCCATTGGGCCCAGGCATTTTGAGCTTCATGTACCCGTAATGGAGTATAGCTTGGAAGATCGTAAATGCCTCCCGCCCTAGAAGGGCGTGGTATCCGCTACTGAACAGGGCCACTTGGAATGTTATTTCTTCGGACCTGTAATTTTCCAAAGGTGCGAATACCACATCTGGTGTGATTTTCCCAGTGCAACGTGCCTCCCGACTGGGGATGATTCCTCTAAAGGTTGTGCTGCTTTGCTCAATGCGGTTCCAGTCTATTTCCATTTTGTGAAGAGTTTCCTCGTAAATGAGGTTTAATCCGTTGCCGCCGTCCACGTGCACTTTAGTGAGCCGAAAGCCGTCCACAATTGGACTAAGGACTAATCCGGCTGGTGCTCGAGCTGTTCGGCATTTAGGTTCATCACTGGAATTGAAGGTGATAGCCGTGTCGCTCCATGGATTTATTGCTGCCACCTGGCAGATCTCGGCAAGGCTGCGGAGTGCTCGCTTGCGCCTATTATTTGAGGCGAATGTCTCGAAGACTGTTAAGACCTTATTGTAATTCGCAGGATGTTGCTCTGTGGTGTTTTGAATGAGGAGATCCTCACCGCTCTTAGCAACCTGCCGGAGTACCCAACATGCTCTAAGGCTGTGCGTTGGTGTGGTATCCTTTATCTGTGAATTTTGCGAGGTGCATTAAGGCATCCCTCCAATACGGTTCCGTGCCCTGTAGTGGGCTTTTGCTTTTTTGTGATTGAATCAGGTGACTTACGGGGGTGCACCCTTTTGGTCCAGACTGGGTATTTAGCCAAAGCCGGATTATCCCAAAACTCTGTTTCGGTTTTCTAGGCGCTCTCCATCGCACAGTACTTCCGTACTATGGCCGCCAAGTCAGTGAAGTGTGCTATGTTGCGGCGGCTTATGGCGTTAAGGATTCCCTTGTCCATGCAATTATTGTAGAAGAATGAAATTGCGTCTTCCTCTCGACAGTCCTTGACCTTGTTCATTACAAGGAGGAATCTGGCCCAATAGTGATGTACTGTTTCCTGGGGCTCTTTTCTAATGTGGGAGAGATCGCTTGTATCTGGGTGGGTGGGCGGATTTAAGTCTGAACCCTGACCTGATCCGCGACCCGGGGACATGGGAGTTTCCAATCTTGGAGGTTCGGGCTCCGGGATGTCGCCCGATAGGTCTGGCCCACTGCCTGATTCTACGTTCAAGGCTTGGGGGATGTCCTTCCGTGTACAGGTATCCGGCTCGGAGAGCTCTGGAATCCGGACATAGCTTGTCCTCAAGATTGAGGGAAAATTACCGCATTGTTCCTCCACCACCGCTATCTGATGGGTGACCGGCGGAGAATTAATCTCCCTTTGGTCGGGTTTAAGCCCGATCCGATCATAGTCCGTAGCGACTCCCAAAGCGGCGATGCGGTCCAAGAGCTCGTTTAGGGAAGAGAGCTCCATCGGATCCATCTGCTCGGCAAGTTCCGAGCCGACGTGGAGGCTGTTTTCGATGACCCGAGAAATCATCGTCGGCGCAGCAGCCGAACGGGCGGTCATGACGAACTCGCCTAGCCGGAGAGTCTGGCTGACAGACAGGCCTCCTCCAGAGGTGACGCTGTCCTTGACAACGAGACGAGACATCCTTCCTTATGGCGACGGCACAGTGGAACTCTCAATGAAAGCACCAATGTCGGTGTCAAAACCGGCGGATCTCGGGTAGGGGGTCCCGAACTGTGCATCTAAGGCGGATGGTAACAGGAGGCAAGGGACACAATGTTTACCCAGGTTCGGGCCCTCTCTATGGAGGTAATACCCTACTTCCTGCTTGATTGATCTTGATGAATGTGAGTATTACAAGAGTTGATCTACCACGAGATCATAGAGGCTAAACCCTAGAAGCTAGCCTATGGTATGATTGTTGTTTTCCTACGGACTAAACCCTACGGTTTATATAGACACCGGAGGGGCTAGGGTTACACAGTCGGTTACAACGAAGGAGATCTACATATCCGTATCGCCAAGCTTGCCTTCCACGCCAAGAGAGTCCCATCCGGACACGAGACGAAGTCTTCAATCTTGTATCTTCATAGTCCAATAGTCCGGCCAAAGGATATAGTCTGGCTGTCCGGATACCCCCTAATTCAGGACTCCCTCAATATGTTTCTCGATTATGGAGGTGATAAAAGGTTCGTCGTAAAGGGTTACGTCGATGCAAGCTTTGACACCGATCTGGATGACTCTAAGTCACAATCCAGACACATATTGAAAGTGGGAGCAATTAGCTAGAGTAGCTCCATGCAGAGCATTGTAGACATAGAAATTTGCAAAATACATACGGATCTGAATGTGGCAGTCCCGTTGACTAAATTTCTCTCACAAGCAAAACATGATCACACCTTAATAATCTTTGGGTGTTAAACACACAGCGATGTGAACTAGATTATTGACTCTAGTAAACCCTTTTAGTGTTGGTCACATGGCGATGTGAACTATGGGTGTTAATCACATAGTGATGTGAACTATTGGTGTTAAATCACATGGCGATGTGAACTCTATTATTGACTCTAGTGCAAGTGTGAGACTGAGGGAAATATGCCCTATAGGCAATAATAAAGTTGTTATTTATATTTCCATATATCATGATAAATGTTTATTATTCATGCTAGAATTGTATTAACCGGAAACTTAGTACATGTGTGAATACATAGATAAACAGAGTGTCACTAGTATGCCTCTACTTGACTAGCTCGTTGAATCAAAGATGATTAAGTTTCCTAGCCATAGACATGAATTGTCATTTGATTAACGGGATCACAATATTAGAGAATGATGTGATTGACTTGATCCATTCCGTTAGCTTAGCACTTGATCGTTTAGTATGTTGCTATTGCTTTGTTCATGACTTATACATGTTCCTATGACTATGAGATTATGCAACTCCCGAATACCCGAGGAACACTTTGTGTGCTACCAAACATCACAACGTAACTGGGTGATTATAAAGGTGCTCTACAGGTGTCTCTAATGGTACTTGTTAAGTTGGCATAGGTCGAGATTAGGATTTGTCACTCTGATTGTCGAAGAGGTATCTCTGGCCCCTCTCGGTAATGCACATCACTATAAGCCTTGCAAGTAATGTAACTAATGAGTTAGTTGCGGGATGATGCATTACGGAACGAGTAAAGAGACTTGCCGATAGCGAGATTGAACTAGGTATTGAGATACCGACGATCGAATCTCGGGCAAGTAACATACCGATGACAAAGGGAACAATGTATGTTGTTATGCGGTTTGACCGATAAAGATCTTCATAGAATATGTGGGAGCCAATATGAGCATCCAGGTTCCGCTATTGGTTATTTACCGGAGACGTGTCTCGGTCATGTCTACATAGTTCTCGAACCCGTAGGGTCCGCACGCTTAACATTTGGTGACGATCGGTAACATGAGTTTATGTGTTTTGATGTACTGAAGGTAGTTCGGAGTCCCGGATGAGATCGGGGACATGACGAGGAGTCTCGAAATGGTCGAGGCGTAAAGATTGATATATTGGACGACTATATTCGGACATCGGAAAGATTCCGAGTGATTCGGGTATTTTTCGGAGTACCGGAGAGTTACGGAATTCGCCGGGGAGTATTTGGGCCTTATTGGGCTTTACAAGAAAGAGAGAGGGGAGGCTGCGCCCCCCCCCCAAGGCTTAGTCCGAATTGGACTAAGGGGATGGGCGGCGCCCCTCCTTCCTTCTCTTCTCTTTTCCCTTTCCTTCTCTCCTACTCCTACTACTTGGAAGGGCTCCTACTTCTACTAGGAAAGGGGGGAATCCTACTCCCGGTGGGAGTAGGACTCCCCTAGGGCGCGCCATAGAGACGGCCGAACCTCCCCCTCCTCTACTCCTTTATATACGGGGAGGGGGGCACCCCTTGGAGAGACAACAATTGATCATTGATCTCTTAGCCGTGTGCGGTGCCCCCCTCCACCATAATCCACCTCGATCATATCGTAGCGGTGCTACGACGAAGTCCTGCATCGGTAGCATCACCATCACCGTCATCACGCCATCGTGCCGACGGAACTCTCCCTCGAAGCTCTGTTGGATTGGAGTTCATGGGACATCATCGAGCTGAACGTGTGCTGACCACGGAGGTGCCGTGCGTTCGGTACTTGGATCGGTCGGATCGTGAAGACGTACGACTACATCAACCGCGTTGTTCTAACGCTTCCGCTTTCGGTCTACGAGGGTACGTGGACACACTCTCCCCTCTCCTTGCTATGCGACACCATGATCCTGCGTGTGCGTAGGAAAATTTTGAAATTACTACGTTCCCCAACAAGGATAAAGAAACTTGCGACGAATAACAACAAGATCTTTGTTTGCACAATGAAGAAGACATCAGTCAATTATAGGATGGTACTAACTCTTTTACCTTGTTTTTTCCCTGGTGCCATTTCAAATCTCAGAACAACTATTTAGTCATATATTTGTCTTCAGTACTTTCCAAAGCAGTTAACCGATGATTACCTCTCAAACCACCTGCATGGTCAAGAGGCGAGGAAGTTATTCATTCAACACCCACGGTACAATATTGAAGTCTTCCTCAAGAGGACGAAGGTTGGGCGGGCAATTATCCATAGCCACTGGCCTAAAGTTGCAAGGACATTAAACATCGTTGAAGGCTCAATATTCACCTTTCGCTTCAGCAGTTTCCCAGATGAGATTCATCTGTCCATTTACCGTGTATGATGCTACTTTCCAAATGCTTTTGATGTTGCATGTGAAACTTGGTGCTGTTGTGTAATGGCGTAGCTAGCTATATGCCTATATGGTGTAACTAAGTGTTGAAGCTATCTGATGTAATTCAATTATGAAATCCTGGTTGCCGTAATACATATATGAAATACATGGTGTTTTTTATGAGAAATGTCAATTTGATTACTAAATGGATTATCAGTAATAGGCCATTTATCTTGCTTATTGAGGTTCTCTATTGCAAGCGGTTTCTCAGATAGAACCATGGGTGATGAACTCAAACAACCCACACGGTTGCTAGAAAGTAGGCATGTTGGATCAGTGAAGAATCACACACGACTTTGGCCAGATAACTGTTTCCGTTGGGCCACCTTGCACAAATGTTTCCACATAAAAAACCATGTGTAATATACATACGAACGAAAACGGTTTTTTTCGGGATTCACTGTGTGAGATGTACATACGAACGGAAACAATTGGGCCTGCATAATTGTCTCTGTTGCCTCGCCCGATCGCAGGCGAGCTCATTTTGCCCCGTGTGTGTGACCGGAGTACCTATCCTCAACGGTTTTCTGGTTGTAGAGGCATACTAGGGACACTGTGTTTTGTCTATGTATCCACACATTTATCAAGTTTCCGGTTAATACAATTCTAGCATGAGTAATAAACATTTATCATGATATAAGGAAATATAAATAAAAACTTTATTATTGCCTCTAGGGCATATTTCCTTCAGCCACCACCAAGGAGGAACGATGACCACCACCAAGATGATGGGGCTGGGGGCTTCCAGGAGCCCCGTGCCATCGCTTGCATCCTAGGCGGCGCTCAGGCCACTGCCTCCCATCGCATATTCAAGCAGTTCGCTCGCGAGGTGAACACGGCCCTCCCCAAGCACGAGGCGACACGTCCGCTCAGGTGGTCCAAGTACGCAATTGCCTTTGACTCTACTGACCAGCTCATGTGCATGGCCACTGCTAGCGCGCTTCCGATGCTCTGCTCGCCTACCATCAGCAACATCCTCGTCACCAAGACACTCATCAATGGCGACGCGGGACTCAATTTCCTGTCCGTCGAAGCGTTCGGGAGGCTCCAGGTGCCGTACGACCAGCTTCAGCCTACCAAGCCTTTGTCGGGAGTGACCGACGGCTCCACCACCCCGATAGGGCAAATCCGTCTCCCCGTCACCTTCGGCAAGCGCAACAACTACCGCACTGAGCTCATCGACTTCGACGTTACCCACATTCGCCTCCCGTACAACGCCATCCTTGGGTATCCGGCCTTGGCCAAGTTCATGGCCACAACTCACCATGGCTACAACGTTGTCAAGATGCCAAGGAGCGGAGGCATCATCACGGTCTCCTGCGACGAAAAGGATGCGGTGTGCTCACTCGAGCGTGCCTACCAGGCTGCGGTGGTCGAGAACCCAGATGACACGGGCGTCGTCTACCCTCGTGAGGTGATCCCCAAGAAGAAGAAGCAGCTGCTCCTCCTAGGACCCCAGGAGGACGGGGCAACCAACGATACTGTTTCAGGACCCGCGCCCACTGACGGCGCGCCTTCCCCTCTCGCATAGGAAGGCATGCCTGGCGCCCCTCTCAGGTTGGGTTCAGGGGCTGTCAGGACCCCGATCCTAAGTCACACCGATCTAGCATGTAACACATCATATCACTTTGCGGCCTCACGCACGGTATTCCCACGGGTGTCGCCTTACCATGGCCGGGACCGTTTGCGTCTTTTGGCTCACGTATATGATAGTGTCGCTAGCATCCATATGACAAAGAACCGGGCCGACATGGCTAGTCGTGAACCCAAAGCGGCGCTAACCTATGGGGACAGGCATACATGAATCACATCGAGCATGTCGGTCATCAACGTATATATTCGGACTGTAGCACTGGGCTAACAGGACTCCGGTATCCCGGGCTGTAGCAGGCTAGGCAGGACTCCGAATAACACCGCGTGACATTTCCCGAAGGACAGACATAAGGCGAAGTGAAACACATGCCGGCCAGTCAAGTGTCCAAGCGGTAGTCTTTGGGCTAGCGAGGACTCCGGTGAACCGGGCTGTAGCGGACTACTATCGCTCAGAGCACGAGACTACATTTCCCCATATGAGAGGCTGCCAAGGATAAACAACTAGTTTGTCGGATCCCACACATACCAAGCATTTCAAACATACACACATTATACTTGATATGCGTAGATACAACATGGCATCACAACATAACTCTCTCGACTCAAATATTATTCATTAGGCTCAGAAGAGCGAGATATTACAAACATGGGTCTCATGACCCAACACTCGAAACATACAAGTCAAAGCACAAGCGGAAGCTAATCAGGTCCGAAATCTGAGACAACTATAAATGAAAAAGGTGAGAAGCGACTATCTACCAGATCCTGCCGAAGGCACAAGATCGTAGCTGAGGTAACAAGCTAAATGTCGAAGTCCAAGCGGAACTACTAGCGAGACTGACGTCTCTCTGCAAAACATAAAATAAGCAAACGTGAGTACAATTGTACTCAGCAAGACTTACATCAGAACTAACTACATATGCATCATTATCAAAAGGGGGTGGTGGAGTTTGACTGCAGCAAGCCAGCTTTGACTCGGTGGCTATCCTGAACTACGACTGCAAGCAACTCTTTTGAGGTGGCGCACACGAGTCCACATATTCACCATATCAATACACCACTATGGACCCGCTCCCGTCTCCCTACGAGAACGCCATCCATAGCACTCACGCTTATCTTGCGCATTTTAGAGTATCCATTTTCACTTGTCTATGAACTGATATAGGCAATCCAGAAGTCCTTCTCCGTGGACACGGCTATTCGAATAGATCATATTAAACCCTGCAGGGGTGTACTTCTTCACCTGCGCTCTCACCACTTACCGCCGTTTACACGACATGTACTCGGCAACCTTCAAGTGGAAGCCCAGCGTGGGTGTCGGCCGCGGCCTACCTAAACACTCAAGTCCCTAGTCCAGGTTTATCGCCTATTCGGGTTCCATCCGCAGGGAGTCCGGCCGAGGTTTCCCATACAGCCCCGAACGATGTGTGCGGGGTTCCCGAGATACCAAGCGGGCACTTTCGGTACACGGGCCACGGTGCCTACCGCAACACAACCCACCCCTATGGTCAGCGTTGCGTCGGCCCCAACATACTACAAACACAGAAACTACTTGCAACTCGGATGAGGACAAGGGTGGTCAAGAAGCCGAGAGGGTCCATTGGTTTCGGGCCCAATGCATGGTAGTAACTGTTTCATGGATCACAAACACAGATCTCAGTTCACGAGGGCGGCTGCAATGAGACAACCCACCATGTACTCCTACATGGCCTCTCACCGCTACCTTTACCAAATCGTGTTCACACACTTAGCTCACACACAATAGGACATGTTCATAACAATTCTAATTCATTTCCGATGAATCGGACCCGACTCAACTCTAAGCGATGTGAGGCATGACAACAAGCATAAATGAGTAGGCACAACATGGCTCAAACAATTCCTACTCATGCTAGTGGGTTTCATCTAATTCTTGTGGAATGACAGGTCATGCAAAGGATCAAGGGGTTCAGCTACCGCAGCAAGTAATACATGAGTCGTTGTTGTCCTAATGCAATAAAATAGAGCAGGAGCGAGAGAGTGGGATTGTATCGGAATGAACAAGGGGGTTTTGCTTGCCTGGCACTTCTGAAGATAATAGTTCTTCATTGGTGTTATCGAATAATCATCGTCGGTACATCCTCTACCGGGAGGGGACAATTACCGGCAAACAAGAGAGAACACAATCAATGCAATGCACATATATGATGCATGATCATGTTAAGGTACTGAATTCACCTAATGCAATAATAATCCAAGTTAGTTGAAGTGGAACTCAAACAAGGTTGAATTCCAACTCCAAATGCTATTTCATAAATTACCCTAATCATGATTCATCCTATTCAGTGATGTTAACTTGTTCAAACATGCATGATTATGGCATAAACAGATTCTTCATATTTTTCTGATCATTTTTCATATATAAATTATTTCCATCCGGAGTTACGGTTGAATTTATATGATTTTTAGAAGTTTAGAGTATTTTACGAAATTTACTGAATTAAAATAAATCTAGAAACCTAATTATTGCGTCGGCTGACGTTGATGTGACGTCATGAAGTCAACTGGGTCGCTGTCCAGGTCAACTCGACGCTGGGACCCACCGGTCGATGTGAGGCGCTAATCCCGCGTTGACTCGGGTTTTGACACTCTGCGGGGCCCGCTGTCAGTGTCTAAGGGTGGTTAGCTGGCAGGGATTAGTGCTAATGTCGAGGCCACGTCGGCTCTTGCCGGAATTTGGCCGGCGGCGACCAACCGAGCGGCGGTGGCCCGCGGAGTTGCGCTTAGGGCAGCGGCCGGGCGCCCGAGGGTACCAGGAGGGAGCCCGTGATCCCGCGCATCTAGGGGACCAACAGGAGGTGCGAGGCGGCGGAATCTCGCCCGGCGTCGAGCTTTGGCGGCGGCCGGAGTTCGAACAACGGCAGCTCTGGCGCTGCGGTGCACGGCAAGGCGAGCTAAGCGGCTGAGTTCGAATCACAGGAGCAACGAGCACGATGACGAGCTCAGAGGCGAGCTACGGTGTCCGTAACCACGGCGGCGACAGAGCATGGCGCCGGCGAAGCCGAGCTTCGTGGGGATGGCACCTCTGGCGAGAAGCAGACCACGGGGCTAAGGGAAGCGGTGGAGGAGCTCACCGTGAACTCGAGGAGGGGCTCGGCTTGCTCGTGGACAACCTGGAGGCGGCGAATTTGTTGATGGCGTCCGGCGGGTCCGGGAAGGGGAAAAGTGGCGGGGCGGCGACTCGGGGCGCTCCGGTGCCGGGAGGCTCGGTGAGGAGGGGGGAGAGAGATTAGGCGGAGCTCGGGGGCTAGTCGGGGAAGCGTGTGGAGGCCGGTGGCCACGTCGAGCAGCGACAGTGGCGGCAGGGCGCTGGGTTCGGCGCAGAGCGAGAGAGAGGAGGGGATGAGGACGGGGAAGTGGGCGAGAGGGCCCGGGGTGATGCGTGGCGATGCGTGGAGGCGTCCAGGCAACGGGGACGCAGGCAGCCAGGCAGGAGGTGGCCGTCGGTGGCCGGGGAAGCAGGAGGTGGCGCGCTCGGCGCGGTCGCCGTCCCTCCTCCGCCCTCTTGGCGGAGGTAGGCGATGAGCGGCGGTTGGTGGGCTGGGCCACCAACTGGGCCAGCGAGGGGAGGGAGGAGGCTGGGTCGGTTGGGGCGCCAGGTAGGTGGGCTGCCAGGTAGCTGGCCCAAGTGGCTTCTCTCTCTCTCCTATTTCTATTTAAATCCTGTTTTCTATTATTCTGCATCTGTTGGGCTTTATTAAAAATACTGAATCAATCCCAAAATTCATGCCACTGCTCATGACCACTTGTTGGAAAGATATCCTACAAGAAATCTCTGATAAACATTTCAGTTTGGGATTATTTGAGCATTTAAATTATTTATTAGCATTAAATGCCCAAATGCAAATACTTAATGAATTAATCCGGTGACCAAATATGACATGAAAATGTGCAGCACCTCTGGTTACGGTTTAGAGCATTTTTCGTAAATGATGAACATTTCCCAAGCCATTTGAAATCACTGAAATTTATTTTTGGTTGAGCCTATTTGAATTCCTTTAATGCTAGGGTTTAGGCAATCCCCATTTCAAATTCATGAAAATTAACATGATGACATGAATGCCTTAATGCAACTAATGTCAAACAATTCTAGGGCTGTGACAACTCACCCCCACTAAACAAGAATCTCGCCCCGAGATTCAAGACGTGAGGCAAGAGGAAAAGGGAAGTCACAAACTATCACAATCTTCATGATCCATTTGCCCTTCTCGAAGATGTTGATTTACTCCATCATCTTGGTCTTGACGTCTTCGCTTTTGAGATCTTCACTCGACACGACAACAGAAAGAAAGGGAAACCCTACATGATTCGAGCTTAATGAAAATCAGGTAAACATGATCAACTCACGGAATTTGAGACGGTGACACATCTCGAGTTGAGGCACAAAATACATCGAGAGGGATGGAAGAACAACAACGGGGTTTGATTGGTGGCAACAATTCCACGCTTAGAAAGATGGTGGATGGTGTCAAGGTGGTGAGAAAATATTTATCATGATCCCGCAACCGGACACCTCGAGAAAGGTGACGCAAAGAACTATTCCCTTAAGTGGCAAAAAGAATTACTTTTGATCCATAGATCATTGGAACTCTTTATACCAGCCGAAGGCAATCACAAGCGATCATTTGGTAGAATGCAAGGAATGGTACACCCGGACTAAAATGGATGATGTAGACTACCTTGTTGAAGACAACGCAATGGATGATTTTTGCTTATCATCGAAGGTGGAGGGGACCCATGGTAAGTCCACTTTTGAGGATGATCTTGAACAGAAATTACTACGAAGGCAGCCCATAGTGAAATGGCACAAGGGCGGTGCAAGCTGGGAACGAAATGCAACTGTTCGAATGTTCCAACCATCATATCTGCACGAGATTCAGATCTGGTTGGTGTTAGGATATTTCAGACTCATCATGTCTGAAAAGGAAGGGTTGCAACACAATTTGACGAGATGGCGTTGCGAGATTCTCGGGATATGAACTACGATAGCAAGCTCCAAAACATGAGCTGGTTTTGCTACAAACATGTGAACACGTTGTCCTAGACAAGCATGACCACATAGTAGCCTTATAATAAAACACTACCGAGTTCAGGTGGGGAACCATAATCGAGGATATTGAAATCACTTCATAAGTCCGGATTAGCTCTCATGAAGGAACTTCTTCTCCTTGAACAAATCAGTCAGTGGCTTGAGGTGCTAGGGATACATACGGAATGAAGATGATCGATCTATCAAACCATAGAATACTTCGCACATGCATGACTGACTTGGAATGATTCGGAGGAAACAAAACAAACCTTTCTCGAGTTCATGGCGGCAACTTACACCAGATGCACATGAACTAGAGGAAGTCACTACTTTCATCCAAACATATGCTTCATGAATGAAACACGAAGAAATGCTTACACAAGTTTCCAAAACTAGGTTGATGCTCAACATGACTCATGGGGAGACAAAATGCTCTTGATGGGCTCAACAGACAACTTATCGAAATTTCCATATCCTGGACTTCCACCATCATGTGAACACGGTGATAGCATTGGCGGAACCAAAAGACATAATGGTGTATGCTCGAGGGATCAACCACGAGTAAGACAACATTACGAATATCGTTGGTTACGATTTGACTTGACAATGGCCCATACTCAATCAAAGAATTGGTAGGACAATAGATCCAACAAGCGATCACGAGGAGCGATCGATGAAGATATCATCTTTCTTCAACACACACTACACAAGAATATCCCTTTGAATCGAACTAAATTAGGCAAGCTTTTATCTTCCAACTCTCCAAGTTATTGTCTAGCTTAACCAACTAGCTCGGGGATATTCAACACAGATTCTTGGAGAAGGGGTGGTTTACGGGAAAACCAACTTGATCACGAGCTCAACATAACGGTCGTGGAACAACCGGTAACACTTCCAAGAAGATATTTGGAAAGTCACGAACCACCGGTATGTTACTAAGCTCGAGAACAATCTTGCTTTTGAGGGCAAGACGATATGATCGAATGAGTGAGGACTTGACACAATCCTAACTCATCAATCGAAGTGTGCACCAGAAATAAGGACTAAGTAGCACGATCTATCTTAGAATGATGATTTAATAACCAACACACTAAGAATGAGGATATGGTCCATTTACTACCAAACAACGAGGTTGCTAGGGGTATTGGTTTCACACATCAAAATTCACTTGTCGGTATTCCGGTAGCAACAACACGGGACCGAGGAATGAACGATGATGGCGAGAGTATCACTACATCAAGAATTCATAAGAGAAGGTGCAATTCTTATGACATTATTGACATAAAGATGGTAACACTCCAGGTGGAACAGAGCAAAAGCTGGATTGGCATTTGATCTGCGGGATACAACTACTTTGACCCAATCCTAGAAATGGATGAGGTACTGGAGTTTGTTTCTCCTGGTCATTCTGGAATAGAATGGCTTGACGGACCACAAGGACAAAATGCATCGATGAACACAAATGCACACATACCCTTGGCTATCAATTGATAGATGAAGGTCAGAATGCAACTGAAGAGAGCAACTCAGAGGAACATATAACTTCCTGAGTTGTGGATGCATGGATTAGTATGTCGAGGAAGCTCAACATTTCTTCCGGATAACCCATGCAGAAAAGTAGAATTGGCAGATTCACAATTATGAATGGAGAACTCCGCAAGAGCGCTCTTATTGTGATCTTTTGGCTCAAAAGAACTTCTGCCATAAGCGGTTCGTAGTATTTGGAAGAAGGAAATACCACGGACCTCGAGGACTATTGCAAGGTTACTAATATCTTAAGGGCACTAGCAAATACTAACAACATGAAGTGAGTAGGGTGAATCTCGGGTTCAGAACCCAGGAGTAGAATACCTACTACTAAATGGCATCACGGGATGCTTTCAAGAATGACGGCCAGAATCATCACACCGGGGATACAAAAGCATTGCTAAATTGCTAGGTGACTTCCTAAACACTTAGGGTCATAATAATAGTCCCAACATATGTGTCGAGGCAACAGAGTACCTCAACTTACCGATTGGTGTGCTTATTCTGACCAAAAGGTCATCGGGAACGGAAGGAAAGAATTTGCAAATGCATCAGACTATTTAGAGACCTGGGATGATTCGGACAGCATAACGGCTGTAAATGCTCAAAATGATTTGAGACATCCTGCAGAAAATGGTGGCATAACCACTCAACAACATCATAACAAGATTCTGGGATCAACAATTATCATACGGAAATAGTAGGAACTGAACTGGGGATTAAAACCAACAATCTTATAGGTCTATGGATTAGTAACACGTCATCCTAATGGATAGATGAGAAGCCTAGTTCTTAAACCCCGTAGAAGAGAAGAGGATGATTTCGGATCGAAGGCCATGAGGTATAAGGAGTAAAAGAGCCTTACGTTCCCTTCCACAATCAATTCCCTTACATAACTAAAGCATTTCTAGACACAACTTCGACCGGTTTGGCTTGGTAATCCCTCTGAGCGATCGGGGCTCGATACCAACGCCTGTCGGGACCCGATCCTAAGTCACACCGATCTAGCATGTAACACATCATATCACTTTGCGGCCTCACGCACGGTATTCCCACGGGTGTCGCCTTACCATGGCCGGGACCGTTTCGTCTTTTGGCTCACGTATATGATAGTGTCGCTAGCATCCATATGACAAAGAACCCGGGCCGACATGGCTAGTCGTGAACCCAAAGCGGCGCTAACCTATGGGGACAGGCATACATGAATCACATCGAGCATGTCGGTCATCAACGTATATATTCGGACTGTAGCACTGGGCTAACAGGACTCCGGTATCCCGGGCTGTAGCGAGCTAGGCGGGACTCGAATAACACCGCGTGACATTTCCCGAAGGGACAGACATAGGAACGGCAGTGAAACACATGCCGCCAGTCAAGTGTCCAAGCAGTAGTCTTTGGGCTAGCAGGACTCCGGTGAACCGGGCTGTAGCGGACTACTATCGCTCAGAGCACGAGACTACATTTCCCCATATGAGAGGCTGCCAAGGATAAACAACTAGTTTGTCGGATCCCACACATACCAAGCATTTCAAACATACACACATTATACTTGATATGCGTAGATACAACATGGCATCACAACATAACTCTCGACTCAAATATTATTCATTAGGCTCGAAGAGCGAGATATTACAAACATGGGTCTCATGACCCAACACTCGAAACATACAAGTCAAAGCACAAGCGGAAGCTAATCAGGTCTGAGTACAGACAACTATAAATGAAAAAGGCTGAGAAGCACGACTATCTACCAGATCTGCCAAGGCACAAGATCGTAAATGAGGTAACAAGCTAAATGTCGAAGTCCAAGCGGAACTACTAAGCGAGGCCAGCGTCTCTGCAAAACATAAAATAAGCAAACGTGAGTACAAATGTACCCAGCAAGACTTACATCAGAACTAACTACATATGCATCAGTATCAATAAAGGGGGGTGGTGGAGTTTGACTGCAGCAAGCCAGCTTTCACTCGGTGGCTATCCTGAACTACGATTGCAAGCAACTCGTTTGAGGTGGCGCACACGAGTCCACATATTCACCAAATCAATACACCACTATGGATCCGCTCCCGTCTCCCTACGAGAACGCCATCCATAGCACTCACGCTTATCTTGCGCATTTTAGAGTATCCATTTTCACTTGTCTATGAACTGATATAGGCAATCCGAAGTCCTTCTCCGTGGACATGGCTATTCGAATAGATCATATTAAACCTGCAGGGTGTACTTCTTCACACACGCTCACCACTTACCGCCGTTTACCACGACATGTACTCGGCAACCTTCAAGCGGAAGCCCAACGTGGGTGTCGGCCACGGCCTACCTAAACACTCAAGTCCCTAGTCCAGGTTTATCGCCTATTCGGGTTCCATCCGCAGGAGTCCGCCGAGGTTTCCCATACAGCCCCGAACGATGTGCAGGGTTCCCGAGATACCAAACGGGCACTTTCGGTACATCAACACGGTGCCTACCGCAACACAACCCACCCCTATGGTCAGCGTTGCGTATGCCCCCAAAGACATACTACAAACACGAAACTACTTGCAACTCCCTGACCGAGGACAAGGGTGGTCAAGAAGCCGAGAGGGTCCATTGGTTTCGGGCCCAATGCGTGGTAGTAACTGTTTCATGGATCACAAACACAGAACTCAGTTCCTGAGGACGGCTGCAATGAGACAACCCACCATGTACTCCTACATGGCCTCTCACCGCTACCTTTACCAAATCGTGTTCACACACTTAGCTCACACACAATAGGACATGTTCATAACAATTCTAATTCATTTCCGATGAATCAGACCCGACTCAACTCTAAGCAGTAGCAGGCATGACAACAAGCATAAATGAGTAGGCACAACATGGCTCAAACAATTCCTACTCATGCCAGTGGGTTTCATCTAATTACTGTGGAATGGCAGGTCATGCAAAGGATCAAGGGGTTCAGCTACCGCAGCAAGTAATACATGAGTCGTTGTTGTCCTAATGCAATAAAATAGAGCAGGAGCGAGAGAGTGGGATTGTATCGGAATGAACAAGGGGGTTTTGCTTGCCTGGCACTTCTGAAGATAATAGTTCTTCATTGGTGTTATCGAATAATCATCGTTTGTACATCGTCTCACCGGAGGGACAATTACCGTCAAACAAGAGAGAACACAATCAATGCAATGCACATATATGATGCATGATCATGTTAAGGTACTGAATTCACCTAATGCAATAATAATCCAAGTTAGTTGAAGTGGAATTCAAACAAGGTTGAATTCCAACTCCAAATGCTATTTCATAAATTACCCTAATCATGATTCATCCTATTCAGTGATGTTAACTTGTTCAAACATGCATGATTATGGCATAAACAGATTCTTCATATTTTTCTGATCATTTTCATATATAAATTATTTCCATCCGAGTTACGGTTGAATTTATATGATTTTTAGAAGTTTAGAGTATTTTACGAAATTTACTGAATTAAAATAAATCTAGAAACCTAATTATTGCGTCACTGACGTCGATGTGACGTCGGTGAAGTCAACTGGGTCGCTGTCAGGTCAACTCGACACTTTGGGACCCACTGGTCGATGACAGAGGCGCTAATCCGCGTTGATTCGGGTTTTGACATCGCGGGGCCCATTGTCGATGTCTAAGGGTGGTTAGCTGGCGAGGGATTAGTGCTAATGGCGAGGCCACGTCGGCTCTTGCCGGAATTTGGCCGTGGCGACCAACCGGCGGCGGTGGCCCGCCGGAGTTGCGCTTAGGGCGGCCGGGCGCTGAGGGTACCGGGAGGGAGCCCGTGATCCCGCGCATCTAGGGGAACCAACGGGAGGTGCGGGGGCGGCCGGAATCTCGCCGGCGTCGAGCTTTGGCGGCGGCCGGAGTTCGGGCAACGACGGCTACGGCGCTGCGGTGCACGGCAAGGCGAGCTAGCGGCTGAGTTCGAATCCTGGGAGCAACCCGAGCACGATGACGAGCTCAGGAGCGAGCTACGGTGTCCGTAACCACGGCGGCGACAGAGCATGGCGCCGGCGAGCTTCGGAGCTCGTGGGGATGGCACCTACGGCGAGAAGCAGACCACGGGGCTAAGGGGAAACGGTGGAGGAGCTCACCGTGAACTCGAGGAGGGGCTCGGCTTGCTCGTGGACAACCTGGAGGCGGCGAATTTGTTGATGGCGTCCGGCGGGTCCGGAAGGAAAAGTGGCGGGCGGCGACTGGGCGCTCCGGTGCCGGAGGCTCGGTGAGGAGGGGAGAGATTAGGCGGAGCTCGGGGCTAGTCGGGAAGCGTGTGGAGGCCGGTGGCCACGTCGAGCAGCGACGGTGGCGGCAGGGCGCTCGGGTTCGAGGCCTTGAGCGAGAGAGAGGAGGGGATGAGGACGGGAAGTGGGCGAGAGGGCCCGGGGTGATGCGTGGCGATGCGTGGAGGCGTCCAGGCAACGGGGACGCAGGCAGCCAGGCAGGAGGTGGCCGTCGGTGGCCGGGGAAGCAGGAGGTGGCGCGCTCGGCGCGGTCGCCGTGTCCCTCCTCTGCCTACTGGCAGAGGTAGGCGATGAGCGGCGGTTGGTGGGCTGGGCCACCAACTGGGCCAGCGAGGGGAGGGAGGAGGCTGGGTCGGTTGGGGCGCCAGGTAGGTGGGCTGCCAGGTAGCTGGCCCAAGTGGCTTCTCTCTCTCTCCTATTTCTATTTAAATCCTGTTTCTATTATTCTGCATCTGTTGGGCTTTATTAAAAATACTGAATCAATCCCAAAATTCATGCCACTGCTCATGACCACTGTTGGAAAGATATCCTACAGTAAACATTTCAGTTTGGGATTATTTGAGCATTTAAATTATTTATTAGCATTAAATGCCCAAATGCAAATACTTAATGAATTAATCCAGGTGACCAAATATGACATGAAAATGTGCAGCACCTCTGGTTACGGTTTAGAGCATTTTTCCAGAAATGATGAACATTTCCCAAGCCATTTGAAATCACTGAAATTTATTTTTGGTTGAGCCTATTTGAATTCCTTTAATGCTAGGGTTTAGGCAATCCCCATTTCAAATTCATGAAAATTAACATGATGACATGAATGCCTTAATGCAACTAATGTCAAACAATTCTAGGGCTGTGACAGGGGCTCTCCTCTGGAGGGCCTCAGACCTGACCAGCGTCATGAGGGAGGCATTCGGGCACCATGTGGAGGCGTGCTTCAACGCGCGCTTCCGTGAGGAGAGTGCAGGGCGCGGCGCCAGGCGCTCAGGAGTTCATCACCAAGGCAACCGAGGAGCTTCAGGAGGCACGGGCCATGCGCGGCGAGTGCCGCCCCTCATCGCTCAATGCAGCTGCTGCCCCTGACGAGGGTAGCGAGCTGCACATGTGCGTCAACATCCTAGGGCTCACAGGATCGCATCTTAGGAGCTCTTCTGGGCGTCCCACGTTAGCCGGTGCGAGGGCCCCCTCACAGCTATGTTCGCATGACTTTCCGTCTGCTGAACAGGGCTGCCACGCACCAGCGCTACATGCGGGGCATCCTGGAGGCTCACGAGTCCAGGCACTAGGTGGCCCTGTCAAAGGAGGCACTAGATCCTCACGAGCCTCCCGGGCCTCTAGAGTCTCACGAGGCTCAGGGCCCGGACGACTCATGAAGAACAACTTCTGCAACACGCGTCTTCAGCTACTCCAACACTTCTTCAGCAACGGTGCCAGGTGACACTTTTTGGTTTGTTCAGCTGAGGGCTTCCTCGGGCCGCATCATCCTCAAACCGTCGTGGCTAGTCCCGCGGCTGCACCATTTTATTTTATCTAGTCCAGACCAGTATGCTAGCCTGCGTTATCATGGTTATCATCATTATCTATGTTGTCTCGTTATATCGCCCTTCGCGGCCTCCGCGCGTTGCTAACCCGCCTCTTGCTCATCCCGCTACGGCGGCTACATGTCAGCACAGCACATGTGCTCGGGTCCGTCCCTGCAGCACTGATAAATCTGAGAGATCGAGATCTGGCTCGCTGAGGGAGTCCTGGATTAGGGGGTCCTCGGGCAGCCGGACGATATCCTTTGGCCGGACTGTTGGACTATGAAGATACAAGATTGAAGACTTTGACTCGTGTCCGGATGGGACTCTCCTTGGCGTGGAAGGCAAGCTTGGCAATACGGATATGTAGATCTCCTCCCTTGTAACCGACTCTGTGTAACCCTAGCCCCCTCCGGTGTCTATATAGACCAGAGGGTTTAGTCCGTAGGACAACAACAATCATACCATAGGCTAGCTTCTAGGGTTTAGCCTCTACGATCTCGTGGTAGATCAATTCTTATAATACTCATATCATCAAGATCAATCAAGCAGGAAGTAGGGTATTACCTCCATCGAGAGGGCCCGAACCTGGGTAAACATCGTGTCCCCCGCCTCCTGTTACCATCCGCCTTAGACACACGGTTTGGGACCCCCTACCCGAGATCCGCCGGTTTTGACACCGACACTCGCGGCCTGCCCCGCGCACGTCACCTCACTAGGTCCTCAGTGCCTTCATCTTCTTGCGGAAAGATCAACGGTAGGACAACAAGCGCGGACATGTGCTATATCCTCTTCCCCTGACTAACTCGCAGGGACCACCGGAGTCAGGACTACAGGCGGCCCCGCCAGCCACTCCTTTTTCACGCAATTCGCTTGCACATTAAAGGGCGGGCCTGAGCATTGCGCCTCAGGGGCTCCTACTGGCTCTCGAGCCCTCACCTCCTGGCCTTGAGCACGGCATCGCGACCGGGCATACTAGCGGCGGCTGAGCCTCGCTCGAGGGCTAGGACCCGAGGACGTAGAGCATTTAGATGAGAGAGGAAAAGGGGATCGGCGTAACACTACCAGGGCACAGCTGGGTGTCACGCAACAACTTTCTTCTATGCAAGAGAACCACCGCGGGTTCGCCAAGATAATTCACCACATACCCGCCGGCGCAAACCTCACGATTTAGTATTTTGACTCGCGCGATCTTGCCTGGGCAAGACTGTTTTCCCTTTCGACCTTCAGGGTGCTGTTTGCGCGCTAAAGGGGACCTCCTGAGCATCACGCCTTAGGGGCTCTTATCGGACCTCGGGCCGCTCACCTCCTGGCCTTGACCACGGCATCGCGACCTGGCATACCAGCGACGGCTGAAGCCTGCCTGGGGACTGGGTCATGTTAGCGTAGAGCACTAAGTTACCACGAGAACGAAAGAGAACACCGTGCCGAGGCGGGATACGCAATAGCAACACCGAACTAGGGGCAATAACATTAAGGCAAAAGCATTACAATTTTTACATACCCCCACTGGGCTCGTCATGATTCCGTGCAGGTAAAGCAAAAGAAGGGACACAGAAAAACCCTGGCCTCAGCGGCGTCACCGATGGCGCCGAGTCGACGCCGCTGTCGCGCTCTAGGCGCGGCGGGAGCTCGGCGGCTCATAGCTGTCGTCATCACTGGACTCCGGAGAATCGCTGGATTCCGGAGAGTCGCTGCTGCTGGAGGAGCTGCTGGCAAGGCCAAGGGCAAGTTCAGCGCCCGTGGCCGCGCCGCGTGGATCGCCTCTTTCGGAGCAGCACTCCAGGCGCCGACCGTCCCCGCCGAAGACCTTCAAGAAAAGTGTCAAGGTTCCGTCATATTAAAAGTGGATGGCAAGGGCCCCCTCCGGGCAACAGGCGCGGGCGATCTTTCCCCATCCTCGAGTCATGAATACGTTGCCTGGGGGACAACCTCAACCTCTGCTTCGGTGGCTTGGCTGCAGCACCCGGCTTGTTGTAGCCACAGCTCGGCAGCCCCCCTCGGCGGTATCTCCTCTGCGAAGAACCGCGGGAGCCGGATCTAGGTGCGCGGCGGCATTGCCGGACACACCACAAGCTCGCGCGATGTGCCTTCGGCATGGGTGCACGAGCCGGGTGGCCGTGCGGCCACCGCCTGTCCTCCTCTGCGACCCCGACCCTCGCGGCACTGGGCGTCTCCCTCATGCCCAGGGCCCTGTGCACGGGCGTACATGGGAATCGGGAAGCACGGTGGAGGCCGCTCATGCCAAGGCCGCGTCACCACAGGCGCCCCGACGGCATCGCGGGAGCGGCCGAGCCTCTACTTCGGCGGAAGTGGTCCGAGCTCCTCCCGAGGGGTTTTCCCCTTCTCCGCCACGGAAACCTCCTTATCGGCGCCTTGGGAGCTGCGACGGGACGGCGAAAACAAGAAGGGAGAAGATGGAGCAAGCAGCAGGAAGACGGAGATGGGCAGGGGGCTTCGCCCCCCCCTCCCCATTTATAACCAGGAGGAGGCCAACCGCCGGCCTCCATGATCCCCAGTAATGATGATCTTTTTTGCATGCAACAGGCTCTTGTCAAGTCGAATGGTTCCCGAGGCAGTGTGGGGAAGCGGAGGCACCCACGGCCCACCAAGCACCACGGTCGACCGAGTCCGCGGGCAGCTGGGGCCAGCGGCGCTTCGCCCTTTCCCTTTGGCTTCGCCTCGAAGCCAAGTCCGAGCGCGCCTTGGGCCCGGCAGCTACTGTCGGCGTTCTGGGAGCCGGGGTACCCAGACTTGCCTGTCTGCAGCCAACGGCACGGCGCCATCGATGGCCTGGTATGGCCCATCTTCAGCACCAATAGCACAAGACCCTCGCGAGGGGCCAAGCCTCGTGAGGCGGACGACACCAAGACCTCCAGAAGGAGTGGCCACCCTAGGCCGGCTCCTAAGGAGCGGAGATTTCTACGCAGACACCCACCTCGTCAGGTTAAGGTGATGCAAGCCATGACGACCAAGGCCAGGCAGGCGCCAGTGGGCGCAGTACAACTAGTTTCCTCTTTGGTGCTAAAGAGGCAAGCGCAAGCGCGGACTCCCAGGGAATTAGCCAAAGGTTTCAATTTCTATGCTACAAGACCAAGACCGCCTGGGCGGCAGGACGGAGGTCATCGCCGAGCCCACCACAACGTCATGACTAGAAGCTTTGCAGGCGTAGACCACCATTCGTTAGGATAAGATATACTACTTGTCTCCCTTCAAACTTGGCCGTTGTGAGATCCCTTCCTGCCTTCATTTTTGGCGAAGAGAGCCAAGGCCACTATAAATATAGCCTAGCCACCACCATAGAAGGGGACAGATCGATTGAGACCGTCCGCATGCTCACCAGCTCACACCAACACAAGAACGCACCTCCTGAGGTTGTTCTTCCCATGTACTAGTCCATCCTCTGCCCATCGCGATGCTAATCCACCACAAAGCAGGATTAGGGTATTACACCGCAAGGTGGCCTGAACCTGGGTAAACTGTCGTGTCCCTTTCCATTCCAGTTCATCGAGCTAGGCCGTGAGATCGACGAGTTGGCATACTGGGGAGATTGAGTTCTTCGCACGCACCCTAGAGTTCGAACTTATCTTGGGTCTGCGGAGCCCTGAATCCGACAATTAGTGATAATACTCGAGATGTATTCGACATTATTCGATAATATTCGATGATGCATTAACTGGATTATTCGAGATGTATTAGTGATAATATTAGAGATGTATTCAAGATTATATTCGATAATATTCGATGATGCATGTATTAGTGATATTATTTGAGATGCATTTGAATACTAAATTGGTTTATCTTTCTTCTGGATTATCAGTCACTAAACCATAAACCCTAAAACACAAAAATAAAAAAGAATTAAATGAAAAACACAAAATGAAATAAAACCCTTAAACCCTAAACCTCTAGTCCCGATTGGTTTCACCAACCGGGACTAAAGTTCCCAGCTCCTGGTGCGCCGCCGGCCACATGGAAGGGATTTAGTCCCGGATCATGGCCAACCGGAACTGAATGGTGGGGGACTTTAGTCCGGACTTATTAGTCCCAGTTGGTGAACCGGGATTAAAGGCCCTTATGAACCGGGAGTAATGGCCGATCCTATACTAGTGAGTTGCAACCATGCCCACCCCCTCATCCCTAAGAATCCGCTACACCAACCTTAGCATGAGGACCACATCCATATGTCGAGATGCCGGAATACCCGGATCTCTTCTCCTCAGGGAAGAATATATCAACTCACTTCATCATATCATACTTCTGATGTCCATTAAACATTCGCCAAGAATCATGTTAGCTCGAAGCTGTCCATTGGCGAGCTGATACTTGCCTATTCATTTGTTACAACCGAGTAAATGATGGTGTATCTTTTATATCTAAATAGCTAGCAACCACTATTCTATTTCTTTCACCATACACATGTAAACATGCAGTAAAGACCGAAAGTGCTTCACACACGACCTAGCGCTGAACGACACTAGCACAATTGCTAATCTAGTTGTTTGTTGTTGTTTAGACTTTTCTTTTGATAAAAGAAGGGATCAACCCCCTCCGATTTCTATTAATAGAAACCAACGTTCATACATCTACTGTAGGACACAAACCCACCCAACAGCTAACCATCTAGTAGTGCATCCCTTCTGGTAACCCAGGAAGGGAGATGCCACCACTGCCTAACAAACCTCACAAATAGTCGCACCAGCCTTCGTTGCTGTTTAGAGCAACTCTAGCAGACCCCGCAAACAACGCGAAACAGTAAAATTTCGGCGAGTATGCGGGCTCGGCTCAATTTTCCGGCCAGAACAGAGCCGCATACTCGCCCGGCCCGTGAAAAAATTTGCCGCGGCCCGCCGCATGCCCCGACCACTATATCTACGGTTCTGCGGCGCGTTTGCGGGTCGAAACCCTACCCCCCCCCCCCCATCGCCACTGAGCCACGCAATTCCCTACCCCCCTTCTTCACATTTCTCGCCGCCGGCGACCACCTCCCGCCTCCAGCCGCCATGTGGGGCCGCATGTGGAGCTCCGGACGCGGCCCCGGCAGCAGATCCCGCGGCGGAAGTGACCCAGAGTGCGAGCGGCGCGTCCGGTCGGACGGCGCGTGGAAGCGCGGGGCGAGGAAGTGGACCAACCGCGGCCTGTCGCCGCCGGCGAGCTTCCGCGTCCGTGAGACGGAGGAGTACGACCGTCGGCACGGCCGTTGATGAGGACATGTACCTAGGGTAGGGTCACAGGCCTGTCCAAGATATCCTCCCCAAGGCCATCACGCTAAAACCAGAAGCATTTGAAGAAGAATCATCATCCACTCGACCATGAAGCGTTCCACTCGGAAGACTTGAAGTCACTTGACCATGGAGGCTGTCACTCGACTGCAAGAAGGTCTAAAGCCACCGCATACTGCAACGGTCGGTCATTACGTCATAGCTTTAATGGTCATTATGTCACTTTATTACTAGCGTTACCAGTAACACTCTGTCTTAATGTACCTTAAACCCTGTGTAATTGAGGGCCGGACGGGTCTGGCGAACTCTATATAAGCCACCCCCTCCTCAGTGACAAGGGTTCGCACCCCCTGTAACACACACGCATGTAATCCAGTCGACCGTCTTCGGGCACCGAGACGTAGGGCTGTTATTTCCTCCGAGAAGGGCCTGAACTCGTAAAACTCGTGCGTACAGCTTATCCATAGCTAAGATCTTGCCTCTACATACCTACCCCCATTCTACAGTCAGACTTAGAACCACGACAGTTGGCGCCCACCATGGGGCAGGTGTCTTGGCGACTTGTTGGAGAAGTTCCAATTTTTCCGATCCCCATCAGTATGGTTTCAGGCGGAGGATTGGCCGAGGGACGCGAGATCCGTCTCAGCGCGCTCGTGTTCGTCGCCGATGACTCCGCTTGGCTCCAGGAGGCTCCACTCGATGTCGAGGCGCTCCCCGTCCGCAAGGCAACGCACTTTCGCGCATGCGTTCATGGCATCCTCCTGCGGCAGCCGTCGACCCAGTATCCGTCGGCTCCTATGGCGTCTTCACTCCCTGCTGCCCGCCGGCGCAAGCATTCCGGTCGGTCGAGGATCCAGCGGTGGGTGAGGCACGCAGTGGCTCGCGAGTCGGCCACCCCCCAAGTCGTGGCAATCGAGCCCGACAAAACTCTCTACGGCTTGTTCGACCTGTCGACTGGCTCCGTTGAGTCTGCATCCGAGTGCGACAACAGTGACCCCGTGGCGGAAGTCCAGATGGTCAACGGACCGCGCAGTCCTCCTGGCTTCCCCCACGACGACGGTGGTGATGGCGGAGGCGATCCGCCGCGTGTCCACGAGGAGTACCGCCCCGAGCCCCTCTCTTCGCAACAGAGGGAAGAGCTTCGCCGCCGTAACATGGATGCACTTCACACTCCTATCGTTGGAGAAACCCCCGAGGCCCGGGCCTTGGAGGAGGCGCGCCTGGCCAACTTGGCTGAGCGCACTCGACTGGAGAACCTCCAGCACGCACTCGACGAGCGTGCTCGGCAGCGGATTCCTGAGTCCAGTCGACGACAACTTTTTCCGCCTCCAACCCAGGTATATCGAACTCCGATCCAGAATCTCACAGCTGCTGCCCGAATAGCAGAGTCGATTCAGCCTTCCCAGTCGGAGGCTGGTAGAGGTTTGATGCAGATCCGGGCTTTGCTCCGGGCGGCGGGGGAGCAGAACACAGCAGTGTCACAGTCTCGGAATAGGATTCATAGTAGATCTGTAATGGCAGACACAGTTCAGTCGGCTCACAGCCCAAGATCGCCTCCAAGGCGTGAGGGACATGGAGATCAACAGGATCAGTACAGAAACCGTGAGCAGTATGATCGTCGTCGAGTACCCATGCCTCCCCCAAGGAGTGGGTCATACGCGCCTCGGCAACACGATGACAGACGCCCTCACAGTGGTGGGCGAAGGATTCGGTCGACCCCGGGAGCCAGGCTTTGACGCGAGATCCATTCTCGTTCAAGGTCTGGTTGACAGGAACAGGGAACACAGAGATGGCCACGATAGAGATTATCCGACTGGCAGCAGAGTGCATGTTTCAGGTCCCGAGTAATTCAGCAGAGCCATCAGAGCAGCAGTGATTCCTCCCAACTTCAGGTTGGCGACTGGAGTCAGCAAGTTCACTGGTGAGTCCAAGCCTGACACTTGGCTTGAGGACTACCGAGTGGCTATGCAGATTGGTGGTGGCAATGATGAAGTGGCCATGAAGCACCTTCCTCTGATGTTGGAGGGCTCGGCGAGAGCGTGGTTGAATCAGTTAGCGCCCGGCATCATTTATAGTTGGGAAGAGCTTGCTCGAGTGTTTGTTAGAACATTTGAAGGTACATGCAAATGGCCAGCAGGGCTAACAGAGCTGCAATCTTGTGTGTAGAAGCCGAATGCAACTTTGAGAGATTATATCCGGAGATGGATCACGTTGCACCACACGGTGGAGAATGTGTCAGATCACCAAGCAGTTTGTGCCTTCAAGGAAGGTGTCAAGTATCGAGAATTGAATCTGAAGTTCGGTCGGACCGGAGATATGTCTCTGAGTCGAATGATGGAAATTGCCACCAAGTATGCTAATGGTGAAGAGGAGGATCAGCTCCGGAGTGGCAAGCACAAAACAGTCGCCCACGAAACCGGAGGAGGAACTCGATCCCGAAGCGAAGCAAAGCCGAGCCAGCTGCTCCCGGAGAAGCATTAGCCGTGACTCAAGGAAAGTTCAAGGGGAAGCCGAAAGGGCCATGGAACCCCAAGAAAGTAAAAGATCAAGATGGAAATGATGTGTTGGATTTACCATGCCACATTCACACCAAAAAAGATGAGGAGGGTAATCTCATTTACCCGAAACATACCACTCGACAGTGTCGGCTCCTAATCCAGCAGTTCCGAGAGAAACAACCCAAAGAGAAGGAGAAAGAATCGGACAAAGTTGAGGATAAAGAAGATGACGATGATGGTTACACCCACGTCAATTCCACTCACGATGATTTTCTTTGATGTTGAGAGCAAAAGTCGACTGAAAGTCATCAACAGAGAAGTGAACATGGTCGCTCCGGCGACGCCTAGTTATTTGAAGTGGTCTCAGATTGCCATTACATTCGACCAGTCTGATCACCCAACACACATAACAACCCCTGGGAGGCAAGCGTTGGTAGTCGACCCAGTCGTCGAAGGCACTCGGTTGACTAAGGTTCTGATGGATGGTGGCGATGATGCGAATATCTTTGTCACGGAGACCTTGAAAGGAATGGGCATTCTGATGTCCAGACTCAGTGAAAGCAATATGGGTTTCCATGGAGTTATTCCTGGCAAGAAGGCTGAGTCACTTGGCCAGATCGCCCTCGATGTGGTTTTCGGTGATTCCAAGAATTACCGCAAAGAAAAGTTGACGTTTGAAGTCGTGGATTTCCAGAGTGCTTATCATGCTATTCTGGGCAGGCCAGCTTATGCACGTTTTATGGCTCAACCATGTTACGTATACCTCAAATTGAAGATGCCTGGTCGTAAAGGAGTGATCACCATCACTGGCAATCGGAAGAAGGCAGAAGAGTGCTTCCAGAAGGGCTCAAAGATCGCCAATGCGCAAATGGCAGTAGTGGAATTGCAGGAGTATAAAAAAATGCAGATCCGAGTGATTTGTTGCGAGCTAAGAAGCCTGCCATGGATTCAACATTTCAGTCGTCTGGTGAAACGAAGACGATTCATATTCACCCGACCGATCCCAATGCTGCTCCAACTCACATTTCGACAACACTTGGCTCCAAATAGGAAGAAGCGCTCATCCAGCTCCTCCGTGAGAACTGGGACATCTTTGCGTGGAAACCTTCTAACATGCCGGGTGTTCCCAGGGGGCTGGCTGAGCACCGTTTGCGAGTCGACCCAAAAGTAAAACCAGTCAAAGAACATCTTCGACGGTCCGCCGTACAAAAGAGAAAAGCAATCGGTGAAGAAGTGGCTCGGCTCCTAGCAGCCGAGTTTATCCGAGATATTTACCACTCCGAGTGGCTAGCCAATGTTGTCCTGGTCCCCAAGAAGGACGACTCACTTCGCATGTGCATTGTCTTCAATCATATCAATCGAGCCCGCCTGAAAGATCACTTTCCTCTCCCCCGCATCGACCAAATAGTCGACTCGACCGTGGGGTGTGAGCGCTTGTCCTTTTTGGACGCTTATTCCGGGTATCATCAGATCTGACTGTATGGACCCGATGATATATAAACAGCTTTCATCACCCCATTTGGGTGCTTCTGTTATGTCACCATGCCATTCGGCTTGAAGAACGCTGGAGCCACATTCATGCAGATGATTCAGAAGTGTTTACTCATTCAAATCAGTCGGAATGTGGAAGCATACATGGATGACATTGTGGTCAAGTCACGTAAAGGTTCCGACCTGTTGGCTGACCTTGCTGAAACTTTTGCCAACCTCAGAAGGTATGATATCAAGCTTAATCCATCAAAGTGCACATTCGGAGTTACTGGCGCAAAATTACTCGCTTTTCGTTTCGAGCGAGGATCGACGCTAACCCGGAGAAAGTGGGTGCCATACTCGGATGAAATGCCATGTGCGTGTGCACGATGTCCGAAGCTTACTTGGTTGTTTGGCGCCTTAAGTCGATTCATTTCTCGCCTCGGTGAAAAGGCATTGCCTCTTTACCGACTGATGAAAAAGTCTGATAAGTTCGAGTGGACTCCTGAAGCTGATGCAGCGTTTGTAGAGCTCAAAGCCCTGCTTTCCACCCAGCTGGTGCTTGCTGCCCCAATCAACAAAGAGCCTTTACTGCTTTACATTGCAGCCACTGGACAAGTTGTCAGTACAGTACTTACGGTCGAGCGGGAAGAAGAAGGAAAAGCCTATAAGGTTCAGCGCCCAGTATACTATGTTTCTGAAGTTCTGACTCCGTCAAAGCAAAGATATCAACATTATTAGAAGCTTTTTTATGGGATTTATATAACCACGAAGAAGGTTGCACACTATTTCTCTAACCACACTATTACAGTCGTCAGCGACGCTCCATTATCAGAGATTCTGAACAATAGAGATGCAACTGGTCGAGTGGCAAAGTGGGCGATCGAACTCCTTCCCTTGGATATCAATTTTGAGGCAAAGAAGGCTATCAAGTCCCAAGCAATAGCAGATTTCCTCGCCGAGTGGATCGAACAGCAACTGCCAACTCAAGTTCACTCGGAGCACTGGACCATGTTCTTTGATGGCTCCAAGATGCTGAATGGTTCCGGTGCTGGGGTGGTACTGGTATCCCCCCGAGGAGACAAGCTCAAATATGTTTTCCAGATTCACTTTGATTCCTCCAATAACAATGCGGAATATGAAGCACTCTTATATGGCTTACGTATGGCCATTTCACTCGGCGTCCGTCGCCTCATGGTCTACGGCGACTCAGATTTGGTAGTCAATCAAGTGATGAAGGAGTGGGACGTCAGAAGCCCAGCCATGACTGGTTACTGTAATGCGGTGAGGAAGTTGGAGAAGAAGTTTGAGGGGTTAGAGCTCCATCATATACCTCAACTGAAAAATCAAGCAGCCGATGATTTGGCAAAGATAGGTTCCAAGAGGGAAGCCATTCCCAGCAACGTGTTTTTGGAACACATTCATACACCTTCAGTTCAAGAAGATCCTTTCACTGAAGAGTCCCTGCAGCCTAAGAGTGCCACAGATCCGACTGAAGTCGAAGTCCCAGCCGTGGTCGACCTGATCATGGAGGTTTTGGTCATCACTCCCGACTGGACAGTGCCATACATTGCGTATATCCTTAGGAAGGAACTCTTAGAGGATGAAGAAGAGGCTCGACAGATCGTCCGTTGATCCAAAGCCTTTACTATGATAAGAGGACAATTGTTCAGCGAAAGCGTAACCGCAGTCAGCCAGAAATGCATAACACCAGAAGAAGGTCGAATGATCCTCAACGACATCCACTCGGGGACCTGTGGCCACCATGCGTCCTCTCGGACCATTGTGGCCAAAGCATACCGAGCTGGATTTTATTGGCCACGAGCAAATGAAATGGCGAAAGATATAGTCGACAAATGTGAAGCTGCCAGTTTTACTCCAACATGTCCCACAAGCCTGCGTCAGCCCTGAAGACCATTCCACTCATCTGGACCTTTGCTGCTTGGGGATTGGATATGGTTGGACCCCTGAGGACTGGTAGGAGCGGCTTCACTCCTGTGCTTGTAGCAGTCGACAAGTTTACCAAATGGATTGAAGCCAAGCCTATCAAGAATCTTGAAGCCAGTACTGCCGTAAGCTTCATCAGAGAATTGACATTCAGATAAGCATCATCACTGACAATGGGTCGAACTTTGATTCTGATGAGTTCAGAGCCTTCTGTGCTTCCCAAGGCACACGAGTCGACTATGCTTCAGTCGCCCACCCCCAGTCGAATGGACAAGCGGAAAGAGCAAATGGTTTGATTCTCAAAGGACTGAAACCCCGATTGATGCGTGATCTCAAGCACGCAGCAGGCGCCTGGGTCGATGAACTTCCATCAGTTCTTTGGAGATTGAGAACAACTCCCAATCGGTCGACTGGCAAAACTCCATTCTTCTTGGTCTATGGAGCTGAAGTTGTTCTACCGAGTGACTTGCTCCACAATGCCCCCCCCCCCCCCGAGTCGAGCTTTTCTCTGAAGATGAAGCAGAACAGGCCCGGCAGGACGCAGTTGATCTCCTAGAAGAGGAAAGAGAGATGGCCTTAATCCGGTCGACTATTTATCAACAAGACTTGCATCGATTCCGCACCAGAAACGTGAGAGGTCGAGCTTTTCAAGAGGGAGACTTGGTTCTTCGAGTGGGTCGGCAGAAACCACACAAGCTCGCCCCTGCTTGGGAAGGTCCCTTCATCGTCACCAGAGTTCTCCACAATGGGGCATACCATCTTTACAATGTCGAGCATCAGAAAGATGAGCCACGGGCTTGGAATGCGGAGCTGCTCCGCCCCTTTTATACTTAATTACTCATTCTGATGAGATGTAATAAAAATACCGTTGTAGTTTGTTTATCAAAGACAAGAGCTTTACAGTCTTCTTAAAAGATTGTTGTTGCTTATGTTTGCGTCTCAAATCCCCCGGTGGGTGACTTACCCGTGAATCCGTTTCGCCTAAGTTTGAAAAATCCGACCGAGTGAGAGCAAGCCTCTCACTTGGGGACTTAGCCGCGAATCCGTTTCACCTAAGTTTGAAAAATCCTACTGAGTGACGAGCAAGCCTCTCACTCGGGGGGCTTAGCTGCGAATCCGTTTCGCCTAAGTTTGAAAAATCCTACCGAGTGATGAGCAAGCCTCTCACTCGGGGGGCTTAGCTGTGAATCCGTTTCGCCTAAGTTTGAAAAATCCTACCGAGTGATGAGCAAGCCTCTCACTCGGGGGCTTAGCTGCAGTCCAGTACTCGCCTAAGTTTGTAAAATCCTACCGAGTGGTGAGCAAGCCTCTCACTCGGGGGCTTAGCTGCAGTCCAGTACTCGCCTAAGTTTGTAAAATCCTACCGAGTGGTGAGCAAGCCTCTCACTCGGGGGCTTAGCTGCAGTCGAGTACTCGCCTAAGTTTGAAAGATCCTACCGAGTGGTGAGCAACCCTCCCACTCGGGGATTAGCTGTAGTCCAGTACTCGCCTAAGTTTGAAAAATCCTATCGAGTGGTGAGCAACCCTCCGACTCGGGGGCTTAGCTGCAGTCCAGCACTCGCCTATGTTTGAAAAATCCTACCGAGTGGTGAGCAACCCTCCCACTCGGGGGCTTAGCTACAGTCCAGTACTCGCCTAAGTTTGAAAAATCCTACCGAGTGGTGAGAAACCCTCCCACTCGGGGGCTTAGCTGCAGTCCAGTACTCGCCTAAGTTTGAAAAATCCTACCGAGTGGTGAGCAACCCTCCCACTCGGGGCTTAGCTGCAGTCCAAGACTAAGCTTAAGTTTGAAAAATCCCACCGAGTGGTGAGCAACCCTCCCACTGGGGGCTTAGCTGCATCCAAGTACTACGCCTAAGTTTGAAAAATCCTACCGAATGGTGAGCAACCCTCCCACTCGGGGGCTTAGCTGTAGTCCAGTACTCGCCTAAGTTCGAAGCCCATCCCTATCCGCAAGGACGACGAGGTGTAGGTCAACTGCAACCTTCTCCTTTGGAGCTGCACCACAAGTACAACGTGCGCTCCATCCCTATCCGCAAGGACGACGAGGTGCAGGTCGACTGCAACCTTCTCCTTCGGAGCTGCACCACAAGTACAACGTGCGCTCCATCCCTATCCGCAAGGACGACGAGGTGGAGGTCGACTTCAACCTTCTCCTTCGGAGCTGCGCCACAAGTACAACGTGCGCTCCATCCCTGTCCGCAAGGACGACGAGGTGTAGGTCGACTGCAACCTTCTCCTTCGGAGATGCGTCACATGTACAACATGCGCTCCATCCCTATCCGCAAGGACGACGAGGTGCAGGTCGACTGCAACCTTCTCCTTCGGAGCTGCGCCACAAGTACAACATGCGCTCCACCCTTATCCGCAAGGACAACAAGGTGCGGGTCGACTGGAGTATCCACCTCAGAGCTGCATCTCAAGCGCAAAGATTATACCGTGTGGAGAACAAATTCCACTCGAAGGGAAATGCAAGCATATTCAGAGATAAATCAAGTTCAGATAAACCCTAAAGTTCAAGACCACGGATCAAAGTACTCGGGCGTTCAGCCCGAAGGAGTTTAACGATTACAAAATCACTCGGCATTCTGAGGAAAATTTAAGGCAGGGCATAAAAGTTTGTTCACTCCGCAGGAGGAGGGCTGGCAGGCTCGACAAATTCGTCCAGGTCGATCCCGTCTACAATCCGAGTGGCGGCAGCAATGAAAGTCTCCATGAAGGCCTGGAAGTCGTGCCTCTTGGTGTTAGCAACTTTAATCGCCGCCAGCTTCTCTTCCCGAGCTTCTCGACAGTGGACGTGAACCAGAGATAGAGCCACATCAGCACCACACCGGGCAGAAGACTTCTTCTATTCTTGAATTTGACTGGGAAGTTCATTGTGCTGAGCCATCATAGACTCGAGGTCATTCTGAAGTGTTGCCATGGGCCAGAGAGCTGTGTCAATCCGCGACATCGTGACTTTCAGTCGGGCGAGATAATCAACAACACCAGTGATGCGGGATTCCAGTCGGAGCACATTCATGGCAGCATCATCCTTCACTGGAGAGTTGATGGGGTCCAAGCTTGGTTCAATTCACCCGGTCTCTTCCTCGAAGTCCCGGAAAAACTCTGCATGCACAATTCAACGGTGAGTCGATGATCATATATCGACTCGACAAGAACAAACCAGCCGATCAAAGAAAACACCTTCAAGCATGACGAACAACTTCTTAGAAAGGCTTCCCAGATAACTATCCAGATCGCTCCTCCTGCGGGCAATACCTTCCATCTTCTCGTTCAGATTTTTCTTGTCCTTCTTCAGGCGAGTCACTTCCTTATTGGCTTCGTCAAGGGCAGTTTTCAGCTTGGAGTTTTCTTCCTCCAATTTGTCGACTGAAGCCAACTTCTGTTCAGCGAGCGCGGTTTTCTCATCAGCTTTTTTCTGCACGGCCGCCAAATCTTGATCCTTTTTCGCCAGACCTTGGTTTAGTTTCTCTGAAAGAAATAATGCTTGATTCAGAAAAAGCAGAATGAAATCCGGTTCAGGGATAACTCAGTCGACAGGTCTTCCTTACCAGCGGCGTCATCCTTGGCTTTCTGTAGTTCTGTCTTGGCCAGCTCCAGATCGAGGTTGAGTTGAATCTGCTGCTTCCCACGTCAGCAAAACGAGCTCCAAGATCACAAGATTTCTGCAACCAAAGAACAAGTCAGTCGACAGGAGAAACGATTAGTTATTTCGGAGAGATAAAAGGATAAAGCCAACAAATTCTAAGACTACTGCCAAATCAAACATCCAACAGTAGTCTCGGGGACTACACCCAGTGGGTGCACTTAGCGTGCCCCCACTGGTTTAGTTTACACTCGACAAGGCACATCCAAAGACGAGTGCAAAAAAAAAGAGAAAGCAACAAGCGAGTCTTGAGACCATAGTCGATTGCCCGGTGATCGACCACGGTCTCGAGGGCTACACCCAGTGGGTGCACTCAGCGTGCCCCCACTGGTTCAAAGTTCCACTCGACATGGCCCGACTAGACCGAGTGAAGAAATTCAAATTCCAAGACTACGATCGACTGCCCGCAGTCCACCATAGTCTCGGGGACTACACCTAGTGGGTGCACTCAGCGTGCCCCCACCGGTTCAAAAATTCAATCGACAACAACATCGAATTCAACTCGAAGTACGGATTTGCTCAGTGACAAATCGAAACACCCAGTGGGTGTACAGATGCGAAGCGCAGACAGATGAAAAGATTCTTTGAAAGAAAGTTTTCAGGTACCATATCCTAACAGAACAAGCCAAAAGAGTCGGTAGACAATCTGCTAACCTGGACGTTGCTCTAGAGAGCGGATCTAGCATCATAAGCAGCTTGGCTGGCTTCCCGCACCATCTTCACCTTCTCCATCATAATGCCCGCCTGACGTATGGCCTCTTTGGCAGCACCCACTTGGTCCTCTGGACCGTGATGTGTAGCAAAAAATGAAGGTGGATCGGCGGGAGCCTGTGCAGCTGGCGAGGAGGGCCGAGCACTCGACAGCGGTATGGCGAAGGAGATGGAAGTCCGATTGGCATCGCCGGCATCCTAAACTACCGGTTCCGCCACCGGCATCGACTGAAGTGTCTTGCCAGCGGACGTTTTCCTGTTTCTTCTTCCCAAGGGCCTCTGTGGCTCATCCTCGTCGTCGTCAGGGAAGTCAATGACGTTGAGGGCTGTAAAAAGATCAGTCGCCAACATTTCATCATCCGATTGGATATATCACAGTCCAATCGACAAGGCAAAGACAAAATCACGAAGATTGTACCCGGATTGGAGGTGACCGCATCTTCCATTTCCTCGTCCTCATTTTTATAAGCAGAGGTCCCGGAGGTAGCGGCACTGCCAGTTTCAAGATTCATTCGGTCAAACCAAGGGGAAAATAAACAGCACAGAACATCGAGTAAAAGCAAAAGAAGAACACTCACGCAGAAGCAACAGGAACGTCAATTTTGATTCTCGGCGGTTTCCGAAGTCTTACGCACTACAACCTTGGACTGCTTTGGAGCCTTTTCGGTTGGTGCGGAGAGGGCGTCCAAGGGCGCTTTGGCGATTGCCGATGCGAGCAGTGCGCCTTGTAGCAGGCGCCGGGGCGTGAGTAAGTTTGGATCGCCTTTCCCTGCGGGGAGGAGAGTCGACCTCTTCTTCATCACTCGGGTCGTCCTCTCCTCGTCCCCCTCTCCGTCGGAAGGCCACTCGCCACTTTCACCTCCGCTTGCCTCCCCCTCAGGGTCCTGCTCCTACTCTTCGTTGGGCATCGAATACATTTCAGTAAGGGCCTAGAAGAAAACAAGAAAGACAAAGTCAGTCGGTGAAGCATAAACAATTGCATGTTAAATCAAGATGACACTCGGTAATTTAGAATCGGACCTTGTCTGGTTCATAGGATTGGTCAAGTGGAGGGATTCTTGTTGGGGATATACCCCACGGCGTAAACCGGCCGGAAGTATAACCCGGTCGGACTTGGCGGTTTATTTGAGAGCCCGCTGACACTTGGCGATTCACCGGCGACCAAGACACCTGTGACGGTTTACAAGCAACCTTTGTTGAACATTATGATTCACTGGTAACCCGGCGGGCGGGACAGACGGTGACAAGGCCCAAGGCCTAGAAGGCCGGCTCATGTTATGGTGGGCCGGTTTAGGAGGAAAGGCGTGAGGAATATTTGTCTTACAAGGAGTTAAGACCTGGACTTGTATCCGGTTTGTATTAGAGATAGACTAGTCCTAATCCTAATAGGACTCCACATGTAACCCGCCCCTTCAACATATATAAGGAGGGGCAGGACTCCCCAAAGAGAGACAGAGGCAAGAAGAAACAATCTCTAGGGCTAGACACAAAGAGTCGGTTTACCAGCGACTCACTCATGATGATAATGAGACCTAGCCACAAACAACATGTAGGGTTGTTACCGGATGATGTTTCTCGGGGCCCGAAGCTGTCTAAATCCTTGTCTTGTGTTGCGTCTCTCGATTCCGATCAACCCCTCTCAAGCTAGCATATAGATGCGTTGGCCTCACGACTAAGTCCTCGCACTAGGACATCTGCTGTGACAAATCCACGACAGTTGGCGCCCACCGTGGAGCCTGCGCACGGTGGTGTTGAGTTCTTGAAGGGATTTCATTTAGGGATCGTGAAGCTCGCATTATGTCAAAGGAAAAAGGCGTCTGCACGGAAAGCGCGCAGGGTAACCCTGCATGCAAGTTGGAAGATTGAAAGATTAGGGTTCAGTACACTGCCGTCACGTCGTTTCAATCCACTGAGTCCGAGACGAGATCTCTTGTACAAGGTGATCTATCTGTCGCGTTTCTACTCCAAAGGCCGACAGGAATTTTTCTATAGCTGTCGTGCGCCGAGTTGGATCAATCAACACACGCGTGAGGAGACAAGAGTCAAAATACGAGGAGTTTTCATAAATTGATCTGCCAAAGACTGTTGCTACTGTTTCTCGGAGTAGTACTACTTCCAATAAACAATTATGCTACTGCTCTCATGAAGGCAATACTCCTATAGTACTACTCTGCTGCTACTGTTCGTAACTCGGATTTTGGAAAGGGTAATCAGTACAACAAGACCACGACCAGGATTCTGCTCTATTGCTGAGTCGCCCGCGGCGTGCAAGTCGCCGTCAAGCTGGCCGTGACCCAGGGAAGGGCGCGCACTCCGCCATCACCTTGCGCCAAGCCCGCCGTGCGACCTGCCATCTCCAAGACACTGCTCCGGCGATGCCGTCGCCGCCACCTGCCTCTGACACAGTTGGGTTCTGCGGCCCGACGCCTGCACTGCACTTCAACCTGCCATCACGAATTGACCTGGACTACCATCGCCACCGCAGCGACGAGCTGCTGCTGTAATAAAGCTACACACGCCTCTTGCCATTCCGTCGTGGCAGGCCACCTCCGTTTCTACGGCAAACCGCCTCAAGCTAGCTCACCTACATTGAAGGCCGCCGCCGGGTCAAATCGCTGCGCTTCCAACTATCGCACGGCCACAGCCCTTGCTGCGCCTCTCCAACCCGCCGCCGATTCATCCGCACCTCACCAGCCTCGCCGTCGAGCTGTCCACCTTGGGCTGCCCCGGGTGAGTCGCCGTGTCCGTTTCTGATGGACCCCGTTGAGCCGCCACGACCACGCCAATGCCAAGACCACCGCCTCGTCTTCTGCTACGAGTCACACTCTGTCGCGCCCGGCCGGTTTCCGCCGCCGCCGCGGTAGGTCGCTCTGATGGCCAACCCGCCTCCGCTGCGTTTTCACCTCATCTCTGTCACAAGTTGTCCCCGCCGGCCGAATCTAACCCGCTGCTGCGGGCCTACTTCCGCCGCCTCAAAGTGGCCCTGCGTCCGCACCAAATCGCCTTCGATGCTGCGGTTGAACCGCCAACTGCTCACCGTGCTGTTTCAAGCCGCCGTCGTCAGAAGCTGTGCCGTCTGCGCGCCTCTGCTGCGCCTCGCTGCTTCCTGTGCCACGTAACTACAGTCTCGTTTGGTCTGGGACATGCAAAAAAAGCGGCTGCTTGTGATCGCGTAGTCCGCTAAGTCTCCACAAGTGCTCTGACGAAATATCCAGGTGCTGTCGTCGTTCCGTGTGTACTGGTACTCCCATCAAGCAAGACAGTCCAAGATCAGTATAATATTGGCTGAGGCCAGATACACAACTGTTGGGATCTACGGTAAGGTGCGTCGACTGCAAATTAAAATTTTCCTATGCGCAGAACATCCAGGAACATGCTACGGGAGATGGATCACAGTTCGTTACCACTAGGCAGCGATGCCGTGCAGCGGAAGAAGAGTTGGGGCAGCGCGTCCGCGTGGATCGTCTCCTCCTCGTTCGATCTCCCTCGAACAGCCGGTCGTCCGGTCCCACATACAAGTTCGCCGGAGCGGCGCAAGTGCACCGCCTCTAACGGTATCCGCGCGTGCAGGAGGAACACCGTGCGGCGGACTGCTAGGTCCGATCACACGATCCGGGCGGCGAGTGGAGGTGGCTATTCGCAACACATGCAAACCCTAGTCGCAGCGCCGAAGCGATCAACCACCCGAGTGTGCTGCACCTCCACTTTATATAGGCGTCCGTCGCGGGCTAAAAACTTGGGCCTCGCACGGACCCTAAAGCCCAAAGTCCACTCGGTCACGTTCCTAGTCGATTCGGATCACATCCGACCCGGTGTCCTCTGAACCGACCTCGTAGGTTCCTTCCCTTAAGCGCGCGACCCCTTAGGTTAAAGCCGGCTTGGTCGCAGTTCGGATCACCTCCGGACTACATGGCTGGTAGCGGCCTCTAGCAAGGCGTGCCGACCACCAAGCAGACGATGAAGCTGGTTAGGCGAACCTGTACAACATGTCACACTTCTGTTCCCTTTGCCGCACGATATATGTTGTCGGGCTCAAGGCGAGACTGTCATCCTTGTGCTAACCCGACCTCTTTCTCGTTCCAGTGATACCGACCACTATCCGGATTATCTCATAATCCTTGTCGCATGGCCATGTTGTTCTGGTCGGATCACACGAGGGGCCCAGTATATCTCTCACGATCGGAGGGCAAATCCCATCTTGCTCGACCATGTCTCGCAGCATGGGACTGGACAAACCGAAACCTACCTTTGTAACTACCCGATCACGGAGTAGCATTTGGTCGGCCCAAAGCAAGTCTGTCACCATCTCGAATACATGCATGACTCAGGTCTTAGGACATAGAACGTCTGTTGTACTAGAGACTCACAGATGACATATCGCTGCGTCTCATAGTTGGGTGCATCCGACTCGGACCTTATCTCGACTTCGGATCGACTATGTCGGATCCGACCAGACCTTTCCAAGTCCATATTATCCGGTTAGCATCCAATGCTCCATGGCTAGTGAGACCGAGCCATCGACCGTGTCATATGCTAGTCTAGTCGGCTACTTGGCGTCCACACAGCCCTTTCAACTAGGGACCTTTTAGGACAGTCATCATACAATGCATAGTCCCACAAACAAGTCACGTGCTGGCGATACACATCATTGATAATGTCCAAGGACTATCTTTATTCATAAACACATAGGAAATATCATCATACATGATTGCCTCTAGGGCATATCTCCAACAGTCTCCCACTTGCACTAGAGTTAATCAAATAGACATCGAATGCCCATAGCTCTAACGTTCCCCTCATGCTTGGGTTGTGGAAGTGGCTTTGTCAACGGATCTGCAACATTTGCATCCGTGTGAATCTTGCATAACTCTACATCACCATTCTTACGATCTTCGTATCGGGTGATATTTCCGGTCTATGTGCCGACCTTGTGGTGATTCCTCGGCTCCTTGGCTTGTGCGATGGCACCCGAATTATCACAATAAAGGTCCAACGGTTTCACCGAGGGTGGGAAAATACCAAGATCATCCAGAAAATGCCGGATCCAAACACCTTCCTTTGCAGCTTCACAAGCCGCAATGTATTCGGCTTCTGTGGTAGAATCGGCCACCGTATCCTGCTTGGAACTCATCCAGTGCACTGCTCCTCCGTTCAGGACGTACACGAATCCGGACTGTGATCGACAATCATCTCTGTCGGTTTGGAAACTAGCATCGACGTAACCCCTTACGACGAGCTCTTCCCCACCTCCATAAACTAGGAACATCTCTTTAGTCCTTTTCAGGTACTTCAGAATAGTCTTTACCGCTGCCCAGTGACTCTCACAGGTTGGCACAGTATCTACTTGTTAGGCTTATTGCAAAAGCAACATCAGGGCCTTGTACATATCATGGCATACATGATGGATCCGATTGCTGAGGCATACGGAATCCTACTCATCCTGCTTCGCTCATCAGGTGTCGAAGGACTCTGAGTCTCGCTTAGCCTTATACCATGTGAGAGCGGCAAGAACCTTTTCTTTGCCTCACTCATGTTGAACCGCTTCAACACTTTATCTATGTCGTGCTCGGCTTAAGCCGAGCAGCCTCCTCGATCTATCTCTATAGATCTTAATGCCTAAAATATAGACTGCCTCACCAAGGTCCTTCATCGAAAACTTGCCATTCAATGATTCCTTGACCGAAGTTTAGCATCGAAACATTATTTCCGATCAGTAGTATGTCGTCCACATACAAGATCAGAAACACTATCGAGCTCCCACTTAACTTCTTGTATAAACAAGAATCCTCTTCGCTTTTGATGAAACCGAGACCAGTGACGACCTCATCAAAACGAATGTTCCAACTCCGAGATACTTGCTTCAACCCATAAATGGATCTCTTGAGCTTGCATACCTTACTAGTGCTAGTCGGATCGACAAAACCCTCGGGCTGCATCATATACACGTCCTCGGTTAAATTTCCGTGAAGGAAAGCCGTTTTGACATCCATGTGCCATATCTCGTAATCGAAATATGCAGCTATAGCTAGTATGATCCTCACCGATTTCAGCATCGCTACCGGCGAGTAAGTCTCGTCGTAGTCAATTCCTTGAACTTGTCCATAACCTTTAGCGACAAGCCGAGCTTTGTGGATCTGAACATTTCCATCCACATCGGTTTTCTTCTTAAAGAACCATTTGCAACCAATGGCAGTTACGCCAAGTGGTGGATCAACCAAGTCCCAGACTTGATTCTCATCCATGGACTTTAACTCGGATCTCATGGCCTCCAGCTAGGGATGTAAACGGATCGGATCAGATCGGATAATGCTTTTACCATATCCTTTACCATAATTTTTGGTCGGATTCAGAGCGGAGCGGATAATGACCGGATGCGGATTCGAATGCAGATTATGTCGGACTACGGATTCGGAGCGGAAGCGGAGTAAATTCGGACCGGAAACGGACTATAATTATCGGATGATACGCGCAAAGACATGATTTATTTCTACTAAGTAAACAATATGAAAACACGTTTTCATCCAAGCGCATAACAGTAGAGAGTGGCATTTTAAAGTTATAAATCACCATTATAGCAATAATATGTAGTGCCGATAAGATGTGGATAGCATTACACATAGATTCCAAGACAAATGTCGTACTTAAGAAATACTTAATTCAATCGAAGTTTTTATTTATTATGAAAGGCAAGTATCCGATCAAGTAGAAGCCGGTAATCATCCTTGATTTCTCTTCAACATGGTGTTCTTCCAATCCATTGGCATCACCCTGTGGGAATGAAAAGAGATATTAGATGCTACACTTGACAATCAGAAAAAATTATTGATACTTAGTTGTGGACAATTAAATAGTTCGAATACACATGCGTCAATTCTGAGGTGTATATATCCACATGATTAATCTGTAACTTCTTAGTGTGTGTGTATATAGAGAGAAGAGAAACATCAAGCACCAGATATTGCATTGATGCACGTCTTTGTACATACATGACTAATTCAATTATATTGATATCTGATCGGTAACTAGCAACATACATATTCAATCATGAGTACAGGTGTATATATAAATGTAAATCTAACTTGATCGGCATGTGATTCAGTAACTACCAAGTAGCAGCACACATATAGAAGGCATATATTAGTAAAACTAATCCATATGTGCAAAGAGGATACATCCGGTAATATATACTAACATACATCGAGAATTGCGGTATAACTGCATACCTAAACTTATTGCTCCCGATGCGGTTTATCGACCTCTTATTCAAGATCCGTTCCTTGATTATCCTATGTATCAGCAGCATGAAATTTAAGGAAAATATTGTTATTACTTAAAAGAAATAAAATAGCAGTAATGTTCAAGAGGCAATCAGGCATACTTGCATAGCTAGCCTCTCCCCTAAAGCTGAAGTACTCATGGTATAATGGAAATTGTCATCATCACTTTGCCGACACGCTTGTGACTACAAAGTCCAGGAAATATATTAGCATTAGATGATGTATAGGAATTAATGATCATGAAGGCAAGTCCCTTGAAAAATTAGTAAGATCGGTAGAGAGGGCAGGGCCTTACCTTTTCGTCAAGCTGTTCCTCAAGACTCATATTAGCAATAAGTGTTTCCACAACCTCCAGATCGTTCACAATAGAACCAAGTCTATCCCTCTTTTATTGTCATTTTCCTAGATGCAGCAACCCAGTCCTTTGTACATATTAATGCTTCTACCACATGGGGGTCGAGACGATCATGAACGGATCAATAACACGACCACCGCACGGAAAGCTGCTTCCGAGGCAACAGTGGACACTTGTATGGCGAAAACATCATGAGCAAGCATTGATAACACAGGATATACATCTTGATGTGTTTTCCACCAGGATAAGATATCAAAGTTCTCAAAAGCAACCTTTGAAAGCCTTACTATAGCTTCTGCCATGTACTTATCCAAGTCAGTGTCGCCATCATTAGCCCCATGAGTGCCCTGCTGAGGCAGAAAATAATCATCTTCATCTTCTACCATAAGATCAGTCACACCTTCTTGGGAAGTGGTAGTAAAGCTAGGTCCATCGATTGCTCTGTGAATACTTAGAAGCATATGCTTGGTACATACGCTTCACAAGCAATAATCAACTCTTCTACTTTACCACGATACATTAGTTCCCCATGAACCTTTCTCATGTAACGTTCAATTCCACTTCTCTTGTATCTAGGGTCAAGAAAGAAGGCAACCGCAAGAGCAAGATTTGACTTCCTCCAAAGATTTATCAAATTTAGTTTGCATAGAAGCTGCCATCTTTTTAATAGTAGTATCACTACTTTTACGCCAACTAGAAATTAAAGCCTTGATCTCACAGAAGCCTTTATAGAACAAGTTTGCTGTTGGATATTGATTACCTGATAGCAGAGTAGTGAGATCATCAAACTTCTTCAAGCATCTACAAAGAGTAAGCGCCTTGTCCCAATCATCGGGTGTTGGAGTACTTATCAAACTTCTTTTTGTCAATCTCATGCAACCTATCAAAGGCCTTCTTATAATATAGGGCATCACTCAACATGTGGTATGTAGAATTCCACCTCGTTTGGACATCCAGTAGTAGACCTTTTTACGTGGACAACCCACACTCGGATGCACACTTATAGAATTCCTCCTCCAAGCGAGGCGATGATTTTACTGCCAAAACAAATGCCTTAACACCCCAAACTGCATTTGAAATCTGATCAAGACCATCTCTAGCAACCAAATTAAGAACATGATTTGCACATCTCACATGAAAGAATTCACCATCACATACTAGAGGGAATACTCTTTCGGTTTACTAATGACATGTTTAACACAAACTTCATTTGAAGATGCATTGTCCAAAGTAAGAGAAAACATTTTTTTCTCAATAAACCAGCGCAAAATGCAAGCAATAAATTCTCCAGACATGTTAAGACCAGTATGGCGCCCTTCTACATGCATAAATTTGATGATCCTTTTCTGAATAATCCATTCATCATCAATCCAATGCACAGTGACACACATGTACCCTTTATTCTGATTTGATGTCCACATGTCCATTGTGGTGCTAAAATGATGCTTAATTGTTTTGAAATACTCATACAGCTTATCCTTTTCTGTTTCAAACATAGCCACTATTTCATTTCTAACGATTATTACGGTTCTTGAGGAGGAAATGAAGGCGCAAGGATTTGATGAAGTCACGGAAGTATTCATGCTCAACAATATTGAAGGGATATTCATGCATGATTATTGCCAAGTGGAGCTTTCTCAAGGAAGACTCTTGATCGTACTTATAAGCCTCAACAAAGAATGTAACCATGTTCCTTCTTCTCTACTTTGAGCAAGCTGTTGGCTGACTTCACACTATGCATCTTAATATGGTTCAAGAAGACTGATGTCCCATTCCTGCTATTTCTCTTTGCATCATAAGTGCAGTACTTGCATTTAGCCCATGCTTCCTTAACTTTCTTGCCATCTACCACCACCATCTTTAAAAACTTATCAAAATGGTCCCAACATTACGATGTGGTCTTCTTTTGTTTCTTCCTACAGGCTCATCGACTCCTGCATCCTGAATATCGCCCTCCGGATCAATCACTTCATTTGCAACTTCATTTCCACCGCCAATATTCAGCGGCTCTTCATCTTGACTTTCAAATTTGGGGTGATACAACCATACTGTGAACTGAACCTGCACTTGTTCTTTCAGATGTTGATCTTTTCCCCAATATCTTATTTAGACGATCTATAAAAAGAATAACAATACAAAAGTAATCAATCACTTTTTAATGATCAAAGGAATTAATATATGAGAAGGATCAGCAAGAAAGACATTAAACATCATAAAGTCAGTGTCTTGTAGTCTATTAAGATAAAGCCTACTCGACTACTACAAACTTGCCATTGTCATGTATGGGTGTCGATCATGGCCGTGAGCAACACTGATTTTGCTCGCGAATCTAAACTGAATAATACGTGGGTGCCGAAGTGAAGTGGAATGCTGCAGTTTGCACACTGGCTGAAGCCAACTTACACATGTGCGAGAATGTTTTTCTATCCCGATAAGTTGAACTAGCTGGGTGTGTCGGTTCAGTGTTTAAGTCAGGTTTGTGTTGCCAAGTGGATCTTGCATAAATGTTCAGGAATTTGTTCTCTGAAAAGGTTGGCTGAAAATTGAATAAGAAAAGGGCAAGTGTTGGCCCGAACCAAATACTCTTGTCTCTTTCTATCTCCTCTGTTTTTCCATTACTCTATTTTTCTATGGAAGTCTGAAGCATACATCTTTATGAAATACAGACATGTGTGTGAGTCCTGAAAGCGAGCAGAGGCAAGAGAGATTGTGAGGGTCGACCATAAATACATTGATTACGCAAGATGTGTAAGTGCAAGAAGCTAACCGAAGGCCCAAGCAAGCAAGCAATCGGATTGATTTCTAGAGCTAGCTACTGTATTCATTGCTTCCAACTTTGGTGAGTTTAGAGGAGTATGTGCGTGCGTGCTAATGGTCACGTTCTATCGGCGTATTACTCATGGCGAAGCATACCGACGGACCCACGTCGGATCCATGGAGACCGCCATCAAGACGGCGGACGTTGACCATCGTCGCTTCCGGGCTGCCGATCATGGCCGTGAGAAGCGTCGGCCATGCCCGTCGAGGCTCTATGACGCTGGCGTGCGTTTTGGCATGGTGTGGGCGTGCAACAGCTCACGGCGTCCATTGACAGCCGGACATGATCATAGATCATCGGTGCTTTACCTTGCGCGGGACTATGTGCATCTACGAATTCACTTACCTCCGTTTTTGGCACCAACCGATCGCCACGGCCACGGGCATATTTCACCATGGTTGAACCACCAGTACCGGACTATCGGAGATCAGAGATGCGATCGGCGGCGGGGAAAAGCAACAATGCAAGATGGCGATGGAGAGACCGAGAGAGGGATAAGTATGCGCTTATCGCCGTTGTGCTACCAATTTTACAAGCGGTGATTACGTACCAGATTATGGTAGAGTATATCCTAGGGGCGTATCGCAAATCAACAATTACTAACTTAAGTTGGCATATGGACTGGGTCGACTAAATGCAGGTTTGGGCTTATTTTATCGGATATAATCCGGTTTTCTTTCCTCGGATAATCCTCAAAAAATAGCGGATAATCCACATCCGTCGGATACTAGGGATACCATATCCGCTACCATATCCGTCGGATATCTGATTAATCGAAATCCGTATCCGCATCCATATCCGGCGGATACACATAATTGCGTACCATATCCTCAAAAACGGATGCGGATGCGGATTCGGCGCGGAAATTATCCGTACCATTTACATCCGTACCTCCAGCCATGCCTCGGAATCTGGGCTCACCATCCCTTCCGCATATGTGGCCGGCTCGTCGCTTTCTAGCAAGAATACATCACGCACTCTGCGCAATCTTTCCGACCTCCGTGGTTCCGGTGCCGCTTCCACTACAGGTTCTCTGACTGACTCCGGTATGATCTCATCACCAGCCGAGCCGTCCCCGAGTGGTCCTCGAATTTATTCGAGTCGAACCGTCCTCCCACTGGCCTCCCGACTGAGAAACTCTTTCTCAAGGAAAACCCCATTCCGAGCAACAAACACTTTGTTCTCTTCCCGGTTGTAGAAGCTATATCCCAAGGTTTCCCTCGGATATCCCACGAATATGCATTTATCTGACTTGGGTGTAAGCTTGTCTGACATAAGTCTCTTGACAAATGCTTCACAACCCCAAATCTTTAGAAAAGCCAAACTGGGACTCTTCCCGGTCCACGTCTCATGTGGTGTCTTGTCTACGGATTTTGATGGTACATTGTTAAGTGTGAAAGCTGCAGTTTCTAGAGCGTATCCCCAAAATGACAAGGGTAAATCCGATTTGCTCATCATAGACTGGACCATGTCCAACAAGGTCATATTCCTCCATTCTGACACGCCGTTTCTCTCTGGCGTACCCGGAGGTGTGAGCTGAGGTACTATACCTCGACTTTTCAGATGATCATCGAACTCCTGGCTCATGTACTCACCTCCACGATCAGATCGCAGAAGCTTTATAGTCTTGCCGAGCTGATTCTCAACCTTGTTCTGAAACTCTTTGAACTTTTCAAAAGTCTCCGACTTGTGCCTCATCAAATAGATATATCCATATCTACTCAAGTCGTCGGTAAAAGTCACGGCATCGATAGCCACCTGGCAGTTGTGCTCATTGGACCACACACATCACTGTATAAGCTCCAACAGCTCGGGACGCCCTCTCGCAACTCTTTGCGAAAGGAGACTTAGTCATCTTGCCGAGCAAGCATGATTCACATGTCTCGAACGACCCGAAGTCGGACGAAGTTAGGAGCCCATCATCATGGAGCTTCTTCATGCGTTTCAGACTAATGTGTCCAAGCTGGCAATGCCAGAAGTATGTCGGATTATCTCATTAGGCTTATGCCTCTTGACATTTACGTTATAGACCGGTTCCTGTTCTAGATTCAGTATAAATAACCCATCAACAATGGGTGCATAGCAGTGGAACATACCATTCAAAAATATTGAACAACCATCGTCCTTTAAATTGAATTCATAACCCTGACTCATCAAACATGAGGCAGAAATAATGTTTTGACTAAGTGCAGGAATGTAATAACAATTATTCAATTCCAAAATAAATCCAGAAGGAAGCTGGAGCTGCATCGTGCCGACCTCCAACGCAGCAACTCTTGCTTTGTTGCCGACCCTGATGTCAATCTTCCCTTGTGCCACACGCCTAGTTCTGACCAAGCCCTGCATCGAGTTGCAAATATGAAGAACCGATCCGGTATCAAATACCCAAGAGCTACTAGGTATGTCAGCAAGGTAAATGTCTATAACATATGCAACAAGTGTACCTTTGCCCGAAGAAGCATTTCCGGCCTTCTTGCCATGCTCTGCAAGCCACTTGCTACAATTTCTCTTCCAGTGACCAGTTTCCTTGCAATGATAACAAACGGTCTTCGAGTCCGGTCCAGACTTCGGCGCAGCGGCAGAGGTTACCATCTCCGTGCCCTTTGCCTTAGCCTTCTTCTTAGACCAACTCTTCTTGAACTTAGCGATTTACGCACCATCAACACTTGATGCGTGCCTTTCTTAATATCCCGCTCTGCCACTTTGAGCATCCCATGCAATTCAGTGAGCTTCTTATCCATGCCATGCATATGATAGTTCGAGATGAACGTCCCATAGCTGGGCGGAAGAGAACCCAGAACGACATCGATGAGCCAGCTCATCCAAGAGTGGGAAGCTCAAACGATCCAAAGCTTGCACATATCCGATCATCTTGATCACATGTGGGCTCAGTGGATCACCTTCCTTAAGCTTGCAATCCATCAAGGATCGCCAGACGTTAAACCTTTCGGTCCTAGCACGTATGCGAAACATGCTCTTGAGACTCTCGATCATATCGTAAGCCTCAACATTTTCAAATGTTGTTGCAAATCGGGCTCCATACAAGCCACATCGAGACGGTGATCCCGTTGATTCATCAACGAAGTTTACGTAGGCATTCTTAGCTGTGGCACTAGCATTATCGGCAGGTTCCTCTGGAAGTGGATCCTCTAGAACATGTTCCTTTTTATCGTGCTTGAGAACAATTCTCATATTTCTATACCAGGTGGTAAAGTTTGTTCCATTCAGTTTATCCTTTTCCAGAATTGATTTCAATGCAAAGTTGGGTTGAGCAGGTGGTGCCATTGATCTACAACAAAAATATGCAATCACTAAGCAATGTGTTTAAGTAGAGTAATTCTAGCCTAAACAGAAATACTCCTTTGAAGTCGGCATCCCTCCGCAAACTCTCGGTGATTCAAGATCCGACTAGCGCATGCGACTAGTGAGCTTTAGCATCATCGCTAGCCAACATACCTATCCGGTAAGCAACTCCTTGCTAATCGTATCTCTATACGACTCACAGCCGGTCGGGAAGGTATCTCATACCCCGGCTCCCAACCTTCTTTGCCACAAGGCCCAAAACTGTTTTGATAGCCTTGTCAAGTTAACCTGATGCAGTGCATGTCCGTGTCCGACACAAACCCTTCAGTTCAAGGACACCTAGCAGCACCCCAATTTTATGAGCCCACTACTAGAAGTACTTGACATGCGAAGGTGCAACACCGGGGATGGCAATTCGCTTGATATTCATGAGGGATCATTCTATCATTCTAACATGCATAGACACAAAGAAGCATAACAATCACAAATGAACACATATTGTGAAATAGTATGGCTCCTTCATGGACGTTCTTCCAGGTTGGATCCGACTCCGATGACCATCCAGGAACTCCATCTTGTTTGTCACGCCGGGACGCCAGGCCGCCAACCCGATCTCTATTATCCAACTACTACAACTAGTAATGAATTTACATAGAGTCACAAGTCGACACGCAGGTCGTTATACAATATAATGACAGCACTTTGGCTCCTGCCCGCTGACAAACATGACACGCAGGCCACGTATAAATTACACACATGCATCACATACACATGAGCCATACTATTCACATCAAACCTGCAAAACAAAGTTATGCATAGAATTGCATTCTACCGGTTTGTGTGTCGGGTACGAAATACACGGCGCTACGCATACCAGTTTGTGTTTTCGGAAATCACAGATCGCATCTGGACTCCGTTCACGCTGAATTTTCTGATCTGACCGATCTCATCGATCATCGCGAATCTGATTCGGGTTTACGTTTCACTGTTAACCCCGATGGCGGATGACCGACCGGTAGGGGTAGATCGTGTCACGACCTCATCGATCCCGATTGACAGAAAACATAGCCTCAACGATCCCCATGTGCAGTTGATCACATCAACCGTGCACATAGCCGATCTCTTCAAGGACAACAGATCTCATATGCCGCCTCCACATGTCTAATATGCATACGATCTGAATCCAAAACCTATAGCAGAGGCTCTGATACCACTGTTGGGATCTACGGTAGGGTGCGTCGACCGCCACTTTATACAGGCGTCCGTCGTGGGCTAAACACTTGGGCCTCGCACGGACCCTAAAGCCCAAAGTCCACTCGGTCACGTTCCTAGTCGATTCGGATCACATCCGACCAGTGTCCTATGAACCGACCTCGTGAGGTTCCTTCCCTTAAGCGCGACCCCTTAGGTTCAAGCGGCTTGGTCGCGATTCGGATCACCTCCGGACTACATGGCTGGTAGAGGCCTCTAGCAAGGCGTGCCGACCACCAAGCGAGCGATGAAGCTGGTTAGGCGAACGTACAATGTGTCACACTACATTTCCCTTTGCATACGATATATGTTGTCGGGCTCAAGGCGAGACTGTCATCCTTGTGCTAACCCGACCTCTTTCTCGTTCGGTGATACCGACCACTATCCGGATTATCTCATAATCCTTGTCGCATGGCCATGCTGTTCTGGTCGGATCACACGAGGGCCCAGTATATCTCTCCTGATCGGAGGGGCAAATCCCATCTTGCTCGACCATGTCTCGCAGCATGGGACTGGACAAACCCGAAACCTACCTTTGTAACTACCCAGTCACGGAGTAGCGTTTGGTCGGCCCAAAGCAAGTTTGTCACCATCTCGAATACATGCATCAGCTCAGGTCTTAGGACATAGAACGTATGTTGTACTAGAGACTCACAGATGACATATCGCTGTGTCTCATAGTTGGGCCTGTCCGACTCGGACCTTATCTCGACTCGGATCCGACTATGTCGGATCCGACCAGACCTTTCCAAGTCCATATTATCCGGTTAGCATCCAATGCTCCATGGCTAGTGAGACCGAGCCATCGACCGTGTCATATGCTAGTCTAGTCGGCTCTTGGCGTCCACACAGCCCTTTCAACTAGGGACCTTTTAGGACAGTCATCATACAATGCATAGTCCCACAAACAAGTCACGTACTTGCTGATACACATCATTGATAATGTCCAAGGACTATCTTTATTCATAAACACATAGGAAATATCATCATACATGATTGCCTCTAGGGCATATCTCCAACAACAACAAGCTTCGACGATAGCCAGATTAACCAAAGCATGATGATGTATCATTAATTCGTGAGGGGAATCAAACTGTTCAAGTGCACAAATTCATATGCCAACTATTACATCAAAGTTGGTCTACCAAGAAGGTACTATGACCTGGACAAGTTCGGCGATGTGCGCAGTACTGATCATCGGTCATCCAAGCAAATCAGGTGACATCCATCTAAGTTTGTTTATTTAGCATATATTGTTTTTTGTTAAAGAGCAATTTATCTTTGCTATCGTCTGCAATGTTTTTATGCTGGATAATTAGTTATGACAAGGGTATTGTTATACCACGGACATGGAGTGCGTGCCAGCATAATTTTGCATTGGCGTTCCTCCGGGCCATGCTGCTCGACGGATACACGTATAAATCGCCGCCCCCGCTGTTCGGTTTACATCCGTCCACACATGCAGTCGATTCGTTGTCTGCGTCCTCTTACAAACGTCACGGCTGACTCACCCATCCGCACCGGCTTACCGCACCGCGGCCGGTTCACCCGTGATTGATTTCAGTTTCATCCGCGATCATCAAGTCCGTGACGGATAATTTCCAGCCTAACATATCAGGTGAAATCCATCTAAATCTAGTTTGGAAAATATTGTTTTTGTCAAGGAACAATTACTTTGGCATGTGATATTTTTGACGCAGGACAATTGTTATATTACATGCACGGAGCACGTGCTAGCAACGTTCTGCACTGGCGTTTCGTCCGTGTCATGCCACCTGGTGAATGAACGTGAGCAAGTTGCCGTCCCTGTGGCCCGGTTTACATCAACTTGTCGGGACCACGCCCGCGATTAACTCGCCCGTCCGTGCCGGTTTATGACACCGGTGTCGATTTTCCCTGTTCGCACCGGTTTAGAATGTCGCAGCCGACTCTTCTATCCAAGTCGCCTCTAATGTTGCGGTCGTCTTTGCCGTCCGTCTCTCGCGGCCTGGTCTACATCAACATACCAGGCCGCACCTGTCTGCATGAGCAAGTCACAGCTTGGGTAGCCCGGTTTTCTTTCAACAAAATGAAGACAAATTATCATATACTATCAACCGCCGTCTGCACTGGATGGCTCAATGGGCAGGCGCACAAGTCGCCGCCACTACAGTTTGGTTAACTTCAAATCACCAGTTGGAAGGAACCATTGGCCGAGTTGCTGACACGGCTCACACGGGATCATTTATAACCCGCTGCAGTCACCTCAACCTTCTGTGGATACACATCGTGCTATCAACATCAATGATATACAAGTTATGCCGGTTTATATCACAGTACAATATGGAGAATCTCAAGTCTACTCCTCGAGTCACCTTGAGACTTGGGGGCTACAGTAATATGACTCAGCAAATGTTGCCGGTTTTTCAGTGAAGTCAAGAACCCCAGGACGTTGGAGGGAAAGATAACCCAGACCCGGAGGCTACTGCCCTATTGTTGAAAATTTGAAGGCCGGCAGAAATTTCTGACTTAGAAAGTATATGACAGTTACAAAATCCAGTTCAATGGAATTCCGGGTCATCAGAAAGGATTCCGGTTTAAGATCCGGCTCAAGGGAAGTCAGTCTCACTGAAGCTCTCAAATATCTGGTTTACGATCCGGTTCAAGGGAAATCTATTCTCCCACAAAGCTCTGAAGCTCTCAAATCCGGATTAAGAATTTCTGGTTCAAAAAGAAATTAACTTCTCGCAAGTTCGAGTTTAAAGGCCATCAGCGAATTTCCGGTTGAAAATGAAGATTCTGATTTAAAATCCGGTTCAAGGGAAAGATGTCTCCCACAAAGCTTTGAAGCTCTCAATATCCGGTTCAAAATCCCGGTTCAAGAAGAATTTATCTCTTGCAAAAAGTTAAAGGTTGCCGAAGAGGACCTGCTGCCATGATGCGCGGTTCAAACATGGGTATCCTGCCTTATTGGCTTATCATATTATTGATCACGTGGGGGCTTCTGCTATAAAGCGGCGTCCGGTTTACCCCTTGGTTCAGCTTATCAAAGCTTTATACAACATCACTTGGGGGCTTGGTCGTATCCGAACCAAAGCTACACCTCTTGATCGGCGCAATGCCACAATATCACTTGGGGGCTTGGTCGTATCCGAACCATAGTCACACCTCTTGATTAGCTCAAAGCCAAATTACTCTGGGGCCAAAGAGAGTGTTGTAAAACAACAACTCAAACATAGGCACCCACTGAGTACAGCTCAAAATGTTACTTGGGGATTCTTTGCTATTGCAATGAACTTAGAATCTACACTTGTAATGGGCTATCAAGCCATGGCTTGGAAGCCTGGTGTATACACCTAAAACCCCGGGTTAACCTGCCTCTTTAAGTAAGTCACGCCGCCCAGGTAAACCTGGTATGACCCTTCGAACTTTGACAAGTTACTCTAAAATACAGACCCTGAACTTGTCAAGTTAAAACGATGATTGGTTAAGGATTGCGGACCATCTTAAAAGGCTTTGCAAAAATGGTTTAACTCAGTGGCCTGGCAGCCCATGAAAAGCCTCGAATTTGGGGCTTGGCAGCCCGTGAAAAGCCTCGACTACAACGGTTTTATTTGCCTTTGGTTAAGTTTTGCTTTCTTTTAATAAGATTTATGCTGTTTTTTAAACCAGTGTTATCAACCCGGTTCGGTTGTCAACAAAAAGTTGTCAGCACATGATCCAACCATAATCCGGAGACTATCAGCCCGGTCTGGTTTTGACTCAAAGTCGCCAGTATTATATATGCATAATCCGGTGTTTATCACAACCCGACACGGTTTTATCATAAACCGGCACAATATGGAAGGAGTTATCAGTACTCAAGATTGGGGTTATCTCCTTTGCTGCAATAAAGTTGGCCAACCAATGATGTGATTCAATGTCACAGGTATGATATATTTCATATTTGATTATTCTTAAGTGCAGCCTTGGTTATCAACCCAGGTTATATGTTGGGCATTATGACCCGTCCGGCGGTAAACCGCCAGGACACTTTAAACTTGCTGTATGCAGAAACAGGTTGAATAAAGCATAATTATAAATCACCGGTGTTTATTAACCCGGCCTGGCTTTAAGACGATAAGTCGCCAGTATATGATGAGAAATTATCCGGTGTTTGTTAAACTGGCCTGGCTATGGATTAAAAGTCGCTAGTATATATTTGGATTGTGCCATTGGAATCATGCACTTATAAATCATTGGATTATATTATTCAAATAGCCAAACTTGGCTGAATTTTCATCAAGATATTGAATGAATAAGGTTTTCATACTGGATTATATTATCTTGAAAAGCTAACATGGCTGGATTTTATTATGGTTATTAATAACCGGTATTATTTAGGTTTTCAAAGTCGCTTTAGCGCAATGGCTATTATTTTATCAAAGGATATGATTTATTCTACAATGGAAGGAATAGTCCCGAGTCATTGCAGCTTACGATCCGGCACTTGGGGGCTACATTATTCAAATTGAGATTACATGCAAGTCTCATGTCGCTGCAAGCATGCACCATGACACTTTGGGGCTAATGCAAAGTCATTTTTATTGGCCTTATTGAAGACCCGACTCAACACATCATAATGAGTCGGCCCTTGGGGGCTACCAATTGCTCCTGTCAACAATTCAAGGTACACAAGTCTTAAAACCATTATATTGAAAGGTCCATTGCTCAGTTGGTAAAGCACAAAGCTCTTAACCTTGTGGACGTGGGTTCAAGCCCCATGATGGGGGTTACATTATATGATGTTCTTTTCAAAGAAGTATATATAAAGTACCAGCCCAATATTATCTTACTGAGCCGGCCCTTGGGGGCTACACGTTATTGTTCAAATCTACATGATCATATTTATAAAGTCCCTGCTCATTATTGCATAATGACCTGGCACTTGGGGGCTACATATATGGAGTATTCAGTTTTTAAAGTGACTGAGATGAACAACATGGATTTCTTCAAAGTGGCAGTAATTATATGGAAACAAGTCTTAAGCCATCACTCTGTTCTGCTCAAGACTTGGGGGCTACAGGTAATATGGATATAAGGGAGAAAAATCTTCAAATTCTCAGTTTTGAGCAAACCAGATTGACCCGGTGTCTGCAACAATTATGACCCGGCGTCGGTAACAATTATGACTTGGTGCCATCCATATTTACAAACCAGCAATTTTGGTAATATTAAACCGGCAAGTTTTACATCTTCAAACCTGCTGAATATCAGATGAGTATTTCAAGACCAATATTTCTTAAGCCGGCGCTTTGGAAGCCGACTCAAGTAGATTATTATTCACAATACTTCTCTATGAGAAACCAATGTCAGAAAATTGAGTATGAAGCTGGCTTATTGACCTGGATTTTCTAGAGTAAGGAAATGACAAGGAATTAAGGATGATCAGGTGCCGGTTTACAAGAATTATTAACCCGGAGCATAATCTGTCAAGTTTGTTCTTGTGTTTATTTTACAGGATCAGTTTAACATGGATAAATCCAAATTAAACTGGGGGCTAATGTCGGGGATATACCCCGCGGCGTAAAACGGCCGGAAGTATAACCCGGCCGGACTTGGCGGTTTATTTGAGAGCCCGCTGACACTTGGCGATTCACCGGCGACCCGCCTGAACCAGACGGTTTACAAGCAACCTGACTGAACATTATGATTCACTGGTAACCCGGCGGGCGGGACAGACGGTGACAAGGCCCAAGTCCCATAAGGACGGCTCATGTTATGGTGGGCCGGTTTAAGAGGAAAGGCGTGAGGAATATTTGTCTTACAAGGAGTTAGGACCTGGACTTGTATCCGGTTTGTATTAAAGATAGACTAGTCCTAGTCCTAATAGGACTCCACATGTAACCCGCCCCTTCAACATATATAAGGAGGGGCAGGGCTCCCCAAAGAGAGACAGAGGCAAGAAGAAACAATCTCTAGGGCTAGACACAAAGAGCCGGTTTACCGACGACTCACTCATGATGATAATGAGACCTAGCCACAAACATCATGTAGGGTTGTTACCGGATGATGTTTCCCGGGGCCCGAAGCTGTCTAAATCCCTTTTTTGTGTTGAGTCTCTTGATTCCGATCAACCCCTCTCAAGCTACCATATAGATGCGTTTGCCTCATGACTAAGTCCTCACACTAGGACATCTGCCGTGACAAACCACGACAATTCTCCTGGCTCCTCTAGGGTTATCCTTGTTGCCAGTGATACTCTCAACCACTTCTCCACCGTATCCTCGTCGACTTCTTCTGGGTGCACCCGAGTGGAATCTTCAATGCCCGAGTACATCCACATCGGGTGGTCGCGAGCTTGAAGTGGCTGAATGCGTTGTCTGAGAAAGACTTCCAGCAGATCCATTCCAGTTACACCCTCACGGATGAGATGGACCACTCGCTCAACCAGCACTTTCACCTCCGCTTTCTCCCCTGGAGTCACTTTCAAGGCGGAGGGCTTCTCTACGCGAGCCATAGAAAAGGAGGAAGTCCGGTGATCGACTGGAGTCGGCTGGTCTTTCTTGATAAAACCAGGTCGACTGCCACCCTCGTACCGACTCAGGAAGAATTAAGGCTGGGAAAGAGCTCTTACCCCTCATCTGAATCCCAAGACCCCCACACATCTGGATCACTTGGGTCCTCTCGTCACTTGGTTTGGCCTTTTTGACCGACTGGGAGTGACACGTGAAAATGTGCTTGAAGAGACCCCAGTGTGGTCGACAACCCAAGAAATTTTCACACAGAGACACGAAAGCAGCAAGATACACGATGGTGTTGGGGGAAAAGTGATGAAGTTGTGCTCCAAAGAAATTCAAGAAAGCTCGAAAAAAAGATGCTGAGGCAAAGAAAATCCACGATCGATGTGAGTGGCAAGGAGGACGCACTCACCCTCCCGCGGTCGAGGTTCGGTCTCATCCTCCGGGAGCCGCGCCGATCCGTGAGGAATCGGCCCCTCCTCCGCTAGATCGCCGAGGTCGTCCTAGCAGATCATCGACCGGATCCAGTCGCCCTGGATCCAGCCGCGCGGCAAACTGGACCACGACGAGGATCCGCCCTGGCTGGACTTTTTCCCCTTCGCCTTCGTCGTCGCCTTCTTCGCGCGCTCCAGAGCCACTGTCTTTTCTTTCCCCATCGCTGTGGACGGAGCTTGGACGGAGCGGCGGCGCTGGAGCAGGAGCAGGCACAGTGGGTAAACTGAGAAGGGAGAAGAAGAATGAGGACGCACTGTTCAAAAACCCCGGTCCGGCGCCTTATCTGGGGTTGCTTCCGAGTGACTGACCTGTAGGCCCGGGCGATCTTATCAAATCCCGCAACAGTCGCGCACGCGATACGTGGAAAAAAGGTAGTGCGGGAATCGAGGCGGCCTTGCCTTATCCATCCCGATTATTGCGGCCTCCTCCGCCCCGCACGCTTCCCAAAATTTGAATCCCGCGAGATCCGCGGGCAGCAGAACAACTTGTCAGACGGAAGATCTCCTCCACATTAACACTCGGACCTCTTCTAGCAAAAGTTCACTCGACAAAACCAGGAATGGATCAAGGCGACTGAAAAATAAGTTGGTGTCACCACCTCGGTTCGTTGATCCAAAACAAGACACACCCGAAGCACGAAAAATGAGTCGGAAGTATTTTTAACTCCTTCTCCACTCAAACCCCGATCCATTCGGGGGCTAATGATGAGGACATGTACCTAGGGTAGGGTCACAGGCCTGTCCAAGATACCCTCCCCAAGGCCATCACCCTAAAACCAGAAGCATTTGAAGAAGAATCATCATCCACTCGACCATGAAGCGTTCCACTCGGAAGACTTGAAGTCACTCGACCATGGAGGTTGTCACTCGACCGCCAGAAGGTCTAAAGCCACCCCATACTGCATAGCTTTAATGGTCATTATGTCACTTTATTACTAGCGTTACCAGTAACGCCCTGTCTTAATGTACCTTAAACCCTGTGTAATTGAGGGCCGGAGGGGTCTGGCGAACTCTATATAAGCCACCCCCTCCTCAGTGACAAGGGTTCGCACCCCCTGTAACACACACGCATATAATCCAGTCGACCGCCTCCGGGCACCGAGACGTAGGGCTGTTACTTCCTTCGAGAAGGGCCTGAACTCGTAAAACTCGTGCGTACAGCTTCTCCATAGCTAAGATCTTGCCTCTACATACCTACCCCTCATTCTACTATCAGACTTAGAACCACGACAGCCGTACCCCATCCTTTGTCGCGTCCTTCTCCTTCGCGGCAAGATCTTTCTATGCCGGGAGTCCGGTGCGGGCCTTCTCCCCGTGAAGAGGGAGTGGTCGGAGGAGCCAGAGGACTTCGAGTTTGTCCACGTCAAGGAGGAGCCCGAGGAGCTCGGCTGCCGAGGAGTCATCGGGCCGGAAGACTTCGTCGCCGACGTCGATGCTGTTGCGGTCGACATTGCCGAGCGGAGCATGCGCGAGGAGGTGGAGCGCCGGCGCCACGCCGAGGAGCTCGAAAACCTCCAGTGGCGGCAGGCGGTCGCGGCCAACCTCGCCCTCGGGGAGGAGGACGACGAGTGGCGGCGCATCCGCGAGGAGCAAAGGGCGAAGTACATCGACCTTTGCAGCTTTGGGAGGAGGATTGAGCTCCTCCACAACGTCGTCCATGGCCGCGAGCTCGCCGCCGTGAGATCCCCACCCCTCTAGTACTAGTACTGATGTAGTATGAACTAGTGTTTGTAGTGTTTGATCATGTAAAATATATGTAGTACGTACTGAACTACTCGCGTCCACAAGGTGCAATTTCTTCCGTGAAACTGTTTTTCAAATTATGCAGTTTCATCTACGGTTTCTGTTCGGCCGCGCTAGTTTTCGACCTGCAAACGAGATCTTTGTGAAACTGCAAACGCGTTTTGCTGGTCAAGATTTTATGGGGTCTTCAAGAATTGCTCTTATACCTGCCCATGAATGGTTTGATATGGCATGTCGTGTGGTTTTCGGCTGGTAAGTGTCGTCCCGATAGCAACGCTCCAGCAAAGACTCGTATCAACATGCAAATATGCATGGGAAAAGGCCCACACAACAATAGTTAAATACAATAAATCATATATTTTTTCACTATAGTTCTCGTAGTATTCATGCAATCAACCTATTCCCCTGCCGCACATAGATATCATCTACTCCATCTGTTCCAAAATATATTTTTTAGATTTCAATATATATTACATACGAAGTAAAATGAGTGATCTACACTCTAAAATACGTCTATATACATCTATATGTAGTTCATATTGAAATCTCTAAAATGTCCTATATTTAGAAATAGATGGAATAGTTCCTAGAAATCATATGTTCAACTAGGCATTAACCACACTACCAGAAGGAAAGTTTTTCCCCGAAACCTAGGGACCCGTGGTGGCGACTAGGGTTTGACTGGGAACATGCCGGCGCTCGTGGATCTCATCGGCGGGGCGCTCGGGTGTGTCGGGGGAGAAGATGGCGACATCCGCTCCTGCCGGCGATGCCCAGACGGATACGGGAGGAGGGACTTCTAGATTGGCGAGATCGCAACTTGAAGAGGCGCTAGGAAAATTGGATATATCTGAAGAAAAAGCAACGCCATTCGTGATTGATGATCGCGTCAAGGATGGTCCGGCAAAGTGCTTGTTGGCTGGTAAGGTCTTGTACCAAAATCAATATCACATCCAAACTATCACCAACGCACTACGTCCGGCATGGGGTAACCCATGAGGGATCCAATTTCGATCGCTGGGTGTCAACATGTTTGTGGCGGAACTCGAGAACCAGAGGGACAAGGATAGAGTTTGGGTAGGATCACCATGGCACTTGAACAAGAACGCAATAATCTTGGCAGAGTTTGAAGATTGTATGAGACTCGATGAAGTGAAGTTTAACCGGCTCCTGGTGTGGGCTAGGGTTATGAATCTCCCCTACAATTTGAGGGATGATGCATGGGTTGTTCCGATTGCCAAACAAATTGATAATCAGGTAAGCACAGCTAGCTTTGATTATGTTGGAGGATATCTCCGGGCCAGGGTCACTATAGATGTGGACAAGCCTCTGCGGAGGTGGATTTTGATTGACTCAGCTAGCAGGAAGACGGTGGATCCTTATGACATCCAATATGAGCAAATTCCTTGTTTTTGTTTCTTGTGTGCTCGTCTAGGGCACTCGGAGTTATATTGTCCAACTCCAGGGACGAGGGACGCCAAGGGGGACCTACTCTTCGGGTCGTCTTTGCGGGCGTCTGAGGAGTACAGGAAGCCGGCGGTTAGCGAAAATTTTATCGCGAAGCCAGTGCTCTGAGTCCAGCAACAAGCAGGGGTCGAAGAACTCCAGCTCCAAGAAGGATGCTGGACAGGAAGCTACGTCACCAGTTAAGAACAATAATAGGCGATCTCAGAACAAAGGAAAAGACGCTCCAGTTCAAGTCTATAAGCCAAAAACACGCTCATGATCATTGATTCACCGCATGAGGAGCAGCAGCTAGGTCCAGAAGGGACTAAGGAGGATGGTACTGAGCTTGAGCGAGATCCTAAGAAGAAGAAGCCTACACCTGACAATTCGGCAAAGGCCGCTCTGTTGTATCAGTTGGAACTGCCGGGGGCTTGGGAACCTCGAGGCAGTTCGAGAGCTTCGCAGCATTGTGAATCTAGAAGGTCCCTCTCTTGTCTTTGTTATGGAAACGAAGATAAGAGGTAAAAGAGTGGAGGATTTGCAGCATACTCTTGGCCTTGGAGGATGTTTTGCAGTGGACAGCGTTGGGTTAAGTGGTGGAGTTGGTCTTTTTTGGTCTAAAGATGTTAAAGTTGAACTTAAGAATTATAGCACCTCTCATATAGATGTCCTGGTGCAGAATAAAGATATGAACTCGTCGGTTTGGAGGTTCACCGGTTTTTATGGAGCACCCAGAGCAACAGATAGGCATAATAGCTGGCACTCCATGCGTATGTTGCATGCCTTGCAGCATCAGGCATGGCTTTATATGGGAGACTTCAATGAAACGCTCTACGCTTGTGAGAACTTTAGTAGGTCGCTACGACCTGCGGCACAAATGAGAGCGTTCCGAGAAGTTATTGATGATATTGCTTCCAGGATTTAGGTTGGGCCGACACAGCTTATACATGGGACAACCAACAATCCAGAGAGGCTAATGTAAAAGCAAGCTTCGATAGAGCGTTTGCTAATGAGGAATTTTGGAAAAATTTCCACCACATCAGAGTGCGACATCTATGTTAGATCGAGTCTGATCACTGTTTTATGGTTGCTAGAATACGTTCTTCTCACTCTTTTCGGTCCAGGTCAGCCAAATAGTTCAAGTATGAGAACGTTTGGCAAACGCATATTGACTATGATTGCATGGTGGCCGATATGTGGAGAAGCCAAACACGTTCCCCCAGTCTCCAAGGCCTCGCTGATTCCCTGAAACATCTTCAAGGGGTGCTAGAACCGTGGGGTGTCAAGGAGTTTGGAGGTTTAACTCGCAAAGTTCGTCAGTTGCAGAAAAGATTGGATAAACTTCGGCCGTGGTCGGTCGAACGTGGTCCCAATGACGAGGAAAGGAGTATTGCCCAAAAGCTGCGTGAAGCACTACATCAATAAGAGATCTAGGTCCGGCAGCGTTCGCGGGTTCCTTGGCTTCGAGATGGCGATCATAATACAAGATATTTTCATGCTCAGGCAGCTCAAAGGAAACGAATCAATAAAATTCAGGGCCTAATGCGTCCAGATGGCTCTGTTTGTATGAATGAAAGTGAAGATAAGATAGAAGTGCAGTCTTTCTATCAAAATTTGTATACTTCCCAAGGATTGGTTGATCCTAGTGGACTTCTTCAGTTCATTCCTGTCAAAATCTCCGAGGAGATGAACAGGGAACTTACAAAACCTTTTACGCCAGCAGAGGTACGAAAAGCATTATTTCAAATGGCGCCTACTAAGGCTCCTGGAGTACATGGTTACACAGCTGGGTTTTTTCAACGACACCGGGCACTTGTTGGCGATGATGTGACCCAGGGGGTGCTTGAATTTTTGAATGGAGGCGAATTATCGGCGGGTCTCAATGATACTTCCATAACACTTATCCCTAAGGTACGACACCCTCAGTCAATTACACAGTATCGTCCGATTGCTCTCTGTCCGGTGCTATACAAAGTTGCAGCAAAGGCGGTGGCAAACCGAATGAGAGATGATCTAGATGAGGTAATTAGTGAAGAACAAAGTGCGTTTGTACCGGGATGTCTCATTACCGATAATGTTCTGGTAGCCTATGAGACTATTCACACTATGAAGCGACGGAAGAAAGGGAAAAACTTCTCATGCGCTGTCAAACTTGATATGATGAAGGCCTACAGTCGAGTCGAGTGGATCTTGAGGCCATTCTGCTGAAGTTGGGATATTGCTTGGGCTTTGTCAGGCTAATTATGTGTTACTTCAGTCAGATTTTTGGTTAGAGTAAATGGAGAGCTCTTGTCGTACTTTACCCCCTCCAAAGGGCTTCGGCAAGGCGATCCAGTTTCCCCATATCTTTTCCTTCTTTGTGCGGAAGGTTTTTCCTCATTACTCAACTTTTACAATGTGGGATGGATTGATAGAGGGATCAGAGTAAGCTATAGAGCTCCATGGGTTATCCATCTTTTGTTTGCTGATGATAGTTTAATCTTTATCAGTGCAAATGACGATAGTGCGATGCGCCTTAACACAGTTCTTCAAATTTATGGGGCTGCCTCGGGACAATGTGTTAATCGTGATAAGAGTGCTATATTTTTGAGTACAAACACTCCCGAGCTTTGAAAAATACCCTAAAAGGGATTTTGGATATACAAGTGGAGGCTTTCAATGAGAGATACTTGGGTCTTCCCACTACGGTGGGGCGGATCACTAGTGGCACTTTTGAGTATATCAGTGATAAGGCGAGAGGAAGGATCCAAGGGTGGTCAAAAAAGCTCCTTGCTTGTGCGGGTAGAGAAACCTTGTTGAAATCTGTTGTGCAAGCAATCCCGACCTATCCGATGAGTACTTTCCTATTCACCAAGAAGGTATGTAAGAGTTTGACTGCTCCCATGGCAAAATACTTTTGGAGTAGCTCTCTTGACAAGAAATCAATGCACTGGGTATCCTGGCAAAATCTTGCGACACCAATATGCAAGGGCGGCCTGGGATTCCGAGATTTGCATCAGTTTAATCTTGCACTGCTGGGAAAACACGGACGGCGTTTTATGACAAAGCTGGATTCCTTATGTGCAAGAGTGTTGAAAGGTAGGTACTTCCCGGACACAGACTTCATGCAAGCAACATGTCCCCGATCAGCTTCGGCTACTTGGCGGGAAATTATTGCAGGAAGGGAAGCACTTGATGCTAGTCTTATAAAACGAGTTGGTGATGGAAATTCTATCTCAGTATGGGATGATAAATGGATACCAGGGACGAATTCCATGAAACCGTTGGTGAAACCAGCCAACACCAGTGTGGATAGAGTTGCAGATTTGATAGATCCAGAGATTGGTAGATGAAATGAACAATTGGTTTATGACACGTTCATTGCAACTGATGCACATGCAATCCTTAATATCCCTCTAAGCATGAATGGTGGTGCGGACTCCCTGGCTTGGTTGTTTGAGCGACCAGGCTTATACACTGTTAAATCGGCGTACTGTATTCTTATGACTAAGAAAGAGAGTGCAACTCTCGATGAAGGAACAACTACTGAAACTTCAAATGAAGAAAAACAGATGTGGAATGCTTTGTGGAAGCTCACTGTTGTTCCTAAAGTGCGTGTTTTCTGGTGGAGGGTTCTACGTGGAATCCTTCCTGACGAGAAGACACTCAAGAGGCGACATATAGCTGAGGTTGATGGATGTAAAATCTGTCATACAATGGGAGAAGATCTGAAACATGCGTTGACACATTGCGTGCACGCAACTGGTTTCTGGGATGCAGCGAGGACATGGTTCCAGATTACTCCCCCACATCTACACCCTGCCAGTCGGGCTAGGGATATCTTATGTGATCAGCGGATCACAGACAAAAATTGGGCCATCATTATTACCATCATGTGGAACATTTGGCATTCTCGGAATCGTGTGAAGCATGATGGCGAAGCTCTTGATCCGGTGACTACAGCAAGATGGACGAGAGAAGTGATGGCAATCCTTGAGTTACCAAGGAAGGAGCCGGTTGTATTGTCAGGGCATGGCTGGCGACCGCCGGAGCAAGGTGTCATCAAGATCTCTACTAATGGGGCACTGAACTTTGAAGAAGGCCAAGGAGGAGGTGGAGGTGTTGTTCGCACAAATACTTCTCTGCTCGCGGCGTGGTGCAAACCTCACCCAGGTATTTCGGACCCTTTCATCATGGAAGCAATTGCTGTGCATGAAGGTGTCAAGTTTGCCAAGCTGAGGGGTTTTACGCATGTGATAATGGAAACTGATTGTCTAGAGGTGGTTTCACTCTGGAACACTCGGCACAATACTCGTTCGATTATGGCTCCTATCTTAGATGAAATTGGGGAGCTAGCTAGGGATTTTACCCTTTTTGAGATTCAACATATAATGAGGACAGCAAACATTCCAGCTCTATGCTAAGCGTGCTTGCACTTTGAATGTGACTGAGTATTGGCTCAATGATACTCCAAGCTTCATAGTGACCAGCCTGTTGGCTGATTGTCCTAGGAGTGCTTTTTATGAATAAAGCTCTCTAAATTGCCTGCAAAAAAAATACTACTACGTATTGCTACCTTCATCCTGTTTTATTGGCCCCCTTAGTATTTTGCGCCAAAATTTTGATTAAGAATTTAACTAACAGAATGTTAATGCATGTCACAATAAATACTATCACTGTAAACTATATTCAAATATGAATCCAACGATATATTAACATTTTTTGATGACCTGCATTAATATTTTGTCAGTTAAATATATAGTCAATTTTTGGCACAAAATATAAAAATAACCAATAAACTAGACCGGAGGTACTACTCTACTAGCTGCCTATGATACTTCGTAGTTCACACACTCCTTCACATGGCAAAATTGGCATGTGGCGCTCCCGGCGTTTACACAAGCTCGCGGATTCCCATTTGTTCGCCGCCCCCCACTTAATCTGCCCAGTACCCACCAGTTCACACACATAACACACGCTGGCAGCCTGCCTGCAGCCTGCATCTGGACCTGAAACTGAACTCGATCCGCGCGCGCATGCGGTGTGTGGCTGTTGCGCGTTTGCGCTCAAAGCGGCGGCGCTGCTCGCCGACAAGCTCGAGGCTTTGGAGGAGCACCGCATGCAAATGGCAATATGGTGCAACGACCCACCGCCGACGACTTGCTCGATCGGTGCTCATCCAAACAACCAACCAACCTGCCGAAATTTGGGCTGCATGATACATGTGTGCGATTGTATTGACCATCTGCCCTTGGATGCATCCAGCCGAGTTACTGGATATTGATGATGGGCCGCTGCGACTAGCAAGTGCACAGCCGGACTGGTGCCCAGTCCGCATGTGTTTCTTGCGCTTTCCTGTACATGATCGACTTTAATCTGTTGCCATCTTATCTTAGCGACGCATTTAGAACCGACATCGACGTGAGGTAGCAGATGAAAATGGAGACGTTCCAACCGTTTAAATAGAGATGTCCATGGAAAATAGTACCGGAGTTGGAAAAACATGTGCATTTTTCTGCACCTTTTTTCTTCCTCAGATTCTTTGATGCCATCGAGTTGTCTTGTTTATCTGCCACAACTATATATATAAAACATATTTCAGCATGATCAACAGATAGCTAGTTTTACAGCTTCACACCATTGAGTCTCTAGAGTAATGATTTGTCAGTCAACTTTTTTCCCCTTAATATACGAGTATATGTTTGATTTAGTCAAATGCTTGCTATACAAAATATTTGACTAGTCCATGAATCGATTAACATTAGGAAAATCTAGAGTTGACCGGACTAAAGAAAATTTGGCAAACAGGCATTGACACCACTATGCAAACAAAGCCCAAATTTCCAGTCCTGACAAAAGAATAATCATGGTGGGATTTACACACCTTCCAAAAATATCATATGTTGCTTCAAATAAAAATCTTACAAAATTCAAATTTGTGATGAATGTCGTGATAGCACTTTGTTGTTGTTGTTGTTGTTGTTGTTGTTGTTGTTGTTGTTGTTGTTGTTGTTTTTGTTGTTGTTGTTTTTGTTGTTGTTGTTGTTGTTGTTGTCGTTGTTGTTGTTGTTGTTGTTGTTGTCACAAATCCCTTGAAATGCAGGGGAACATGTTGGCCAACTACCTTGTTCTTTCCGAGAGAGGGAGAGGGAGTATGCTAGAGCAGATATATTCATCAGACTGTTAGGCATGGCAAATCAAACATTATTTCATGGCAATTTATGTTGGCGCTGAGATAACAAATTTAGTTGGCGAGCACGGCAATTTTCTAACAAAAAAAAATAAAATGAGATGGATTTGCTATGCTCGCCAACTAAACTTGCCACCCTCGGCAAACATAATTTGCCATGAAAAGCGTTCAATTTTCCATGCCTAAAAATCTGACGTTCCTTGATTATTCAGGCCCTATGTTAAAATCCCTATGCAAATGGGGCATATGATCCAAAGGGTTTATGCAAAAAAGTTATTCCTAATTAAAATTTGGAATTCTAGAAATTCATACAATCTAAATACCGCCTCCATACACTAGTAGAAAACAGGGCTTTCGTCCAGGCCAGTTTAGCCCATTAGTCCCGGTTCAATTCAGAACCGGGACCAATGGAAACTATTTGCCCAGTTCGTGAGCCCAGGGGGGCCGGGCCACGTGGGCCATTGGTCCCAGTTCGTCCGGACCTTTTGGTCCCGGTTGGTGGGACGAACCGGGACCAATGGTCCTGCTCCTGGCCCACCACTATTGGTCCCGGTTGGTGGCATGAACCGGGACCAAAGGCTTCCCTTTAGTCCCGGTTCAAGCCACCAACCGGGGCTAATGGTGCTGCCTATATATAGCCCCTCGCGCAAGAGCAGAGCACACTGCTCTGTTTTTTCTAGCCGAGGGGGAGAGGGCTTGGTGGTGCTCTAGCTCACCTCCTATGCACACAAGGTGTTCGATGGAATGCCCGAGCCACACTACTTAAGGTTTCTCCTCTCCAAGCTCGACCGCCAAGCTCCATTTTCCTCAATATTTATCTAGGTTTAGCGGTCCGTCACGCCCGTCCCGTCTTCATCGCCGTCGATCACCCGCGCCGATCTCATCGCCCGGCACCACCGTGGTGAGCCTCTTGTTCTTATCTTCTTTACGAAAGGAAAAATATTATTACTTGTTTGTTTAGATAGATACTTGTATTATTTTCTTACTTTTATTATTGCATCTTATATAGTGCGATGGTTTTGGTATCCGCCCCGTCGGCCCTAAATCACATCTATGATTCGGATGTGGTATATATTATCTTTTCATAACTATTGGTTCATTTATTGTTTATGAAAATTATGCCGACCAACGTGACATAGATTTTATTTATCTAGGAGGTTGTTGAACCGGAAATTCCAACCGACCCTATTGTCGAGAGGTTAAATTTAGTTGAAGAAGAAAACAATTTCTTGAAGGAAAAAATAAAAAACTTGAGGAGGAGAAGATGATATTGGAGTTGCATGTTGCGGATGTCGTCGATGATCACAAGATCAAGATGGATGCAATGCGCTTGAAGATGAGAAAGATTAGAAAATATGCCATTCGTACCGAGGCTTGGTATCATTATGCCGTTGAATCAGTTGTTACCTTGGTTGCGGTTATGATCGTATTTGTTTTCGCATTGAAATGTTTTACATAGTTTCAATGTATGGTTTAATTAATTTAGATGCTCTGCAGAGCTTTATGTTGTTAGATGAGAACTATGTATGTACTTTGGTTTTTATGTGATGATGAACTTCTATTAATTTGGTCACTTAATTATCTATTCATGATGTTCTGTAATGATTTTTGACACACTTAATTATATATAATGCACGCAGATGAACCGGCAATGGATGTACGGTGACAGACACACCTCCGAGTACATCAAGGGCGTGCATGATTTTCTCGAAGTGGCTGAGGCAAACAAGCAGAATGGTTTTATGTGTTGTCCATGCCCTATATGTGGGAATACGAAGTCTTACTCTGACCGGAAAATCCTTCACACACACCTGCTTTACAAGGGTTTCATGCCACACTATAATGTTTGGACGAGGCACGGAGAAATAGGGGTTATGATGGAAGACGGCGAGGAACAAGAGTACGATGACAACTATGTGCCCCCTGAATACGGTGATGCTACTGAACATCAAGATGCACTGCACGATGTGCACGATGGTGCCAAGAACGGGCAAAGCTGCTGAAGATCAAGAGGAACCAGACGATGTGCCCGATGATGATGATCTCCGCCGGGTCATTGTCGATGCAAGGACACAATGCGAAAGTCAAAAGGAGAAGCTGAAGTTCGATCGCATGTTAGAGGATCACAAAAAAGGGTTGTACCCCAATTGCGAAGATGGCAACACAAAGCTCGGTACCGTACTCGAATTGCTGCAGTGGAAGGCAGAGAATGCTGTGACTGATAAAGGATTTGAGAAGCTACTGAAAATAATAAAGAAGAAGCTTCCAAAGGATAACGAATTGCCCGACAGTACATACGCAGCAAAGAAGGTCGTATGCCCTCTAGGATTGGAGGTGGAGAAGATACATGCATGCCCTAATGACTGCATCCTCTACCGTGGTGCCTACAAGGATCTGAGCATGCACGGTATGTGGTGCATTGCGGTATAAGATCAGTCGAGATGACCACGGTGATGTTGACGGCGAGCCTCCCGGGAAGAGGGTTCTGCAAAGGTGATGTGGTATGCTCCTATAATACCACGGTTGAAACGTCTGTTCAGAAGCGGAGAGCATGCCAAGTTGATGCGATGGCACAGTGAGGACCGGAAGAAAGACGGGAAGTTGAGAGCACCACGACGGGTTGCGATGGAGAAAAATCGAGAGAAAGTACTTGGGATGAGTTTGCAAAGGACCCAAGGAACGTATGGTTTGCTTTAAGCGCGGATGGCATTAATCCTTTCGGGAGCAGAGCAGCAATCATAGCACCTGGCCCGTGACTCTATGTATGTATAACCTTCCTCCTTGGATGTGCATGAAGCGGAAGTTCATTATGATGCCAGTTCTCATCCAAGGCCCTAAGCAACCCGGCAGCGACATTGATGTGTACCTAAGGCCATTAGTTGAAGAACTTTTACAGCTGTGGAATGGAAGCGGTGTGCGTCGTGGGATGAGCACAAAAGGAGGAATTTGACCTAAAGGCGTTGCTGTTCGTGACCATCAACGATTGGCCCGCTCTCGGTAACCTTTCGGGATAGACAAACAAGGGATACCACGCATGCACGCACTGTTTACTTGACACCGATAGTATATACACAGGAAGCTGCGGGAAGAATGTGTACACAGGCCATCGTCGATTTCTTCCGACCAACCATCAATGTCGAAAGAAAGGCAAGCATTTCAAAGCGAGGCAGATCACCGGAAGAAGCCCGCCATGCGTGCGGTGATCACGTACTTGCTATGGTCAATGATTTACACGTAATCTTTGGAAAGGGTCCTGGCGGACTAGCTGTTACGAATGACGCTGAGAATCACGCACCCATGTGGAAGAAGAAATCTATATTTTGGGACCTACCCTACTGGAAATACCTAGAGGTCCGCTCTTCGATCGATGTGATGCACGTGACGAAGAACCTTTGCGTGAACCTGCTAGGCTTCTTGGGCGTATATGGAAAGACAAAAGATACACCCGAGGCACGGGAGGACCTGCAACGCTTGCACGAAAAAGAGGGCATGCCTCCGAAGTAGTATGAAGGTCCTGCCAGCTACGCTCTTCTGAAAGAAGAGAAAGAAATATTCTTTCAATGCCTGCTCAAGATGAAGGTCGGCGGCTTCTCGTCGAATATAAAGGGAATACTAAATATGCCAGAGAAAAAGTTCCAGAACCTAAAGTCTCATGACTGCCACGTGATTATGACGCAACTGCTTCCGATTGCATTGAGGGGGCTTCTACTGGAAAACGTCCCATTAGCCATTGTGAAGCTATGTGCATTCCACAATGCAATATCTCAGAAGGTGATCGATCCAGAAATCGTACCAACGCTAAGGAGTGATGTGGCGCAATGTCTTGTCAGTTTCAAGCTGGTGTTCCCACCATCCTTCTTCAATATCATGACGCACGTCCTAGTTCATCTAGTCGACGAGATTGTCATTCTGTGGCCCGTATTTGTACACAATATGTACCCCTTTGAGAGGTTCATGGGAGTCCTAAATAAATATGTTCGTAACTGCGCTAGGCGAGAAGGAAGCATCTCCATGGGCCATCAAACAGAGGATGTCATCGGGTTTTGTGTTGACTTCATTCCTGCCTTAAGAAGATAGGTCTCCCTAAATCGCGGTATGAGGGGAGACTGATTTGGAAAAGGCACGCTTGGAAGAGACTCAATAATATGCAGGGACGGATATTCTTGGTCTCAAGCACACTACAGTTCTCTGAGAACTCTACCTTGGTGACCCGTATGTCGATGAACACAAGAACGATCTGCGCTCCAAACACCCGGAGCGGGCGACGATCGGATTACATGTGAACACATCGGGACTTTCAGCAGTTGGTTGGAAACACGTCTCGGAGGTGACAGCACTGTTTGTGATGAGATGTACTTGTTGTCTAGGGGACCATCTTCGACTGTAATGATTTGGAAAGGATCTGAGATAAATGGGAATACATTTTACGATTGACCAAGATGAAAAGAGCACCAACCAAAACAGCGGTGTCCGCTTTGATGCAACAACCGACAAGGGAAATGACACATATTATGGTTACATAGTAGACATATGGGAACTTGACTACGGAGTAGATTTTAAGGTCCCTTTGTTTAAGTGCAAGTGGGTCAATCTGTCAGAGGGAGGCGAATGCAGGTAGACCCACAGATGCGGAATGACAACAGTGGATCTGAAAAATCTTGGGTACACTGACGAACCGTTCGTCCTAGCCAATGATGTGGCACAGGTTATCTATGTGAAGGACATGTCTACTGCATCGAGGAAAAGAAAAGATAAGGAAGCGAATACATCATACAATGAGCCAAAGCGACACATAGTTCTTTTCGGGAAAAGGGACATCACAGGAGTGGAGGGCAAGACAGACATGTCCGAAGAGTATGAAAAGTTTCATGAAATTCCCTTCAAAGTCAAGGCTGACACAAGCATCCTGATAAACGATGAAGATTATCCATGGTTACGGCGCAATAAGCAAATGACACAAGCGTGAAGACTTTCTCCCGCAACTATTATGATGATACCATGCCAACTTTGTAACAGACGAGTATGATACCATTGTCCGTTTTGTACATGCACATGCTATGCCAACTTTTTCAGAGTTCATTTGAAAACTATGAATTTGAAAACCTCACCAACCGAAGGGTGCGCTCACACCGGTTTATAAGCCCGTCCCTCTACACACCGTTTTGTTGTAAGCAGAAACAAAATAAAATAAATAAAGCAACAAAGAAAACAAAAAAGTGTTTTCAAATTTGAAAACTAATGGCACTAACAGAAAGTTTATAATTTTCTAAAACTAAAAGCAAAAAGAATTAAAAAATAAAGCAAAAAACAACAAAAACTAAATAATGCGTAAAAAGCAGAACAAAAACTGAAAAAATAAAAATAGCAACAATAAGTATTTTGTTGTAAGTAGAAACAAAATAAAATAAATAAAGCAACAAAGAAAACAAAATCTAAAACTAAAAGCAAAAAGAATTAAAAAATAAAGCAAAAAACAACAAAAACTAAATAATGCAGAAAATGAACAAAAACTGAAAAAAAATAGCAACAATAAGTATTTTGTTGTAAGTAGAAACAAAATAAAATAAATAAAGCAACAAAGAAAACAAAAAGAGTTTTCAAATTTGAAAACTAATGGCACTAACAGAAAGTTTATAATTTTTCTAAAACTAAAAGCATAAAGAATTAAAAATAAAGCAAAAGACCAAAAGAAAAATAAACCAAAACCAAAATAAACTAAATAAAGCAACAAATAAAACAAAAAACAAAAAAAGTGCCACCTCTTTGGGCAGCCACGGCCTGAATACGACTAGAAACCCTACCATGGGCCAGGATTCAGGCCAGCGGAGGCCCAAGAGGGCCTGTGCACATATTGCACGCTTAGGCCAAAGCTTGCTTTAGAGAGGAGCTCGACAGAGGCGCACCGCACCTTATAAATCTGGTGCGGCTCCCTCTCAACTAGCGAGGTGGGACTAAACATTTTGGTGAAGCGGCACAAGGCCTTTGGTCCCGGTTGGTGGCACCAACCGGGACTAAAGAATTAGTCCCGGTTGGTGCCACGACCGGGACTAATGCCCCCATAGTCCCGGTTGGTGCCACCAACCGCGACCAAAGCCCGCTTCCGCCCTTTGGGCTGCTGAAAATTGGCCTTTGGTCGGTTGGTGGCACCAACCGGGACTAAAGGCATTAGTCCCGGTCGTGGCACGAACCGGGACCAAAGCCTTCTATATAAGCAAAGACTTGGCGTTTTTCAGATTTCATTGCCAGTTCCTCGCCCGACGACGCCGCCAGCTGCCCGAGCTTCGCCCGGCAGCGCCGTCAGCTGCCCGTGCTCGCCGTCGCCGTCGCCGCGCCCTGCCCGTGCTCGCCGTCGTTGCCGCCCACGCCTGCCACGTGCTCGTCGTCGCCCTGCCCCTGCCCGTCCGCCCCAGCGCCCTCGCCGCCCCGCCGTCGCCTCGAGCTCCTGCACGGGCTCGCCGTCGCCCTGCCCCTGCCTCCGCCCATGGGCGCCTCGCCTGCCCAAGTGAGCTGCCGCCCGGCTCTTTTTATTTCTTTAATTTTTCATATATATATATATATAATGTTTAAGCTATTTTTTATTTTTATGCTCTGTTTTTTATGTTTTAATTTTTTTGTTCATATGTGATGTATATGTGTATGTGAACAATGCAAAAGATAGTTTTTTAGAAAAATTAGGATTTTTTTTCTGTTCATAGATTTTTTTGGTGATATTAATTATTTTAAATATGCAAATGTTTGTATATTCATATGAACAATGAATTAGGCAATACTACTTCATGTATTTTTAAGAAGGAAGAAGAAGAAAAGAATGAGAGGAAAAAGGAAATAAGAAGAGGAAGAAAGGAGAAGAAGAGGGAGAGGAAGAAGAGGAGAAATAAATAAGAAGAAGAAAAAAAGAAAAAGAAGGAGAAGAAGAAAGGAATAGAGGAGAAGAAGAAAAATAGAAAAATTCTATTTTTCTTCTTTCTCCTCTATTCTTTTCTTCTTTCTCCTTTTTTTTCTTCTTCTTCTTCTTCTTCTTCCTTCTTCCTTCTTCCTCTTTTCTTCCTTTTTCCTTATTTTCCTTTCTCGAGGGATAAGAAGAAAAGAAGAGGAGAAGAAGAAAGAAAGGAATAGAGGAGAAAGAAGAAACTTTGACACGAGGGGGTACCGATACCCCTCCCGATAACATTATTTTCCCATGTATATGTATGTTGCGTCGTTGTCGATATAACGAGGGTGTCGAGGATCGCCGAGGGTCGAGGGTCGGGAACTAGGGTAGAGGGTCGAGGGTCGTTAAGGGGTCAAGGGTCGAAGGTTTCAGGTCGAGGGTTCCTATAGTGTCAAAGTATTGAAGAAATCCATGGCTTCATCATTAGCGGAAGTAACCATGGCATGATGGTGCGAAGTCCTCCAAAGTTATTCGGAATGGAGTCCGGATAGGATAATTTGCCTTTTATGCGAATCTCAGCAAAGGGCTTTCAAATAACGATATTCGGAAGGTTCTTGCTGAACTTTGTACCGAAAGTGAATTATCCTATTTGGGACTCCGTTCCAAAATAACTTTGGAGAGCTTCGCACCATCATGCACCAAGCATTACTTTCGCCTAATGATGAAGACATGGTTTTGTTGAATCCTTTGACACTAGGCAACCTCCCGACCCTCGGCGATCCTCCACCCTTGACCCTCGACCGCTCGGCGATCCACGACCCTCTACCCTACCGCGGGCGTCGATGCCCACGTCACTTGTGGGACATAGATGTAGTGTTCAACGCCGACCCCCTCCCGATAGCTTCAACACGTGGGGGGGGGGGGCGATATTACCCCCTCCTAGCTTGAAGCGTTCTCGAGGCCACCCTAACCCTTGAAGCGTTGTCGAGGCCACCCCAAACCCTAGAGAAGCAGCGTCGAGGCCACTAATATGATTCCTTATTGTGATTAGCTAGCTAGTTCTACGTTTGCCACTAAGATATCCAAATCTGACATGTTTGAATAATAATTGCCATCTTGTAAAGATTTGTAGAAACTATGGACACCCCCCGAGACGAAGCACAAGAAGCGTTGTTGAGGGACATAATCGCACAAGGAAGTGATGCCGTCTCCTCGTTGATGTTTCTCAACGACAACGATGGTCCGGAAGGAGAGGGTGAAGAAGCGGTGGCTATGATTTACATGGCTCCGATGACCCAATGCCGGTGCAAGAAGGAGAGGGTGAAGAAGTAGACCGTGAGGACGGCTCGGTGATCACCAAACCGAGTCCGGCCAGGTATATATATTAGTTAAGCCTGTCTGACTAGCTCTCGTCTTTGTTTTGGTATGTACACAAATTAATTAACTCTCGTCTTTGTTCTTTTTTCTAGCCCTCCGGATCGAGCACAACTTCGGTAAAGAGACGAGGCCAGAAGAAAAAGTTGAGCTCGGATGAAAAGTTTGAGATCATACAAATCGCGCGCGACGGCCAACCGATTGAACCCTACCGGACAAAGAAGGCATTTGTTGCTCAGTGCGGGGGTTACGTTAGGGACAAGATCCCGATCAGCATCCACCAATGGTATAAGCCTAAGAACGAAGACCACGAGGTGTCTTGTGTCAATGATATGCAGAAAAATGATCTTTGGACTGAGCTGAAGTCAAATTTTACCCTACCGCTAGAGGATGATCCGGAGAAGCCAGTAATAGAGCCATTAATCAAGTCTTTTGCTCTTAAGAAGATGGCAGAACTATTCAGGAATTGGAAGAAAGAACTCAATACGTATGTCGAAAAAAATGAGACACCAGAATTCAAGGGCAAATATGAGAAGATCGAGATGATCGGCCTGCATTTGTGGCCTACAAGACATCGGAAAAGAGTAAAAAGATGTCGGCGACAAACAAGAGAAATGCTGCGAAGAAGAAGCTTCACCATCGCCGGGGTCAGGTGGCTACCTCGTAGCCCGGCCTAAGTGGGCCAAGGCTGAGAATGATCTGCTTCATAAAGGGAACGATCCAGAGACAATGAACTGGCCAGACCGTTGCCGGACTTGGTTCTTCGGGGCCGGCGGATCCTTGGACCCTATAACAAGGAAGTGCATTTGGACGGACGAACAATTGTACATACCAGTCAAGAGGCTTCAGCATTATATCGAAGCAGCGCAGCAAGGGAAGTTCGTTCCAGACGAGCTCACAATGGCCCTCGGGAATCCTGAGCACCCTGGACGGACACGAGGCACGCCAGGCTCCGTTTCATGGAAGGCTGGATTTCCGGACGCAGGGGGTTACAAAACCCATGAGAGGAGGAAGAAACTGGAGCTAAGCCTAATGCAGGCGCTGCACGAAAGGGTAATGGGGCTAGAGGAACGAGAAGAGGAACGAGAAGCAGCAGATCACAACAAACGACCTGCCGAGCCGAAGCTACCCCGCCATCTCAGCGGAGAAGCAGCGTGGCTTCCACCGAGCTGCTTCAGCCAGAGCAGCATGCCTTGACGGCTCCTGCCAGCTATCCCGTGGATGCTATCACGGATGCTGAAAATTGCCACCTTATGGCGCAATGGAGCAACTTGAAGGTCAAGGCGGCTGTTGGCTCTGTTATCCTACTAAACCCGACTCAACTTTTCACCGCCGGCCGATTCGAGAAGGATATGCTAAGGTGATGGTCGATGAAATAACGGAGGATTTGAGGACCTCCGGCTTGACCACCGTATCGGTGAAGGGGAGTATCGGCTGGGTTCTGCTCACGAAGACTCCATGCCTATGGCGGAAGGATCTCATCAACCTTCCGAACTGGATGCCTCCGCCTCCTCCTCCTCCTCCTCCTCCTCCGGTGAGTCAGGGCACTCCGCCTCCTCCACCGCCTCCTCCTCCGGCGAGTGACGATCAGGGCACTCGGCCGGCTCCTTCTCCGGCGCGTGGCGGCACTCCGCCTCCTTCTCCGCCTGCACCGGCGCGCCCGAGCAGCCAGCCTCCTCCTTCTCCGCCTCGTCAGCAAAGGCGGAAGAGACCCGCCGCCGCTCCGGCTGCTCCGGCGCGTCGTAGTCCTTCTCCTCCGCCTCGTAAGCAAGGAAAGAAGACATCCGCTCCGTCTGCTCTGCCGGCGTCTAGCAGTACAGCCAAAGGCAGGAGGAGATACAGATTCGGTCCTTCTCTGAAGACTCCAGAGAAGTTACCGTACGAGAGGAGCGAGGAGGAAAACGCGAAGATCGCGCAGACCGAAGTGGATGACTGGTTTCAAGGGTTGAAAGCAAAGAGACATCCACCTCCGGAGGAGAAGGTAGATCCGGTCAAAGCGAAGCGCACTCTGGCTGCCCTGACAAAACCACCTAAGTCTCCGCCGAAAGGCAACTATGAGCGCATTATTGGAAAGGCATTTGCCGAAGCGGAGAGGTCGGGAAGTACTGTCAGTGATCAAAGGATGAAAGAACGACGAGCTGGGAAACAAATTGCCCAGCTTGGCGAACAAAAGCTGCAATCGTGCCCCCGCTCAAGGTGCACGCTAGCGACATCGTCGATCCGAGGATGGTGCCCGGTTATGGCAATCCTGCAGATTACCTGCCCGACGATGTACATTATGATTTCTTGGAGGTGCAGATACAAAGATACGAGTACGGGAAGCCTCTCGTCAAAGATGAAATCTCTCTATCAAAGATGATGCGAAGATTGCATGATTGGTACATGAAAACCTGCAAAGAGTCTGAGGGGAGGAGTACTTTGTATGTGAGAGTTAAAAAGGAGCATGACCTCCTTGGAATTGAACTGTTGCCTATTCCATTTGAGGAGTTCTATCAGTTTTTCAATCAATTGGCCCTCGATAAAGCAACGGTCACTGCTACTGTACGTAAGTAGTACTACTTCTGTCATTAAGTATCTCTATATAACTCAGCTCTTTCATTGCATGTATTTATAAATATCCTCACTATATTATGCAGATTGAAGATCGCGAAATGAAGAAAAGACAAGTGGGTGATATTGGGTTCATTAGCACATATCTCATAGATGCAAATGAGGTTAAATATCGTGCCGACGAAACCGAGGCCAACTTGCTACGATCGTTGGAAATAAATGAACACAAAAATATAATACTCTTTCCTTACAACTACAAGTGAGTGTTACTGTCTTGTTGCATATCCGGTTTCCCTTATTAGTCCAGGTTATAGTAATGTAATATTGATGAGTTATGCATGCGTGCGCAGGTACCACTATATTCTCCTAGAGATTAAGCTTGAGCAGGAAGTAGTAACTGTCTTAGACTCGAGACGAAAAGATCCCAAGGAGTATGCGGACATGACTGAAATGCTCGAGAAGTAAGTTAAATCGATCATTATCCACCATATCAGCAACTTTGTTCATTTCTGATATCAAGTAATTGTTTTCTTTGTATGGCAGGGCTTGGGGAAAATTCACCAAAAAGCTCGGGACTACCGAAGAAGCTGCAATTTAGACACCAAAGTAAGTACTATATAGTAGCATATTCCACGCATCTCCTAGTGATTCAAGCGCTAGTTTCATCAATACCATTTAGAATGCTTGCTAATTATCAGTTTGATTGACCTCTGTTTCTTGTAAAGTGGTTGTGGCAGGAACAAGGGAATGATTTCTGTGGATACTACGTTTGCAGTCCATCCGCCACCACGACCTGTGAGAGGGGCTACTCCGACAAACAATATGAAGTGCGTAAATAAAATATTCACAATTTTATTTTATTACCATCATTTGTGTTGAGTTTCATTCATTCATATATATGTGTATTGACCCCCTTCTTAAAATTAGATGTTTCGGATGCGGGATGAACTACTAGCACCAGATCGCCTGCGAGCAATTCAAGAGGAATTGGCGGCATTCTTTCTTGACCACGTGATCGTTGAAGACGGAGAATACTATGTGGACCACGCGTCCGTATTGTAAAAGATAATTATTGATATGTAGCCGGTAGTGTCGGATAGATATACGAGAACTTGTTGTTCGACCAATCTCTCGGAGAAGGAGAGGTGGTCGATATCACTTCTCTGTATGCATATATGTTCATGACGATCTTCTGTTTGCTTAATTACTAGCTAGCTAGCGTGTCTAGCTAGTCCTCTCTATACGTATGTATAATACGTAGCGTCGACCAAGCACGGACAAAAGAGAGGACACATTTCTCTATTAATTAGCTAGCTATAGCACAATATATGAAACACCTAAATTAACCCCCCAAAACCCCCCAACCCCCCCCCCCTTTTCAAAAAAAAAACAAAAACCACAGCCATAGAAATCTTGTGGCGTGGGCGCCTATTGGTCCCGGTTGATGCCACTCGGGACCAAAGGCCCTCCTGCCTGGGCTCAGCGGACAGGCCACATGGAGGCCCATCAGTCCCAGTTCTGGATTGAACCGGGACTAAAGGGCCAGGGTATTAGTACCGACCCTTTAGTCCCGGTTCATGAACCGGGACTAAAGGCCCTCACCAACCGGGTCAATAGGCCCCTTTTCTACTAGTGATATTAGAAACATGCGCCGTTTTGGACATGCTTCAAGTAAAATAATAATTCTTTGACTATAAATATTGCCTGAAATATTTAAGTTAAGAACTTGTAAACCATATGTTTAGATTTATCACAAAAAGTATATTCAGACTATAATATTTTCTTGTGATATGCATATATTGTGGTTAAAAATATTAGTGGTCAGGAAACCCTTTCGATCAAAAATATTAGTGGTCAATCCAAAACCACATTGTGATATGGAAGGGGAAAAATTCTTTAGATTTTGATCAGGGAAACATTGTTGCAGATTTTAAAGTGTGCCTTCTCACATGCGTCTAGTACCTTATCATCCGATCGAAAAGAATTAAGAAAGCTCAACCTCCCTCTATATTCGTCGATCTGGCTCCCCGGGCGTCACGTCAACTATGCATTACAAGACTAAAGTATAGTTTGGTTTCAATCGATATCATATCTCAGTTTAATTGTTTTAGTAACAAGCATGTTCACTAAAGAAAACCTACGTAAAAACAAAGAATCATGCCCGCCAAATGTTGTCTTCAAAATGTACAGTTTTGAACATACTCATTTTGCAAATGTTCTCCCCAGTTTCAGAGAGCATCAAACTTCCTGGTCGGTTGTAACAATCAATACAATCTTTACACCCAAAAATGGCCAAATTAGAAAACCTAAAAAGACAACTGCATGATAAGGCGAAGAAGGTACTTGCATGTGATATCAAGAAGGGTAGGATGCATTCAGTTGTGGCGTGAAGCACGGCGAGCCTCTCCACACCCTGGCGTGCATCTTGAGCATCTCCCTCGCCCTTTCCCTCGGCCGATCGCCGGCGGCGCCGGTCTGCACCAGGAACAGCAGCCTCCCCACCACCCCGACCGCCAGCATCTCCTGCAACACTGCTGGGGTCGCCGAGTGCCTCGCCACCGCGTGCAGGGCGCGCACCGCGCTCTCCGTCCCCGCGGCGGACACTCGTGTCACCGCCCTCGCCATAACCGCCAGACCTGCCGGGTGCGCCACAAGCTCCAAACGGCCTTCAGCGCAGCCACAGAGATGGTCCATTACCACGATCGCGAGCTCGGACGCCCGCTTGCTTCCTCCACAGCACTCGTCGAGGAGCAACTCCACGAGTGCCCCGACGGCGCCGGCTTCGACGGCCTTGACGCGGTTCCGGCCCCAGAGGCAAAGCCGGCAGAGCACCTGGAGTGCGATCTTGATCGCCTTCCCGGAAAGCTTATCCGTCACCACCGACACCACTCCCTCCACCAGCTCCGCGCTTGCCGAGGTCAGCTGCGCTGGCGGCATCTCCGAGATCGCCGCCTTGAGAAGCTGGATGCCGTGAGTGCGCGAGAGGTAGCTTGGTCGCCTCAGCACGGACGCCATGGTGTCAAAGAAATTGTCGCCGCGTTCCAAGACTCTCTTCCAGCTCCCCTCGGAGAGTCTAAGCGAATACAGAATGCTTAAAGCTACGTCCTCCGGCGAGCTCGCCTTTGGCGAATCGACCACGGCGCCGAATATATGATCCTCCTGGGATTCTAAAGGCTTGGGGGTCTCGTCTGCGGCGTGCTTCTTGACGACGGACACGAGGAACGCCACGGCGCCCGGTGTGCTCTCGACGCAGCGCCGGTTGCAATCGCTCTCGGCGACGATGTCCGCGAGCTCCCTCAGGGACGCCACCAGCAGGTCCTGCCCCCGCCTGGCCGCGTCCACGATGGTTTCCACGCGCGCGGCATCGATGGGAGCGCGCGGGGTGGGGAACCTCTCGACCGCGTGCACCGCACACCAGCCCTGGATGAGCCGGCGGAGCGTGTGGTTGGGCGTGGGCTCCCGGTCGGCGGGGCCGAGCTGCTGCTTGGTCATCGGGCACTCGCCGTGGCCGTCGGTGAACACCCAGCGCTCGATGCTTTCCCGGTCGTAGGTGATCCCGGACGAGAGCGTCACAGGGTCCCGCATGATCTCCATGGAGATCGGGCACAGGAAGTAGGACGGAACCTCCACCTGCGCCGGCAGCCCCTCCATTGCCTCTTGGTCGTATCGCACCGTGTACGCAACGCACTGTATATATGTTCAACTATATCTAGCTATGTACACATGCATGAAGCTAGGAGAAGCTCTAGCAAGTAGACAGGGATGGCTCTGGTCGTCCAAGCGAGGTAGCTTCTGAAGCCGAAGGAGACGGACGAGAGATGGATTTATAGGGCGAGAGTTAGAAGGAGAGAGAACTGAGAAGTCGACGGTGAGAGATGAAACCTTGGAAGTCTTAGTTGGGTAGATTCTTCTACACGACCATGCAATTGCGAGTAGTCTTATCTGAAACGCAGGCTGGCTGCTTTCAGACAGAAGAAAAATAAATGAAATGAGAGGTGTGGTGATGAACAATTTGGTTGGTGTGGCAGGAGAAAAGAAATCAGGAAATGGTGGGCATGGCGAATTAATAAGGGGTGATGGCCATTTCCTCGCGGGAGGGAGGGAGATCGAGCAGGGAGGTGAGGTGAGGTCGATCGGGTCGCGCGCGGTTGCCGGACGGACGGGCCAGGGCGGCCATCGCGCGCTGACCACGACACGTTCTGCGCGTAGCTTTGACCCTTTTATTTCGGCTTCGCTAGTTTCTTTGTTTTATATAGCACAATAAAAAACATATTAGTATTCACCCATTCGACTGTTCCTTCTTCTTCTCCCGGCCTCTCGATCGCCTGGCAAGCGTTGACTTTGAAATTCCAAGGTTGATCAGGGCAGTAGAGTTTTCTAGCTTCAGTTAACTCTCTGCTAGCTGTACATGTGCAGTTCTCTTCTCCATCCAATAATTCGCTTTGTGCTTGGTACACTGCATGTTCGTATGCGAGACCGACCATGGAGTTAATACCTTGATTGATACGAATCCTATCTGTTTTGGTAGATCCTGAAGGAACCGTTGACGATGCATGGAGTTAATACCTTGATTGATACTAGTAGCTGATTTTATGGTTCATTTCTATTAAGCTTCAGCAGTTGAAACTTTGCAAAATTTTAAAAATATGTCAAAACATTTTCAAAAGTTGTCTTATTTCAAAGCCCTCATCACAACGAACACAAATATAATAACAAAATATAAATTAGAATTTCGGTTTGAAGATATAACAGATTTAAATTTATAAGTTCAAAAAAGCACGGGAGGCGGGATGCGTAAGACATGAACTCTCTGGAAAAAGTTGCATATGTGGACCCACATTACAATGATTAAGCCCTAATCACATGCAGGGCCCAATTTGCGAATCACAACGCAATTGAATGGCCATGGATTTGCGTGCCACAAATCCTCTTCACACATCATGCATAATTACAGCGTATATAGTGCAACCACAGTTCGTCTCTGAAAGAGAAAGTGTAATCACCCCGGTTTTACTTTTAGAGCTAGAAGGGTCCCAAGGACCCTAGAGCTAAAATCCTTGTGAATGACCACAAAGAAATTAAACACAAGTTCTTCCATTTTGTACAAAGAACCTCCAATAAAACTTTTAAAATGCAATTCAGTCCTCGTATGATTGCCAACCTAGTCACCTGTCGGTATATCTGGCCATGGGCCGGGCTTGGGCTGGGCCTACAAAAGCCCATGGCAGAAAACTGAGGCCCAGGCCCTCCTAGGCCCTACTTTTCAAGCCCAAGCCCGGCCCATCCGGTAAAAAGCCCTCAAAAGCCCTTAGGGATTAGGGCCGTGGGCCGGGCCTCTTCCTTAAAATGTCAATATGCCAAGCCCAAGCCCTACTGGTGGGCTCAAAACTTAGGCCCAAGCCCGGCCCATGAGCAAGCCCATCGGGCCTAGGCCCTGGATTTTAGGGCCGGGCCTGGGTGGGCCGACAGGGCCGGGCCTGAGATGGCCAGGACTACCTGTCGGCTATCCCTAGCCCGCGTTGACTTTGAAATTCCAAGGTTGATCAGTGCAGTGGAGTTTTCTAGCTTCAGTTAACTCTCTGCTAGTTGTACATGTGCAGAAAATGTGCAGTTCTTCTCTCCATCCAATAATTCGCTTGTGCTTGGTACACTGCATGTTCGTATGCGAGACCGACCATGGAGTTAATACCTTGACTGATACTACCTCATTTCCGGTTTATAGGGCTCAATTCAAAAATTTCATCAACCAAGGTAGATGGTGAGTGGTGGAATAATTTTTTTAGTTTGCAAAAACACTCAATTAATGTACTCGTTTTCCTCCAAAAATTATGTTTACCAATGCATTAATCGCAATGCATGCATGCATGAAGTCCATGCATTGCATAATTTTCTCTTAATACTTGCATGCAATGATTTAATGCACCTTGAAATCTGAATATGTGGTAGGGAACCATCAAACTGAGACTTATAAAATAAGAAATCTAAAATTTTGAGATAAGATCTATAAACCGAAAAGGAGGGAGTACGAATCATATCTGTTTTGGTAGATCCTGAAGGAACCGTTGACGATGCATGGAGTTAATACCTTCATTGATTCTAGTAGCTGATTTTATGGTTCATTTCTATTAAGCTTCAGCAATTAGAACGTATCAAAATGTTTCCAAAAGTTGTCTTATTTCAAAGCCCTTGTCACAAGGAACACAAATATGATAACAAGATATAAATTGGACTTTCGCTTCAAAAGATATAACAGATTCAAATTTACAAGTCAAAAAAAGCATGGGAGGTGGGATGCGTCAGACATGAACTCTCTGCCAAAAGTTGCATGCGTGAACCTTCATTTTTTTTATTAGATGAAAGGCATACGCCCGACTTTATAAATAAAGCCACCAGGCAGAGTAACACAACTAACATCCAACCAAACACAATAGCAGAACAGCAGATAGAATAAGTTCGCATACATGGCAACCCAGCCAGTTATGGCACGCAGGCCAGCCCTAAAAAGATATGATAGAAAGAAGCTAAGATTGAGACGCCTCCCGATGCCAGCGCGCCAAGGAGGAAGCCGTGGTCCGAATCTTGGACACCATAACGTCGAAGGCCTCGTGGTCCGCTTTCTTAATCAATGATCTCCACTGCTGCAGGAATACACCCGTTTTAAATAAGCAACCAACAGGATTAGCCGGGAAGATATGTTCAATGGTAAACTTGTTTCTAGTGGTCCACAGCGACCAACAAATCGCGGCAAACCCAACCCAGAAGATCCTTTTAGAGACCCCAGATAAGCCGCTGGCCAATCTCCGCAAGTCCACAAAAGATGCGGGATCCCAATTCACTTGCAGCCAATAGCGAATAGAGCACCACACAAACTTAGCCAAAGAGCACCGAAAGAAGATATGATCCGTGTTTTCAATGACCCCACACACTACTAGGGAAAAGCCTAGCAGCAGTGCGGGTTTTGGGCCTCTCAGTAGCGCGGGGACCGGCGCTACTAATAAGGCGCTACAGCTAACGTATAGCAGTAGCGCCTGTTGTCCCACGCTACTGCTATACATGAATTGTTGTAGCGCTCTTTAGAAAAGGGCGCTGCTGATATTATCTGCAGCGCTGTTTCATCGGGAAGCGCCATCGGTAATGCGGCGCCATCGCTAAAATTTCCCTCGCTACTACTAGTTTTATTAGTTTTTCCTGCATATTTGTTTTTGTATTTGTTTTGTATTTGAATAGGCTTTATACAATAATCTTTAGCATATCATGCACATACAAATGTAATCATAGCATATACATACAATTAGTCTCATCAAATCATGTCATCATCATAATCATCATCCAACACAAAGTGGTCTCTCGTCATCATCTCGAAAATAGCGATACAAGTCTCGATTACTTGCAAATACATCGTCATCCATCTAAACAATGATATACGCGAGAAGAGCTATCACTTTGAGTACATGAGTTCATATCCTCTCTCGCATTAGCGTGAACCTAAACTAACATCGCATGTCGCTTCGAAACCGGAAACCGTACACTGGGCCTCGACACTCCGACCACTTGTCGATATATATACTCCTGGTGTAGCACTTATTCACCATCGATGATCTATGCACCTGCATCGTCACATGAGTCGATGATATGCAACATATATAGTTAAGCAACAGAAAGAGACAGACTTGGCAAAAATAGAAACAACATATCATAAGCATAAATAACAATAACAAAGTTCATCGTACCCCAAAATGCCCTAACTAGAGTGATTTTCGCTAGTCGAGGAGGAGGACGGTTTAATTACATCACAAATAAAGTTTCACCGTGCATAACTCAAAGTTTTGTCATACAGAAAGTATGGACTAAACGGACACATTGTCATATATCGACAATCACTCCAACATGTCGTTCCATCCATCTATGTCAGGGAGATAGTCTCCGAGCCTAGTGAAAGGCTTCAGGTCGAGACGATGAGCGGCTACCCATGTTCGGACGTCTTCCCGCGACATTTGTCCTTCTTCGTAAAACATCCCTATTTTTCCGACGACCTCCTTCATGATGATTTGGGCAAGTTCGCGCTGGATGTGATAGAACTCGGCTCGAAGTCGATGATCCTCGATATCTCCTACGTTCTTTGCCCATTGCAGAATATGGGTATCGCCGGATGTAGGTGACATGCGAAGGTTACGGTGATCCCGTCTGTACTCCAAAGATGTCGTAGGACATAGAATCCATCATTAAGAGAATCGTTCGGTTGTCGGATGCTGCGCAGAAGTCGGTCTTATGGTCAAGGCGACCCTACCGCCCTTCTCTTCTTGTCCCTAACCTCTCCACCCCTTGCTTGGTAGTAAAACATAGCGCCGAGAACATCCTTGATGTGGGTGTAATCCTTTTTGTGAATGTTCTTCGACGAGTCAAAGTAAAGAGCGTGGGAGAATCGGGGGTATAGGATGATGAGGACGGCGCGCCCGCCGCTGCGCAAAATAAGTACACCTCAAATTACTTAGCATCCACCGTGCAAATGAATGATTGAAATCGAAGGAAGGATAGCAGCACGGATGACTTACACGGGATGATAAGGCACGAGAATCGCCCCTTGTCCTCATTGGCGAGTATGAAATTGACGATGTATTCCTCACAGATACACGGTGCTCTGCGCAGACTCCCAAGAAGCCCTCGTGCATGTAGTACGGGTCAGCGACACAGATATGAGATATCTGCTCAACCCCGATGATGTAGTTCATGGCAAGGCATAAAGGCGGACAAACGTAAAATCCAGCTTCTTCACGTGAAACATGTCGAATATGTAATCGAATCGGAGGAAGAACTTATCTGCGGGGAAGCTGTCGACGTACGACATTTGCCGCGGAACGTTAACCACGTGAAGTGGGTATCCCGGATCTGTCGAGGCGATGAGGCCTTTCTCTACCCGCAGCACATCGTCATGAAGTCTCCTTAGATTGCCGAATCTGACCCCTAGCGCTGTTGCGTGTAGGATTGGTTGACCGGGATATGCCATTTATCCGCATCGGGATATCTATACGGTCCTGAAGCCGAGGCTGCTGAGGCGGCTGGATCATAGAATCAACTTTTTTGCCTTTCCTCGCTCTCTTCCTAGACTTCTTTACTACCGGAAGGTCGTCCATAATACGTTGAGACGGCAATTCAGGCACCGACTCATGATGCTCAAACCGAGGAGGCGCCAGATAGACATCTTGTTCAGCGCCACCTCGCCCTCATCCTCATCCATGGCGGCGTCATCGGCGACTAATGGAGCCTCCTCCTTACCCGTCCGCTATCACCCAACCCGACACCCGACGCTAATTGGGTAGGTGGGGTGTTGATGTTCATACCTTTGCCGAGGCTGCATGCTCGTGGGTGTGCTCCCGACCGCCTCCAGGCAAGCGAGCTCTTTGGCCACAACAGGACCCACCCATTGCAACAATCACCAAGCCGCGCGGTTTCTCCTCGTCATCCACCAGTAGTATTGGAGGAGGCAAATTCTCGTGGCCGGTTCGACATCGGACACGGAAACCTTGAAGACGCTCGGGGATCGCCGGTCAGGAACAATGGTTCCTTCGGCTCCATTATCGTCGCCTTCCCCACGTCCACCTTCTGGTCGCTGATGGTGTACAATATGGTGCACGGGGTTTCGTCGGCCTGCAAAGAAAAGTCTGAGACGTGAGAGATCCGAAAGGCAACGAAAACGGGAGATTATACATTTATATTGAAGGGGGCCGGTGTGACAGATACCGTGAGGGCGTCGAGCGCAGCCAAAGACGAAGCACCGCCGAGCACGTCTGATGCGGGAGCCGGTGCGGGAGCAGGTGCTCCCAAGAAGTCAGCAAGGGGAAAGTCCTCTGCATTTTTTTTTCTGGATTTTGCCTTGTCCAAGTGAAAACGCCCGTCACCAAGGAAGTAGACAAATCTGCAACCACCGCTTTATGCGGCAGCTCGCTGTTGCGATCGCTCGAGATGATATCTTCTCAACCGCAATCTCAACCTTCTTGTCGATGTTTTCTTCAGTTAACCTCCGTCTTTCCTTTCTCTCCTCCGTGGTCCCACGGTAGTACTTCTTCCACGTGGTGCCGTCTCTCACACCGTGCACGCGTCCATACGACGGTCGAGTATCCACCGGTTGTCGTATTAATATGTTCAACACCCAATTGAATGGAGTGTCCCACTTGGGCCTCGCCAATGCCTCAGACGGCGAGTCGCTTTCGGCCGCAATCCGGTGCTGCTCTCACTGCAAAAGGCACAAGGATCATTTACAAATATGACTAACGTGTGCAGTCGAATTGATCAGAAACTAAAATTACCAGCAGTCTCATGAACTCCGTAATGACCGGTGTTGTCTCGTAAACCTTCTTCACTGGGTCCCAACTGTGTCGGGCCCTCAGGACGTCACGCTCCTGCGGGACGGTGAAATCCTCCAAGGGGTCTTGGATGCCCAGACTCGCGGCTTCCGCGTCCTCCTTGGCCCATTTGGACCTCTTTCCTCCGTAACCACGACTTCCGAGGTGGTGGCTCCCAATGTTCCTCTCTTGAAGCCCCTTCATGTACTTAGCTTTTTTTGGCAGCTTCGGCCTCGCAAGCCTCCTTGAAAATTTGAAACTGCTCTACCGTGATTGTCGGATTATCCTTTACAATCTCGGAGTAGGGTTCCTTCTTGTCGATGATCCTTGCTTTCACTCGAAGTTTTCCAGCGCCAACGCGTCGCTAATCTTGGTCATGGCGTGTTTGTTTATCTTCTTCATTGCCGGGTCCTCGTCTAGATATTCATAATCCTTCTCATTCCGGCCCGGGAACAAGAATATCTGGTGAAACTTCTTTAGGAGGGAGGTCCACATATTTTCTATCTTCTGTAGTTTCTCATCGTTGATGGTGGCGGTTGTCCGTACGATGCATCCTATTTGATTGACGTAGCATCGACGCGCTTCCTCGGGCGCCTTTGGCTCAAAAATGCCGTCGTCCACCTCCGTAACCACCAGTCTAGTAGTCCTGAGTTTGTTAGGAAGCCGTTGCCTCTTTGCTTTCGGTTCTACACCGGCTCTGCTCCCCGAGGCAGCACCAGTCTCAGCGCCGGTCTCGACGCCGGTCTGAGTCTCAGCGCCGGTCTCAGCCTCAAAGACCGGTTCAAGGTGTCGGTCTCAGTCCTCGATGCCACCGGTGGGCCCATCAACAACATCGGTTGATCGTCGGTAAGGCTAAAAATTAAATACGCTGCCCGGTAGACGCCGTCATAATCACCATAACCCTGTCCTTCATCGTTGCTAGCCATGTTTCCTATGATTAAATCTAGTCAATTAATTCTAGACCTAATAAAATGAATAATGACTTAAAAAGGCCTATTGTTTTGCAGGAATGTTGACTCCTTCCTGGTGCGGCAAATCCCAGGCACTCGATATGTCCTAGTTTGTAGCACAAGTCATGCCGAAATTCACGGAAAATTTCAGCATGACCTTTGCTAAAAAGTGGACAAATCGAGAACCTGAAATTTGCTTAACAGAAATGAATCAACATTCGGCAAAACATAGGCCACTCAAAGATCATTCCTCAAGACAGGTGTTCAAATATCCCTCTTCGACACCGCAACACATGTCCAAATATACACGAGCAACCACATGTCCAAATTTCACAAGCTAATTCAAAAACAAAGTGTAGAAGAAAATTCATTTAACTACTAATAGAACAAAATCCAGTTAACTTTAGTGCTCTATAATGATGAAAGGAAAAAAAATTCAGTTAACTACTAATTTCATTCATTTAGGTTAGTCATTTAACATCACCTAATTAACCTCTTGTACCACTACTACTAGCAGCACTACTAACCTAATTAACCTAGCAAAACTCTAGTGCCCTAACTGAAAAACATCTAATTAACATCTACTAGTACCACTATTTCCCTAACCTAATTAACATCTACTAGTATCACAATATACTATACAAGCAGCATCTACCCTAATTAAACCCTACTGCCCTAACTAACTTTTGTTGTAAACCAAATTTTTTGCTCTAAACTAATTTTTGCTCTAACATCTACTACTTAACATCCTTTGATCTAAACTAATTTTTTTGCTATAAACAAACTGTTGCTCTACTAATTTTTTCTCTAAAATACAGAGAGAGAGAGGAGTGGGGGGGAGGGGTGGGGGACTTACAGAGAGGGGAGAGACGGTGGCGGGGAGGTGCTCGGTGTGAGGCAGGGGCGGAGAGGGCGGGCGCGGGCACGGGCAACGTCGGTCCTGGGCGGGCTCGGGCGGCGGTGAGGTGGAGGGCACCGACAGTGACGTCGAGGGCGGCCTCGGGCGGCGGCGGTGAGGATGACGGCGGCCTCGAGGGGAGACGGTGAGGTTGCGGGCGTCCACGCCGGCAGGAGACTTCGGCGAAGTGGGGCGACGGTGAATTGGGGAGATGGCGGCGAGGGTGAGGGATTTGGGGAAGAAGTGTGGTGGCAAACCGCTGTTTTGAAGCGAACGGTAGCGTTTCTAAAAAGCAGCGCTTATAGCTAAGTTAGCTACAACGCGTTTCCTAAAACCCGCTACTGCTATTCCTTTCTCCTTTTCCCTTTTTTCTTTACATTTTATTTTTTTTCCTTTGTCCTTTTTCTATTTCTTTCATTTTCATTTACTTTTCTACTTGTTTTTCACTTTATTTTATTTCCGTTAGCAGTAGCGCCTTACACGTAAGCGCCGCCACAACTAAGGAGAGTAGTAGTATTTGGGCAAGATATCTGGCGCCATCGCTAGGTTGGGCTAGCCATGTGCCAGTTCAAACATAGCAGCAGCGCTTTTTGCTAGTACGCGCCATCGCTAAAGTCATAGCAGTAGCAGCGGTTTATTTACGCCTACAAGAAGTAGCAAGATAGCGTCGATTTTGTACAACGCTACTGGTAACATTCTGTGTATAAGGTTTTCCCTAGTAGTGACATAAAGTGCAACTAACATAGCCCGGGTCGTTCCTTTTCCGAATTTGATCCGCCGCGGGAAGCTTCCCACGAAAAGCTTGCCACATGAAAATTTTGATCTTAGGGGGGATTCGGGCTCTCCAAATGCATTTGAACTTGGACGTGGGGGAGCCAGAGATGAGTTTAGCATAAACAGACTTAACCGAAAAGCGACCTGAAGACGAATGGGGCCAGACCCCCAAGTCCTCTTCCTCCGAGAGCAAGGGGAAGCAAGCAATAAGGCGATGCCAATCTTCCAACTCTTCAGGAGATAGCGTTCTATGAACGTCTAGATCCCAATTATTTAGCGAGAGCTCGAAGATAGAGATCTTCAGGTTAGAACAATAAAAAATAAGGTAGGGAACGACACCGCAAGGGTGGCATCTCCGCACCACCGGTCTAACAAAAAACGAGTAGATTTGCCATTCCTGGCTGTAAATTTGACCAAGGATTGAAAAATCGGAAGAACTTTAACAAGTTGGTGCCAAAACTGGGAGCCACCAGAGGACGAAGCAAACATGGGACTCGACGAGGGGAAGTACTTAGCCTTGAGGATGGTGAGCCACAGGGGGGACTCCTCAGAAGACATGATTTTCCACCACCACTTTAAAATGAGGCACTTGTTCATGACAACCGTGTTAATTATACCCAACCCACTCAGGTTTTTTGGTCTGCAAATGTATTTCCATTTCACCATTCTATATTTGCGCTTATGATCCGCCGAATTCCAGTATAAGGCACCCCTGTGCTTATCAAAACCAGCGTGAGTCCCTCTCAAAAGGAGGTAGAATCCCATCAGGTACATGGGAAGGGAGGACAAGAAGGCGTTGGTTAGGGCGAGCTTACCCGCTTGAGTGTTGTAGCGGCCTCTCCATGGCAAGACCCGGTTGCCCACCTTCGTAACATGCGTGAACCTTCATTATAATAGTTAAGCCCTAATCACATGCGGAGGCCAATCCAGTTTGCGAATCACAATGCAATTAAGTGGCCACAGATTTGCATGCACTGAGGTTTTACTTTTACAGCTGAAAGGGTCCCAAAGGACCCCAGAGAAAAATTAATATACCAAATTATTACAACGTAGCCTGTGAATGACCCCAGAGAAATTGTTGAGTATCGTGATTATTAGGAAAGTTAGGATAACGTAGGATATTATTCTATCTTGCCTTGTACTTCAAGATGATCATGTACTTCCATGTATATGCCCACGAGGCTCAAGCAATACAGCAACTATTCCACCAATCATATATCTATCCCTTCTAACATGGTGTCAGCCTTACCTTGATCCTAAATCCTAGCCGCCGCCGCTTCCGCACCCGCGCGCCGTCCCTGGGGCGGTCGGCCTCCATGACCGCCGCCGGGGCCGCGCCGCCCGTACCTAGGGTTCGTCCGTCGGTCGTATCGACCGGCTGCCCTAGAAAGTCTTTTTCCCAAGCCCTTGCTCCAGGTTTTCTCTCTCCCGCCGGTCACCTTGATCGGTGTTTTTATTTTTGGTTTTCCGATCTAAGCTTGATCGGTTTGCGTCACCCACCGCCGCCGTCAACCCCCGTGCGCCTCTACTCCAACACCAGGGCGATCGGTCGGCCTCTTCACCGACTCGGCGGCCTCGCGCGACAGGCAGCCCCTAACGACCGTCGTCCGCTCGCCTGCCCGCCCATCGCCCCGACCCGCGGCCTCACGCGATGCGGCGGCTCTTCATCCGCCGTTCGCGCGCCGGCTCGCCCGTCGATTGATGACCCACAAGTGTAGGAGATCTATCGTAGTCCTTTCGATAAGTAAGAGTGTCGAACCCAACGAGGAGCAGAAGGAAATGATAAGCGGTTTTCAGTAAGGTTTCTCTGCAAGCACTGAAATAGTAGGTGATAGATAGTTTTGTGATAAGATAAATAGTAACGAGCAAAAAGTAAATAAAGTAAATAAAGTGCAGCAAGGTGGCCCAATCCTTTATGTAGCAAAGGATAAGCCTGGACAAAATCTAATAATGAAGAAGATGGACGGTGTTTCGTCCCGTAAGCTTGCCCATGATTTTTTCCAGGGCAAAAGTGATGATATAGCAGAAGATGGACGCCGGAGGCCCAGGAGATAGGGGGCCGCGCCCTACAGGGGGGCGCCCTCCTGACTCCTGGACAGGGTGTGGGCCCACTGGCCTATTTCTTTTGCTCATAAATTCTTATACAATCCAAAAAGTTGTTTCGTGGAGTTTCAGGACTTTTGGAGTTGTGTAGAATAGGTTTCCAACGCTTGCTCCTTTTCCAAAGAAGAATTCCACTTGGCATTCCCTCTTCATGGTAAACCTTGTAAAATAAGAGAGAATAGCCATAAGTATTGAGATATAATGTGTAATAACAGCCCATAATGCAATAAATATTGATAAAAAAAGCATGATGCAAAATGGACGTATCAACTCCCCCAAGCTTAGACCTCGCTTGTCCTCAAGCGGAAACCGAAATCAAAAAATATGTCCACATGTTTAGAGATAGAGGTGTCGATAAAAATAAAATACGAACATGAGGGCATCATGATCATTCTAACAATAGCAACATATATGGATTTTGTCATAATATTTCCTATGCTCAAGTAATAAGCAATTCACAATGTCAAGTATGGTTCAAAAACTTCATTGGGAACTAACAAACTATAATCTCAGTCACTGAAGCAATTGCAATTTATCGTAACATCGGAAAGAGTCAATAATAGAGCTTTTCAGCAAGCTCACATACTCAACTATCTCGTAGTCCCCTATAATTATTAACACTCACGCAATACTTTTGGTTATAGAGTTTCAAATGGATATCGAGAAAGATAGGGGCTTATTGTGTTGCCTCCCAACGTATTCACCTTTAGGTGATGTCAATAATAATAGCCTACGCCAACTTACATCCAGTTGGATATATATATATATATATATATATATATATATATATATATATATATATATATATATATCTATATATATATCACGATCTTTCAAACACGAGGAGCTTGCCAAAGGATAAAAATAAAAAGGGAAAGGTGAGCATCACCTTGACTCAAGCATAAGGTAAAACATAAAGTAAAAGATAGGCCATTCGCAGAGGGAAGCAGATGTTTTCATGCGCGTTTAGGGTTAATGCATAAAGTCTTAGTGCAAAAGAACGTCACTTTATATTGCCCCTTGTATGTGGACCTTTATTATGCAGTCCGTCGCTTTTATTACTTCCACAACAAGTTCGTACAAAGTTTATTTTCTCTGCACTAATAAGTCATACATATTTAGAGAGCAATTTTTATTGCTTGCACCGATGACAACTTACTTGAAGCATCTTATTCAATCCATAGGTAGGTATGGTGGACTCTCATGGCAAACCGGGTTTAAGGATATTTGGAAGCACAAGTAGTATCTCTACTTGGTGCAAGGAATTTGGCTAGCATGAGGGGAAAAGGCAAGCTCAACATGTTTGGAAGGTCAATGACAATATACTTTAACTGAGATGTCGAAAAACATAAACCATTACGTTGTCTTCCTTGTCCAACGTCAACTCTTTTAGCATGTCATACTTAATGAGTGCTTCACAATCATAAAAGATGTCCAAGATAATATATTTATATGTGAACCCCTCTTTCCTTATCACTTCCTATTAATTGCAACGATGACCAAGGCTACGTTCATCAACTCTCAACAATTTTTATGCCTCATACTTTCTATGTGTGAAGTTATCACTATCCATAAGATCAATATGAACTCTTTTGTTCTTTCTACCTTCTCAAGATCATAGCAACATAGCAAAGCCCTTGACTCAACACTAATCTTTATTATAGATAGCACACGGACTCGCTTACATAAAGAGCTCACAATGCAAAACTCAAAACTACTTGATATCAAAACTTCAATCTACTAGATCAAGATACTACTAAAAGGATCGAACTAAATAAAGCAGTAAAAATAGGAGTGTGATGGTGATACGATACCGGGGCACCTCCCCCAAGCTTGGCAGTTGCCAAGGGGAGTGCCCATACCCATGTGATTATTTCTCCTTCTTCACGGTTGGTGTTATGATCTTCTTGGCGATTATGCCCTTCAAGATACGGTTCTCCTCCTCGAGCTTATTGACTTGTTGTTTGAGGTCCATATTTTCTTTACGGAGGTTGCCCGTAATGGACAAGGCTCCTTTTACCCAAGGATGTTGCATAGCTTCTGGAGAACAAGTGAAACTCTTTTTCATATTTTCATAAGAAAGAAATCTAGAGTTGGAAGGAGTGACCGAAGTAGGTACAGCCAGGCTAGGTAGTTCCCCCATAGTGAATTTTGCTCGAAGACGAGAGGTAACTTCTTGATCCTCCTCCATGGCATCTATCCTTTTCAAATCAGCCTCCATCTCATCCTCCGTTGATGGTCCAAAGTGATAGGCGTCGCTATTTGCTCTGGACTGCATTGGGTGAGACACCGACTCTCCCCAACCGACTCTCGAGAAGACATCTTGATTTATTCGCAACAGGAACAACTCAAACGAAAACAGAGGATATTTGTGTGATATGGTGGTCAAAACCTTCGGAGTATATATAATGAATTTTTACCGACCAAAATACATAACATACAAGAAAACGGAGTCCGGAGGCACACGAGGTGCCCACGAGACAGGCGCGCCTTACAGGGGCGGCCTCCTCTCGTGGGAGCCTCGTGTCCCTTTTAGACTACTTCTTTCTTCCTAAAATTCTTAAATAATCCAAAACTGATAAAAATTGCCATTAGAGTTGTTTTGGAGTCGGTTTACTTACTATACCACGTACCTATACCTTTTCGGAGTCTGGAACGTTCTGGAAAGTGTCTCTTATGTATTCCTCAGGGGTTATGATTTCAATAATATTAGTTTCAACATTGACAGGATTACCTGAAATAAATGTTTAATTCTTTGACCGTTTACCACCCTCGGATCTGTGCCTTCGAAGTTGTTGATTTTTATAGCACCAGAACGATAGACTTCCTCGATAACGTAGGGACCTTCCCATTTTGAGAGAAGTTTTCCTGCAAAAAATCTTAAACGAGAGTTGAACAATAACACATAATCTCCTACATTAAACTCACGCTTTTGTATCCTCTTATCATGCCAACGTTTGACTTTTTCTTTGAAAAGCTTGGCATTCTCATATGCTTGGGTTCTCCATTCATCAAGTGAGCTAATATCAAATAACCTTTTCTCACCGGCAAGTTTGAAGTCATAATTGAGCTCTTTAATAGCCCAATATGCCTTATGTTCAAGTTCAAGAGGTAAATGACATGCTTTTCCATAAACCATCTTATATGGAGACATACCCATAGGATTTTGTATGCAGTTCTGTAGGCCCATAATGCATCATCAAGTTTTTGGACCAATTCTTTCTAGATCTATTCACGCCTTTTGCAAAATTAATTTGAGCTCTCTATTGCTCAACTCTACTTGACCACTAGGCTGCGGGTGATAAGGAGATGTGATTCTATGATTGACATCATACTTAGCAAGCATCTTCTGAAAGCACCATGAATAAAGTGTGAACCACCATCAGTCATAAGATATCTAGGGACTCCAAACCTCGGAAAAATAACTTCTTTAAGCATTTTAATGGAAGTGTTATGATCAGCACTACTAGTTGGAATAGCTTCTATCCACTTAGTAACGTAATCAACATCAACTATGTGTATAACCATTGGAGGCAGGAAAAGGTCCCATATAATCAAAGCCCCAAACATCAAACGGTTCAATAACAAGGGAATAATTCATAGGCATTTCTTGACGTCTACTAATGTTACCTATTATTTGACATTCATCACAAGATAAGACAAACTTACGAGCATCTTTGAAAAGAGTAGGCCAATAAAACCAGATTGTAGTACCTTGTGTGCAGTTCTATCTCCAGTGTGGTGTCCTCCATAGGATTCAGAGTGACACTTGCGTAGGATTTGTTCCTGTTCATGCTCAGGCACACAATGTCTAATAATACCATCTACTCCTTCTTTATAAAGGTGTGGATCATCCCAGAAGTAATGTCTTAAATCATAAAAGAACTTTTTCGTTTCTTTGGTATGTGAAGCTAGGCGGTATATATTTAGCAACAATGTAATTAGCATAATCAGCATACCAAGGAGCAGTACGAGAAGCATTGACAACCGCTAATTGTTCATCAGGAAAGCTATCATTAGTAGGTAGTGGGTCATCAAGAACATTCTCTAACCTAGACAAGTTGTCTGCAACAGGGTTCTCAGCTCCCTTTCTATCAATAATATGCAAGTCAAATTCTTGGAGCAAGAGAACCCATCTAATGAGTCTAGGCTTAGCATCTTTCTTTTCCATAAGATATTTAATAGCAAAGCATGATCGGTGTGAATAGTAACTTTGGAATCAACAATATAAGGTCTAAACTTATCACATGCAAACACAACTGCTAAGAACTCTTTTTTAGTAGTAGCATAATTTCTCTGGGAAGTATCAAGAGTCTTACTAGCATATTGGATAACATTCAATTTCTTATCGACTCTTTGCCCTAAAACAGCACCTACAAAGATAATCACTAGCATCGCACATAATTTTAAAAGGTAAATTCCAATCAGGTGGCTGAACAATAGGTGAAGTGATCAAGGCTTTCTTAAGTGTTTCAAATGCTTCTACACAATCATCATCAAAGACAAAAGGAATATCTTTTTGCAATAAATTAGTCAGAGGCCTAGAGATTTTAGAAAAGTCTTTAATGAACCTCCTATAAAAGCCGGCATGACCAAGGAAACTTCTTATACCTTTTATGTCTTTGGGACATGGCATCTTTTCAATAGCATCAACTTTGGCTTTATCAACTTCAATACCTCTCTCGGAGATCTTGTGCCCCAAGACAATGCCTTCATTAACCATAAAGTGACACTTATCCCAATTCAGATTTAGACTAGTGTCTTCGCATCTCCGCAAAACTTCGATCAAGGTTGCTCAAACAATCATCAAAAGAGGATCCATAGATGGAGAAGTCATCCATGAATACCTCACAAATCTTTTCACAATAATCGAGAATATAGCCATCATGCATCTTGAAAGGTAGCAGGTGCATTACATAAACCGAAAGGCATACGTCTATAAGCGTAAGTACCAAAAGGGCAAGTAAAAGTAGTTTTAGATTGATCCTTTGTCGACCACGGTATTTGAGAGAAGCCGAATAACCATCTAGAAAGCAAAATGCGTGTGTTTGGATAGCCTTTCTAGCATTCGATCAATAAAAGGTAAAGGGTAATGATCTTTCTTAGTAGCTTTATTTAACTTACAAAATCAATTACCATCCTATAACCTGTAATAATTCTTTATGGATCAATTCATCTTTATCATTAGGAACAACGGTAATACCTCCCTTTTAGGGACACAATGGATGGCTTACTCATTCACTATCAGCAACGGGATAAATAATACCTGCCTCAAGGAGCTTTAGTATCTCCTTTCTTACCACTTCCTTCATCTTGGGATTTAATCGTCTTTGAGGATCCCTAACTGGTTTGGCATCTTTTTCCACAGAAATTTTGTGTTGACATAATGTGGGACTAATGCCCTTAAGATCATCTAGAGTATATCCAATAGCAGCTCGGTGCTTCTTCGGAGTTTTCAATAATCTTTCTTCTTCCTCCTCTGAAAGGTTAGCACTAATAATAACAGGATATATTTCTTTTTCATCAAGATAAGCATACTTAAGATTATCAGGAAAAGGTTTGAGTTCAAACACGGGATCACCCTTGGGTGGAGGGGGGTCCCCAAGAATTTCAACGGGAAGGTTATGTTTCAAAGATAGGTTCTTGTTTAAGGAACACTTCATCTATTTCTTCCCTTTCCTTCATAAACATATCGTTTTCATGGTCTAGCAAATATTGTTCTAATGGATCAGTTGGAGGAACAACAATGGAAGCAAGACCAATAATCTCATCCTTAATAGGTGGTTCCTCTTCACAGTGTTGTCTACGAAATTTAGAAAAGTTGAACTCATGAGACATATCACCTAGACCAATAGTAACAACATCCTTTTCGCAATCTATCTTAGCATTAACGGTGTTCAAGAAGGGTCTACCAAATATAATGGGACAAAAGCTATCTTGTGGGGAGCCAAGAACAAGAAAATCAGCAGGATATTTAGTTTCCCCACACAAGACTTCAACATCTCTAACAATTCCCATTGGTGAAATAGTATCTCTATTGGCAAGTTTAATTGTGACATCAATAACTTCTAACTCAGCAGGTGCAATATCGTGCTTAATTTCTTTGTCTAAGTCAATAGGTATTGCACTAGCACTAGCACCCATATCACATAAGCCATGATAACAATGATCTCCTATTTTAACAAAAACAACAGGCATGCCTACCACATGTCTATGTTTATCTTTAGCACAAGGTTTGGCAATTCTAGCAGTTTCATTACAGAAATAAATAACATGCCCATCAATATTATCAGACAAGAGATCTTTAACAATAGAAACATTAGGTTCAACTTTGATTTGCTCAGGAGGTGTATACGTTATTATATTGCTTTTACGAACCATAGTCGAAGCTCTAGCATGATCATTTATCCTAACAGGAAAAGGAGGGTTTTCGACATAAGCGGCAGGAATAATAGGATCACTATATGTAATAGTCTTTTCTTCGACAGTAATGGGTGCAACTACTTTCACTTCAACAGGAGGATTATATTTAAACCACTTCTCTTTAGGGAGATCAACGTGAGTAGCAAAAGTTTCACAAAAAGTAGCTACTATCTCAGAGTCAAGTCCATACTTAGCGCTAAATCCACGAAAAGCATCGGTATCCATAAAAGATTTAACACAATCGAAGTTAGGTGTCATACCTGACTCCTTACCATCGTCGGAACCCCAATCTTCAGAGTTGCGTTTAATTCTTTCCAATAATTCCCATTTGAAATCAATAGTCTTCAGCATATAAGAACGAGCACAAGAAGTATCGAGTAGGTTGCGATTATCAAGAGAAAGCCGAGCATAAAAATTCTGAATAATCATTTCCCGAGAGAGCTCACGATTGGGGCATGAATATAACATTGACTTAAGCCTCCCCCAAGCTTGAGCGATGCTTTCTCCTTCGCGAGGCTAGAAATTATATATGTAATTACGATCACGATGAACAAGATGCATAGGATAGAACTTCTAGTGAAATTCCAACTTTAATCACTTATAATTCCAAGATCTCGTATCATCACATAGCCTATACCATGTCAATGCATCTCCCTTCAAAGATAAAGGGAATACCTTCCTTTTGACAACATTATCGGGAATACCTCCAAGCTTAAATAATCCGCAAACTTCATACACAAAGATAAGGTGTAAATCGGGATGCAATGTTCCATCTCCAAAAGCGCTACACTCCCCAGCAACGGCGCCAGAAAAGAGTCTTGATGACCCACAAGTATAGGGGATCTATCGTAGTCCTTCCGATAAGTAAGAGTGTTGAACCCAACGAGGAGCAGAAGGAAATGATAAGTGGTTTTCAGTAAGGTTTTCTCTGCAAAACCGAAATAGTAGGTGATAGATAGTTTTGTGATAAGATAAATAGTAACGAGCAAAAAGTAAATAAAGTAAATAAAGTGCAGCAAGGTGGCCCAACTTTTATGTAGCAAAGGATAAGCCTGGACAATATCTAATAATGAAGAAGGAGCTCCCGAGGACACATTGGGAATTATCGTCAAGCTAGTTTTCATCACGTTCGTAAGATTCGCGTTCGGTACTTTGGTAATTTGATATGTGGGTGGACCGACACTTGGGTACTGTCCTAACTTGGACAAGCATCCCACTTATGATTAACCCCTATTGCAAGCATCCGCAACTACAAAAAGGAGTATTAAGGTAAACCTAACCACAGCATTAAACATATGGGTCCATATCAGCCCCTAACAGCAAACGCATAAACTAGGGTTTAAGCTTTTGTCACTCTAGCAACCCATCATCTACTTATTACTTCCCTATGACTTCCTCTAGGCCCAAATAATGGTGAAGTGTCATGTAGTCGACGTTCACATGACACCACTAGAGGAAAGACAACTTACATCTCATCAAAATATCGTACGAATACCAAATTCACATGACTACTAATAGCAAGACTTCACCCATGTCCTCAGGAACAAACGTAACTACTCACAAAGCATATTCATGTTCATAACCAGAGGAGTAATAATATGCATAAAGGATATGAACATATGATCTTCCACCAAGTAAACCAACTAGCAACAACTACAAGGAGTAATCAACACTACTAGCAACCCACAGGTACCAATTTGTGGTTTTGATACAAGATTGGATACAAGAGATGAACTAGGGTTTTGAGAGGAGATAGTGCTGGTGAAAATGTTGATGTAGATTGACCCCCTCTCGATGAGAGGATCGTTGGTGATGACGTTGGTGATGATTTCCCCCTCCCGGAGGGAAGTGTCCCCGGCAGAACAGCTCCGCCAGAGCCCTAGATTGATTCCGCCAAGGTTCCGCCTCGTGGCGGAGTTTCGTCCGTAAGCTTGCCCACGATTTTTCCAGGGCAAAAGTGATGATATAGCGAGAAGATGGACGCCGGAGGCCCACCAGGGACCCAGGAGATAGGGGCGCGCCCTCTGGGGCCTATACATCTCTGGACAGGTGTGGGCCCCCTGGCCTATTTCTCAGGACTTTCGGAGTTGTGCAGAATAGGTTTCCAATGTTTGCCCCTTTTCCTGCCAGAATTCCAGCTGCCGGCATTCCCCCTCTTCATGGTAAACCTTGTAAAATAAGAGAGAATAGCCATAAGTATTGAGATATAATGTGTAATAACAGCCCATAATGCAATAAATATTGATATAAAAGCATGATGCAAAATGGAAGTATCATCGATCTACGTCGGCTATCGCCGCCCTACTCCGACCGGAATCCTGCATCGCCCCCACCCCGCGTCCTCGCGCCATGCGGCGGCCCATCATAGCTGTTGTTCGGCCGCCCGCCTTCGATCTCGCCGGCGCATGTACGGCCGCTCGCCGACCGTCGCCAGACGGCTTCTTCTCGGACTTCTGCCGCCACCCTGGCATCCATCGGCGGCGTCCCGACCTCAGGCGATCGGATTGATCACCCGCCCGCCACCGCGAACCGCCTCATCTACGCTGTACGACTGACCTGGCCCGTCGGTTGCGCGCACCTTTCGGAGGCCCCATGAAGATCATTCCGAGTTCAGCGCCCCCCCCCCCCCGATCGAGCAAATGGGCTGCCGCTGCGTCGCTCCGTCGGGCCGTAGTGCCGCTACCCCGTGGTTCTTGTCCGGGCTGCACCAACCCTTGTAAACGCTACGTCGCCCCTCGGGCCGTAGTGTCGCGGCCCGCAGTCCACCGCCGCCCCAAGGCCGTCCGATCCAGGTTGTCCCCATGGCTGCACCGACCCTCGCGTCACCGATGCGTCGCCTCGTCTGGCCGCAGCGAGCGTGGCACGTGGTCCATGCCGCCGTGCCGAGACCGTTCCCGCAGTTGCACCGACCCTGGTTCCGCCGCTGCGTCGTCCCTTCGGGCCGTCGCGCCGTGGCCCGCGGTCCCCGCCATCGCCATGACCTGCCCGATGCCGCTGCGTCGCCTGTTCGAGCCGTAGCCGCGGCTCGCGGTCCACTCTGCCGTCACCGTGCATCGACCTCCCATGGTATGCGCCGCGCCATCTCCCTCGGCGCTGGAACGCCACCATCCGTGCCAGTCTTTGTCAGGCTGTCGGGTTCCTCGCCTACTTCGAGCACCGCCGCCGCGCCTCTAACCTAGCCGTCGTCGCTCTTCTTTGGCCGTCATCGCCGCTACGCCCGTAGCCGTCACCGCCGCCCATCCACCTGTCTTTCGTCTTCTCTCATACCAGCCCGTCGCCAGTGTCATCATCATCTACCCCGACCACTTCATCTAATCCGACACCCGCGGGCGACATCGGCCCCGCGCCGATTGGCGCCGCAACCGTCGTCGAGTCCTTCTCTGCTGGCCTCTCCGACTTCTCTGACATGGCGTATAGCTCGTGCAGGTCCCTCATCTACGCATGCCTGGTGCTTGCAACACCGATGCGTGCCTTCAACAACGACGTGTCCCCGGGCCTGGCAAGCCTGGTCGGCGCTTCGTCAACTTCGTCTTCGTCCGTCTACGCATGCCCGGTGCTGGCAATACCGACGCATGCCTTCGTCTATGATGTGTCCCCGGGCTTGGCAAACCCAGTGCGACGCGTCGTCAACAACATCTTCTTCCTAGCTCACCGCTACTTCGACACCACTGCGCCCATGACTGACTCGGCGCCTCCTTTCGCCCACGACTCCGCAGCGAGTTCCTCGACATCGGCTACCCCGACTCGGCATCGACCATGACATTCTTCGCACAGCTACCTCGACCACGGCTACACCACCCACGCTCTCGGCTACCTCCACAATGACACAAAGGGCTACCGCCTTGCTTGAGCAAACCTCGTCGGTTCCACTCCATCCACAACTTCCGCGATGTGTCGACCGTTACGACTGTGGGGAGGTGTCTGTCGGCTTGCCTTCGGGTTCTTCTCCAGTCTCACCGTCTGCGTCGCTACCATTGTGACTGCGGGGGGATGTTGAGTATCGTGATTATTAGGAAAGCTAGGATATCATAGGATATTATTCTACCTTGCCTTGTACTCCATGATTATCATGTACTTCTATATATATGCCCACGAGGCTCAAGCAATACAACAATTATTCCACCAATCTCATCTCTATCCCTTCTAACATAAATTAAACACAAGTTCTTCCATTTTGTACAAAGAACCTCCAATAAAACTCTTAAAATGCAATTCAGTCCTCCTGTGATTGCCAACCTCGTCAGACATGACGGGAGCACCTGTCGGCTATCCCCGACAATAACCTCCTTGCCATCACACGACAATGGAAATTGGGCCTCTCGAAGATGGAGACTGAATATGAAGGCGCACAGGATCTACGTGAGGCCGGCTACTCGACCTAGCCTTCGAAGCCACACAAGAGAGATATATGCATTAGGTATACAAATCTATTTATCGAGGTCGCCATTTCACATGTGTGGTAGAAAAGATATAATCAAAGCCATGCACCTCTCTTACCACTTAGTGCACCAAATCTAAGGGAGATGAAGCTAGATCCGCCCCCATCTCTCATGCTACCACCATGGTGGCAAAGAGTGAAGGGTGGGAAGGCAACCGAATCAACCAGATCTGACCAAACCCTAAGCTTATTGAAGGAGCTCCCGTCGTGTCCACCTCCAACAATAGGCTTCCACCATTGAAGATGGCAATGAGAAAAATGGGTGGCCGCCAGACAGGGCCCATGTGTGCCAGTGAGAAACTCCATCAATACACAAGCCCACATGCCCCTAAGGAAAACACTATCCTAAACCTATCATGACGACCCGAGCTCCATCCTTCCCCCACTCCGGCTGGCAAATGCCCCTAGGGGACAGTAGAGGAGCCCGACTAACTACAACAGCTCTCAATGGGAGAGAAAGAGGGGACAAAATGGTAGAATGAGTATCCAGTCACACTATGAAGATTTCGAAAGGTGGGAACTTGGTTCCAAATAATGCAACAACTTGACTCTCGATGGTGCACGTTGGAGGTCGGGCGCCTGCCCCAGATCAATCGTAGGCACGGGCTGGCCATGCAGCAGTGCCGATGGAGGCCATGGTGCTGTGATGCTGGTGGCGAGCCTCTCGGTGTGATGTATTTGTTCGGGGCAAAATCTGTGCAACAACATGTTGACTTGATCCCGACTAGGCATGGTTGCGTCTAGGCCTGGTGCAGCAGCCTCACTAGCGTGCATCACGATCGATGGTTGTGGCCATGTTGGCATTAGACTACCCACAGCGGAAGTAACATAGATGGTAACATCACACATCTCTAGACAAAATCGATGATGTGGCAAGTAATTAATGAGGAAAGAGAGGCATGTGGTAACATTGCTAGTTACTGTAACATCACATATACGAAGACAAGATGAGTACAACCTAATAAATAAAGCATTGCATCACACCACACATATATTACTCTCCTCTATAGAGGTAGTAACATAGACTAGTAACATAGCATGTTACTAGTTTAAATTACTACCCATTGTGACTAGTCTTGGGGTGATCCTGCCAGTGGAGTCTGCGGTGGAGGTCCCGAGAGTGATGGCCTAGGGTTGGATCTGGCTCCTCCTCACACCGAGGATCATATGGAGGTGTGGCAAGGACTAGAAGCGAGTTAGAAGTGACCATCTTCGGCTTCGAGTGTTTTCTCTAGACAATGGGATCCGACTATCGATGAGTCATCGTCCGATACTGATGGTGACGGTTTCAAAAACAAGTATACATTTACTCTGGATGAAACCCTACAATGTCGCCTTTTCAGCTAGACCAGACAATTTTTATGTGTGCACGTCACGACCTTGTTGAAGGTGTTGGCTCAATCTCTATTTTGGAAAGAGGGGGTGGGGGGAGGACACAATGTCAGACCCTTGGTTGAATTCGTCAATATCGCCGCACGTGCAATGGTCCCTTTTGGAAGGCTTTGTTTAGAAATAGTGTATTTTTCGTTGTTCAGTCAAATGTGATTGTAGCGACCCGACTTCAGTCGGTCTAGTCTCTGTGCTTAAGTGTCATCCCTGGATCGGTATGCTGACACACACAGTACTCGAGGATTTATAACAGAGGTAATCACATGTATAAAGTAACGTAAATAGTATTACCTCAATCCAAATAGCGGAAGTAACAACAAGGTTGTGGATTCCCAGCAACACCAGCGGCAAAGTTGAGTGTAGAAATCATAACCCTAACGTATACTTACTCGTCATAGGAAATCCTACAACATGAGACGTTGCAGCCACAAAGGGTCAGTGCATTGAATGTACTGGCGAATTCACACCATAGAGAATGATGAACAATGGCTATCACTACATGCATATATGGCTGGTGGAAAAGCTCTATGGTTATAAGGTTTTTGCGAAAAGCCAATTTTTCCCTACTGCAAAGGAATATATTTTATTTAACTACAAAGTTTGTTGAAAATATTGAGAAGGTTCCTCCAACTCAATCCCAATTAAAAGTTAACAACCCAACAAATTAATTAAGTAAAATGATGAGATCAATATGATAATCCAAGAACCAGATACTCAAGATGTCCATAACCGGGGACACGACTAATCATGATTAGTTTGTACACTCTGCAGTGGTTTGCGCACTTTTCCCCACAAGACTCGATCTCCTCCGTTGGATTTCTCGCACTACATGGTGTTTGAGAAACGGATGACCGAGACACAGTCATTTAGAAACACTAACTCTTTACTCCGGGAAGACCATACCAAACCTACATCCCTCTACCTGCTGATCCACCTCTTTAAGAGCTCATGCAACTTACTCAACGTGCTAGAGCCCATAATAGCTTGTGGCTGCACACAGAAGTTTCCAGCATGAATAATCTTATGATCCCTTTGAGCCTGGGTGGCATTCCAATGGGTGATCACACGGGTCCTCCGGGATCCCCTTGGGCAAGCACTGGGTTCTCCAGGTGCCCGGGCAAACTACTGGGAGCTCCAGGGTGCCCCAACCAATCCACCCAGATGTGTATTGAAGTAGCCACCTTAAGTTAACCATTAAATAATAATCTCACATCTGTCATGGATACACTCAATCCCAATCCACGTCACGAGCATAGCATAGCAAAGATAAAGCGTAACGTAGTAACTCCCAGGGGTTGAATGCAAGTCAATAGGTTCCTACCTCATCAACTACTTCCCAATACCCACATGTTATCAAACCTACCCATGCAATGTTTTGAGGATGGAAACTAATGCATAAAACTGGGTAATAATGGGATATGATCAAAGTGTGAACTTGCCAGCAATGTTGATGAAGATGATTCGCACTCATAACTCTTTATAGTTCTACTCGTCACACTCCGGTCAATCTATCGTAAGCAAGCAACAGTAACCACACATAAGCAATCACTCAAAAGATCCGAAAGATCGAAGAAGATGATTCGGAAGACATTAAAACCAAGCAAATAACTCTTGCAACATAAAATAATTTCTAACAGTATCAAGCTTATGTGAATTTGGCCCTATCAGAAAGTTTAGGTCAAGAGCTATAATTTGCAAAAAGAATCAACTCAAACGGAGCTACGAAACTCAGACGAAGTTCAAATTCAAATCTGTTTGAAAACAATTTTAAACTTTCAAAAACATGTTTAAGTTGATTAACTGGATAGAGGGGAACATAACTAAGAAGTGGGCGTTGGTTTCGTTGGATTTGGATAAACGAGTAAAAAGATGTGGTCGTTGAAGTACAGGGACTAATCTGTGAAGAAATTTATCACGAATAGGTCCCTGGCCGAAAACTAAAAAAAATAAAAATTCTATCGAACGAACGTTCGCTAAGGAGATCTACAGAAAGAAAACGTTCACTAAAACTAACTAAACAGAAAACATTCATTAAATAATAAACCTAAAAAAACAAATCTAGGGTTTTTCAGAAAACCGAACTAAACCGATTTGAACCGGGGCAACGGTTTATCGGTCGAGGTGGTTTTCTTTAAAAACCGGTGGCGGCGGTTTGGATCGGGGCGGCGGCTCCGGCGAGCCTACGGACTCCGGCGAGATGCGAGGCGCAAAGGCGGGCGGTGGCGCAGTAAGCGTCGGTGGCGCAATCAAAGGCGGCGGCAAAGTGAGGCGACGGCGGCGGCAGGTGATGCGGCGGTGGCGTGCAGCGAGGAGGAGAGGAGAGAGGGGCCGGGGCTATTTATGGAGGTGGGCGGCCTCGAGAGGCGTGGCGGAGGGGTCAAGGGGAGAGGCGGCGAGGAGGAGTCCGAGGCGGGGACGGCTCGGACGCCGAGGCAGCGGCGGTGGCGTGCAGGATCCGGCCTCATACGTGAGGTCGGGGACAGCGCAGCTGGGCTTGGCTTGGCCTGGCCCGATTGGGTGCTGGGCCGGCCCAGTCGGCGAAGAAGAACATTTTTTATAAACAGAGAGAAAAAGAAACGAAAACAAAATAAAATAAAAATATTATCTAGGCATATAATATATCAAAAAGATTAGAAAAAGATTATCTACAACGTGAACATTTTTGTAGCGCCAAATAAGATCTACAAAAATTCGAATAAAGCAAAGAGTGCTACTGTTGCAATAAAACCTCATAAAAATCATTTCAGAAATACCAAAATGAATTCAAATTTATTTATCTCGAATTTTCTGATGTAGGGAATCATGTTACCCTATTTTCCATATATTTTATTTTTGGAGAAAAATAATTTGAATAAACTCAAATAACTCCAAATTGAAAATAAATTCAAAAAGGACTTTAAATTTGATCTTTGAAACTCCCAAATCATATTTCATAATTTGAAGAAGTCATTTTATCTTCTCTCGTGAAAATCATTGAGTTGCATAAAGTTTCTGAATTGGAAAATATTTCCAAATGGAATTCAAATATTTTTCAAACACCCTTTTCATTTATTTAAATGGAAGAAGTCATGTCATCTTCTCTCTAGGGTTTTGTATTTGAAAAAGAATTTGAATTCACGAACATAAATGCAAAATGAAAGTTTGGGAAAGTACTTTTATTCCCTCTCATTTAACTTTCAAAAGGTTTCAAATTCACTCACTTTCAGTCAATCAATCACACAACAATCAAACCTATCTATTTATTATAACATTTCAAAATTTAGAATTTTGGGATGTTACAAACCTACCACCCTTAAAATGAATCTCGTCCTAGAGATTCGGAGAGGCTAGAAAGAAATAGGTAGGTTTGGGGGTCTGCTCAAAATCCATCGATCGTCACAGGGGTCTCGGGTGCTACCACCCCTAAAAGCATGGTTATGGTTCCATCAAAACTCATATAATTCCTCCTTATTGTCGGTCTTCTCAAATCCTTGGGAAAAATTCCTTCTCTGGCTCTTACGGTAGCGGCATAACCTTTTCCTCAATTCTTCTGTGACTGGGTCTTCTTAGCTGACGGGTTTGGCGCCAGTACTAAACAACTATCGATATCTCATGGTGGTCAACAATTTATTGTTTCTCCTGCAGGAATGGGTCTGGGCTGAACCTCACCGTATATCCTACGGTTGGCAAAAGCTGCCTTGTACAAGGGAAAATACTTATACCATTATATGGTTTCAACAAGGTTTTATATCTTTGTCTCTCTACTATAGGTAAGTCACTCAGATTTACCATCCCATATAGCAAGGCGAATAATAAGAGTAAGTCGGTATGGTCATCAATCCACCCCGCACCCAAATCATTACCTTGTATACGGTTTAGCGAATCTCACATTCTAACACTCGGTCATCCTCACAAGCATTGCAGAATTTTCTCTTGTCGATGAACCAAGTTCGGATAAATCCATTGATTCTGCAAGCCAAACAAACATCTATCGTACTTCACAACTCTCAGGTTTTGCGTTACTCCTATAAGATCGTCAGTGGGTAAGGTCGTAATCTCTTCCAGGGTTTTTCCTTTAGCAAGAGTGTGTTTGCTTCTTGGCAGGTCCTGGGGCTTGTGGGTTATGGCCCATCTCACTACTAGGGAAAAGCCTAGCAGCAGCGCGGGTTTTAGGCCTATCAGTAGCGCGGGCAGGAGCGCTACTGATAAGGCGCTACAGCTAAAGCTTAGCAGCAACGCGCCTGGACCCGCGCTGCTGCTAAAATGATCTAGTAGTAGCGCTTCTCCAGAGCAGCGCTGCTGGTAATTAGTAGCCCGCGCTGCTGCTAAAATGATCTAGTAGTAGCGCTTCTCCAGAGCAGCGCTGCTAGTAATTAGTAGTAGCGCTCCTCCTTGCCCGCGCTACTACTATTATTTAGTATTTTATTTCTTTTTAATTCCATGTTCTATTTCATACACCTTTACACACTTTTTCATACAACAGGAATTTAGAGACTGTTTTTACATCATAATGAGTATGTGAATCAACCGTGGACTAGTTTCAAGTGGATGGACATCCACTTGAAACTAATCATGATTCTTTCACCCAATGACATAATAAATATCATATCATATCATTAACAACTTATCATCATAATACATCATTGTCATATAACACCTCCTCAAGATCATCGTTTTCATCAATGAGACATCACATAGCAAATTGGTCACTAGTCGTAATCACAAGTACTCCTCATCATCAACTCTAACACATTGTATCAGATAATAAACATATTGTACCTAATAGGACCTACTACATTCTCTTAGGACCTACTATATTCTCTAAGGTAAAATAGCAAAAAACAAGATAGCCCCTGACTCTCCATTATGGAGAATGGAGATTATCCTGTCTCCAATTCTTGCCTTTCGCTTAATGTTACTTCCAAGAACCTCCTTGCGAATGTCCAAACATTTTTTCCATTCTTTGATTAGCATGTGTTCACCGGTTTTAGAAATCCGATATGCACAGTGAGATCCGTAGGATGACCTGGCTGTATGTTCGAGAACTTCAAGGCGACCATTGTAATACATCGGATGAGGCACACAATCCATCGGGATTTTCTGTTGAAAAACATAGTAATAACTTCGTAGTTAGCAATGATGTACTAGTTTTGGAAGTATGCAAAAGATGCACGGATGTCGTAATAGTAAAAAATCTTACCGTGGTATCTCCATAGAAGTTATCGTGGTTCAACACGTGCACTAGTGGCACGTATTCACCATAATTTGGAGGAGTTCAATAATAGGTATTGTAATTCTCAAAGAAAGTACAATAAGCAATCAGATGACTTTTCTCCTTATAAGTTAATTCGGAGCCATCCGTGTAGTGGGGTTTGTCTACCATCTTCTGCACATTCTTTGAAGATTCAAAATAAGCTGTCAATGGAAATAAGTTGTCAACTATTTTGAAATAAACAATATAAATTAGTTAATAACTATGTTTGAGAAACTCACATTGCGGTAGAATCGGAAGCGTGTCAACAAGGACCCAAATGTCCATATTGTCTTGCTCGATGTCGGGATCACCAAGATCCATGGTGACAATCATACCCTCATAAAAACCATACATTTTGCAAAGTGCTTCCCAATTTTGGCAACCAAAATGGGTTACGCTCTGAGCATTGTACAGATTTACTTCAAAATCCATATCATGATGGGTCCTTAGGTGTATTTTCTTTGTTTCAAAATTTTCATGGTCTTCAAAACCCATCCTCTCCAAGACATAGCGTCTTGCATGGCATGGGATAAGCTAGTCGAATTGTAAAAGATGAAAATTAGACGTTGAAATAGTTGAAGTCATGCTTAATTACGAAAAAAACTCTTGTCGTTGTTATGCATTGTTTCAACATCGAAGGTCTCCTCGAGCTTAATGCTGAAGCGCCGATCTTCGTCCAGCTCAACGAACCTGTCGCACATACCTCGATCGTCGTGGCACCAGTTGCACTCCCTCGGGAGACTGTCATCGTCCGAGTACGACATTTCCTACGTTCATAATTCAAAGATTAAACTTGTACAATTAAATATATGTACTAAAAAACATAGGCCTGAAAAATCTGGCATGACCTTTGCTAAAAAAGGACATATCGAGCGCCTGAAATTTGCCGGAACGGAAATTAATCAACACTCCGGCAAAACATAGCCACTCGGAGGTGTAAACTGAACATGAACGGCCACTTGGCAACCACTATCCTATTTGAGCAACAAAAGATATACATGGATATTTGGCTGGTCTCACCTCGATGTCGGGAGGGGGTCGATGACGGGACGACGGCGGGGATGATGGAGGGCTCCTTGATTTACGCAAAAGCAAAAACCGTATAAGTTATCACTAATACATCCCGAATAATTGCTTAAACTAAAAAATAACAACAAATATGACATGTTCAACTAGTTTATTAATTCAATTAGTTCTTACTAAATATAAACTTACTATAAATAGAATATGTGGTTCAACTAGTTATATTAATTATCTTACTAAAAACTAGTTCTTTCTAAAAATAAAGTAGTTCAACTAGTTATATTAATTATCTTACTAAAAATACATTAGTTCTATTAATTCAACTAGTTCAACTAGTTTATTAATTTACTTACTAAACTAGTTCAACTACAACTAAAATAGTTCAACTACAACTACTATTAATCATACTGCCCTAAATTTTCTTACTTCTATTTTATTCAAAACACCTACGATTTGCAAGAACAGAGACAAGGGAGGGAGGGAGGAGAGAGGAGGGGAGCGGGCGGCCGGAGGAGGAGGGAGGGGGCGGCCGCAGGCGGAGGGAGGAGGGCATGGTGGGAGGAGGAGGGAGGAGGGCACGGTGAGAGGAGGAGGCATGGAAGGAGGGAGTACCTCGGTGGCGTCGGACGATAGTGAGGTCGAGAGCGGCGCAGTGAGGTCGAGGGCGGAGGGGGTAGGGGAGGCGGCGGCGACGGTGAGGTCGAGAGCGGCGGCGGGCGGCAACGGTGAGGTTGAGGGCGGCCTCGGGCGGCGGCGGTGAGGGCAGGCTCGGGCTCGGGCGGCGATAGAGGAGTAGGGGAACAGGGGAGGAGGACTTAGTGAAATTTTGAGCAGGGTTAAGTCAGACTAGCAAGAGCGCACTTTAGGAACCGGCTATAGCTAATGTAGCTATAGCGCATTTTATCAAAAACGCCATCGCTAAGTCTAAGCACATAAAAAATACATGGGCCATTAATGATCTTTTTGTGTACAATCTGAATTGTCAATATGAGTCCACTCCGGTAGGAACTGGAGAGGACTCATATTGCGCCACAAGTTCTACACATAGAATTCAGTGAAGACCAACTGGTTGTGATAGTTTCAGAAGTAACATATTTAAGGTGGTAAACACCTGTTCATGAGCGAGGTGGGACTAAACTTGTGGGCTGATCGTAGCAGTAGCGATTTTCTTAGAAGCGCGCTGCTGCTAACTTCTATAGCAGTAGCGCGGTTCTCTATAGGGCGCTACTGCTATAACTAGCTGGGTTGCGAGGTCATGGCAATTAGAGCAGTAGCGCGGTTTCGCGTGGGAGCGCTACTGCTACTTTCCTTTCAGCAGCGCGTTTTTATATCAAGCGCTGCTGCTAATTAGCAGCAGCGCCTTATTTTAGAGCGCGCTGCTGGTAAGATTCTGTGTATAGGCTTTTCCCTAGTAGTGTCTCATCACTTGTAAACCTTGAACTCATCAACGGGGCAACTAATCATTAATCCAACTTCCAGCTTCCTAGCATACTTAAAATCCATCCAATTGTATTGTCTTTCTTCCTTCTATTGGCACCAACTAAAACGTGATTACTCAGACTCATCCTGGATTTACAATTGCTCCATATTACCAACATTATACCTCCTTTATATCCAATAGTACTTCATCCTTTCATACTCTTGGGATATCCCACTTATCGAGACAAAACTCATTCTTATTTTGTCCGAAATCCACTCCATGGAATATCATTATCTTTTCCAGGGGTCAAGGGTCCTCACAGTTACTACCACCCTTAAAATGCACAAATTCTTCCATAGACCATATTTCTCATATCCTTGAAAATGGTCAAAATATTTCTTCATAGAGTAACAACTCATAAAATCCAATCGGTTCCAAAGATGCTAACTTTATTGATTCTCCAATAATTTCAATCTCCTGAATTTCCATTACATGCCTCAACTCAACACCTCAATATTAAAGAAATGTTCTCACTACTACTTCTATACTTCTCACAGACATCACTAATTATCACAAGTCTCCTTCTTCTTGGGGCATTCTCTGGCAAAATGCCCTGCTCCATTACAACAAAAACATATTACAGTGATATGTCTAAAACATATCTATAATTTTTAATTCTTTCATGCTATTTAATACCACTTTGTACATTTTATAGCATTTTATATTATTTTCTGGGCTAACCTATTAATTTAGTGCATAGTGCCAGTTATTGTCTTCTACATATTTTTGATTTCCAAGGAAATCAATATCTACTAAGGTCAAAATACCATGGGATTTAATACAATTTTTCCCCCACGAGAAGAGTCCAAAAAGTACCGGAGCCAGACGAGAGGACCCATAGGGCCTCCATGCGGGTAGGGGCATGGCCAGGGGCTGACCCACGCCCCTAGGCCGCGTGATCCCCCCTTTGCACCGCCTTAGCTCCATTCTTCCACCTAAAAATCAGAGAAAATTTCATGAAACAACTTCCAGACTATTTATTACAACAAGGTTTTTCTGGCTCCGGTGAAGAAGGGGCGATGACGACGACGCACCTTTGGCTTGTTTTCAGTTCTTGTGGTCATCGCTAGTGTTCTTCGGACCTAGATGTAATTTATGTTACACTTGATGTCCTTTGTACTGCCTTGGTGAATATATAAAAAGTTTTTCCATGGTAATAATATATAGATGTACTCCTTTGTATTAAAAAATGAATTCATAGCAAACTTAGCTTGGCTTAGACAGTTAGGTTCTTTATGGTGGAGCCAGTCCACCAGGGTTCAAGTTTATACTTGACACTTGTGCTCGTTTTTTTCTGGATTTATTTAAGACTTTTTGACAATGTTTTTAGTGGGAGGAAACGTTGTCATCAACTACAAGTCGCCTGGGATGATTTCGACAATCTTTAGTTGTGCCGACTCAGTATTTTGTAGGAGTAAGATGCGCATATATGCATTCGTAAGGGCGAGTGTGTTAGAAAAAAAATACACTTAGTAAAAAATAGTCATGTCATTTTCTGGAGGGCCACATGTCGGCAGGGCACGCCTAGCTTTGACCCGCATCTCATTTCAACGCACGCGAGCGTTCACCAGTGGACTTTTGGTGTGCTGTATACCCCAGTTGCAGTTAGTTCGATCCAGTCTAACCTTTTCCGTTTTAGTTCCGGTCCAACTTAATTCTCTTGACAGGCATCATCTAACCTAACATGGTCAGGCCGTCGGGTCACAGCTAATTAAGATCAATACGGTCGTTGTACGACGGCAACTTCCCCAAATTCGTGTTCATCGTCCACATATGATTGTTAAGGTTTATTACGGGAACCTCACGTACCCCACGGATACCTTTGGGTGCGTACGTGCAAGTTCCAAAAGCCAAAGGCCACAATCAAACGACGACGGAACAAAAAGGTTGCAGTGTAAACGTATGGCGCGCCTTATATAAGCACATGCTACGTGAAGATCGATGACACAGCACGTGGGCAATACTACGAGCTAACACCAACCCTTATGTACATTTTGTCTTTTGGGACGCCTTTCTGCTCCACGTGCACGCACGTCGCATTCCTGAAAATCGTACTCATGGAAGAAACTTTTACACTTTTGGTTGATCTGTCCCATATTTCTTTCTGTGAGATCCAAGTCATATCATATGCCAGCGCAGTCAGCAACATCGGCGTCCTTTGCCGGTGTTGCATGCGACGACCAGCTCATCCAACAAGATAATCAAGATCTTCTCTATATGTATGTATGTATGTATATATATATATATATATATATATATATATATATATATATATATATATATATATATATATATAAAGTTCATATTACTTATCACTCAAACAGATAAATCTAGACATGTTTCGGTGCTAGATACATCCATATAAGCGACAAGTAATATTGGGAGGAAGTAATTAAGATCCGGGATTAATATTAGCATGTCTATAACATGTGGTTATATCTCCCGAGAGTACTCTTGAGGAATTGCATCGTAGTAGTGAGGAGAAATGAGGTCTTTCATGAATATTGATTTCTGAGCCCAGGTTCACCTGCACCTGGTGAACAATAAATTCAAAAAATACTAAATAAATCTGACTTTTTTTTGCATGGAAGATGTTTTAGTGCGTGAGGTCCTTGTCAATGTTCAGCGCGTTCTAAACCGGCACGAACAATATTTCGGAGACCCTAAATTTATCTTTTTGCTGAGAGCTATTCAGATGTTCATACGCGTCGAAAAGTGGCATGGACCTCACGAAACATCTTCCATGCAAAAAAAAGTCAAGCTTTTTTGAATTTTTCTAGTATTTTTGTTTTGTTTTGCTGTTCATAGCGGGAGCAGATAAGCTCGGGAGCCAAATCGCCACTCTCAGTCTTTCAACGTTTTACAGCCAAAGACAGTGAATGAAACAAACCAACATAGTATGCATGACTTATCACGACAACATCGCTCTCCCAGGAGCGGCACGGGCGGAGCTTAGCACCGCTGCCGCCGGCCACCTACCACCTCCTCCCACGCTGCGCCGCCGCCACAGGGCACCGCTGGGCAAAGCCCGCATGACGTCAGCTGCGGCGCGGCCGTCCTCTCTCTCGCGCGCCTCCGCAGATCCTGGATGGATCTCGAGTGGCGGATGCCGATGTGTGCACGCGGTGTTGCTTGGCTTGGTGGCTTCCTGCCTTGTCTCGTGCATCAGGGTCTCCATCGACAGCACTGGAGGCCGGCTAATGCTGCTGGGGGCGGCGTCCGGTGCTCGCGATGAGCGGAAGCCAAGGCGGCGGCCTTGGAGCTTGGGCGTCTGCTGGGAGACACGATGGGGTTGGCTACGAATTGATGTTTAAATATATTGCTTGTCTTCCTCCATCAGTTCAGACTTTTGGATGAGTTGGCTGGTGCATGAATTCAACATAGTATCAGAGTCAGGAGGTCTTGAGTTCAAGACCTGCCAACATAGTATTAAAATAAAGAGATCCTGCGGCCTACATCAATCCCACATCGATGGACTAAATAGCCTAGACGTGAGGGGGGGGGGTGTTGAAATACATTGCCCGTCTCCCTCCATTAGTTCGGACATTTGGATGAGTTCGTTGGTGCATGAATTCAATACTGATGCGCGATGGATCGAGGCATTTGGCGCTCTGTTCTGGAATTGGCAGGGGGTGCGCCTCGATCAGGCACGGGCGGCGGCTTGGCTGCGAGGGGCGTGGCTCGTGTGTGTGTGCTGTGCGGATCTGAGGTGGCGAGGACGCCAATGGAGCTGGTGTCGCGAGGATCCTAGGATGGAGCCGCTGCAGATCTGCCGAGGTGCACGGCACGGGCACGAGAAGGTCCCGGGCAGCGCCATCGGCGTGGCTCCGAGGCCCATGGTGCGTGGACGTGTAGGTGTGGTGGATCTGGTCTCCGGAAGATGCGGTGGCGCGCGTGGTGCGTGTCTAGTGCAGAGCTGCGACAGGAAATCATGGTGGTTCGCGGCCTCGGGTGGTGCACCTCCATTCCTTGCCGGCATGGTGCTCGGCAGGGGCCTGGTGGTCGTGCCGTGTCTGGTAGCTCTGCTCGCGGTTGGCCGTTGATGGATATGTCGGCTAGCGCTGGTGATGGGCCATTGGTGGTCTTCGCAATGTGCAGTTGGCTACGGCGGTGATAACTCTTAGTCTATGGGCTTGTTCGTTGGTGGTGATGGTGCTTGGTGGGCTTCACTAGTGCGCGTCGGTCCTAAACAAACATTTTTTTACCCCTTTCTGCGACGGCATTTGGAACCCTCGCCAAGTGATGAGTGTGGGCGGTAGGAGGGTCCTCCCCACACGACCCAGAAACCGTCGGGGATATGCCCTCCTGGCACACACGTTCGGCAAAATGAGGTCGTGTGCGACCGGCGAGCACTTGATGACCCACAAGTATAGGGGATCTATCGTAGTCCTTTCGATAAGTAAGAGTGTCGAACCCAACGAGGAGCAGAAGGAAATGATAAGCGGTTTTCAGCAAGGTATTATCTGCAAGTACTGAAATAAGTGGTAACAGATAGTTTTGTGATAAGATAATTTGTAACGAGCAACAAGTAACAAAAGTAAATAAAGTGAAGCAAGGTGGCCCAATCCTTTTGTAGCAAAGGACAAGCCTGGACAAACTCTTATAATAGGAAAAGCGCTCCCGAGGACACATGGGAATATCCTCAAGCTAGTTTTCATCACGTTCATATGATTCGCGTTCGGTACTTTGATAATTTGATATGTGTGTGGACCGGTGCTTGGGTGATGTTCTTACTTGAACAAACATCCCACTTATGATTAACCTCTATTGCAAGCATCCGCAACTACAACAAAAGTATTAAGGTAAACCTAACCATAGCATGAAACATATGGATCCAAATCAACCCTTACGAGCAACGCATAAACTAGGGTTTAAGCTTACGTCACTCTAGCAACCCATCATCTACTTATTACTTCCCAATGCCTTCCTCTAGGCCCAAATAATGGTGAAGTGTTATGTAGTCGACGTTCACATAACACCACTAGAGGCTAGACAACATACATCTCATCAAAATATCGAACGAATACCAAATTCACATGACTACTAATAGCAAGACTTCTCTCATGTCCTCAGGAACAAACGTAACTACTCACAAAGCATATTCATGTTCATAATCAGAGGGGTATTAATATGCATATAGGATCTGAACATATGATCTTCCACCAAATAAACCAACTAGCATCAACTAAAAGGAGTAATCAACACTACTAGCAACCTACTAGTACCAATCCGGGACTTGGAGAAAAGAATTGGATACAAGAGATGAACTAGGGTTTGGAGATGAGATGGTTCTGGTGAAGATGTTGATTGATATTGCCCTCTCCCGACGAGAGGAGCGTTGGTGATGATGATGACGATGATTTCCCCCTCCCGGAGGGAAGTGTCCCCGGCAGAACAGCTCTACCGGAGCCCTAGATTGGTTCCGCCAAGGTTCTGCCTCGTGGCGGTGGAGTTTCGTCCCGAAAGGTTGCTTCTTATTTTTTTCTCAACGAAAGACCTCATATAGCAGAAGATGGGCATCAGAGAGCCACCAGGGGGCCACGAGGTAGGGGGCGCGCCCTAGGAGGGGGGCGCGCCCCCCACCCTCGTGGACAGGGTGTGGGCCCCCTGGCCTTCATCTTTGGCGAGGATTTTTTATTATTAATTATAAGATATTCCGTGGAGTTTCAGGACTTTTGGAGTTGTGCAGAATAGGTCTCTAATATTTGCTCCTTTTCTAGCCTGTAATTCCAGCTGCGGCATTCTCCTCCTTATGTAAACCTTGTAAAATAAGGGAGAATAGCCATAAGTGTTGTGACATAACGTGTAATAACAGCCCATAATGCAATAAATATCGATATAAAAGCATGATGCAAAATGGATGTATCAACTCCCCCAAGCTTAGACCTCGCTTGTCCTCAAGCGAAAGCCGATAACGATAAATATGTCCCCATGTTTAGAGGTAGAGGCGTCGATAAAAATAAAATACGGACATGAAGGCATCATGATTATTATCATAACAGCAAGCTATATAGGTAATGTCATATGATTTCTTATGTTCAAGTAATAAACCATTCACAATGCAGAGTACGAATCATAAACTTTATTGAGAACAAACAAACTATAATCTCAGTCATTGAAGCAATTGCAATTTATCATAACATCGGAAAGAGTCTATGTCAGAGCTTAATATCAAGTCCAGATACTCAACTATCATTTAGTCTTTCATAATTGCAAACACTCACGCGATACTTGTGGTTACAGAGTTTTAATCGGACACAGAGAAAGATAGGGGCTTATAGTTTCGCCTCCCAACCTTTTACCTCAAGGGTAATGTCAACAATAATAACTCATGCCCCCTACATCCAATTAGATATATCAATCAGGATCTTTCCAACATATTGTGCTTGCCAAAGGATAAAATGTAAAAAGGAAAGGTGAAGATCACCATGACTCTTGCATAAGGTAGAGGATAATAATAAAACATAGGCCCTTCGCAGAGGGAAGCAGAGGTTGCCATGCGCTTTTATGGTTGGATGCACAAAATCTTAATGCGAAAGAACGTCACTTTATATTGCCCCTTGTGATATGAACCTTTATTATGCAGTCCGTCGCTTTTATTTCTTTCACATCCCAAAATCGTATAAAGCTTATTTCTCCCACACCAATCAATCATACATATTTAGAGAGAAATTTTTATTGCTTTGCACCGATGAGAACTTACTTGAAGTATCTTACTCAATCCATAGTTAGATATGGTGGACTCTCATGGCAAAACTGGTTTAAGGGTTTTTGGAAGCACAAGTAGTATCTCTACTTGGTGCTGAGAATTTGGCTAGCATGAGGGGGAAAGGAAAGCTCAACATGTTGGGAGATCCATGAAAACATACTTTATCTCAGATATAAGAAAACATAACTCATTACGTTGTCTTCCTTGTCCAACATCAACTCTTTAGCATGTCATATTTTAATGAGTGCTCACAATCATAAAAGATGTCAATAATAGTATATCTATATGTCAAACCTCTCTTTCCTTATTACTTCCTATTAATTGCAACGATGACCAAAGCTATGTTTATCAACTCCCAACAACTTTTAATCATCATACTCTTTATATGTGAAGTCATCACTTTTAATAAGATCAATATGAGCTCTTTGTTTCTTTTTATTCTATTTCTCTATTCTTTTATTCACTCTAGATCATGGCAAAACAATCAAGCCCTTGACTCAACACTAATCTTTATTATATAGCTCACGGATTCGATTACATAGAGAGATCATAAAGCAAAAATTCAAAACTAAATCATGCCATAAACTTTATTCTACTAGATCAAGATACTACTAATAGGATCGAACTAAGAAAAACAGTAAAGATAGGAGACGTGATTGTGATACGATACCGGTGAAGCAAATATGCCCTAGAGGCAATAATAAAGTTATTATTTATTTCCTTATTTCATGATAAATGTTTATTATTCATGCTAGAATTGTATTAACCGGAAACATAATACATGTGTGAATACATAGACAAACAGAGTGTCACTAGTATGCCTCTACTTGACTAGCTCGTTGATCAAAGATGGTTAAGTTTCCTAGCCATAGACACGAGTTTTCATTTGATTAACGGGATCACGTCATTAGGAGAATGATGTGATTGACATGACCCATTCCGTTAGCTTAGCACTCGATCATTTAAGTATGTTGCTATTGCTTTCTTCATGACTTATACATGTTTCTATGACTATGAGATTATGCAACTCCCCTTTACCGGAGGAACACTTTGTGTGCTACCAAACGTCACAACGTAACTGGGTGATTATAAAGGTGCTCTACAGGTGTCTCCGAAGGTACTTGTTGAGTTGGCGTATTTCGAGATCAGGATCTGTCACTCCGATTGTCGGAGAGGTATCTCTGGGCCCTCTCGGTAATGCACATCACTTAAGCCTTGCAAGCATTGCAACTAATGAGTTAGTTGCGGGATGATGTATTACGGAACGAGTAAAGAGACTTGCGGTAACGAGATTGAACTAGGTATTGAGATACCGACGATCGAATCTCGGGCAAGTAACATACCGATGACAAAGGGAACAACGTATGTTGTTATGCGGTCTCGACCGATAAATATCTTCGTAGAATATGTGGGAGCCAATATGAACATCCAGGTTCCGCTTATTGGTTATTGACCGGAGACGTGTCTCGGTCATGTCTACATAGTTCTCGAACCCGTAGGGTCCGCACGCAAGGTTTCGGCGATGCTTATATTTTGAGTTTATGAGTTTTGATGTACCGAAGGAGTTGGGAGTCCCGGGTGAGATCGGGGACATGACGAAGAGTCTCGAAATGGTCGAGACGTAAAGATCAATATATTGGACGACTATATTCGGACATCTGAAAGGTTCCGAGTGATTCGGGTATTTTCGGGAGTACCAGGGAGTTACGGGAATTCGTATTGGGCCTTAATGGGCCATACGGGAAAGGAGAGAAAGGCCTCAAAGGTTGGCCGCACCCCTCCCCATTGGCTAGTCCGAATTGGACTAGGGAGGGGGGGCGCCCCCTTCCTTCCTTCTCCTTTTCCCATCCCTTTCCTTCCCTCCTACTCCTACTACTTGGAAGGGCTCCTAGTTCTACTAGGAAAGGGGGAATCCTACTCCCGGTGGGAGTAGGACTCCCCTAGGGTGCGCCATAGAGAGGGCCGGCCCTCCCCTCCTCCACTCCTTTATATACGGGGGCAGGGGGCACCCCATAGACACACAAGTTGATCTTCGTGATCGTTTCTTAGCCGTGTGCGGTGCCCCCCTCCACCATATTCCACCTCGGTCATATTGTAGCGGTGCTTAGGCGAAGCCCTGCGACGGAAGAACATCAAGATCGTCACCACGCCGTCGTGCTGAAGGAACTCCTCCCCGACGCTTTGCTGGATCGAAGCCCGGGGATCGTCATCGAGCTGAACGTGTGCTAGAACTCGGAGGTGCCGTAGTTTCGGTGCTTGGATCGGTCGGATCGGGAAGACGAATGACTACTTCCTCTATGTTGCGTCAACGCTTCCGCTTCGGTCTACGAGGGTACGTAGACAACACTCTCCCCTCTCGTTGCTATGCATCACCATGATCTTGGCGTATGCGGCGTAGAGGAATTTTTTGAAATTACTACGTTCCCCAATGATGGCATCTGAGCCTAGGTTTTATGCGTTGATGTTATATGCACGAGTAGAACACAAGTGAGTTGTGGGTGATATAAGTCATATTGTTTACCAGCATGTCATACTTTGGTTCGGCGGTATTGTTGGATGAAGCGGCCCGGACGGACATTACGTGTACGCTTACGCGAGACTGGTTTTACCGCCGTGCTTTGCACACAGGTGACTAGCGGGTGTCAGTTTCTCCAACTTTAGTTGAACCGAGTGTGGCTACGCCCGGTCCTTGCGAAGGTTAAAACAGCACCAACTTGACAAACTATCGTTGTGGTTTTTGATGCGTAGGTAAGAACGGTTCTTGCTAAGCCCGTAGCAGCCACGTAAAACTTGCAACAACAAAGTAGAGGACGTCTAACTTGTTTTTGCAGGGCATGTTGTGATGTGATATGGTCAAGACATGATGAGATATAAGTTGTTGTATGAGATGATCATGTTTTGTTGAAGTTAGCGGCAAATGGCAGAAGCCTTATGGTTGTCTCTTTATTGCATAAGATGCAAGCGCCAAATAATTGCTTTACTTTATCGCTATGCGATAGCAATAGTTGCAAGAGCAATAGTTGGCGAGACGACCATGTGACGACACATTGATATAGATCAAGATGATGGAGATCATGGTGTCATGCGGTGACGATGGAAATCATGACGATGCTTTGGAGATGGAGATCAAAGGCACAAGATGATGATGGCCATATCATGTCACATATTTTGATTGCATGTGATGTTTATCTTTTATACATCTTATTTTTCTTAGTTCGGGCGGTAGCTTTATAAGATGATCTCTCACTAAATTATCAAGGTATAAGTGTTCTCCTGAGTATGCACCATTGCGAAAGTTCTTTGTGCTTTGAGACACCACGTGATGATCGGGTGTGATAGGCTCTCACGTTCAAATACAACGGGTGCAAAACAGTTGCACACGTGGAATACTCGAGTTAAACTTGACGAGCCTAGCATATAACAGATATGGCCTCGGAACACGGAGACCGAAAGGTCGGCGTGAATCATATAGTAGATATGATCAACATAGTGATGTTCACCATTGAAACTACTCCATCTCACGTGATGATCGGACATGGTTTAGTTGATATGGATCACGTGATCACTTAGAAGATTAGAGGGATGTCTATCTAAGTGGGAGTTCTTAAGTAATATGATTAATTGAACTTAAATTTATCATGAACTTAGTCCTGGTAGTATTAGCATATCTATGTTGTAGATCAATAGCTCGCGTTGTTGCTTCCCTATGTTTATTTTGATATGTTCCTAGAGAAAAATTATGTTGAAAGATGTTAGTAGCAATGATGCGGATTGGATCCGTGATCTGAGGATTATCCTCATTGCTGCACAGAAAAATTATGTCCTTGATGCACCGCTAGGTGACAGACCTATTGCAGGAGCAGATGCAGACGTTATGAACGTTTGGCTAGCTCAATATGATGACTACTTGATAGTTTAGTGCACCATGCTTAACGGCTTAGAATCGGGACTTCAAAGACGTTTTGAACGTCATGGACCATATGAGATGTTCCAGGAGTTGAAGTTAATATTTCAAGCAAATACCCAAGTTGAGAGATATGAAGTATCCAACAAGTTCTATAGCTAAAAGATGGAGGAGAATAGCTCAAACAATGAGCATGTGTTCAGATTGTCTGGGCACTACAATCGCTTGAATCAAGTGGGAGTTAATCTTCCAGATAAGATAGTGATTGACAAAATTCTCTAGTCACCATCACCAAGTTAGTAGAACTTCGTGATGAACTATAATATGCAAGGGATAACGCAAACGATTCCCAAGCTCTTCGTGATGCTGAAATCGACGAAGGTAGAAATCAAGAAAAACATCAAGTGTTGATAGTTGACAAGACCACTAGTTTCAAGAAAAGGGCAAAGGGAAGAAGGGGAACTTCAAGAAGAACGGCAAGCAAGTTGCTGCTCAAGTGAAGTAGCCGAAGTCTGGACCTAAGCCTGAGACTAAGTGCTTCTACTCCAAAGGGACTGGTCACTGGAAGTGGAACTGCCCCAAGTATTTGGCGGATAAGAAGGATGGCAAAGTGAACAAAGATATATTGGATATACATGTTATTGATGTGTGCTTTACTAGTGTTTATAGCAACCCCTCGGCATTTGATACTGGTTCAGTTGCTAAGAGTAGTAACTCGAAACGGGAGTTGTAGAATAAACAGAAACTAGTTAAGGGCGGGGTGACGATGTGTGTTGGAAATAGTTCCAAGATTGATATGATCATCATCGCACGCTCCCTATAATTTCTGGATTAGTGTTGAACCTAAATAAGTGTTATTTGGTGTTTGCATTGAGCATGAATATGATTTGATCATGTTTATTGCAATACGGTTATTCATTTAAGTTAGAGAACAATTGTTGTTCTGTTTACATGAGTAAAACCTTCTATGGTCATACGCACCAATGAAAATGGTTTGTTGGATCTCGATCGTAGTGATACACATATTCATAATATTGAAGCCAAAAGATGCAAAGTTAATAATGATAGTGCAACTTGTTTGTGGCAATCGCCGTTTAAGTCATATTGGTATAAAGCGCATGAAGAAACTCCATCTTGATGGGATTTTGGAATCACTTGATTATGAATCGCTTGATGCTTGCGAACCATGTCTCTTGGGCAAGATGACTAAAACGCCGTTCTCCGAAACAATGGAGCAAGCAACAGATTTGTTGGAAATCATACATACTGATGTATGTGGTCCGATGAATATTAAGGCTCGCGACAAGTATCATTATTTTCTGACCTTCACAGATGATTTGAGCAGATATGGGTATATCTACTTAATGAAGCATAAGTCTGAAACATTTGAAAAGTTCAAAGAATTTCAGAGAGAAGTTGAAAATCATCGTAACAACAAAATAAAGTTTCTACGATCTAATCGTGGAGAAGAGTATTTGAGTTACGAGTTTGGTCTTCAGTTAAAACAATGTGAAATAGTTTCACTACTCACGCCACCTGGAACACCACAAAGATAATGGTGTGTCCGAACGTCATAACTGCATTTCTTTATTGGATATAGTGCAATCTATGATGTTTCTTACCGATTTACCACTATCGTTTTGGGGCTATGCATTAAAGACAGCTGCATTCACGTTAAAAAGGGCACCATCTAAGTCCGTTGAGACGACACAATCTGAACTGTGGTTTGGCAAGAAACCAAAGTTGTCCTTTCTTAAAGTTTGGGGTTGTGATGCTTATATGAAAAAGTTTCATCCTGATAAGCTCAAACCCAAATCGGAGAAATATGTCTTCATAGGATACCCAAAGGAGACTATTGGGTACACCTTCTATCACAGATCCGAAGGCAAGACATTCGTTGCTAAGAATGGATCCTTTCTAGAGAAGGAGTTTCTCTCGAAAGAAGTGAATGGGAGGAAAGTAGAACTTGATAAGGTAACTGTACCTGCTCCCTTATTGGAAAGTAGTTCATCACGTAAATCTGTTCTGTGACTACTACACCAATTAGTGAGGAAGCTAATGATGATGATCATGTAACTTCAGATCAAGTTACTACCGAATCTCGTAGGTAAACCAGTGAGATCCGCACTGAGTGGTACGGTAATCCTGTTGGAAGTCATGTTGCGGACCATGATGAAATGCGAACTATGAGGAAGCGATGATGAGCCCAGATTCCGCGAAATGGTTTGAGGCCATGAAATCTGAGATGGGATCCATGTATGAGAACAAAGTGTGGACTTTGGTTGACTTGCCCGATGATCGGCAAGCCATAGAAAATAAATGGATCTTCAAGAGGAAGACGGATGCTGATAGTAGTGTTACTATCTATAAAGCTCGAATTGTCGCAAAAGGTTTTCGACAAGTTCAAGGTGTTGACTACGATGAGTTTTTCTCACTCGTAGCGATGCTTAAGTCTGTCCGAATCATGTCAGCAATTGCCGCATTTTATGAAATCTGGCAAATGGATAAACAAAACTGCATTCCTTAATGGATTTATTAAAGAAGAGTTGTATATGATGCAACCGTAAGGTTTTGTAAATCCTAAAGGTGCTAAAAAATATGCAAGCTCCAAATGATCCATCTATGGACTGGTGCAAGCATCTCGGAGTTGGAATATACGCTTTGATAAGTTGATCAAAGCATATAGTTTTATACAGACTTGCGGTGAAGCCTGTATTTACAAGAAAGTGAGTGGGAGCACTACAGAATTTCTGATAAGTATATGTGAATGACATATTATTGATCGGAAATAATGTAGAATTATTCTGCAAAGCATAAAGGAGTGTTTGAAAGGAGTTTTTCAAAGAAAAACCTCGATGAAGCTGCTTATATATTGAGCATCAAGATCTATAGAGATAGATCAAGATGCTTGATCAGTTTTTTCAATGAGTACATACCTTGACAAGATTTTGAAGTAGTTCAAAATGGAACAGTCAAAGAAAGAGTTCTTGCCTGTGTTACAAGGTGTGAAATTGAGTAAGGCTCAAAACTCGACCACGGCAGAAGATAGAAAGAGAATGAAAGTCATTCCCTATGCCTTGGCCATAGGTTCTATAAAGTATGCCATGCTGTGTACCAGATCTATTGTATACCCTACACTGATTTTGGCAAGGGAGTACAATAGTGATCTAGGAGTAGATCACTGGACAGCGGTCAAAATTATTCTTAGTGGAATAAGGATATGTTTCTCGATTATGGAGGTGACAAAAGGTTCGTCGTAAAGGGTTACGTTGATGCAAGTTTTGACACTGATCTAGATTACTCTAAGTCTCAATCTGGATACATATTTAAAGTGGGAGCAATTAGCTATAGTAGCTCCGTGCAGAGCATTGTTGACATAGAAATTTGCAAAATACATACGGATCTGAATGTGGCAGACCCGTTGACTAAACTTCTCTCACAAACAAAACATGATCACACCTTATTACTCTTTGGGTGTTAATCACATAGCGATGTGAACTAGATTATTGACTCTAGTAAACCCTTTGGGTGTTGGTCACATGATGATGTGAACTATGGGTGTTAATCACATGGTGATGTGAACTATTGGTGTTAAATCACATGGCGATGTGAAGTAGATTATTGACTCTAGTGCAAGTGGGAGACTGAAGGAAATATGCCCTAGATGCAATAATAAAGTTATTATTTATTTCCTTATTTCATGATAAATGTTTATTATTCATGCTAGAATTGTATTAACCGGAAACATAATACATGTGTGAATACATAGACAAACAGAGTGTCACTAGTATGCCTCTACTTGACTAGCTCGTTGATCAAAGATGGTTAAGTTTCCTAGCCATAGACATGAGTTGTCATTTGATTAACGGGATCACATCATTAGGAGAATGATGTGATTGACATGACCCATTCCGTTAGCTTAGCACTCGATCGCTTAAGTATGTTGCTATTGCTTTCTTCATGACTTATACATGTTCCTATGACTATGAGATTATGCAACTCCGTTTACTGGAGGAACACTTTGTGTGCTACCAAATGTCACAACGAATCGGGTGATTATAAAGGTGCTCTCTGGTGTCTCTGAAGGTACTTGTTGAGTTGGCGTATTTCGAGATTAGGATCTCATCACTCCGATTGTCAGAGAGGTATCTCTGGGCCCTCTCGGTAATGCACATCACTTAAGCCTTGCAAGCATTGCAACTAATGAGTTAGTTGCGGGATGATGTATTACGGAACGAGTAAAGAGACTTGCCGGTAACGAGATTGATTTAGGTATTGAGATATCGACGATCGAATCTCGGGCAAGTAACATACCGATGACAAAGGGAACAACGTATGTTGTTATGCGGTCTGACCGATAAATATCTTCGTAGAATATGTGGGAGCCAATATGAGCATCCAGGTTCCACTATTGGTTATTGACCGGAGACGTGTCTCGGTCATGTCTACATAGTTCTCGAACCCGTAGGGTAAGCACGCTTAAGGTTTCGATGACAGTTATATTATGAGTTTATGAGTTTTGATGTACCGAAGGAGTTCGGAGTCCCGGATGAGATCGGTGACATGACGAAGAGTCTCGAAATGGTCGAGACATAAAGATCGATATATTGGACGACTATATTCGGACATCGGAAAGGTTCCGAGTGATTCGGGTATTTTCGGAAGTACCGAGGAGTTACGGGAATTCGTATTGGGCCTTAATGGGCCATACGGGAAAGGAGAGAAAGGCCTCAAAGGTTGGCCGCACCCCTCCCCATTGGCTAGTCCGAATTGGACTAGGGAGGGGGGGCGCCCCCTTCCTTCCTTCTCCTTTTCCCTTCCCTTTCCTTCCCTCCTACTCCTACTACTTGGAAGGGCTCCTAGTTCTACTAGGAAAGGGGGAATCCTACTTCCGGTGGGAGTAGGACTCCCCTAGGGCGCGCCATAGAGAGGGCCGCCCTCCCTCCTCCACTACTTTATATACGGGGCAGGGGCACCCCATAGACACACAAGTTGATCTTCGTGATCGTTCCTTAGCCGTGTGCGGTGCCCCCTCCACCATATTCCACCTCGGTCATATTATAGCGGTGCTTAGGCGAAGCCCTTTAACTCCTCCCCGACGCTTTGCTGGATCGAAGCCCGGGGATCGTCATCGAGCTTAACGTGTGCTAGAACTCGGAGGTGCTGTAGTTTCGGTGCTTGGATCGGTCGGATCGGGAAGACGTACGACTACTTCCTCTGTGTTGCGTCAACGCTTCCGCTTCGGTCTACGAGGGTACGTAGACAATACTCTCCCCTTCCGTTGCTATGCATCACCATGATCTTGCGTGCGCGTAGGAATTTTTTTGAAATTACTACGTTCCCCAAAAACCGGGGCACCTCCCCCAAGCTTGGCAGTTGCCAAGGGGAGTGTCCATACCCATGTGATTATGTCTCCTTTGTTGGTGAAGAAGGTGGTGGTGTTGTCGATGATGCGGGTGTCGGTGTCAAAACCGGCGAATCTCGGGTAGGGGGTCCCGAAATGTGTGTCTGGGCGGATGGTAAATGGAGACAAGGGACACGATGTTTTTACCCAGGTTCGGTCCCTCTCGATGGAGGTAAAACCCTACTACTGCTTGATTAATATTGATGATATGGGTAGTACAAGAGTAGATCTACCACGAGATCGGAGAGGCTAAACCCTAGAAGCTAGCCTATGGTATGATTGTTGTTCGTCCAAAGACTAAAACCCCCCCGGTTTATATAGACACCGGAGAGGGTTAGGGTTACATAGAGTCGGTTACCAATGGGAGGAGATCTACATCCGTATCGCCAAGCTTGCCTTCCACGCCAAGGAAAGTCCCATCCGGACACACGACGAAGTCTTCAATCTTGTATCTTCATAGTCCAGGAGTCCGGCCAAAGGTTATAGTCCGGCCATCCGGACACCTCCTAATCCAGGACTCCCTCAGTAGCCCCTGAACCAGGCTTCAATGACGACGAGTCCGACGCGCAGATTGTCTTCGGCATTGCAAGGCGGGTTCCTCCTCCGAATACTTCATAGAAGATTTTGAACACAAGGATAGTGTCCGGCTCTGCAAAATAAGTTCCACATACCACCGTAGAGAGTATAATATTTACACAAATCCAATCTGCTGACGTATTCCGCAGCGTGACATCACACCACGGCCAAGCCTTTATTGAATCGCTTTTCTTTGTCCCACCTCAGCTCACTTAGAGAGGCGGTTTCCTTGGCACGTCTTGTTGAAATAGAGATCGTGTCCCCTTATTCCGTGATTCTCATCAATACGGGCGTGGGTAACCCAACCGTGCCATTAATTTACGGCGCTTGGGAGATAAGCGAGTTTTACCAGGCTGGTGGGGGCACGTAGTTTCGTCCGCCCATATAAGGGGATAAGGATCCACCTTTTCCATCTACGCCTTCTTCCTCCTTTGCTTATCCATTTTCACTTTTCGAGCTCCAGCGCCCAAGTCCGCACATCTTACCTCAACCTTCTCCAGCCATGTCCGGAGCGGGAGGCAAGTGGATGGTCTCCTCCGTCACGGAGGGACACATCAAGAAGTTGAGGGAGTCCGGATACTTGTCTAACGACATCGCGCAGCGGCTCCCGGACAAGGGGCAGCTCATCCCCACCCCCAGGCCCCATGAGAGGGTGGTGTTCCTCACCCATTTCCTCCGCGGACTAGGTTTCCCACTTCACTCATTTGTCCGGGGGATCATGTTCTACTACGGCCTGGATTTCCATGAGCTGGCCCCGAACTTCGTCCTCAACATCTCGGCGTTTATCGTCGTGTGCGAGGCCTTCCTCCGCATCAAGCCCCACTTGGCTTATGGCTGAAGACCTTCAATGTCAAGTCAAGGTAGTGGGCGGCCAGCAAGCGGAGTGCGGAGGCGCCATGGTGGGCAAGATGCCCAACGTTACATGGCTCGAGGGCTCCTTCGTGGAGACCATAAAGGGGTGGCAATCGGGGTGGTTCTACATCACCGAGCCACGTGACCCTGAATGGGCAGCGGCCCCCAAATTCTGATCTGGCATCCCCACACGGCTCACCTCCTGGAAAGAGAAGGGCATGTCATGGGGTAATTCGGAAGAGCGGACCGGACTCCAATCCTGCGTCCAAGACCTGGTGGACAAAAAGGTTAAACTCGTCAACATAGTCCAGGTCATGCTCATCCACCGGATCCTCCCGTGTCAACGACGGGCTTTTAACTTATGGGAGTTCAACCCGGCCCAACACCAAACTTTGACCAGGCTCTTTGACACAACACACGAGGATGCCTGGAAGGTGCTATTCAAGGGCGCCGAGGTCCCCCCCCCCCAGGATTCCGCGCGAAGCGCCAAGCCAGTGTGGTAAGCTTATTTTACCCTTTATGGGATACTTGTTTTTCATAGTTTGACTCTATGTGGGATCTAAGTTCCCGTTCCTTTAATAGGAATGGCAGAAGAAGACCGGACACATCGACTGTCCGGCTCCTTTTCCCGAAGATCCAGCGGACGCCCGCTTGACGGGGCTGCTGGTTCCGATACCTTACGTGGTGCCGGAGAAGAAGGCCACGGGAACTCGAAAGAGTTCCCGGTGCCCGGTGGTGTCGGATTCATCGTCCGATGACTCCGAGGCGCACTCCTCCTCCGAAGACGAGGGGGAGGAAGAAGAGGCCTCTCCCCCTCCAGCGGGGGGAGGAATGAAAAGGAAGGTCGCCCCAACTGGGGGGCCGGAGGGTCCAAGAAGGGAAGGACCCTTCCTTCGGACTACTCCACCAACGCCGACGACGGCGAAGAGGAGTGGCCATCCAGGGCCAACCCCCTGGCAAAATCGTAATTATCCGGATACCAGAATAACTCATGGCGTTCCTTTATTGCACAGTATCTTCTGACGCCGAATATAATCATGCAGTCCGCCCAAGGCTGGGCTCGATGCTTCGTCGAGCGGATCCCTGGATTCGTCGGATGTGAATAGCCTTTCACTTCCGATCGCTACATTCTCCTCGTCCTACGGACGATGCCGAGGTGGAGTCCCAAAAGGGTCCAAGCCAGGAGGGGGTGGTCCTGGAGGCGCCGCAAGGCGACCTCCCGGACTCTAGGCGCAAAGGGGGCAAAACCGCCAAGGGCTCCAAGTCCGGCCCTAGGCCGGACACCGCACCGGAACCTTCAACGGTTCCGGAATCCGGCAGGCGGCCCCCTAGTAAGAAGGGCAAGCCTACGGCGCCGGTGACCTCCGTCCATCCGGAGGCACCGGATAATCTGCTGGAGGTGCTTAACGGCGCCTCCATCGACGAGGAGCACCGCACTATTATGAGTGTGGTGACCTAGAAGGTTCAGTCCGCCAAGAGTGGGCTGACTGAAGCCTGTGCCAGCCTTCTAACAGGCTTTGAGGTATGTATTTAAGATATGTAAAAATATTACCGCATAGACAGTAGCCTGATGCTCAGTTTGGTGTTCGGAAAGAAAAGCCGTGAGGATCAAAAGATATACGCAGGAGTCTAACGTAAGTATGTCAATATGGGAATGCAGTTGTCTTGCCGACCTCTGCCAGACCGATCATGGAGGTCGATGCATTGAAGCAGAGCCTCGAGCGGTCTGAGAACGAGCTCGGCCTTGCCAAGAAGCAGCTCGAGGATAAGGAAGGTAAGCAATACCTTATGTAAGTATATAAAAAAGATGTGGTTGCAAAAAAAATGACAGGACCAATGTGGGTATTACAGGGGCCACAATCCAGGTGGCAACCCTGAAGAAAGCGTTGTCCAAGGCTGAAGAAAATGCGGCCGTGGATGTACCCAGCGAGAGAAGTAGGAGGCGCGGGTGGCGGAGGTGCAGCAAGAGCTCCAGGCTCTCGTGGAAAAACACGAGAGTTTGGAGCTTGACTCAAAGACTCGAGAGTCCGAGCTCGCCTCGGCGCTTGAGAGCGCCAAATTTGCCAAGGTCGAAGCCCAAAAAGCCCTCCAGGAAATTGAGGCGATGAAGAAGATAGCGGTGGGTAAGGCATTCTTTATGCAAAGCAAGTACGTGAAAGTGAATTACTTGTTACTTACCCGAGTCCGGAGCTCTCCAGGAGCATTCGTAGATCTTCCCCGGAGTGTGTCCGACGCCGCAGCATTCTACAGAGCCAAAGAGGGGAGCTCGGCGAGAAGGTGTTCTGGTCTCGATATCGAGGCCGGACACCCGGTGCCCTTGAGCGACCAGCTGAAGCAGCTGGTCGAGCTCCATAAGGTGGCCGAACAGGCCATGAAGGGTCTCATAGTCTGGCTATGGCCTGGGAAGCCATGCCTGGAAGCTACTTCGGGCTGGTGAGGCGGCTGGTGGATGCTTGTCCATGGCATGAAGTCATCAAGCGCTCCGTATGCATCGAAGGTGCCCGTAGGGCCCTTGCCCGTGCTAAAGTGCACTGGGGCAAGATGGACGCTGAGAAGCTTGTGACGGACAGACCACCGCCGGGCAAGGAGCATCGCCAGCCCGAGATGTATTATGAGGGCGTCCTGAAGGGTGCCCGCCTTATTGCGGATGAGTGCTCCAAAGATTTAATTTTTGAGTAAACTCGCATTTGTGATCCTGTACGCTGAAAACTTGTTCATATGCGCTAAGCAACGCTTTTGAATTTAAAATATTACCTTATGTGCGGCCGTTTATTAAAATTGAGAGATGGCGAGTCGTAAACCTTCGCCCCATGCATGAGTCTTTGGGGTGTTCGGGATAAACTTGAGCGCTCTTTTTCCCATTCTTGGTTACTTCGAGGGAGGCGCTCAACACAACGAACAAGGCAATCAGACTATAATGCTTGAACACTCTCAATTAGCCATAGAATTCTATAATTTTAAATTTCGGCGAAGCCCCTAGTGTTCGGAAGACCGAGTTCAGGGCGCTATCCACGCCTAGGCCGGACAAAGCCGACTCCTCGCTCTAAGCGGCATAAGTCTTTAGGGACTCGAAAACCTCTCGAACAGCGACCAGCTCTCACCCTATCATGACGGTCAGTTTAGCTTTCTCCATCGAGGTGCTTAGCCCAGCTCAATCGGGCACAATCGCAGTGGTTCTCCCAGTGCTACCTTAGCCGATATGACGGAACGTAAGGTACCAAAACATGGGAGCCGGGCAAACCCAACTTTTGACCCAAGACATGATTCGAGCCGATGCATATAATGCTATAAGTTCGGGTGCCGCACTCATGAGAGTGTTCGGACTTCTCACACCATATTATGGGGTACGTAAGCCCCTGGTGTATTGGCCGTACCAAAGTGTACGGTTGCATAATGTCATAACTGAACATATTTTTATAAAGAGGGAATGCAATAATAGACGAAAGCTATGTATTGTTTATTTGAAAAGTCTGCGGTAAAAGCACGGCGATACAAATAGTGCGATAAGCAAGAGATGGGACTATTTGACATGTCCCCCTCCAGGGGCGAGCTGCGGGATAATATGTGAAACAAGTATACTGCTCGTTATAGAGACCACCTGGACACTCGGCGTAAGCTACGCCTCCCCGGCTGTTGCATCGTGTGTTCGGCGATTGTCTTGCCGGACATGCCTTCCGTGAGTGGAGTCCTGAAAGTAAGAAGAAAAAGAATGGCAAAAGCGGGAGCCCACAGTGCGGTTGAGCCGCATTTTGGGCATGCCGTGGTCGTGCCCCTCCCCCTATGCCCATGGTATTTCCAGAGCGTAGTTATCTACGCGTAGTACTGGTTTCGCAATTTCACGGGGGCTGGGGTTGGGGCCGCATTGCTACCTTGCTCGGAACGTGCCAGACGGTCTTGTTGTAGGTTACTCCGGGCGCGCTTGATGGTGTCCGGACGTTTAATAGCCGGACTGGGGAATTGCCTTGAAAGGCTGCTTTGTACTTCCGCTGCGAGGGCCGCCGTATGCTCCTCCGTTCGGAGAGAGCGTTCGGTGTTTCCATTGACTGTAATGACTCCTCGAGGGCCTGGCATCTTGAGCTTGAGGTATGCGTAGTGCGGCACCGCATTGAACTTTGCAATTGCGGTTCGTCTGAAAGGCGGTCGCGTGATAGCCATCGCGAACAGGACTATGTCGAAGATTAACTCCTCGCTTGAAATTATCCGGGATCCGAAGACCACCTCAAGTGTAATCGAGCTTATGCAGTTGGCCTCGACACCTGGTATGACGCCTTTAAAGGTCGTCTTTGTGGGTTTGATCCTTGAGGGATCTATGCCCATTTTTCACACTGTATCCTGATAAAGCAGGTTCAGGCTGTTGCCGCCGTCCATAAGGACTCTAGTGAGGTGAAATCCGTCAATGATTGGGTCTAGAACCAATGCAGCGAATCCACCATGGCGGTTGCTAGTGGGGTGGTCCTTGATCAAAAGTGATCGGGCAGGAGGACCATGGGTTGAACTTCGGGCGGCTGGCTCCAACGCATATCGTCCACGAGTGCACGCTTCCGCTCCCTTTTGGGGACGTGGGTTGCGTATATCATGTTCACCGTCCGCACTTGTGGGGGGAAGCCCTTCTGTCCCCTATTGTTCGGTGGCCGGGGCTCCTCCTCGTCATCGCTATGCAGCCCCTTCTCTCTGTTTTCGGCACTTAACTTGCCTGCTTGCTTGAACACCCAACAATCCCTGTTGGTGTGATTGACTGGTTTTCCGGGGGTGCCGTGTATCTGGCACGAGCGATCGAGTATTCGGTCCAAACTGGACGTGCCCGGAGTATTTCTGTTAAATGGCTTTTTCCACTGACCGGGTTTAGAGCCTCTGAATCTGGCATTAACTATCGTATCCTCAGCATTGTCGCTGTTAATGCGGCGCTTTTGCTTGTTGCGATGCGACCTGCCATTGTTGTCCTTGGTATCCGAATTACCAGGGCTCTTGGTCATATTATTACTACAAGCTAGCCAGCTATCTTCTCCCGCGCAAAAGCGGGTCATGAGTGTTGTGAGGGCTGCCATGGATTTCGGCTTTTCCTGTCCTAGGTGTCGGGCAAGACACTCGTCGCGGATGTTATGCTTGAAGGCTGCAAGGGCCTCTGCGTCCGTACAGTCGACTATTTGATTTTTCTTGGTTAGGAACCGTGTCCAGAATTGTCTGGACGATTCCTCTGGCTGCTGAATTATGTGGCTTAGGTCATCGGCTCTGGTGGTCGCATATAGGTGCCCAGGAAATTGTCGAGGAATGCGGCTTCCAGGTCCTCCCAACAACAAATTGATTCTGCTGGCAAGCCGTTAAGCCAATGCCGAGCTGGTCCTTTAAGCTTGAGTGGGAGGTATTTGATGGCGTGTAGATCATCACCGTGGGCCATGTGGATATGAAGGAGATAATCCTCGATCCACACCGCAGGATCTGTTGTGCCATCGTATGATTCGATGTTTACGGGTTTGAAACCCTCGGGGATTTGATGATCCATTACTTCATCTGTGAAGCATAGTGGGTGTGCGGCGCCTCTGTACTGGGCTATATCACGACGTAGCTCAAACAAGCTTTGTCTACTTTGTTCGGCCCGGCCGGATTTACCATATCCGGCATGATGGTTATCGTCACGTGTCGTGGGGCGCCCACGCGATCCATAGATCGATCTTGTTTGCCTTGCCTTGTCCTCCAATATATCTCGCAAGTCTGGCGCATTTCCCCGTGCCTTGGTATTCTTTGAGCGACGCCGGGGTGCGGCTTGAATGGAGGGCCGAGAGGCCTCTCTATCGCGGCCACGAGGTGGCCGGTCGGCCGCATCATGTGCTGGTGATGTAGGTCTGGGTGCTTCCTCCTCTAATCGGGGTAGAAGCCGGCGCTTTGGGTAGCTCTTGGAGGGGCGTTCGAGTTCGTACTCTTCGGCCGCAAGGACCTCAGTCCATCTGTCGGCTAGCAGGTCTTGGTCAACTCTAAGCTGTTGCTGTTTTTTCTTGAGGCTGCTCGCCGTGGCCATAAGCCTGCGTTTGAAACGCTCTTGTTTGACGGGATCCTCAGGCACGACAAATTAAATTCGTCGCCGAGGCTTGCCTCGTCTTCGGAGGGAGGCATGTAATTATCGTCCTCTACCTCTCTGTCTGCCGCTCTCTCATGAGGGCTGGCTTCTCCATCCTCCTGTACTGAATCCTGCTGGAGGGGGTTGTCTTCGGCACTGTCCGGGGTGTTATTATCTCCCCTGCCGGAATCGTCGTTTTTGCTTTGGCGGGATTTAGAGCGGGGCCGCTGACGCCGGCGCTTAGGCTTCTTCTTGGAGGGGTCATCCTCCGTTGTTCCATCGCCGTTCCCTTCTTTTGGGGTGTCCACCATGTATATGTCATACAGCGAGGTGGCCTTCCAGTGCCCTGTAGGCGCTGGTTCTTGGTCGTCTCCTGCATCGACGTCCATACCGTCGATGTCATCGGAGTCGAAGTCGAGCATGTCGGTTAAATCATCGGCAGCGGCTCTGAAGTGGGTGGTGGGTGGGCTTTGAATTTCTTCGTCGTCCGCATCCCAACCTTGCTGACCATAGTCCGGCCAGGGCTCTCCTGATAAAGAGAGAGACTTTAGTGAATTCAGAATGTCGCTGAAGGGCGAGTGCTGAAAGATGTCCGTGGCGGTGAACTCCATGATTGGCGCCCAATCGGATTCGATTGGTAGGGGCGCGGAAGATTCGGAGTCCGGAGGGGAGTCCGGAACCTCGGAGTCACAAGCTTCGCAAAGGACAAGGCTGGTGTTCGGCTCGATCACCGTAGAGATTGCAGCCCCCGAGGCGGTGTCCAGCCACCCGTCCTCGATTGGCGTAGTCGGCTCCGAGCTAAGGGTCGGAGCGGACACGGGTGCGGCCTCTAGGGCACTGTTCGGCGGCAGAGCTAGATCATGCCCATCGTAACAGTGTGACGCGCTCGGCTGTGGCTCAAACCCGTCGAAGATCAAGTCCCCGCGGACGTCAGCCATGTAATTCAAACTTCCAAATCTGACCTGATGGCTAGGGGCATAGCTTTCGATCTGCTCCAGATGGCCAAGCGAATTGGCCCGCAGTGCAAAGCCCTTGAATACGAAGATCTGCCCGGGGAGAAAAGTCTCACCCTGGACCGCATCGTTGTTGATGATCGGAGGAGCCATCAGGCCTAAATATGACGACACAGAGGAACTCTCACTGAAAGCACCAATGTCGGTGTCAAAACCAGCGGATCTCGGGTAGGGGGTCCCGAACTGTGCGTCTAGGCGGATGGTAACTGGAGACAAGGGACACGATGTTTTTACCCAGGTTGGGGCCCTCTCGATGGAGGTAAAACCCTACTCTGCTTGATTAATATTGATGATATGGGTAGTACAAGAGTAGATCTACCACGAGAGCAGAGAGGCTAAACCCTAGAAGCTAGCCTATGGTATGATTGTTGTTCGTCCTACAGACTAAAAACCCTCCGGTTTATATAGACACCGGAGAGGGTTAGGGTTACATAGAGTCAGTTACCAATGGGAGGAGATCTACATCCGTATCGCCAAGCTTGCCTTCCACGCCAAGGAAAGTCCCATCCGGACACGGGACGAAGTCTTCAATCTTGTATCTTCATAGTCCAGGAGTCCGGCCAAAGGTTATAGTCCGGCCATCCGGACACCCCCTAATCCAAGACTCCCTCAGCGTGCTTGTCGTCCATCTTCCAAGGCATAGGCTCACCATCATAGAAGGATGATCGAGTCTCCGGGATCCTCAAATCTGCAGCCAAACTCATCCTTTTGAATCTATATTCATACTCACAGTTTTGGTTTTGCAGGTCATAGATTTGGGCTTGAAGGTGCTCGATCTTCTCATGAAGCTTGAAGATGGCCTCCCCGATGTTGTCGGCATCCAACTTGTGGTTGCTAGTGAACTCCGCGATCATCATGTGGTTGGAGTTGAGTCCACATTCCACCATCCCTTGACAATTGAAAACTTGTTGCTCCATTGCTTCGAGCCTCGTCTCCACGCTTCCGGTCCCCTTTGCTCCCTCTTCATCGCGGATGTGCAGCAACCCATCACGCAACTCAATGGTTTGAGGGTGTCGCAGCACCTCCGTGAGGTAAGGGTTGATGACCTTCTCGAAGAACTTGTCCTTGGAAGCACTTGGGGACGTCATGATAATCTAGATCTGTCAGAAAAACAGCTCAAAAAAAGAACAGAGGAGATTTGCGTGATACGGGAGCCAAAACCTCCGGGAGAATATATAATGAATTTTTACCGACCAAAATACGTATCGTGCAAGAAAACGGAGTCCGGAAGGCACACGAGGTGCTCACGAGGTAGGGGGCGCGCCCTCCACCCTCGTGGGGCCCTCGAGTCCTTCCCGGCCTGCTACTTATTTTTCTATTTTTCTAAATATTCCAAAACGGAGAAATATTGCCTTAAAAATTGTTTTGGAGTCGGTTTACTTACCGTACCACATAGCTATTCCTTTTTGGAGTCTGAAATGTTCTGGAAAGTGTCCCTTATGTATTCCTCCGAGGTTACGGTTTCAATAATATTGGTTCAACATTAATGGGATTACCTGAGATATAATGTTTGATTCTTTGACCGTTTACCACCATCGGATTGGTGCCTTGGAAGTTGTTGATTTTTATGGCACCGGAACGATAGACCTCCTCGATAACGTAGGGACCTTCCCATTTAGAGAGAAGTTTTCCTGCAAAAAATCTTAAACGAGAGTTGTATAGCAATACATAATCACCTACATTAAACTCACGCTTTTGTATCCTTTTGTCATGCCATCTTTTAACTTTTTCTTTAAATAACTTGGCATTTTCATAAGCTTGGGTTCTCCATTCATCAAGTGAGCTAATATCAAATAACCTCTCCTCACTGGCAAGTTTGAAATCATAGTTGAGCTCGTTAATAGCCCAATAAGCCTTATGTTCTAGTTCGAGAGGTAAGTGACATGCTTTTCCATAAACCATTTTATACGGAGACATACCCATAGGATTTTTGTATGCAGTTCTATAGGCCCATAATGCATCATCAAGTTTCTTGGACCAATTCTTTCTAGACCTATTGACAGTCTTTTGCAAAATTAATTTGAGCTCCCTATTACTCAATTCTACTTGACCACTAGACTGTGGATGATAAGGGGATGCAATTCTATGATTAACATCATACTTAGCAAGCATTTTTCGGAAAGCACCATGAATAAAATGTGAACCACCATTAGTCATTAAATATCTAGGGACTCCAAACCTCGGAAAAATAACTTCTTTAAGCATTTTAATAGAAGTGTTATGATCAGCACTACTAGTTGGAATAGCTTCTATCCACTTAGTAACGTAATCAACAGCAACTAAAATATGTGTATATCCATAAGAGGCAGGAAAAGGTCCCATATAATCAAAGCCGCAAACATCAAATGGTTCAATAACAAGCGAATAATTCATAGGCATTTCTTGACGTCTACTAATATTACCGATTCTTTGACATTCATCACAAGATAAGACAAACTTACGGGCATCCTTGAAGAGAGTAGGCCAATAAAAACCAGATTGCAATACCTTATGTGCAGTTCTGTCTCCAGCGTGGTGTCCTCCATAAGCTTCGGAGTGACACTTGCGTAGGATTCGTTCCTGTTCATGATGAGGTACACAACGTCTAATAACACCATCTACTCCTTCCTTATAAAGATGTGGGTCATCCCAAAAGTAATGTCTCAAATCATAGAAAAACTTTTTCTTTTGTTGGTATGTGAAACTAGGTGGTATAAATTTAGCAACAATGTAATTAGCATAATCACCATACCATGGAGTACTATGAGAAGTATTTATGACATTTAATTGCTCATCAGGAAAGCTATCATCAATAGGTAGTGGGTCATCAAGAACATTTTCTAACCTAGACAAGTTGTCTGCAATGGGGTTCTCAGCTCCCTTTCTATCCACAATATGCAAATCAAATTCTTGTAGCAAGAGAACCCATCTAATAAGTCTAGGTTTAGCATCTTTCTTTTCCATCAGATATTTAATAGCATCATGATCAGTGTGAATGGTTACTTTAGAATCAACAATATATGGTCTGAACTTATCACAAGAAAATACAACTGCTAAGAATTCTTTTTCCGTAGTAGCATAGTTTCTTTGAGCATTATCTAAAGTTTTACTAGCATAATGGATAACATTTAATTTCTTATCGACTATTTGCCCTAGAACAACACCTACAACATAATCACTAGCATCGCACATAATTTCAAAGGGTAAATTCCAATCAGGTGGCTGAACAATAGGTGCGGAAACCAATGCTTTCTTAAGTATTTCAAATGCTTCTACACAATCATCATCAAAGACAAAATGGTACATCTTTTTGTAATAAATTAGTCAGAGGCCGAGAAATTTTTGAGAAGTCCTTAATGAACCTCCTATAAAATCCGGTGTGATCAAGGAAACTTCTTATACCTTTGATGTCCTTGGGACATGGCATCTTTTCAATAGCATCACCCTTGGCTTTATCAACTTCAATACCTCTTTCAAAAACTTTATGCCCCAAGACAATACCTTCATTAACCATAAAGTGGCACTTTTCCCAATTCAAGACAAGATTAGTTTCTTCACATCTCTGCAAAACTCGATCAAGATTGCTCAAGAAATCATCAAAAGAGGATCCATAGACGGAAAAGTCTTCCATGGAAACCTCACAAATCTTTTCACAAAAGTTAGAGAATATAGCCATCATGCATCTTTGAAAGGTAGCAGGTGCATTACATAAACCAAAAGGCATACGTCTATAAGCAAAAGTACCAAAAGGGCATGTAAAAGTAGTCTTTGATTGGTCCTTAGTCGACACAAGTATTTGACAGAAACCAGAATAACCATCTAGAAAGCAATAATGTGTATGTTTGCATAATCTTTCTAACATTTGATCGATAAAAGGTAAGGGGTAATGATCTTTCTTAGTAGCTTTATTTAATTTGCGGAAATCAATTACCATCCTATAACCTGTAATAATTCTTTGTGGAATCAATTCATCTTTATCATTAGGAACAACAGTAATACCTCCCTTCTTAGGGACACAATGGACAGGACTTACCCACTGACTATCAGCAACGGGATAAATTATACCTGCCTCCAGAAGCTTTAGTATTTCTTTCCTTACCACTTCTTTCATCTTAGGATTCAGACGTCGTTGAGAATCACGAACTGGTTTGGCATCTGCTTCCAAATTTATTTTATGTTGACATAGAGTGGGACTAATGCTCTTAAGATCATCAAGAGTATATCCAATAGCAGCACGGTGCTTCTTCAGAGTTTTCAATAATCTCTCTTCTTCATGCTCTGAAAGGTTAGCACTAACAATAACAGGATATATTTTCTCTTCATCTAGATAAGCATATTTAAGATTATCAGGCAACGGTTTAAGCTCAAACACGAGATCACCCTTGGGTGGAGGGGTATCCCCTAAGATTTTAACAGACAATTGTGTTTCAGAATAGGTTCCTATTTAAAGAATACTTCATCTATTTCCCTTCTTTCATTCATAAACGTATCATTTTCATGGTCTAGCAAATAATGTTCTAGAGGATCACTAGGAGGTTCGGCAATAGAAGCAAGACCAATAATTTCATCCTTACTAGGCAATTCCTCTTCACGGTGTTGTTTACTAAATTTATAGAAATTAAACTCATGAATCATATCATCCAGGCCAATAGTAACAACATTCTTTTTGCAGTCTATCTTAGCATTAACAGTATTCAAGAAGGGTCTACCAAATATAATGGGACAAAAGCTATCTTGTGGGGAGCTAAGAACAAGAAAATCAGCAGGATATTTAGTTTTTCCACACAAGACTTCAACATCTCTAACAATTCCCACTGGCGATATAGTATCTCTATTGGCAAGTTTAATTGTAACATCAATATCTTCTAACTCAGCAGGTGCAATTTCATGCTTAATTTCTTTATACAAGTCATAAGGTATAACACTAGCACTAGCACCCATATCACACAAGCCATGATAACAATGATCTCCTATTTTAACAGAAATAACAGGAATGCCTACCACAAGTCTATGTTTATCTTTAGCACTAGGTTTGGCAATTCTAGCAGTTTCACCACATAATTGAATAACATGCCCATCAATATTATCAGACAAGAGATCTTTAACAATAGCAATATTAGGTTCTATTTTTACTTGCTCAGGAGGTGTATAAGTTCTAATATTGCTTTTACGAATCACAGTTGAAGCTTTAGCATGATCCTTTATTCTAACAGGGAAAGGTGGTTTGTCAACATAAGAGGTAGGAACAATAGGATCATTATAAGTGACAATCTTTTCTTCAACTTTAATAGGTGCATCTACTTTTACTTCTATGGGAGGATGATATTTAAACCACTTCTCCTTGGGGAGATCAACATAAGTAGCAAAAAGATTCATAGAAAGAAGCTACTATCTCAGAGTCAAGTCCATATTTAGTGCTAAACTTACGGAAAATATCGGTATCCATAAAAGATTTAACACAATCAAACTTAGGTGTCATACCTGACTCCTTACCTTCGTCGAGGTCCCAATATTTAGAGTTGCGTTTAATTCTATCCAATAAATTCCATCTGAATTCAATAGTCTTCATCATAAAAGCGCCAGCACAAGAAGTGTCGAGCATGGTGCGATTGTTTTCAGAAAGCCGAGCATATAGATTTTGAATAATTGTTTCTCTTGGGAGCTCATGATTGGGGCATGAATACAACATTGATTTAAGCCTCCCCAAGCTTGAGCGATGCTTTCTCCTTCATGAGGCCAAAAATTATATATATAATTGCGATCACGATGAACAAGATGCATAAGGTAATATTTTTGATGAAATTCCAATTTCAATCTTTTGTAGTTCCATGATCTCGTATCATCACATAGCCTATACCATGTCAAAGCATCTCCCTTCAAAGATAAAGGGAAGACCTTCTTCTTAACAACATCATCGGGTATACCTGCAAGCTTAAATAGTCCACAAACTTCATCCACATATATTAGGTGCTCATCAGGATGCTTTGTTCCATCTTGAAAGTGCAACTATCCCTAGGTGGTTTTGGTAATTCATAACAACATATAGCTCATTGAGCTGATGCTATTCCAAGACAAATATTTCAGGAAAGCTCAATGAGTGGCATGGCATGGATGATGAAGGTGGATCCCTCAAAATATTAAGGACAAAGGATTGGCTCAATCTCAAAAGCTCAAGACTCTATATTTTACATTTTAGTGATCCAAGATCACATTGATTCTATAGGAAAAGCCAATACTATCAAGGAGGGATGAGGTGTTGCTTAATGAGCCTCTTCCTTCATGTGCTTAGTGATATGCTCCAAAACGCTCCACTACTTTCTCACATCCACATATGACCTAAACCTAAAATCAAACTCGGCCCTACCGATTCTTTCTATCCGGGGCCACCGAGTTCAAATGTCATAGCCACTGCCACAAACCCTAGGCAAATCAGTGTCACCGAGATGGGATTGTAATCTCTCTGTTTCCCTTCGTAACGTTTCGGTCTAACCGAAATGAGCGATCGGTCCCACCGAGATTGCAATGTAAACTCTCTGTTTCCCTTTCGTAACTTTTCGGTCTCACCGAAAGAGCGAATCGGTCCCACCGAAGTTTACTCGACCAACTCTCTGGTTAGCTAATTACCAAAATCGGTCTCACCGAGTTTGTGTAATCGGTCTCACCGAGATTACGTTATGCCCTAACCCTAATCATATCAGTCCTACCGAGTTGCATGTCAGTCCCACCAAAAACCCTAACGGTCACTAGGTTTACTAAATCGGTCTGACCGAGTTTGATGATTCGGTCCCACCGAGTTTGGTAAATTGTGTGTAATGGTTAGATTTTGTGTGGAGGCTATATATACCCCTCCACCTCCTCTTCATTCGTGGAGAGAGCCATCAGAACAAACCTACACTTCCAACTTGCCGCCTCGAGAGAGAACCACCTGCTCATGTGTTGAGGCCAAGATATTCCATTCCAACCACAAGAATCTTGATCTCTAGCCTTCCCCAAGTTTCTTTCCACTCAAATCTTCTTTCCACCAAATGCATATCCTGTGAGAGAGAGTTGAGTGTTGGGGAGACTATCATTTGAAGCACAAGAGCAAGGAGTTCATCATCAACACACCATTTGTTACTTCTTGGAGAGTGGTGTCTCCTAGATTGGCTAGGTGTCACTTGGGAGCCTCCGACAAGATTGTGGAGTTGAACCAAGGAGTTTGTAAGGGCAAGGAGATTTCCTACTTCATGAAGATCTACCGCTAGTGAGGCAAGTCCTTCGTGGGCGACGGCCATGGTGGGATAGACAAGGTTGCTTCTTCATGGACCCTTCATGGGTGGAGCCCTCCGTGGACTCGCGCAACCGTTACCCTTCGTGGGTTGAAGTCTCCATCAACGTGGATGTACGATGGCACCACCTATTGGAACCACGATAAAAACATCCGTGTCTCCAATTGCGTTTGAATTCTCCAAACCCTTCCCTTTACATTCTTGCAAGTTGCATGCTTTATTTTCCGCTGCCTATATAATCTTTGCATGCTTGCTTGAATTGCGTGAAGATTGCTTGACTTGTTCAAAGATAGCTAAAATCTGCCAAAGTCTAAAATTGGGAAAAGGTTAAGTTTTTAATTGGTCAAGTAGTCTAATCACCCCCCTCTAGACATACTTCAAGGTCCTACAAGTGGTATCAGAGCTACAGTCTCCATTTGCTTTGATTTCCATAGCTTTTGGTGGTCATAGCCTTGGTTTCACAACCTAGTAGAGTATGGTGTCTAGCGAGGGAAATAATCACCGTAGAGGTCCTTACTTTGATGGCACTAATTTTGCTAGTTGGAAGCATAAGATGAAAATGCATATTCTCGGACATAACCCCGCCGTTTGGGCTATTGTGTGTATTGGTTTGCAAGGTGAATTCTTTGATGGGAGAGAACTGAACCGTGAAGCTAGCGCGGAAGAGTTGAAGATGCTGCCATACAACGCTCAAGCTTGTGATATCCTCTTCAATGGCTTGTGCCCCGAAGAATTCAACAAAATCAGCCGTCTTGAGAATGCAAAGGAAATTTGGGATACTTTGATCGATATGCATGAAGGTACCGACTCCGTCAAGGAATCCAAGTTGGATGTGCTCCAAAGTCAGCTTGACAAGTTCAAAATGAAGGATGGTGAAGGTGTCGCTGAAATGTACTCTAGGCTTGCTCTTATCACAAATGAGATTGCCGTCTTAGGAAGTGAAGAGATGACCGATGATTCATCATCAAGAAGATCCTAAGAGCATTAGATGGAAAATATGATACCGTGTGCACATTGATCCAAATGATGCCAAACTACAAAGATCTCAAGCCAACGGAAGTCATTGGAAGAATTGTTGCTCATGAGATGTCACTCAAGGATAAGGAGGAACTTCACAACAAGTCAAGTGGTGCTTACAAAGCCTCATGTGAAGCCCCCACATCATCAAGTGAGAAACAAACCTTCAATGAAGAATTGAGCTTAATGGTGAAGAACTTCAACAAATTCTACAAGAGTAGAAGCAAAGAAAGAAGCTCCAAGTCAAGGTCCTACAATGACAAAAGATCTTCTAGTCGAGAGCGAAATTGCTACAATTGTGGGAGACCCGGACATTATTCCAATGAGTGTACAGCACCCTACAAAAGAAGAGAAGATTCTCCCAAGAGAAGAAGTAGAAAAGAAGAATCACCACCAAGAGAGAGAAGGAGTAGAGATGATCGTTATGAACGAAGACCCTCACGGAGAAGCAAGGATTCGGAAAGGAAGGACAAGTCCTCAAAGAGCTACGTAAAACGAAGACATCAAGCTCATGTTGGTGAATGGGTATCCGCCCGATCTCCGACAATCACTCCGAGAGAAGCTATCACTCGACTCGAATACACTCAAGATGAAGGTGTTGCCGGTCTAGCACTTGTGTCAACCAACTCCTACGACATATTTGAATCACTAAATGAAGGAATTGGTAGATGCTTCATGGCCAAAGGTCCTAAGGTAACACACCTCGAGTATGTTGATTTTAATAGTGATGAAGATGACTTGCTAGGTGATGATGATTTACTTATTGACAACTCTAGTGATGAATACTATGATGAAACATCAATTAATCATGCTAATCAAGATGAAACGAATGACAATGATACAGAGAAGATTGAGCGTCTAACTAAAGAACTAAACACTCTTAAGTTAGCTCATGAAACTATCTTGAAGATCATCGAGAACTTTAAGGGCTCATGAGAAGTTACGCTTTGAAAAGCTCAATCTTGAGCAAGAGCATGAGTTCCTAAAAGCGATCAATGATGATCTCCGTAAGAAAAGTTCTTCTTATATTTCCAAGCGTTTACTCTTATCTACTTACATGCCTCAAGTCAAGTCTAGCAACAAAGACAAGAAAGATTCTTCTTCTAGTTGTAACAATAACAATGCTAAACCAAATATTGTTGCTTCTAGTAGTTCTCTTGATTCCACTAATGATTCTCTTAGCCAAGTTACACTTGAGCAAGAAAATAGCTTATTGAAGGGAATTATAGAGAAAGGTGTATACAAGAGCCTTGCCGAGAGTAAGCAATTTGAGGAAATTGTACGCAAGCAAGGAAGGCACCGGAAGATTCAAGGTGTTGGTTTTGAACGAAAGTTCAATGCCAATGGAGTTGAGTGGGAAGAAGATCATGAACCACAGTAGATGTTTGTTCCTCAACAAGAGAAGTATGATCCTACTTCCTTCAAGGGAACACAAGCACAAGATGATCTTCCACCACAAGACCACAAGAACAAAGGAAAGGACAAGCTTCAAGAGGAGATTGATGCATTTGAAGAAGCACCTAAGGCCTTGGTCAAGTGGGTTCCCAAGACTACGTCAAGTTCTACTTCATCAAGCACAACTACTACACCAAGGATTCCCATCAAGATGATGTGGATACCGAAGAAGAAGAACTAGAGAGTTCTTGAGGGTGACTCCGCCAACATTTTTCACTCATATCATTATGGCAAGGACAAGTGCAATCCTCTTCCATATCTTGCACTAGTTCAAGGAGTCACAAACCCTCATGCTGGTAAGGCAAGGGACAAGGTAACCTAATGTTTTCATGGACATCACTTTGTGTGTGCATCACTCTATGTCTGTGGATATTCTTGTTTGTTCCTTGTGGGACTAACCCATGTAGGTATTGAAAGTGCAACTCACTCCAACGGATTGCTCCAAAAGATCTACAGCAACATTGAGCATCCACATCTTCAACACCTACATGAAGTCATCATCGACAAAACCCAAGGTTAGTTTATCCCTCTAAGGGGGATCTCACATCTAGGGGAGCTTAACTCTAAGAATTGAGTCAAAGCAACTCTAATGACGTGAACACATAAATGCTTTTATGTAATAGTGGTAACCCCACTTGAGCTTAAACGATGAGTATGACCTATGATCAAATGTTCTCATTTGACTCCTAAGTCAATATAATCATATATAGATGACCTAGTCATCGCCAATTGTTTGATAGATGATAGAATTGGTTGTGCATGCTTTGTCACATATTTCATTTGTCATTTTATTGTGTGAGCATGTTGGATGCATATTTTACTCATTCGAGGACATCCACTTGTTGTTTTGATTGATAGGCTTCTTTTTATTTGGCCAAGTGGATGGACAAGAATGCCTAAGAACCTTCTCTAGCTATCTATGCTTTTCTCGTCTCAAACTCTATTCATGCTACATCACAAAATTTGATCAAGTCAGATTTGAACCACTCTGTGTGAGGAGCACTCGGAGTCCCCGAGTCGTCATAGACTTAAACTTCCAAAACTTATTTGTGATTTTCGGTCTGACCGATTCCTCCATTTCGGTCATACCGAGATCACTAAGTCGATCTAGGTTTTCATCTCGGTGCAACTGATTTGAACTTTTCGGTCACACCGAGTTGCTGTAATCATAGCGATTACGCATCTCGGTGCCACCGAGTTGTTCCACTTTCGGTCACACCGATGTTGTCGGGCTATATATTCACACGCAAATTTTGGAAAACTTTCTCGAAACTCCTCGCTCAGCGATAGCTCGCTTCTGCCTACTAGGTCTACGGATCGCCGACCTCGCCGCCAGCCGCCTCGTCGCTAATCTACGCCGCCGTCAACGGAATTCTTCTCCGCTGTCAGCCAGAAGCGAGTTCACCGCGAACCAGGGTATGAACTCGATCACAGTGCTATCCTTGTCTGATTCTCAGCACATTGTGTTCGTAATGCATCTTGCCACGATTGAAACACTTCTATCCAGTCAAAACAATCCTTAGAATAGGTGTGATTCTAAAATTTAGGGTTAGGTTTACGCCGAAACCATTTCGGATCCACCGAGTTGAAAAACTCGGTCCCACCGATTTGGCTAATGCCATTGCACTAGTAAGTCTCGGTCTGACCGAGAATTACAAATCGGTGTGACCGATTTTAGAACTTTGTGAAACCCTAGCAGTCTCGGTGCCACCGAACTGTGACTCGGTCTGACCGAGTTCACTAGTTTAGGTTCCAAAACTGCTTCGGTATCACCAAGTTTGAAAATCGGTAGATCCGAAATGCTTTCTGTGGAAAACTAAAACTAAGTTTTTTGAATCATTCTTTTGCAAAAATCCCTGCATTTTGTGATACTCATCCACTCTACCTCATCTATAACTATTCACAGGGTCGGCAGTCAGTGTGTGCAGCATGTCAGACCAAAGTGACAGCCAGAACAAGTCAGAAGAGCAAATTCACATGAGTGAGGGCACTAGTCCCTCTAGCAGCTCAGATGAGGGGAGTAGAAGCACTCCCAGCAATTTCCCAAGGCTGCCACAAGGACAAGGAAGAAGAAGACCTCAGAGTCTGAGGATGAGGATTATGTGGCAGTTGAGGATGAGGCCAGTTCAAAGAAGAAAGTGCTCAAGAAGGAGTACAGCTCAACTGCAGTAAAGCCAGGCATGAAGATCAAAAGTCCTGCAGGTAGACAACCAATGTCCAAAGCCAGAGTCTCCACTCAAGCTTCTTTGGAATCCCAACCCAAAGAGCCTGCTGCTGTTGAAGGAAAGAAAAGGAAGGAAAGGGTCAAGAAGACCATGGCGGAGTGATTGGGAAGCCTTCTATGATGGAGGAAGAGGAAGAAGAAGAGGTTCTTGAACCAGCACCCAAGGCACAAAAAGCGATGGGTGATGCCATAAAATCAGGGGCTGCAACTGCAAAGCCCAAAGCTAACCCCAAGCCCAAGAGTGCACCAAAGAGGAATACCAGGAGTATACCAGCAGCTGAGAAGAACAAGGCCCCAATGCCTGATGTTGCTGCTAAGGAAGATGAAGAAGGGAAGATCTTAAGGAAGCTCAAACCCAAGATTCCATACCACAATGATGCTCATCCTGTGGCTAAGAACATGAAGATCAGGAGAGATCTAGGGTTGAGGCTATGGAGAGAGTCAGATCCATATGCCACCAGGAGAAGGACTGCTGTAGATTACAGGTTTCACACCAAGGAGCAGCAGGACTTCTATGAGACCATCTTATTGGATAAGAAGCCCATAGTTTGTGATATGAGGTGGGTCGACTGGACCTACGTTCAGGAGAATGCAGACACTATCCCGGAGTGTATGACAACTTCAGTGCGTGTGGAGTTGCAGATTTTGTTGGGCAGAAGCTCACAAACTGGAATGACGAGCTCATTATGCAATTCTACTCCACAGCACATTTCTATCTAGATGGCAGGATAGTTTGGATGTCTGAAGGAACAAGATACCAATCAACCATAGAGGAATGGGCAAGTCTAATCAATGCCCCCAAGGAGAGTGAAAATGACTTGGACATTTATGCCAAGAAGAAAATGGATCATAACTCAATGTCACAGATGTACAAGGAGATCACGATGATGCACTTGAGACTTACAAGTTTGGATCAGTTCATTTTCTTACATCGTGTGGATGCCTACGATCAACTGGATCCTAAGGCACACTCTATTTCCCAAATCAGGTGACCACAACATGATCGGAGGGCATGCAATTAACTTGCTTCACATTTTTGATGTGCCCTGAAATTCAAGGTCATGAGCCTCATAGTTGAAACTATCAAGAGGACAACAATGAGACCAAAAGAGGAGTTGTGGATATGCCCCATGATTCGTGGAGTTGATTAACTCAAAGATGGGCACAGGGAAGTATGTGTTGGATAAGGAACACTTGGTTCTCTATCCTGAATTTGAGGACAATCAAGTTGTCATGACTGAGAATGAACCATTATCAGTACAAGCTCAAGAGAAGAAGGAAAAGGCAAGGAAAGAGAAAGCTGCCAAGATGCCAACTCAAGCAGAGGCATCTGTGTACTTTCTGAAGAACAAGCAGGAGCAGCTTGGTTACTTGATAGCATCAACTCTACGGATTGAGAAGGGGTTGGCCACCCTAACTCAAAACTAGGAGAGCCTGGAAAGAATCATGGAACAAAAATTCTATGATCTTGTAACTAAGATTCAGTCAACTGTGGAGCAGCTACAGGATGATATGCGTGATGGAAGGGCAGACAACAAGCGATGCATTTGCTAGAGTGCCTCGAGCTCAGAGATCACCGCAGAGCCAAGTACCACCAGAGTCACTTCATCAGCTCCAGCTACAGCTCCAAATAAGAACCAGCTCCAAAGACCAACTCCTCCATCTCCTTCCACATTGACTGAAGCCTTCGTTCTTGGAGTTCTCCGGACACCACCACCTGAATACCAAGCCTGAGAGACGATATAGTCCTATGCATTTTCTAGGAACTTTTTGGTAACTTGTTGCCATATGGGGAGAAAAATGTATAGATCATAGGCTTGAGAGAGAGATTTGCTGCTTTTGTTCTCTCTTGTCTTCTTGGTTGAACTTTGTTTGCTTTTGATTGCTTGAGATACTATCCAATTACCTGTGAGACATTGATGATCATGTGTTTGATCATAAGCTACACTTATGCTTGTTATATGTTAATATCTTACTTATCCTTATATGATCATTCACTTTGCTTGGTGATGAGTGCATGTATTCAATCTTTATTATTTTGAGCGCTCCACCAAGATGTATGTGACATGGAAGAGTAACCCATGAGCCTAATTCCTTGTGCATTTGCAGTCCAAAGCAAATCTTGAAATATGCACAAAGTTAGGGGGAGCTCTTGCTTATCACATACTTCTCAAAGCGACGATGTTTTTCAATCTTATTATCATTTGTCGAAGCTTTGATCTATATGTTGTCATCAATTACCAAAAAGGGGGAGATTGAAAGTGCAACTATCCCTAGGTGGTTTTGGTAATTCATAACAACATATAGCTCATTGAGGTGATGCTATTCCAAGACAAATATTTCAGGAAAGCTCAATGAATGGCATGACATGGATGATGAAAGTGGATCCCTCAAAATATTAAGGACAAAGGATTGGCTCAAGCTCAAAAGCTCAAGACTCTACATTTTACATTTTAGTGATCCAAGATCACATTGAGTCTATAGGAAAAGCCAATACTATCAAGGAGGGATGAGGTGTTGCTTAATGAGCCTCTTGCTCCAAAACCCTCCACTACTTTCTCACATCCACATATGACCTAAACCTAAAGTCAAACTCGGCCCTACCGATTCTTTCTATCCGGCGCCACCGAGTTCAAATGTCATAGCCACTGCCACAAACCTTAGGAAAATCGGTCTCACCGATAGGGATCTCGGTCTCACCGATATGGGATTGTAATCTCTCTGTTTCCCATCGTAACGTTTCGGTCTAACCGAAGTGAGCGATCGGTCCCACCGAGATTGCAATGTAAACTCTCTCGCTTCCTTCGTAACTTTTCGGTCTCACCGAAAGAGCGAATTGGTCCCACCGAGTTTACCTGACCAACTCTCTGGTTAGCTAATTACCAAAATCGGTCTCACCGAGTTTGTGTAATCGGTCTCACCAAGATTACATTATGCCCTAACCCTAATCATATCAGTCCTACCGAGTTGCATGTCAGTCCCACCGAAAACCCTAACGGTCACTAGGTTTACTAAATCGGTCCGACCGAGTTTGATGATTTGGTCCCACCGAGTTTGGTAAATTGTGTGTAACGGTTAGATTTTGTGTGGAGGCTATATATACCCCTCCACCTCCTCTTCATTCATGGAGAGAGCCATCAGAACAAACTTACACTTCCAACTTACCAGTTCTAAGAGAAAACCACCTACTCATGTGTTGAGGCCAAGATATTCCATTCCAACCACAAGAATCTTGATCTGTAGCCTTCCCCAAGTTGCTTTCCACTCAAATCTTCTTTCCACCAAATCCATATCCTGTGAGAGAGAATTGAGTGTTGGGGAGACTATCATTTGAAGCACAAGAGCAAGGAGTTCATCATCAACACACCATTTGTTACTTCTTGGAGAGTGGTGTCTCCTAGATTGGCTAGGTGTCACTTGGGAGCCTCCGACAAGATTGTGGAGTTGAACCAAGGAGTTTGTAAGGGCAAGGAGATCGCTTACTTCGTGAAGATCTACCGCTAGTGAGGCAAGTCCTTCGTGGGTGGCGACCATGGTGGGATAGACAAGGTTGCTTCTTCAGGACCCTTCGTGGGTGGAGCCCTCCGTGGACTCGGCAACTGCTACCCTTCATGGGTTGAAGTCTCCATCAACGTGGATGTACGATAGCACCACCTATCCGAACCACGACAAAAACATCCGTGTCTCCAATTGCGTTTGAATTCTCCAAACCCTTCCCTTTACATTCTTGCAAGTTGCATGCTTTATTGTCCGCTGCCTATATACTCTTTGCATGCTTGCTTGAATTGCGTGAAGATTGCTTGACTTGTTCAAAGATAGCTAAAATCTGCCAAAGTCTAAAATTGGGAAAAGGTTAAGTTTTTAATTGGTCAAGTAGTCTAATCACCCCCCCCTCTAGACATACTTCAAGGTCCTACACATCTCCTACAAAAGGATTAGCTAGCAGTTTTTCCATCATACCTGAAGAAAATTCAATGGGAATATTTTCATATTCATTTTCAGTAGGTTCATTAGGTTGAGGAGCAACTCTTTTCTCTACTGGTCGGGGTGAAGATACCCCGAACAAGCCCCTCAGAGGATTACTTTCCATAGTAACAAGTGACAGTAAATTTCAGCACACTATATAAATTTTTCCTTACCAAATTCCACCTACCAAAGGCGCTTCACTCCCCGGAAACGGCGCCAGAAAAGAGTCTTGATGACCCACAAGTATAGGGGATCTATCGTAGTCCTTTCGATAAGTAAGAGTGTCGAACCCAACGAGGAGCAGAAGGAAATGATAAGCGGTTTTCAGCAAGGTATTCTGTGCAGAAATCTTGAAATAAGTGGTAACAGATAGTTTTGTGATAAGATAATTTGTAACTAGCAACAAGTAACAAAAGTAAATGAAGTGCAACAAGGTGGCCCAATCCTTTTGTAGCAAAGGACAAGCCTGGACAAACTCTTATAATAGGAAAAGCGCTCCCGAGGACACATGGGAATATCGTCAAGCTAGTTTTCATCACGTTCATATGATTCGCGTTCGGTACTTCGATAATTTGATATGTGGGTGGACCGGTGCTTGGGTGCTGTTTTTACTTGAACAAACATCCCACTTATGATTAACCTCTATTGCAAGCATCCGCAACTACAATAAAAGTATTAAGGTAAACCTAACCATAGCATGAAACATATGGATCCAAATCAGCCCCTTACGAAGCAACGCATAAACTAGGGTTTAAGCTTTTGTCACTCTAGCAACCCATCATCTACTTATTACTTCCCAATGCCTTCCTCTAGGCCCAAATAATGGTGAAGTGTTATGTAGTCGATGTTCACATAACACCACTAGAGGCTAGACAACATACATCTCATCAAAATATCGAACGAATACCAAATTCACATGACTACTAATAGCAAGACTTCTCCCATGTCCTCAGGAACAAATGTAACTACTCACAAAGCATATTCATGTTCATAATCAGAGGGGTATTAATATGCATATAGGATCTGAACATATGATCTTCCACCAAATAAACCAACTAGCATCAACTACAAGGAGTAATCAACACTACTAGCAACCTACTAGTACTAATCCCGGACTTGGAGACAAGAACTGGATACAAGAGATGAACTAGGGTTTGGAGATGAGATGGTGCTGGTGAAGATGTTGATGGAGATTGCCCTCTCCCGACGAGAGGAGCGTTGGTGATGACGATGACGATGATTTCCCCCTCCCGGAGAGAAGTGTCCCCGGCAGAACAGCTCTGCCGGAGCCCTAGATTGGTTCCGCCAAGGTTCCGCCTCGTGGCGGCGGAGTTTCGTCCCGAAAGGTTGCTTCTTATTTTTTTCTTGACGAAAGACCTCATATAGCAGAAGATGGGCATCGGAGAGCCACCAGGGGGCCCACGAGGTAGGGGGCGCGCCCTAGGAGGGGGGCGCGCCCCCACCCTCGTGGGACAGGTGTGGGCCCCCGGCCTTCATCTTTGGCGAGGATTTTTATTATTTATTATAAGATATTCCGTGGAGTTTCAGGACTTTTAGAGTTGTGCAGAATAGGTCTCTAATATTTGCTCCTTTTCCACTTCGTAATTCCAATTGCCAAGGCATTCTCCCTCCTTATGTAAACCTTGTAAAATAAGAGAGAATAGGCATAAGTATTGTGACATAACGTGTAATAACAGCCCATAATGCAATAAATATTGATATAAAAGCATGATGCAAAATGGACGTATCAGCACTCAAATACGGAAATACGTTAAGTACAGATAAAAAATACAATTATACGGCAAAATTGTTTCCGGTCGCAAGTACATCCCACATAGTCAGTCCCCGCTAAACGTTTCCGTTCGTATGCACATCCGACACAGTCGCTCCAAGGAAAATGTTTTCGTTCACAGGTACATCACACACAATTTTTCCCGTTAAATCGTTTGCGTTATTAAATGTAGCACACACGATCCGTAGAAGAAACTAAGTGGCAAAGGCTGTCCATGACACACAGTTTTTATGTGGTAAACGTTTGCGCAAGGTGGCCTAACGCAAACAGTTTTCAAGAGAAAGTCGTGTGTGATTGTTCATTGATCCAACACGGTTTATTCCTAGAAACTGTGTGCGTTGCCTGAGGTCATCGCCCACGGCATTTTTTCAACAACCGTTTGCAATATCAAAACCCAATTAGCAGGCTAATTCGCCATGAGCAGGCTAATTGCCCTATTGTTAATAATCCATTTATTAATCTAATTGACATTCATATTAAGCACACAATATATTTCATTTCAATATTAAGGAAGCAGAATTTCATAATTGAAATACATCAGAGTACAATATGATATAGCTTCAGCACTCAGCTAACCCATTACACAATCGCATTCAAAGAAAGAAGTTCCACATCCAACATGTAGAACCTTTCAAAATTAGCATCATA